>CM043318.1:14975589-16245589 GCA_023736055.1 Quercus glauca | reverse complement strand
TCAATATGTATGGCCTTCAAGTCAAGGAATTCCTATTGCTAACCACTCCGAGGAATTTATTTTGGAAAACAAGGATGGAGCATTGAGAATTAGGCGCAAAGGTGGGATTCCTATTACGCTATGCTCTTTCTCTACCAATAGCACTATCACTACTTTATTGGATTCTGGCAATTTTGTCTTCAATGAAGTGTACTCCAATGGATCTACAAAGCGGGTGTTATGGCAAAGTTTTGATCATCTGGAGGAAGTACTTATTCTCAGAATGAAATTAGGCGTCAACCACAAAATTGGTCACTCACATCACGGTTAACTTTGGACGTCACAAATCCAGGGGCTTTCACTCTTGAATGGGACCCTAAGGGACTTGAATTGGTGATTAAGCATCGAGGGGTGGTTCACTGGAAAGTGGAGTCTTAAGAGACAAGCAATTTGAGAATATTTCATCACATCTAACATCTATGTATGATTTCAACGTTGTCTTAAATGGGGATGAAGAATCCTTCTTTCTCAAGTATAAAAATCAAAGTCTGCCACAAATGTCGTGGTCGTGGGTGCTTAGTCATACGGGGCAATTAATGGAAAATTCCATAAACGGAGCCGTATTGACAGCCGAAGCAAATAATTGTTACGGATATAACATTGAATGAGGATATCAAAGGTGGAGTCAATCAGACTATAGGCATAATGGTGACAAAGTTGATTTCAAAAGTGGTAGTTTCACTAATATAGACTATCTTTTTCATCCCCGCTATTATAGTACTCCAGACACAAATCTTGCCATCAATGACTGTAAAGTTAGTTGTTGGAACAACTGTAGCTGTGTGGCTTTTTATTATCTATATGAAAATGCAATAGGGTGTAAATATTGGACAAATATGACTGTTGGGTTTTAGACCCCTTAAAAACAACCAGATTGGTTAGCTTAGATTAATTAGCCAAGTTGTTACTTAGTCAAATTATGCAATACTAGGTTAAAGCAATCAAATAATCATATCAAAAGAATAAAGCAGTGGAATAATAAAAGACACAATGATATGATCACCCAAGAAACCACACGGTAAAAACATGGGGACGATTTGACCCACCGATCCTCAAGGCAAAACTGAATTCACTATGAAAGAATTGAAGTTCTTACAAAAGGACTACAAGCTCCCTGCTCGACTTCCTAATGCTACCCACCAGTAGAACTTACTGACATGACCACGTGCAAGCTCCGAATCCACGGACTCCTTCTTTCTTGAATTCTTCAATCAGCTACAAGCACCCACGCTTGATATTCTTTAAGCTTCAATGGCAGCAACCAAGTTGATCATCAAGATATTGAAGTAATCTCAATCTTGAAAACCCTAAGCTTTGTGTAAAGGAAAGCTCCTCTAGATCTCACAAGAGATTTACACAAAACAGCAATGTATGAGCAACAATATAATATGGAGCACCCTCTAAAAACGTGGCTAGGGTTTTGTTTAAATACCTAGGGTAAAAACATAAAACCCTAAATGTTTAATGAAGTAGGGCTGAGTTGGAAATTCTGTAGAAAATTCAACCTGTGCGGTTTTCGATCGATCGAGCCGGGCCGAAAGTCACAAAGGCTTCTGCAGCCACTCGATTCCAACTTTACAATAATTAAACAACTTTGAGCAAGCCTAAATAAAACTAAATACATTGTTTTGATCATGGTTTGCCAACATTACAAATTAGAGTTCTAAATACATAAAATCCTAAGACCTTAGAACCTAACAAACTCCCCCTTTGGCAATCCGTGACAAAACACAAACTATAAGCTCAAAGTTTACAATAAAAAGCCCTTTACAAAAGGTAATGCTCATAAACCAAATTCAATCCTAACTACTATCCATCAGTTGCAAGTGTAGACAGCAGCCAAATCGAATGCACTGTATATTCCTGAAACACTCAACAAACGCATAAACGCATGTATGACAGAAAAACAGTAAATCAACAGATATGTAATCTAACTCTTCCCCTAGGTTAGATACACCAAAAATAAACACATTCTTGAAAGTTCACACAACACATATTAAAGACATATATCAATGAATAACTCATAAATATAAGAGGCAGAGTGTATAGTACAAGTATATGTGCTATACAAGTAAACAAGATGGGCCTAAAGCCCACAACCTATTACACACTAATAGAAGGATAAAAGTTATGGCAAAAATTCCTAATAAACAGCCTAAAGTTTATACAGTGAATGACTTGCCATTTCTGATATGGGTGCCCGTCAAAGGGTATGATTTTCTTTTATTATATGAGAAATATTATTTAGTGCCATTTAGAAAATCCAAATGAAGAAACAAATTGTATTTTTTTTTTTCAAATCTGCACAAACACTATCATTGCTACTAACTCAACTTAGATACTGATGTGGCAGACGGATTAGGATTTGGTGCAATACTAATATGTCTCACAAAAAAATTTTACTTTTTACATTTTTAAGTTTTACTTTTTACTTTACTTCAATTTTTTTTCTTAACTTTTTTAATCAATGGTTGAGATTGAAAGTTGCTTTTTGCAACTATCAATCTCAACCCTCCGTAGGAATTGCATCAAGTGTAATAACCTAGGTATTGCACCTGATCTCAATCCGTGGCAGACAGACGTTATACTGTTGTGTCTTTTTTATCACAAATATTTGAAACTTTAAAATTAAATCAATTAACTGTTTGATTAGTTTATAAGAAATTATTATTTGTAAATATTTTAGATGTTCACTTCTTGATGGTTTTAGGGCGTACGGGTCATTAAAAGGGCTAAGGTGTGGTGGTGGAGTCACGGGCAATGTGGGTGAAGGTTAAGGATTTTTCCTTTTATTTATTCATATGGCTAGAGTTTATGAGTATGATGTGACTCAAAAACATGTTCCAAATGGCACAATATTATTGAATGGGAGGACCATTGGGCATTACTAATGTAGTTCATGTAGTGGAATTAATAATTGTTCTTCTATTGTGAGAGTGTAATGTGTTTGAGTTTAGTGAGAGAGTGTAATTAAAGTATTTGTGTGTTTAGCAATTATTTTGTTTCTTAAAAAAAAAATAATTATTGTTCTTCTAAGGCCTTTTATATTGATAAAGAGGGAGTGCAAGCTTATTCTCATTCGATGTGGAAAGAAAATCTTCATATAGAGCTCCAAAATCTCTAGCTTATGTATGTAGGCTATATAACCTGCGCACACAACATTGAGGTTGCGTAGGCTGGAATCCAGACTTGCGTGCCCAAAGCAAAGGGTTCCAAAGAGATTCTCTATGTATTTTGAAAATTTCTAGTTAAATACTTTTGATTATTACCTTAATATTTACATACTAAATCATAAATAATCTCACAATTTACATACTAGCCCCTTAGGAATTTAAGGAACAAAAAAAACCTACTAGTTTAATGATTAAACTTAAAAATGGTTTAGAAATACCAAAAAAAGAATTTTGATGCAAATAAACCCAACAAAAAATATAGCATTTTTGGCCCATTCCTGAACCATTTTACCTCCAAATACAAACACCATATCAAATTTACCAAATCTGTAATACTACCAAAAATGCAAATCTTTCCTAATTATTACCTGATTTGTTTACCTATAGATATCCATACCCAACCCAAACCCAATTTCTATAAAATTGCCAAATATGCTCAAAAACCACTGAAATGACCAAAATATGCCCAAAATTTCTAAAATAAGCACAATACCCATGAAACCTCTAAAATGACGAAAATACTCCTAAAATCTCTAAAATCACCAAATATTCTCAAAAACCACTAAAAATTACCAAAATACCTCCTAAACCTAAGAGAATGACCAAAATACCCCTGAAAGCTAAAAAATGATCAAAGTACCCACGAAACCTAAAAAATGACCAAAATACCCTTGAAACCTTTAAAAAAAATAAAATACCCAAAATACCCCCCAATCCTTAAAAATGACCGAAATACTCCCAAAATCTAAAAAATGACCAAAGTACCCCAAAACTTGAAAATTACTAAAATTAGGTTTAGGGTGTATTTTGGCAATTTTAGAGGATTTTAGGAGTACTTTGGTCATTTTCAAGTTTTAGGAGCAATTTGGTAATTTTGATTATTGGGTAATTGGGTGGGTTGGGGTTTACCCATAATAATTAAGTTGAGTTGAGTTTTGGTAGAGTAATTAGTTAATGGGTAATATCCAAACCCTACCTAAAAAGTTCGGGTAATATCCAAAACCTACCTGATTACCTTCTACCCATGAAGAACCAGGTATTACTCGAAATATTTAAATCTGATAGAGTTGGATATCCATTACCTAATAAGTATGGCCATCCCTAGACTATATCTACTACTAGCATATAATGGTTTCTAGGTTTTTCTTCTTTTTCTTCTTTCTTTCTTTTTTTAATTTATTTTTTATTTTAAGACAGAAAGTGTTTCCCAGCTTGGACATTGGAAGTTGCATCTATACTGTTTTACTTTTATTTTTTATTTTTAATTTATATATGATGATAGTGAATATTTTTATATTAGTGATTTGGTATTATATATATTTTTGATAATAGTGGCATTAAAAATATTAAATTAAGTTATTTTTATATTCATGTTTGTTATATGTTTCTTTTTCTAAATTGTTTGACATATGATTAAAAGAGACTGTAAAAAAATTTAGTTTAAAAAGCCCATAGTGTTAGTACAGCAGAGCGAGAAGCCTAAGGCCAATAAAACAAATACCCCAAAAGTGCTTGCTGTAACCAGAAACAACGCCCTGAACAACAAGATATAGCGCGAGAATCTTACCAACCATTTTTTATTTATTTATTTTATGAACTCTTACCAACCATATTTATGCCTCTTACTTAAACTTTTGATTATAATAATTAAGTAGCAAATCTCTAAATATGTTTCGGATTGTGTGGTAGCACAAGTAGTACGTGCCCTCTCTGTCTCTTCTCCACCAAATCTCTAAATTTTAATTTATTTTGTAATGAGGATTCAATGCAATATGAGCCAACCAAATTGATGATGCTCAATAATTTTTCGGCATCAATTAGCGAAAAGGATGATGCAAAAAGTTATTAATTGTCATGAAGATTTCGTATCATCGTGTTTTAGAAGATGTTCAAGACCACAAAATCTTTTATAACTTTTTGTCATAATTATGATTTGATAGAGTGTGATTGGTAAAGAAAAAATAATCGGTCCATGTAAATGTAATGGTTAATCATTCATAGTCTGTCACGTCAAAATTGTGGCCAAAAAAATTATAGCATAATTTGTAATCCTAATATTACTCTCCTCTTTTATTGATGTTAAAATTTTAAGTGACATGATTTACTTCATCATTAGGGCATTAGTATTGATGGAGGCTATAAGAGGCAAAATTTTAAGCCAATTACAAAATGCCACTTCAAAATTTAGTGGCAAATTCTAAATTAATGTCATTAAATTAATTAAATTAGATTATGACATGTGTCATCCAAATTAACATCACATTGGCATGTCAAAATTTGCCACGAGTCATTTGGCCTATGAGATAAAGATAAATTTCCCATTCAAAATTTATGGATAATTATCTTTATTAAAATAAAGATAAATTTTCTATTCAAAATTGATAGATAATTATCTTTATTAAAATAAATTAAATAGAGACAATTACTTATCTTTGTTGATTATTATCTTTATCAAAATATGATCTTTAACAAAATAGATAAATAGAGATAATTATCTCTAAGAAGAATTTGGACCAATCAAAAGTCACTACATACTTTTAAATATATCAATTCAAAGTGGAGCTGATCCTCTAAAATCACTATAAATAGAGGACATCCCCTCTCATTTTAGGGGGCAAGTTTTCAAGAAGCCCAAGCTCTGGAGAAATTCTGTCTCAAGAATCTTCGAAGACTTGAAGCGTCTTTGAAGAACATTCAAAGGGCTTGAAAAACTTGAAGGACAACAAATCTCTAACGAGCTCAAGGCTAGGGATTTGAGCTAAAAAGCCTCCATAAACCTCAACAAACCCAAATCTTTGAAGCTCAACAGATCAAACCTCTAAATCCCTGAAGAACTTCAACCTAAGAGCCTTCACATTCGAAGACTTGAAGAACAATAAATCTCTAACAAGCTCAAAGCTAAAGATTTGTTGTAAAGACCATTCAATCCACCTTCCAGCCAAAGTCAAGAAGATCTCTTGTTCGAGTCAAGTTCAAAGAAGATAGAATCATAGGGTATTCTTTTATAAAATGATTGAAATAGAGATTGTACTCATTATTCATCAATACAAATTTATATTTGCAAACCATATTTCTTTTCAATTGTTTGATTTTCTACAATTGAGAAATTTTGTGTTTATAGAGACATTTTACTAAAATACTAAATTTACTATCAAAATATAGCAAAAGCCAAGTATATCAGTGGAGCCAAAGACATAATTTTTTGCTACTGAGCTAAAGTGCACAGCTGTCTTTGCCGACATGTGGATTGTAGCTCTAATGAAAAAAGAAAAAACAATATTTAGCTCAGATTATTTAAATGATTCTTTTTCTGTTTTTCTTCCTTTCTTATTTTTATTTGCAAGCTCCTGTCTCTTTTCACACCACTATAGCTCATAATTTTTTTTTTCTCTTCCTCCCTTATTAAGACACCACTATAGCTCATAATTTTTTTTTTCTCTTCCTCCCTTATTAAGACACCACTGTAGCTCAGATTTTTCTTTTCCTCTTCCTTTCTTATTTCTCATTGAATAGTTATTTTATTAAGACACCACTGTGGCATGGTTGTGGGTGTTATTGTAATAAATATATTATTTTATTGTATTTTTTACATTATTTTATTGTGTTGAATACTAAAATAAAACTATTTATATTTGGTATTTTGTAAAGTCGGGTGATAAAGTAGTTTTTTGTGGTGTTAAATAGCTAAATTTTTGACACCACAAATATTGACAAATGTTAATACTCTTATACGTCAAAAATTGGATTGACGGCGGTAACAAAAGTTAATAAATTTGTTGGGATTTTACTAGCCAGCCAACTTTCTTACCCAAAAGCGGGGATGGAAAACAAGGTAAAGAGAGCCATGCGAGAAAAGCTTTGTATATATTTATAGTAGCTGGGGCCCTCATTTATCTTCGGATTTTCCAATACAGTTTCCACGTTCGGTTATTCTGTGCAAGAATAAAGAGTAGACTGACTAAACTCTGTATTTGGGGTCCATCATTAAATTGTTATCCAATAGAGCCTTTTTAAAATAAAAAATTAAAATGTTTTCCCGGAAAAGTCTAAAATTATTATCACCGACCTGCTTCCAGAGCTTTGCGTGTTTCAAGCTTTAAAAAGGTTGTATGAAAAGGAATATTTGGTGCAGTCTCATGTGACAGATTTTTTTTTTTTTTTGGTGAACCGGAATTTCATTAAACAAAACTAAAAGGAAATACAAGAACGGGTTAAACAACACCCGAAGCGTCTGTTAATTAAAAGCTGATACAAAATACAAGAAGGGGACTAGAATGTAAATTAAGCATTTTGGACAACTAGAGTCCTTCTTTAGCCAAAATATCTGCGCAATGGTTCCTCTCGCGGTGAATGTGGGAGATGTGAACTTCCTCAAAATATTGGAGAAGGGACCTGCAGTCAGAAATGAGAACAGTGTGAGGATGATGTGAGGTGGTAGTGTCACTGTGGGAGTTAATTATGTTCACTGCAGCTTGTGCATCAATTTCAACAAGAAGATATTTAATGTTAAGGCTTTTGGCGAGTGTCAGGCCGTCTCTAAGGCCCCAAAGTTCAACGGCAAGGGCGTGGGTGAGGCCGATGCTTCTGTTGAAGCTAGCAACCCAAGCACCCTTGGAGTATCTAATCAAGCCTCCTGCCGAGGCCATACCAGGGCTACCATGGGCAGATCCATCCGTGTTGAGTTTGAAAAAACCAGTTAGGGGGGGGGGGGGGGGGGGTCCAACCCGTGTTAACCACAGCATTTTTCAAGTGTTTTAGGTTTCTTTTGTGGGCACGTGTTTCAAGTTTTTTTTTTTTTTTTGAAGCTGAAACTGGCATTTCATTAAGCTGAAATTGGAATACAACAGAACAAAGCAGAAGGAAAGAAAGAGCAAAACAATTACAACATCAACTTTTGGCCCTATCTAACAGCAAAACATGCCGTAGCATAGGTGGCTCCACTCCTTTCCACTGCTGAGAAGAACCCGAAGCCTTAGCAAATTGAGCAAGCTCATGCGCCGCTCTATTGTAGTCCCTTTTCAGATGTCTCACAATCCAGCTCCTAAAGGACGAAAGCAGCTCCAAGGATCCTTGGATGACCATCCCAAACTCACCATTGCAGTTGCTCTCATTGATAGCCTCAACTACCCCAGCAGAATCGGATTCCACTATGATTTGCTAAAGCTCCAACTCCATGGCCAGCTGAACTCCATCCACTGCAAAAGCTTCTGTAACAGTTGCACTATCCCCATTTAAAACCTTGCAAGACGCAGCTACAACCATCCCTCTACAATCTCGAATAACCACACCCACGGTGGACCAACCCCCAAGCCCCACCGTAGCACCATCAACCACGGGCGGCGCTACGTTGATGCCAAGGGGTTCAAATGAACCCCCTGACCTGAAGAGAAAAAAAAAATTTATATATTGTATTTTTAAATTTTTTTTTTTTTGTTTTGACGCCCTAAAATGAAAACTTGAACACCCTGACCCAAAAAATAGAAGAAGATGAAGATGAAAATATAGAAAAATTCACAATGCAAGATTAGAGAAATATTAATGTTCGTTTTGCAGTGGAGGAGATCATTTTTTCGCAGCTTTGCAGCAGAGGAGGTCCCTCTATCACGGTGGCTTCTAGTGGTGGCCATGCTAGTTGTAGACAGTAGATGAAACACTCATGGGCTATGGCTTGCCGGCGATCTCCATAGATTTAGAGAGAGAGAGAGAGAGAGAGAGAGAGAGAGAGAGAGAGAGAGAGAGAGAGAGAGAGAGAGAGAGAGAGAGAAATTAGTTGGTCAACAGCAAAATAGAAAGAAAGAAGTATTGAGATAGGTAAGGAAACTAATTGGAATGACACGTTGTACTTTGCTACTAATTAAAATTTATTTTTTTAGAAAAATCAATATATTGATAGATTGCCACGTTGTGGCCATGCAACCATTTTTTTTACGGTCAAATATATGCACAAAACAGTGAAACACTATCTAATAGATGACCAACTAATTAATATTTGCAAATTTTTTAGAAGGAAATATGTATAGTAAATATATAATTATAAATTATTAAATTACTAAATTACTATTATAATGTCATCTAACCAAGAATAACTCTTTTTTTTTTTTTTTAATTTTTTGATCGACCAATCTAATTTTTAAAACCATTGATAGAAGTATGGAAAGACTTAAGGGAAAATAAGGATGTATTTTTTAAAAACTTTTGATTAGATAATAAGTTTAATATATTAAAATAGTGTACCGGTATACACGATTTTTCAAATATTCCATTTCATTAGTCAACTCAAAATATTCACTAGAACGTAATTTAAAACCTTGTGGTTAATATAATGATAAAGACCAATAAATTGGCAAAATTGACCCCCCTAAAAAAAATTTTTGGAGCCGCCACTGCCATCAACATTTATCTTATAAATTCCCGGAGGAGGTGCCACCCATCCAACATCTGGGGCCAGCTGTTGGACATGATTACACAATATGGCATTCTTATAGTCCTCTTGAGCAGGCATTGCAAGGTTCCATATCTGAGAATGGGGGCTGTATTTAGCTTCATGAACCACTTGATTCCTATTAAACCAAATTGCCCATGTAGTGGCAAAGAGGGTTTTAAGATCAAGAGGAGACCCAGCATCCAATATTTTTAAGGCTATATCCACTAGGCACATTTTCCCAGCCAACAAATTAATTGGACAGTCATGCCAATTCCACCATACATCACAAAGCTTATCACAATATAGTAATGCATGACTAGTACTTTCCATTGCTTTCTCACACAGTGGACAAACAACTTCTACCTTTACGCCTCGCTTTGCCAAATTAAGCCTCGTAGGCAGCCCATCTAAGCAAGCCTTCCAAGCAAAAATTCTGATCTTGGCAGGAAGCTGGAGTTGCCACACTTTCTTCCATAGGCGAGTCCTATTATCTCCATTTGAGCTCTCACCCACCCTAGACTTTTCCACCATCGGAAGAGCAACATAATAGGCACTCTTAATAGAAAAAACGCCTCGTTTATTCCCAATCCAGATTATGCTATCCTCCGAAAAATAATAGCTGAGAGGAATGTTTAGAATGGTGTCAGCCTCAAAAGGAAGAAAAATCCTTCTAACCATGTCCACTTTCCAATGCTTCATATCTTCATCAATTAGCGATGACACCATTGGGAAATCACCAATATCCTGTTGGGGGGAGCAAACTTTGTAGGTTTTGGGAGTGGGTAGCCATTTGTCTTCCCATATATGAATCATCTTACCATTTCCAACCCGCCATCTTATACCCCTATTAATAACCTCCAAGCTGTTATATATACTTCTCCAAGCATAAGAGGGGTTGCAACCAAGTTTTGCACCCAACATATCACTATAGGGGAAGTACTTGGCCTTGTAAATCCTAGCAATCAATGAGTTTGGGTTGATTAGGATACGCCATGCCTGCTTCGTCAACATTGCAAGATTAAAAGCTTGTAAATTACGAAAGCCCATTTCGCCTTCTGATTTTGATTTGCACATTTTCCTCTAACTGACCTAGGCCATTTTAGCTTCTTGATCTCGCTACCCCCACCAGAAATTTCTCTCCATTCTTTGTAAGTCCTCACATAAGCCTTTAGGGAGTTGGAAACAACTCATATTATATGTAGGGATAGCCTATGTGACTGCTTTAATTAAAGTTTCTTTCCCCCCTACAGATAGCATTCTTTCTTTCCAACCAGAGAGTTTTTTCCAACCTTCTCCTTTATTTCTGCAAAGACTTGGTTCTTTGACTTGCCTATCATTGATGGAAGGCCAAGATATTTCCCTTGCCTTAACTCTTGCATTGGCCCTAGAGCCACCAGGACCTCCTCTCTTGTTTCAACAGGAGTATTATGGCTAAAGGTCACCGAGGACTTATCCATATTGATTTTTTGCCCCGAAGCAGCCTCAAAAAGTCCCAGAATTTCAACAAACTTGCTGACCTCCTCCTTATTAGCCTTACATAAAAATAGACTGTTATCCGCAAAGAATAAATGAGTGACTCTAGGGCAGCCCCTGCAAATGGACACTCCATTGAGCAGATTTCTATTGCTTGCATCAAATATAAGGGCGGAAAAGGCTTCCATACATAGAAGAAACATATAGGAAGATAATGGGTCGCCTTGTCGAAGTCCCCTAGTCGGAGAAATTCTACCATGAGCTTCCCCATTAACCAACACAAAATATGTTACTGTTGTAATACATTTCAACACCCATCCAACCCATTTCTCATGAAAACCCATCCTCCTCATAACTCTCTCAATGAAATCCCATTCTATCCTGTCGTAGGCCTTGCTTATATGAAGCTTGATTGCCATAGAGCCAACCTTACCACTCTTCTTATGATCCAGATAGCACATTAACTCAAAAGCAATTAGTACATTATCTGTAATTAATCTCTCAGATAGGAAGGCGCTTTGGTTCTCAGAGATTATTTGAGGCAGCACTTTCTTAAAACGGTTTGCAAGCACTTTGGAGATCAATTTGTACGCCACATTACTGAGATTGATGGGTCAGAAGTCCTTCATCCTATTGGGCATTTTAACTTTCGGCGCTAATGTTATATAGGTATTATTAATATCAGATAAAGAAGCATTTGAATTAAGCACATTTAATACCATATTAGTAACATCAGACCCAACAATATCCCAATATTTCTGATAAAAGATAGCAGACATACCATCTGGCCCAAGTGCTTTGGTTGGATGCATTTGCCTAAGAGCTGCTCTGACTTCCTCCGCAGTGAACTCCTCAGTAAGTTCCTCATTCATCTCCTCAGTCACCTTGGCCTGAATTAGGTTTGTCACCTCTTCCATCCGGGACGGGTGTGTGGAGGTATAAATATCTTCAAAATAACTGGTGACTGTTCTAACAATCCCCTCCTTGCTATCACACCAAATACCTTCATCATTCCACAATCCGACAATTGTATTCTTCCTTCTCCGCTCTAAGGCACAGTAATGAAAACATTTAGTGTTGCGATCCCCTTCCCCTAGCCATCGAACTCTTGATCTCTGCTGCCACCACACCTCCTCATTATCCAACAAGAGATTAATCTCTTTTCTTAACTTATTAATTTCAGTCCCATGTTGAAGTGCAGTATCATTTTTTAATAGCTCACCCAACTTTTCTTTCTTCTCCTGAATCTTTTTTGGTATCTGCCTAAACACATCTTTACCCCACTTAGCTAGGTTGTCCGCACACATTTTAAGCCCTGCACTAAAACCACTCGGATCATGGAGATTAGTGTTAGCATTCCAAACCTCCTCAATTATTCCCTTGCAGTTAGCGCGTCTTGTCCAAATAGCCTCAAAGAAAAATCTGCACTTACCACGCTTTTGAAGAGCAAAAGAATCAGCAAGTAATAAGGGGCAATGGTCAGACGTGGTATCCTCCAAATGCTGGACTCTTACATTTGTGAAGTGCTCTAGCCACTCTGGAGTTGCAAGAGCCCTGTCGAATCTCAAGTAAACTCTATCACTGCCTTCCTGCTGATTACACCAAGTAAACTCAAAACCCGAGAAACCCAAGTCTTTAAAACCACACTTATGAATAATATTTCGGAAGGCCTTCATCTAACTTTGGGGTCTCGGAGCTCCCCCTAATTTTTCTTCTACGGATGTAATCTCATTAAAATTGCCAAAACATAACCAAGGCAAATTAAATTAAAGATTAAGAGTATCAAGATACCTCTAAGATTCTTTCCTCTGATGTGTCTCCGAATGCCCATAAAAACCAGTCAGCCTCCATTTGAAACCAGACCCTTCTTCTACTACTACTGCATCAATGTGGTGTCTTAAATAACTCTTGATCTCTAAATTAACTTCCTTCCTCCAGTACATTGCCAAGCCTCCTCCTTTCCCTTGTCTTTGAACATACAGCCCATTAACAAAACCCAGCTTCATCTTCAGCTTTTTCATTCCAGCAATCGTCATTTTTGTTTCCGATAAGAAATCGACTTCGGGATCCCAACGCCGCACAAAACTGTGCAGCATTCCAACTGACTGGGGGTTCCCAAGCCCCTGGCAGTTCCAGCCTAAGGTTATCATGGCTCTCGGCGGTGCTGCACAGCAGTCACCGCCGTTTCCTTGGTGTTTTTCCCTTGCTTTCTTTTCACCCTTCTATTCTCCTCTTCTTCTAATTCTTCTAACTCTCCCGTTCTCTTTATTCCACTTCTTTTTTCTTGGCCCTTCATCCCTTCTTCTTTAGTTAGGCCCATCTCCCTTGCAAGCCTTTTCCAACTCCCTATAGTTTTAGGCCTCCCATCTTTAGTCTTATGGCCCAAATCTAAAAACCCATCATCTTTATATTCTAAAAAATCCATGATGGGCTTAGCTGGGCTTGTAACTTCCATTTCCTCTAATATACACTCACTTTAACAGCCCATTATTGATTGGCCTGTGCTTGGCGCGTCACCTTCACCCCCATTATTTTCAAATTTCAAACCTTTCCTGGGAGCACGTGTGAGTTCAGACATCTCAACGTTTGGTGTACTAACCGCTGAGTTATCCCATCCACCAGAGTGACAAGCCGCCTGACTTGCTGTCTGTCCATCATTGCTCACGTCACCCCTCTCATCTTGCTTCTCTGTAGACCGGTCCACAGTACCACTTCTACTTCCTTCTCCACTACCAACCATGGCTTCCTCCGCCCCTGTAGGTTGTTCCATAAGCTTTTGTCCAGCTTTGCTTGACAAATGGTTCATTTCCTTTCTCAATTTCATCTTTACCGGCATTCCTTTAGAGCTTTTGTTGGCCCTTATCCACTTTCCGTACTAATATTTCCCTGCCTGCCCCAGTTCCGTTATATCACAGTGCCTATCGTCATGGCCCAACCTTCCACACCTATAACACACCGTTGGCCTTTCATATTTGAACATGACCCACACCTTCTCCCCCTCTTCATTCAATAAGTAACCTCCCCTACGTAAAGGCTTGTGCAATGGCAGCTCCACTTTGATCCTTATATACTTTGCCTGCTCAGACTGCCAAGCTCTTTTATCAGCTTCAAGAAACTTGCCCATCCTATTCCCAATATCCTTACCCGTTTCTTCCACCATGAGCTCAAATGGAACTCCCCAAACTTGGCCCCAAAATGGTGAGTGAGAAAAAATGATATTCGCGACTGTTAATCCCTTCCTCCACCGGCATAGCAATAGCAGATTGTTATCAAAATTCCAGGGACCATTCTTCTCAACCCACTCCATTTGGTATTTAGAGTTGAACTTAAATTGAAGGATATCATTCCCCACTTCCACTATCCTCAAGTCTGACCCCATCTTCCACACTGATCGTAGAGTGCTCTTTAATGCACGTAGATTTTGTTGACGGTCAGATAAAAGTTTTCCAAACAAGCTGAGATGACACTCTTCTAGCCATTCAGCTCTACTTGAGGCTGATATTTGAATACCTTCTTCCTCTTCTTTAGTAAGCTGCTGATTCTGCAGCCCATCCAAAATGCCCTGATCCATAACTATGGATTGCAATCTGACCACATGCAAACAAAGAAAAGCTTTTAAGACTTTCACCACAAAAAACCCACAGTTGCACAGAACTATGGGAGACAGACGCTCCTACTTGAGAGAGACAACAACTCCCTTACACGAGAGAGAGACAAGGGCTCCTACTGGGGAGAGAAGTAATAGAAGACGAGGTCTAAAATAGGTATATCACGTGTTTCAAGTTTTTAAATAGGAGCGAGTATTATAGCATCATTCCCTGTATTAATGTCCTACGTGAAGAGATTATATTATATATTTATGTATAGTACTTATTATGTGTTAGAATATTTGGATAATTTATATAGCATGTCATTAAAAAGAGAGGATATTAAAAATATGAACGAATTGTTTGAGTGAATTTATAAATGTCTAACTATTTTTACTACTTTAAGCGTGTAATTATCTTTTATATCTTTGTGTGTAATTATTATTATTTTCTATACCATATTTCAATTGTAGTTAAAGCAACTCAATTTGAGTAAGAATGACAAATAAAAATTAATTAATTATATATATATATATATATATATTACTTTAAATAAAAACATTAAAATATTATTTTAGTGAAGTTCTAAATATTTAATAATTTAAGTACACAATTATTTTTTATATCTTTTATTGCGTGCGTTATTAAATTTATTTTTACCTTTTGATGTTTTTGTTTCACTTGTTTCCCAAAAAAATATTCGGAAAAATGTTATACTTTAAATCATTATTTTCTTTTCTTTTTGATAAAATTATTCTTACATAAATTTGATAAAAATAACCATATAAATTTCTTTATATAAATATGTTGTGCAACATCTATAGATAATCAATGCAATTTCTAATTTACCCCAATAATACATTACAATAAATTAGTAGACTAAAGTAAACTTTTAGCACTTAAACTTTGGGTTTGTTTTCATTTTGCACCTTTATGTTTCAAAAATTTTGACCCTTTGTGTTTGATTTCAATTTCATATTTTCTCTCATGTCTATTTTCACTATAAATCTGACCATTAAGTGTAACACAAGTGGCGTCTACATTGAGCCACGTCACCCAAAAATTCTAAGTGTTTGTTCGGTAAAAATTATTTTTGCCAACTTATTTTATTATTCAGCTTATTTTTGCTACTATTCATACGCTCCGTTTGTTTCGATGGAAAACCTTGTGTAAAAATAGTTTTTTGTATTTTCAATTTTTGGTAGCATAAAAAAAGATAAGTCAAAGAAAAATTATATTTGGTCAACATAAAAAGTCTGACTTATTTTTAGAAATTGTTTTCCATTAAATTTTTTTGGAAAACAAATCTATTTCACGGCAAGCTAAATAAGGGAAGTTAGGAGGTTGTTTTTTGACTCATTTAAAGTTGCTACCAAATATTGGAAAATGAAATAGTTTTATAAAAAATGCTTCTTGGAAAATGACTCATTTTCTAGAAAACATCATTACTGAAACAAACAGAGTGATAGGTTCCATTGTATTTTTTGGTACTATTCATGAGTCCTACTGTACTATTTTAGTTAACTTTTACCTTTATCCACAATATTTTTCTGTAAAAAATTTTCAATTTCAGCAAATTAAGCGAATCCCAAATGAACCCTAAATGTCTCCAAATTAGTAATAGAATGAACGGTAATGCCAATATGAAAATGCAAACAAACATGGTGAGAATGAAAATTTTGAAACATAAAAGAACAAAATGAAAACAACCTCAAACTTTAAAAGCCAAAAAATCCTAGTTCTTACACACACACACACACACAAAGGATTATGGACAACAGAATCCCCTTAGGCCAACCAGGAATCTCCTTTTATGTTTGAGAGTTATGGATGATGGGGTTAACACCATCCAATACTTGGTGCACTAGGAAAATCTACCGTACCAGCCTTAAATTGATAAGGATACTCTTTTAGATCATCTCAGATAAAATATAAGGTAGTGAATGATAGTACTGGCCGGTACTAATTGTCCATGGATTTTTTTGGATGTCTTAGCCAGTAATGATGTTTTGGTCAATATAGTAAAAAAATGTTGAAAATTTATAAAACATGTTATTTAAGCTAATACATTGGACTAATGTATTTAAACTAATATTTACATATATAAAATATGTGATTCTAAATTATATATTTAGAATTGAACGTGCGCGTGTGCATATGCACACACACACACATATATCTCTAGTTACACATGTTATAACTCTAAACAATGTTATAACTCATAATAACTTTTTGTTAGATTAATTCTTTAAAAATTCCACCGTCAGACTACCTGTTCTTTATGTTCTCAGCACGCATATCAAGATCAACTTGCATATATCTTCACCAAGTCACATCCTAAGAGACGTCTTCATGCTTTGGTTGACAACCTCAAGTAGGTCTCACACCCATCTTGAGTTTGAGGGGGCTTGTTAACATGTAATAGACTATGGGCTTTTGACCCACTTTTATTTATTTTGCATAGCTCACTTACTTGTACAGCACACATACTTGGACCGCAAACTTTACCTCCTATATAAAAACACTCATTTATATTTTATTACTTGGGAAATACAAAACTAGTGATTTAGTATTTCTAATAAAATTAAAGGTTTTGCTTCCTTCCAACTATAATCTGTTTCCTAGTAGTTTATTTGCACAACATATTTTTGTTTCATGTTCCAAATTTAATTTGTTGTGTAAAATTTATAATGGGTAAGATTTCCTTTTGTTATTTTGCATGAACATTTGATGTTATGTCAAGAGTTTTGTAGCTCAACTAATTGACATTTCCTAATATTTCTAAGACATCTATGATTCAATTTCCTCCTACCGGTTATAATTATCGAATTAAAAACAAAACAAAAAATGGTGGTGTGATCAAGACATACTAAGTCTAGGGGTTCTTAATATTGAAAATTCTCTTAATTTTGCTTTAAGATATTGGTAGTAATCCCAAAATTTATGCCGCACCGACAAGAATTGAAAATGTACCCATCAGCCATGCTAGAAAAAGCTTGTATACTTATAAAAGCAAGCATAAATTTACACGAAGGAGTTCACCTTATGTTATCTTGGTCATAATTCTACGCAAAAAAGAAAAAAAAAAAAAAAAGAATTGACTGTCTGTGGGTTGAATCACAAAATTGTCTTCCAAATCCAAATAGATCGACTTGTTAAAAAAATTAAAAGGTTCAAAATTTTCCACAAAAAATATTATTTTTTTGTTATCCTGATGCGGCCTTCTGAAAACCAGACTAATGCCCACCTTAATTGTGGGCTCAAAATATTTTGTGCAATCTTCATATGAAGAATTTTCCTTTCCCTTCGACTTCTCAGGCCGAGAAGCCCCAATGCTTCTGCAGTCACTCGATTCCAACTTTACAATATTTAACCAACTTTGAGCAAACTTAAACAAGACTAAATACATTGTTTTGATCATGGTTTGCCAACATTACAAATTAGAGTTCTAAATACATAAAATCCTAAGACCTTAGAACCTAACAAACTCCCCCTTTGGCAATCCGTGACAAAACACACAATAAAAGCTCAAAGTTTACAAGTAAATAGCCCTTTACATAATAATGCTCATAAACAAAAGTTCAACCTAACTACTATCCATCGGTTGCAAGTGTAGACAGCAGCTTTGTTGAATCAACCTGTATATTCCTGAAATACTCAACAAACACATAAACGCATGTGTGGCAGCAAATAGTATATAAACAGGTATAATATTCTTGTAAGATTCACACAACACAAAATAAAGAAATATATCAATGAATCAATTCATAAATATAAATCAATAAGCAGTGAATCATAAAGACAACAAGAATAAAAAAAAACATGTATATCAATATATCAATCAATGTTACTCCCCCTAACATGAACATCCCAAAAATGATATACAAAGTGAAACACCTAGATACAATCTAAATAAACTCCACAAAAATATCCCATGCTAACAAAAAATATCTCCCCCTAACACAAAAATCTCCCCCTATCAACAAAATCGCCTCTACAAGTCAAAAACTCTACTCCCCCTTTTTGTGACGGAATGCCAAAGGGCATTATAGACCATCATCAAAAGGAGGTGGTGAGGAAGAACGAAGATGCGCCAAATCCGCTCGCAGAGCACGAATCTCGTCGAACAGATCCACCAAAAGCTGACCATGAGCCGCCTGAACGGTCATGATAGTCTCCAGAGTACGACGAACATCGAAGTCAGCCGTAGAAGGTGGAGGAACAGCAGCAGCACCTACAAAATCTGGAACAGCCTCACCAGCAGGACCTGTAGAAGAAGAAGGAGGAGGTGGAGCGCTACTAGAGGGATCAGACCTAGGGTGTTTAGAACCAGCTCGAAGATGAGCAGCCCTCTGTCTAAGAAAAGACGCACCTATAGGACCAATAACATGAACAGGCTCAGAAGTAGGGAAGTCCTTTAAACCTAGATAAAGTAAAATCCTATGAATGAAAATAGGAAGAACAAGGGCATGGGCAGTAGATGAACTCCTATAAACTTTGTTCAAAGAACGAAGAAAAAGATGGGGAAAACTAATAGGAGCATCTGTAACAAGAGCGTACAGAAATACACACCTCTCAAGAGGAATGGTGTGCAGATGAGAAATGGGCCAGAGTGAATGACAGGCTATCCTAAAGAATAGATAGGTAGTCTCAGGAAGCTCAGCGGTGGTGATCCGAGGATCAGAACCCCACTGGATAGAAGATCCAGTGATGTAAGACATGACATCACTCAGCTCAGGTGACTCATCATAGGGATAGACAGGATCCCTAACCAACGGTACCTCTAGAGCATCAGCCACTACCTGAGGAGTAATGGTGTACTCTACACCTCGTATCCAACTCTTAACAAGAGT
This sequence comes from Quercus glauca, assembly GCA_023736055.1. Taxonomy (NCBI): domain Eukaryota; kingdom Viridiplantae; phylum Streptophyta; class Magnoliopsida; order Fagales; family Fagaceae; genus Quercus; species Quercus glauca. The sequence goes on along the minus strand of CM043318.1, from coordinate 16,226,040 downwards.
GTTGGAATCATAGACGTGGACAGAAAGGTTCGAGAAGAACTCTCTAATCAAGAGAACCGGAGGTGGAGGGTCAGACACAGCTAACAAAGGTAGCCAACCCCTACGCTCAAAATTTGCCCTAATGGCAGGATCTAACTCATCTAACAGAACAGAACGCTCAGCCCAAATCTTCCTATTGAGGTTCAAAGTCTCAAAAATCTCTTGGTTTTTCTCTCGGGGGAACCGCTCACTATCAAAGGTAGGTGAGGGTGGAGTAGGAGTGGGGATGGTCCTACGTGCTCTAGTCTTCCTAGGCATGGTGCTAAGGAACAGGACAGAGACACAAAGAGAAAACCAAAAAGAACAGAAAATAAAACCAAGGGCAGACTGCAAGTTAGCACAAAAAAAATATAGAATGAAAATCTATATGATGCATGAATCATTAATGATGGTATGATGCATGAACTAATGCAGTGATTAGGATCAAATTAAGTTCAATTATCACAACATTGGCTTGAACATAGAGTTTCTTAACAAAAACCCTAAAAATTTGAGAACCACTTGAAAATTTTTGCAACAAATTGATGAATTAATCATTACATACCATTGGAAATAGTTCATAATAACCAATTGCATCAATTACACAATCCAATTTCATCAAATAAACCCAATTGCACAGAAAGCCCCAATTCGGACCTATTATAAACCCTAGAAATTCAAATTTTCCACAAAACTCAAAATTGATCAAAATAATCACTCAAGAACATGTTTATAGAGTGTCCCCAACAAAACCCATTGATCAAATGCAAACAAATTGGTCCGAATCAACAAAAATCCCAAAAAGAAATGTCCGAAAATCTCCTTCTCAAATGCATGAAAAATGCATGAAATCAAGTAAATAAATTCAAAAGCAAGGGTATAAGAGACATACCGGCTTGAGGAGAGAGAGATTATGCAAAAAGTTCAGAAGAAAACGACAAAATCTTGAATCTTTTGGCTTGCCTCGTCGGAGAGAGAAAAAGGAAAAGTTTTGAAAAAGATTTGAACTTTGAAAAAGTCAGATATCCCTTTTTTTAAAAAGCATATTCACGATGTTCGATCGATCGAAAATTACATTCGATCGATCGAATGTGACAGGCGTTTTAGCACTTTCTGAGGCACTTTTTCGATCGATCGAAAATCAGGTTGGATCGATCGAAATGGGCAGAGGCACACTGAATTTTTGGGAAAAAACACAGTTTTGAAAATTTGCAAACCCAATTTTGAAACAACTCCTCAAAGCTTTTGAACAATGAATGCAAAATGCATGAGTATAAGATGGAATGCATTTTCAAAAACCCAAAATTTTAAACCCAATTCTCTCAAACACAAGTTTCAATTGTCTTCCAAATTAATTTTCTCAAGCAACAAATATGTTGTGCACAAATCTCAAGATATTCTTCAAACTTGGTTGGTCAGACCAAGAACACACACACTAGCATGTACAGTGTTTAACAAGGAGTAACTTGTGTAGTGTGTGTAACTAGCAAAGACTTGAGATACATGTGAGGTGATATGTGAATGGCAATCAAGCACAAAGTCTACACAATTCATCACATAGAATTAAAAGAGACTATCACCTAAAGAGTTACATCCTATAACTCCCACATCTCCTAGATCAAAAGCTTGCAATCATGTAAGTTTCTTTTAATTTTGCCTCTTATTTATATATGAAATGGCATTCAGCCTAATGGTACACACCGGTTTGAATTAAGTGAATTGGCATCAAGCCTAATAGTACACACCAGTTTTAATTTAATTTGAGGCTACACCTTATGTTCTTTTTGTGCATGTGCTACACTTTCTCGAGCACTAAATCTTATGATATGCACTAAGGTGTTCATGATTGGCTAGTGAACAGTGGTGAGATGGTTATTTATGCCTTTCTCAAAAGGATCAAGTCCGACAGTCAACAACATGTGACTTCATGATTAAGGCAAAGTGATTAAGAACCACACACATCTTTCCCACACAACATGCACTACAAAGTTTCAACTAGTTAAGTGCAACAAATAAGCTCATCAAAGTTAAACAAGGTACACAAGACATGACATGTGTAAAAAGAATGACCAACCTTGTTTTCAAAAATCAAGATAAATAGTGTTCAACACAGATTTTGCTTTCTCCCTTTTTTTTTTTTTTTTTTTTTTTTTTTTTTTTTTTTTTATATTATTATCAAAAGAGAAAACACATAAATCCTAGAATGAAATGCATGTATGTAATGCAATGCAATTCCTAGAACAAAAAAAAAAAAAAAAAAAAAAAAACACAAAAAAACAAATAACAATGGTCACAATAGAATAGAGCAATGAAGCACAAGGACCAAGGAAGCCAAACAGCTAGGGACAACGAAGCACACCAATCACTTGACGAAGTGTTTCAAACTTACTTCCATCAAGTGGTTTGGTGAAGATGTCAGCGTTTTGACGATCAGTAGGGATATATTCAAGAGCAACTATTTTCTTTTCAACCAAATCCCTAATGAAATGATACCTAAGCTCAATGTGCTTGGTCTTAGAATGCTGAACCGGATTCTTAGATATATCTATAGCACTAGAGTTATCACAATAGACAACCATGGTATCTTGAGGAATCCCATAATCACCCAAAAGTTTCTTCATCCAAAGGAGCTGTGAACAACAACTCCCGGCAGCGATATATTCTGCCTCAGCAGTGGATAGAGAAACAGAATTCTGCTTCTTACTCATCCAAGCCACAAGATTGGCTCCTACATAAAAACACCCTCCAGTGGTGCTTTTTCTGTCATCAGCATTCCCAGCCCAATCAGAATCAGAAAATCCAGCAAGAGACAAGTTTGACTCTTTGCTATAAAATAAACCATAATCACAGGTTCCACTCACATATTTTATAATCCTTTTAACAGCATTTAAATGAGAAACCTTAGGATTAGACTGGAATCTAGAACACACACCAATACTAAAAGATATATCAGGACGACTAGCAGTCAAGTACAAAAGACAGCCTATCATGCTTCTATACAAAGTAACATCAACAGACTCACCTGATGGATCAATTGTCAACTTTGCATTAGCCGCCATCGGCGTTCTAGCATGAGTAGCCTTGTCAAGTCCGAATCTTTTAACCAAATTCCTTGCATATTTAGCTTGATTGATGTAGATTCCTGTCTCAGTTTGCTTTACCTGCAATCCCAAAAAATAAGTTAGTTCTCCAACCATGCTCATTTCAAACATCGCCTTCATTTCATCTGCAAAAGAATGGGCAAGAGAATCATTAGTAGCACCAAAAACAATATCATCAACATAAATTTGAGCTACAACAAAACCAGTCTTATCCTTTCTTATGAAGAGTGTTGTATCTGCAGATCCCCTTTTAAATCCATGCTCAGTGAGATATGCAGTCAATCTTTCATACCAAGCCCGAGGAGCTTGCTTCAACCCATAGAGAGCTCTCTTCAATTTGTAGACGTCATCCGGTCTATGAGGATCTACAAAGCCTTTAGGTTGTTCAACAGACACTTCTTCTTGTATCATTCCATTCAAGAAAGCACTCTTGACATCCATCTGATATAGCTTGAAGTTTAGATGACTTGCTATAGCCAACAATATCCGGATGGATTCTAACCTTGCTACTAGTGCAAATGTCTCATCAAAGTCAATTCCTTCCACCTGTGTGTATCCTTGTGCAACAAGTCTTGATTTGTTTCTGATCACATTACCATGTTCATCTGACTTGTTCTTAAAGATCCACTTAGTTCCAATCACATTTACATTCTTTGGTCTAGGAACTAGTTCCCACACATCATTCCGAACAAATTGATGAAGTTCTTCATGCATGGAATTTACCCAATCAGCATCTTGAAGTGCTTCATCCACCTTCTTCGGTTCAAATTGGGACAAATAGCATGAGTGAGTGATCACATTCAATGCTTTTGATCTTAACCTCATGTTATCATTTAGGCTGCCCAATATATTTGTGGAGGGATGATTCAGTCTTACTCTAGAGGATGGACCTTTGACTAAGGAAGTGGAAGTTCTTTTCTGTGCAGATGAGGGACTGAGTTGACTTTGTTCCTGTCGAGTGTCACGAACTGGAGTGGATGGTTCTGAACTTGAAGGTACTGAGACAGTATCATTTAACACCAACAACTCTTCCTCACTATGTTTGACAACATCCTCATTAAGAAGAATGTTATTTACTTCTAAGGGCTCATCTTGAGCAGGAACAGTGCTTTCTGAACACACTTCATCATTTATCACAACATTTGAGGATTCCATGACTGTTTTGTTTCTCAGATTGTACACTCTATAAGCTCTACTGGTGGAGGAGTATCCTAGAAAGTATCCTTTGTCGCTCTTGGCATCAAATTTTTCTAGGTTCTCTCTATCACGTAGAATGTAACAGTCACTGCCAAATATCCTGAAGTATTTGACAACAAGTTTCTTCCCTCTCCAGAGTTCATAGGGAGTCTTCTTGGAGTCAGGTCTAAAATACACTCGATTGAGTGTATGGCAAGCAGTATTGACTGCTTCTCCCCAAAAAGACTTTGGCAAATTTTTGTTGTGAAGCATGACTCGTGCCATTTCCTGAACAACCCTATTTTTCCTTTCCACAATCCCATTCTGTTGAGGAGTCTTGGGAGATGAGAACTCTTGGTGAGTGCCTTGCTCATTGCAGAAAGTAGCCAGCTTGGTATTTTCAAACTCTTTTCCATGATCACTTCTGATTTTGGCTATCACAGTATCTTTCTCAACTTGCAATTTCTTGCACAAATGGATCATCTTCTCAGGAGCTTCAGCTTTATCCTTCAAAAGTATAACCCAAGTATATCTAGTAAAGTCATCCACGACAACTAGAATATACTTCTTTCCACCCAGACTCTGAACTCTTGCAGGACCCATGAGATCAATGTGTAGTAACTCTAAAGGTCTTGATGTTTGAACACTAGTCACAGATGGATGCTTGGATTTTACTTGTTTACCTATCTGACATGGTCCATAAATGCACTTCTCTATTTTCTCAAATCTAGGTAAACCTATAACTGCCTCACATTTGGAAATCTTTTCTAACTGCTTATGACTGGCATGCCCCAACCGTTGATGCCACAGATCAACTTGATCAATCTTTGCACTAAAGCACATGTTGTTTACACTTGGTGTTATTCCATAGCAGTTGTCAGCTGTCCTCACACCAACACACATACAATCACCTCCTCCATCAAGTATCTCACACTCATACTTGGTGAAGAGGACATTTAAACCCTTGTCGCAAATCTGACTAATGCTGAGTAAATTGGCCTTTAATCCATCAACATACCAAACATCTTCAAATATTGGCAAACCTGGAATATCCACAGTACCAATGCCTCTGATCACAGATTTACTTCCATCTCCAAAGGTGATTGTCCCAATCTTTCCTTCAAAAAGTGTTTTGAACAAATCTTTATGTCCTGTCATGTGCCTGGAACAACCACTATCCAAATACCAATGACAAGAATCACGTGTCTTTAAGGCGGTTAAAGCAGTATAACAAACATAATTCTTATCACATGTGATTACGCCAAAATACTTAAGGAAAGATTTAACAAAAACAACAAATGGCAAAGACAGCAAGTAGATAAGTTGACTAATAAGCAAAAAGATTTTCCAAGAATCCATGACAACAGGGGTCAAGGATCAGCTCAGAGATAAAGATCTCAAACAAAAAGAGCAACCCGCTCTGATACCACTTGAACGGTTTAGACCCCTTAAACTATAACTAGATTGCGTAGCCTAGATTAATTAGCCAAGTTGTTACTTAGTCAAATTATGAAATTCTAGGTTAAAACAATCACAAAATCATATCAAGCATATAAAACATATAAAGCAGCGGAAAATAAATAACACATGATATGATCACCCAGGAAACCACACCGGAAAAACCTGGGGAGGATTTTACCCACCGATCCTCAAGGCAAAATGGAATCCACTAAGAAAGAATTGAAGTTCTTACAAAAGGACTTACAAGCTCCCCGCTTGACTTCCTAATGCTACACACCAGTAGTAACTTTCTGACATGACCACGCGCAGGCTCCGAATCCACGGACTACTTCTTTCTTTGAACTCCTTCTTCAAGTACAAGCTCCTCACTTGTTTTTCTCTTTAAGCTTCAATGGTAGCAACCAAGTTGATCATCAAGATGTTGATGTGATCTCAATCTTGAAAACCCTAAGCTTTGTGTAAAGGAAAGCTCCTCTAGATCTCACAAGAGATTTACACAAAACCACAATGTATGAGCAACAATACAACTTGTGCAACTCTGAAAAACGTAGCTAGGGTTTGCCTTATATACCTAGGGCAAAAACATAAAACCCTAAACGTTTAAAGAGTTAGGGCTGAGTTGGAATTCCGCAGAAAAATGCATCTGGGCCGACTTTCGATTGATCGAGTCTAACCTTCGATTGATCGAGCCAGGCCGAGAAGCCCCAATGCTTCTGCAGTCACTCGATTCCAACTTTACAATATTTAACCAACTTTGAGCAAACTTAAACAAGACTAAATACATTGTTTTGATCATGGTTTGCCAACATTACAAATTAGAGTTCTAAATACATAAAATCCTAAGACCTTAGAACCTAACAATTGTAAATCCCCTGGTAAATTTGGATAACCCGATAATATATATATATATATATATATATGCCAATTGAATGATATTTACCATTTGATCCATAAACTCATCTTTTATGTATTTTTTAAAACTACAAATACTTGGAACTTAAACAATTGATTGATGACAATGCTATTTATCTTTGATCGCCTTGAAATTTTGCAAGTGTGGAGGATATACAAAATTATTGTAATCCAACGGTGTATTTATCAAAATTTGTATCACTTTGAAATCCATTGTTGAATTATATTATCTTTATATATTCTCTATGCTTGCAAAATTTTAATGTGATCAAAGATCAATAGCCTTATCATCAATAAATTTCTTAACTTTAAGTTTTTGTACTTTTAAATGATGCATAAAAGATGAGTTTATTGATTGAATGATAAATACATTCGATTGGCATGAAAATTGAATCCAACCCTCTATGTGTGTGTGTATTTATATATATGTGTGATTTTGGGGTTTATGACAAAATTAATGGAGTGTTTAAGAAAAGTAAAATGAGGCTTAATTAGGCACAACATATTTAGGACCACACCCTATATCATAGGTTTTTCCAAAATTATTCTCTGCGATAAATTGTGATTAGTTATTTGTCACTTTTACATAAACCCATTACCTTTTCTCTACTACTCACACTAAGCCACATAAGATAGTTGGGGGAAATGATGTAATAAAAGCTGTGGCCCATTATTTATTGATCAGACATAAACATAAACATGGGAGATGGCTAATCGGTTTTCCCCTTAAGGTACAACTAAGTACTCATGCGGAACTTTGGTTAGAGCCGGCTCAACAATTTTGGGGGCCTTAGGTGAAAATATTAAGTAGATTCTTTTTTTAACTTTAAAGTCTAAATTTGTACAAATAAAAATTAATTTATTACATGGTTCAATAAATTAGTATCACTATAATACAAATGAGTTGATATAATATACATCAAATAATTAATTGGCGTGATAATTTATAATAATTGATAAAGTAAGAATTTGCATTAAAAAAAAATGTGATAACTTATTAATTAGTGCGGGGTCATGTGGGGGCCTGCTTAGTTTAGGCATTGTGATGTGTTGGGGCTTATAGACAAGACTGCACAATGCTACGTGCATTGTGTAGTCTTATCCTATCAAGTTGTGTGCATTGTTATTGTGCAGTATTTTGCATTTTAGGATACAATGTGGCTTTTTTAATGCATTTTATTGACCAATAAAAATACCTAAATTTTTTTTTTGTAATTAAAATATATAGATAAATATTATATATATATATATATATATATATATATATATTTTATAGAAGTGGGGGCCTTTTTTTATTTGGGGGCCTTAGGCGATGCATCAATTGCTTATATGGTTCAGCCGACCCTAACTTTGGTCTTTTAAGTTTGGGTAAACCAACGCATACTCTTGATGCGATGGTCGCTGCACAAGTATAAGTGTTTGTAGGGTGTGGAGAGCAAGAATTGGGGTTCAAGTCTCTAGGAATGAGCTTCACACACATATACACTTAGATTAGGCAAGAGTAGAATCTCAATCTTGTATTAAAAAAAATAGTTTGGGTAAGTTCTTGAATATGGTGAAATGATTTTGAAATGTTTGCGTGGAAATAGATTAAGTTAATTTTGGTAAAAGGCTTATAGCAAGTAGTTTATGCTCTTATCATTTGTCGTTTATGCTCTAGCTTATTATTGTACATATAAATTATTTTTTTGCTTGTTGGGAACTAATTGTTTCAGAAAGCTATAGATTGAAAATTATAAAGTTTTTTTTTTTTTTTTGGTAGTGATTGTACTTATAAATGTGATTGAAAAATATAATAATCCATTTGAATTGAGGAAGAGTAAAGTAGAATTGACTCAAAATTAGTTTATTTTCAGCTAACTCTACTTTACTCCCTCTCTCTTCCCCCTAAATCCAAACGAGCCCAAAAGATAAAAACTGTACCTAGAATAAATGTAGTTTCAAAAAGGGATATTAAATGAAAAAAGTTTAAGACCACACTATTTTGTGCTATAACTTTGGTACAATTTTATTGTCGTAAGTTATAAGTAATAGAGCAAAACCAAAACATACAAAAAGAAGAAATTCTTCACTCACACTCACACTCACACTCTTCCTTTGTCTCAATTCTCAGACCATAATATCTATCTGTCTATCATTTCCTTTTCTAAAAGTCAAGCAAGCATAAACCCAACAACACCAACTATAATCAATTATTATTATTATTATAACCCAACTCCATTCATTCATTCCCTTTTACCTTTTTCTTTTCTCACATCCCAAAACAAAACATCACTCACACACAAGCAAAGTGAGCCCTCACCACACTAACGCAACAGCAACAGCAACAGAAACAATGTCCAAGATTTTCAGAGACAAAACCTTAGGAGGATCTTCCAAAAGACACAACATCGACTTCCAAGTTCCCATGCCCATGCAACCGGTGGAACACCTACCCTCTCCATTCGGGGCTCCCAACTATATTTGGAACTACTAACTACACATATTCAGCGATTTTCAGAACTTCCGATTCGCGTTTAGTATGGTATACAAGATAAGGTATTCCAATAACCAATTACTTTGACCTACTCACCCTGGAGAACAATGCAGGATCATTGAAAATCAGGCGCCATGGTGACAATCCTATAGAGCTATCCTCTTCTCCTCAACCTACCAATAACACCGTGGCTTCTTTATTGGATTTTGGCAATTTCATCTTCAATGAAGTGTACTCCAATGGATGTAAGAAGCGGGTGTTATGGAAAAGTTTTGATTATCCAGGGAAGGTGTTGACACGGCGTGGTTTATTGGAAGAGTGGGGTCTTGAGAGGCAACAAATTTGAGAACATTTCACCAAAAGTAACATCCATGTATCATTTCAACGTTGTATCAAATGGAAATGAAGAATCATTCTCTTTCATGTGCAAAAATGGAAGCCAGGAATTGCGGTGGCTGTTTACTTCAACAGGGCAATTACTTGGTGATGACCTGCAACCTATAGCCCAAGCAGATAAATGTGATGGCTACAACATTGATGGAGGATGTCAAAGGTGGAACCAGCCACTGTGTAGGCACCACCATCAACATGGCTACACAGTTGAACTTAATCGTGGTTATTTTGTGTCTGAAGATGATCCGAGCTACAATATCTCAGATACAAATCTTGGCATCAGTTATTGTAAAGTTAGCTATTGGGGCAACTGTAACTATGTGGCTTCTACTTCTCTATTTGCAAATAGAACTGGATGCAAATTTTGGACAAATATTTCCAACTTCGTTCCAAATGACTTGACATATTTAGATCTTGTCTATATTCTATCTCCAAAGCTTTCTCACAGCGGTAATTTTCCTTGTTCTATTTCTATGAACAATAGACAAGATTCCAATTTCAGCAACATATCTTGGGCCGTGTCATGAGATGCATTTCTACGTGCACGGAGCAAACCCAAAGCCTTAAGATGATTTAGGGCAACAATTATTTTGAAGACCAAACCTTTAGGACAAAATAATTAAAGGTAATTCATAATTTAGTGCAAGTCTTAATTTTTGTAACCTTGTTATTTTTGGGAAAACATTGAGAGCCCATTTAACGGTTACGATTTTGTTTTCTAAATCTAGTAGTGTACTACCATGTTATTTAAATTTTTAAATGGCATGATACAAGATACATATTTAGATTTATAACATGAGTCATGTTTAGGAAAGTTTGGAGAATATCTGTTAACACTCTGTTTGTTTTGATAGAAAACGTTGTTGAAAGATAGTTTTCTGTGTTTACTAGTATTTGGTAACATTAGAAAAAATAAGTTAAAAGAAAACTATCTTTGGTTAACAAAAAAAGTATGGTTTATTTTCAGAGATTATTTTCCACTAAATTTAAAAAAAAAAAAAAAACAACTTTATTTCATAGCAAATTAAATAAGGAAAGTTAAAAGATTGTTTTTTTTTTTAATATTATTTTTTTTATATAACTCATTTAAGGTTTCTAGTACTTGCTACCAAACATAGGAAAATAAGATAATTTTTTTGTAAAATACTTTTTCAAAAATTAATTATTTTCTAGAAAATACTATTGCCAAAACAAACAGATCGAACGTACTTTTCTCTTATAATATTTATCTAAATCATGAAATATTTTCACAATCACTTTCCCATAATTCTCTAATAAGAGTAGGATTATGAATGAGCCAAACTATTTAATATCAGCTTCATCTAGGTTTGAAAGAAATTATAAGTTAGTTTAAGTTCATTTATTTAACAAATAAATTAAGATTAAGCTCGACTATTAAATAAGCTGATCTCAAACATAATAATGTGCTCTTGAACAAGACTAGTGAGTATGAGATTTGACTAATTTATATGTAATATTATATGTTTATATGTATAAAATTTTAAAACATATTTATATAGACATGAGATTAATGTACAATTGTAAATAAGTTTATAAGATATCAAGTTAGTAGATTCTAAAACAAACAACCAAAAATATCAAATTTATTAATTATATAGATGGTCAAATTTTGTAGTAAAATTATATACAATTTTAACTATATAAGATTGATGAATTTAATTTTTGTAAGTTTATAATAAAAATCATTATATCTAATTAATTAAAATAATACATTTTCAATTATAATTTATTTATTTATTATTAGCAAAAATTTGTGAGGTGGTAATTTTTTTTAATTGGTAGTGGTTTTTTTTTTTTTTGGTAAAATAATTGGTAGTGTTTACTATATATGATAAAAATAAGTTAATTAAAAGACTCAGCAACCTATTAGGTCAAGTTATATGGTCTGTATTTTAGTTGGAATCTTAACCTATTGTCGTTAATTTACTATGGGTTTGATCTTGACCATTGATGAAATTTTAAAGGTTTTTGGTTACCGGTTAAGCAGGTTTTATATATAAAAAAAAATTAAAACATTCATCACCCTTTTCAGCATTTTCTCTTGTCTCACATTTGCTTCTCTGCCTCTCTACTTCGTTTGCTTTGTTTGCCTCTCTAAACAAAACCCTTAAATCAGACAGTTGATACCACATCTGCGGTGCACCCACAAAACCCTCAGAGCCCAGCGCACCCACAACCTCAAATCGGAGGCGCTTCATCTCTTCCCGGACGACTTAGCGGCACTTCTCATCCAATCCAACTCGTCGGCGCCACTCTCTAGCTTATTCTCTTCCAATCCATATTCAAATCAGTGGCGCACTCATATCCAATCGAACTCTTCATCTCTTCCCAGACGACTCGGTAGCGCTTCTTCTCTTCCATTCTAAATCGGCGGCGCTACCCACAATTTTCAAGTTCTCTCTTTACATATGATTATCCCTGATATGGCTTTATATTATTTCTCTAAAATTTGTGGGTTTATGATATTATTGTTTTGTTTGAGTTTCGGTTATTGATATTATTTTTTTTTTTCAACCACCTTGGCATTAAGAAAACCAATTTTAGAGTTGGTTTGTGCTATATTAAAATATTGAAGTGTCCTAAATACATACCGAAATTAAGAAGAAGAAGAATCATCAGCAGTAGTTTTAAGGCTTTGAGGGCGTTTGTTGAAATGAGTTTGTTCATTTTGAGCTGTGAATGCATATAACAAGTGTTTGTCTATCTTTTGTGTTAGAAAAAATTTGGTCTTTCACTTTTTAATTTTTGGTTCATTCCAATATTGGTCAATGAATAAGTTAATGTACAGAGAGATTGAGGCTAAATAAAATTTCTCTTATTGGAACTTTTTTCATCTATTTTTGGTTTATTTTTTCCCTTGGTTTCTTCTTTGTCATCATTTTTTGTTTATATTTTTTATAAAATAATCTTGAGTTTGAATGTGGAAAATTCTACAAGAAGTATTTAACTTAGGAGTACAGTTATGTGTAAGTTCAAAATAGCTTAAATCTATTTTTACCTGCTTGCCCATTTTGATAACAACATAAGGATCACTATCTGACATCCCTGACTGCAAGGTTTACCCCTGTATGGACATGAATCCTAAGCAGACCCAAAAGGCTCTCCATCTTAGGGAAAAAAAAAAATTCAAATTTTTGACAAAAAAACTAGTAGAAAGGAAATGAAAGGACTTGTTGCCTTATGTTATGGCTTTGAATATTGAATACCCTTTTACTTAGGCAGAGTGGAGAATTAGTTGACAAAATAGTTAGATACTATCAAAACCTAACCCAATTGTGCATATTTATAACCAAAGAAAGAAGACCAAGAACCAAGTCCTAGGTTTGGCAAGTTGCAATATTTTATACTGTTCATAAATAGTGTAACAACCAGTGGGTTCTGGAAGTAATTTTAATTTGATGGGTAAAAACCAGAAATACGTGCATAAAGGACTCTGTTACAATTCAGTGGGATTGAGTTGTTTTTTTCAAACTTATTACTTGTTTGTCCAAGCTTGATTTGAATTGATTGAGAAGATTATGGGGTTGTGATAATATTTCATATTTCGCATGGCTGATTTGCCCTTTAGGCTATCATATCCAGAAACAAGGTCATCATGTCTAGAGTTGGGTAAAATTATATTTAGGTTATTTAGATTTATATATTAATTTTTCTTTGATTTGGTAATTCTAGAGTGGGGTAAAATTCTGCAATTTCTTTAAGTAGAAATTTTATTCGCTCAATGAAGGACGTCAAGATTCATGAATCCAACAATGAGTCCTAAAATAGAACATTATGTGTCATGCCCTGTGTAAGCCTTAACACATCATGACTATCTTTTACTTTTTACATCTTATTTGACCCAATTGTGTGTATCAAAGTGGTCCACATTAATTTAGACCTACATAACAAGACCATATCTTCTAGGTAAGACAACAACCTACATATCCAATTCAACCTAACACACAACATTATTACACAATCCATATTTCTTTTTTCTTTTTCTTTAGTAGGGGATTTCAAAAAACAAAAAGAACCAACCAACAAGCTGTTAGTTGGTGTACAAGCTAATTCGGTTCACAGGTCATATTCCCAAGCATGCATTTATAAACTAGCTAGTCATAAAGGACAAAATTACAACAAGAGAAAGACTAGTAAAATGGGGTTGCAAGGGAGACCATTTTAGTTTGTTTCTCCTTTACTAAAAGGATATGTAATGAGGTGCTAAGGAGATGCTTGTTTGTGAGGCATATTGGCAGGCTGTGACGACAAGTAAAATTGGGCTACGACCAAGCTAAAACTAAGGGGTTTAAAGTGTCTAATGTATTGGCTAGATAGCTGAAGTTTTTGATGTTTCTATCTTGGTTAAGTTGATGATTTCTGAGTGTAGGAGTTTGCAGCATTGCTGCTTGTATTGTATCTTGTTCAATCTTTTTGATTATTGATAATCTGGCCTACTTTTTTCATTTCTCTCATTATTAGGGACCATATTCATCTATTTGGGCTTCTGTTGATTCAAGATATATAAATTATATGGTAAATAATTCATTGATTGGAATATATGAAATATCAAAGTCAACCGTGAAATGTATTTAAGAATTATCAACCATTTATAGTGAAAAAAACGTTTGTAGGATCTTTCAACCGTGAAATGTATTTACTTTTTAATGTATGTTATTGCTTACTCCCCCCCCCCCCCCCCCTTTTTTTTCATGCTATATAGCGATAGGAGTATGGGGAGAGTGAAGAACATTGAAGAGCAAGATGCCCTCCAAGTTAGGCCCCTGAAAAGACCACTTGGAGCATTTATAATTTATTAGTAAGATTCATGCAATTCAGTATATATTCACTTGTTTTATTTTTCCTATTGTTATATTCAAGAAAGTGAGTTTTGTTCAATTTGGATTTTTAGTAAAAAGCAAGTAGAAATGATGAAAGCTGAAGGCATTGTCAAGATAAGCAAAGCTGCAAGTTGAATAATATTTATAATTTTTTAGGTTATTATTATTGTTTAGTTCACATATTCATGGACATCACACTTGAGTATGAAAATCTAAAATTACAAGTTAAGGATGAGATTACAAAAAAGTGGAATAATCTTGATGAAGACTCTAAATTAGAGTATAGGAGGGAAGGACGTGAGAATTCTGAAAATTATGCAAATTTAACATATAATATTCCTTGCAAACCACATAAAGTAAGTATTTACCTATGAAACTTTTAGAATGCATCACTATGTATTAAATTTCGTTATAAAACCCTTTTTATTCATTTTATAATGCAAGTTTCATTAGATACTCGGTGTACCCTTGGTCGCATTCGTTCAATGGTTAACAAATTGAATATAAGACAAAAATTTGTCATACAAGAGTTAGGGTTTGGTAGTTTGTCAGATTTAAAGGAAATAAATTTGGATAGAGATTTATGCAAATGGTTAATTGATCATTTTGACCAAAATTCATGTGCATTGGATATTTGTGGTAAGAGGTTACCGATTTCCACTGAAGATGTAGAATATATTTTAGGAATAAAATCAAATGGAGTTGATATATCTATTGTTGGGAGCGCAGAAGAGATAAATCATATGTACTAACAATATGGATTAAATGTGGAAGGGAATATACCAATTAAGCTCTTAGAGGTTGAGTTGAATAAGATGGAAACATCCGGAAATAAATTTGTGAGTTATTTTTTGCTATTTATAGTGGGTACTTGATTATGTATGTTGTGAAATTTTAAAATACTCGCAACTGTACGAACTATATCAAAGTATAGTTTGACAAGAACGAGGTCGAACCCATAGGGACTTGAATGAACGTAAGAAAATTAAATCAAATTTTAACCAAATTATTCCTAATCTAGTTTAATAAAAATTGGTTGTTTTGAAATTAAATAAACTAAGCAAATAATAAAATTAAACAAATAGTTAAACTAAGCAAAAGATATAAAGCAATAAAAAGATGTAAACAATCAAGAGAAAGGAATTAAGGTTTTGGAATCCGCCTTGTAAGTCATATTAACATATATTTATGATCATTAATTTTTCCCAACCACTACATGATAATCTAGAAATCAGTCTTGCTATCATGGAAAATATTATCATTAAAACTTATTGTTAGGTTCTAAGGTCTTAGGATTTTATGTATTTAGAACTCTAATTTGTAATGTTGGAAAATCATGATCAAAACAATGTATTTAGTCTTGTTTAGGCTTGCTCAAAGTTAGTTTAATATTGTAAAGTTGGAATCGAGTGGCTGCAGAAGTACTTGGGACTTTCGGCCTGGCTCGATCGATCGAAGGATAGGCTCGATCGATCGAAAATCGCACAGGTTGATTTTTCTGCAGAATTTCCAACTCAGCCCTACTTCATTAAACGTTTAGGGTTTTATGTTTTTACCCTAGGTATATAAACTAAACCTTAGCCACGTTTTTGGGGAGACTCCATATTGTATTGTTGCTCATATTTTCTGTTTTGTGTGAATCTCTTGTGAGATCTTAGAGAAGCTTTCTTTTACACAAAACTTAGGGTTTTCAAGGTAGAGATGATTTCAACATCTTGAAGATCATTACAAGTTGCAACCATTGGAATTTAAAGATAAATAAGCGGGGAGCTTGTAGCTGATTGAGGAGTTCAAGAAAGAAGTAGTCTGTGGACTCGGAGCCTGCACGTGTCGTGTCAGGAAGTTACTACTGGTTGGTAGCATTAGGAAGTCAAGCGGGGAGCTTGTAGTCCTTTTGTAAGAACTTCAATTCTTTCATAGTGAATTCTGGTTTGCCTTGAGGATCGGTGGGTAAAATCCTCCCCAGGTTTTTCCGTGTGGTTTCCTGGGTGATCATATCTTGTGTTATTTATTATTTTCGCTGCTTTATATGTTTTATATGCATGATATGATTATTTGATTGTTTTAACCTAGAATTTTTTAATTTGACTAAGTAACAACTTGGCTAATTAATCTAGGCTACGCAATCTAGTGGTTTTTAAGGGGTCTAAAACCGTTCAAGTGGTATCAGAGCAGGTTGCTCTTCTGTTTGAGATTTTTATCTCTGAGCTGATCCTTGACCCCTGTTGTCATGGAGCATGGACACTCTCTGTTTGTTCCTCCTCACTTTGATGGGAACAACTATGCTTATGGAAAGTAAGGATGAAAGCATTCCTGAAATCCATAGATGAGAGGGTTTGGAATTCCGTTGAATACAGATGGAAGAAGCCCACTACTCCTGTGAGTGAGTGGCAAACTTCTGAAAAAGAAGCAGCAGGCTTCAATAGCAAAGCTATGAATGCCATCTTCAATGCTGTTTCAATGGAGGAATTTAAGAGGATCTCTAATGTTGAGGTTTTTCGCCGAGTTCTTCGGTTTTCTCTTCGATAACACATCGGCGTGTTATCTTGTGTTTGCATCCTTCTTCCCTACTCTTTTACATTCCATTATACTGCTGTGTTGCTTAGTTTATGGATTATAGTAGCTTGTTTATTTATTCGCTCGCATTTACACTATTCCGCACTTAGTATTAAGTTAGTGTAAAATCTATTGAGCCGTAATTTTAATTTAGGGGTCTAAACAGCTCTTGTGTTTTTCAACACATTTTTGAACTTTCAATTCTATATGTTATAATTATCTTCCGTCAAATGACGAGAAACAAGAATCACCCTCGGATGGTCCAAATGATGAAGAAAGAGGTGATGATTTCAATCTTCAAAGCTTGTTTATATAAACAATTTCTCTGAGCAAAATCTCTACAGATGTTCATTTTGCATTTATGAAAAAAAAAAGTGTTGCAGTTGATCATATGAAGATGAATAAGGGATTGCAAGTTTGCAACCGGTGAACTTTCCATAGCTAATTGGCTCTCCTTAACATTACTTTGCCCCTTTTCTAATTGGATTAAGAGTCATAACAACATTGCACAACCAACAATAAGGAAAAAGAGGGTAATGCATTGGCTTAACATAGTAGTAGTACAGAAACAGAGCAACTCATATTTTACATTCATGATTCACACCACAACATTTATATTATTGAAAGTTCAATTTGGGTATGAAATACCCTTGAACGTTTAGACCCCAATTACAAAATTACCAATTCAAGCTTTTATATCAAACAGTTAATGTGCGAAACATGATAACAAGCTTATAATAGAATTGATAAATAATCTAAGCCAAATATAAACACATCCACAGCAGTAAATATAAGGCAAAGATAAAAGAAGGAAGATGCAAACACACGGACAACACACGATGTGTTATCGAAGAGGAAACCGAAGCCCTCGGCATAAAACCTCTTCGCCGCCCTCCAAGCGGTCAAATAATCCACTAAAAAATATAGTTGGAATACATGAATAGCAGAAGACCCTCCAAGCCTAATCTACCCAAGTACCTAAGCCCTCCAAGCTTCTTGCTCCAACGAGGTTACGCCGAACCTATTTCTTCTTTAGCTTCCTGGATTCCACTACTAAACCATAGCATCAACCAATGTAGATTGGTTCCTTCCTAACTGCTTCCCAACAGCACCAAATGAACCTTTTCACAGATGTGGGTGTGGTGAAATAAGGATTTGGTAAAATGCCTCTCAAAGGTACAACAATGGAGAGGAAGAGAGAAGAGAAATTTGTAGAGTCTCTAAGGTGAAGATTGGGGATGAGGCAATCTTGTTTTTCTCTAAGGTTTCTCTCACAAAATTCTCTCTGGAAGCTCTCTTAATATCGTGGGAATGAGGGGTATTTATACTGGAATGAGAATGGAATGTGAAACGTCAGATTTTCCCAAACAGGGCATTTTGGCGACTTGACCTCGCGACTGGGTTAAGTCGCGAGTTCAAGCCGTGAGCTAATGGCCTGGCCAGCCTGGGACTTTTGTCCTGTAGTGCAACAGTTGGCGTGACTCTTCAGCTTCTGACATGCTTGGCACGTGTGTAGACTTTTGGCAACTTGCAAGCCGCGACTCACCCGCGAGATCCATTTACGAGACTTTGTTTCTTTGCACAATCTTGAGCATTTGTTCACACTCTCTTACTCACTACCCTTACAAGTTTCCCACCTAAATACAAGGTTACTAAGTGCTAAATTACAAGCAAATTGGCACGGAATAAAGCCAACAAGATGGTTGATTAAATTCAACCTTACAATCTCCCCTATTGGCTATTCCGTGACAAAACCCTGCAACAGTCTCTAGACTTAATGCGTGAGTTGGGAACAGTTGAACAAAAATCACTCACACCTAACTCTAGATTCTGTAAAGCTCTTGAACATATGAACAAGAAAATCCTGAAACACAACAACATAGTAATATCATTGTATGCAGAAAACTTAAAATGCATATAGAGCAATAGAAGCATGATCAAGCAAAAATGAACTAAAGCAATAAAGTAGTAAATCATGGCAAGATCAACCAAGTAGTCACTTAAACAAAAGTGATTACTATGTTCATTCACACAAGGAATGAACATCCAGACATGCAAAGTGATAAGCTTAATTGAAGAGTATCATTTGCAAGTCCAACACTTAACCAATGCATACAAACATATATGCATCTAGGAACAATCTTACAAGGGCACAAGAGTGACAGTACTTGAAAAGGAATGCATAACATTACGATAGAAGTACTGATTTAACAAAGCATAAAGGCTACATAAAGCATGGTACATACCATAAAGGCCTACAAATGTGCATAAGTACATGGAAACAAACCCTTAAAACTTACAAAAGCAACATGGGTACAAATCAGATAAACCATAATAGACTGATAGACTGAATAAACAACACAAGTTTTGAGACAGACTATAGACTAAATAAAACATAAAACATAAAACAAAATATAAGGCACAAAATGTAAAGCTCCCCCTTTGATTTTGCTCTTTCTCCCCCTGTCATTTTACTCAGTACTCAGATATCTTCTCCCCCTTTTTGTCATGGAATAGCTAGTCCTTATCTTCTTCTAGCTTTCGTTAAATCTAATCCAATTGATTTTGGAGAGAGGTGAACTTTGTGTCCCACCGAGTGTTGTTATGGTGCACAATGGATGTGAGACCTGACACTTTGGTGCTCAATTCATGGACAGATGCCATGATGATGTCTAACTTCTCGTCGAGGGAGAATGAGCTGGATCGCAAACCACTGTGAGATGTTGAAGCTTCAGTTTTTATTCCCTTCTTACTATGGCCAATGCTTGCGTTGAACGTACGCATGTTGATTGGGCTGGGTTTTGTGCAGGGAGTTTCATCTTCAAATGGATGGATCCTTTTGAGCTTCAAAATTTGAGAGATGAGACAACAGAATGGAATACATATTCGGGACTCAGTTTGCTGAACCGTTTTGCACAGAACATGAAAGATGTGTGCACAAATGTCAATCTCAATATTAGAGATCAGATCATGAAGAAACAAAGCTCGGCCGAGGTTCATGTACCCGGTGCTGGATAGGGGATACAAGTTGTTGGTTATGATGACTGTGAGCACTCTCAAATTCGGAGGAAAAGAGGAAACACTGACTGAGTTCCTGTTTTGTGAGAATTCCAAGTCTTTGCCAAGGATGTCCCGAAGTAATTCCTTGTCCGGACACATATCATCATACACTGGAGGATTACCAAGTATCGGCCGATTGATATGCAAAATCTCAGCTAAATGCACAGAAGAGATAGAGAAAATTTTTCTCCTAACCCAGCACTTAAGTTCATCACCTTCAACGATTGCATTAGCATAAAATTCTTTGACTAAATCCTTATATGCATCTTCCAGGTCAGAGAGAAGGTAATTCCAATCTTTGTAAGTAAACCATTTTGGAATGTCAATGGCAAACAAAAAAGGTTGATCAACAGTCCTTTCAATTATTGGTGTAGCATCTCTGAAGTAATTTTCACGAGTCTGAAAGGCAGCATAAGACCTGAATTTGTTTGGGTCGAAAACTCCTGAAGGTGAACGGGTCCTCTTTGGGCAAGGTGAGGGATCATCGACATCAATGACAGGTTCCTTCCCTTTGCTGTTGCCCCCTTTCACAGCTACTCTCTTGAATGGAGACATATTCACTATGCAACATGGATTATCAAAGAAAGGGAAAACACCCAAAAAAAAAAATCCAGAACAATATTAGAATAGGGTTAGAATCAAAACATGTGCATGTGGAGAAACCCTAAGAATTTGGGATTTTGGGTCCAAGTATGACAATGAGTGTGTGTGGGTGTCAAAAATAACATAATGAACTCACAAAAGGAGTAAAACAAAATAGACTCAAGGACAAATACCACCACACAAACCGAGACTCAAAAATGAAAGGAAGATATACCAACAGCACAAATCCACTCAAAAACTACAAATCAACAACTTAGCTCACAAAAAAAATGTTCAAATCATGAATAATGAAGTGAAAATAGGAAAACCCATACCTTTATCTCGACGATTGAAGGGAAAATGGTGCAATAATGAAGGATTTTCACAGATGAGCACGGCGAGTTTCAGAGAGAGAAATGGAGAAGACAATGAACAGCCACAAAGTACGAGGGAAAAACTGAAAAGTTTTTGAAAACTGTTTTTAAAACGCAAAACACGCGTTTTTCGCGACTGGGACAAGTCGCCAGGGTAAGCCACGAAACACTATAAAGCAAGATTCTTGAAAATCTTCTAAGTGGTTTTCGCGACTAGAAGATCTACCCGCGAGAGAGTCATGATGTGAGCCTTAAAAATCTCTGAGTAACTCTCGTGACTGGACCCTCCACCCGCAAACAAGTCGCCAAACTGAGCCGCGAAAATCACAAAAACTCAAATTTTGAAAAATTTTCTAAGTCCTTTTCACGCCTAGGGCTTTAACTTGCTAGTAAGCCGCGAAATATCTTTGAGTGGGCTTGTGACTAGAACATGCGACTAGGTTTACCCGCGACTTAATCACCAAAACAGAGCAACATTTTTTTTTTTTTTTTTTTAATTTTGACATTTTTGTAAAAACAAAGTACTTTCCAAAAACAACTAAAAACACTCAAAAATCTTTTTGTGTTTGATTTCAAAGATTGAGCATGCAAAAACACATTTTAAACAAGTACAATCACACAAATGAATATGGCATTCATTGAACATAGACTTGAGTGTTGTGTGTGGATATCAAAAATGAGATAGTCCTTAGTCCAATGTGAAGCTTCAATGATCAATTCAATCAAGGCATACACAACTAGCACTAGATAATGTGACCTATCTCAATTATAGAAACATGCACATATGACCTCTCACAAGAACTTGAATACATTCTTTGAAGCTTTTCATTTGGCTCCATATTCAACATAACATTTGCACTTTTTGAGCAAAGAAAATCTCATTGAGAGATAGATGCCTGAAATTTTTTGATATTACAATTTATGAGTAAGCCTTAGGCTTTTTGGGCATCATACATTTTATTTTGGTCGCTTTCCCTTTTACCTAGTCAAATACTAGTATGTGCGACAGGTTTTGGTAGCTCTATATCTCTTTTCATTTGGAGATTTACATTTAGAGAGCTCTTTTAAGCATAAAAATAAAGAGTGGGAAGATATATAGGCATGAGTCTATGCATGTCTCAAGATCAACAAAACCATTCACTAATCATTCATGACAAGGTTGAAGATCTATTTACAACAGTCACATAGATTTCAGAATTTCTTCCACAATGATATGAGTGCATGAGAGACAAGCTAAGCTTGTTAAATGCACAAAGCCATAAGTACAAAGGTACAAGGCAAAACATGTTTTGAGACAAAACTCAACAAAGCTGATCAATCTTTTTGGATTTTCTACTTTTTATGTGTTTTTGGATTTTTGACACAAAAGCAGTAAAATATTGATCAAAAACATAATAAAAGGAATGTAAAAACATTTGAACCAAAGATAAACACACACACAAAACAACAACCTAAATACTAGCTAGAAGCACACAACCAAGCATATTCACAATCATGGGAAGTATTGATGCATGGACATGTTGTAATGCTTATGCATGAGTACCCTTCGTCACCCACACGTCACGTGCGTTTTGGGTGATATCCTTAACAGATTAGGTACAAAAATTAGGACTATCAAACCTTCGTGTGAAGCTTTCTAGGCAATTTGTGAAGGCACCGATCATCTTCATTACGTCCATCATTCTTGGATCACGGTTTTGACTTCATGGTTGCTCACCACCCCAAGACCTCACATCATTTCTTCTTCCTCGTGACTGAGGTGCACTTGCAATGTTATTTGCTCTCAGTTTTTGACAGTTGGGTCTGGTATGTCCTTGCAATCCGTAATAGTGACAAACATATTCCGTTCTAGGACCCTGTTGTGATCTTTGAACTGATCTCCCTCTAGCTCCATATCTGGATTCTTATTGATTACGAGACTTATTTAACACCTATTGATCAGCCAGCTACGTCTTCTTCTCAACCTTAACATCTTCAGGGACGGGCTTTTCTACAATCGGCTCTATGGCCTTCACAAATTTTACTTCTTTGGTGGCTTTGGCCGATGAGCTACTTCCTCCGGTATAACCCAAACCAGATTTGTCAGAGAAGTGTTTTTGAGAAGAGATAACATCTTCTAGCTTCTTGGAGGAGACCCTTTCTATCTTGGCTTGTGCTTGCACCACTCCTTGCTCAAGAAATCTTACTTTGGTATAAGCTTCCGATAACTCGCCATTGAGTGTCTCAATCTCACACTTAGCCTCTTTATATCTAACCAGAAGACTTTTGTAATCCTCTTCAGCCCTTTTCATTTTCTTCACGGATGCCTTTGCAACCCTTGCATACTCACCCGATTTCTCAAGGAGTGAGGCATAATTCTCTTGAAGACTAGCTGTATTTCTTTCCTCTTCAGCATCTGATTCCTCAACAATCCCTAAGGATTCATTATCACTGTGTTCTCCAAGTTCTTGTATAAGTTGATTCAGGTCCTCCGAGGACTCAACATGCTCAATAGCCATAAATACGGAGTAGTTTCCTTCTCCATCACGACTGTCCTCAGAGTTAGAATTTGATGAGTCAAAATCACTTAAAGTAGTGGCATAGGCCTTTCCTTTAGACTTCAAATAATTGGGACATTCCTTTTTAAAGTGCCCATGTCCATTACATTCAAAACATGTAATTCCTTGTGAGGATTGGGAATCTTTACCCTCTTTTCTTCTGAACACTTTATTCTCTTTTCCGGTACTCTGAAATCTTCCTTTGTCACCGGATTTCCCACTATTTTTGAACTTTAAGAATTTCTGGAAGTTCTTTACAAGATATGCCACATCTTTGTCTACTGCATCCTCTTCCAAAGAGTCATGAGACACCTTTTTCTTATCAACTGTCTTAAGAGCTAGAGACTTTCTCTTCTTCTGTGTAGGCAGGGACAACTCATAAGTCTGTACAGAACCCACCAGCTCTTGAACCTTAATGTCATCAAGATCTTTGCTCTCTTTAATGGCTGTAACTTTGGCACAGAAACTCTCTGGTAGTGACCGAAGGATCTTCTTTACAATTTTCGAGTCCTCCATCTTTTCTCCCAAGTTAAATTTGCCAACAACCACTTCGTTCAATTTACTGTAAAACGAGTCAAAAGACTCATCCTCACTCATTTTTAACTCTTCAAAGCGAGTGGTCAACATTTGAAGTTTGGTGTCCTTCACTTTCTTAGTCCTTTCATAAGTTGTCTCCAGAATTTCCCATGCTTCCTTAGTAATGGTGATATGTGAAATCCAGTGAAATTCCTCTGCAGAGACACTGCAAAAATTAGCATTCAATGCCTTGCTATTTGCATTAGCCGCAGCAAGGGCAGCCTTATCCTAAGTAGACTTGGCAACCTCTGACCTTGTCCATCCTACTTCAACTGCATCCCACATAGCATTATCAATAGAACACAGAAACGCCCTCATACAAACTTTCCAAAATGCATAATTATTACCGACAAAGAACGATGGTACATTAAGAGATTGAGACCTATTCATCTCAAAAGGGGTCAGGGATCACACTAAGGTATTAAAACCAACACAAGTGTACTCGCACTGATACCAATTGAAAGTTTAATTTGGGTATGAAACACCCTTGAACGTTTAGACCCCAATTACAAAATTACCAATTCAAGCTTTTATATCAAACAGTTAATGTGAGGAATATAAGGCAAAGATAAAGGAAGGAAGATGCAAACACACGGACAACACACGATGTGTTATCGAAGAGGAAACCAAAGCTCTCAGCGTAAAACCTCTCCGCCGCCCTCCAAGTGGCCAAATAATCCACTAAAGAATATAGTTGGGATACATGAATAGCAGAAGACCCTCCAAGCCTAATCTACCCAAGTACCTAAGCCCTCCAAGCTTCTTGCTTCAACGAGGTTACGCCGAACCTATTTCTTCTTTAACTTCCCAAATTCCGTTACTAGACCATAGCATCAACCAATGTAGATTGGTTCCTTCCTAACTGCTTCCCAACAGCACCAAATGAACCTTCTCACAGACATGGGTGTGGTGAGATAAGGATTTGGTAAAATGCCTCTCAAAGGTACAACAATGGAGAGGAAGAGAGAAGAGGAATTTGTAGAGTCTTTAAGGTGAAGATTGGGGATGAGGCAATCTTGTTTTTCTCTAGGGTTTCTCTCACAAAATTCTCTCTGTAAGCTCTCTTAATATCGTGGGAATGAAGGGTATTTATACTGGGATGAGAATGGAATGTGAAATGTCAGATTTTCCCAAACAGGGCATTTTGGCGACTTGACCTCGCGACTGGGTTAAGTCGCGAGTTGAAGCCGTGAGCTAACGGCCTGGCCAGCCTGGGACTTTTGTCTTGTAGTGCAACAACTGGCGCGACTCTTCAGCTTCTGACATGCTTGGCACGTGTGCAGACTTTTGGTGACTTGCAAGCCGCGACTCACCCGTGAGATCCAGTCGTGAGACTCTGTTTCTTTGCACAATCTTGAGCATTTCTTCACACTCTCTCACTCACTACCCTTACAAGTTTCCCACCTAAATACAAGGTTACTAAGTGCTAAATTACAAGTAAATTGGCACGAAATAAAGCCAACGAGATGGTTGATTAAATTCAACCTTACAATTATGTTACAACTTATAGCTACCATTTCATGCTGGCTTCAGCAGCATACTTTTGATAACAAGCTTAAACGCCCTTGAGACTTGTTGATAGTAGAGATTGCACACAACAACCTCAATAAACAATTTCAATGTCTCTGAAACTGCATTCTCCTTGCAGGTTGATTATAAATAGTCCATCGCTAGCAAGGCCATTGTGCATGAAATGTTTCTCAGAACTACCAACATATTTTAACCTAAAAGTAATGTACAAAAGCAACAATTAATATTCATGTAAAACACCTAAATCATGACAGTTACTGAATAAGGCTCAGAACTGATATTATGTACATAAATATTCCCTTTATAAGAAAGAACATACACAAATGAGTAGAATGACACATTTAAACAGTACTTACCTGTGCAAAGCTTGTGGCACCATATCCTACACCAAGAGCACCCTAGGGACCACCAACCAAACCATAACCAACACGAGGTGGATAACTTGGAAGCAGTCCTGCCTTTTGTGAATTTGATCCTTCAGACTTTTGATCTGCCTTTGGTTTTGCAAGAGAACACTCCAAAACTTGGGCCTGAAAATCAGATCAAACCAGGCAATGTGAATTACTAATTTAATTTTGTTCGAAAAAAGTAAAATGCATTAAGAAACAAATGAATGATGATCATCAAGTTCATATTTTTCTGTCACCAATGTCAAGCATTAACAATGGCATTGGTGTTCCCAATGGCAGAGGGAGGGGAGGGGGGGGGGGAGGCATGCCCCCCAGCCCCCAAAAAATAAAAATCTGGCTCAGTTCTAGTTACTTTAACTGAAATAGTTGGTCCTCAAGTATGGACAGGAAGCTATAACTTTTATATAAACAAAGGAAAAAATTTACAAGACCTGTGAAGCAGCAGAAGAATTAGCATTTTTAGGGTCAGCCCAGTCACAGTTGGGGGCCTTGGGGCATTATCACCTAGCTTAAATTTGGGATTCATCATCTTTTTCCTTGAATACTCAGCACATGCACTGTTATGGTAGTCAACAAAAGCAAAGCCCCGATTATTGCTTGGATTCTTTGCATCTTGTGACCAAAAGTTTAATAAATTGAGTACAAGACACTTGTAACTGGCACAAAAGAACTAGACCAATGGCTGTGGTAAAACATAAATTTTTTAAAGGTATTGAGAATTTTGAAAATAAACAAAAATTAAATAAATGATCTCAACTATTAATAATAACTACCCTAAAGACATATAACTAGTTCTCACTGACCTTAATAAGTTCCACAACAGTAACTCCAGGCCCAACTTCCATGACAGCCTTCCTTTGATCCTGCTCTCCCCAGCTTCTAGGAACATTACCAATGAACAAACGGTTCTTTTTTCTCATCCAAGTCCTCCTCTGAAGCATCATAGGGAATGCCACCTATGTACACTTCAGAACCATGTGGAGGACGGGCAAGAAGTTCAGCATGTTTTTTTTTCTCGTCCTCATCTTCAACCTTCATCTCGTCATCAGCTCCATTGGCATTATCAGTATCCTCTTCTTCTACTTCTTCCACCTCCTCCTCCTCCTCTTCTTCCTCCTCCTCTACTTCTTCCACCTCTTCTTCTATTTCTTCAACTTCCTCTTCTTCCTCTACTTCTTCATACTCAACCTCTTCTTCCATCACCTCCTCAGGATCATTGTCCTCATCAAGATCAACTTTCTCATCAGACTCAACTGGCTTTTCAGGCTCACTTGGCTTTTCCACTTCAACTGGCTTAGCATTTGCCCTTGTCCGTGGCATCTTATGTATCTAATTAAACACGCTGGCAAGGCAACTGTGAAGAAGGCATAGAGGCCAGAAGAATTTATGGGAAGAAGTATAAACATGCCGAAAGGAGGAAACAAAATGAAAGGCCAAAAGGAGTTGCAGAGTATGAATTTCAGTTTTTTTGGTCAACAGGGTATGAATTTCAACTGAACCCACATGATGAGATAAAGACTTAAGGGGGTTGCAATGTGAAAGACTTTTACCAATAGGATAATTATAACATTAGTAGTTGTACTAACAAGACCGGTAAAAGAGATTTCTGAATGATACTTGTAATGATCATGAAGGTGGTGCAAATTTTCAAATCATGAATTTCTTGTATCAGAATTAGGCTGCTGTAAAAAAAAAAAAAAAAAAAAAAAAAAAAAAAAAAAAAAAAAAAAAAAAAAAAAAAAAGCCTTTCACTATCTTCATATCAAGGGTGCACATAACCCCATAAAATTTAAGAATAGCAAAGAAGCACAAAATGTAACCAAAAAATAATAATAACAATAATAATAAATTAAGGATAATTGAATTAAATATGGGGACAATTATAATGTTTAACAGTAATCCAAGGCGACACACCATACTCAAAAGAAACACTACAAAAAACTACAAACACGGCCTAAACACCGCAGCAACAGACCTGGCTAAAGGTAATACCTATAGCCGCGTTTTTACAAAACACGGCTAAAGGTCAGATCTGAAGCCGCGTTTTTAACCCGGTAGGATATATTGGGGCCTATAGCTGCATTTTTGAAAAATGCAGCTATAGCCTGCTTTGAGCTGCATTTAAAACGCGGCTATAGGTTTCTCTAAACACAAAAACAAAAAAAAATTATGGGTTTTTTTTTCCCCCAGAAAATTCAAAATTCAAATAAAAAAATTCAAAATTAATTACAAATCCAAAAAATTCAAAATAAAATACAAACCAGAAAATTCAAAATCATACACAACATACTCACAATACAAACACACCCAAAAAAATTCAAAATCAAACACAAACCTAGAAAATTCAAAATCAAACACAACATATTCACAATACAAACAAACCCAAAAAATTTAAAATCAAACACAAACCCAGAAATTCAAAATCAAACACAACGTGCTCCAAAATATAAGAACACAAACCCATTTAAACGTAATCACAATATCAACAACACAATAGCACAAATTCAAGCACAGATCCACAATAGCATCTCCTCCATTTTCTTACTAACTAAACATAAAATAACCAAAAAAAAAAAAACTAGATCTATCGACAAATCAGTGTGCTTGAGATGAAGAAAAAAATGAAAGAAAGAAAGAAAAAAAAGCAGCAGCTCCAAACAAACAAAGGAAAAAAAAATTACCAAGTGAAGAAGGAAGAAAGAAAAATAAAGAAAAAAGAAAAAGAAAAGAAAAAAAGAGTTATCCAGATGTGAAGAAGGAAGAAAGAAAAAGGAAAAAAAAAGAAAAAAGAAAAAGAAGAAGAAGAAGAAGAGTTACCTAGATGTGAGGAAGGAAGAAAGAAAAAGGAAAAAAAAAAAAAAAAGGAAAGAAAGAAGAACCTTACGGAGGAGCACCAGATGTGAAGAATGAAGAAAGAAAATAAGAAAGAATGAGAAATAAGAAAAGAAGAAAGTAGGGTAGGTGGGGATGTAGGTGGGAAAGGGGGGAGCACTTGGGAGGCTAAACCAAAAAAAAAAAATTTGCTACATATAGCGGCGTTTTTGAAAATGCGGCTATAAGTCATGTCACTAAAGCTTCAGGTTATACAGCTAGACCTATAGCCGCGTTTTTTGAAAACGCGGCTATAGGTCAGTGACATATTTATTAGGCTAGACCTATAGCCGCATTTTTTAAAAATGCGGCTATAGGTAACGTCACTAAAGGTTGACTAAGCTGCATTTGGAAAACGCGGTTTCAGGTTATACAGTTGGACCTATAGCCGCATTTTTTGAAAACGCGG
Organism: Quercus glauca; assembly: GCA_023736055.1. Taxonomy (NCBI): domain Eukaryota; kingdom Viridiplantae; phylum Streptophyta; class Magnoliopsida; order Fagales; family Fagaceae; genus Quercus; species Quercus glauca. Next base: position 16,196,757 of record CM043318.1, on the reverse strand, counting down.
CTATAGGTAACCTTTAGCTGCGTTTTAAATGCGGCTAAAGATTAGCTATAGCCGTGTTTTCAAAAAATGTGGCTATAGGTCTCCTTTAAAAAAAATTATTCAACAGGACCTATAGCCATGTTTTTGAGAAACGCAGCAATAGGTTAAGGCTTTAGCCGCGTTTCTTAGAAATGCGGCTATATGTTAGCTATAGCCGCGTTTTCGAAAACCCGGCTAGAGCCCGCATTTTTTGTAGTGTTTCCAGGGTTATCCTTAAGAGTCATTCAGATATGAAAGGAATGAGAGAGCTCAAACAAAAAGGAGAAAAAAGCCACAACAATGGTCCAATTGTAGAAAATAATACAGTTCCAAATAAACGTACCGATTTTGTGCACCTTCCTGCAATAAATTTGGACATATAAGTTGAGATTAGGTATTCGGGATGGACATTATAGACATGTTTTACATAACCAGTACACACAGTATCAATAATTAAACATTTTATTTTTAAAAAAAAAAACAATTAAATTTACAATATCTCCTGAGAAATAACATAACCCAATACTTGACTACAATTCATAAGGCACAAGAGAGTCAGTAAACAATAGCGTGCCATCTTCATTTAAACAATAGCGTGCCATCTTCATTTACAGACTACACAGTACATTCTTGATAAAGCAGAGAAGGTATATAAATCTACTATAAATTAATTTCATTATTTAAGGCAACTACGGACTATCTCAAATAGCATACATGAAGTATATGATACCAAACCGTTATCCTAGGACTATATAACGTAGAAGAAATATTCAATTGTCTACCACAACCCAATTAAGCCATATCTTCTAGATTAGATGGTCTACACTCCTCTAAAAACAACCATTGGAATAAAGAAGCTGACAGACATGAATTTGGTTCTCATGACTGACAATTCCTGTCCCTTACAGTTTCTTCTGTTTCTCTCCTTCCACAAGGGCCACATTAGAAATGACTGCACTAAATTCTTTTTTTTTTTTTTTCTTCTTTTGATAAGTAATTGAATTTTATTAAAAGAAAAAAAGCCACCCAGTACACAAGACGTACTTAGAATGCATGACTGCACTAAATTCCAAATTCTATATTTGAAAGAACCATGCTTTTTAAATTTTTTTAAAGAACCTTGTCTCCTCCAATGCGAAGCTCCCCAATTAAACATATCTGATCAAACTCCATTTTGTGAAGCTTAAAGACCTACTGGACACCCAAATATTAACCAAAGTCTTAATTGTGATTATCAATAAATCCCAAGTGGCATGTATAAAGACAAAACCAGATTTTTTATTTTGATAGGTAAACCAAATTATACTAATAAATTGGAGAGGAGTGTCCTCAAGGTTACAGGATCCCTCTAAATAAACAGCGGCAAAATAAAGAAGAATATGATAAAACATTAGAGCCATAGTCTTATATTGGAGGTTGTGAAGTAAGTCAGTCATCAAATCTAGTGCTCCAGGTATATAAGCACTAGCTGAAATGAAAAACAGAAAAAATTAGACAAGCAAAAAGGAAGTGACTACATCAATTACCTCAGATGTTCATGTCATAGTTCCATAAAAATATTGTTCTGGTTAGCAGCTGGAAAAAAAAAAAAAAAAAAAAAAAAACAGAACCTAGAACAGAAAATTTCTAACCATTAAGCCACATGACTAAGAACTCAGGGTTTGCTTCTAAGATTAGTACTCAAAGAGTTTTTCATATTAGAAAAAATAAAGCAAGCGACTAAAAAGAACCAATGATAACAAGATGAACTTAATACCAAGTCCAATCCAGTAACTATATTCCAAAAACTAACAATGTGATAACAATAACCAAAAATGCTAACAGCTGAATTTTTTTTTTCATATGTTGTCTAGTAAATGTCCCATCGATATTTCACTATTACAGAAAATTATAAAAATTTGTTTCCAAATAAGGTGAGCCAACAATTGGATGTTCCATGGATTCAGGGACGTTGTCACCATCAACATGTTCACCTTGTTGAATATGTGTAGATGGACATGTGCGCCTTGTGTGTCCAACATCTTTACAATAGTTGCATCGCCTAACTTTCGCATGGCTATGGCTGTTGCTCGTGCTACGATGGTCGCCTTTAGTCTTAACAATGGCTGGATCATGAACATTTAAGTTTGCTTTGTTGGACGTAGTGCGTATCCCATCTTTAGCAGCTTCTTTACTTGAATTACAAAGTTCTTCCATGCAGCGTGTCAACCTTGCTATTTCAACCTTCAATTCTTCGAAGCCTTGTGTTGTTCTTGAACCAAAGTAACACATTTGACTACAACTGGCAGACAATGCACTAAACTGTGCCATATGTATGACATCAGGAGACATTTGGGATTCAAGTTTGCAAGGCAGGTCGGACTTTGCTGTTTTCAGCCATCTGTCCATTATACATGTCAGTGGAATTTGTTTCAAATGTTGAATTTTTATAATAGCAAATAGGTGCCCACAAGGATATCCATACGACTCGAATAGCAAACAAGAGCACATCATAGATTGATCAGCTTAACAATACACAACCTCTCATCTTGAGTCAGGGGATGCATATTGAGATAAGGTGTACATACGATAACCTTCCTTATGTATGTAGTAAAGCACAATGCATTTTTGTTCATTCAATAATTCTTCTTGAACCATGTTGAATATCTCCCTTGTGAATATAGTAGTAGCATGTTTCTCTATGTCAGCTAACTCAGTAATCAGAATAGGTTCAATATAATTTGAAGAAAAATCTACCCCCGTCTCATTGTGTTTAATACATGAAAGTGCTCTATCAACTTGCTGGAACAACTCATAAAGCCTAGTCTTCCTATCCAAAAATCTATTCAAGAATGCATTCATGGCTTCACAACGTTGTGTACTCCTACACCCAGAAAAAAAATGACCTCTCATGTAAGCTTCAGCCCATTTCATTTTTTTAGCATATATTTCATGCAACCATTCATGGTTATGTAAATTGTGATTGTCAACCATTTTCTTCCACATGTCTTCAAATTCATCTGGTGAAACATATCGTACCATACACCTAATTAAACTTTCATATTCTTCCTTATCATGTATATTTACAAAAGCATTCCTTTCAAGATGCCACACACATAAACGATGTTGAGACTTTGGAAAAACCATTTTAATAGCTTTACTCATTGCTTTGTCCCCATCTGTCACGACTAAAATAGGAGTCTTATTGTTCAGTGCTACAAGCTTATTTTGCAACACCCAAGTATATGTTTTGACGGTCTCATCAACCAATAGTCCAAAACCAAATACTATAGTTTGCCGGAGGTGGTTGACTCCTACCAATATAACAAGGGGTTTTTTGTATACATTTGTCTTATATGTTGTATCAAATGTGACTACATCTCCAAAACATGCACAATCTAAAAAACTTTGAGAATCTGTCCAAAAAAGATTAGCCAAACGGCTTCTTCATCAATAGTGTATTGACCAAAAAAAAAAAAAATGAGGAGTCCATGTCTACTTTTGCTTGTAAATATCCCAAAGCACATTCAGCATCATTATCTTGTGTACTGTTGTTGCAAATTGCCGCTAGATAATTGTAGAGGTCTTTTGGAGTGAACCCTATATTCTCGTATCCTCCAGCTTGTTGGATCATATGATCCATGATTTGATTTGATTTGACCCCAACATTATGCAGTGCTATAATCTAAGCCTTATCAGAATCCTTAATAGTCTTGTGCAAATGGAGAAATTGAGTCTCGAATTGCAGAACTAAGTCATGATTATGCTCACTTTTAAACTCTCCTACCACCCATTCACCTGACTTTCATTCAAACCTAATACGAAAAGCGGCCTTGCAACCACTTCTTATTATTGGTCTCTCACGCATGCAATTTAAATTGGCCTCATTTTTCCTAATTCGCAATCCTTCCTTTGTACAAACCCATCTTCTAGAGGTTACAATATTATCTTTATTACGCTTTATCTCATCTTTGTGAATACTAAACCCAACCAACTTTGCATATGTGTTATAAAATTGTCCACCATCATCTAGGGAACTAAATTTCAAACCAATTATTTGGGCATCAGTCAATTGATCTATTCCTTTTTCGAGGACAATGATCCAATGTTTTTCCACATCAATGAAATCAGCCTTCCCTTCGTTCTTCGTATGATGATCCATGTGGTCCAATATATTATTCCTAAACAAAGAAGATATACAATTTTCAATAAAAAATAATAATAATAAAAATCAAGAGGACCAATATCATGATCCACTGTAAACATCTTTGTAATGTTCTGAGTTTCCACTATTATTTTAATAAATTTGTGTGACAATTTATTATATTGTATGATTTATGTTTGTCTTTTGTCTTTTGTCTTTTATCTTTTGTCTCTTTGCCTTTATCTTTCTTTTCTTTTTTTTTTCCTATCACTAACCCAGTCACCCAATCCCACTACTGACACTATGAACTTATTATGCACTACCGACAAACACTTTTATCCTTGAAAGTTGAATCAGTTTTCCTTTTGCTGTGAGCCTGTAACTTATCCCTATTTTATTGACCAACTACCCAACAACAAACAGTCAAACACTGATATTTTCTCTAATCTCTATAGACTTTACTCTCTCTCTTATCTATATAATATAGTCACACAAAGTCACAATTCACAAAGACAAACACAAACTCATCAGTAAGATAGTCACAGAGTCACAGAGCCAACAAGCCAAAATAATAATAATAAACCATCTCACCACTGTTGCCCGCCAATCATGAATGACATTTGTGTGCTAAGGCATAGCAAAATTGGAATGTCAAATGCTTAACATAATTGGGTATTTCTTTTCTATCTCTTATATTCCCATGCATGATTTGCTTAAAAGAAAAATAAAAAGCAAAAAGATCAAAATGCTTAAATATGATTGCAAGCGTGTATTCTAAGAGATGTGTGAGTTATAGGATGTACCTCGAAGCTGATAGTCCCAATCAAACAGTTATGATTGTTTGTAAGTTAAAGTGATTTTCTCATATCTCAAATCGTCATAACATGTATACACTTATCCAATCTTGCGATGTTTTTCACACACAACATGCAATATTCTTTGCTACTCTTGATACATGTGCAGGTACAATGTGATTTTGCGATCACAAGGTTTACATGTGTTATTGAATGCTCACTAAACTGTTTTGACGTATTTTTGAAATATAAAATTGGTTAGACTTGTTTAGTGCGTGTGTATGTGTGTGTGTGTGTGTTTAGGATCCATGTGCTTAAAATTATTGTTGAGAGATGATTTTGAGAGCTTAATATGTTGATTGGATCATTGGTTGAGTTGCTTGTTGGATTGCATTCATGTTTGTGTTTTTCTCTTCTCGAAAAAACTATTTTAAAAGCTAGCTCGACACCTCCTCTACATTTGGCTATCTGTCGAGCTTCTTAAGCTTTTTCTTATCGCAATCTCAACAACTTCTCGACACCTGATGGATTGATCAAGAAAGTTCATGTCCCCTCGATAGCTTCTTGACACCTGGTGGATCAATCAAGCCTCATCTCTTGTGTCTGATGTTTTTGTACCTCGACACTTGCTTGACACCTATATCTGTCGACGACCAAATCCTCAACATCTGGCTCGACACATTTCTCGACACTTCTTGACACCTTCATCTATTGAGATTTACTGAGTTCTATATATTGTTCCTCGTGCGATCCGAACCTCATTTCTCTCAATCTCTTTCTCGATAGCACTGACCTTTCACCTCCCAAACACTCTTTTCTCACTCCAAATCCTTTCCTCAATGTTTCTTCAAGCTTTTTCAGGTTTTTCTTCACTTGGTAAGCTTCTAATCTCTCATTCTTCATGCATTTCATGTTTTGAAACCTAGGTTTTGAGATTTTTGAGAAATTTTAGGGTTTTTCAAAATTGATGAGTGTTTGTTAAAATTTTGGGATGGAATTTTGTTTCAATGAGTTTAAAATCTCATGCATTGCATCACATTAGCATTATAATAGTACTATAAGGCATTTAGATGTGTGCAAATTGATTGTGTGCTGGTAGGATTGGATTTGGCTGAGCCCATGATGCAATTTCTTTTGCATATCACATGTTCATGCATACGTACTCTTTTTTCAATTTATTTTAATATATTTGAATTGTTTGGGACTTTTTTTACTGTCTCTCTCTCTCCCTCTCTTCGTTTACGTTAGTCATGTCTATGGCATCTAAACGTAAATCTGCTCCGTCTCGGAACCCTCTTCGTTCCGGGGCATCGTCTTTTTCCAATCCTACTCCTTCACATATTTAGTTCTGTGATGATGATGCCCACAAGGCATTCTCGAAGAACTTTTCTAGACGTAGCATTCATTTTGAACACCAAGTCATTTTAGCGGAATTCGCTGACACCGACCTTCCCGATGTCATTCACAGTTGGGAATAGGAGTCACTATGTGACATTCCGATCACTTGTCCTCTTGTGCTTATCCAGGCGTTTTACTCCAACATGCATAGGATTGATCGCTCAGTATCTCTTTTCTTCACTCGCATTCGATGTACGCGTATTACTGTCACACCGCAACTTGTTGCGGATGTGCTTTGGGTTCCTAGGATAAAGTTTCCTGACTATCCTAGTTGTGAGCGTCTGAGGACTGTGTCCAAGGATGAGCTCATGGCTGCTTTCTGTGAGCGCCCTTCTGATTGGGGTGATCGTCAGTTTACACCATGTAAGCCTTTTGCAAAAGGCCCTCGATTTTTGAACATGGTGATGACTTTTGTACTTCATCCTCTTTGTCATTATAACTCCATTACAGAGTCTCGTGCTCGGTTTTTATTGTCCCTTCTTAAGCACCTTACTATAGATTTCCCTTCTCATTTTATTCTTTCTATTATAGATGTTCATCTATATTCGGCATTCCGCAATAAGCTCATCTTTCCTTCCACTATCATGAAGATTTTATGCCATTTTTAAGTCCCTTTTCCGGTGTCTGGCCATTTTTCTTTTATGTGTACCATAGATGCTGCTATCGTAAAACGTAGTGAGGCATAGTTTAGGTCGCAATAAGAGTCAACAACTCTTCCCTCCCGTTCGGCTCCATCCCAATCTGCTCCATCCATATCTACTCCTTCCTCTTCCATGGGTGATGTGACTTTAGGAGACATCATGATGCAACTGTAGCGCATGGATGCTCGCCTTGGCTCCACTGAGCTGTATTAGGTGAACATTCGTGTTGGTCGTATTACACGACGACAGGCGGCTATAGGTGGCTATGCTTCTGAGGCTTCTCCTCCACCACCTCCTCCAATAGCTTCTGCTTTTAAGGATGAGGATGATGATGATGGTAATGACGATGATGCTTCTAATGATGATGATGATGGAGATGCTAGCTCTACCGATGAGATGTCTACTTGACACTCTTACCCTTTGTCACTCATGATAGAAAGGGGGAGTAGTTTTGGGTTATATGAGAGTAGTCATTCTTAGGGGGAAAGTTAGTATAGGACCATTTTGTTAGGGGGAGTGTTGATATGAGGGATGTAGTGAGGATATTATGTATCTTTTCTTTTCTTTCTTTTATAGATACATTGTTCTTGTACATTGGGTCTTGTGACCATTTTTGACATACATTGTACTTATTCTCTTTATATGTGGATGTATGTTTTTCTTTCACCTACTATTACATGTGTTGTTTCTTTTCTCTCTTTATGCACATGCTTCTTATTACTTGTATGCAATCTATTATTTTTGTTTCACACTAAGATTCCTTGATGAGTTTTGTTTAAAGTGTTTTAGAAATATAGGTTGTCAAAGTCTACTTGCCATAAACTCTCTTCTTGCAAAGTTTTTCCAGAGTTTGTGTTAGGATAGATTTTATTGTATTCAACAAGTGAATATGAGTAGAGTGATTTATGACTTCTCTCATATGTTCATTTGTTTGTTGTGGTTTTGTCACAAATTGCCAAAGGGGGAGATTGTTAGGACATATGTGTTTCACTTGTTAAGAACATATGTCATTCTTTTATGTAATTGGCTAATCCTTTAACAAAATGCACTTTACTTGTAATTGGGTAGATCTAGGCATTTATAATACTTCAAGAAACTGTGTTGAAGTCATCAAGTCTATCCAAGAAACAAGCTGAGAAATGCAAGTTCATTAAAGCTCGACAGCTAGCATATGTCGAGGTTTAAGAAGCTGTTCAGCCCGTGTGCTCGACACCTGCTCGACAGCTGCTCGACACCTCCTATCTATCAAGGTTTAAGAAAGAAACAAAAATCCTGATCTGTTTTCTTGGAATCCGTGAATGTGTCTTTAGGACTTCTTTTCTCCTAACCCTAAACATATAAAAGGATTGTTTAAGAGCCATCAATGAGTTCACAAGTTGCACAAGCATTGGGCAAAGTTTGTTTAAGTAAATTGTGACAGGAGACAAAGTTTTGCCCTAGTTCATCATTTTGAAGAAGCTGCTATGTATGTGCACCATAGGGTTTTGTAACCAAGCTTTCTTGATCTTCATCGTGGATGAACTGAAGAAGTTTGCAGCCAACAACTTTCTCTAGTTGGTGACTGAAGTCGCGTACTGGGATCCGTGCAATTAGTTAGTCACGTACTTGGGAGCTGGGCATCAAAAGGAGAAATTGTCACTATAGAACAAGTGCAATTGGGTATTGGGGTAAGGGTTCAACTGTAGGTTGGTATAAGGTACTGGGATTCCTTTACTTGTAACCTCTTGTTGTGATAATTGTGGAATTTCGGGAGTGGTGACCTGAAAATCACTCGTTGGGGTTTTTGCCGTATAGGTTTTCCCAATTCGTAAACAAATCACCATGTCAATTTATTTTCCACTACATAATTAGTTTAATTGGTGATTTGTTTGTGCTACCATGCATTTTGCATGTTAATTTGATTAATTAATAACTTAGTTAATTAATCAATTAATTTAATCACAAGGGGTCAATACATTTTTGGCCTATCATTATTCATGAATCTGACTGGAATTCTATGTACTTGAACCCAGAACGGGGTGAGGTTGAAAGTCATGTCTTCAACAACACTCTCTCCATCATATCTTTGCAACCCTGCAAGATGTTTATCGAAACTCCATGGCTCATTGGACAAAATGTTTTCAATCGTATTTTTGTTATCAAAGGTAAAGAGGACAAAGTGATTCCCAAGGTTTTTGACCTTAAAACCATTCTTGGCTCTCCAAAGCGGCTTGAAGGTGGCAGCAATAGCATCATTGTTGAGTGCTCTCTTTGAAAAGAAAAATTTGCTATGAGGAAGAACTCCGTTGTAGCTAGGTCATTGTTTACACGAAACTTTGGTCCCTCCCGATGTGAGAGAGACAAGCCAGTCCGTTGCCTAGTGAGGTCCTCCATACAAGCTACAATGTGTGTTTCCCAGACCCCAAAGAAGAAAAAACCCGAAAAAACCTTAGGGTAAACTTGTTACTCTAAGGGACTAAGACACCTACTATGAGGGACTGCACCTTCTACAGCCTAGGAGAAGTGGGAGAGCCCAATTTTAGGAGTTCTCTTTTTGAATTGAAAATGAAATTTGTTATTTGACATTAATTTATGATCCTATTTCTAAAAGAAATTATCTTTCAGTAATAAAGGTATTTTTGAACCATATAAAAATCCAGTTTAAAGAGAGGAATCTTCTTATGGATATAATAATAGATAGACTATCATTATGCCAACTAATTACACCTCTAAAAGCAAAAGTGGCAAACTGACATGTAGAACTTAAGATACCAAGTACCAAAAATACCTAGTATGTACAAAATATTAAACTCAGTACCAACAACACAACATAAAATATATATATATATATATGTTTATCTAATATATCCTCTGTTTATTAACCAATAGAAAATTCACAAGGAACACAAATATTGAACCTAATAGCTGTTGGAAAATCTGGTTTTGTATCTCATACAAAACATACAGTGGAAGCAACAAATATGGATCTATTTCATTCATGATTGATAGCATGCACTATGTACATTTCAAGATTTAAGAACAAGATAGCGTACCTTGGTGTAGTGAAATTCAAAACAAAAGATTAGAAGAACTTAGGAACACTTTTAATCTTCACTCTAGTTCCACTTTATGCCCAATAAGTGTGGTCTCTTAATCAGTTTCTAAGGGAGAATAACGAGTCGCTTCACTCACACATACACACCATTTCACAATGGTGTCTTTTTTTTTTTTTTTTTTTTTTTTTCTTATAAAAAATTTTGTATGTTTCTCCCTTTATAGCTAACTGATTATCTAATTGGGCTGGCCTATTGGGCCTTTCCAATTGGGCTTTAGTGTGTGGCTTGGAATGGGACCAAAAGGGACTAATAAGACACTAGCTCCAATGGGCCTTGGGCTTTTCTGTCAACTCTTAACAAGTCCAAAGTTACCATTAATTATATTTAATACCACTATATAAATATAATTGCACTCTAGGCCTTATTAATAAATTATATTCCAAGATTTTATTATACATTCAACTCCTTCATAAAATATTCGTAGTAACACAAAGTCATGAATGTAGACTGCCACTTTGTAGATTACTACATTTTAATCATTGAGTACCTGGTTGAATCCTTTTAAGTTATTCATCATATATTTATGAAATCCAATTTCATAAATATATATTTTAGTAATTTCTTACCAAAGTGGTTAGGCTTAACTCTCTGAATAACAAACCCATTAAACTTATCTCAAGGGAATATTTTGTATCTCTGTTAAGAGATTATGAATTTCATCTTGAAAATATATGTTCCATCAACACTAAATGTGGCTGCCCAACATACTGAGGTTTTGATCGTTACTTTAGATCTCACTCCTGATATATCAAAGCAACCTACATTTCATGATTAGGTCTATTATTCTCTCAGGATTAAGAGTTCATGCAAATATAAGTCGTGAGATTTATTATTCATTTGACAGTCGTTAGGAGAATAATAAATCTTGAAGCGGTCTAGTTTAATATGCCTTAACTCTTAAAACATATCAACATATCAACTAGAAGTCACCACTTCCATGATCAAGACAAATCATCTTAGTTAATATGTTATAGTCTTCACAGATGAAATGCCCAATTTCATCACTGACTACGAACCAAATTCTGAGTTTACAAAGAACTTGTAACTTATATCTTCTGTAACTAAATCACATAAATCACATACTATGCATCTCATGGACTATATGATAATGTCCAAATATTCATGTTACCATTATTTCAGATAATAATAAAACAACTTTATTAATTACAATATTAAGTCATACATCATATCATACATAATGTCATACATAATATAATACATAGCATCATACAATAGGATTCTACAGCACAAATCCTAACAATCTCCCATTTGCCCTAAAGACTATTGTGCACTAATCTAACTCTCATTCCTTCTAAATGTGACTCGAAAGTCCTTTGAGGCAAGGCTTTGGTAAAGGGATCTACTAGATTATTTGCACTTTCAATCTTTGCTACCACCACATCTCCACGAGCAATAATATCTCTAATGATGTGATACTTTCTCTCAATGTGCTTTCCTTTCTTGCGGTTCCTTGGATCTTTTGATTATGCAACTGCACCACTATTGTCGCAAAACAATGTGATGGGAACTTGTTCCATTCTCATTACATTAAGGTCAGAAAGGAATTTCTTAAGCCATACAGTTTTCTTTGCTGCTTCACAAGCAGTAACGTATTTTGCTTCCATGGTGGAGTCTGCAATACAAGATTGTTTGACACTCCTCCAAGTTATGGCTCCATATCCCAAGATGAAAACACATCCTGATGTGGATTTTCTAAAATCTAGATCCGATTCAAAGTCTGAATTTGTATAGCCAATAGGTATCAAATCCTCACTTCGGTAAACAAGCATATAATCTCTCGTTCTCCGTAGATACTTGAGAATATACTTTATAGCTTGCCAATGTTTTGGTCTTGGGTTTTATTGATATCGGCTGACCATGCCAACTGAATAATAGATATCTGGTCTAGTACAAAGCATGACATACATGAGACTTCCTATTGCAGAAGCATAAGGAACTTGTCTCATCATATTTTCTTCCTCTTGAGTCTTAGGCCTTTAGTCATCAGATAAAGGAACTCCATGTCTGAAAGGAAGTAATCATTTCTTGGAGTTTTGCATGCTAAACTATTCTAGAACCTTATCTATATACCCAGTTTGTGATAAACCTAACATCTTATTCTTGCGATCTTGCCAAAGCTTGATCCCTAGAATAAAGTTAGCTTCACCTAAGTCCTTCATATCAAATTGGCTTGACAACCAAACTTTTACTGATGACATTACCCCTACATCATTTCCAATGAGTAGAATGTCATCAACATAAAGCAGTAGGAACATTACTACTTTAAGATTGCCATTAAGAAATGCAATCTTGACATCCATTTGCGAAATCTTATAATCATAATGAGCAGCAATGGATAAGAGAATTCTAATAGATTTAAGCATGGCTACTGGCGAAAAACTTTCATCATAGTCAATACCATCTTTCTGTGTATACCTTTTTGCCACTAGTCTTACTTTGAAGGTTTCAACCTTTCCATCTATCTCTCTCTTTCTCTTGTAAAACCATTTGCAACCAATAGGTTTAATGACGTTAGGCACCTTTACAAGATCCCAAACTTGATTGGAATACATAGAATCTAATTCATATTTCATAACTTTGACCCAATGATGTGCATCTATATCATTCATTGCCTCTTCATAAGTGTAGGGATCCGATTCAGCCTCTTTTGAGATAGATTCATAAGTTTCTCCTAAATCTATAAATCTTATAGAAGGCCGAATAATTCTCCCACTACGACAAGGCACCTGTGTACTAGTCATCTTATAAGTAATATCTTGCAATGTATCTAATACAGCCACATCATCCCTTGTTTCAACCATTGGTTGTTCATTTATAGGTTCATTCATTTCAGCCAAAACAAATTTATTACTAGGATCAAAATTATTCATATAATCATCTTCCAAAAATTTGGCATGTGTGCTAACAAACACTTTGTTATCTTTATGATTATAAAATAAATAACTCTTTGTTTCCTTTGAATACCCTAAAAACATGCATACTTCAGTTTTAGCTTCCAACTTATTAGACTTGCTTTTCAACACATGTGTTGGACATCTCCAAATGTGGAGATATTTCATACTAGGCTTACGCCCACTCCACAATTCCTTAGGTGTGTTGGGAATAGATTTGATGAAACTAAATTCAAAATATGCATTACAGTTTATAGTGCATATCCCCAAAAAGAAACTGGTAAAGTTGAGTAACTCATCATAGACCTAACCATTTCCAAAAGAGTTCTATTCCTTCTTTCTGCTACACCATTCTGTTAGAGAGTTCCAGGTGCAGTCAATTGAGATACAATCCCATTTTGAATTAAGTAATCCTTGAAATCCCCAAGAAGGTATTCACCACCACGATCAGATCGGATGGCTTTTATGTGTTTACCTAATTGATTCTTAACTTCAGCCCTAAACTCTTGGAACTTTTCAAAGGTTTCAGACTTTCGTCTCATTAGGTATACATAACCATATCTTGAGTAATCATTGGTAAAAGTGATGAAGTACTTATAACCTCCTTTTGCTTGGGTTAACATAGGACCACATACATCTGTATAAACTAATCCAAGCAATTCTTGGGCTCTTCTACCTTTTGCATTAAAAGGTCGTTTGGTCATTTTGCCTTCTAAACAAGATTCACAAACTGGAAATTCATCAAAGTCCAATGGCTCTGAGAGTCCATCTTTGATCAATCTTTGAATTCTGTTTGGATTAATATGACCTAAACGCAAGTGCCAAAGATATGCTTCATTAGTAGAAAGAAACTTTCTCTTTAATGATTTTACATGAGAGTTATGATCTAATTCAAAATTACATAATTCATGCTTATCAGGAGTTAAAATATAAAGACCATCCACAATATTGCCAGAACAGATAAACACTTTATCCTTCTTTATTACAACATTGTCTTTTAGGATAACATAATATCCATGTTTACCTAAATAAGTTGCAGAAATTAAATTCCTACGAACATTAGGTACATACAAACAATCTTCCAATATTAAAACTAGATTCAAAACATAAATTAAACACTCCAATAGCTACAACTGGAATCCTGCTCCCATCAGCCAAGGTAAGAAATATTTCCCCTTTATTCAGCTTTCTGGTCTCCTGAAACCCCTGCAAGGATTTGTAGATATGATTAGTACAACCTGAATCCACACACCAGGAATCTGTGGGATTCTGTACCAAACATGTTTTAAGAAGGAATGTACTTTTCATACCTTTATTCTTGGCAACCTTAAATATTGGACAATTCCTCTTCCAATGTCTTTTCTCACCACAAGGGAAACACTTTCCTTTGGTTTTCTTTCCTTTGTTGGCAACTCCTAAGGCAACTTGTTTACCATCTTTCTTGGAGAAGTCTTTCTTCTTCTTCTTACCCTTGCCTTTCGACTTAGGTTGAGAAGTAGAAGCTTCAGCCATATTAGCATCAACACTAGAAGTACCAAGGATGCCTTCCGCTGCTACCAACTCATTCATCAATTCAAACAATGCATAAATCTTTTTGTTCATATTATAGTTAAGTCTGAATTCCTTGAATGATTCTGGTAGTGAGTGGAGTATCATATCCACTTGGGATAATCCATCAATATCGACACCTAAAACTTCCAATGTATTCAGATTAGAGATCATCCTAAGACAATGCTTCCTTACTGAAGTAACTTCAACCATTTTGGTATTATAAATCTGCCTCATAATTTCTTGCCTTGCAGAATGGCCTTGCTCACCAAACATCTCCTTCAGACTTAGCATAATGTCCGAAGCTAGTTCTACATCCTGCATTTGATGCTGTAGAACATTTGAAATAAATGCTAGGATATAGCACTTAGCCATCTCATTGTATTTCTGCCAACGATCATATCGCCGTTTTTCCTCAAGAGGAGCATCTAATAATGGAATGTTAGGACATGGTTGAGTAAGCACATATTTGTGCTCTTCAGTAGTAAGAGCAATGTCCAAATTTCTTTTCCAGTCAACATAGTTGGATCGAGTCAATTTGTTTTGATTAAGAATAGCAACAAGTGGGCTAAATGATGCCATGATTTCAAATCTGAAAATAACAAACATGAACATAATAAGTAAACTAGACATTATCAATTTAGCATATAAACATATAATATGGAACCTTATAAAACCATAAAATCATATATGCAACGACAAACCAATCCATGTCTATAATTCCTTGGTAGCAAGTTTATTATAAACACATTAATTGATTGAGAACTATTCTCATTATTAGTGCTATCATGATAACTCTTATCATACACTAATAATATGCCGTATTAGCTTTAGCCTCTAAATGATAATGACATAGCTCCTTTGGGAGGTTAACATTACATTTAGTCTAGTGTACACCATTATCTAGAATCATGTGTAGCCACATTTCATCTCCCTTATAATGTTTAAACTTGTAGTACCATGGAACTAAACACCCTCCTTTGGGATCGCGAGGCATATACGCCAAGACGAGGTGCTTGTCCACACTACTTTAAACAGGTTAGTTCAATCTTGTAATACTTGAAGTATACACCCTCCTTTGGAGGCATATACGCCAAGACGAGGTGCTTACCCACACTACTATGAACCGATAATGGAGGCCGTGAGAACCAACCTTTGTATCTCTCTCCCACTAGATATTTTAAATTAAAGGTTTTTAAGATCAAGAACCGTAATAATGCTAGAAACCCTTGAAAACATAATCCTAATCTCATTAGGAATAAATTTCATTAAATGAATAATTTTAATCCTAGCATTAATATATATAAATATATAATGTAATAATCAATTCATGAAGTAATATAGCATACGGATTATTACATTATATATAACTTACATTAAAACCTATATGATTTCAAGATGGCAATCAAGGCAATAACTATTAAACTGTCTTTTATAGCCAAGCGGTGCAAGAAAGTCCAACCAGTACACAATCAATTGGTTCATGCACATGACAGTTATTTGAATTACATTCAATAACTATATGCTTGGCAATTACTAAGACACGGCACCATCCAATAAGTAAATATTAAGCCAAGATGTCCATTTCGAACAAACCAATGCAATACAATGGTTATCATCATGAACGGTTATCCTTGGCAAAGAAATTCTTTAAAAAGAATTTCTCTTAGACAATAACTACTTTCTTTGAATGGATCTGTATCTTAATTGTGTGGCCAAGAGAATTTCTTTTGAAGATGGAATTCCATATTAATAGAAATTCTCATCACATCAACGCAAAGTCAATCACCTTCTCTTAAAACAAATTATGAAATCAAAATCCTAAACGAGATTATATAGAACAATCACTGTAGATTCAAGAATCCCATAACACCAAGAAAATGATTTTCTTTGATTCAAAAACTCAATCACATATTATACAAGCATGAGATGAAAACCTGGCTCTGATACCAATTGTTGGAAAATCTAGTTTTGTGTCTCATACAAAACACACAGCGGAAGCAACAAACATGGATCTATTTCATTCATGATTGATAACATGCACTATGTAAATTTCAAGATTTAAGAACAAGATAGCGTACCTTTTTTTTTTTTTTTTTGATAGGAAAACACACTTAATATTAAACAACATTAGAGTTTACATCATGAAGAATTGCAAGCTCTAAGAAACTAGGACAATTCTCCGTCCACATACATTGATTAACTATGCCCTGGGCATACTTTGCTAACAAATGAGCTGGGGAATTAGCATTACGCTTTACATGAGAAAAATACACATTTTGGAACTCCAATGAAGCTAAACTAATCCCCATTATTACCGCATCAATTGAGGCCGGTGGTGAAGATGACTGATTCAACGCTCTAGAAACCAATAACGAGCCACCCTCCATGATTATGTCCGATAAACCCAGCTGCTTTGCGAACTGCATTCCAATTTCAACAGCCTTCGATTCCGCTTCAAGAGGTCCCAGTGGTGCGTGTAACTTCTTGCACATAGCTGCTACAAAGTGCCCATGCCAGTCCCTTACAATCACACCAATTCCCATAGACTTCAACTCAGCAAACACAGCAACATCAACGTTACATTTAAAACACAATGTGGGTGGCGGGTTCCATCTTTGAATATGAGAAACGAAACTATTTGTAACTGGTGACGGAATAATGACAGATCGGTATTCCTCCAGATATTGAGTCGTCCAATGAAGAAGCATCCTACCATCCTTTCTCTTCCCGCCACATCTAACTTCATTCCGGTTTCCCCACAACGCCCATGCACCAGTTAGCAGCAACTCTAAGTTTTCTGGTGAGCTTTTTTCATCCATCAATAAACACCAAACCATGTCCTTAAAAGAACTTAACCGGTCCATTACATTTGGAAAAACCAACTTGGACGATGACCAAAGCTCCTTTGCTCTGCTGCATTTCCAGAAAAAATGGATAGAATCTTCCTCCTCCACGTTGCATCCATCACATGTAGCCACCTGCAAAACATTTCTTTTAACAAGGTTAGTTTTCAATGGTAAGATGTCCTGACAAGCCCTCCAAGCAAAATGCCTTATTTTTGTGAGGCACATTGATCTGCCATAAACAATTCCAGAATCTCCTTTCTTGGCTGCCATCAGAGCTTGAGCCAGAAAATTCAGCTATTGACATTTGACTAGCAACCCAGTAGGCATTCTTCACCGAGAACACTCCATTATTGCTCCAAGCCCAAATCAGTTTATCTTCAGGCAAATGAGAACTTATTGGGATAGCTTTTGTAACCTCTGCTTCATGCGGCATAAACAGAGCATCTATAGCATCAGCCTTCCATGAAGCCTCCTCCTTATTTATCAATTCTCCAACCTTCATATCATGTGGCATAAACAATCTAGGAGATGAAACCATGAACGTTGAAGGCTTAGGCAGCCATTTATCACCCCAAATCCGGATACTTTCACCATTACCAAGCCTCCACCGTAAACCATTTTTAACAAGGGGTTGAGCAAACATAATACTCCACCAAGTAAATGATGGATTATTGCCCAAAACAGCCTGTGAAAAATCACATGTAGGAAAATACTTAGCTTTCAAAACCTTATACACTAATGAATCATGACCTTGTTGAAGCCTCCACCCTTGCTTAGCCAATAAAGCCAAGTTAAACTCCTTAAGTTTTTTAAATCCCATCCCACCACAACTTTTTGGAGCACATAATTTTTCCCAACTCATCCAAGCTATCGTCCTCTCTTCATTTCTTTGCCCCCACCAAAAATTACGTATCATAGACGTCAAATCCTCACAAAGAGAATCAGGCAATTTAAAAACACTCATAGTATATGTCGGTATTGCCTGTGCCACAGCTTTTATCAACACTTCTTTTCCTACCTTAGACAATAACTTCTCTTTCCAACCAACAAGCTTTTTTCTTAGTTTGTCCTTAATAGAGTTGAATGTATTTTTCTTATTTCTTCCCACCAATGATGGCAAACCAAGATATTTTTCATGGTGCTTAATCACTTGAGCCCCAAACCTCTCTTTAATAATTTCTTGAATATCCATAGGAGTATTACTACTAAAAAACAGAGAAGTTTTGGTACGATTTAACTGTTGGCCCGAAGCACATTCATAAACCCTCAACACCCTCTGAAGGGCATCACACTCTTCCAAAGAAGCTTTACAAAAAATGAGACTATCATCGGCAAAGAAAAGATGGGATATTTTGGGACCCCTACGGCAAACCGCAACTCCCCCCAATCTTCCATTCTCCACCTCTTTCTTAATAAGAGCAGAAAGACCTTCCGCACATAGCAAGAATAGATATGGAGATAGTGGGTGACCCTGCCTTATTCCCCTACCTGGCACTATATGCCCTTTAGGTTTGCCATTAATCTTCACTGAATAAGAAACAGTAGTGACACATCTCATAATCAAAGTACACCACTTCTCATCAAAACCCAACCTATGCATAATTTTTTCCAACCATATCCACTCTACCCTATCATATGCCTTACTCATATCAAGTTTTAGAGCAAAATCACCCATTCTACCACTCTTCTTTTGACTAATATGGTGCATCATTTCATAAGCTACAAGAACATTATCAGTGATTAACCTACCATGCACAAATGCACTTTGAGTATCACTAATAATAGAAGGAAGTACTTTTTTCAATCTATTAGTGATAGCTTTTGATGCAATTTTATAAACCACATTACAAAGACTAATGGGTCTATAATCAGTCACAGATTTTGGCTCTTTACATTTAGGAATAAGGACAATATGTGTATGATTAAAATTAGGTGGGATGATACCTGAATTAAGAAAGGCCAAAACAGTTGAAGTAACCACAACACCAATCTTGGGCCAAAAGTGTTGATAAAACAATGGAGGCATGCCATCCGGTCCAGGAGACTTCAACGGGTACATTTGTTTAATGGCATTTTTCACTTCAACCTCAGTAAACTCTCTTACAAGTATCTGATTCATCCTTGGGGTGACTTTATGTTGGACTGCATCTAAAATTTCTTCAAAATCCGTAGGACCACTGCTGGTAAAAAGCCTCTCATAGTATGGCAACATCAACTCTTCCACGTGATCATCTCCCTCCAACCACCTACCATTCTCATCTAACAGACCCTCTATGAAATTCTTTTTATATCTTGCAGAAGCTTTCCCATGGAAAAACTTGGTATTCCTATCTCCCGATTGCAGCCAACTAATTCTTGATCTTTGTCTCCACATATCATCTTCCTTATCCAACCAACAATTCAACTCAATTCTAGTATTCTTCAATGATCTAATCATATTCGGTGTTGAAGGTTGCAACTCTAACCATTCCAACTTTTTCTGCAATTCAGCTACTGTTTTCCCCACATTGCCAAATTCTGAACCATTCCACATCTCAAGTCTAGCACGGCAACTCTCCAAGCAATTATTAAGAACATCATCTGACCCACCAAGTAATCCTTCATCCCAAGCTTCCTCCACAATAGCCTCACATCTTGGATCTTTTAACCACATTGATTCAAACCAGAAAACCCTACCCATCTTCTTTTTTGTTGATTTAGCAAAAAACTGAAGAATAAGAGGGGAATGATCTGAAGCCGATGATGTAAGATGAACAAGCTTAGCCATTGGAAATAAATGAAACCACTCTACCATAGCCAAAGCTCTATCCAACCTTTCTCTAATTTGAGTCCCATCCTCTTTTGAACACAACCAAGTGAACAATGGCCCCGTAAATCGAACTTCTTTAAGACCACAATAGTTAATGGTATTAACAAAATATTTCATTTGCTGTCTTGTTCTATTACTTCCCCCCTCCTTTTCAGCCATGCTAATAATTTCATTAAAGTCCCCAATTACTAACCATGGTAAAGAAGATGTCCCATGCAAATGCTTAAGAAGATGTCCCTCTTTTAGAAGTATCAGGTTCACCATAAAAACCAGTAAGATGCCACCAACCAATACCATCCTCCCCATCTACCTATGGATCAATATGTGAATGTGAGTAAGTTTGAATATCAAGCCTAATCTCTTTCTTCCAAAATAAAGCTAAACCACCACTACTTCCCCTACTAGGCACAATAAAACCATTTTTATATTTACACCAATCACGAACTTTTAGCATCCAATCCAAACTAGATTTTGTCTCCATTAAAAAGACAACATTGGGATCTTGTTTATTGATTACCTTCACCAAGGCACGAACTGTCCGACGGTTCCCAAGCCCTCGGCAGTTCCAACTCAATAGACTCATAATTCCCGGCGGGGTTGCATAGCAACCTCCGCCGATGTAATCTGATCTACCCCAGAAAAAGCATGTAAAACTTCACTGTTACTCACCTTGGTTTTCTTTTTTGCTCCATCTGCCTTCTCTGTCTCACATAAGATTTCCTTATTACTCCTCTTTGGACCTGGCAAAGTATAAAGTGGCATTTCAACAACAGTCCGTGGCTTAACTTGAGCCCTCTTCCAAGTCCATTTCTTGAGCCCAATTCCAGCCGCATTAAATAAGTTTTGCTCCTTTGAAGTGGACTTTTGAAAAGTAACTCCACCAGAACCATTTAAAGATGGGCCATACATTGTGAAAAGCATCTTTTGTTTAGTTGCATTTCTTTTGGGCCTACCAACCTTTGGATCACTACCTACTTGGCCCATGCCTTTGCCAACGTTGAAATTGCATGCAACCTCCTGAAGACACAAAGAAGTGCATGGCTCCACGTTTTTCTCTATGGGAATTTGCTTATTTAGAGATGAGTCAGCGTCCATCACTTCTATTTCAACCAAGCCCAAGTAAAAATCGCTTTTGTCCTCCAACTGTTCCACACGGACTGAACTAGTATTCGAAATAATAGGTTCTGAATGGATTGCCTTATCAAGTTCCGAAATTGTAGCCTCAAAGATAGGAGGACTTTTCTCAGCCAATGCAACTGTTCCAGCCTTCTCAACCGCTCCAAACATAGCACCGCCCTTGGACGGCCCACCAATAGAAACACAATTGTCAACTGGATCATGCTTTCGCCCTATAACTCCTCCCACAGAATTAGTTTTGATGATGTGTGAAATCAGTTGGTTGAACGCTTCGGCTTCGGTGGGCTACGGCGGTAGCGAAGGCCTGAAAAGAAGAAACACTGAAGGAAGTGACCGGGGTGGACCGGTCAAATGCTCTCCGATGATAAAGTTAGTCTTCTCAACAAGGAAATGTAATTCCAACTTTTCGGGAGTAAAATTTCAGTATTTCATCATACCTTTGCATGTTTCAGACCGGTCCTTTATATAGGGGATCTTGGGACGGTTACTCGGTTTAGTAACCTCCCCAAGATTTGTGGAATAACTGGTTTTACGGGGATAACTTCCCCAACGGCTATAGAAGCAATAACCGCTGATGGAAGTTACATACTTAGAAGAAATTGTTGGCGATGAACACAAATTGGTTACCTGCTCAAGAATTGGTTAAGTGTTGTATGGTCGTCCATGTGCAATGTCTATGGACGACCCTGTGGACGACCCTTTGTCATGCCGTTATTTGGTCGTCCATCTGCTTCGCATATGGACGACTCTTTCGCCTTGATTATGAGATTTATTCAATTGGGTCAACTTCTCATGGACGAGATCTCTGGACGAATAAGATTGTCTTGGATGCTTGGCTAACCATTGGTGATGGACGACCCATCTGGACGAGCCATAGATGTAATTTTTTGGTTACCCCATCAGTTGCCCCCTAGTCCAGGGTGTCGTCCAGGGACATTATAGGGATTTTATCCCGTTCATACATCCACGTGTCGTGGTTTAATACGTTGAGCAGTTAAATCGATTTGCATTTCCCTATGCAATTGCCACGTGTCATTTTCTTAGTGGAGGATGTCGCTTCGCTGACCCTACTCCTGGGCCCTATAAATAAGCACATTCTCTTTCTTGCCCTTCACCTCATCATAAACTTCCTTTTGCTCTCTCGTCCAAGACCCTCGTCTAGCATTCGTCCTAGTTCTCAGGTACTTACTCTTCCCTTTAGGTTTTCGTTTTCATCTTTCCTTTAGTTATGTCTTCGTCTAGTAGTATAGAGAGAGAAATAGACGAGTATCAGGACGTCTCATCTGGGAGTTATGAAAGTGATGAGGGTAGTACTAGTTTTAGTAGTAGTTCCTCGGACGAGCAGTACTCGTCCGGAGTTCCTGGCATTTCTTTAGAAGAATTTCAAGAAATGCAACGTAGGACGGCCTCTGGAACAGGAGCTAGTTCGTCCAGAGCGCCACCTAGCCCTTCTCAGGACGAGGAGGAGGAAGAGGAGGAAAATGTTATTTATAGCTGTGCACCTGAGGTAGCTTCCACCTTAGACGTTCCTAAGTTAAAAACCTTAGTAGATAGATATCAAATCCCTGTTGAGTTTGAACCTCGTCTGCCCAGGGAAGGAGAGTGGTGTTGTTCACCTTCTTCTGGTTTGGGAGTATATTCGTCCTATCTTTTAGCTGGTCTTAGGTTCCCCCTTAATTCGTTTTGTAGAGGTCTCCTTCATAGATTAGGTATTGATCCCAACCAGCTTAATCCCAATGGTTGGAGGACGATAGTTGCCATGCAAGTGTTATGGCGTGAGGCTTTAGAAGAGAACTGTCCTTTAACGGTGGACGAGTTCCTTTACTGTTATAAGCCCTCAGAGATAAAGAAATCTGCTGGGTTCTACCAGTTCTCGTCCAGAGGCCCACATTATAGTTTAATAACGGGGCGTAGCTCGTCCGATAGGCTCTGGAAACAAGAATTTTTTATCATTTCTGGAAGCTGGGCTAGGGACCCAACTGATGTTAGTAATGCCCCCTTCCCTCCTTTTACCAGCCCCATAGGTCGCCTTCGTCCTGAGGGTATGTTCTCCTTCCATGTTATTCATTTTGTTCCTTACAATTTTTCTAACTTTCCATCGTCTAACCATCTTTCTTTTATTGGTGCAGCTGTTGTTCGTCCACGTTTAGACAGATTTTATTTAGATCAAATAGATAAAGTTCGTGCCTTCCCTAGAAGGAGCTTTCACGAGCTAGTGACCTTCAGCAGCTTAGCTACTTGGGGGCTTGGTCCAGAACCCACTGCTGAGAACCTGAGTCACGAAGAAACCACTAGACGAAGTAAGTGTCGTCCATCCTTTTTTACTTCTGTCCTTCCTTTTCTCTCTTTTTTTTTTTTAACTGATTTTCCTCGTCACAGGAATAATCACAATGAGAGAAAATAAAGATAAGACAATACTTAGTGGGGACGAGGGAGCTTCCATGCCCCCAGTCGTCCAGAGAGAGGCCGTCCAGGCTGGGAAGAGGAAATCTAAGAAGATTTCAAGTGGAGTGGACCTGGAGGACCTCCCTAGTCGTCGAGGTCCTAAAAAGCCAAAGACCACTCAAACTTCCCTTCCCAAGGTTCCCAAGTTCACTCCTACGGTAAACCTGGACGACCCTCCTGTCATTGTGGAGCCCGTCCAAATGGTCCGTCCTGTTCAGACTGATCCTACTCCCCCTCCAACTAAGACTCCAAGGAAGCCTTCTTCGTCAGAGCCGTCCGATCGTCCTTCCAACCTGGTGCTGGACGAGGGTTATGCATGGAGGACGTTCAAAGGGATCGTCACTGACAATGAAGTTAATGAATGCTACAATATGTCAGTGAAAGAATTTGAACGCTCTGGTGTCCATGACCTCTTCAAGGTAAAGTTTCATTCGTCTTGAAATGCTTTTAAAGAATTTTTTAAGAGTTGAATTTTCTGACTTTCCTTCGTCCATGTACAGGCTATGTCAAAGTTCTATACAGCTACATGCCAAGCAAAGGAGCTCGCCGAGGAGGCTAAGACGGCGAAGGGGAAGACTGAAAAGCTGAACAAGGAAGTCTTGTTGAAGAAGGGGGAAGTGATCAGGCTGAAGGACGAGGTCAACCGTCTGCTGGGGATTGAGACGAAGCTGAGGGACGAAGTTGAGGAACTTAAGGCGGATGCTATTGAGAAAGATACCCGCATCACTTACTTGGAAGGACAAGTTTCAGGGCATGCTTCGTCCTTGGAAAAGGCACGTGAAGAAGCCATATCAGCCTTCAAGAAGTCTGAAGAGTATAAGAATAGTCTAGACAGTCATTATGCTGCTGGATATGAGGACTTCCGCGCTGATGCCAAAGATGCCTTCCCTGACCTCAACTTCGATTCTTTCGAGCTTCCTCTTGCAACGGAGAGCTCAGTGCTAGGGACGAGTTCTGAGGACGTCAATGTGGTGGACGACGCCAATAACGAAGTGACACAAGACGATCCAAAGAATGCTCCCAGTGATCAATGATAACTTTTTCTGAAAAGCTTTGTATTTTATGTAGTGATGCCCAATGTCTTGGGTTTTTCTCTTCTCTTTTTTTTTTTTTGAAATTTATTTGAGTACAATTTCCTCGTCCAAGTTTATGGACGAGTTTTATGAACAAGCAATACATAAGGGTTTTTGGACGATGGTCGTCTACCCTTTAAGTTTTATAAATGTATGAATGCTTTTCCTTTTCACTATTCATTGTGTTTGAATATTCTTTAAGTTTTTGTGAACAAGCTTCATTCATGTCGTCCATACCACTTTTATAGTTGTGGGATTCCCTCTTACTAAGGCTTTACCTCGTCTTGAACATATGGACGAGCTCCTTCATGTATAACATCATGAGTTGTAATGTTCGTCCATGAATGAGGTCTTTTCACCAAATTCAATTGTTGCTCATTGGACGACTGTTTATTCGTCTTTAATAATAATTTCCCAACTAATGCTCGTCCATGGGCTGGATTGTTAAAGTTGGTTAAATTTGTCTACAGAGCTGTGTTTTTTAAATGCACATTGCTCGTCCATGGGCTGGACGATTGCACTTCAGGTTTGTCTCGTCTTGAGCTTAGACGGACATACCTTGTCTATTTTTCTTGCTTTATCCTTATTTAAAGGAAAACTTTTGGACGATACTTCCTTGCGTCCAGGGATTTTACTCGTCCTTAACTTTTATTTTTCTTGCTTTATCCTTTTTTAAAGGAAAGCTTTTGGACGATATCCCCTTGCGTCCAAGGATTTTACTCGTCCTTGGCTTTTTCGCCTTCCGTGGATCATTTTGAATCATAGAAAATGAAGGATTCCCATACATATTTAAAACACATCATATGTATATTTAGAAATCCATACTATGTAATCATTCGTCCACAATCATGACACATGCTTAAGAGCTTGTGCTTAAAAATACATAATACAACATAACTTCGTCCATGAGTAGCATAGCATACACACTTAAAACACAATAGTAATAAGCAAATACTGGAAAATAATAATATTAAGCATTACTTCAAACGTCCAAGGTTCTCGTCCATGTCAGGGCTCGTCCATGACCACCCTTCATTGATAGTATCTCCTTAGATGTTCAACATTCCACGGGTGCTCTAACTTTCATCCATCCAGGGCTTCCAAATAGTAGGATCCTTGTCTCTTGGAGTTGATAACTCTGTAAGGTCCTTCCCAGTTTGGTCCCAGCTTCCCATGGGCCGGGTTTTTAGTTGCCAAAGAGACCCTTTTAAGGACAAGATCTCCAATGCTGAAGCGCCTGGGTTTTACCATAGCATCGTGTTGTCTTGCCATGAGATTTTTGTACCTTGCTGTTCTTTGCTCCGCGTCCATCCTTACCTCGTCTATAAGATCAAGGTTAAGATGAAGCTGCTCATTGTTTTCGTCATCTTGGTACTTCATCACCCTATGGCTGGCCATATGTACTTCTGCTGGTATGACCGCTTCACTCCCATAAGCCAGTTTGAAAGGAGTTTCTCCTGTGGGAGTCCTTGCTGTTGTTCTGTAAGCCCATAAAACACCTGGTAATTCATCTGGCCATACTCCCTTTGCCCCTTCAAGCCGAGTCTTGATGATTTTCAATAAGGATCGGTTTGCTACTTCTGCTTGTCCGTTAGCTTGTGGGTGGGAGGGTGAGGAATAGTGATTCTTGATTCCAAGCTGATCACAAAATTCTCTGAAGGGGGTGTTGTCAAACTGTCGTCCATTGTCTGATACTAGTACTCTTGGTATTCCAAGCCTGCATATAATGTCCTTCTAGACGAAGTTTCTGACATTTTGTTGTGTAATTTTCACTAAGGGTTCAGCTTCCACCCATTTAGTGAAATAGTCTATGCCAACTACCAAGAACTTCATCTGTCTGGTTCCAGTTGGAAAGGGGCCTAAAATATCCAAACCCCACTGTGCAAAAGGCCAAGGGGCCATCATTGGGGTGAGGTATTCTGAAGGCTGTCTAGGAATGTTACTGAAACGTTGACATTGGTCACATACCTTAACATATGCCTTAGCATCAGCATGGACGGTCGGCCAGTAGTACCCTGCACGAATGACCTTGTGGACGAGTGACCTAGCTCCTGAGTGGTTTCCACACGCTCCTTCATGAACTTCTCTCAGCATGTAATTCGCCTCGTCTGGAGCTAAACATCTCAGGTATGGCTGTGAAAAACCTCTTTTGTACAACACTTCGTCCATAAGGATGTATCTGGCTGATTTGACTCTTAGCTTTCTAGCTTCGTCCTTCCCTTCTGGAAGCCTTCCGTGCTTGAGGTATGAGACTATCGGGGTCATCCAATTTTCCTCTCCTTCTATCTGCAACATTTCTGGAAGGTCTATGCTGGGCATGTATCGTATTTCATCTAACTCGTTCATGGCTTCATTAGCGGAGGCTTCCTTCGCTAGAGTGTCTGCTTCCGTGTTCTCTTCCCTCGGGATTTGAACGAAATTAGCTTCCCTGAATTTCTTCACAAGGCGTAACACCTTCCTCAAATATTTCTTCATTCTATCTTCCTTTGCTTCACATGTTCCATTTACTTGGCCTATGACCAACTGTGAGTCTCCCAGGACGAGTACTGAGCTTGCTTCTACAGATCTGGCCAACTCTAACCCTTTAAGAAGGGCTTCATACTCCACTTCATTGTTAGTTGTCTGATACTGTAGGCGAGCTTTGTACTTCAATTTATCTCCTTCTGGTGACTGCAAAACAACTCCTATACCTCCTGTACGCAGTGTAGATGATCCATCTACATGGACGACCCATTTTTTACTGTCTTCTTTCTCATCTAAGTCCTCATAGCTTGGAGTGAATTCTGCAATGAAATCTGCTAGGGCTTGAGCTTTTATTGCATTCCTCGGTTGATACCGAATATCAAATTCACTGAGCTCAACTGCCCATTGGATTAGTCGTCCTGCAGCTTCAAGTTTGTTCATTGCCTTCTTGAGCGGATGATCAGTCATGACTATGACGACGTGACCTTGGAAGTAGTGTCTTAACTTCCTGGAGGCTGTTATTAGCGCAAAGGCTAACTTCTCTATTAATGGGTACCTTCCTTCCGCTCCTCTCAATGCCCGGCTGGTATAATACACAGGCTTCTGCACCTTTTCTTCCTCCCGGATCAACGCTGAGCTCACGGCATGTGGGGACACTGCTAAGTACAGATATAATTCTTCTCCTAGCACGGACGGACTTAGCAATGGAGCCGTAGTGAGATAATGCTTTAGGTCCTGGAAGGCCCTTTGGCATTCGTCCGTCCACTCAAACGCCTTCCTGAGAATCTTTAAAAAGGGTAAACACTTATCAGTGGCTTTTGAGACAAACCTGTTCAGTGCTGCCACTCGTCCAGTTAGTGACTGGACTTCCTTGATGTTCTTCGGTGGTTCCATGTTCAGTATGGCTTGGATCTTGTCTGGATTTGCCTCAATTCCTCTCTTTGATACCATGAATCCTAGAAACTTTCCTGACGATACTCCGAATGCGCATTTACTTGGGTTTAGCTTCATCTTGTATCGCCTAAGTGTTTCAAAAGTTTCTTGAAGATCATCTAAGTGGCTTCCCTCATCTAAGCTCTTCATAAGCATGTCATCCACATATACCTCTACATTCCGTCCTATCTGTGGACGAAACATATGATTCACCAACCTTTGGTAAGTTGCCCCTGCATTCTTCAAACCGAAGGGCATCACCTTGTAGCAAAACAAACCTTGACTTGTAATAAAAGATGTCTTTTCCTGATCTGCCTCGTCCATCTTTATCTGATTATATCCAGAGAATGCGTCCATGAAGCTCAACAGTTGATGGCCAGCCGTAGAATCAACCAGTTGGTCAATACGAGGCAAAGGATAACTATCCTTAGGGCAAGCTTTGTTCAAGTCGGTGAAGTCGACGCACATCCTCCACTTGCCATTTGCCTTCTTTACCATTACTACATTTGCCAACCAATCCGGGTAATAGACTTCCCGGATAAATTGTGCTGTGGTTAGTTTCTGAACCTCTTCCTTGATAGCCTTCTCTCGCTCAGGGGCGAACACCCTCTTCTTTTGACGAATAGGCTTAGAAGAGGGGGACACATTCAGTCGATGAGTGATTACGCTTGGATCAATGCCAGGCATGTCGTCATGACTCCATGCAAAAACATCGGCATTCTTTTTGAGAAACTGAACGAGGTCTTCTTTCGCCTTTTCCTTCATACTTGTTCCAATTCTAGTGAATTTCTCAGGATCATCTTCTTGCAACAAAACATTCTCTAATACTTCGGTAGGTTCCGCAACAACTCTTTTCTCTTCTATATTCATAGTCTGCATCTGCTCGTCCATAGCCAACATGGCTAGATAACACTCTCTGGCTGCCAATTGATCTCCTTGTGCTTGCCCAATCCCACACTCCGTAGGGAATTTAACTGATAGATGGTAGGTGGATGTTACCGCCTTCCAACTGTTCAAAGTTGGTCTTCCAATGATGGCATTGTATGAGGATGAACAATCCACCACAAGGAAATTTACTTCCTTAGTTATCTGCTGTGGGTATAATCCTACCACTACAGGCAAGGTAATGGTACCTACAGGCTGCACTTTCATTCCTCCGAATCCGATCAGTGGCGAACAAGCTGGACGAAGCTGATCTCGTCCAAGCCTCATCTGCTGGAAGGCAGGATAATACAATATATCTGCTGAGCTTCCATTGTCCACCAACACCCTCCTGGTTCTGTAATCTGCTATGAGTAGGGTAATGACGATTGCATCGTCGTGTGGATGATGGATTCTCTCAGCTTCCTCGTCCGTGAATGAAATGGTTGGCTCGTCCGTCCCCCTCGTCCTTGGGGATCGTCCAGAGAGTTGGACATTTTGCACTGCTTTGAGATACGTCTTCTTTGCCTTGGAAGATTGTCCTGTCGATGTCCCACCAATGATAACCCTTATTTCTCCTAGTGGGGATCGTGACGACTCTTCCATCTTTGCTTTCAACTTTTCATCTTTATGATCCCTTCCAACGAAATGCCTCAACTTTCCTTGTCTTATGAGATTCTCAATCTGCTGCTTCAAGTCGTAACACTCGTCCGTGTCATGCCCATGATCCCTATGGAAGCGACAATATTTATTCTTATTGCGCTTGTTAGGATCTCCCTTCATCTTCTCTGGCCACTTCAAGGAAGGATCATCCTTGATCTGCATGAGCACTTGGTCGAGTGGGGCATTCAAGGGTGTGTAACTTTGACTTCTTGCTGATGGGCCTGCCTTCCTGTTATCCCTGTCTCGGTCCTTCCTATCTTCCGTTCGTCCCTTCTTTGGACGAGGGCCTTGATCAGAGTGACGCGGGGGATGGACTTCCATTCTTTCAGCTCTCTTCCTCTTCTTGGCTATGATGGCGTCTTCTGCGTTCATAAAGTTTTGGGCTGAATGGACGAGTTTAGCCATGGATTGGGGCTCTTTTTCATACAGCTTGTGAATGAACAAGTCCGAGTTCACCCCGTTGTGGAAGGCTGCCAAAAGTAGTTTGTCGTCCACCTCGTCTACTGTCAAGGCTTCCCTGTTGAAGCGTGTGATGAAAGAACGCAGGCTTTCATTCTCCCCTTGCTCTATGGTCAGCAAACTGGACGAAGAACGTTTGTGTCTCTGTCCTCCAATGAAATTATTGACAAATAATTTGCTTAACTCCTCGAAAGAACTTACGGAATTCGGAGGTATTTTGCTGAACCACACTCGCGCTGGTCCCTTGAGGGTGGTAGGGAAGGCTCTGCACATAATCTCGTCTGGTACTCCTTGGAGATGCATTGTTGTTTTGAAAGTAGCGATATGATCAAAAGGATCACGTGCTCCATCATATGAATCCAGGGAAGGCATTTTGAACTTCGGAGGCAAGGGATGCCCATTGATGGAAGCCGTGAAAGGGGAATCTGTTCGGTGAACCAAATCCTCGACGGGATTTGCCCTTCTCATGTTTTCCTTCATCTCGTCCATGACCTTCCTCATCTGGTCCATTTCTTTCTCCAAATGTGGCACCCTTCGCGAAGTGGTGCCTCTTGACTGAGCCTCGGGCTCAGCATTTCCTCCTCTGTCTTCTTGACTTTGGGATTGTCTCTCAGCATGTCCTTCACGGCGTTGCCTCTCCATCTCCCTAGTCAATTCTTGATTCTGGCGAGTTAACTCCGCCATTGCGGCCGCCATGGATTGCATGTGTTGGATGGAAGGCGACGGCATGACAGGCGCTGATTGGCGATCGCGGAGGGGGTTGCTTGAAGCGTCTCTGCTTCCCTGATGGCCTGGGCTTGTAGCCCTCGACCTAGTTCGAACCATTCAACCTTTTTTGTTGCAGAAAGCCAAATTGTAGAACAACTTACGCTCCCCACAGACGGCGCCAACTGATGATGTGTGAAATCAGTTGGTTGAACGCTTCGGCTTCGGTGGGCTACGGCGGTAGCGAAGGCCTGAAAAGAAGAAACACTGAAGGAAGTGACCGGGGTGGACCGGTCAAATGCTCTCCGATGATAAAGTTAGTCTTCTCAACAAGGAAATGTAATTCCAACTTTTCGGGAGTAAAATTTCAGTATTTCATCATACCTTTGCATGTTTCAGACCGGTCCTTTATATAGGGGATCTTGGGACGGTTACTCGGTTTAGTAACCTCCCCAAGATTTGTGGAATAACTGGTTTTACGGGGATAACTTCCCCAACGGCTATAGAAGCAATAACCGCTGATGGAAGTTACATACTTAGAAGAAATTGTTGGCGATGAACACAAATTGGTTACCTGCTCAAGAATTGGTTAAGTGTTGTATGGTCGTCCATGTGCAATGTCTATGGACGACCCTGTGGACGACCCTTTGTTATGCCGTTATTTGGTCGTCCATCTGCTTCGCATATGGACGACTCTTTCACCTTGATTATGAGATTTATTCAATTGGGTCAACTTCTCATGGACGAGATCTCTGGACGAATAAGATTGTCTTGGATGCTTGGCTAACCATTGGTGATGGACGACCCATCTGGACGAGCCATAGATGTAATTTTTTGGTTACCCCATCAAGTTTCCTTGCTTACTTTCTCCCTATCAGATTGCAATGATATTCTGCCATGGCTTGGACCCACATGCGTATCAACTTCTCTTCGAACCAAACCGCCACCGGTATTAGCAGAAGCAATGTTTTTACGAATACCGGCCTTCAACTATTAGCCATAAGGGAGTTCTTGTAGGTGATCGACTTGAAAAGAACACACTCTAGCCTCATGACCAATCCGACCACACTTGAAGCATAGCCCCACCAATCTTTCGTATTTAAAACCAATGCAAACTTTATCACCTTCTGGACTTGCAACAACACCCCCTCTTCGTAATGGTTTCTCCAATGGCAGTTCAACCCTTACTCGTAGAAAATGTGCTTGTTCTGATGCAAAAACTTTCAAATCAACCTCCACAACCTTTCCCAAACCATTACCAATATCTCTACCAACCTCTTCAGACAATAGATCAAAAGGAAGCCCCCACACTTGTACCCACATTGGTATTGAATTGAAACGAACAGAATGCACAGTCATGCCCCGCTCCCACTTGCACAACACCAAAGGATGGTCCTCAAAACTCCATGGACCATTTGCTAACACCCACTTCAACTAGCTCTCCATGGTGAATTTAAATTGGAAAACACCATCTCCAACATCAACAATACGGACATTAGAACCCAACTTCCACACAGATCGCAATAAAGCCATGGCGGCACGTTGGTTAAAAGACCTAGTCGTGAGAAATTTCCCCAACAAACTAAGAGAGCATTCTTCCAACATCCTTTCCCTATGCACAGATCCAACCCTAATAACTTCTCCTTCATCTTCCGTTAAGTTAATATTTTGTAACTTTTGAACAAAATCCGAATCCATAGTTGAAAACGTAAGACTAAAAAAAGACCAAAAAGATAAACTATCACAGAAAAGACCAATCAGCACAAACGTCTCACCAAAACAAGTGAGAAGAAGACTCCCATGTAGAGAAAAAGACTCACCTTACGTGAGAAGAACAAGATAGTGTACCTAGGTGTAGTGAAATTCAAAACAAAATATTAGAAGAACTTGGGAACACTTTT
Organism: Quercus glauca; assembly: GCA_023736055.1. Classification (NCBI taxonomy): domain Eukaryota; kingdom Viridiplantae; phylum Streptophyta; class Magnoliopsida; order Fagales; family Fagaceae; genus Quercus; species Quercus glauca. Next base: position 16,163,870 of record CM043318.1, on the reverse strand, counting down.
AATCTTCACTCCAGTTTCACTTTATGCCCAAGAATTGTGGTCTCTCAATTAGTTTCTAAGGGAGAATAACAAGTGGCTTGACTCACACATACACACCATTTCACAATGGTGTCTCTTTTTTTTTTTTCTCTTATAAAAAATTCTGTATGTTTCTCCCTTTATAACTAACTGATTATCTAATTGAGCTAGCCTATTTGGGCCTTTCCAATTGGGTTTTAGTGTGTGGCTTGGAATGGGACCAAAAAGGGACCAATAAGACACTAGCTCCAATGGGCCTTGGGCTTTTTTGTCAACTCTTGACAAGTCCAAATTTATAATTAATTATATTTAATACCACTATATAAATATAATTGCACTCTAGGCCTTATTAATAAATTATATCTCAAGACTTTATTATACATGCAACCCTTTCATAAAATATTTGTAGTAACACAAAGTCATGAATATAAACTACCACTTTGTAAATTACTACATCTTACTCCTTGAGTACCCGGTTTAATCCTTTTAAGTTATTCATCATATATTTATAAAATCCAATTTTATAAATATATACTTTAGTAATTTTTTACCAAAGTGGTTAGGCCTAACTCTCTGAATAACAAACCCATTAAACTTATCTCAAGAGAATATTTTGTATCTCCGTTAAGAGACTATGAATTCCATCTTGAAAATATATGTTCCATCAACACTAAATATGGCTGCCCAACATACTGAGGTTTTTACCATTACTTTAGATCTCACTCCTGATATATCAAAACAACCTACATTTTATAATCAGGTTCATTATTCTCTCAGGATTAAGAGTTCATACAAATATAAGTCGTGAGATTTATTATTCATTTGACAGTCGTTAGGAGAATAAAAAATCTCACAGCGGTCCAGTTCAATATGCCTTAACTCTTAAAACATATCAACATATCAACTAGAAGTCACCACTTCCATGATCAAGACAAATCATCTTAGTTAATATGTTATAGTCTTCACAGATGAAATGCCCAATTTCATCACCGACTACGAACCAAATTCTGAGTTTACAAAGAACTTGTGACTTATATCTTCTGTGACTAAATCACATAAATCACATACTATGCATCTCATGGACTATATGATAATGTCTAAATATTCATGTTACCATTATTTCAGATAATAATAAAACAATTTTATTAATTACAATATTAAGTCATACATCATGTCATACATAATGTCGTACATAATATAATACATAATATCATACAATAGGATTCTACGGCACAAATCCCAACAATAGCAACACAAGGAGAGAAAATATTGAATCGAACAGCAAACAAAAATAAAATCGTAGGGTTTTTCCAAAAAATATATTTAGATATACAATTTTTTTTTTTTAAAGAATAAGATGATTTTATTACAAATTAATCTAAAACAATCATTATACTAAGTCTTTTTAGGCCAAAATCAAGATAAAAATTCTAATTACTCTAAGTTAAGGGTTGGTCCTATAGGAATTTACCAATTCAGACCAAATCAAATAATAAGCCAGCAGTGAATTAGTATCTTATCCATTCATTTTCCTTGCCAGAATTACAATATATGTAAGGGAAAAGTTAATGGTGTCCAAAGGAACTTTTACAATATATTTATTACCATTAACTTTTACCAAATCATCTTTTACAAACTGAAATTTATTGCAAACTAAAAAATTAGCATGCTCTCATTTCCCTTCAACAGCTTAAATTTCTAATTGAAATTCCATCAACATCAAGTGAAATCAAAGTCAACTAATTGAAATTAAAGAAACTAAAGAGAGATTTTCAATTTTTCTGACCCAACCCAAAAAACACCCAACCAAAACCAGATTTTTTTTTACCCGAAGCTAAAACGGGTTGACCCGTGACCCAACTCGTGTTTTTTGCTGTCAACTCAACCTGACCCACGACCTAACCCAAACCTGAACCATTTTTTAAAACTTTTTTTTTGGTAAAATAAAAAATTTAAGACAATTTTAGTTTAATTGTTTGTTGTGAGCTTTAAGGAAACAATTGAGACATTTACATAACTACATATAAATTAATTGAAAGATGAACAGTTGAGCATTTTTCAATGAGTAAATATTTTTAGATATCAAATAACAAAGTACATCCAAAGATAATCTGGTTACAATAGAGTTAAAAACATAGATTTAAAATTATAGACATATGTGAGAAATATTCACAAGTTGAAAATAGTGAAGCCAAAGTATCATTAGCATAAATTATGAATACTTAGACCTATTTTTTAACAATTTATGTCCAAAACAAACGGTTTTTCAAAATAAATTATAATATTTCCTAGAGTGTGTGTTGCTTAACAATGATATGATATTCATAAAAGAGACCATGTATTAATAAGTAAACAATCAAACTTTAATGTATATCTCAAATTGAAATAGAGTGCCAACCACTATTGATAATAGATTATAAAATTAATTTTCAAGATTCTAAAGTTCTTATATGTTTTTATTCTTTGTCAAATGAGTTACCCATTAAGTCATTTGTAATTTTGTTTTATATTTTGGGATGTTGATATTGTATAGAAATAAAACTTGTGTATTTGTTTTACTTATCTTTGTGTTATTTTGTTTTAGACAGCAATGCTAGGATTTGTATAATTTTAAAATTATTGAATAAGTATTAATAAGTTTAACTGAGTTCATTCTTGATATAAGTGGTGAATTCAAAGTAATGCATTTTACATCAAGTAATTTGTTGCATGACTTTCCAAATGGCAAATACATATTGTTTTCTTTATAAAAATTAAAAAAAAAAAAATTCATGTGAAAAATACGGGTTAACCCGACCTGACCCACAACCTGATTGACCCAAACTCGTTCTTAACCCGCTTAAAATGACCCATTTTTACCCGTAACCCGTTTGACCTGTAACTCTATTGACCCAACCCGAACCCAAAACGACCCGCCCGTTTTGCCATGTCTACATAAAATAAAGGCACTTTGGGTGTAAAATGTTTTACTCTTTTACAACTCACCAAAACTCATCAACCAACCACCACCCCCACCAACATCTGTTATGAAATTTTAAAGTATTCATAAGTGTACGAACTGTATTGAAGTATAGTTTGACAAGAATGAGATCGAACCCACAAGGACTTGAATGAACGTAGGAAAATTAACTAACCTTAACCAAATTAAACTAAGCAAAGATATAATATAAAGTAGTAAAGAGATGTAAACAATCTAGAGAAAGGAATTAAGGTTTTGGAATCCGCCTTATAAGTCATATCAGCATATATTTATAATCATTAATTTTTCCCAATCATTGCATGATAATTTAAAAATCAATCTTGCTATCATGGAAAATATTACCATTAAAACTTCGATTTAAATATCTAAAGCATGCTCTTCTTCGCTTCCTCGGTATAAAATCAAATCATCAATTGTATCCGTAGCAAGGAAGTCAATACCATACCGGAGGCTATACCGGTTTGACTAGCGATATAATATATTTTGGGTACTAGTCAATACCAGTGTACCGTTTCAGGTTTACCACTATTTTATATATTTAACACACACACACACACAAATCTCTATTTACCATAAAACATTACCTTAAAAATTCCTGTTTACCATAAAACATTACTTCAATTGTTCATTACATAAAAAGAAAAAAAAAAAAAAAAAAAACACAATATAAAAAACAGAAAACTTAATTGTTCTTTGCATATAAAAAAAAAAAAAAAAAAAACCCTAAATGGTTGCTACTAAAAAAAATAATAAAATAAAAAGTTCTATTGATGTGATGCAATTAATGCATCACATAACGTGGTTCTAAAAAGCTCCATTAATGCATTAATTGCATCACAACAATAGAATTAATGCATCACAGCAATTGAACCATGTTATTAATTGATCAAACGGTCTAATGCAATTAATGCATTAATAAAAGGTATTAATGGTGTGATGCATCAATTAATCCAAATAAGAAAGAATCCTTATTTGGATCAATTAATGCATCACACCATTTAATGCATTAAATTAAAATTATTTAAACCATTTTCCAAATTAATTAACCCAAATAAGAAAGAATCCTTATCAAATTTATTGGCCTTTAATGGTGTAAATTAAAATCATTTAAACCATTTTCCAAATTAATTAAAATTAGAAAGAATCCTTATCAAGTTTATTGGCCTTTAATGGTGTAAATTAAAATCATTTAAACCATTTTCTAAATTAATTAAAATTAGAAAGAATCCTTATCAAATTTATTGGCCTTTAATGGTGTAAATTAAAATTATTTAAACCATTTTCCTAATTAATTAATCCAAATAAGAAAAAATCCTTATCAAATTTGTTGGCCTTTAATGGTGTAAATTAAAAGTTAGTGTAAAAACTAGAAAGAATCCTTATCAAATTTATTGGCCTTTAATGGTGTAAATTAAAATTATTTAAACCATTTTCCAAATTAATTAAAATAACCAAAGGATTTATTTCCAAGGATATAGGATATTTGTATACTCTTATAGTCAAATGAGTGTAATAAGTTTTAGCTTTATTCCTAAATGAGATGTGACCTTCCATATAAATATGAATGCAAATCCTCTGTACCACTTTTTGTGTATCACTCTATGTTCCATCAAACACTACTTACCATGTGTATGACTGCTTTCCATTTTAAACTTTAATTATTCTATAAGAAAAGTAAAATCAAAGCACGGCAAGTAGTGGTTTGTGGAACATAAAGTAGTACACAAAAAGTGTTATAGAATATTTGGACTCTATAAATATTGCGTATGGGGAGATCCCATTCTATAGAGCAAAGCAAAGTCGCCAGAAATCAAGGTTGTCCTGTACCCACACAAACGTCGTAGATATGGATCTTGCATCTTCCAAGATAGCTTCCATGGTCATTATCCTATTGGTGATTTCATGTTGTAAGTTCCTTTCCCTCTACTAATTACAAAGGTAGAATTTTTTCTACAACATGGAAGTGGTTAATGAAAACTATGAAATAATTTTGAATGCAGGTCTATCATTGTCAATGGTGCAAGTTTCATGTGAAGTCCCAACTGGTTCCTTTTGTATTGGTGGCAAATGCGATCGTGAGGAACCCTTGGGTGTCTCCACAATCACCGGAGGTCATTGTAGTAGTGCTCAAGAGTGTCTGAGTGAATGTCCGCCTAGATGTGATAGATGCGATTGGCATTGCTCTAACAATACTTGTAAAGCAATATGTTAATAACCACCACCAACAAATGTATAAGGCAATGCGTCGATGGTCAATGTATTTGGTACTAAATAATCTTACTTGACTATGTAATCAAGTATGAACAAAATGATTTTAATCAAAAAAAAAAAAAAAGAGTTGTCCATAAATTACGCGTGTTATTATTTTTTAAAGGATGTATATAATTCATATTATTTTTACATTTCTTTTAATACACACACATATATATATATATATATATATAAGTATTCATTTTACATTTCTATGTTTACTACTTGTTTAATTGTATTTCTAAAAGGAATCCTTCTAGTCCCAAGTTTGCATATTTTCCATAAAACTTCGGTGAGTTAGGGAAGCCAATTCCATTTAATTTGATCATACGTGTACGGAAATCAAAATTGGCTTTTTTATATATATTTATTTAGTAAACAGTAATACTTAGAAGGTTTGAAGCCATGTCATATCATTAGAAGGTATTCTGTTTTCTGTTGACAATGCATAGCTCACCTTACAAAATAGGTGACAAAGGAATAGTTGGTGTTAAATATTCTGAGAATTTGGGATTTTTTTTTTCAACATGTATTGGTTTTATTTGATGGTTGCATGATTGTCAACCTATTGTAATATTGGTTTTTATTTGATGGATGCATGATTGTCCACCTGTTGTATTGGTTTTGTCTACGTGGGGAAGCTTTCTTGATGCATGCCTGGACTTGTCCACTGTCTAGTTTTAATGGCTCTTTTTTTCTTTTTCCTTGGTAGTTCTACTAAGTTAACCTTTTCACTATGGGCTACCCAAAATGACTTGATGTACACACTTACTGTATGACCCCATCTCCTACCAGAACTCTTTTTTTTTTTTTTTTGTTAGAAAAAAAGATTCATTAACAACTAAAAGGAAACAATAAGATCATTGCATATTCTATTAAAGAATCTGCCATCACAATCCTCATCCAAAACAAACCTAATATCCTCAGGTGGCCTATAAAAACTAACAAAGTTTAAGACCTACACAGTCCCTAATCTAGCTAGCATGTCTACACGACGATTAGCTTGACGGTAGCAGTGCTTGAATTGAACTTGCTAGAACAGACCCATCAGATGTCTACAATCATCCAAGATTGGATAAATTATTTTATTCTCATAGTTTGAATTCTGAAAAATATCAACTATTGCTTTGGCATCAAGCTCCACAATGAGGGAAGGTATATTGATATTATAGCATAAAGAAAGAGCATCTCTAAGACCCCATAACTCTGCCACAAAGCTGGTAGTTGTCCCAATTCTCCTTGCAAAACCAGCCAACCAGTTACCGTGATCATCCCTCAGCAACCCCCCACATCCTGCCAGTCCCAGGTTTCCCTCAGCAGACCCATCCGTATTAAGTTTTACCCAACCAAGTGGAGGTTTCTCCCATCGCACCCTTTTGATAACATGGCGTGTCAGCCCCCTTGGTGTTGCAACACAGTACACATATTCCATTGCTTGATTTAAAATCTCAATCGCCAAACTTGGGTATTGGTTTTTCCTATTGAAGATAAAACCATTCCTACTCTTCCAAATGCTCCAAATGGCAATGGGAAAAACAACTTTCCAAGGAGGTTTCCCAGCAATGTGATTGGTGTTCGTCATACCATTCATATCTATCCAATCATATAGAATAGACATCCAAAAGCCGTGATTACTCAAGTACACACCAAGTTGTCGCCACACCAATTGAGCCCAAGAGCAATCCCTGAAAGCATGCAAAATAGATTCAGCTTCCCTTTTACAAATAGGAAAAACCATATCTTCCACCACATCTCTCCTTGCAAGGCACTCCATCACTTCAATGCTATTGTGACCGCATTGCCACAGGAAAGTTTTAATGCGAGGTTAGGTTGGAGCTTTCCAAAGCCATCTCGCTGTAAAATGAGAGGTTGAATCAGCCCCCATTGCGACTTTGTAGGCACTCTTAAGCTCAAAACAGTCCTTTGGATTCTTAGCCCAAGCAAACTTATCATGACCTCTACTAGTAAGGGAAAAAGGAATAGCTTGGAGCTTTTCCTTGATGTCTGTAGGAAGATCAAAAGGCATATGACCCCAATCTAGCCCCAATTCCACCATAATATCCTTTATTTCCCAATCGGCTGCATCCTTAGTTAGTGGGCCCTAAATGAGTTGCCTAAGAGTTCCATCCTTTAACCACTTGCCATACCAGAAGCTTAGAGTACTACACCTCCCAGCCATCCAAACACTCCCTTTGGTAAAAACTTCTCTTCCTTTTTTAATTGCAGCCCAAACCAGTGAGCAAGGCAACTTATCTGCATTTACTGTATTCACCATTCTGTTGTTACAGTATTTTGATCTAAGAGCTTGAGACCAAGGAGCATCATTCTCAGTATGGAGTCTCCAATTGAGTTTGGCTAGCATGGCGATATTTCTCCCCCTAGCTGTTTGAAGACCAAGACCCCCATCTTCCTTTGTCTTGGTAACTTTTTGACACTCGACCCAATGTATCTTCCTTGCTAAATCTGAAGTGCCCCAAAGAAAATTACGGTTAACTCTGTTTATACCATCCATAATTTCCCTCGATAATAAGGTACACTACATGACATATGAAGGAATTGCCGCTGAAGAAGCTTGAATGAGTACATTCTGACCAGCCAATGATAGCAAATTTGCCTTCCAACCCGCAAGCTTCTGCTTTACTCTATCCAATATGAAGTTATAATCTTGGGAAGAGGCACCCGGCACCCTCATAGGAATTCCTAAGTACTTACCAATGTTTGGGGTAGATGCAAAACCTAGGACATCGCTCAAGGACTCTCTAGTGTCCCTGTCAACATTAGGAGAGAAATAAACTCTTGACTTTGCTTCACTCACAGATTGACCCGACAAACTACATAACATATCCAAGACATCTCTTATAGCCAAGCAATTAGTGAGGTCCGCTGTGGCAAAAAACACAGGGTCATCCACAAAGAGCAAATGAGAGAAAGCCGGGCCACTTTGAGAGACTTTAACTAGCTGCCACAGTTTGTTACTGCATTTCTCCTCAATGAGTTAGCCAAGGAAGTCTATGTAAAGATTGAAAAGATACCGGGAAAGTGGATCAACTTGCCTTATCCCTCTTGAGGGGTAAAAGAATCAAGCGCTTCACCATTGACCAAAATCAAGGTAGAGACCATCGAAAACACAGCTCATAATGACCTCAATAAGGTCCATGGGAAGATTAGCTCTGCAAAGCATATCTCTAATGAAGCTCCATTCGAGCTTATCATAAGCCTTCTCCAAATCAATTTTCAACACCATATAACCCACCTTTCCTCTCTTTTTGCTGATGGAATGTATGACTTCTTGGGCTATAATTGCATTGTCAATACCCCTTCTTCCCAGAACAAAGGCAATTTGGAGGGGGGAGATGAGTTTTTCTAACCAAGATCTCAATCTAGCCACTATGATCTTTGTGATAATCTTATAGACTGTATTGCATAGACTTATAGGTCTATAATTTCCTTAAGTCTCCGAACCTTGGATCTTTGGAATAAGAGCAATGTGAGTCCCATTCAAATATTCAGGAGCTCTTCTCTCAACAAAAACCCTCTTAACTTCATCAATCACTAAGCTTCCCACTATCAACCAAAATCTATGGAAGAACCCCGCATGCATGCCATTTAGACCTAGAGCTTTGAAAGCTTTTAAAGACCATAAGGCAGCTTTAATTTCATCTTCCGTTGCAACCCCACTAATACTAACCTTCTCTTCATCCGTGAGTTTGGCCTACCATTGGGAAGACGCTGGAGCTACCCTAGGGGCACTAAGGAAGGAGGATGTGAAGATGTCCCAAAAACCAGCCCTGATATGCTCCTTAACTCCACTGTCCTCATATATCCATTCCCCCACTGCATTTTTAATTGCCAAAATCTAGTTTCTTTTCCTTCTCCCCAGGGTTGAGACATGGTAGAAGGCGGTGTTCCTATCCCCTTGTATCATCTAGTTAACCTTAGACTTGAGAGCCCAAAGTTCCTCTTCTTGACTTAGAATCGTATCAAGTTCTTTCCCCAGCTCTTTCTCAAGGTTTAGGAGGAAATTTGAAGGTTTAGAAGCTACAACTCGCTAGATACCATTCAATCTCGCCACAGTATTCTTCTTTTTAACAAATATATTACCAAAATGATTTATGTTCCACTCGATGGCATTCTTTGAAAAGAGATCAATTGCCTCTCCAAGGTTATGAGGCTATCTCCAAGCCTGAGTTACAATGTTTGGAAAAGTGGGATCAGTCAACCAACAAGTTTGGAACTTGAAAGGTATGACTCTCCCAATGTTAATTCTTGGGAGCATATCAAGCTTGACAGGGTAATGATTCGAGTGGCACCTAGTGAGATGCATAACTCTAGCATCTGGATAAAGTAAACACTTAACGAAAAATCTATCTAGTCTTTCTTGAATAAGAGCATGGACTTCCCTTTTATTTGTCCAAGTGAATTGCGGCCTAGTAAACCCAATGTCAATCATGTTGCAATTATCCAGACACTCCTTGAACAACAAAGAGCTACAAACCCCAACAGCTCTTCCCTCAAATTTATCCTCAACTGTAAGAATTTCATTGAAATCACCCGCAAGAACCCACGACATATCATGAAGCTCTACGACTTTATTTAAATTATTCCATAAAATGCGCCTTTCGGCACTCCTAGGACTAGCATAAATTGCAGAAAGTAACTAGCTAGAATTAAAGTTCAATACCTTAACTACGGAGTGGATCTCCTGCTCGGTGTTGGACAGCGGATTAATCTCCACCCTATCTGAATTTTAGAGCATCCAGAGTCCGCTCGCATACCCGATAGTGTCTGTGTGAATCACACCATCAAAAGGAAGTCGGTCAGTAATTTCTCTGGCCCTCTCACCACCAACTTTTGTTTCCATCAGAACTAGAATAGCCAGGTTGTGAATCCGAATCAATTCTCTAACATGACATTGGAAGGTGGGCTTCAAAGCTCCCCTACAATTCCATATAATGACATTCATGAGGAAAAAATCGTGCTGAGGGGTGAGACACTCGTCAAAAGGAGGCATCAACTTGACCTCCTCCCTCAAAATCCATCCAAACCATTTTGGCATCTCCTTGCTCTGTCCCTCCCCTAGAGACAACGTCGGGTTAAGTTAAAGCACACCCATCTCCAATTCTTATGATGAAGCCCGAAGATTGAACATCTTTATCAGCTGCAGCACATGTACCCACCACGATTGAACCACCATAATTGGTTGGAATACAAGTACCCACCACGGGTTCGTCGCTTCCGACCAAGCTGGATCCGGGGAAATCAGATCGCCCTTCCTCATGCTTGTCTTGGTCCATGGAAAAGTTATCTTCCAACGAATCTCTGTTAGGACGATTTCTGGCATCTCCACCACAATTCCCTCTAAACATAAAGTCCACCTCTGGCCACGGCATGGTTGAGGACTGAATATCAGTAGGAGTTCTTGAGTGTGACTCACCCTTATTTCTCTGCTTTGGCTTTCCATCACTCTCAATTTGAAAGGAACTTTTCTGTTGAAGCTAATTTACAGACTGAGTTGGTGTGGAGGAGACTTGGCAACTACCAGCAGCTCCTTGTAAAACTTCCTTATGAGCCCTAGCTCGTGCAAAGGCTTTCTTGCCTTTGACCGAAGCTCTAAGGCTAGGCTTACTAGACATTACTTCAGCCTCAACCCACCCTTTTGCGTTACCTACTTCAATCCTATATGGGCCTTGTTCCGTAGAAGCTTAGGCCTGAGGAGTATCATTGTTACCTACGCTTAAGGCAGCATTTGCCATATGGGCTTCAAAACTAGCTTTTTGAGGCGTGAGTTTCCTTTCGGCCTCCCTAGCAGGCCCATCACTGAACTTAAACTTCCCCATAGCATTATTGAATTTGGCCTCGTTAAAATTCTTTCTCAACTCTTGTTTTAAACGACTGTTATCCAGCACAGAGTGGGTCCCTGCACTACCCTGAAGCTTTGTCCCATTCTTCTTGCGCGTTACAATAGTCCACGGACCATATTTACCTACCTGTACCTCCTCATGCACATTCTCATGCATGATCTTGTTGGGCTCCACCTCTAACCTCACGTTTTCAGGAGCACGCTCATCGCATGGATGGTCATCTGAAATCCCAGTCACCTCCGTCTCTAACACCCTCGGCGATGATTCTGTACGGATTGTATACGGACAATTTTCTTTTCAGTGACCAATTCTAGCTCAAGAGAAACACAACCTCTGTAAACCTTCGTAACAAAAAGGTTGCTCGAATTTCCCGATTAATACTGCAGTGACTAGCGGTTTATCCACGTCAACTTGGACACAAATCCTCGTAAATCTACCTCTCGTTTCCATAGCAGTGTATGAGTCTACCCTCAGCACATTACCGATGGATTTACCAATATGCAAGAGGGCCTCAAGATTATAATATTCTATAGGTATCGCATTTAGCCTTATCCACACGATGATTGAAGTGACATTTGCCGTTGCCAGATGGAAATTTGGCTCCCATGGTCTAATGGAGAGGAAGTGTTCTCCAATGAACCAGGGACCCTTATTGAGGACGGTTTCAAAGTCATCTTTCAGAGAGAAACGGGTTAGAAAATACCCATGCTCTAAGTCTACACAATCCAACCTCCCAGCAGGTTTCCATAAGGAAAGAAGCCTGTTGTAGAGGAAGTTCAGCCCTACTGCCCTTCCGTACACCTTCACTATAAGAGCTTTTGACCATGGCATTCTGATACGTTGCTTAAGATCCCTGGAAAACTTGATAGCAACTAACCCTGCACGTAGGCTATCTACTTCTTCATCTGATTTTGCATCATCTTCCATAAGCTTACCAAAACTAAAAACCTAAGTGAAAGCACAAGGAATTTCGCCTACAAGTTTATCTATAAATGTGGCCGATCCATTCCATGCCCCTGACCATGGTTTAGTGATGACGGGCCGGAGCCTGGTTCTTCCCTAAAACCTTCGTGCTTCACGTCTTTTACTTTTTTGTTGCTACGAGCTAGCTCTTCTTGTTCTTCTCGCGAAAGAGAGGGTGGAGGAGAGCTCATTTGGAATGCTGTGGAATATACTCATTAAGGAGATTGTCTTTTGGAAAATGAGTTAACTTAGCTCTTCAATACGTTCATATTTCCAATTTTGAAGTAGAGACAAATAACAATATATAAATATTCAGGAAAAAAAAAAAAAAAAAAAAAAACTTTTACTATGGGCTTGTATTGCTTTGGCCCATGGAATGTTAACCCTGGCCAAAATTTCTCTTTACTTTGTCCTTGCACTCACAGCCCTCTTGACTTCCATTATAGGTTGCAACTGTAACCTGTAGGTCACATTATTTATAATGAAGGATGATAATATCATATATTTAAATATTGTTAAGTTTTTTTTTTTTTTTTTTTTTTTTGAGAAGGTACTGTTAAGTTGATATAATAATAATAATTATTATTATTTTGATAAATGTCTGAAACATATAGCTGTTAGCAAATGTTTTAGCTACATGATTTTACTTTAAAAATTCAATTTTGGTGCTGTAGTAAAATAAACCAAGATTAAATTTTAAATTGTACTCAATACCTTTCCCATGCATCACATGGGTTAAAGACTAGTTGTATTTCTAAAAGGAACCCTTCTAGTCCCAAGTTTGCATATTTTCCATAAAACTTCGATGAGTTAGGGAAGCCAATTCCATTTAATTTGATCATACGTGTACGGAAATCAAAATTGGCTTTATTTATTTATTTATTTAGTAAACAGTAATACTTATTAGAATTGGCTTTGATTAGTGGTTTAATTGCATGTTTCCAAATTCAAGTTTAATGCACTAAAATTTGATATGCTAACTAAAATGGCTATTAAAAAAAAATTCATTTCAAAACTTTGTCTTTTATCACCACCATGATTTGAGGTACTTTGAAATTCCATTTAAAAACCCCAACATTCATTTGGTTTTGTCAACTCCTCCGTCTTCCATTTATTTAAATGCTGACATGTGAAAGAATCACTTAAGGTCTGGTAGTTCTAGCTTGGCTGGTAGCATAATTAGTGCTGTTTGGAATGAGAATTTTTTTTTTCTTTTTAAAATAGTGTATAAAAACATTTTTCAAAAAAATTGAAATTGAAACTATTTTTCAGATAATCATTTTTTACATTATAAGTGTTTAGCTCTCACTCTTAAGAATAATATTCAAAATACTAAAATAAAATAATAATAATAATAAAAAAGGCTTGGTAGACCATTTCTATTTTTGAGATTTTATTAAAATAATTTGGGAAAAATTCCAAGCCACCCCTTAAACATTGGACTAGTGGCCAATACACCCGCTAAACTTTTATTTTAACCAATTTACTCCTTGAACTTTGAATGCCTACCAAATTGAGCCATCCTTGAACATGTAAAATTTGTAGATTACTTTTTTTTCTTTTGGGATAATGGAATATAGAGCTCATGTACTTTTTTTTTTAAAGAAAAGTTTCAAATTTGAAGTGTGAGATTTTTTTAAAAAAATTTATTTAAAGATAAGCTCCTTAATTTAAGAAATAGATACAAGGAAAATATGATACAATTTTTTGAAAACAATATTTAGTGAACATCAACCAAACGATAAATTCAAGTGTGTGACCCACCATTTTATGGATTGCAAAATGAAAAACTATATTTAAATACTCTTAGCCCTTATTGTTCTTAGGTATAATCTAAATTTCAATGAGGTGATTCAAGGGAAGAGAATTGGTAAATTCATTCTGTGTTTCCAAATAGAATTGGGCAGGTCAATCTTTGGATTTTAAATTTGAATCCTAGAAATCAATTTGAAAAATGTAGAGGCTTTAATGAGGTGTCGAAATATAAGATCTTTCCATTGGAGTTAAGCTCTTAAATTCGATTTTAAGTTGACATTTATATTGGCAAAGTTTTTGATAAGTGATTGTATCTTTTCTCAAGTAAGTGTGTCATTAGTGCCAAGAGATTTTATTTTAATATTTAAATTCAATTTCGAATTGGAAATAAAATATGAAAAGTATAAAAGATGTTTGGATCTTGAATGAGAAGATTTGGTCAAGGTTTTAAATTGGAAAATGAAATAAAAGGGAAATCTATAATGGGAATATATATATATATATATATATTATTTCTTGAGTTCACTCGTGCTATGAAACGCCTTTTTTTTTTTTTTTTTTGGTTTAGTGTTACCAAAAAACCTCCTACATCAAATGTTATAAATGCTAAAAAAATTTAGCATTGATGAATAGGATAATGCTATGTTTGGAACTATATGGGCAGAAAATGTAATATGTGCTAAACATACTTCGATTTTTTTTTTCTTCAATTCTCTCTCCCACATCATATCCCAAGTTCTCTCTCTCTCTCTCTCTCTCTCTCTCTCTCTCTCTCTCTCTCTCTCTCACTCATATGGGGCCTCATGATAAAATATATTTGTTTTGTTAATTTTTTTTAATATAGACGAGGTTTATTTTAAATTATTTTAATGTGTTATAATCTTAAATAGAAGATGTGATGTAGAATATATTGTAAAATTGTGTGTTAAAATAGATAAAATAATTTTTTGATGTGTCAAATGCTAAATTATTTTAAAAGAGTTGATGCCCATGATATACTTTTTTTTTTGCTTTTTGATTAGAGGTAAGGAACTTTTTCAGCCCATCAAAGGGTAGCTTTTTGTAATATCTCTGGGCCTATTTCTCAAGGTCTGGTCAGAGATAGGCAGGGCCCAAGCTTTCTCTTTTGTAAGCCTTCCATGGCCTTTTTTGTTCAGCAAATCAAATTTATTTTCAGGTTGGGCTTGTCTATTAAAGTGAGTATTGGTTTTTATTGTGGATTGGGCTCAAAGGAGTTGGAGGACTGAACTTTGGACCTGGGCCTAAGCCTTAAGGTGAGCTTGATGGATTGGGTTGGATTATACTAGTTTATGCTTCCTAAATGGGTTGGTTTCAAGTTTCTACCCAACTGAAATCTTTTTCTCGTCTTCTAGAAATCTTTCAAATCTCCCTCTCTTTCTTTTTTCGTTGTTCAATCCTAGCCACCATCAACCCCACCAACAATGGTGGCTTTGTCTCTCACAACCCCACACTCTCTCTCTCTCTCTCTCTCTCTCTCTCTCTCTCCACCTTGCCAAAACCTCTACTGCCACAACAATCAAGCTACCACCATAGTGGTTCCCTCTTCTCGCGCAAGCCTAGCCCAGGGCCAACCCAAATTAGCACCACTACCATCCACAACAGTGCAGCTCAAGGTGCCACCACAAAAGGTGGCTGCCATTTTTTATTTTGGGTTTGGAATCTAGAATTGGGAAAGAATTGAGGTATAACTTCCATTTGAAAAAAAAAAATATTAAACCATAAATGTTTTTTTTTTTTTTTTAAATGCAAACCATATGAAGCTAACTCATAGAAATTTTGATTACATACTAAGTTACTAACTTAGAGCATTCAGATCAGCTTCACCAATTTAATATTTTAGCAAAAATTTGTCTACACTCAACCAAAATAAGTATGCATCAGTCTCAGTAAATTAACTAAAGTTTTTAACGAGAATAGTCTCATCGCTACATGTAGTGAGCCTTTATCATTGCTAATTTATATATATATATATATATATATTCAATTTCATACTCTTTCCTCGTCGCTCTTCTCCCTTCCTCTCTCTTCCCGGCTCTTTCTTATCAACATGCCACTCTATACCAACATAGCTAAATGGGAAGCAGCCGCAGGCCTCTTCCTTAATGACTTCCTTACCTCGACCTTATCCAATGGGAAGGGAAAGCATTCAATAAAACTCCAAAAAGATACTGTAGACACCTCATTTTGTACCACTTACGACCTGAGCCCTCATTCCCCAATGATGATGTCACTTTGAGGCCTAATGTTGATTTAGGGCCCAATTTCATGGAATCTTGACTTGAGGAATTATTTATGGGAAAATAAAACTTATTTTTGGAGAAGAAAGGCTACAAGAGACCTTAAGTGTGCGTACACATACTTAAGGTATGCCCACGCATACCTTGATTATGCACATGCATCTAGGGTTCTAGAAACAATGAAAGGAAAGCTTTTTGGACATAAATTCATGTAGACTAAATTCCACATCATTTAGGAGCCACCCTGCACCCCTATTTTACCATTATAAAAGGCCATAAAAGGTACTTTTCAAAAGAGGACAAAAGACACAAGATTCACTAGAAAATAGTGAATTAAAGAGGGAGTTATTCGCACAAAAACATCCTCAAGTCAAGTTTTACTTAGTTAGGACCTACTTTGGTCTTGACCTTTGAGTCCTAAAGTTTACTAACTTTCTGGTTTTGTTATTGATTAGATTGACTAAGGAAAATAGTCAAATCAAAGCTCTGAAGAGTTTTTGTGTTTTATTTTTTTGTTTGCTTACATGTTTTGATGCCTTGATATACCTGTGCTAGTTTAGGTTTACTTAGTGATTTGAACATGAGTTATCTAAATATTGACGATGTGCTTTGTTGAAAGCCATGATGCTATGCTTGAACATTTGAATATACTTGATTAACCTGCCTCATGATGTTTACTGCCCTTTGTTAGGACATATGTGAATCATGTTAGGAACATATGTCAATATATAATTGGCTAATCTTTTGACAAAATGCACTTTACTTGTAATTAGGTTGATCTAGGATGTGTTTAATACTTCAATGAACAAGGTTTCAAGTTCAAGTGTTAAAGCCATACAAGTCGGTCCAAGAATTAAGTGAAAAAGTGCTGGATTTTAAAGCTCGACAACTAGCTCAACAGATAGCATCTATCGAGGTTTAAAAGGCAATTTAGCCCGATACTCGACAGCTGCTCGATAGATACCCTATCTATTAAGATTTAAGAAAATCAGATTTTCAATTCTGATTTTCATCCAATCCGTGTATACATGTTTGGGCTTTCTTTTCTCATAACCCTAAACATGTATAAGGATTATTTTGAGGGCTATTACAACTGATGCAAGTGAGTACAACTTGATGCAAAGGTTTTACACAAGCATATTATGACTAGAGACAATTTGCCCTAGTTCATCTTTCTTTTCAAGAAGCTGCTGCATTTGTACGCCATAGGGTTTTGTGACTAGGGAGTTTCGTGATCTTCATCCTGTGGATGAACTGAAGAACTTTGCAGCCAACATCTTTCTCAAGTTAGTGTATAAGCCGCATACTGGGATCCGTGCATCGATTGGTTAGTCATGTACTGGGAGTCGTGCATTAAAATGAGAGATTATCACTACAACAAGTCCAATTAGGTATTGGGGTAAGGGTTCAACTGTAGGTTGGTATAAGGTACTAGGATTCCTTTACTTGTAACTGCTTGTTGTGATAATTGTAGATTCTCGAGAATGGTGACCTTAAAATCACTCGGTGGGGTTTTTGCCTTAAAGGTTTTCCCCATTCGTAAACAAATCACTGTGTCAACTTTATTTTCCGCTATATATTAAATTAGTTGGTGATTTGTTTATGCTACCACGCGTATTGCTGGTTAATTAACTTAATTAATTCACTTGGCTAATTAATTGGTTAATTTGTCACAAGGGGTCAATACATTCTTAGCCTATCACCATTGGTGATATATACTTGTGCTTTGATAGATGAATGTTAGGCTTGGGGATGATATGCCATGTTAATCAATTATGTTAGAGTGTGTGTGAGTCTAGAATAACATGTTATAAAATCCTTTGATGAGATTAAGATTTGTAACACAATAAATACAGGTCGACCTATGGTTCCGTTGGGGTTAGGTGCCAAACACCTTCTGTTAGGTTCTAAGACTTTAGGATCTTAATGTATTAGAACTTCAATATATAATGTTGGCAAACCATGATCAAAACATTTTAGTATAGTTTTATGCTGCTTAAAGTGTGTGTATGTGTAAAGTTGGAATCGAGTAACTGTAGGAAATTACTATTCAATTTCTGCAAGGCTCAATTGATCGAAAATAGACTCGATCGATTGAAATCGTGCAGATTATTTTTCTGCAGAATTTTCCAACTCAGCCCAAGCCCATATGACATTTATGGTTTTATGTTTTGCTTCAAGTATAAAAAGAAAAACCCTAACCACGTTTTAAGGTGGATAATATGCTGTGTGTGTGAATTTTTTGTGAGATCTAGAGGTGTTTGCCTTCATACATACTTAGGGTTATCAAGATCAAGATTGATGTCAAGAGCTTGGTGATGGCTTCAGTTGCTATTTCAAATAGTTCAAAGAAAACACAAGTGGGAGTACTTGTGGTTGCTGTGAATCAAAGAAAGAAGTAGTCCATGGACTCAGAGCTATCATGTGGTCGTGGTAGTAAGTTTTCTACTCGAGGTAGCAATAGGATGTTAGTGGTCTAAGTCGCTATTGTAAAAATTTCAATTCTTTCATAGTGGATATGTTTTACCTTGAGGATAGCTAGGTTAATGATGGAAATAAAAGTCTATGCAACGGAAAAAATTAAATTAACGGATCTACTTCATTCACAATTGTTAACATGTGCCATATAAGTTTCAGAATTACAAAACAAGAGACTGTACCTTGAAGCAGTGAAATTCAAAACCAAATTTGAGAAGTTCTTGAGAGGACTTTCAATCTTCACTCCAATTCCACTTGATGCCGAAGATGTGTGGTCTTTCAATCAGTTATATATGTATGTTTCTAGAGAGAATCAAAGAGTGTCTTAACACCCACATACATACCAATTCAAAATCTATAAATTTTTTATATTTCTCTCCTTATAACTGATTATCTAATTGGGCTAGCCTTTTGAGCTTTTTCAATTGGGCTTTAGTATAAGGCTTGGAGTGGGACCAAAAGGAAACAAATAAGATACTAGCTCCAATAGGCCTTGCGCTTTTCTGTCAACTCTTGATAAGTCCAAAGTTACTATTAACTATATTTAATACCACTATATAAATATAGTTGCACTCTAGGCCTCATTTATAAATTATATCTCCGTTAAGAGACTATGAATTCCATCTTGAGAATATATGTTCCATCAACACTAAATGTGACTGCCCAACATACTGAGGTTTTGACCGTATCTTTAGATCTCACTCTTGATGTATCAAAGCAACCTACATTTCATGATCAGGTCCATTATTCTCTCAGGATTAAGAGTTCATGCAAATATAAGTCGTGAAATTTATTATTCAATTGACAGTCGTTAGGAGAATAACAAATCTCATAGCAGTCCAGTTCAATATGTCTTAACTCTTAAAACATATCAACATATTAACTAGAAGTTATCACTTCTATGATCAAGACAAATCATCTTAGTTAATATGTTATAGTCTTCGCAAATGAAACGCCCAATTTCATCACTGACTACGAACTAAATTCTGAGTTTACAAAAAACTTGTGATTTATATCTTCTGTGACTTTTCATATAAATCACATACTATGCATCTCATAGACTATATGATAATGTCCGAATATTCATGTTACTATTATTTCAGATAATAATAAAACAAATTTATTAATCTTAACATTAAGTCATACATAATGTCTACATAGCATCATACAATAGGATTTAAGGGCAATAATCCTAACAATCTCCCACTTGCCCTAAAGACTATTGTGCACTAATCTAACTTCCATTCTCTCCAAATGTGATTCAAAATTCGTTTGAGGCAAGGCTTTGGTAAAGGGATCAGCTAGACTATTTGCACTTTCAATCTTTTCCATCACCACATCTCCACGAGCAATGATGTCTCAAATGATGCGGTACTTTCTCTCAATGTGCTTTCCTTTCTTATGATTCCTTGGATCTTTTGATTGTGCAACTGCACCACTATTGTCATAAAACAATGTGATGGGAACTTGTTCCATTCTCATTACACTAAGGTCTAAAAGGAATTTCTTGAGCCATACAGCTTCCTATGCTACTTCAGAAGTAGCAACGTACTCAGCTTCCATGGTGGAGTCTGCAATACAAGATTGCTTGACACTGCTCCAAGTTATGGCTCCACCTCTCAAGGTGAAAACACATCCTGACGTGGACTTTCTAAAATCTAGATCCGATTGAAAGTCTAAATCTGTATAGCCAATGGGAATCAAATCCTCACTTCGGTAAACAAGCATATAATCTCTCATTCTCTGTAGATACTGGAGAATATGCCTTATAGCTTGCCAATGTTTTGGTCCTGGATTTGATTGATATTGACTGACCATACTAACTGAATAACAGATATCTGGTCTAGTACAAAGCATGGCATACATGAGACTTCCCACTGCAGAGGCATAAGGAACTTGTCTCATCATTTCAACTTCCTCTTGAGTCTTAGGCCTTTGATCATCAGACAGAGGAACTCCATGTCTGAAAGGAAGTAATCCTTTCTTGGAGTTTTGCATGCTAAACCGTTCTAGAACCTTATCTATATATCCAGTTTGTGATAAGACTAACATCTTATTCTTGCGATCTCGCCAAAGCTTGATCCCTAGAATAAAATTAGCCTCACCCAAGTCCTTCATATCAAATTGGCTTGACAACCAAACTTTTACAAATGATATTACCCCTACATCATTTCCAATGAGTAGAATGTCATCAACATAAAGTACTAGGAACATTACTACTTTATCTTAATGTCTTTTGTACACACATGGTTCATCAAGATTTTGTTCAAAACCAAATGACTTGATTACTTGATCAAATCTGATGTTCCATGACCTAGATGCTTGCTTAAGTCCATAAATGGACCTTTTCAACTTGCATACAATATGCTCTTGGTTCTTTCCTATGAAACCTTCTGGTTGTATCATATAGATTTCTTCTTCAAGATTGTCATTAAGAAATGTAGTCTTGACATCCATTTGCCAAATCACATAATCATAATGAGCAGCAATGGATAAGAGAATTCTAATAGATTTAAGCATTGCTACTAGTGAAAAGGTTTCTTCATAATCAATACCTTCTTTTTATGTATACCCTTTCGCCACTAACCTTGCTTTAAAGGTTTCAACCTTTCCATCTATCCCTCTCTTCCTCTTATAAACCCATTTGCAACCAACAGGTTTAATGCCGTTAGGCGCCTTAACAAGATCCCAAACATGATTGGAATACATGGAATCTAACTCAGATTTCATAGCTTTGACCCAATGATGTCCATCTATATCATTCATTGCCTTTTCATAAGTGTAGGGATCCGATTCAGCTTCTTCTGAGATAGCTTCATAAGTTTCTCCCAAACCTATGAATCTTATAGGAGGCCGAACAATTCTCCCACTACGATGAGGCACCTGTGTACTAGTCATCTCATAAGTAATATCTTGTGGTGTATCTAATATAGTCACATCATCCCTAGTCTCATCCATTGGTTGTTTATTTACAGGTTCATTCATTTCAGCCAAAACAACTCTACTTCTAGGAGTATAATTATTCATATAATCATTTTCCAAGAATTTGGCATTTGTGCTAACAAACACTTTATTATCTTTATTACTATAAAATAAACCTCCAACTATTCCTTTTGGATACCCTACAAAGAAAACCACTTCTGTTTTAGGCTGTAACTTGTTAGACTTTCCTTTCAACACATGTGCTGGACAACTCCAAATATGGAGATGTCTCATACTAGGCTTACGCCCATTCCACAACTCTACAGGTGTTTTAGGAACAGACTTCGAAGGTACTAAATTCAAAAGATACATTGCAGTATTTAAAGCATATCCTCAAAAAGAAATTGGTAGAGTCGAATGACTCATCATGGACCTAACCATATCTAAAAGAGTCCTATTCCTTCTTTCCGCTACACCATTTTGTTGTGGAGTTCCAGGTGTAGTCATTTGGGATACAATCCCATTTTCAGTTAAGTAATCCTTGAAATCCCCAAGAAGGTATTCGCCACCACGATCAGATTGAATGGCCTTTATGCGTTTGCTTAATTGATTCTCAACTTCAGTCCTAAACTCTTTGAACTTTTCAAAGGTTTCGGACTTCCGTTTAATTAGGTATACATAACCAAATCTAGAGTAATCATCAGTGAAAGTAATGAAATACTCATAGCCACCTCTTGCTTGGATTGACATAGGACCATATACATCTGAATGTACTAGTTCTAGCAAATCTTGTGCTCTTCTACCTTTTGCATTAAAAGGTCGTTTGGTCATTTTACCTTCCAAACAATATTCAAAAACTGGAAATTCATCAAAGTCCATGGGCTGTAAAAACCATCTTTAATTAGTCTTTGAATTCTGTTTGAATTAATGTGACCCAAACGCAAGTGCCAAAGATATGCATCACTAGTAGAAGGAAACTTTCTCTTTAATGTTTTTACATGAGAGCTATTATCTCATTTAGAATTATATAATTCATGCTTATCAGGAGTTAAAATATAAAGACCATCAACAATATTACCAGAACAAATAGACACTTTACCCTTCTTTATTTCAACATTGTCTTTAAGGATAACACAATATCCATGTTTACCTAAATAAGTTGCAGAAATTAAATCCCTACGAACATTAGGTACATATAGACAGTCTTCCAATATTAAAACCCTAGAATCAAAACATAAATTAAACACTCCAATAGCTACAACTGGAATCCTGCTCCTATCAGCCAAAGTAAGAAACAATTCCCCTTCATTAAGCTTTCTGGTCTGCTGGAACCCCTGCAAAGAATTACAGATATGATTAGTACAACTTGAATCCACACACTAGGAATCTATGGGATTTTGCACTAAACATATTTCAAGGAGGAATGAACTTTTCATACCTTTATTCTTGGCAACCTTAAATATTGGACAATTCCTCTTCCAATGTCCTATCTCACCACAATGGAAACATTTTCCTTTGATCTTCTTTCCTTTGTCAGCAACCCCTAAGGCAATTTGTTTACCATCTTACTTGGTGAAGTCCTTCTTCTTCTTCTTCTTACCCTTGCCTTTCGACTTAGGTTGGGAAGTAGAAGCTTCACCTACATTGGCTTCAACATTAGAACCAAGATTGTCTTTCGCCGCTACCAATTCATGCATTAATTCAGACAAAGAGTAAATCTTTTTGCTCATGTTATAATTGAGTCTGAATTCCTTGAATGATTCCAGTAGTGACTGGAGTATCATTTCCACTTGGGATTCTCCATCAATATCGGCACTTAAAACCTCTAATGTATTCAGATTAGAGATCATTGTAAGGCAATGCTCCCTTACTGTACCGCCTTCAGCCATTTTGGTATTATAAATTTGCCTCATGGTTTCTTGCCTTGCTGATCGGCCGTGCTCACCAAACATCTCCTTCAGACTAAACATTATGTCCGAAGCTAGTTCTACATCTTGCATTTGATGTTGTAGAACATTTGAGATAGATGCTAGGATGTTGCACTTGGCCATCTCATTAGATTTCTGCCAATGATCATATCATTGTTTTTCCTCAAGAGGAGTATCTAATGAAGGAAAGCTAGGACATGGTTTAGTAAGCACATATTTGTGCTCTTCAGCAGTAAAAACAATGTCCAAATTTCTTTTCTAGTCAACATAGTTGAAACCAGTCAGTTTGTTTTGATTAAGAATAGTTACAGGTGAGCTAAAAGATGCCATGTTCAAATCTGAAAATAATAAACATAAATATTGTTGGGTTCTAAGAAATTAGGAATTAATGTATTAGAACTTCAATTTGTATTTTGTTGGCAAACCATGATCAAAACATTTAGTCTAGGTTTAGGCTTGCTCAAAGTATGTTTATTTGTAAAATTGGAATCGAGTGATTGCAGAATTTATTGGACTAAATCTGTAAGCCTCGATCGATCGAAAATTAGACTCGATCGATCGAACCACGTACAGATTTATTTTTCTGCAGAGTTCCAGTTCAACCCAAACTCTATTTAAACGTCTTGGGGTTCAAGTAAAACTCTTATATATATAAGGGAAACCCTAGAACGTTTTTTAGGACTTTTGATGAGAGATTAGAGTGCCTCTTGTGCCTCCTTTTATTAGGGTTTTGTACCCAAACCTCTCTAAGTCTTTGTTGCTCATATTTGCTGTTTATGTGAATCTCTTGTGAGATCTTTGAGGAGCCTTCCTTCACATAAACTTAGGGTTTTCAAGGTAGAGATTTTTTCTACATCTTGATGATCAACAAAGTTGCAACCATTGAAGTTTAAAGAAAAACAAGTGAGGAGCTTGTAGCTGATTGAAGGAATACAAAGAAAGAAGTAGTCCGTGGATTCGGAGCCTGTGCGTGGTCGTGTCAGGAAGTTACTACTGGTGTGTAGCATTAGGAAGTCAAGCGGGGAGCTTGTAAGTCCTTTTGTAAGAACTTCAATTCTTTCTTAGTAGATTCCATTTTGCCTTGAGGATCGGTGGGTAAAATCCTCCCCAGGTTTTTTACCGGTTTGGTTTTCCTGGGTGATCATATCACTGTGTTATTTATTTTCCGCTGCTTTATATGTTTTATATGCATAATATGATTTTGTGATTGTTTTAACCTAGAATTGTTTAATTTGACTAAGTAACAACTTGGCTAATTAATCTAGGCTACGCAATCTAATTGCGGTTTAAGGGGTCTAAATTTCCAACAAGTGGTATCAGAGCAGGTAGCTCTTTTGTTGTAGATCTTTTGATCTCTGAGATGATCCTTGACCCCTGTTGTCATGGATAATTTGAAGTGTCTTTCTGATCATGTTTCTGTTCATGCTTCTGCTAATTTTGTTGATGCCTGTGATGTTTTGAATAAAAAGGACACTATTGATTCTGCTGATTTTTTTGATGTTTTTGAAACTCTTCGTAAGGAATTATCTAAATCTTTGAAAATTTCTAAGAAATTCAAGGAAGAGTTAAAATTGGCTAATCTTGAAAAAGAGGAATTGCTTGTTAGATTAGTTGAATCTAATAAAAAGAATGAATTTTTGAGAAATCAAATTTCCTCTCAAGATGAGAAGATGAAAAGCTTGGAACAAGAGTTAGCTGAGTCTAAAGCTAAACTTGAAAATTTGATTAGTACCAAGCCTGTTGATGATAACAGAATTGTTTCTGTTTCTCTTAAGCCTAAAACTGAAAAAGTTTATATCCCTCCTTTTAAGAGGAATAATAAAGAAAAGGCTTATTGTGCTAGGTTAGACAAAGGTAAAAGTTTTGATGTAGACGCTGAAATTTCTAAACCTAAGTCTAAACCTACTGCTTATGTGCAAAATAAATCTGTTTTTGTGCCTACCTGTCACCTTTGTGGTGTTGTTGGTCATATTAGACCAAATTGTTCTTTGTTGAGGCAAAAACTGAAATCTGAGACTAGACTTGCTGTTAGGAATACTGATGTTCCTAAATTTGTTCCTGTTTGTCACTTTTGTGGTGTCTCCGGTCACATTCGTCCTAATTGCCATAAATTGAAATTTAAGCATTCTGTATGTCAATCTAGGATATGTGATGATATTTCTCCTGCCATAAGTCCAAATAAATTGTTTCATATTCTTTTGAAAAATTTGAGCTTTTTGGCTTGTGAAAGGAATTTGCAGGATTTTAGTCTGTCTCAGAAGATTGGTGTAATTCCTCAAATACACTCTGCTTCTTATGGATTTTCACCTACAAAGCCGAAGAATCGTGCTATATGGGTAAGAAAAGATTCTCCAAGGTGAGTGTTGTTGACTTGTCCCTATCTTAATTCTTTCTATTGTTTGTGGACATGTCTTGTTTTTGTTTTTGGTTGTTTTGTTTTTTTCTAGTTTTTTTTATTAAAAAAAAAATCCAAAAACATTGAAAATTTTCAAAAAGACAAAAATATTTTATTTTGTGTCTTGTTTTATTTTTCTTGAGGATTACATGAGTTTTGATATCTCTTTTGATTTAGAACATGCTTGACATTGTGGAGAAACTTGAATAGTTTGTGCTAAGCTATTTTTGATTTTGTGTGAGGATGTACTAGTTTGTACATGTACTCATGGGTTAATTAAGAAATTGATATTTCTTGTTTGTGTACCCTCTATAGCTTAGTTAAGCACTGTCATGCATTGCATATGCATTGTTCATTTAGCACAATGTGTGTTTTTTGTTTTTGGCCATAAATTATTTTTCAAAATCTCAACAAGTGATTATAACGTTTGTTAAAACCAAAAAGATTTTTGTGTTTTGTAGTATAGATCTTGGATTTATAATTAAGGATTGGCCATATTATTTTTACATAACATGTTTATGTACCTTGTTTAGCTTGGATGAGCTTATTTTATTTCACTTTACTAGTTAAAGCTTTGTAGTGCATGTTGTGTGGGAAAGATGTTTGTGGTTATTAATCACTTTGTCTTAATCTTGAAGTCACATGTTATTTGACTGTTGGACTTGATCCTTTTGAGAAAGGCATAAATAACCATCTCACCACTGTTTACTAGCCAATCATGAACATCTTAGTGCATATCATAAGATTTTGTGCTCGAGAAAGTGTAGCACATGCACAAAAAGAACATAAGGTGTAGCCTCAAATTAAATTAAAACTGGTGTGTACTATTAGGCTTGATGCCAATTCACTTAATTCAAACCGGTGTGTACTATTAGGCTGAATGCCATTTCATATATAAATAAGAGGCAAAAATGAAAGAAACTTACATGATTGCAAGCTTTTGATCTAGGAGATGTGGGAGTTATAGGATGTAACTCTTTAGGTGATAGTCTCTTTTAAATTCTATGTGATGAATTTTGTAGACTATGTGATGAATTTTGTAGACTTTGTGAT
This sequence comes from Quercus glauca, assembly GCA_023736055.1. Taxonomy (NCBI): domain Eukaryota; kingdom Viridiplantae; phylum Streptophyta; class Magnoliopsida; order Fagales; family Fagaceae; genus Quercus; species Quercus glauca. Next base: position 16,137,009 of record CM043318.1, on the reverse strand, counting down.
TGATTGCTATTCACATATCACCTCACATGTATCTCAAGCTTTTGCTAGTTGCACACACTACATAAGTTACTCTTTGTTAAACTTGGTACATTATATTGTGTGTGATTTTGTTGTGGCCATCCAAGATTAAAAGTTCCTTGATTTTAATGCAAAATGTGTTTCAAGTTTGAAAAATTTGAAAATATCTTGAGATTTGTGCACAACATATTTGTTGCTTAAGAAAATTCAATGATTGAAACTTGTTTTTGAGAAAATTGGGTTTAAAATTTGGGTTTTTGAAAAAGCATTTCATTCCATCTCATACTCATGCATTTGTTTCTTCTATTTCAATGCTTTGAGGAGTGTTTTCAAAATGTGCTTGTTGATTTTCAAAACCTATGTTTTTCTCAAAATTTAGTGAGCCTCTGCCCATTTCGATCGATCCAACCTGATTTTCGATTGATCGAAAAAGTGCTCTCAATTGTCTCAGAATGACTGTGTCATTCGATCGATCGAATGTAATTTTCGATCGATCGAAGATCGTGGAGAAGTTTTTTTAAAAAGGGTTTGTTCTTGATCTGAATTGGGGCTTTTGTGAAATTGAGTTAAATTTGATGAAACTGGCTTGTTGTTTTGATGAAATTAGGCATTATAATCTATGTGCTGTGTTTTGTAATGCTCAATTCATCAATTTGTTTAAAAAATTCAACAAGTGGTTTTCATTTTTGGGGTTTTTGGTAGAAATTCCCTGCTCGAGCCAATTTTGTCAATTTGATCTCAATTGAACTTTGTTTACTGCATTAGTACATGCATCATGGCATTGTATTTGTTCATGCATCATATAGATTTTTATTCTATATTATTTTTTGTGTTAACTTGCAGTCTACCCTTGGTTTGTGTTTAAGATTCACATGCATTGCATTGATTTTTGTATCCATTTTGCAGTTTTACGGTCATATCTCTAATTGTTTTCACACATAGCATGCATACACTTTGCTACATTGGGTACTCAACTTGATCAAAAATTGATTGATTAATTTTTGAGCGATGTACTTTCTAGTATATGCCTTTTTTAAATGTGAACTGTAGAAAATATTTTTCTTAAGAGATATGATGGATAATCAATGTGCAAATATTTTCTCTACTCATACAACTGTTTATGGGTCACATAATGCCATGTTTGCATTTTATTGAAAGAGAGAATATTTTTTCTTTATGTGTATCCTCACCTTAGTTTTTAACTTTGGTTTGTGTGTTTTTAACTTTGGTCTGGTTTGGTCCTGTTTGTGAGGATGTTCCTGATCCTGCTGGTGCTGCTATTCCCCAACCCTTTTATTTTTCCCCAAAACTGTTTTTCCCACAACTTGTTTTGTTTTTCCTATTTTTATAGGGGGAGAAAAGTTTTTTTAACCTGTGTTGTTCATAGGGGGAGTTGTCTCTATTTTCTATAGAGCTGATTTTTTGTTCCCTTGATTCTCTGTTTTCTCTTATCCTTTATTGCGTATGTTGACTGTTTACTCTTTGTATGAGTTGTCTTTGTCAATACGTGACAAAAAGGGGGAGAAATTATTGATTCAATTATGGGAATCATGTTTGTCTTGTTTAGGGGGAGTTGAAATTATTTTTGAAAGGGAAGAAAATAAAAACTTTTTGTTGTATCTAACTTAGGGGGAGAGTTAGTTTACTTATGTTTTTATTTATGTTTCTTGTTTCACTTCTTATTGATTTATACTTATGAGTTCTTCATTGGTATGTGTCTTTATTTTGTGCTATGTGAAATCAAGAATTATTTTTGTTGATCTACTGTTTTTCTGTCACACATGCGTTTATGCGTTTGTTAAGTGTTTCAGGAATATACAGGTGCATTCGATTTGGCTGCTGTCTACACTTGCAACTGATGGATAGTAGTTAAGATTGGATTTGATTGTTGTGAGCATTATCTTTGTATTGGGCTATTTGTAACTTTGAGCATTTCATGTTTGTGATGTGTTTTGTCACGGAATGCCAAAGGGGGAGATTGTTGGGTTCTAAGAAATTAGGAATTAATGTATTAGAACTTCAATTTGTATTTTGTTGGCAAACCATGATCAAAACATTTAGTCTAGGTTTAGGCTTGCTCAAAGTATGTTTATTTGTAAAATTGGAATCGAGTGATTGTAGAATTTATTGGACTAAATCTGTAAGCCTCGATCGATCGAAAATTAGACTCGATCGATCGAACCACGTACAGATTTATTTTTCTGCAGAGTTCCAGTTCAGCCCAAACTCTATTTAAAAGTCTTGGGGTTCAAGTAAAACTCTTATATATATAAGGGAAACCCTAGAACGTTTTTTAGGACTTTTGATGAGAGATTAGAGTGCCTCTTGTACCTCCTTTTATTAGGGTTTTGTACCCAAACCTCTCTAAGTCTTTGTTGCTCATATTTGCTGTTTATGTGAATCTCTTGTGAGATCTTTGAGGAGCCTTCCTTCACATAAACTTAGGGTTTTCAAGGTAGAGATTTTTTCTACATCTTGATGATCAACAAAGTTGCAACCATTGAAGCTTAAAGAAAAACAAGTGAGGAGCTTGTAGCTGATTGAAGGAATACAAAGAAAGAAGTAGTCCGTAGATTTGGAACCTGCGCGTGGTCGTGTCAGGAAGTTACTACTGGTGTGTAGCATTAGGAAGTCAAGCGGGGAGCTTGTAAGTCCTTTTGTAAGAACTTCAATTCTTTCTTAGTGGATTCCGTTTTGCCTTGAGGATCGGTGGGTAAAATCCTCCCCAGGTTTTTTACCGGTTTGGTTTTCCTGGGTGATCATATCACTGTGTTATTTATTTTCCGCTGCTTTATATGTTTTATATGCATAATATGATTTTGTGATTGTTTTAACCTAGAATTGTTTAATTTGACTAAGTGACAACTTGGCTAATTAATCTAGGCTACGCAATCTAATTGCGGTTTAAGAGGTCTAAATTTCCAACAAATATAATAAGTAAACTGGACATTATCAATTTAACATATAAACATATAGCATGGAACCTTAATAAAACCATAATATAATATATGCAACGACAACCCAATCCCATATTCAATATCCTTCAACATAGAGTGAATATAAAATACTATGATTGATTGAGAACTATTCTCATTATTAATGCTATCAGGATAACTCTTATCAAATACTAATAATATGCCGATCTACATTTGGCCTCTAAATAATTATAGTAAGAACTCAGCATAGAGGATACTATAATATTTAGTCTAGTGTATACCATTGTCTAGAATCATGTGTAGCCACATTTCATCCCCTTAACAAGCTTATTTTGTAGTACCATGATACAACACCCTCTGCATTGAATGCAAAGCTCAAGGCTAAGACAAGATGTTTGATCAAACCACTATAAACCAAGAAATTCAATCCTGTAGTACCATGAAATAAATACTCTCCGCATGGAATGGTAAACTCGAAGCAAAGACAAAGTATATATTTCACACTACTATGAACCAACAATGGAGGCCATGAGATCCAACCCTTGTATCTCTCTCCCACTAGATGTTTTAAATTAAAGGTTTTTATTTTGTGAACATGTGTAAACTAATCACACATGGCCTTGCACTTTGTACATTTGAAAACACTTAGAAAAAATTTAAAATTCCCTTCATGAGCATTTTCGCGAGAAGATCGCGACTAAGCTCTTCCCGCGAAAATGCTTTCATGCAAAAAAGTGAAAACACAAATTTCAGACAGAAACTCTCGAACTACTGTCTCGCTACTGTTTCACGACTAAGCTCTTCCCATTAAATTGAGTTAAAGCAAAATAGTGAAAACTCAAAAATTCAAACAGAAACTTTCGCTACTGTCTCGCGACTGTTTCGCGAGTAAAGCTTACCCGCAAAAAGTTTTGTGCTTCAGAAGCATTTTTTGTGAGTAACTTCATGAGAAGCTAACCCATGAAAAACCTATGTTTTCAGTTTTCAAAAGGAAAATCTGAACAATTTCCAACGGTTTTCATGAACAAACAACCACCATATGAACATGATAGACAGAATTTGATGTCAAAACTAAATTTCATTGATGCTATAGCCTTAAAATTCAATCTAACTTACTTAAATTCAAATTTAAACAACAACATAACATCAATATCAGTTTTCATCAAATCATAGTTTCAACAACCATGCAGAAAATTAAATACACATATAATCTTCTAACATCATGAAACTATTATCTCTAATTCCAGAACTTATAAAACATGTTACACAGATTAGAAATTGAAGACCGCACTGATACCATTTGATGGAAATAAGAGTCTATGCAGCAGAAAAAATTAAATTAACAGATTTACTTCACTCACAATTGTTAACATGTGCCATGTAAGTTCTAGAATTAGAGAACAATAGAGTGAACACTCACTATGTGATGAGTTAGACAAGGGGTGGAAAGTATACCATTACTCCTTCAGTAGTGGCCTTTACTCTTGGGGTACCTTTGGTATGATAGCCTGTCTACTCAGATGATGAGACCCCTCCTCTTGATGACATTATGTCATATCTCACCGGTACTTCCATTCAGTTGGGTACTGATCCTCTTATTACCTCCCATGAGCTTATCGAGATTCATTATTTGTTTTTCTGATTTTCTTATCATTCTATCTGGCCCATCTCTCACTTGCACACCATTTCTATTGAGAGATGTGCATTTTTGTATGCCATTGTGACTGATGCTCCTATAAGTTTTCCTACTCTTTTTATTCGATCCTTGGTTGAGGTTCATAGGAGTAGTTCTATTGCACATGGTCTTTTCTTCCCTGTTTTTATACATTAGATTTTGTTACATCTAGGTTTAGAGGATTTTCCCACATCTAAGCCTGTACGTATTATAGCTCCCATAGGTGCCATCTTCCTTAGGCAGAGAGCAGCTCAGATAAAAGCTAGCTCTAAATGCCCTCGTGTCGAGTCTTCCACGGGTGCTCCTCCTCCTCCTCCTTCTTCAGGTGACCTTACGGTTAAGGCTTATGTCAATCCTACAGCCACAGTTGATCCTCCACCTTCTGCTTTGGATAATTCTAGCATTCGAAGTATGCTGGACACTGTCATGACCATTCAGGCGGCCGTATGGACAGCTTTTGGTGGATGTGCTCACAAAGCTTCAGGCCTTACGTGCGGATTTAGCGAGCATTCGACAGACTTCTCCACCACCTCCTTTTGATGATGAGTCTTGATTGCCCTTTGGCAATTTGTCACAAAAAGGGGAGTACATATTGATGGAGATAGGGGGAGTTTTTTTTTATGGTTTTGGAGCTTTAGAGCTTTAGATTGTATCTAGGTGCTTCATGATGTATTTATTTTTTGGCTCATGATGTATTTTATCTTGATGTATTCATTTTTATGAGTTGTATATGTTAGGGGGAGATACTTTTATGTTTTTATTTCTATTATTGTTCCTTGTTTTACATGTGCTACATTGATTATTGATTTATATTATGAGGTTATGCATGGTATATGTCTTATTTTATGTTTTGTGAAATCAAGAATGTATTTTGTTTTACTTGTATTTTCCACACATTCGTTTATGTGTTTGTTGAGTGTTTCAGGAATATACAAGTTAATTCAATCGTATTGTTGTCTACATTGGCAACTGATAGATAGTAGTTAGGTTGAATTGTTTTTGGGTATGATTGATGATTAATGGGCTGTTTTGTAACTTTAAGCATTTTTGTTTTGGTATGTGTTTTGTCACGGATTGCCAAAGGGGGAGTTTGTTAGGTTCTAAGACTTTAGGATCTTAATGTATTAGAACTTCAATGTGTAATATTGGCAAACCATGATCAAAACATTTTAGTCTAGTTTTATGTTGCCCAAAGTGTGTGTATGTGTAAAGTTGGAATTGAGTAATTGCAAGAAATTACTATTCAATTTCTGCAAGGCTTGATCGATCAAAAATTAGACTCGATCGATCGAAACTCGTACAGATTGTTTTTCTACAGAATTTTCCAACTCAACCTAAGCCCATATGACGTGTAGGGTTTTATGCTTTGCTTCAAGTATAAAAAATAAAAATAAAAATAAAAATAAAAACCCTAGCCACGTTTTAAGGTAGTTGATATGTTGTGTGTGTGAATCTCTTATGAGATCTAGAGGTGTTTGTCTTCATACATATTTAAGGTTATCAAGATCAAGATTAATGTCAAGAGCTTGGTGATCGCTTCAGTTGTTGTTTCAAAGAGCTTAAAGAAAACACTAGTGGAGCACTTGTGGTTGCTATGGATCAAGGAAAGAAGTAGTCCGTGGACTCGGAGCTATCATGTGGTCGTGGTAGTAAGTTTTTTACTCAAGGTAGCAATAGGATATTAATGGTCTAAATCGCTATTGTAAAAACTTCAATTCTTTCATAATGGATCTGTTTTACCTTAAGGATAGCTATGTTAAATCCTCCCCAGGTTTTTTATCTGTTTGGTTTTCCTAGGTTATCATATCATTGTGTTATTTTATTTTTTCGTTGCTTTACATGATATGATTGTTTTGTTATAACCTATATTTGAATAATTTACCTAAGTAATCACTTGGCTAAATAATTAGTTTAAACAATTTGTGTTTTAAAGGGTCTGAAAATGTACACCTTCTCATCCTAATACCTAAACACCATACACGTGCTTTGGTAAAGATCAATCCTAAACCTAATCTAGGTGGCGACTCCATTTAAACCATCCACAATGATTTACCCTAGGCCAAGGCATACTTCACATGAGAAAACCACTCGTCGCAGGTGCTTGCACCCATAGATACATCAGCCAAAACAAAAGGAGATAAGCAACACACCAGTAATGGAAGTCAGTCTCAGTAGTGTGGTGGATCGATGGTGGTGCGGTAGTGTGATCTGGTCTGGTGGTGGGTGTAGTTGTGCAATTTGGTGGGCATGGTGGTGTGATTTGATCTCTCTCTTCTCCTCTCTCTTTGTCAGATTTGGTGTTTTTGGTGGTGGTGATATCGGCCTGGTGGTAGTGTAATTTTGGTGGTGTTATGGTGGTGTGATCTGGTGGTTCTAGATCTAGTTTTTTTTGCTTTGGTTTGATATTTTTATTTTTATTTTGGTGGTTTTTTTATTTGGGTTCTTTGTAGAAGTTGAGTGGGTTTTGGATTTGATGGGTTGTGGTTTGTTGAAGTTGAGTAGATTTTGGATTTGTTAGGTTGTAGGTGTGCTACCTTGTTAGCTTGTGCTTGTGCTCGGTGGTTGTAGATGATTGTAGAATTTGGAAAAAAAAATTGTGTATTATATTTAATTTCAATATTGATAAAGTATTGAGACTAAAGTATGTGTATGAAAATAATAGATTTCTAAACTAGAAAATGTAGAGTTTTTTGAATTAGTTTAGCTAAATATTTGAGGAGATTGATGTGAATGCTCTTAGAGTAGCTATTTTAACATCTATGTATATATGCTTAAAGTACATTCCAGAAACTTCCAAGAGCAATAACAGAAGGCATAACCCTAGACTGTGAGTAATTGAGTTTTGCTAAAACTTCAATATGATAGTTACACCCAAAAATGAAAAACAAAATATGCTTCAATTGAAGATTTCTTCACACATATGTAACCATCCACATTGCTGTTAAAATTCCATGAATAAATGATATCATACATGCTTTGGCTGAAGAATTTCATTATACAACTATAGCCATCCACAATGAACAATTTATCGTATTCATATTTCCTCATTTATCGTCTTACATTTTATGCCTCTAGCTTCTATGTTTAACTCTTTAGTTTTTCATATGTTTAGCTTACTCAATTTTCAATGAAAACCCTTTTACCCGTAGAAAAGAAAAAAGAAAGTACGTGTTAAACGTTTTATGTGGCATTTGGTACGGGGTAATGTTTTAAGATTTTTAGGAATGTTTAAAGATTCCTGTGTTTGGTTGCAAATCACACTAGAGAATCAGATACCAAGGGAATCTGGATTCCCCATTTAATCCCCTTTAGTAGGAATGTGGATTCCCCTTTAAAACATATGGGTATGTAGATTCCCAAACTTAAAGGATATTCTATTTTTTTTTTTTTATAAATTGACAATTTTAACACTTTTTTCTTATCATTTAAGTAAGTGGGATAAAATATAAAACAAATCATCAATATCTTTTCCTTTATCTTTATCTCTTCTCTCCAAAACAACATAAACAGGATAGACAACTCTATTGATACATTCATCTTTTCTTCTTTTAGACTAAAGTTTTATAAATTTGTCATAATTTATAGTTTATATTTTGTTTTTCATTATTTATTTAAAGGAAGATTATTTTTTTTTTTTTAAGACTAATATTGGATTTACAAATCTAAGGATAAAATGAGAAAATAAATAATTTAGTTAAGATTCCTAGGAATAAATCAAACATTATAATCTCATATTCTTAGGAATCTTATTAAATTCCCAATGAAACCAAACATATTAACAGTTACATCCCTAGGCATCCCAGGAATCTAAATGTTAAGAGTAATGTGGATTCTCCGTACCAAATGCCACCTTAGTGTCTTAGTGTTAAATATTTTTTGGGAAACACAAAAAGATAATGTTAAAATAATTATAGAAGGCCAAAGTCATTAAATTTGGAAACAAAATTAACTCAAAACCAATGGCTTTATACACCCCCCCCCCCCCCAACACACACACACACACACACACACACACACACACACACACACACACACACACACACACACATATATATATATAACATTTCTTACAATAGAATAGGAAACAATTTAGACTATATAATAAGGAGACTTATTAATCAATGAATTTATTATGAACTCTAACCTCAATACCCAAATGCTAGAGCAATTCAAGAAAAAACAAAATGACATAGCCAATTTTCTGACTATTGTGAATGATTGCACAAGGTGCACAAGGATTTATCTTCTTAAATTTAAATTTAAATTTGAGGTGCAATATATCATAGCCAATTTTTACACAATGATATAAACTCAATTTAGTCAAAAAATAAAATCCATCAGGTCTAATAATGGCTTTGAATTCTTCATGAAAGACTTTTTGCTAACAAGGGCATCATTCATCAATTGGGTTGTGTTCAAACTCCAGAGTAGAACTCTATTGTGGAAAGAAAGCACCAACACATTCTAAATGTTGCTATGGCTTTGATGCTTCAAGCTTTTTTACCTATTTAATTTTGAACTAATTATATTCTTACTGCTATTTAACTCATAAATAGGTTGCCAACATCTCCTCTTAATCATAAGACTCCTTATGAGATGTTGTTTAGTGTATGCTTCAACTCTATCCCCATTAGACATAAATTTGATTCTAAAGCTCGAAAATGTGTTTTCCTTAGTTATCCTTTAGGTGTCAAAGGCTATAAACTAATGGATTTTGATACTAAAACCATTTTCTTGGATTTGTGGCCTTAAACAAACTTCAAGGTAGTGGTTTGCCAAGCTATTAGTTGCAGTTATAGATCTTGGTTTTAGACAATCTAAGAGTGATTATTCACTCTTCACACTTAATCAAGGTACAACATTTGTGGTTCTATTTGTTAGGACATATGTGTTTATATGTTAGGAACATATGTCATATTTTATGTAAATTGGCTAATCCTTTGACAAAACGCACTCTACTTGTAATTGGGTAGTTCTAGGTGTTTTTAATACTTCAAGAAACAATGTTTCAAGATCAAGTGTTGAAGTCATCAAGTCTGTCCAAGACAAAGCAAGTTGAAGTGCAGAATTTTTAAAGCTCGACACCTGCTCGACACCTACCTCGACACCTGCTAGCTGTCGAGACTTAAAAAGTCAGAATTCCAATCTGATTTTCTTGGGATCCGTGAATGTGTTTTTGGGCTTTCTTTTCTTCTAACCCTAAACATATTTAAGGAGTGTTTTAAGAGCCGTAAACATAGACACAAGTTGCATAAGCATTGAGCAATCCTTGTTCAAGCAAATTGTGCTCTGAGACGAAGTTCTTAACCTAGATCATCTTCTTCAAGAAGTTGCTGTGTATTGTGCACCTTAGGGTTTTGTGACCAAGCATCTTCCTGATCTTCATGCATAGGATGATCTGAAGAACTCTGCAGCCAACCTCTTCTTCCTAAAGTTGGTGTTTTGAAGTTGCGTACTGGGATCCGCGCATCTGGTTAGTCACGTACTTGGGAGCCGTGCATCAAAGGTGGGAACTGTCGCTACAGATCAAGTCCAATTGGGTATTGGGGTAAGGGTTCAACTGTAGGTTGGTAAGGTACTGGGATTCCTTATTTGTAACCGCTTGATTTGATAATAGTGGAGTTTCGGGAGTGGTGACCTGAAAATCACCCGGTGGGGTTTTTACCGTTAGGGTTTTTCCCCATTCGTGAACAAATCACCGAGTTATTTATTTTTCCGCTGCATATTTAGTTTTTGGTGATTTGTTTGTGCTACCACGTGTTTGCATGATAAATTGATTAATTAATAACTTGGCTTAAATTAATTAATTAGTTTAAATCACAAGGGGTCATTCAATTTGTGGCCTATCAAGTGGTATCAGAGCGGGCACACTCTGATTAGTTATTAATCTTTGCTGTGATTGATCCATTGACCCCTGTTTGTCATGGATAGATGACAATCTCTTATTATACCTCCTTTATTTGATGGGACTAACTATGCCTATTGGAAAGTACGCATGAGAGCTTTTTTGCAGTCCTTAGATGAGAAGGTGTGGCAAGCTATGGAGATTGGCTGGACAAAGCCAAAAGAAGCGCCGGCTGATTGGGATGAAGCCAAGATCAAGGCGGCAAACTTCAACAGCAGAGCGCTGAATGCTCTATTTAGCGCTGTCACCAATGAGGAGTTCAAGAAGATATCCTCAACAGAAACTGCCAAGGAGGCGTGGACCATCCTCCAGACAACCTATGAAGGAACAAAGGCTGTCAAGGATTCAAAGCTACAGAGGCTCACTACTAGCTTTGAAGAAATTAAGATGGAGGAGGATGAGTCGTTCGATGAGTTCTATGCCAAGCTGAAAGACATAGTGAACTCAGCCTTTAATCTTGGGGAAACCATCCCTGAACCCAAGGTTGTAAGGAAGGTGCTCAGATCTCTACCTGAGAGATTTCATGCCAAGATTACGGCAATTGAAGAATCAAAGGACATTGATAAAATTCCTTTGACTGAGCTGGTTGGGAACTTGCAGACCTACGAGCTAGGGTTATCAAGGATAGGCAAGTCAAGCAAGGGCAAGAGCATGGCCCTGAAGGCGAAGAACAGTGATACTGATGAGTCTTCCGATGATGAAGATTCCAAGATGAAGTCCTACATTACGAGGCAGTTCAAGAAGTTTATGAAGAATGCCAATGGGAGGAGCTTCGACAAAGACCGCAGGCAATCCAGTTCTTCACAGTTCAAGAGCCAAGACAAGGGAAGGAAGGATGCCAAGGATGGCGGTCAGTACACTGTTCCTGCAGGACCAAAGTGTTTTGGGTGTCACGGGTTTGGACACATGAAGAATGAGTGTCCTACTTATCTGAAGAGCATTGGGAAAAGCAAGGCTCTAGCTGCAACCCTTAGTGACACTGAGCCTGAAGATGATTCGGATGATGAGGATGACGGAATCCTAAATGCTTTCACAGCTTCAGTCAATTCTACTGATGGAATTGTTGAAGAAGAAGAAGAAGAATTGGTGGACACTGAATGTGAAAAGATGGATGACAAAGATGATATCCATTTAGCCTATGAGAAGCTTTACAAGCTTTCTGAAAAGCATGAGAAGCTATACAGGCTGGCCACCAAGAAGCTCAGTGATGTGGAACTCGACAGAGAAGAATTGTCCACAAAGTTTGATGAGGCAAATCAAACTATTGGTGCACTGAGATTTGAGAATAACTTCCTGGCTGAGAAGACCAAGAAGCTTGAAGCAGAGCTGTTTCAAGTCAGAGCTCAACTGGAGAGGACTTCAAGTGCAAAACTTGATGAGATGCTCAGCAACCAGAAATCTGCTTCAGATCGAACAGGTTTAGGGTATGGTCCTTCTATCTCTAACTCTGCTTCTACTAGTTCTACTGTTTTTGTTCCTCCTGCTAATAATGTTAAAATTGAGAACATTGATGATAAAACTGAATTAGCTAGTGAGAACATAGACAAGGAAAAATCCATCTTAGGAGCACCCCCTAAGTTAGAAAAGAAAGATGCTAAACTCCCTAGGGATAAGAAGGCTAACTCTCAAAAGCCTAAACAAAAGAAGCAGCATCTCTGTTATCATTGTGGAGCTGCTGGTCATACTCGACCTAATTGCTACAAGTGGCTAGCCACCCAACAGAGCAACAGTATGACAGCATCTGGAAGCCAAAGTCAGCTTCAATCCTCTCTTGCCCCTCTTGGAGATCTTCTGAAAGCCATCATGTTCCTTTCGAACTTGAACGGTTACAATTCTTCCCCCTCACCGCCGGTTCAAGGTTTTAATCAAAGGAAAGGTTCTTCCAAGGTGTGGAAGAAAAAGGACTCAAAGTGATTTCATCACTTTCTTCTCCCTTCTTATTTTGTTGTTGCATTGCATGTGTGTTTTGCATTTCTTTTGAGTCAGTCTAGTTTTTGCATTGTTTTGCTTTGTTAACTTGTTTTTGTGTGTTTACTTTCAGTTTTGTTTATTTTGTTTTTTTTTTTATATAAAAATAAAAAAAAATTGAAAAATTGAAAAATTGAAAAATAAAAAAACAGTGTGTGTTTTGTGTACTTTGGTACTTGTGTACCTTAGATGGCCAATGAAACAAAGTTTTCTAAACTTTGTATCTCTTGTAGCTTAGATGAGCATCTTTATGCACAACTAAGCAAGTGAGCTTTGTGGCTCGTGTTTGTGATGAGTAAGATTAGGTTATTTCTTAGACTTAACACTCATATCACTCTTTTTGACGGGTAGGACTAGAAAATCCTAAGAGAAAGGCATAAATAACCATCTCACCACTGTTGCCCGCCAATCATTAATGACATCTGTATGTTTCGGCATAGCAAAAGTGTGATGTCAATGACATTTATGTGCTTAAGCATAGCAAAATTGAAATGTCAAAATATCAATGGGTATTTCTTTTCTTTCTCATAAGCCCATGTATGATATGCTTTAAAAAGAAAATATGCAAAGAAATAAAAAGCAAAAAGATTAAAATGCTTTAAAATGGTTGCAAGCGTATATTCTAGGAGATGTGGGAGTTATAGGATGTACCTCAAAGGTGATAGTCCCCATCAAACAGTTATGATTGTGTGTGAGTTAAAGTTATTTGCTCATATCTCAGATCGTCATAACATGTATACACTTATGCAATCTTGCGATGTTTTTCACACACAACACGCAATATTCTTTGCTACTTTTGATACATGTGCAGGTACAATGTGATTTGGCCATCACAAAGGTTTTACATGTGCTTTTGTATGCTCACTAAACTGTCATAACTTATTTTTGAAATATAAAATTTGTTAGACTTGTTTAGTGTGTGTGTGTGTTTTGGGAGATCCATGTGCTTAAATTTTCATTGAGAGATGATTTTTGAGAGATTTATATGTTGATTGGATCATGGTTGAGGTGCATGTCTTGATTGCATTCATGTTTGTGTTTTTCACTTCTCGAAAAACTGCATTTCATAGCTGGCTCGACACCTTCTCGATACCTCCTCAATACCTGGTCAGCTGTCGAGCCTCTAAAGCATTTTTCTTATCGCAATCTCGACACTTCCTCGACACCTGGTGGATCGATCGAGATCTCTCTGTCTGCTCGATACCTTCTCGACACCTCGTCGATCGATCGAGCTTCTGGTGTTGGTTGAGCTGTTTGGTACCTCGATACCTCCTCGATACCTTAGCTGTCGAAGGCATATTCTCTCGACACCTTTCTCGACAACATCTCGATACCTCTCGACACCTCTGCTGTCGAGATTTACTAGAGATCCTATTTAAGCTCTGTTCGCGATTTCCCTCTCATTTCTCGATCTCTCTTCGATCTGTCCGAGGCGGTTCATCTTCCCAGACAACTTTTCTTCACTCCAATCTCCATCCCAAGTGTGTTTCGACCTTTCTAGCTTCAAATCAAGTGGTATGATGTTCTATTCCATTCCATTTCATGTATTTCATGATTTGAATCTTAGGTTTTGGGATTTTTTTTGAAAACTTTGGGTTTTTCAAAATCAATGAGTTTTTATTGAAATTTTGGGTTGGTTTTTCAATGAAAAGTGTTTAGAATGTCATGCATTGCATTCCATGTGCATTAGAATGATATTTTCATGCATTTAGTTGTGTGATTCTTGAATGTGTGCTGCTAGGATTGGATTGGGCTGAGCCCATGATGCTTTTTATGTTTGCATGTAACATGATCATGCATTCCCATGCATACGTCCATTTTGTTCAATATATTGTCATATTTGAACTGTTTGGGACTTTTCTGATTGTCTACCCCTCTCTTTCTTTTCTTTCTTTTACGTTAGTTGCATCTATGGCACCTAAACGTAAATCCACTCCGGCTCGGAACCCTCTGCGTTCTGGAGCTTCTTCATCTTCTGATACTACTCCTCATAACCTTCGGTTCCGTGATGGAGATGCCTACAAGGCATTTACTGAGAACTTCTCTAAACGAGGTGTTCATTCGGAACGCCACGTTGTTCTGGCGGACTTTGCCGACACTGACCTTCCCTCTGTCATTCACAGTAGGGGATGGGAGTCACTGTGTGACGTCCCGGTCACTTGTCCTCTCGTGCTGATTCAGGAGTTTTACTCCAACATGCACGGGATTGATCGTTCAGTACCTCTCTTTTTCACTCGCGTTCGAGGTACGCGCATTGCTGTCACACCGCAGCTGGTTACGAATGTGCTTCATGTTCCTAGGATAGAGTTTCCTGACTATCCTACTTGTGAGCGACTGAGGACTGTGTCCAGGGATGAGCTCATTTCTGCTTTCTGTGAGCGCCCTTCTGAGTGGGGTGAGCATATGTACACATCATGTAGACCTTTTGCTAAAGGTCCTAGATTCCTTAACATGGTGATGACATTTGTACTTCATCCTTTCTCCCATTATAACTCTATCACAGAGCCTCGTGCTCGTTTCTTGCTTTCTCTACTTGAGCATCTCACGATAGATTTTCCTTCCCACTTCATTTTCTCTATCATAGATGTTCATTTAGATGCGGCGTCCCGTGATAAGCTCATCTTTCCTTCTGCTATCACGAGGATACTACGCCATTTTTCCATCCCTTTCCCTGTCTCCGACCACTTCACACACATCTCTGCCATAGATGCCGCTACCGTAAAACGTAGTCAGGCACAGTTCAGGGCGAGACAGCCGGATTCCACTCCGCCCTCCCGTTCGGCTCCATCCAGATCTGCTCCATTTACATCGACTTCTCTTCCTTCCTCCAGCGATGTATCTCTTGGAGATATCATGGCGCAGCTGCAGCGCATGGATGTTCGCCTTGATACACTTACCACTGAGTTGTATCAGGTGAACGTTCGTGTTGGTCGTATTGCACGACGGCAGGTGACCATGGGTGGTTTTGCATCTGAGGCTTCTCCTCCACCACCTCCTCCAGTTGCTTCAGATTCTGATGCTGAGGATGATGATGATGATGATGATGACGATGATGCTTCAGATGATGACGATGGAGATGCTAACTCTACTGATGAGATGTCTACATGACACTCTACCCTTTGTCACTCGTGACAAAAAGGGGGAGTAGTTTTGGGATTATGAGAGTAGTCATCTTAGGGGGAGAGTTAGTATAGGACATTTTTTATAGGGGGAGTGTTCATACTTTTTGAGGGATGTAGTGAGGCTTATGATGTATCTTTTCTTTTCTTTCTTTATAGATACATTGGTCTTGTATATCAGTTTTACATACATTGTACTTATCTTTCTATATATGTGGATGTATGTTTTTCTTATTCATCTATCTCTTCATGTGTTGTTTCTTTTCTTTCTTTATACACATGTTCTTTATATTTGTATGCAATCTAGTTAATTCTGTTTCACACAAGATGCCTTGATGAGTTTTGTTTATAAGTGTTTCAGAAATACAGGTTGTCAAAGTCTACTTGCCATAAACTCTCTTTTTGCAAAGTTCTTCAAGAGTTTGTGTTAGGATAGATTTTATTGTATGTAACAAGTGAATATGAGTTGAGTGATTTATGACTTCTCTCATATGTTCATTTGTTTGTTGTGGTTTTGTCACGATTGCCAAAGGGGGAGATTGTTAGGACATATGTGTTTACATGTTAGGAACATATGTCATATTTTATGTAAATTGGCTAATCCTTTGACAAAACGCACTCTACTTGTAATTGGGTAGTTCTAGGTGTTTTTAATACTTCAAGAAACAATGTTTCAAGATCAAGTGTTGAAGTCATCAAGTCTGTCCAAGACAAAGCAAGTTGAAGTGCAGAATTTTTAAAGCTCGACACCTGCTCGACACCTACCTCGACACCTGCTAGCTGTCGAGACTTAAAAAGTCAGAATTCCAATCTGATTTTCTTGGGATCCGTGAATGTGTTTTTGGGCTTTCTTTTCTTCTAACCCTAAACATATTTAAGGAGTGTTTTAAGAGCCGTAAACATAGACACAAGTTGCATAAGCATTGAGCAATCCTTGTTCAAGCAAATTGTGCTCTGAGACGAAGTTCTTAACCTAGATCATCTTCTTCAAGAAGTTGCTGTGTATTGTGCACCTTAGGGTTTTGTGACCAAGCATCTTCCTGATCTTCATGCATAGGATGATCTGAAGAACTCTGCAGCCAACCTCTTCTTCCTAAAGTTGGTGTTTTGAAGTTGCGTACTGGGATCCGCGCATCTGGTTAGTCACGTACTTGGGAGCCGTGCATCAAAGGTGGGAACTGTCGCTACAGATCAAGTCCAATTGGGTATTGGGGTAAGGGTTCAACTGTAGGTTGGTAAGGTACTGGGATTCCTTATTTGTAACCGCTTGATTTGATAATAGTGGAGTTTCGGGAGTGGTGACCTGAAAATCACCCGGTGGGGTTTTTACCGTTAGGGTTTTTCCCCATTCGTGAACAAATCACCGAGTTATTTATTTTTCCGCTGCATATTTAGTTTTTGGTGATTTGTTTGTGCTACCACGTGTTTGCATGATAAATTGATTAATTAATAACTTGGCTTAAATTAATTAATTAGTTTAAATCACAAGGGGTCATTCAATTTGTGGCCTATCACTATTGTTGTATGTAGATGACATACTTCTCACTGGCAACAATTAGAAGTTCATCAGTCATCTAAAATAGCTTTTAGATGCAAAGTTCAAATTGAAAAACTTAAACACTTATGGAACAAACCTTAAAACTCTCAAAGTCTAAGGGGAAGGTGATTGTAGACCCTACTCAATTTAGAAGGCTCATGTATCTAGTAGACACTGCATTTTGTACCATTTACAACTCGGGCTCCTGTTCTCCAGTGATGCCTAAACTCTAAGGCATAAGGCCAGTTTAGAGCCCAATTAGATATCAAATTGACTTGAGGAGTGTTAAAATAGAAAATATAACATTTTAAATGAGCAAAAATCTATTTTTGAAAACAAATGACCAAAGTGGCTGTCGACCCACGTACATGGGTAGCACCCTGTGTACGCGGGCCAAAGCATGCGTACGTAAACATACTCCTGCGTACGCAGCTAAGGTTTCAGAAACATAAAAAAGGGCAAGTTTTCTGCAATAATGGCTGAGATTTGGAATTATTCGCATATCATCTGGGAGCCGTTCCAAACCCCATTTTTTCCACTATATAAAACCTTACATTGTACATTTTCAAGAAGACTCAGAAAATTCTAAGGAAAAACCTAAGATTCACTAGAAAATAGTAAATTAAAAGGGAGTTTTTCACAAAATACCCTCAAGTCATTTTTATCTGATTGGGACCTTTTCTAGCCCCAATCCTTTGAGTTTAAAGTTTCTAATCACTGTTTTATTGAATTGTGATAGATTTGACTGAGGGGAATGGTAAAAAATTAAGCCTAGGAGCTTTTTGCTTTAAGGTATCCATTCTAGCTTTCTTTTCTTTTCTGTCTTCCTTTTATCCTTTTAATATGTTTTTCTTGCTTAGTTTATGTTTACATATGCTTGTTTAGCTTAGCTTTATGTTTGCTTGACACTTATAAGCATGTTTAGTTGTTAGAATTAGGGTTTTTGTTTATGCTTTGTTTTTCTATTTCATGTTTCTTGGTTAGGGTTTTTGAACAACCCCTGCGCAAGCATGTCATGAGCATGCGTACATAAGTCAAATCTTGCGTACGTGGGAGTTGGCCTGCGTACGCAGGTCTCTGTCTGTGTATGCAAGCACTTGCCCAGAAACCCTAATTCGGACTTCTGCTTTGTTTGGTTTGCTCGTTTCTCATATTTTTCCCCTGTTTAAGTCTTTTTTTACATACATATCCATATCTAAGTTCTTGTTTCACATGTTTTGTTCTTAACTTGTTAGATTAGGGTTTTCTTGTTTAATATGCTATGTAAATGCATTCACATGCTCATGCATGATGCCATGGGTGCTGAATTGCTGCAAGGTAAGTAAAGGTAGGTCATGCGTTGATACGAACACGCATTTTTTGTGATGCATATGTTTGTATGATGTTTGATTTTGAGTATGGATGTTTATATGATCTTATGATTGCCATGATTAAGTTGCTGCCTTGATTTATTGCTGCCTTTGTTTGAGATGAATGGTATGATAGGGTTTCACATGCTAAGGTTTGTATATGTTGGGGTTTGGCTCTCTTTTCTTTAAGGGTAGATATGTATGTGTTTTTGGATAAATGATGTCATGATTGTATGTTTAGATGTATGCTATTGTGTGTGTGTGAGTTAGGAAACAAGTATTGAACATGCTTTTATCATGGTTAAGACATAAGACACAATGATGGGAGGCCAACCTTAGGGTTGGGTGGTCTTGGGTTCCTAACACCTTCCTAAGAACGCACCTAAACTCCGAACCAATATCTTTGGTAGTAAGATCAATGGTCCTTTCTCGAGATGATGTTATATATATGGTTCATAAACCATTGCAAAAACTAGGTGGCAACTCCAACACCCATATATCTAACAACAACAAGACTGGATATTACTTATGTAGTCCATCATCTAAGTCAGTTCTTTAATCAACCAAGAGAACCTCGTCTAAAGGCTGCTTACGGAATTGTTCAATATGTTAAGGGTTCTCTAGGTCAAGGTTTGTTTTTATCAAGTTCTTCATAGTTACATCTAAAGGTTTATTGTGATGCGGATTGGGCAGGGTGTCCAGATTCCTGAAGGTCCTTAATAGGATATTGTTTTCATTAGTTTCATGGAGGTCTAACAAACAAGGTACAGTTCCAAAAAGCTCTGCTGAGGCAGCATATCATGCCATGGCCACAACAACATGTGAGTTGATTTGGTTATTGCAATTGCTAAAGGATCTAAATGTCAATCACTCCAAGCTTGCTTTGCTCTACTGTGATAATCAAGCTGCAATTCTTATAGCAACTAATCTAGTCTTCCATGAGCGTACAAAGCACTTCAAGATAGACTGTCATTTAATCCGAGAAAAAATTCAAGAAGGGAAGGTCAAAATATTTCACATCTCCAAATGGCTGATCTGTTCACCAAGGCTCTTGCTTTTCCTATTTTTACAAAGTCACTTGGGAAAATGAGATTGTTAGAGATCAACAGTCCTTCTTTAAGTAGCAAGACAAATCAACAGTGTTGCTATTGGTTCTGAAGCAATCACAACAACAAATATCTGAGGGGAGTATTAAGATGAAAGAAGATGAATTCAGCAGCCAAACGACTCCGTTTCATGTTAATGAAGTTGTGTCTAGCAAACGGTGTTGTTCCACTAAAGGTCTAAATGTTCAATAAACATGCGAGCCACGCCTGTGACAAAGAACAAAGCACATTGGTTTTGTATCAGTACAAGACACGAGTTGTAACTAACTCTCTCGTGTGTGGCTTCGGAGCCAATCTAGTGGTGACATATGGTGAAGATCAGTTACCACATAGTTTGAATTGGTTGCATATCAATTGCCGTAGAGTTTGGATCAGTGGCTGAAAGTTTGGTTTTAATTTTGTATACTTGTAAAAAACAGAAAAATGGTTAATTCTTTCTCTTTTTCGTTGTTGCTCGGCTCTTTATATATAGCAAACAGAGCTTGCTTGTTGTTAACGTATATAGTGTTGTGGGCTTTAGGCCCAGTTAGGTTACTTGTATAGCACACATATATACTTGTACGGCACACATATGTCTCCTATATAAAAGCACCTATGTACATTCTTTTATTATGAAATACAATACAATCACATGCAGTATTTCTAACATGGTATTAGAGCCACTGCTCTGACCTTTTTTTTTCTTAGCAGTCTTGTCTTTATTGGTGTTACTCCACCCTTATTGCTTCCACCGTCACAACAGCCACTGCAGCCACTCACTGTTGAACCTCCGACGTCTTTCAGTCGTTGTCCTTGGGTTTCGGGCCTGCAGCCGCTGTCGTTGAGGAGTCCCGCACCACAAAGACCACTGCAATCACCGTCTCCGCCATGCAACTTGCTCCGATAACATTTTCACAGGTACCACAGTGATCGGCTCGCCTCGATCTACACAACTGTGGAAGTCTCCAAAGCATCAGAGTAAGCACACGTCGCCTTAAGAAACAGCGCCTCAGCCACACACTTCACGCACCATCATCAGGGCTGCTGACGTCATCAGTGACGTCATACTACCACGTTACCTAGGGCTGACATCATCATCCACCCTTCTGCTGACGTCACCCACCAGCGCAGCTGATGTCATCGTTGACCTGACCGTTGACTTGACCGTTGACCGGGGTTGACTTTGACTGTTGACTTTTCTACAGAGTTGACTTTTGCAGTTCAGGTGCTCCTTACCCAGTTTTTCGCGTAGATTTCATTTTTGCAGTCTGTTTTTGCATATTTTGCTTCTAAATGAAGAATAAGGACAGGTCTTCTTCTTATTGTAACAATCATCGCTACCAATCCATCAAACGGTTTTGCAATTTTTGCAAATGTTTTGGCCACAATATTGAGACTTGCTATCATCACAACAAATCAACTGTGTCCATTTCTGCTGCTACTATTGCTAACACTGAGAGTGTCCAACCAATGGCTCCTATCTCTGCACAGTCTAGGTCTTCTAGATCCACTTTCTCCATTTCCAGAGATGACTTTATTAATATTATCGCCAATGTCATTCGTATGGTTGGTAATGCATCTTATTCCTCTTCTCTCTCAATTTTATCTGGTATGTCTCCTACCTCTTGGCTTATGGATTCTGCTTGTTGCAATCACATGACATCTCACTCGTCCTTATTTTCTGACCTCACACCTGCACTGCACCCTCTTAATATTTGCACAGCAAATGGTTCCACAATGTTTGGTCATAATATAGGTTCAGTTTCAACCTCCAACCTCTCGGTTCCTGGAGTCTTTAATGTTCCTGACCTTTCTTATAGTTTATTTTCTGTGGGACAATTAGCTGAGTTGGGTTATCGCATTACCTTTGATTATTCTGGGTGCATTGTGCAGGATCCTAGGACGGGACAGGAGCTTGGGACCGGTCCCAGAGTTGGGCGTATGTTTCCCGTGGACAACCTTCGTCTTTCACTTGTTGCTCATGTTTTTGTTGCTGCAGCTACTGCAATTTCTTCCACTCCTTCCCTTGCACTTTGGCATGCTCGACTTGGTCATGCATCTTCCTCTCGGATACAACAATTGGCTTTTAGAGGTTTGTTAGGTTCAGTGTCTACAGAAAATTTTGATTGTGTTTCATGTTAGTTAGGAAAACAACCAGTTTTGCCTTTCAATACTAGTGAATCCATATCCACTGATATCTTTGACCTTATTCATTCTGATGTTTGGGGGCCTTCCTCTGTCTCTAGTATTGGTGGGTCTAGATATTTTGTTGTCTTTGTTGATGACTACTCTCGCTATAGCTAGATTTTTAATATGAAATATCGTTCTGAATTATTGAAAATATATTCTAATTTTGCAAAAATGGTTGAAACTCAGTTTTCCAGACGCATCAAAATTTTTCGATCTGATAATGCTCTTGAATACACTCAATATGCTTTCCAAACTGTTTTGCATTCCTATGGCACTGTTCATCAACTAACTTTTCCAGATACCTCTCAGTAAAATGGTAGAGCTGAACAAAAACTTCGTCATATTCTTGACACTGTTCGTGCTCTCCTTCTCTCTGCTAAAGTTCTTGCTCATTTTTAGGGTGAAGCTGCTCTTCATGCTGTTCATACTATTAATTGCATTCCGAGTCCTGTTATCCAAAATAAAACTCCATATGAGCGCCTTTTTGGGTCACCTCCAGACTATCACCACCTTCACTCCTTCGGTTCTGCTTGTTCGTTCTTCTTCAGCCACATGAGCATAACAAACTTGAGCCTCGGTCAAGGCTTTGTTGTTTTCTTGGCTATGACGAAACTCAAAACGGGTATCGGTGTTATGATTCTGTCTCTCATCGTCTTCGTATCTCCCGTAATGTTGTCTTTTGGGAACATCGCCTCTTTGTCGAGCTCTCTCATTTCAGTGCTTCCTTGTCTTCCTCCTCTGTCTTAGATCTTTTTTCAGACGAGGCACATATTCCTTCTGTAACTGCTCCTGATCCTTCTGTAGTTGCTCCTGGTTCTGTTGCTGTAGACTTCTCTGTCCAACCACCAGATATCACTGATCCCTTTCCTAGTTCACCTTTTAATGAACAGGTGGAAGATGAACAAGTTGAAGACAAGTTACCCAACCCCAATCCTGAGCTTGGATCCCCTGCTCCTGCTTCGCCTGAAGATCTTGCACAAGACATTTCACCTCGTCACTCAACTCGAGTAAGATCTATTCTTGCACATTTACTTGACTATCATTGTTACACTGCTCTTACTACACTACACGAGCCTCACACCTATCGCGAGGTTTCCATTGACCCTTTATGGCAGATTGCAATGAAAGAGGAACTTGATGCATTATCTAAAAACCATACTTGGGATTTGGTGACACTTCCTCCTGGGAAATCTGTGGTTGGTTGTAAGTGGATCTACAAGATTAAGACTCGCTCTGATGGATCCATTGAGCGCTACAAAGCTCGTCTTGTTGCAAAAGGTTTTACACAAGAGTATGGGATTGATTATGAAGAGACCTTTACTCCGGTTGCTCGTATATCATCTGTTCGTGCCTTCTTAGCTGTTGCTGCTGCCAATAAATGAGACCTTTTTCAGATGGATGTCAAAAATGTATTCCTTAATGGGGATTTAAGTGAAGAAGTGTAAATGCAACCTCCTCCTGGTCTCTCTGTTGACTCAAACAAGGTTTGTCACCTTCGATGTGCACTTTATGGCCTTAAACAAGCTCCACGTGCTTGGTTTGCCAAATTCAGCTCTACCATCTCTCACTTAGGTTACATGGCTAGTCACTATGATTCTGCCTTATTTCTTCGTCGCACTGACAAAGGCACTATTTTACTTCTCTTATATATGGATGATATGATCATAACTGGTGATAACCTCAGTGGCATTCAAGAACTCAAGGCTTTTTCCAGTCAGCAGTTTGAAATGAAAGATCTTGGACATCTCAGCTACTTCTTGGGTCTTGAAATCACTCATTCTACAGATGGACTTTATATTACTCAAGCCAAGTATGCCTCTGAACTCTTGTCTTGCGCTGGACTCACTGATAGCAAGACTGTTGACACTCCAGTTGAGCTTAATGCGCATTTGACTCCCTCAGGGGGGAAACCATTGTCTAATCCCTCTCTTTACAGATGCTTGGTTGGCAGCTTGGTTTATCTCACTATCACTCGTCCAGACATTTCCTATGCTGTTCACCAGGTGAGCCAGTATCTGTTTGCTCCACGATCGACTCACTATGCTGTTGTTCTGCACATTCTTCGATACCTAAAGGGCACTCTCTTCCATTGTATTTTCTACTCTGCTCAGTCTCCTCTTACTCTCCGTGCATTTTCTGATGCTGATTGGGCAGGAGACCCCACTGATCGCAGGTCCACCACTGGTTATTGCTTTCTTCTTGGTTCTTCTCTGATTTCTTGGCGAAGCAAGAAAAACTCATGTGGCCCGCTCCAGTACTGAAGCAGAATATCGTGCCCTTGCTGATACCACATCTGAGCTCCTTTGGCTACGCTGGCTTCTCAAAGACTTAGGTGTGTCTACATCCTCTGCTACTCCTCTTTATTATGACAACCAGAGTACTATTCATATTGCTCACAATGATGTCTTCCATGAACGGACTAAACACATCGAAATCGATTGTCATTTTATCCGTTTTCATCTTATCCATGGTGCTCTCAAGCTGATCTCAGTCTCCTCTAAAGATCAACTTGCAGATATCTTCACCAAGTCACATCCTAAGGGACGCCTTCGTACTTTGGTTGACAACCTCAAGTTGGTCTCACATCCACCTTGAGTTTGAAGGGGGCTGTTAACGTATATAGTGTTGTGAGCTTTAGGCCCAGTTAGGTTACTTGTATAGCACACATATATATGCCTCCTATATAAAGGCACCTATGTACATTCTTTTATTATGAAATACAATACAATCACATTCAGTATTTCTAACACTTGTGATTTAATTTCATTCATTCTGACTTTTCAATAAGAAAAATAGTTTATTTACTTTGTGTTTTTATTGAGAGAGAGAGAAAGAGAAAGAGTGAAAGAATTTAATAGGGTTTTTCCCATATTGATAGTAATTCGTGAACATCAATATAGTTATTATGTTATTCTACATTGATCACCTTAACAGGTTCCAACTAACAACTAAATATATAAAAAATATTCTAACTACGATGAGATTAAACAAAATAGTCATCTAAGTTATGGATCGATGAAATTCAAGCTTACAATATTATTGCAGGACAAAAAAGTAAAAACAAATATAAGACTCTTTTTTTTTTTTTAGAGACAAATACACACACAACACATTCTCTTAAGCAATGTGGGATAATTACCAATTCTTTTTTTTTGAAAAACAACTACAAGACTTAATTAGAAAAACTACAACTACTTACATTAACACCTTACATCGAGTCCTAAATTAGTGGCTTACAACTTACAAGTGAAATAATGAGTGAGATTGCTCTGAGAGGTGTCTTTCCTTAGATGTGAGCCTTTAATTATACTTGATATCTTGATGGTTATTGATGTTTACTAGAGCTTCATCCTCAATTGTCTGTGACTCTTGTCATTGAATTAACATCAGGCATTAACCGCTAATTTGAATTTTAATAACCACAGTGACATGTACTCACCATCCTATGTATTTTGGAATATGATGCCACGAGAGATGCTACGTCCACAATATTTTTGCAACATTTTCACAACAAATCACAAATGGTTAGTTATTATTGGTTAAAATTTGAACCTAACACTAAGATTACTTTTTTTCCCCAACAATAACAATCAGTAACAATCTACCACTTAGGATTTGTGGCAAAAATGTTGTGAAAATGTTATAGACATATCATTTCTCATGATGCCACTAACTTATTACCACATTTTAAATATGCTGCCACAGTGTGTTGATAACTTGATACTTTCTTACAAGTAAAGCGGAGGTCACTAGATCGAATCTACCCTTTCCCCTCCCCCTTGGGGCCAAAAAACACTTAAAAAAATTTGTGAAGCGCAATGATTTTAATTTTTTTAATTATTTATTATAAAGTCTGTACATTTGCTGACAAAATATAATTTCTAAGGATTATGTGCACCTGAATTTTGTGGTTCATTTTTCTCCAAGGTAAGTTTTCTGGTTATACTTCATTAGATATTCTGTACGAATGATTTGTCGTATATATTCCAAAATATGTGCTTACTTCATTCAGAGGTGATGCTCACTGAAGATTTGTGCTTAAGTGTACTTAGCATGCACCTTTAATAGCTTTGGACGATATGACTTAGAGTTGAGGAGGCCGATTGGACTAAGCCACTTCGTGGGTTTCATTTTTTTTTTATTTTTTATTTTTTTATTATTGTTTTGCTTTTGGGTTGTGGGTTTGATCTGATTTTGGTTTGCTAGTGGTGGTTGATCTAATTTTTGTGGTGTTGTGGCTTATGGCTTGCGGTGGTTGTGGATTGTGGAGCATTCGGTGGTGGTGGAGGGTTTTGATGTCGGAAACTTTTTTGTTATTCCGGGTACTTCTGCTAAAGCATGGGAAGCAGACATTGTAACGGCCTTACACAAAGATAATCTGCGTGTCAAGATGGGTTATGAGCTTGAAGATGCTGTTATAGCCATTGTGGGAAGCCAATTTATGTATACGGGTTTGTGGTTGGAGCATGCCATCATTTTACAGGCTTTATTACCAGTTCTTTTAGACTTCCCTTTAGATAATAATTCCAATTCTAATATAGATTTAGTCATCTCACATCTTATTGGCTATCTTGTTGTCCTTAGGAAATTGCTATTAACTTGACATATCCAAGCGGCATTGTAAAGCACAAAGCTCTTGATGAGGATGCAGACAATGTTTTAAGCATGGCTGATCTTGTGATATATGGATCCTTCCTTGAAGAGCAATCTTTTCCGGACATTTTAATGAAAGCCATGTGCTAAATTCCACTTCCAAACAGTAAATTCAACTTCCCACCCCAAGCTCTTTCACACAATTCCAACCCTAGCCTTTTAATTTGGGTTATGTTATATTTTGCTGATAAAAGTTGTTTTTTAAGGGAAAAGCCAGAGATGGATAACAGAGACCAAACAGAGCTAAACACAGGTAGGCAAAATGTTTAGTTTTAAACTATGAGTAGGTAAGATGAAAACGGGTCAATCCACAGATAGATTTACTGTAATTTGCTTTTATTTTAATTTAAGAAAAAACCAAACATCCCAAAAGACTAACAAATTCGATAAATTTCTTATTGATATTATTTTGCAAAGCTTTAAATCATTTATAGACTTACAAACAAACTCCAAATGGAAAGAAACAACCAAACAATCAAACTGAAAATAAATAAATAAATAAAAAGCCTAAGCAACAAATAAAGATAAGCACCTTGTTTACTGAAAGATTTTGAGCTTTAAGTGTATTACAACAAGGGCGGAAATTAGTTACAGAGAGAGTGAGATCTATGTGAAGATATTTTCTAAAATTGTATTTCAAGCTTTTTTTTTTTTTTTTTTGGTTAACTCACTATACAAATTAAACTCTATTTATATAGCATAGATTACACTAGGACTAGAACCAGCGTGGCGCCGTGGTCCCCCAAAAATTTTAAAAATATTTTAATATTATATTAAACTCAGCCCCCCAATATTTGAGTTAGTCAAATAAAATTCTTAAAAAAAAATTTGAGTCAGTCCAATAATGCATGTTTATAAAAATCTGTATAAATTAATAAATTAATATCATAAGTTGACCCTCCAAACAAAAATTTCTGCGAATTCAACTAAACCTTTTAAAAGGTTCTATTTCTAACAGAATTACAACAAACGAATAACAAACTCTAATAGATATTTTGGGTGAAGTACAGCTGGCATATGAAGCCAGAAATATCTAGGAAGGTAAGCACAGAAGCTTGAACACGTGAGCTGGAAAACAGAGCAAGTCTGGAAAGAGACTTGGACTTGATGAAGAGCAACAAAATGGTGTCGCTCTCTTTAAGTGTAAACGGCATCGTATCAGCACATCCTTTAACACACGCCACCGTTTTGCAAGCCAAAGTTGTAACGCCCGCCTCACTTTAATTGAATTTACTTGCTTTTAGAGTGGAATTGATGAATTATTTAATTTATTTTGAAGGTGATATTATTTTATATTATGGTTACTACAAAGAAAATAAATAAAAGAAGATGTAACGTGAGAGTTATTTTTGTAGATTATTCATATTTAGTTTTTAGTCTCCTTATTAATTAAGGAAAAGGATAAGAGATTTCCTATTTGGATTAGGAGTTTAAGTGTTATTGAAATTCTTTCGAGTTTTAGCCTATGTAAACAACCTTAATATGAGTTTTAATGGGAATTAAAGTCTTGAAAGCTTATTTAAGTCTAATAGGTTTTAATTTCAGCCCAAGTGGAAACAGTTTTAACGTGTAAAGCTGAAAAATAAGCTAGGGCTTCCTGCGTGAAAGTTTAAGAAGAGAGAATTAGGGTTTCTCAAAATTGAAGGGATAGAAGATCGTGGCACTACTAGAGGCAGCCAGCAAATTTGTTGTATTGAGGTTCTAGTTGATATTGTTTCAGACAGTTGAGGTGAAGCTTGGTTTAACAACTAGAGGTAAGTGGACTTCAGAACATGACGTCTCTCAAGACGTATATATATTCATATATATTTTTGGTAAAAATAAATAAATAAATAAATAAATATATACATAATTGCAAAAGTAAAGTTTCCAAAAACTTATACCATTGTCAATGCTTTATACACATGAATTTTATTATTTCTTGTATATTACTTTGAAACTATATATGTTAAAGAATAACTCAAAATTATATTTTGAGAAAGTAGTTGTTATATGATATATGATTAATATTGGCAATATTGTAATAAAGTAAGAATGTTTTTAAATAGTCAGCTAGACAGTCTGCAACCTTTGCCAACACAGGGTTAAGTGTTAGCCTTCAGCCGAAGTAGTGTTATTGTGGTGTGGTGCAGTGTTATCGTTTGCTCTTTGGAGCTAGTGTTGCCTCTTTGAGGTTAGTGTTATTGTTTCCTATGGGAATCACCCACCGAGTGTTTAGCAGTTTATGTCTTTGTCTAGCTAATATCTAATGTTTTCCATATCGAAATACTGTTTTATTGTTATTGATCTTTATAAGTGGAAAAATTGTTTATCGTTATAACATATTGTTTCTACCTATTTAGTGTAATTTTTACTAACTAAAGTGGTTATTATTTTATTTAATGATTTCGGCGTTATAGTTAAATGTTTTATTCTTGACAGTTTTATAGAATATATTATATTATTGTTAAAACTACTTATAAATGTTTTATAAAGAATATATTTTGTCAATGATACTAATGTTTTATTTTGAAAGACATCCTCATGTTATGTAGTCTCTTATTGGGCTTCTAGCTCACCCCCCTTTTTCCACCCTTTCAGATTAGAGCATTGGATTATCTTTTGGTGGTAGATCATTGGAGACATAGATTGAAGACTTCTTTTGGAGCTATGATAGTTGATGGACTGTTTTAGTATATTTTTTTAGGATAGTGAGTTTGGCATTTATGGAACTCTTTGAGATTGTCTTTGGAGACTTTATTGTTAAAGTTTTTGTTTTATGGATTTCATAGGAAAGATTTTGATGGCTTGAAGTATATTTGTGGATATTTAATTATGCTCTGTTCTATTATTTTATTGTTGATTATTTATAAGACAGGTTATGCATCTAAATCCTTGGTATGGGTTTGGGGTGTTACACAAGTGACCGTTATGAAAAACTAGCTGTTGTCCTCTGTTTTATCTGTTTTGAATTCCTGAGTTTCTGTGCTTCCTTTATCACTTACAACTCTTACTCAAAAAACTTCCTAATTGATAAAGATAATTTCCCACATTATTCAACGACTCAAACTAACAAGAAATTGCAGATAACATTTGATGATCAGTTCACAACTACATGCTTCAACAGCAACTTCCAGTAGCAATTGTGTGGAAGGGAAAGAAAAAAGGAACTGAAAAGTTGGGTTTAAAAGAAAGAAGCTTTAAAGCAAAAAGCGGCTGAAAGCTCGAAAATCGTGTTGAAAACACACGAGCGGTTTAGACCCCCAAATTAAAATTACGGCTTGGTTGATTTTACACTAACTTAATGATAAGTGTGGAATAGTGTAAACACAAGCGTATGAGCACAACAACTACTCTAATCCATATTTAAAGCAACACAACAGTAAAAATGAAATAAACAAGAGTAGGGAAGAAAGATGCAAACACAGATAACACCGAGACGTGTTATCGAAGAGGAAACCGAAGAACTCGGCGAAAAACCTCTCCGCCGCCCTCCAAGCGGAAATCGATCCACTAGATAATCAGTTGGGATACATGGGTTAGCAAGAGACCCTCCAAGCCTAATCTACCCAATGCACCTAAGCCCTCCAAGCTCCTACTCCAACAAGGCTTCTCGAAACCGTGTCTTGTCTAGCTCTCCGGATCCCGCAACAAGCTCCATGTTGCATTTGCCATCCTTGGCTTCTTCCAATGCTTCCCAATAGCTCCAAAACACTCTCTACACTCTGAATGTGTGTGGGTTGTGTTTGGGTACAAATCTCCTCTCAAGGTATGATAATGGGAGAGGGATGGAGAAGAGGCTACAATGATTTCTCACTAAGGAGGAGTAGCTCTCTCTCAAGAGATGGGTGGGTGAGTTGTAGAAAACCTATCTAGGTTTTTTTTCTCTCTGAATAGCCACCTTAACATTTGTGGGTAATGAGGGTATATATATAGAGAGGGTGAAGGGTAAAAAGGTCACTCACAAAAATCCTCCAGGCAGAATGTTTCGCGACTGTCTCGCGGGAAGGCCTTACCAGCGAGACACTCGCGAAAATGACAGCCTGGCATGACTCTTCAGCTTCCAGCACGTGCAGGGCATATGCACCATTTCGCGGGATGCGTAGTAGCGAGATACCCGCGAAAACCCTTCAGTCTTCAATTTCTTGAGTCTTCACACTCTCTCTCTCTCACACATAACCCTTACAATAAATCCCACAATAAATACAGGGTATACAAGATTGAAATCAATTACAATCAAATTTGGCACGGAATAAAAGCCAACAAAAAATATAGTTGTAAATAACAACTTTACAATCTCCCCCTTTGGCTATTCCGTGACAAAACCCTAAAACAGACTCTAGACTTAAACGTGAGTTTGGGAACAAAGGCAAAACTCACTCACACCTAATACTAGATTCTGATAAGCTCTTGAAACATATGAACAAGTATCTCATGAAACACAACAACACAATAACATTATTGTATGCAGAAAAACTTGAAGTGCATATGGAGCAAATATAATGTGATCATGCAAGATGGAATAAAACAATAAACCATGGCAAGATCAAACAAGCAATCACTATACAAAAGTGATCACTATGCTCATTCACACATGGAATGAACATCCGGATATGCAAGATGATAAGCTCATTTGAAGAGAATCATTTGCAACTTCAACACTCAACCAATGCGAAATACACGAAGTATTTGCATCTAGGAACAATCCTACTAGGGCACAAGAGTGAAGTACTTGAAGTAAAATGCATGACATTGAACAACAAGCAAACATGCATAAAGGTTGCATAAGCATGGTATAGCAAATGCATGGCACAAACCACAAAGACCTACAAACTATGCATGAAACAAACCCTTAAAGCTTACATAAGCAACATGGGTACAAAATATAAAGTACTTCCCTATCATATCACTCCCCCTATCATGAATCATAGGAGCTGTGATGAACTTGGAACATATATACTTGTAACCTGAAACACTTGCACAACACACATTAGACCCTCAAGGTAAGGCAAGTAATGAACGGACAAGTATAATGTAACAAGTAAATTGCGATCAAGTAAACATGATATGAAACATGTGAGCAACTTGATCATACACTAAACAGTCATATGGAAATGACTACAATGATCATATAGCAAAGAAAGTGATCATCCGAACATGCAACCAATAAAGCACAATAGCATAAGGATAAAAGCATGTCCAACACATAAACACGATGCAATGAGAGCAACAAAGCATATCAAAGCATCATAAAGTGACGAGAAAACAAGCATAAAGTAAATCAAGGTTTTCTCAAAACAATGTCTTCTCCCCCTTGGTATATACATCTCCCCTATGGCTTTCTCCCCCTACGAATGTGCACAAGGTAGAATTTCTCCCCCTAAGAGTGTGCACATGAGTCATATAAACATGACAATACTCTCCCCCTTTTTGTCACGAATAGACAAATTAATCAAGAGGAAGGAGGGAAAGAAAAGAAGATATGAAGATGATGCATGAGCAGTGCAAGATGAATGAGAAAATGAAGCTTAAACATAATACAAACATTAAAAAAAACTACAAAGCATAAAGAACATGACATGCTAAGGATGATGAAACATGATATGGACCTAGGCATGACATGGACACAAGAACATGTTATATGTGCTAAAAGGTCTAAAAATACTTAACTAGCATGAGTGAATGCAAAAACATGTCAAGTGTTAGAGTGTGTGCAGCAAATAGCATCTAGTGTGCATCTAGTGTGCATGTGTGATGCATGACTAATGCATGAGCAAGGCACTTAAGGGGCAAAGTGTACAAAACACACCACCAATGATCAAAACATGATAAACATGACTAATTATGGCGATCCCCACAGTTTGGTACTCATCGGAGTCCAAAACAACAAGAAAATGCCATTTGGGCATTTTATCAAACACTTAGAGTGCACACACTATACATGTATGAAGAACAATGCAAGAACATATGAAAATCTTGCCTAAATACATGTTATTTTTGCCACAAGGGGCCAACAACCAAACCAAATCATCATTTAAAACAAAGCCCAATCAAAAAGATTGACAAAAATAAGTTTTCCAACTCCCATTTGAGAAAATCCCAACTATGAACATAAAACCCCCAAAAACGTAATCTAAGGATCAAAATCAATGAAAAGAGTTAAAGATTACCTTAGAGATGTTTATGGAATGAAAAACACTTGAATTTAGTTGGGTTTTGATGTAGAAACATTACACCAGGGGTTTGGGAGAGGATAGGAGACGTTTAAAACAAATGACCCACGAAATGCCCTTTAAAAAGCTGATCTGGAAATTTTCGCTGGTGTCTCGCTACTTACCATCCCGCGAAAATTTCGCTGGTATCTCGCAGGTAAGCCTTACTCGCGAAACAGCCGCGAAACTCTCTGTCCAAAGCTGAAAAACTTTCGAATTGGACCCTTTCACTTGTGACTGAATTTAAACATGAAATAAGTCACGAAAACACCCAGAAAACATGTTTTTCACACAAAAACAATTTGAAAAACTTTGAAAAACATGAGTGATACAAATCACTTCCAAAAGCAAACAAAAAGAACAAAAATCTTTTTGGTTTGAACCACATAAGGATGAGCACACACACATCACATTTGAACATATACAATCACACAAATGAAATAGGCATTCATTGAACATTAAACTTGTGTGTTGTGTGTGGGAATCAAGTGTGGAATAGTCCTTAGACCAGAGCAAAGCTTCAATGATCAATTCAAACTAGTCATACATAACTGATACGAAATCAAGTGAACTATCTCCATTTTAGAAATGAGTATATATGACCTCCCACACATTGAATACATAACTTAGAAGCTTTTCATTTGGCTTCTACATAAAAGCATAACAATTGGTCCATTTTATTTTGTATGGACAAAACATCTCATTTTGAGATAGGTGCTTGAAATTTATGATATTTCAACATTGATGATTAGCCTTTGGCTTTTTGAGCACCATAAAATTTACATTAAAAGAGTCGCTTTCCCTTTTTCCTAGTCAAATACTAGTATGTGCGACAGGCTTTTGCAGCTCAATATCTCTTTTCATTTTGAGATTTACATTTGGTGAGCTCTTTTTGCAAAAACATAAAAATAAAGTGGGAAGAGATATAGACACAAGTCTATGCAAGTATCAAGACCAACAAGACTATTGACCAATCATTCATGACAAGCTTGAAGATCTATTTACAACAGTCACACATAGTTTTCAAGATTTCTTCCACAAAGAAATAGGTGCATACAAAACAAGCTAAGCTCGTAAATGCACTACGCCATTAGTACGAAGGTACTAGGCCAAACTCACATGAGATATGTGCTCAAACATATACGATCAAACTTTTTGAATTTTTCACTTTTTATGTGGTTTTGGATTTTTACACACACAAAACAAAGACAAAAAGGTAAGATCAAAACAAAAGCAATGCATACAAATAAATGCAAGATGCACAAATGCATGAAGATATGGCATTTAATGCATGAAGGGTCCTACAAAGATCGAAAGAATTAGATCAAGGACCAAAAGAGCAAAAGCTCAACCATAGGAACCCTTCCTCATCCAAACGGAATGATTGTTTGGAATGAGTGTCTCAAGAGAGGTGAGACGAGGGTTGGGAGAATGAGAACCGGAGATGCACATAGTCAAGGAGTTAAGAGCATTAAACACTTTCTTTAACAACATGGTATTTTCACTCAAGTCCGGTTTATCATGCAAAGCACAACTTCTAAGAAGCTCAAGTTTCTCTTTTCTTTTAATTCTATTAAGAGCATGAAACTTAGAGCAATGAGGTCTTAAATGACCAAAAGCACCACAATGGTGACAAACAATGTGTTTAGGTCCATTAGGGTTTTTGGGAATGGATCTAGCAACTTGATTTTGTTCTTTCTTCAACTTAGAACATTGAGGCCTTATGTGACCAATCACACCACAATGGTGGCAAGTTGGAACAAACTTAGATCCATCCAATTCCCTAGAATGGGACCTAAACAGAGGTTTAGGCTTAAAAGCCTTTCTCTCCACTTTTTGATTTCTTTTATGTGGAGGAATATACACCGATTTGTCCTTTGAGATAGAACACACATTAGGCACAAAATCGGGTACCACAACATGATTGCAACATATATTTTCATCCTTTTTAACAATAGGTTCAGCAATCAAACACTTGGCATGCATCTTAAGAGATTCATTTTCAGATTTAAGATCATCAACAAGTTTGTTAGACAAAACAAGTTTAGCATCCAAGTCCATATTCAAACATTCAAACTCTTTCAGCTTTTCAAGAGAATTTTCAGCAAGTTTCTTATATTTTTCAACCAATTTATTGGATTCATTGAGCTTATCAATCAAATCATCCTTTTCACAAAATAACTTGCTTAAACTCTTTTGAAACTTCTTAGCATTTTTCTTTAAGAGTTTGGTGTTAGGAATATCAACAACACCCAAAGATTCATGTAACATAGCATCACAATTATGAGGATTATCACTCATAGAGGCATTTTCACAAACACGTGGCATGTTACATTTATCACCAACCAAATCATACAAAGAGGCATACATAGCACAATCCATGGCAAATAAACACAAGGGGTCAAGGATCACACTTAGGTATTTAAACCAAAACAAGTGTACCCGCTCTGATACCAATTGAAAGCTCGAAAATCGTGTTGAAAACACACGAGCGGTTTAGACCCCCAAATTAAAATTACGGCTTGGTTGATTTTACACTAACTTAATGATAAGTGCGGAATAGTGTAAACACAAGCGTATGAGCACAACAACTACTCTAATCCATATTTAAAGCAACACAGCAGTAAAAATGAAATAAACAAGAGTAGGGAAGAAAGATGCAAACACAGATAACACCGAGACGTGTTATCGAAGAGGAAACCGAAGAACTCGGCGAAAAACCTCTCCGCCGCCCTCCAAGCGGAAATCGATCCACTAGATAATCAGTTGGGATACATGGGTTAGCAAGAGACCCTCCAAGCCTAATCTACCCGATGCACCTAAGCCCTCCAAGCTCCTACTCCAACAAGGCTTCTCGAAACCGTGTCTTGTCTAGCTCTCCGGATCCCGCAACAAGCTCCATGTTGCATTTGCCATCCTTGGCTTCTTCCAATGCTTCCCAATAGCTCCAAAACACTCTCTACACTCTGAATGTGTGTGGGTTGTGTTTGGGTACAAATCTCCTCTCAAGGTATGATAATGGGAGAGGGATGGAGAAGAGGCTACAATGATTTCTCACTAAGGAGGAGTAGCTCTCTCTCAAGAGATGGGTGGGTGAGTTGTAGAAAACCTATCTAGGTTTTTTTTCTCTCTGAATAGCCACCTTAACATTTGTGGGTAATGAGGGTATATATATAGAGAGGGTGAAGGGTAAAAAGGTCACTCACAAAAATCCTCCAGGCAGAATGTTTCGCGACTGTCTCGCGGGAAGGCCTTACCAGCGAGACACTCGCGAAAATGACAGCCTGGCATGACTCTTCAGCTTCCAGCACGTGCAGGGCACATGCACCATTTCGCGGGATGCGTAGTAGCGAGATACCCGCGAAAACCCTTCAGTCTTCAATTTCTTGAGTCTTCACACTCTCTCTCTCTCACACATAACCCTTACAATAAATCCCACAATAAATACAGGGTATACAAGATTGAAATCAATTACAATCAAATTTGGCACGGAATAAAAGCCAACAAAAAATATAGTTGTAAATAACAACTTTACAGCGGCAAAATGGTTTGGTTTTGTTTTTCTAGATGAACTTCGGTCATTTTTTTATTAGTCGGGTGGACAACCTTAGCAAAACTTCTAAAAAAGTGTCACTCTTCTTTGAGGCCAAATAAAAAGTGTCCTTTGGCATCAGTTGAAAAAGTAAAACATGGACCTTTAGAGAGGACGCTAATCCTGGTATGAATAATATGGGGAGGCAGACGCATGAGAAGGTTATAAAAGTGGGAATAAGAAGACTTTTGGGAATCAGAAGTGTTAAATATTAGCTCTGATACCATGTTAAATGGATAATATTATCAAACGCAATGTGATGTGTTATACCATGTTGTGTATACTAGAGTGAACGCGGAAGAGGAAGCATAGAATAGGAACATCGAGAACACGAGGGTTACGTGGTTCAGCCTTGACGGCCTACATCCACAGAGGAATCCCTTAAGGGCTACATCTTTATTATGTATAAGAGTGTAGTACAATAACCTGTGTTACAATGAACCCTAACATGAGTATATATAAGCGACTAAACCCTAGACTAATAGACTTCTAGTACAAGTAGGAGACTTAGCTTGCACACAAAGTAGAATTAGGCTTGAGCCTATTACATTGGGCTAATATAACTAATATATATCTCTAACACCCTCCCTCAAACTCAAGGTGGAAGCTCGATGAAGGCTTGAGGTTGGATAAGCATGAGAAAATCACTTGGAGATGTCTTGAAGAATGCCTTTAAAGAAACCACAATGAGTAATATGCCAATTGACCAATTTCGGAGTTTCAAATGAAGAAACGGAGTCCAAAATTGGAATCTACGCGAAAAACTGAGCAAGATAGGCCATTTTTGGAAATTTTGACTTTGGTCAAAAGTCAACGCAAAAGTCAAAGTCAATTGTCCAAGGTCAAAGTCAACGGTCAGTGCTTCACGGGTCAGATCCGGGTGGTCCGGGTCGGGTTGGTCCTGTCAATGATCAGCTAGGTGACGTGGTGCTGACGAGGCGACACTATTGACGTGGCTAGCGACGTGGCTGATGACGTGGTTGATGACGTGGATTAGGGCTGACGTGGCAAAGGCTTGCTGGTGCTGACGTGGCAAGATGACGTCAGCAGCATACTTCAGGTGAGTTCTTCGGCGCGTGGGAAGTCCACCGGCGCGTGGGTTAGATGCCAGAAATTCTACCGGCGCGTGAGGGCGCGTGTATTGTCAGATTATGGCCGGAATTTCAGGGTTTGTAGATCGGTGAACGAGTAGGCCGTCTAGGCGGCGCGTGTGGTAATAAGACGATCTAAAATTCAGGAATCTAAGGCGGCGCGTGGGAGAGTTTCGGAGTCAACTGCGGCGCGTGGAGGCGCGTGGAAGGGCTTCTGGTGACCGGATTTCTGGGTTTTCCACACGGTAGGCCGTGGAGCGTGGTTGTGTAGTTGGTTTCGTCAGGCGAAGGCTTGATTTGCACAGATCTGAAAGGTGAGTGGTTCGACTTGCTTGAGAGATCAGAGATGTAGCAGTGAGGCAGCAACGGGGTTTCTGTGGGAGCTGCGTGATGCTGTGGACCCAGATCTGAAAGAAGGCATGGGCACTGTTGTGGATCTGTGTTATGCACGTGAGAATCTTCTTTACTTGCTAGAGATGTTTGTTTGATGCCAAGAACGAAGTTTGGCTCTGATACCATGTTAAATATTAGCTCTGATACCATGTTAAATGGATAATATTATCAAACGCAATGTGATGTGTTATACCATGTTGTGTATACTAGAGTGAACGCGGAAGAGGAAGCATAGAATAGGAACATCGAGAACACGAGGGTTACGTGGTTCAGCCTTGACGGCCTACATCCACGGAGGAATCCCTTAAGGGCTACATCTTTATTATGTATAAGAGTGTAGTACAATAACCTGTGTTACAATGAACCCTAACATGAGTATATATAAGCGACTAAACCCTAGACTAATAGACTTCTAGTACAAGTAGAAGACTTAGCTTGCACACAAAGTAGAATTAGGCTTGAGCCTATTACATTGGGCTAATATAACTAATATATATCTCTAACAAGAAGAATATTATATTTGATTGGGGAATGTTGAAAACTAGAGTGAATCCCTAACACACAAAATATGCCTGTGAAAAATGCCAGCATCATTGCTATTAGGGCAAGGACGGTTAGGTTAAAGGCCAACAAAAAAGAGTGCCACCGGAAAAAGGAGAGTATCTATTGGTTAAGCCACATTGGCACGAATAGCTATAACAAGGCAGAAATAGTAGATAGCATCATGGCTATACTATTTGAAATAATAAATGCTTTGAACGCAATATTTGTTCTCAGAATTGCAGAGCCTGCACCAGCGTCTTGGCCAGAAACAAAACCTCCAGGCACGGTCATACCTGCTGCAAAGGTCACATGCAGTTGCAATGAGTGCGGCCACTACTAAATGGGCTTTGGCTGCTTTCTCCACCTTAGACGTAAATTTTTCTTCGATGATATCATCTTTTCATTTTTCAAAATCATGTTCTTGCCTTCGACCTTGACGACTCTCCGAAATACACGCTTTGATTGACAAAAGTTCGCAAATGTAATCTTAGGTAGGTATAAAAACTATGCAACAAGGAGAATAGTTAGATTTCGAGAAACAGAAAAGATAGGACAACTGCAGAATTTATGAAAAGATGCCGTTTGAAAATGGACACAATGTACGTTCTTGAAGTTTCAAGTAAAAAAAAAAAAAAAAAACATTGCCTTGATATTATGGGTTGAAGAGAAAAGATTGCATTACCTTCCCAATTCCTATTTCTTCACTAGTTAAAGTGACGTTGAAAGCATCGAGGTTTTGTCTGATGAAGGCCATCTTATCTAGTCTCAGGTCATTCATGACTTGAGGCATGAGCTTTGAAGAATTAGAATGGTGATGCAGAACTGTGTTTCCATCGGCATCCTTCTCATTCCAAAGGCTTTTAAGAGACGATTTTTCTAGGATGAAACGCGTTGCATCCCAAGGAGAAAACGATCTCACAGCAAAAGTGACTTAGCTGTAGCACAGCAGAGTTTCCTGTTCAGTAGTAGACACTTCAAAATGAGAATTTGAGAAAAAAAAAAAAAAAAATTATCTATAAAAGAGGCCTTCACTTTGTCCTATACTTTTTTCCCCAAATTGGGATTATACCTTTTTGTTTCAATTTTAAACATTAAAGGCAATTCATGTTATTCCTCAAGAAGATATATATATATATATATATATTTTTTAATAATTAGATTATTGGGGTTGTGGGGATTCAAACTCTAAGCTTCTCGTTGAGCTACAAGGCTCTTGGCATCATTTGAGGAACCTATATAAACAGAAACGGCAAATAAATATATGAAAACCTTATCACATCATCTGAGGAACCTATATTTCTGACAATAAACCTAGCAAGCTCTCCTGGAAGTTAAAGTGTGGAACTGCATCAATCAAAGTACAGATACAGCGAACAGCAACATGCTGAAATGAAGGCTTCTTTTCTAACATTATCAACCACTGCAGGTATTCCTGTAAACATGAATTAGAAGAATAAACCCATCAAAACTTATCACGATGAACATTCAAGCCCTTCAGTTTTCAGACAATCCAAACAACAGGTAAGAAATATAAACATTCTCCAACATTGCCAATACATTCTAATTAAAATACCTTGCCGATGGAGTTATGAAAGCAGCCAAATATGTCGAGCATGTAACAGT
Source organism: Quercus glauca (assembly GCA_023736055.1). NCBI lineage: Eukaryota > Viridiplantae > Streptophyta > Magnoliopsida > Fagales > Fagaceae > Quercus > Quercus glauca. Next base: position 16,097,141 of record CM043318.1, on the reverse strand, counting down.
GTTAAATTCCAATCTATTATCAACTATTTAAAGTGATAGGCCACAAATTGAATGACCCCTTGTGATTTAAACTAATTAATTAATTAAGCCAAGTTATTAGTTAATCAATTTATCATGCAAATGGTGGCAGCACAAACAAATCACCGAATAACTAAATATGCAGCGGAAAATAAAAGACACGGTGATTTGTTCACGAATAGAGAAAACCCTAACGGCAAAAACCCCACCAGGTGATTTTCAGGTCACCACTCCCGAAACTCCACTATTATCAAATCAAGCGGTTACAAATAAGGAATCCCAAGTACCTTACCAACTTACAGTTGAACCCTTACCCCAATACCCAATTGGACTTGATCTGTAGTGACAGTTCTCCCTTTTGATGCACGGCTCCCAAGTACGTGACTAACCAGATGCGTGGATCCCAGTACGCGACTTCAAACACCAACTTTAGGAAGAGAGGTTGGCTGCAAAGTTCTTCAGATCATCCTATGCAATGAAGATCAGGAAGATGCTTGGTCACAAAACCCTAAGGTGCAAAATACACAGCAACTTCTTGAAGAAGATGAACTAGGTCAAGAACTTCGTCTTAGATCACAATTTGCTTGAACAAGGATTGCTCAATGCTTATGCAACTTGTGCCAATGTTGACGGCTCTTAAAACACTCCATTTATATGTTTAGGGTTAGAAGAAAAGAAGGCCCAAAAACACATTCACGGATCCCAAGAAAATCATAACAGAAATCTGACTTTTTAATTCTTGACAGATAGCAGGTGTCGAGGTAGGTGTCGAGCAGGTGTCGAGCTTTAAAATTTAAGCACTTCAACTTGCTTTTTCTAGGACAGACTTGATGACTTCAATACTTGATCTTGAAACCTTGTTTCTTGAAATATTAAAAACACCTAGAACTACCCAATTACAAGTAGAGTGCGTTTTGTCAAAGGATTAGCCAATTTACATAAAATATGACATATGTTCTTAACATGTGAACACATATGTCCTAACAATCTCCCACTTTGGCAATCCGTGACAAAACCACAACAAACAAATGAACATATGAGAGAAGTCATAAATCACTCAACTTGTGAGAGACCGCGCCCCCGGCCCGTTTTTTAGGAATGTTGGGCCAAACCCATGTGAATGGGTGGAGTCGTGTTATTGCCTCTCAAAATGGAGGTTTAACTGATTATATTTTTCCCTTTAGATTAAGGGTTTTACAATGGAGTCGCCACTTATTTAATTATTGGGATAAATAAGAAAACCAAAATTGAAAAATTCCCCATTTTATTAATTTACAATTGAATTTACAGTGATCATAGGAAAATTACATGGCTTTGATCCTAGATACAATCTAAGATAAAGTACATGGCTTTGTTTCCTAGTTACAATCTAAAAATCGAAAATTATATAGATAAGCACTTGATCTACTAACCCTTGATCTACTAACCCTTGATCTAAGTTCGGAGGCTATGTTACAAAGTGGGAAGGTGTTAGGCACCCACCTTGCCCGGTGAAACCGGTCTTCTAGATTATGGTGGCCAACATTCATATCACATCATCCAATATGTCAATCAATTTGCATGTTAAATTTAAAGTGTGTGCATGTGATGAACCCTAATCCAATTTATTAAGCATTGCATTTGGATTGAAAATTAAATTCTAGTGAATGTGTGTGTATGGTGATATCCTAGATTCAAGGACTTGAAAGAATTATGAAACAAACATGTTTTTCATTTTTTTGATGTGGATTTAAGATCAAAACTAGTGTTTATGCATGAACATGTGATGAACAACTAAGAACATGTAAAGAACACATAAGAACATTCAAGAACATTCAAACATATTCAAGAGAACCTAAATAATCACTATCATGCTTTAATCCTAAATTCTCATCTTGGCAACACAATAAACAAGTTAGGGAAAGGGATTATACCTTCATGCAAGATCCATATGATGGAGGAGGAGACTCTTGGTAGAGGTCCTAAGGGAGGAGGAAAAAAAAAAAGTTAGGAGAGGGAGAGTGAGTCTCACTCAATACCTTGAGTCTCAGGAAGACCAAGATATGACAAGACTACTCTACTTCCTAGAACTCAAGAGAGGAGAAGAGAGGGGGTTTTCTTTTGGTGTCTTGGAATGAAGGAGGGGGAGGGTTTATATAGTAGTAGTGGAGGGAATATGAATGGAATGCCATTTAATGAGGGTTGACAAGGATTATGAATCTAGACCTCATTTTAGCCTTGGGGAAAATCTGGTGCATTAAATGGAGAGATTAGTGGGAGTGGGAAGCAAGCCAAAATTCGGTTTTCCCGTAGCTGCTGTAACAGCTTGTAGAGCCAATTTCGAAAAATCATATCTGACCCAATTCTGATCGGAATTGTCTCGTTCTTGTACTCAAATTGAAGCCCTGGATGTCTAGTTTCTGGGAAAATTAACCTCATTCACAGATTCAAAATGTTCTGAGAGATATTGATAAAATGGTGAGCAGAGGTCATTTGTTAGAAAATGGTTTCAGCACAATTAACATTAATAAGTCCCAAATTAGCTCCCAATTAATATTAAATGGCTCCAATCACTCCCATTTCAGACTTAATTGGTTCCAAATTTACTCTAATTAAAAGATAATTGCACAAATTACTCATTGAATAATTAATGTTTAACTATCTAATTAATTAGGTGTATACAACCTCACCATAAAATGTAGTCCTAACCAATTAAATTATGACACATCATTGATCTCCAATTGATTACACTTATAACCAATTAAAATCAATTGTTCATAATCACATATAGTCGGACTCAATTTGTGATAGTGCACCTTGGCCATTAAAACTTGATTTGATGATAACTTTCAATCTGATGGTCTGATTAGGGCTTATGGCCAGTCGATTTGATCGTTACAACATCAAGATCATTTTGATGAAATGAGATTAAGAATCTAATGACCAGAATCAAGATGCATATTTCCAAGTCAAAATTACCCTTTTACCCTCCAGGTGAGGTTAAATGCGGGTTGCAAAATGGGGTGTCAACACAACTCATATTCACTTGTTAAATACAATAAAATCTATCCTAACACAAACTCTTGAAAAACTTTGCAAGAAAAGAGTTTATGACAAGTAGACTTTGACAACCTGTATTTCTGAAACACTTTTAAACAAAACTCATCAAGGCATCTTGTGTGAAACAGAATTAATTAGATTGCATACAAATATAAAAAACATGTGTATAAAGAAAGAAAAGAAACAACACATGAAGAGATAGGTGAAAGAAAAACATACATCCACATATATAGAAAGATAAGTACAATGTATGTAAAACTGGTCACAAGACCTCATATACAAGATCAATGTATCTATAAAGACTAGAAAAGAAAAGATACATCAAAACCTCACTACATCCCTAAAAAAAAATATGAACACTCCCCCTATCAAAAATGTCCTATACTAACTCTCCCCCTAAGATGACTACTCTCATAGTCCAATCCAAAACTACTCCCCCTTTTTGTCACGAATGACAAAGGGTAGAGTGTCATGTAGACATCTCATCAGTAGAGCTAGCATCTCCATCATCATCATCGGAAGCATCATCGTCATCACCATCATCATCATCATCCTCAGCATCAGAATCTGAAGCGACTGGAGGAGGTGGTGGAGGAAAGGCCTCAGAAGCAATACCACCCATGGTCGCCTGTCGTCGTGCAATACGACCAACACGAACGTTCACCTGATACAACTCAGTGGTGAGTGTATCGAGGCGAGCATCCATGCGCTGCAGCTGTGCCATGATATCTCTAAGAGATACATCGCCTGAAGAAGGAAGAGGAGTCGATGTAGACGGAGCAGATCTGGATGGAGCCGAACAGGAGAGAGGAGTGGAATCTGGCTGTCACGACCTAAACTATGCCTCACTACGTTTTACGGTAGCGGCATCTATGGCAGATATGTGGGTGAAGTGGTCGGACACAGGGAAATGGATGGAAAAATGGCGTAGTATCCTCGTGATAACGGAAGGAAAGATGAGCTTATCACGGGACGCCGAATCTAAATGAACATCTATGATAGAGAAAATGAAGTGAGAAGGAAAATCTATCGTAAGATGCTCAAGTAGAGATAGCAAGAAACGAGCACGAGGCTCTGTGATAGAGTTATAGTGAGAGAAAGGATGAAGTACAAAAGTCATCACCATGTTTAGGAACCTAGGACCTTTAGCAAAAGGTCTACATGATGTATACTGATGCTCACCCCACTCAGAAGGGCGCTCACAAAAGGCAGAAATGAGCTCATCCTTGGACATAGTCCTCAGTCGCTCACAAGTAGGATAGTCAGGAAACTCTATCCTAGGGACCCTAAGCACATCCGCAACTAGCTGCGGTGTGACAGCAATGCGCGTACCTCGAACGCGAGTATGAAAAAGAGGTACTGAACGATCAATCCCGTACATGTTGGAGTAAAACTCCTGAAGCAGTACAAGAGGACAAGTGACCGGGACGTCACACAGTGACTCTCATCCCCTACTGTGAATGACAGAGGGAAGGTCAGTGTTGGCAAAGTCCGCCAAAATAACTTGGCGTTCTGAATGAACTCCTCGTCTAGAAAAGTTCTCAGTAAATGCCTTGTGGGCATCTCCATCACGGAACCGAAGGTTAAAAGGAGCATTATCAGAAGAAGAGGAAGCTCCAGAACGCAGAGGGTTCCGAGCTAGAGTGGATTTACGTTTGGGTGCCATAGACACTGCTAACGTAAAAGAATGAGAAAGAGATAGAGAGGGAGACAATCAGAAAGTCCCAAACAGTTCAAATATGATAATATATTGAACAAAAAGTACGTATGCATGGGAATGCATGATCATGTGACATGCAAACATAAAAAGTATCATGGGCTCAGCCCAATCCAAACCTAGCAGCACACATTACAAGTAACACACATCTAAATGCATGGAAATATCATTCTAATGCATATGGAATGCAATGTATGACATTTTAAACACTTTTTATTGAAAACCCAACCCAAAATTTCAATAAAAACTCATTAATTTTGAAAAACCCCAAAGTTTTCAAAAAAAATCCCAAAACCTAAGATTCAAACCATGAAATGCATGAAAAAGGAATGGAAAAGAAGATCATACCACTTGATTTGAAGCAAGAAAGGCCGAAAATCGCGTGGGATGGAGATTTGAGTGAAGAAAAATGGTTTGGGAGATGAATAGCCTCGGACAGATCGAAGAGAGATCGAGAAATGAGAGAGAAATCGCGACAGATCCTTAAATAGGCACCTCAGTAAATCTCGACAGCTGAGGTGTCGAGAGGTATCGAGGATGCTGTCGAGGAAGGTATCGAGGATGCTGTCGAGGAAGGTATCGAGATATTTGCCTTCGACAGCTGAAGGTGTCGAGGAGGTATGAGGTAAGAACAGCTAAACAGATACCTGAAGCTCGATCGATCGACTAGGTGTCGAGAAGGTATCGAGGAGACAGAGAGAATCTCGATCGATCCACCAGGTGTCGAGGATGTGTCGAGATTGCGATAAGAAAAAGGCTTGAGAAGCTCGACAGATGATCAGGTATCGAGGAGGTGTCGAGACAGCAGAGAAAAGCAGTTTTTCGAGAAGTGAAAAACACAGACATGAATGCAATTAAAACAAACACCTCAACCATGATCCAATCAACATAAAAAGCTCTCAAAATCATCTCTCAATGAAAATTTAAGCACATGGATCTCCCAAAAACACACACACATACTAAACAAGTCTAAAAAATTTTATATTTCAAAAATAAGTCATGACAGTTTAGTAAGCATACAAAAGCACATGTAAAACCTTTGTGATGGCCAAATCACATTGTACCTGCACATGTATCAAAAGTAACAAAGAATATTGCGTGTTGTGTGTGAAAAATATCGCAAGATTGCATATGTGTATACATGTTATGACGATCTGAGATATGAGAAAATAACTTTAACTCACACACAATCATAACTGTTTGATGGGGACTATCACCTTCGAGGTACATCCTATAACTCCCACATCTCCTAGAATACACGCTTGCAATCATTTTTAAAGCATTTTTAATCTTTTTGCGTTTTATTTCTTTGCATATTTTCTTTTTAAACATATCATGCATGGGCTTATGAGAAAGAAAAGAAATACCCATTGATATTTGACATTTCAATTTTGCTATGCCTAAGCACACAAATGTCATTGACATCACACTTTTGCTATGCTGAAGCATACAGATGTCATTAATGATTGGCGGGCAATAGTGGTGAGATGGTTATTTATGCCTTTCTCTTAGGATTTTCTAATCCTACCCGTCAAAAAGAGTGATATGAGTGTTAAGTTTAAAGAATTAACCTAATCTTACTCATCACAAACACGAGCCACAAAGCTCACTTGCTTAGTTGTGCATAGGGATGCTCATCTAAGCTACAAGAGATACAAAGTTTAGAAAACTTTGTTTCATTGGCCATCCAAGGTACACAAGTACCAAAGTACACAAAACACACACTGTTTTTGTATTTTTCAATTTTTCAATTTTTTTTTTATTTTATATCAAAACAAAAATAAACAAAACTGAAAGTAAACATACAAAAACATGTTAACAAAGCAAAACAATGCATAAAACTAGACTGACTCAATAAAAATGCAAAACAAACAAGCAATGCAACAAATAAGAAAACAAGAAAGGAGAAGAAAGTGATGAAATCACTTAGAGTCCTTTTTCTTCCACACCTTGGAAGAGCCTTTCCTTTGATTAAATCCTTGAACCGGCGGTGAGGGGGAAGAATTGAAATCGTTCAAGTTCGAAAGGAACATGATGGCTTTTAGAAGATCTCCAAGAGGAGCAAGAGAGGATTGAAGCTGATTTTGGCTTCCAGATGCTGTCATACTGTTGCTCTGTTGGGTGGCTAGCCACTTGTAGCAATTTGGTCGAGTATGGCCGGTAGCTCCACAATGATAACAGAGATGCTGCTTCTTTTGTTTAGGCTTTTGAGAGTTAGCCTTCTTATCCCTAGGGATTTTAGCATCTTTCTTATCTAACTTAGGGGGTGCTCCTTAGATGGATTTTTCTTTGTCTATGTTCTCACTAGCTAATTCAGTTTTAACATCAATGTTCTCAATTTTAACAGTATTAGCAGGAGGAACAAAAACAGTAGAACTAGTAGAAGCAAAGTTAGAGAAAGAAAGACTATACCCTAAACCTGTTCGATCTGAAGCAGATTTCTGGTTGCTGAGCATCTCATCAAGTTTTGCACTTGAAGTCCTCTCCAGTTGAGCTCTGACTTGAAACAGCTCTGCTTCAAGCTTCTTGGTCTTCTTAGCCAGGAAGTTGTTTTCAAACCTCAGTGCACCAATAGTTTGATTCGCCTCATCAAACTTTGTGGACAATTCTTCTCTATCAAGTTCCACATCACTGAGCTTCTTGGTGGCCAGCCTGTATAACTTCTTATGCTTTTCAGAGAGCTTGTAAAGCTTCTCATAGGCTGAATGGATATCATCTTTGTCATCCATCTTCTCACATTCAGTGTCCACCAATTCTTCTTCTTCTTCTTCCTCAACAATCCCTTCAGTAGAATTGACTGAGGCAGTGAAGGCATTTAGGATTCCGTCATCCTCATTGTTGGAATCATCTTCAGGCTTAGTGTCACTCAGGGTTGCAGCAAGAGCCTTGCTCTTTCCAATGCTCTTCAGATATGTAGGACACTCATTCTTCATGTGTCCAAACCCATGACACCCAAAACACTTTGGTCCTGCCGGAACAGTGTACTGACCGCCATCCTTGGCATCCTTCCTTCCTTTGTCTTGGCTCTTGAACTGTGAAGAACTGGATTGCCTTCGGTCCTTGTCGAAGCTCCTCCCATTGGCATTCTTCATAAACTTCTTGAACTGCCTTGTAATGTAGGACTTCATCTTGGAATCTTCATCATCGGAAGACTCATCTGTATCACTGCTCTTTGCTTTCAGGGCCATGCTCTTGCCCTTGCTTGACTTGCCAATTCTTGATAAACCTAGCTCGTAGGTCTGCAAGTTCCCAACCAACTCAGTCAAAGGAATTTTATCGATATCCATTGATTCTTCTATTGCCGTAATCTTGGCATGAAATCTCTTAGGTAGAGATCTGAGCACCTTCCTTACAACCTTGGGTTCAGGGATAGTTTCCCCAAGATTGAAGACTGAGTTCACTATGTCTTTTAGCTTGGCATAGAACTCATCAAACGTCTCATCCTCCTCCATTTTAATTTCTTCAAAGCTAGTAGTGAGCCTCTGTAGTTTTGAATCTTTGACAGCCTTTGTTCCTTCATAGGTTGTCTGTAGGATGGTCCACGCCTCCTTAGCAGTTTCTGTTGAGGATATCTTCTTGAACTCCTCATTGGTGACTGCGCTAAATAAGGCATTCAACGCTCTGTTGTTGAAGTTTGCCGCCTTTATCTTGGCTTCATCCCAATCGGCCGACGCTTCTTTTGGCTTGGTCCAGCCAATCTCAACAGCTTGCCACACCTTCTCATCTAAGGACTGCAAAAAAGCTCTCATGCGTACTTTCCAGTAGGCATAGTTAGTCCCATCAAATAAAGGAAGTATGATTAAAGATTGTCCTCTATCCATGACAAACAGGGGTCAATGGATCAAACACAGCAAAGATTAAACCTAATCAGAGTGTGCCTGCTCTGATACCACTTGATAGGCCACAAATTGAATGACCCATTGTGATTTAAACTAATTAATTAATTAAGCCAAGTTATTAATTAATCAATTTATCATGCAAATGGTGGCAGCACAAACAAATCACCGAATAACTAAATATGCAGCGAAAAATAAAAGACACGATGATTTGTTCACGAATGGGGAAAACCCTAACGGCAAAAACCCCACCGGGTGATTTTCAGGTCACCACTCCCGAAACTCCACTATTATCAAATCAAGCGGTTACAAATAAGGAATCCCAAGTACCTTACCAACCTACAGTTGAACCCTTACCCCAATACCCAATTGGACTTGATCTGTAGTGATAGTTCCCCCTTTTGATGCACGGCTCCCAAGTACGTGACTAACCAGATGCGCGGATCCCAGTACGCGACTTCAAACACCAACTTTAGGAAGAGATGTTGGCTGCAAAGTTCTTCAGATCATCCTATGCAATGAAGATCAGGAAGATGCTTGGTCACAAAACCCTAAGGTGCAAAATACACAGCAACTTCTTGAAGAAAATGAACTAGGTCAAGAACTTCGTCTTAGATCACAATTTGCTTGAACAAGGATTGCTCAATGCTTATGCAACTTGTGTCTATGTTGACGGCTCTTAAAACACTCCATTTATATGTTTAGGGTTAGAAGAAAAGAAGGCCCAAAAACACATTCACGGATCCCAAGAAAATCAAAACAGAGATCTGACTTTTTAATTCTCGACAGATAGCAGGTGTCGAGGTAGGTGTCGAGCAGGTGTTGAGCTTTAAAATCTGAGCACTTCAACTTGCTTTTTCTTGGACAGACTTGATGACTTCAATACTTGATCTTGAAACCTTGTTTCTTGAAGTATTAAAAACACCTAGAACTACCCAATTACAAGTAGAGTGTGTTTTGTCAAAGGATTAGCCAATTTACATAAAATATGACATATGTTCTTAACATGTGAACACATATGTCCTAACATAAAGAAATCAATCCACATTATGACATGGATTTAACTAGAAGTGCAGCTAAACCAAAAACCCTAGCTATCTGAACTCAATGGATTGCTCTCCTTTTATTCCTAAAACAGTTGCCTAATGTGAGTGTCCATAACACAGAATTGATAGAACTTTACCACTATAAATGGATTGTATCATTGAATAAACCCACTGGATTGTATCCTGAATAAACCCACCAAGCATAAGAAGTGACTCCTGTTTGTATTTGGTATTGAATTTTGTTATTGCTGTTCTATACAAATTTTCATATCAGAATCAAATTTATTTATATATAAATTATAATAAAAAAATTAAAAAACGAAGTCTTAAAGTTTTACATTTTTTTAAAAAAATAAAAAATTACAAGGAAAAAAAAAGTACAGCACACATCTATATATATAAAAATCTCAAGAACGAAAGTAAAATTAGTAAGAGAAAACTAGGTGGACATTAATTCTTTTTCTTTTTTGGCCCTTCTATACATTTCCGTCTACCCTTTTTCATTTTATGATATTCTTATTGTCTTCTACTTATCAGATGCACAAACAAACAAACCTTTTTTTTGTGAGTAAAATAATTTCACACACACACACCTTTTAAGAAGTAATTAATTTTTTTTTGAACTATAAGAACCAAAATTGTTTAACTGAAGAATCAGTTAAAAAAATAACCTAGACTCTTATATCTATGGAGTTTAAAGCAATCATCAAGAACTTTATAAATCAGATCAAGTCTACAGGCACTCCAATTCTTCTTTAAGCATACACTATTTTAATTAATGAAATCTGGTATAAAAAAAAAAGCTGCATGCTCTTGAAACTTTAATAACATCAATAGGTATAACAAAAGATAGTAATTTGTTTCATTAAAATTTTATACATTACAGCTCATTAAAAAAATTAAAAATATATGAGGCAGACAAGTTATGAAAAACCAATTTATTGTTGTAACTTCTATATTATATCAGGGTAATATCTTTTATCAAAATGTTAAATATTTGAGGTCATGGAACAAGTTAAAATCAGATGAGGCAGAGAATTAATGACAAAACAATGTATTGGTACCAATTTTAGAATTAAGAAATGCCACAAAACCAGGAAAAAGAAAACCTTCCCATAAAAGCACATTGAGCAACAGGATACAAAAAGAAAACCTTCCCACAACACCAAAAAGAAGTTACTTTTTTTATAATGAAAAAAAAAAAAAAAAGATCAAGATCGAGACTATTTCATTACTTCTGAATATTAATTATAGTTCTTTTGAGTTACTTAATGATGAGCATTACATGTACAGACATTAAAGAATGTAAAGACCACGAAATTTGCAATCGCCCAGGACAAAGTTGCATTAACAGAATAGGGAGTTATGATTGTTCTTGCATCAAGGGGTACCGTTTGGACTAGGAAGCACGGATGCGTTTCAGGACTCGGGTGCGGGTGTGGCGGGACTCGGCGATTAAAAAATTATTAAAAATATATATTTTTATATTTTTAATATATTGCTAAGCATACTTTTTCACATTATATAAACATATACCAAATTTAAAAGTAATAATAGATAATAACTAAAACATGATGTTCATAAATTAAATATAACCCACAAGATTGAAACTAAAACATTCTATGATGTTCGGAAATTAGAATACAACTCACAAGTTTGAAACTAAAACAAAATAAAAGATAATCAAACACTGCAAACACAGCAGACCCAGAGAGTAGCTGGACGAAATCGGAAAAAACAAGCACACAAACACAGCAATGAGCAAACACAGGAGACCCAGAGAGAAATCAAAAAAAAAAGAAAAAGAAAAAAAAAAAAGAGTAAAACGAAAGCAAGAGAGCACACCTGAAGCCGAGACTCGCAGAGAGGGAGAGCAGTGCTTGGACGAGAGATGAGGGATGGAGTGAGAAAGAGACAAAGTGCTTGGACGAAAGTGAGAGTGTGTGAGAGTCTGAAGGTTTTAGGTTAAGTTCAAACGGTGCGTTTCGCACCTTTTTTTTTTTTTTTTTTTTTATTTCGGCCTGACTTGGCCATTTCGGCTTGAACCGGTTTCGGCCGATAAGGCCAAAACAGCCCGAGTCGGCTCCATTTGCGCCATGTCGGCGCGAGTCGGGGACGCCACGTGGCAGGACGCAGCCCGATGTGGCACAGATGCGCGGTCAGCGGCGTCCCTCCCACGTCGTCGCGTCCCGCTGAGTCCGACGCGGGTGCGGCTCCTCCGGAGCTGCGTCCGTGCATTCCAGCATTTGGACCAAATTGCAGGAGTAGAACTCTGTGTTACCAATCAATCATCACTACAAGTTAACCTCTTGATTGGTAAGTATACATATTTTATTGCACCCTCACACGTTTGGGTTAATATGCCTCTAGAATTGCATTTAATTGTGTGTGAATTGTTCTCCTCATTGTTTTTGGTACTGATTTAGTAATAGTTATTAGTTATACTTTTGGGGGGGGAGGGGTGGTGTTACACTTCTCCATATGTTTCTACAGAAGGATTTGTTTGTTTGTTTAGACCTCTAAACATTCAGATTGTTTAACCTAATTTATTAACAAGTAGTTACTTAGGTTTATTATGAGATCTAGGTTAAACACGAACAATCATATCACTAAGTGCAGAAAAGTAAAGAAGACAAGCAATATGATGACCCAAGAAAACCAATGAAACCATCTAGTTTCAATGCAAAAAACCTGGGGAGGATTTAACCAAAACAATCCACAAGGCAACAAATTCACTATATAGAATGGAAGTTTTACAATAGATTTTTACCTAAATCTAAAGCTTCCTTTTGTAATACTTACTCACGTGACCACATGTAGCTTTGAATCCACGGACTCTTCTATCTGAATTTGTTGCGCACAAACACCCTTGTTTGTGACTTCAAGATCCCACTCAAAACTTTAGATCATCAGCAGTTGTTGATCTTGTATGCAGCAACTTATCTCCACCGGTTCTAGTATGTGGATCTTCTTTTCGGTATATGCTTGTGAGTTAGAAGGTTACAAAACCTCACAGATCTTACAAGAGTAACTCACAAGACTTCACGAGAATTTTGAAACGTGATTTAGGGTTTTTCGTTTATACCTAGTAGTGTAGGACTCAAACCCTAAACGTTTCGCAGGATTTCGAGCCTGATTTAAAATCTGTAGAAAACACATCTCGATGGGTCGAACCTGTCTCTCGATTGGTCGAGCCTTGCAGTTTCTAAATTCTTCTTTCTACAACTTGAATATTCTTGAATCTTGACTTAAATCAACTTGAGCAATGTCTAACACTATTCTAAGACATGAATGTCTTAAACTAGCCATGTTTTTGTACTTGGTTTGCTAACTTACATAAAATTAGAACCAAAACATTTATTCCTAAATATTTAGAACCTAAAAACCTCCCACTTTGGCAATCCGTGACAAAACATACATGCACATGAATTGCTGAAATTCAAGAACTAACCCAATACAAGTTGTTGCCTTACTACAATTCAGTCATAATCTACTATCTACAAGTCGCAACAATAAACAGCAGCATCATGAAAGAATTAACTTGTAGATTCTTGAAACACTGAAAACAAACCATAAACACATGTGGAAAATACAGTATAAATCATAACTTGAACTTGATTTCACAAAATCAAACTAAAATAAGATATCCAATGAGAATAATCAATGTATCAATAAGCATCAAGTTTGTGAAACAAGAACAAACTAAACAAAATAAACATAAACACAACCTAACTCAAAAACTCAAACTCAAACTAAATACATACATCTAAAAAAAAAAAAAAACTGCTCCCCCTAAGTACAAGAGCTCACACAACTACTCTCTCTTTTTATTACGTATTGCCAAAAGCAACCGTCATTCATCCGAGGGTGGAGGTGGTGGAAAAGAACTCCTAACTCAATAAAGTCAGCTCTCAAGGCAGCTACGTCAGAGATAAGATCACCCAAAAGCTGTCCATGAGTCACCTGTGTCATCATGAAAGTCTCCATCATGATATGTTGTGACGACTGCATCTCAAGTACTCTCTCAAGCATGAAATGGAGAGAAGGAGAGGCTGTAGAAGGACCATCAGCATCAGCAACAACATCAACATCAACATCAACATCATCATCAGTAGCAATAGCAGCTATAGGATCAATTGGCACATCCTCATGGGAGGGCTCTATTCTTTGTCTCTTTATTGTTCCTACACTTGGTTTAGTTGGCTTCTTCTGTGCATTGCGCTGCTTTAGGAAAGTAGCTTCAATGGGTGTTGTGAGATGGACCAACTTAGAAGAGGGGAAACACTTTAACTCTATAAAGCCTAAGATCCTATGAATAAAGATAAGAAAGTAGAGACGTTGTTTCCTAGCATTGTTCCTATGGACTTCAACAATGGTTTGAATGAAAAGGGAGAGAAAACATATGGAAGCATTAGTGATGAGAGCATATAGGAAGACATACCTATCAATAGGAATTGTATGCACATGAGAGATAGGAAATATGTTATGACATGCAATCCTAAACATCAAATAGTTAAACTCGGTTAACTCGTGAGAATGGAGTCTAGGTTCAGAACCCTATATGGCAAGTCTTCCATAGAGAAAGACATGACATCATCTAATGGAGGAGACTCGGTGTATGGATAGGTAGGACGCTGAACAAGAGGCACAAAAAGAGCAGCAGAACTATTTTCTTAGTGATTTGAAACTCTTCACCTCGAATCCAAGTAGTCAAGAAGTGACCACCGGATGAAGTAGAGTGAATACAGAGATTTGAAAAGAATTCTCTAATCAAGGTAGTAAGAGGAGACTCAAAACCAGAATAGAGAGGTAACCAACTCCTAGACTCTAGATTTTGTTTGACTAATGGATCTAACTCATCTAGGTTAATCTGCCTTTCACTCCAAATGGACTTGTACTTGACCAAATTTTCAAACTTTTGAGCATTTGGAAGACAATGAAACCTAATCTAATCAAACTCCTCAACAGAGGTAGAAATGGACTTAGCTACTCTTTTGGCTTTGGTTCTAACATTGGTTTTAGCTCTCTTAGGGGCCATTTCTAAGATCTAAAGAGGGAGGAAACAGAACAGAAACACAAAAATCAAGGGCAGACTGCATTAGAGAGAAAAAATAGGATATATATGTGCAATCTTCAAAATCTATATGATGCATGATGCATTGACTTAGATGATGCATGAACTAATGCATTGAGGTGTTCAAATTATCACAATTTTGAAAAATTGACCCAAAAATCAAGTTTTATTAAAAATCCCCAATTTATGAAGAACATAAACCCTAATTTTTCAAAAACACACAAATTGAGCAATTGATCATCACAACAAGTATAAAACATGTTATAAACAATCAATCAATCAACAACAATGATCAATTTTACCTAATTTTACCCAATTGAACAAAATCCTCAAATTCTCAAGAACACATGAACCTTGATTTCGAAAAATTTCACAATCTATGAAAATTTTCAAATTAAAGCAAAGGAATCATGTATATATCATGCATAGACAAAAACCCATCAATCATTTTCACTCAAAACACACAAAATCATCAAAATCCCCAAAAAATTTTAGTTCAAAAATTTTAGAAAAAAATGACATATTAATGCATGAGTGCATGTAATTTGAATAAAAGAAATGGTAAAAGAGTCGTACTTGATATGAGAAAGAAAACACTTGAAGCTTTTAGCTAGAAAATACTTTTTTTTTTTTTTTTTTTTTGAGTTCTAAGAAGGGATCGAAAGGAATCGAAGAGAAAGAGTAAGAAAGGACAAAACTGATCTGTTAAAGCCTTAAGAATTTAAAATTTTCGAATTTTGATCGGTTGAGAGGAATCAAATAGTGATCGAATGGGCTATTTTAAAATTTTCGATTGATTGAGGATCAATCGAGTAGGAATCAAGCCAGACAAAGATTTTTGGCCTAAAAACTGGACATTTTTGATCGGTCGAGAATCAGATTTAATTGATCGAACTAGTAAAAAAAAAATGAAAATTTGAAAACCTTGGAAGAAAACACTTGAAGCTTTTAGCTAGAAAATACTTTTTTTTTTTTTTTTTTTTAGTTCTAAGAAGGGATCGAGAGGAATCGAAGAGAAAGAGTGAGAAAGGACAAAACTGATCTGTTAAAGCCTTAAGAATTTAAAATTTTCGAATTTTGATCGGTTGAGAGGAATCAAATAGCGATCGAATGGGCTATTTTAAAATTTTCGATTGATTGAGGATCAATCGAGTAGGAATCAAGCCAGACAAAGATTTTTGGCCTAAAAACTGGACATTTTCGATCGGTCGAGAATCAGATTTAATTGATCGAACTAGTAAAAAAAAAAATGAAATTTTGAAAACCTTGGAAATTTTGCAGAAAATCAACTAAAAACTAGTTTTTAAAATATGAAATGCACACGAATACTTCTAGAAGATTTCAAAATAGTTTTGCTCTCAAATTTTCAAACTTTTCACAAAATAGAAGTAAAAATCACTTAATTTAAAAATTAAAAAACGCTTTTCTTCAAATTCAACTCAAACCAAAGAAAATGTAGCAAACATCACTTCATGAGTAATCAAAGATGGCCAAATTAGTCAACACACAATCATATGTACAGAATTTAGCATTGATTTGCGTGGTGTGTGCAACTACTAAGTGTACAAAGTACAAAAAATGTAATATGTAGATAGTAATCAAACAAATTTTCTTCATCATCAATCACATTGGTTTGAAAGTGACTATTACCTAAAGAGTTATATCATATAACTCTTACATCTCCTAGAAAGCACGCTTGCAATCATGTAAAAGCATTTTGGCTCTTTTTGCTTTTTACCATTTTTTTTTTCTTTTTAAGCACAATCAAAGATATCATGCATAGGCATATAGGAGATAGAAAAGAAAATACCCTTGTTACAACATTGTTTTTAAAGATAACACCTCTTTTTATTTTGCTGTGCAAATGCTACACCTTACCGAGCTCAGCTTTTATGATTTGCACATAGGTGTTCATCATTGGCGAGTAATAGTGATGAGATGGTTATTTATACCTTTCTCATAGGATTTTCTAGTCCCCACGATCAAAACAATGTGACATCAAAATCAAGATCGTTTGTTCAAAGACTATAAACAACTTACACAATTAAGCACTAAATAGCATAAACTAGCAAAGTGCAAAAAGTAGCTCATCAAAGCTAAGCAAGGTACATAGTCATGAAATGCAAATTTCATTGGCCAACCTTAATTACATAGTGGTGTGCAATACAAAACTTAAAAAATAAAAATAAAAAAATTAAAAAATTAAAAAATTAAAAAAACTTCAAAGAATCCTATTCAACCCTAGAATGAAATGCAAAAAATAAAATCCTAAGCAAAACATTTCGTCCAAAGAATCAAGAGATTAAGCACGAGGATCGTGTCAAACAAACTCATTTATGATGAGTCTTTTGCATCCACACTTTCTTAGATGCAAACCTAAATTTGGAGTTTCTAGACACATAGGATTGTTGACCAACTCCAGTATTGGCATAGAAATTGAGAGCCTTTTACCAATTCATGAATAAGTGGCATGGGATCTTGTACTTTCAGCACAAACACTTTTGGTTTAGTTGCTTGCTTGCTAGCTTGCAACTTGAAGCCATTTAGGAGAGTATCTAGCTCCACCATAAAATTTACAAAACCACTAAGGTTTGTGTTGTTTCTTACCTACAGGATTAATACGTTGTTTGGGTTTGGTTTTACTTAGATCTACTCTTATTCTCCTAGTGGCTAGGACTTCTTCCTTATGAACCCTAACTTCTGGTTTAGGCATAGACACAGGAGGAAAAAACTTGGTGGAAGTCACCACAGAAGACAAACCACTCTCAACATAACCTAACCCAGTCTTATCAGATGAAAATTTTTGAACACTCAGCATGTTATCAAGTTTAGAACTAGAAATTCCTATCAATTTGTTCTCTAGAAACAAGTAATTTAGTTTCTAAAATTTTAACATTTTCAATCAAAGGCATGTTCTCAATATTAACAGCATTAATGAATTCATTAGCATCAAACAGTTTGACCAAAAGATTTTTCTTTTTATGTTCAAGAATATCTATCTTTTTCAACCCTAAGTAAACATTCATAACATCTTTTGTTGCAATCTTACATAGCTTGTTGTAAGTCTCTTGCAAGTCAGCATTCTCAGAGAGTTCCCCATTAGAAGGGTTCTCATCAACAATTTCAAATTCACCAACTATAGCAGTAGCAATGAAAGCTATGAAATTTCCTTCTTGATCACTATTAGACTCGTGACCAGATTCTTCATCATCACTAAGAGTAACAGCCATAGCTTTACCCATTGACCTCATGTATGTAGGACATTCTAACCTTACATGTCCATACCCTTTGCATCCAAAATATTGTTGGCCTAAAGAATTGTTAGATGATTGAAAAACCTTATCTTTAGGTTTTTTTTGAGAAAATATTTTTGGGTTGTTTATTCTTTTTCACATTCCTAGGGTCAGCAAGATTTCGATTTCTTGCCCTTCTATTATTGATTTTTGTTGTAGGCCTTTTTGTGCTATTGGGCTGGGCTGCCTCCTGTGGTACTAGGCCCAAATATTCTGAGTAAGGGAGTTGAGACTGGTTCAACTGCAACTCAATTTGGTCCAACTTGTGCGCAAACTATGCCTCGTTTGCCAAGAGCGTGCTTACAACAGGCAGAACTACTTTAGATGAGTTGTGGCAAGCAGACAAAATAATAATAACAACAAAAGGAAGTACTTCAGCTTTTTAATCAAAGTGAATAAATAATTCTTAATTAAGAAAGATAATCACAATAATATCAATCACTTTTGTAAAGAAAGTAAGGGAAACAAGTGGGTAGTATACGAGTTAATCAAAAAGAAAGAAATCAGATCAATCTGATCAGTAGGGCCAAAACCAGAGAGGGAAGAACGTTTCTTCTCAATGCGAATAATCTCCCGAGGAAATCCTACCGTGGAAATTAGTCACTTTGAGGGAAACGGACCTGAGTGGTTGGTGCACAAGAGAAGCCTTTGCTTCTGGCAGAGAGTAGGACTTTGAGAGGGAGAGAGGGAATCAACCTATTGGTGCATGCTTGCCGTTTTAACTCTCTTTTTTTCTTTCCTTCTTCTAGTGTTCCTTTCTTCTTCTTTTTTTCTCAATATTTGTTTTCTATTCCATGGTTTTTCTTAGAGGTTCCTATTACCGTCCTTCTGTCCTCTGTGCACGGCAAGGGCCTCCTTTTATAGTGCCTGCCGTGACTAGGTTTTACCATTTTAGCCCTTAACTACCTTTGTATGGTCTAGGTGTACTTGCCAACCACCACTGGTCCACCTATGTTGGCTATGCCATTCTCCATAGCCAGATGAAGAAGACTCTTTTGTTTGTTTGTTTGAAGTGGCACCCTTACTTGCTACGGTATAGTGCTCTCTCTTTCCTTATCCCTCATGGCATGCACCTAGTGGTTCCAACTCAGCCTTGCTCCTTTTGGGTGGTATATCATCCCAGCAGAACATTTTCCCCAAAAGAGCCTGAGTAGGAACCTCTGAATAGGTTTTTTCCTCTCCCCACCACCAAACCATGCCCCCTTACCTTTGACCCATGACCTCACCATGTCCTATATTGGCTGGGTACAGGCTGGTGATGTTTGGCCCTTGCGTGTGCCTCTCTTCCATGTATGTCCAAAATCTGCCTGCTACTCATGCATTTGCCATGGTTTGCCTGCACAGTCTGTCGTCCGTCTTTGACTTCTTATGTGAGCTGTTTTCTTATTTCCCTTTCTCTTATGGATCGCTCCACTTAGGGGCTAGGCTTTACATGATGGTGGGCTTTGCCCTTTTCAACCTACTCCTTTTTAGTTATCATTTCTTGTCACACCACTCTACCATTCCTGTTGCGATGTTGTTTGACTCAATCCTACTAGGCCTCTTTGGGCCTACTGTTTATTCTTCTCCCAATGGCTCAGTACGGCCAGTGATTCTTTTTATTACATTACTTGCGGGTCTTATGTCCCATTTGTTTTTTCTTGGGCATCCTTGGCCCATTTGCTTTCCTTGGGCTTCTATGGCCCTTTTCCTAACTTTGCATTCCCATGAGTTTTTAGTAACTTCCTTGGGCTTCCTCAGCCCAATTACCTTATCCCTCATCCTTGGGGCTCATAGGCTTGCCATTAACCCCTTAATTTCTTTGCTTGCATTACTTTGGGCCTGCTATGGCCCATTCTCACTTTTCTACATCATATACTGCCCATGGGTTTGCTATTTCTCTCTTTTTGGGCTCCTTTAAGCCCGTTTGCTTCCTTAAAACCCATTTGTTTATTTCATGGACCTGTGATCGATTATTCCTACCGCTTGGACTTAATGGTTTTTCTATCCATTTAAAAACTCCTTTCTGCCCGCGTTAATGGGCTTTTCCTTTCTATTTGGATTCCCAAAATGATCATCAACATTTAGCCTCCTAAACATATGAAGCGTTCCGGCGGTTAATGTGTGAATAAAAGACTTCCCTACCCTTTTTGTCTTTCCGTCTTCTTTTCCTTCGTGGGCTTTTTTGAATAGTGGTCCCTACCTTATACATATGTATGCATATATATATATATATATATTGCCGTGAATAGTGTTGTCTCTTCAAATTTCCCAGTTTAGCAATTATTTTGAAACACAGCCGCCGTTTCATTAATTTCATCCTCTTTTTGATGGCTGACCTGTCGCCTCCTTTCATGCCGGCATTAATGACCTAGGTATTTAAGAGAGAATCACTTCTCAATCCAAACACAAACTTCCTCTCCCTTTCCAAAACGCTCTCTCTGTTTCCCTTTCTTCACCGCTTCCTCCTTCTCAAACACTTCCATCCGTTTACTTCGATCAAATCCCTGTACCATGATGCCAGTGAAAAGCCAAAGCTCTTCACGCCGTAAAGGAAAAGGGGTTGTCTCTTCTCCTTCCGCCACACGTGATGTGGGCGAGAAGGCCGTATATTCCGAATCAGACCATTCCGAAGAGGAAGAAGCACAGCGTGCCCCAGATAGTGAGTGCGCTCCTCTTATTAATCCTTGGTACGACATCCACCCCCATTTCCCAAAGGTTCCTGGTAATTACGTGCTGCCACCACCAAGCCCTGTGTGGTTTGCTCTTTGCCGGTGAAACACGGATGTTTCTTGGGCTCTATTGGCTTCCTCAATCCGCCAAGGCACTTCACTCCCCGTGCCCATTCACTTTGAATTTGAATCAGGCATTGCTTTGGGTTGGAGGGAATGGGTGGATAACGAGTTATCCGACACGGGTTTCATGGGGTTGTTACAACGGGCCGGTGTTTTGAAGGCTATCGTTTCATCCCATTGCTTATCCAACTTTAGGGACCTCTTCAACCTCCGTCACTTGGTTCGTCGGTGGTGTACCACCACCCATACTTTCTTCTTCTCCTGCGGTGAGATCACCGTGACCATGGAAGATGTAGCTAACCAGTTACTCTTGCCCATCCTTGGCGACGTTGATCCTGCCGCTTTAGAGCTTTCTCTAGAGGAAGAGGCCATGAAGGCCGAGTTGAAAAGAAGGATGAGCGGGAATGCCAAGTTGTCATATTGGGTTAGTTCCTCTTCTAAATTCTCCGTGGCTGCTTGTCGTGCGGCCTTCGTTGCATTTTGGCTTTGTAAGTTTGTTTTTGGCTCTCATCCCCATTATGTTGTGAAGCTTGTACATTTTCGTTTAACTCTCAAGATATCTTCTAGGGTAAGTCTGCCGTTGGCTCCTATGTTCTTGGGGCATTTGTATGTTTAACTAAACATCCTGCGGAGCGATGAGAGTCAGGCAGGCTCTTGTCACATAGTCACCTCTTCCGTTCATAGTACTATTTTGCAGCACCTGTTGTACGAGCTTTATGCTAAGAATTTGTCTAAGTGTAGGCCCATCCGTTTTGCTAAAGAAAAGTATCAGTCGTGTCTGCAAGCCATTACCAATTTTTGTGGAAGATTTGAGTCTGACTTCCCTTTGGCTTTTCGTTGGGTCGGTTTAAAGCCAATTGACCATTCTGCGGTTGAATCCTTTGATAAAGGCGTTGGGTTTTCTTGGAGAGCTTATAGAAATTTGGGTACGGGTTATACATGTGCAGACTCTGCTATGGGTTTATTTGTTGATACCGCCAGGACCACTACCCCTTTGACTGATTTTGATGAGACAGGGATTACTTACTTGGCGGCTACCAATGCTGGGTGGTTGCCTTACTTAGCTAACGAAGGCATTAGGTTTGTTCATTATCCTGCCAACTGGGTGACAAGATAGTTTGGACTAGATCAGGACATTCCTGATGATCTTTCTTTTCTTATGGAGTCCCTTACTTCTGTCCGACGCTTTCTACAGCATATTGCCTTTGAATTCTGGAGCCAACGTTTTACTGCCGTTACCATTCCAGGCTCATTGAGGGAGGGCCTTTGTACTCCTGCCATGCATGGATACTAACAGGCTGTGATGACCTCGTTTAAGCAGGAATTAATGGGCAATCGTGGTTTCTCCCTTATTCCTCCTGATGGGCTCAATGCAATTATTTCGGCTAATCCTCGGTTGCTCCTGCCCTCCAAGTCTATGTTAGTATACACCAGGAAGCAAAACCGGTCTGCCATCTTTGAATGGGACGAGGAGAACAGATGGTGGTATTGGCACGCCGATGATTATCCTCCGGGTTAGGAGAAAAAAGTGAAAGTGATGAACATTGGCCTTCCTCCCATGGGGAAGATAGCTTTAGAAGGCTCTCCACCTCCTTCTACCTGTACCCGTTCTTGTGCATGCCCCATTACTTGCAATCCAAGTTTGCTGCCCCACAGTCATCTATAGACGCTCCTCCTTCCAACAGGATGCAAGGTAGTAAGAGAAAGACATCCCCTCATCCTGCGTTCACCACCGAGTGGAGAGTATGTCATCTCTACTTCTACTTTTCCTTTTATATACATGTATATTTTGACTTCCCTGCGGTTAACCCTGACATGCTTGTTGACTTCTCTCTTCAACCTTGTTTTTTGTTCTCTTGTCTTTCGCAATCTAAGCATAAAGAGGATGCCTCTGCCACCCGTCCCATATTGCTTGATGAACCTGAGTTTGAGGTATGTCTCTTTTCTTCCCTTCTCTTTTTTCTTTCTTTACACGCGTTTCCTCTGTCATGTGCCTTTGTTCGTCTCATCCAATTATGGGTTCCTTTGTTCTTCATTTTTCCTCTTCTCCTCTATTTTTTTTTTTTTTTGGCGTAAATGCACTTTTAATCCCTACATTTTGACATTTTTCCATTTTAGTCCCTACATTTTATTTTTACCACTTGTAGTCCCTAAACTAATTAACGCCTTTCATTTAAGTTCTTGAAGCTAACTTCTGTCACTAATCTAACGGGAACACTAACGGATGAATAAAATAATAATAAAATTTAAAAAGAAAAGAAAAGATTTTCAATTAATTTTGTTTCTCTTTTTTTTTTTTTTTTTTTTTTTTTTGGGAAGAATATGAAGAACATGTTCATGTTCTTTGTGTTCTTCCCTATAATCAATCTCCAGCAACAACATCAAACCCAGCAACAACATTAAACCCAAAATCAAAGAGCAAACCCAGCAACGACATTTTCCATATACGCTAATTGGTCATTTTTTTATTTAAATTAAATGAAGCTCTTTCTCATCAAACCCACAGCACAGCAGCCACCACCACCACCACCACCACCTAAAATCCAACAACACCACCACTGCCACCACTACCAAATCCATACCCACAAACCCAAACCCACCAAAACCCAAACCCACATAACCCACTCATCGAATCCTACAGCCCAGCCACCAATTCCCACAACCCAGTCATCGATTTCCATAACCCAACCACCGATTCATCAATTCCACAACCCAGCAACCACTGTGACCCATACCTCAACCTCGACCACAAACACCGATGTCCACCACAGACGCTGATCTCCATAAACAAACACCCTCCACCATGCCGATCCCCACAAACCCACACCCTCTATGCTGATCTGAGAAAGATGGGTTGAGACAGAGAAAGGAAAGAACAAACCCACCCATCACTGGCTCTCCCTTCACCGTTGCCACCCATACTAGCTCTATGTCATCGGTGCCACCACTAGTTCTCAAGTTCTCTTGGCGCCACTGTCAATCTTGTTCTTCTTCAATATTATTTAGCTGGGTTTTTAGAGGTTGGGTTGTGGTGGGACTTGCTTTTAGTGGGTCGGAGGTGGTGGATTTGGTGATCAAGATTGTATAATTTTTGGTTGATGGATTTTGGGTCTCAGTTGTTTGATCTGGTGGCTTAATGGACGGTGTGGGTGGGGTTGTTTTTCATAGGTCTTAATCTTTCATTTTAGTGGCAGATTTCAATTGTGATACGTTAGTCCCTACATTTATTATGGGCAAAGATCCAGAAAATAGGTCTAGGCTTTCAAAAAGATGAAGATGCGTTTGAACATGATTTTTTATTTCTGTTTTTATTTTTTTATTTAGATAAAATTAATAAATTAATTTTTTAAATTTATATGCTGATGTGTCAATGCTACAGTAAATTATTAATATTATTTTATTCATCCGTCAGTGTTCCCGTTAGATTAGTGACGGAAGTTAACTTCAAGGACTTAAATGAAGGGCGTTAATTGGTTTAGGGACTAAAAGTGGTAAAAATAAAATGTAGGGATTAAAATGGAAAAATGTCAAAATGTAGGGACTAAAAGTACATTTACGACTTTTTTTTTTTTTTTTTGTCTTCTGAGATGAGGCCGAGCCTATTTCTGTGTATCACCCCACAGCCGAGGAGCTTTCTGCCTCCATGGGCGTACCCATGGAAGGCTTCTTTGATGGGGCTGATGTAGTATTTGCAACACCTGCCCTTTCTGCTGCTACACACAGAGTTCCTGCTGAGACTCCTACCCCTTCCACTGAGCCGGTACCCATAGAAGAGGGTACTCATATTGAGAAGGTTGGTGAGGCCACTCCTATTCTTACTGAGACACTTACTCCTTAAGAGGGAGTCATTCTTCCTGCTGCTGCTCAGACCAAGGTTGCTTCCCCTATCATACCCCTTGTTATCTCCACCAGTGACCCCTTCGTAGCTTTATCTCAGGCCGCGAATGACGGTTTTTCTTTGGTGGTTACTCCTTCCATTCCTAGCTCTGCTACATGTGGGCCTGATGTGGACTTGTCCTCTGAGGGTTCTGAGGACGTTCTAGAGGATCTTGACGATGAGTTTATCTTAAAGAAGAGGATTTCTAATTCTGACGAAGAGGAGAGTGTTGTCCCCGAGACTGAATTCATGGGTATATGCCTTTTTCCCCCCCCCCCTTTTTTTTTTTTTTTGCTAAGTTTACTCTCCCCTCTTTTTCGTTATCTCCTCTTTACACGTATGTATTTGCGTCTCCCCTTTGCTGCGATCTCCCTTTATTTGTATGCCCATTCCCCTGTTTTCAGAGACCTTTGAGGGGCCAGGAGTTGCAACAGATGTAGGTATGCCCATAGCCGCTCCTTCTACCACACCCATAGCACCTGTTTCTACCGTTTCCATAGCGCCCATTTCTGCCGTTCCTTCTGTACCTGTTTCTACCATACCTTCTGTACTTGCTTCTGTCCTTCCTACAGCCCCCATTCTCACAGGTCCTGGTGAGTTTCCTTTCCCTTATCTCCTTCTTCACTTCTTCCTTGTGAGTTTTTCCTCCTTAGATCATGATTCCTCATTTCGCACTTTATATTTTCTTGATAGGTCCACTTCTTGCTGCCCCTTCCCAGTTTGAGGTGGGCAGCAGTTCTGCCACCATTCCAGATCCCATGAGTGAGGTCGTAGCCTTTTTCGCACGCTTTGATCAGCCTGAGGTCCATGAACTCAATCCTGTAGATTTCTGGGGTTCTGGGCCTCCCTATGTAGACTTCCAAGGCTTTAGAGTTCCCGAGGATTGTGTTTTTCATTTGGTGGCAGTTTACAGTAGCTGCAGTGACTTAATGCTAGGATTCTGCCTTGACTGGCCTGCTATAGAGCAATTCTTGAAGATGCTGGGGAGCGTGATGAGCAATATTGAGCATAACTTCGTTGACACTGTCTCCACCGAGAGGATCCTACAGTAGAGGACTGCGATTCAGGAGCTTGTTAGCATAGGCTTTGCTGTGGAGTTCATTCTGGATCATCTCCGTGAGATTACCTGAGCCTTCTTTCTGAGGAAGGTTCAACCTGCTGTTGATGCCATTGATATGCGCCTTAAGGCTCTGAGGAAGGAAGTGGTAGACTTGGAGAGCCGCCGTGAGCGTCTTCTTTCCAGCATTGGTGGATCCAGCCACTTTGGAGATCAGCCTCTCATTTCTGGACTTTCTTGATGATGATGTAGTTCCTCCTCTTTTTTTGTTGTTGTTTTTCTTTTCTTATTACTCCATCTAGTACACTTTATGTTTCCAATAGCACTTATTTGGCGAGTTTGCCACAGTTTGGGTTTGTAACTATAATGCTACACTTTGCTACTGCTTTTGCTATTGCCATGACATAGAATGCTAATACTTCGTACTTTTTCATTACATACTTATGTAAGCACATTACAATCTTGTCTTGTGACATAGTTACTTGAAGGAAAAAAGAAAAAGTAAAGGAAACATAAAATTCTTTAACCAAAAGGGATAACTACGTGACTTTTTTTTTTAAGCATAATAACGTTTCAGCCACTGCCCATTGATGGGATCCATTAGGTCTATGCCATCCATCTGAGTCAAATAGTAACACCCACTTGGATGCGCCTATCTTATCACAAGAGGTCCTTCCCATTTTAGTGCAAACTTAGATGGTCCTGCTATACCTTGCCTGACGTAGTCTGCTACTTTTGTTAGGTTCTAAGTACTTAGGAACTAATGTATTATAACTCTAATTTGTATTGTTGGTAAACCATGATCAAAACAGGTTTTTAGTCTTGTCTTAGACTTGCTCAAAGTATATGTTTTATGTAAAGTTGGAATCAAGTGTTCTGCAGGATTTACTGTGTAAATTTGCCTAGCTCGATCGATCAAAAATTAGGCTCGATCGATCGAAAGTCGTGTAGATTGTTTTTCTACAGAATTTTCCAACTCAGCCGAGTCCATTAAGGATTAGGGTTACAAATCTACTTCTCCTAGTATATAAAGGAAACCCTAAGCACGTTTTTAATAGACTTTTAAGAGAGAGAAGAGAGTGTCTTTTTTGTATCTAGGGTTTTATACCCAAACCTTTCTAAGGTCTTTGTTGCTCATATTGCTGTTTGTGTGAATCTCTTGTGAGATCTGAAAGGAGTTTTCCTTCACATAAACTTAGGATTATCAAGTAGGAGATTTCTTCAAGAACTTGATGATCATTCAGTTGCTGCTATAAGAGCTTAAAGATACACAAGCGGGAGTTATTGTACTTGCTGGAGAATCCAAGAAAGAAGGAGTCTGTGGTCTCGGAGCTTGCACGTGGTCATGTCAGTAAGTTTTCTACTGGTGGGTAGCAATAGGATATTAGTGGTCTAAGTCGCTATTGTTAAACTTCAATTCTTTCAGAGTGGATTCAGGTTTACCTTGAGGATAGCTAGGTTAAATCCTCCCTAGGTTTTTTACCAGTTTGGTTTTCCTGGTTCATCATATCTTTGTGTTCTTTATATTCCACACTTTACATTGATATGATTATATGATTGTGATAACCTAGTTTTGGAATTTGGACTAAGTAATAACTTGGCTTGTTAATTAGGTTAATCCAATTGTGTTTTAAGGGGTTTAAAAAACATACAACTTTCAACACAAGTTGTCCCTTCATGAACACTCTCTCTTTAGTCATCCTGCCATAAGCTTCAGTCATCCTTTATTTGTATTTGCGATTGCGCTCTTGGGCCTCTTCCCTATTTTCATCAAGCCCCTCTAGGTTTTTGCATCTTTCTGCTGCAAAGACCTCTTTTTCTTTTCCTTTCTCCCGCATCTGCATAAGAGTCATTACTTCTACCAGACTCATTACTTCTGTTCCGTAGACCAAGGAAAAAGGTGAAAATCCTGTGGCTGTCTTTAATGAATTTCTATAAGCCCAAAGAGCATCTGGTAGGTGCATTGCCCATCCTCCTGTATACTCTTAGTTCATTTTACTGATGATCTATATGAGGACCTTGTTTGTTGCCTCTGCTTGCCCATTTCTTTGAGGGTAATAGGGCGATGAGTGATGGTGTTTGACTTGGTAGAATTCCAGCATCTTCCTTACATCACTGTTGACAAAAGGTGTGTCATTGTCACTGATAATCCTGTGGGGTACTCCAAACCTCACAGTTATGTTCTCCTTGATAAAGTTTGCTACTGCTCCTCTTGTGGCTTTACAGAGTGGTACTACCTCTGCCCACTTAGTGAAGTATTCCATAGCCACTAGGATCCATATATATACACGCGATAGTGGGTTAACTGGTCCCACCAAATCAAGCCCCTAAGTGTGGAAGGGCCATGGGGTGACCATGCTATACAAGCTCTGCGGGTAAGTGTGAATCAGGTTGGCTTGTACTTGGCAGCTGTGGCAGTTTTTCACAAATTATGCTGTTTCTTTCTTCATGGTAGGCCAGTAGTAGCCTATTTGCAGCAGGCATCTGTAAAGCTTTTTCTTCCCCTGGTACTCCCCATATTCTCCAGAGTGCACTTCTTTTTTTATATCTTTTGCTTCCTTGGGACCCAGACACCTTAAGGGGTCTCCATCATACCCTTTCTTAAAAAGGACTGTGTTATGCAAACAGTAACGTGTTGCCAATCTCTTAAGTTTGTATCTTTCACTGTGCTTTTGTGGCAAGATACCTTCTGTTAAGTATTGCGTGAATGGACTTCTATAATCTTCGCTGACGAACACAGCGTTACTTTCCTCTCTGTCTGCCATAAGCTAGCAGGCCTCACATTGGGCTTGGACTTGATCTGCGTCCTTACCCATACTTAGCCAATAGAGGCCTGCTCTCTGAAGTCTGCGGTAAAGGCTGACCTCCCCACAGGATCTGCAAGTCTTGTCATGTACTTCTTTCAACTTTCTCTGGGCCTCCTCTTACCCCACGCACCTGGACAAGACCCCGCCTAGCATCCTACGATACAATTCTCCTTTTACCAGGGCGTCTTCCTTTAGCACCTTTAGTTTTGCAGCGTCTTCCCCTTCCATCAAGGCTCCCCGTATGTGGATCCGCCAATCTCCTTCGCATTGTTCCTCTTGGAACCTTTACTTCAACACCTCAATAATGGATTCTTTCCTCTTACTGACTTCTACTTTGGTGCTATCCCCTTCGAAGATTATTTGTGAGCCTAGTGCGGCCAATGCATCCACAAACCTGTTTTCATTCCTTAGAGCATGTTCTATTTCAAAGGTTGAAAACTTTTCCTCCATCTTTTGGGCCATTGCCCTGTATGGGGCTAGGCTGGGTTCCTTTAAGGAGAAGCTCCCCTTGGTCTGGCAGATTACTAGATTTGAATCACCCATTACCCTTAAATGCTTAACTCCCATTTCGAGAGCTGTGGCTAGCCCGATTAGGTAAGCTTCATATTCTGCCATGTTGTTTGAACAGGAAAATTCTAGTTTGAATGATAGCACCACTGCTTCATCTTCTTCATGGTACAAAACTACTCCCACTCTCTCTGATTGAGCACTAGAAGACCCATCAAATTTCATTACCTATTGCTCCCTAGCTTCTTTTGCAATGGCTACTTCCCCTGAAACTTCATCATCCAGCGGGAATTCTTCATCTCCTGGAAACTGTGCCAACAAATCTACTATAGCCTAGCTTTTTACCGCCTTAGGCATCCCCGTTTTCAAGTCATACTGTGACAATTGTAACAACCACTAAGATATTCTGTCAGAGAGGATTGGTTGTTGACGACATGAGACTTAGTCATTAGCCATACTTCGTAAGCCAAGAAATAATGGCGTAGCCTCTGCGAAGCATACACAATAGCAAGGCATGCCCTTTTTGCCTTTGGGTAATGAGTTTCCGTGTCTTTCAAGGCACAACCAATGTAGTACACTGGTTGCTCAATGCCGCTTCCATCCTTTTGGGCGATTAATGCACCAATAGCATACGCGTTGGTAGCCAAGTAGAGTAGCAATGGTTTTCTGTGGATTGGGGCTTGTACAGTAGGGAGGTTCATCATGATCTGCTGTAGCCTTTTGAAGGCCGTCTACTGCGCTTCTCCCCATTCGAAGATTTGCCATTTCTTGAGTAATTTGGTGAAAACATAAGTAATTAATGCTAGCCCAGGGATGAATCTTTGGATATATGATACCTTCCCTAAGAAACTCTTCAATTCTTTTATCATGGTTGGAGATCTCATAGTTGCTATGGCCGTGGCTTTGACTGGGTCCACATCTATCCCTTTGCTGTGAACCAAGAAGCCCAAGAATTTCCCAGAGGACACTCCAAATGCGCACTTAAGAGGGTTCATTCTTAGTTTGAAATCTCTACACCTCTCGAATACCTTTCTCAACACGTGGAAGTGTTCTTCCCTTCTTCTTGATTTTATCACTATGTTATCCACATAGTCTTCTAGTTCCTGATGCATCATGTCATGAAATATGGCCATCATTACTCGTTGATAAGTTGCACCCGCATTTTTCAACCCAAAGGGCATTACAGTGTAGTAGAAGTTACCCATGGGTGTTTTGAAAGCAGTTTTCTCCGCATCCCTTGGTGCCATTCTGATCTAATTGTACCAACTGAACCCATCCATGAACGAAAACATGACGCTTCTTGCTGCAGAATATATTAGTAAATCCATGTTTGCCAATAGGAATTCGTCCTTAGGACAGACTTTGTTGAGATTTCTGAAATCTACATAACATCTTGTTTGTTTGTTCTTCTTCTTTATTGGTACTATGTTAGATAACTAGCGTGGGTGTTGAACAGGCTTGATGAATCTTGCAGCCAGCAATTTCTGTACCTCTTTGACTATTTGCCATTTTATCTCAGTGTGGAATATCTTGGCAGGCTGGGCCATTGGCTTGGCCTCTACGTCCACATTCAACGTATGCGCCACTAGCCCGGGATCTAGCCCTGACATTTCACTGAATCCCATGCGAAGACATCTTTGAATTCTTTCAACAGCAGTATCAGTTCTGAATTTCCTTTATTGTTAAACTTGTACTAATTGAAATGGGCCTTAGTTCTTGTGAGCCAAACCTTAAGTCAACTTCCTCCAACCCTTCTTCTGCCACAATTTGTGCCTCCTTTTCTACCACGACTTCTTCATCTTTCTCTTTATTACCTTCTTCCTTTGAACTTTCTTGAGCCACGCAACATGCCAAACTCTCGTTCTGCCACTCTTGGGTGGGGCTCGCTTGTATTTCACAAATGGGCCCTACACACCTTCATAATTTGTACACAATCCTGCCATCAAGGCCTCGGACCCTGACACATTACAGTGTGTTATCTGATTCTGCGGTGGGTGCTTCCTTTCTCTTCTTCTTTCGTGGTAGCAATTCCCTTAGATTAGGTTCTGGGTCACTTTGGATGTCTTCCCACTTAGGTACGAAGGTACCCCATGGTTTTGATACTGAGCTTTCTATAGAAGGAGCCTATTGGTCATAGAACATAGTTTCTACTAAATGAGCCTCCGCTTGCTCAAACAGTGAGGGATTTGCTGCTATGCGTATCATCCTGCCATTCAATCTTCCCTTCACACATTGGTGATAGGTAGACGAGACCAATCAGTGTTTGTGCAGCCATGGTCTCCCCAAAAGCACATGATATGAGACCTCCGTCTTCACCACGTGGAACCAAGCTAAAGAAACTATGGGGCCCACCTTTAACCACAGTTGGATGTGACCTGCGGTGCATTCACCTCTTCCGCCAAACCCTGTTACTTCCATTGGGCATCCCTGAATCTTTCTTTCTAAAATTCCTGCTACTTGTAAAGTGCTCAATGGAATGAGGTTTACGGAAGCACCTGTATCTACTAAGGCCCTCTTAATGGGGATTTGATTTATGAATGCTGCCAAGTAGAGGGGCCTCCTGTGGTCTGGGTACCCTACTTCCATATCCTCATTACTAAAAGTGATTTTAGTTGACTCCTGTAAGAGGGCTCTGTCATCCATGATTTTCACTGATAAACACTCTACTCTTACCCCGAAGGCGATACTCACCAAAGCTTTTGTGACTATCTTTCTTTCCTTTGCTGTGAGCCTCAACTGGTCAAACAAATTTTTGAATTTGGAGCTTTGCTGTAAAGTGGTAATTGCCGCGGCAGGCAGGGCTGGATTCTCCTCTTCGTCCTCCCCTGGGTCCGCGTAAATTACTATCGCTGCTACATCCTTCTCTTTGTGGTTTGGGAGTGGGTTTCTGTGAACCTCTTGCTAGAATAGTTCTAGAGTCCCTTCTTTAATCCTATGGTGCACCAATCTGCGGAACGCCCAACATTCTACGGTAGGATGTTACACGTAGTTGTGCAAATGGCAGAAGCGTGGGTCCCTCCGCTCCTCTTCTGTGGGCACTCTAAAAACTTGATTAGGCTTAAAAACTCCGTCTGCTATCCACTTGTCTAGCAGCACATATAACTCTTTTGGAGTGTAATGTATTGGTAGGGGAGTATCGTATTCCTTCCTATTAGTCTTCCTTCTCCCCTCACCAGTAAATATTGCCATAGCCTGCGGAGCATTTCTTTTGTCTAAGCTTGGTTTTACGGACTGGGCAGTCTTCCTGGCCTTTTGCAACAACTGTGCAAATTGGAAGATTTCTAAGTTTTCCAAGACCACCCTGCACTCTCTGATCATGTTTGTCATATAAATTTCCACCAATGTTCTTTCTTCACAATGATCATAGCAATTGAGTGCTATGTCCCTGAATCTTTTGATATATTCCATCAAATCCTCACCATTTCTTTGCTTGGTTGCTTACAAGGTTGCAAGCGTTACTGTTTCTTCCCCATGGAAGTATTTAATGCAAAATACGTCCACCATGTCATCCCAAGTTGGGATTGATCCTGGCTTCAGGCCGATGTACTAGGTGTATGCCCGGTCACACAGTGATTTGGAAAACTCCCGTAGACATAAATCCTCGTCTACCGCATAGGGGCCAAGAGTATCAATAAAATTGCTCACGTGCTCAATGACACTTCCCTTCCTGCTATCGCACTATGCAAAGGCCCGTGGTTTGTATCTCTCGATGTACGGTTTGCTAAGTACCCTTAGCGGGTAAGGAGGCCTTTGTGCATAGAATATCTCCTTAGGTGCTCTGGACCTCTCTTGCTCCAAGAGGGTTGCTACTTCGGCCATAATGGTGAAACGTTGCTCTGCGTGCTGTGGGACACCTCCTGCAGGTGTCTTTTCTTTATATGCCGCATGTTCCGTGTCATGCTAGCTTCCTTTCTCCTTCGTTTTGTCTATTTTTAGCTGACAGATTTCTTCCATCATTTACTGTTGTGAGTGCTGCAGGGTCTGCAACACCTCAATGAAGGTGTTGGCATTGTCCGTGGGGACTCTTGGCTGTGGTTGGGGTTCAGCACCCATTCTGTTAACACCTTCCACCTGATTAGGCTGCTGTTGTTGAGGCATTGTTGGCCTAGATTCAACCTGCGAGGGCATGATGCTCATGTTTCGCGTCGTCCTGGATCTTGGAGGCATTTGTTCGCGAGGGCTTCTGTCCCTATTTGCTTCTCAACTCCATAGTGGAGTCGCCAATTTAATGTTGTGGGCCTTTTTGTGCTATTGGGCTAGGCTGCCTCCTGTGGTACTAGGCCCAAATATTCTGAGTAAGAGAGTTAAGACCGGTCCAACTACGACCTTAATTTGGTCCGGCTTGTGCGCAAACTATACCTCGTTTGCCAAGAGCGTGCTTACGGCAGGCCGAGCTACTTTAGATGAGCTGTGGCAAGCAAACATAATAATAATAATAACAAAAAGAAGTACTTCGGCTTTTTAATCAAAGTGAATAAATAATTCTTCATTAAGAAAGATAATCACAATAATAACAACCACTTTTGTAAAGAAAGTAAGGGAAACAAGTGGGCAGTATACGAGTTAATCAAAAAGAAAGAAATCAGATCAATTTGATCTGCAGGGCCAAAACCAGAGAGGGAAGAACGTTTCTTCTCAACGCGAATAATCTCCCGGGAAAATCCTGCCCGTGGAAATTAGTCACTTTGAGAGAAACGGACCTGAGTGGTTGATAACAAGAGAAGCCTTTGCTTCTGGCAGAGAGTAGAACTATGAGAGGGAGAGAGGGAATCAACCTATTGGTGCATGCCTGCTGTTCTAACTCTCTGTTTCTCTTTCCTTCTTCTAGTGTTCCTTTCTTCTCTTTTTTTCTCAATATTTGTTTTCTATTCTATGGTTTTTCTTAGAAGTTCCTGTTACCATCCTTTTGTCCTCTGTGCACGGCAAGGGCCTCCTTTTATAGTGCCTACCGTGACCAAGTTTTACTATTTTAGCCCTTAATCACCTTTGTCTGGTCTGGGTGTACTTGCCGACCACCATTGGTCCGTCTGTGTTGGCTGTGCCACTTTTCATCGCTAGATAAAGAAGACTATTTTGTTTGTTTGTCTGCCGTGGCACCCTTACCTACTACGGTGTGATGCTCTCCCTCTCCTTATCCCTCATGGCATGCACCTAGTGGTTCCAACTCAGCCTTGCTTCTTTTGGGTGGTATATCATCCCAGCATGACATTTTCCCTAAAAGAACCTGAGCAGGAACCTCAGAATATGTTTTTCCCTCTCCCCACCGCCAAACTATACCCTCTTACCTCTGACCCATGACCTCACCGTGTCCTGAATTGGATGGGTACAGGCTGGTGATGTCTGGGCTTTGCGCGTGCCTCTCTTCCATGTATGTCCAAAATTTTCCTGCTGCTCATGCGTTTGCCGTTGTTTGCTTGCACAGTCTGCCATCCGTCTTTGACTTCTTATGTGAGCTGTTTTCTGATTTCCCTTTCTTTTATGGCTCACTCCACTTAGGGGTTGGGCTTTACTTGATGGTCAGCTTTGCCCTCTTCAACCTACTCTTTTTTTGCTATCATTTCCTGCCATACCACTCTACCATTCCTACTGCGATATTGTTTGACCCAATCCTACTGGGCCTCTTTAGGCCTACTGTTTATTCTTCTCCCAATGGCTCAGTACGGCTAGTGATTCTTTTTATTACATTACTTGCGAGCTCCTGTGTCCCATTTGTTTTTTCTTGGGCATCCTTGGCCTATTTGCTTTCCTTGGGCTTCCTTGGCTCTTTTCCTAACTCTACATTCTCATGGGCTTTTACTAACTTCCTTGGGCTTCCCTAGCCCAATTACCTTATCCCTCATCCTTGGGGCTCATGGGCTTGCCATTAACCCCTTACTTTCTTTGCTTGCATTACTTTGGGCCTGTTGTGGCCAATTCTCACTTTTTTACATCATATATTGCCCATGGGTTTGCTATTTCTCTCTTTTTGGGCTCCTTTAAGCCCGTTTGCTTCATCAAAACCCATTTGTTTATTTCATGGACCTGTGATCCATTATTCCTACTGCTTGAGCTTAATGGTTTTTCTATCCATTTACCAACTCCTCTCTGCCCGCGTTGATGGGCTTCTCCTTTCTATTTGGATTCTCAAAATGATCATCAACAATTTTCAAAAATTTTCAAAAATGTTTGGCAAGGTAAGCAATCTCTATAAATGTTATTTCATCATCAAATACATCTCCATCAACATCATCTACAGATTTCAAGCCCATAGATTTGGACTTGTTAGCCTTGGGTAGGTTAAACTCATAAGAATGAAGGGATCCTACAAGTTCATCTATAGGAATAGTGTCCACATCCTTGCTCTTAGTTATGGTAGTGACTTTAGGCCTAAATTGTTCAGTTACGGACCTTAAGATTTTTCTAACTATCTTAGGTTCCTCATAAACTTCACCTAGATTAAAAGCAGTGCTTACTATGTCATTCAGTTTGGCATAAAACTCATCAAAGATCTCATGTTCTGCCATTCTAATGCTCTCTAACCTAGAAGTCAACTATTGCAGTTTCTTAATCTTTATAGCTTTTGTACCTTCATGCACAGTTTGTAGGATATTCCAAGTAGTGTGTGCTATCTCTACATTAGAAATCCTTTTGAATTCTTCTATCGAAACAATATTGAACATCGCATTCATAGCCTTACTATTAAAGTTAGCTGCTTCTTTTTGAGCATCTGATCATTGAGCCACAAGAGTGGCAGGTCTTTCCCAACTAGTTTCCACAGACATCCAAACTCTCTCATCCAAAGATTTTAGGAAGGCTTTCATCCTTATCTTCCAGTAGACATAGTTATTCCCATCAAAGTGGGAAGGGATCACTAGAGAGTGACCATGTTCCATGACAACAGGGGTCAAGGATCAACTCTGGGTAAAACTACCTAATCAAGAGATAACCTACTTTGATACCACTTCTTTGTTTGTTTAGACCCCTGAACACTCAGATTGTTTAACCTAATTTACTAACCAAGTAGTTAGTTAGATTTATTATGAGATCTAGGTTAAACATAAACAATCATATCACTAAGTGCGGAAAAGTAAAGAAAACAAGCGATATGATAACCAAGGAAAACCGATGAAACCATCTATTTTCAAGGTAAAAAACCTAGGGAGGATTTAACCTAAACTATCCACAAGGCAACAAATTCACTACATAGAATGGAAGTTTTACAATAGATTTTTCCCTAAATCTAAAGCTACCTCTTGTAGTATTTACTCATGTGACCATATGTAGCTCCGAATCTACGAACTCTTCTATTTGAATTTGTTGCACACAAACACCCCCGTTTGTCACTTTGAGATCCCATTCAAATCTTTAGATCATCAACAGTTGTTGCTCTTGTATGCGGCAATTTATCTCCATTGGTTCTAGTGTATGGATCTTCTTTTTGTAGATGCTTGTTGAGTTAAAGGTTACAAAACCTCACAGATCTCACAGGAGTAATTCACAAGAGTTTAGACTTTTGAAACGTGATCTAGGGTTTTTTATTTTTTATTTTTTATTTTTATACCTAGCAGTGTTAGACTCAAACCTTAAACGTATCACCGACTTTCGGTCTTGATTTAAAATTTGCAGAGAGCGCATCTCGATCGGCCGAGTCGAACCTGTCTCTTGATCGGTTGAGCCTTGCAGTTTTTGAATTCTTCTTTCTACTACTTGAATGTTCTTGAATCTAGACTTGAATTAACTTGAGCAATGTCTAACACTATTCTAAGACATAAAAATCTTAAACTAGACATGTTTTTGTACTTAGTTTGCCAACTTACATAAAATTAGAACCTAAACTTTATTCCTAAATATTTCAAACTTAACAGGATCTATGACACTAAGAAATGGCTTCCTCATCCAGTTGAGTAGCGTGTTAAAACATCGTCACCATATGGGAGTATGGGACCAATGGGTCAACCATGTCGTTGTCAACATCACGGGCCTCCAACTCACTACAATCACTCCAACCTATTTTTCTTCTATTAAAGCTAGGCTCCCTAAAGAAACACTTTGGGTCTGAACACAAAATTTTTTGTTCAATGCTAGGTCTTATAATAAATAGCTACAAAGCGAAGAAAAAAAAGGAAGAGGGGGGGGGGGGGGAGACCAATTATTGGTTATTCATTATGTTCAGACTCTTAGAAAAGTGGGTTTGGGTGAAAAAAGGGGAAGAAGACTTGGCCGTTAGGGTTAACAAAAGTTTGAGATAAGGAAGAAACTAAACAGGTTGTTATAAAAGTTTAAGGCAAAGAAGATGATAACAATAAGCTCTAAACAGTCAATTCAAAATGTAGATGGTTGAAGGTGACTGTACTCAGAAGTGTTGTCACAAGAGAAGTTTTAATTTTTTATTTATTTATTTTTAATAATTGGAACACAATTGATCATTGCACATATGTACTAATTACTTGAAAATTAAAGTAAAAAAAAAAAATCATTTTCCTTTTCTTTTTTTAATAGAAATTAATTAGAAGTTAACACTAATTTAGAATTTAGGAAAGAGTGGAACATAATTTGGAAGAATTAGTAACTTCTACTCTAAAAAAAATTAGGGTACTTCTTATCAAACTCTAGTTTAGATAATCATGTTTTATATATAAAAAAAATATTGATATTTCATATATATATATATATATATATATATTTGTTTGTTTGACTTATGCAAGTCTTGGTACAAGCTTTGGAGCATTATTTCTAATAACCATTACATTGGTTTTATTCAATGTGATAAAGAAGAGAAGTGAAACCAAGCTTAAGAAAAAGATCTTTCACAAATTAACCATAGAAATGTGGTTAAGCTAATTGGGTGTTGTTTGGAGATAGAAGTTCCTTTATTGGTTTATGAATTCATTCCAAATGGGACACTCTTCCAATATCTCCATGAAGAAAACGAAGAGTTTCCATTAACTTGAGATATGCATTTAAGGATCTCCATAGAAATTGCAGGAGCTCTTTTCTACTTACACTCAGCAGCTTCCTCACCAATTTATCATAGAGACATATAGTCCACAAATATACTCTTAGACGAAAAGTACAGAGCTAGAGCAAAAGTAGCAAACTTCGGGACATCAAAGTCAATAGCGATTGACCAAACTCATGTCACCACCCTAGTTCATGGAACTTTTGGATACTTGGACCTAGAATACTTCCAAACAAGCCAGTTCATAGGAAAGAGTGATGTGTATAGTTTTGGAGTCATCCTTGTTGAGCTCTTAACTGGAGAAACACTTGTTTCTTCAACAAGGTCAGAAGCAGGTAGAAGTTTATCCATATATTTCCTTCATTCAATGGAGGAGAACCATCTATTTGATATTCTTGATGATCGAGTAAAGAAGGAAGGTGATAAGGAAGAGGTCATCATAATTGCTAACCTTGCAAAAAGATGTTTGCGCTTGAATGGAACGAAACGTCCTACAATGAGGGAGGTTGCAATTGAGTTGCAAGGAATTCGAAAAACTTCTGATGGTCAATGGTATGAAGGAGATTCTCACTTATCCTTCCAAAATCCCCATGCCCTTGCAGAATGCTGGAGAAATTATTTCAATAATCAAATTCTTGAAGTCATTCAAAGCCTGTGGAAACATTATCATTTCATGGGAAGCACAGATAGAATTTTTGTTTTTGGTCCCAAACCTTATGCTCCTACCATCACTCATATGCACATAGCAGATCACTGTAATCCAAGGAGTTTTATTGATCCAGGGAAAACTCCAGAATTTGATCCACTGCTATATTGCGGATTCTGCAATCAGTATGTTATTTACCAAGAGCATGGATGTAATGTTGATCCTCCATGGAATCCTGATGATGATTACACATCCGATGCTTCTTCTATTGATTAATTGCGGAGTCCTCAGATTATTGTTAATGTTATTGTTGATAATATTATTGTTGCTACTAGTATTGTTGCTACTGTTCTCTATTTGTCTAGCCAGCATAATGGCCACTGTTCAACCACATGCGTACATGGTGATGTTCAAAGATGTTCAAAGAAATATTCCTGTTCAACTACATGCGTACATGATGATATTCCTATTGACCTTTGTCAGAGATTTTGTTGATCTTATGCCTAGTGAAGAAATATTCCTCTTGACCTTTGTCAGAGATTTTGCTGATTTTATGCCTCACATTTTGGAAGTATTGCATGCTCCTGAAGATTCCCATCATAGTGCAAATTTGGCTTCTTTTGATGGCTTCTTTTAAGGGCAGAAATGATGTGGCCTAGACCTAAAAATGAAGGCCTAGACCTTTCCGTAAGATGCTCCTGATCACTTCATGTTCCTTCCATGACTTGGAGTCAAAAAGAGAAAAAGACTCATTTTTTCACTATTCATCTGACACTATTCACCTGTCACTATTCACCTGTCACTATTCATCCGTCACTATTCATGACACTGTTCACTCCGAATTTTGCCTATTTAAGGGGGGTTGTCCCTTATGTTAAACTCAGAACTTATTAGAACTTTTAATGAGTTTTCAAGTACTTTCTTGTTAGAACTTCCTCTAGAGAGAGTTTACCTTCCTTGAGAGAGTTCTCCTATTATCTTGTTGACTACAACCTTGTTGACTATAACCTTGTTCCTACAAACCTTGTAACTAGGACTAGTTCAAGCTTTGTAACTGTTAACCTGTACTGTTGACTGTTGAGATCTTGTATTGACCACTACTACTGTAAGTGTTTTATCTATTTTCAATAAAGAAGTATTTTCAGTTAATGTTCATTATATTACTTGTTGCTACCGCCATCTTGGACGAATTACCGCCATACTGGACGGTTCTAAATTGCTTTCATTAATTGCTTCTATTTACTTTCAATTATTTTGATATATACTGCTTGGCTGGTTCTACCGCCTTACTATTGTGCTTACTTTCCTTGCTTACAATTACTTTCACAATATTATTACTGTGTTTCCGTCTCTCCCTCTTCATCCGTGCGTCCCCTTCCCCCTTTATGGTATCAGAGCCACTCTTTTCTGACCGGTGATAGTGTGTGTTGTGTTTCTCTGTGCCTTGTCCGTATCCGTCCGAACCTTTGGTGCTTAGTTGTCGTGTCCCCTTCTTGCCGTCGTTGGCGCCACCCTAGGTGTAAAGTGAATTCCCAGAACCTGACTGTAAGGCCCGTTTGAGCCAGGAGGACGTGTAGGGCATGTGTGTGGTATAGGGTTGCTTAGGGTATGTGTTACGAAATGCAACGGTTGTGAGAAAAACATGACAATTGAGTGTTAAAACTAGGATAATATGGATAAGTTGTGGAGATCCAACTCCTCTGTCAGCTCCAGGACTGGTTGTCCTCCTGATATTGTGAATGAAGAAGATCACACTGTTGAAGATAATGAGATCCCTGATTTCAGAAAATGGAACATTCCCAAAGTTGATACTAAAACTGTTTACAAAACTAGTTGGGCAGAATCCACTTTTCATCCTGTTTACAAAGTTAGAACTGTTGAACAAATATTTTCTATTTCAAAAATGCATGAAAAATGTTGCTTGTTTTCCAAGAAAAATATTAATGATTTCATTGCTAAAAAGCTCAGTTATTTGCATATTGGTATGGTTCAAGTTGCTGTTAAACCTCTAACCCGAAAGGGTATTAATGCTTCTATTCTTATGTGTTTACGAGATGCTAGATTTAAGGTCTTTAAAGATAGCATTCTTGGTATGATCACTGCTTCTTTGTATGATGGTCCTGTTTACTTTAACTGTTATCCTGATATTACTCTTGCTTTGGATGATCCTAATATTGTTAAAGCATTAACTTTGAATATTGCTTCTTCTGGTTATATTATGGATGAAGGTAGTAAACCTTTTGCTTTGATTTACCGTATTTATTACAGACTCTTGGGTACTCAGTTAAATCCTGGTTGTTTGAATCCTAGAGAACCCTCTGGTAAAACAATGTTAATCACATGTTCAACTCCTAATGCTAAAGTTCAAGTTCCAAAAATGATTCAATGGCAAGATATTAACCTTCCTACTGAATGGTTGTTGAATCAAGAATCCCCTGTTCCCAAACCTGTTTTTGATGAGCTAGATCTCACAAATATTCAACAATATCTTGATGGTACTGTTAAAATATGTTTTCAAAACAATCAACCCTTGAGGATCAACGAAGGAAGACATTCCTTTGCTGGATCTGAAAGTATTTCAAAAAGAGATCATGATGTCAATGAGTTTTTGCAAAAGAATTTTGAAAAACCCACTGATTTAAAATTGAAAGGTGTTTCTAGTGACAAATCCCAAATCAGCTCCTCTGTTTACTATTCTACCAAGCCGGAATCTTCCTCTCCGTATGGCAAACCTGCTACCGAAGAAGAAGATGATGCTAATTCTATTTGTCCATCTGATTCTGATTTCCCTCCTATTGAAAATCCTGTTGTTAACCATTTAAGAGTTTTGAATGTTTTGAATGAAAATTTCACAGTTGACTTGGCTCCATTGTTTGATGAATTTATGCTTCCTAGAAATAGGACAAAAAGAAAAATTTACCAAAATGATTTTGCTCAGTCTGAGAAAAACCGTGTTAAAAGAAAATGGTTAGAAAAAATGAATCAGTTGAAAAGACATATTTTGTTCTTTGATTTTCTTGAAAACTATTATGTTTCAAAAGATGAAGTTTTCAAAAATTATTTGAATGTGATAAAGAAATCTAATTTTGTTAAAAATGATAAAACCATTGTCAAATCTAGTCATCCACCTCTTGAGACTATTTTGGTGACTACTGACAAAATTGATGTTAAAGCTACTCCTTTCAAAATAGCTGATGATCAAACTCCTGTTGTTAGCCTTATTGAACAAAACAATTTTACTAATGAGTCTTTGCATGTTATTGGTCAACAACTTGACCGTATTGAAGAAAAAATTGCTGAAAAAACTGTTTCTGTTGACAAATCTGCTTCTGTTCAAAAACCTGTTTCTATCAAGACTGAGGAACCTTTGATTAATTTACCCAGTCATGATAACAAATTCAAGTTTAGAACCTCTCAGTCTAAACTTCTTGAAACTGTTGACAAAATGCTTTCTGATTTAAAAGTTAAAACTGAAAGTACTTCTACAAGCACTCCTGTTGCTCGAACTATTTCAAAAAATGAAATTGTTTCTGAGGATACAAATTCTGATACTGCTTCTTCTGTTTCTTCCGTTCCTACCAAAAAGGTTTTTGATGATTGTTTACCTGAAATTAAAAGATTTGTTGGAAAACCCATGTTTCTTACAAAAAATTGGTATTCAAAACCTACTCCTCCTGATATGCAGTTTGAAGAAAGACCTTTTCAAACTCAGTTTTCTATTTCTGCTGATAAGATTTATGAATGGAATATTGATGGTTTTTCTGAACAAGAAATTATTAACAAAATGGGACATATGTCCATGGTTGCCACTGCTTACCAAAATAATCATGATTTTGAACAATCTGAAATTGTTGACTTGCTTACCACTGGCTTTTCTGGTACTCTTCGTGGATGGTGGGATTCATATCTCACAGAAGAATCCAGAGACTCTATTAAACATGCTGTTAAAAAGAATGATGAAGGCTTGCCTATTTTTGATGATCGTATTGGTCGAGGTGTTCCTGATGGTGTTAATACCTTGATTTATACTATTATCAAACATTTTGTTGGTACTCCATCTAATGTTTCATCTCGAATTTCTGATTTGTTAAATAATTTGAGATGCCCTACTATGTCTGATTATAGATGGTACCAAGATGTTTTCCTTTCCAGAGTGATGCAGCGAAAGGACTGTTTCAAGCCTTATTGGAAAGAAAAGTTTATTGACGGTCTGCCTCCTATCTTTGCTCATAAGGTAAAACAAGAATTAATTGGTAAAAATGATTCTATTGACTATGATAATTTAACTTATGGTGATATTTTGAGCACTATTAAAAAACTTGGAATTAATATGTGTAATGATGAAAAATTGTTAAAACACCAATTAAAAAATAAAAGAAAAGCTAAATATGAAATGGGTAATTTTTGTGAACAATATGGTTTGCCCTCTATTGCTCCTTCTAAGCAAAAGAGTAAAAAACATGATAAAAGTTACAAAAATTATAACCATAAAAAAACATAAAACTAATTTTAATGATTTCTATGCTAAAAAGAAAAATGTTTCTAAAAAACATGTTAACCAGCGATCAGGTAAAGGTAAATGTTTCAATTGTGGAAAACCTGGTCATTTTAGTAAAGATTGTAAACAAAAACCTGGTAAGTTGAAAAACAAGTTTAACATGTTGAAAATTGATGATAATGACCAAGAAGAATTATTCAGAATCCTTGAATCAAACAATTCGTCTGATTCTTTGGAAGATGATTTTTCTTCTTCTGATTCCTGTTATCATTCTGCTGATGATTCTTCTGATTCTCCTAATATTAAACTTGGTTGTAGAGATTCCTGTTGCAATGTTGTTAAATCTGTTAATGTTCTCACTAAAGGTGAAGAAAATGAAAACTTGTTGATTAAATTGATTGGTCAAATTGAGAACCCTGAATTGCAAAAAGAATATTTGGATAAATTTAAGAAAATTTTGTTAAAAGATGAAACTGGTAAAAAACTGAAATCAACAGTAAGTTTTGAAGAAACTTTGCAAAGATTTAATAAGAAGAAATCCAAAGATTTAATTGTTAATGATCTTCAATGTGAAATTAATACTGTTAAACAAGAGATAAGTGAATTAAAAATTGAACTTAAAAATATTAAAAGTGATAATCATAATCTCAAAAAAGAATTGTTAATGTTGAAAATTGATCAAAATAAGTCTGATAATGAACAAGATGAGCACAAGGATGGAGATGAATCCAGTCAACAAGCTCTTCTTTCTGATGAAGGTATTGCTGATGCTCAACCTAGTCTCATTAGTATTAACCAAATGCTTCCTCCAAAATGGTTCACAAAAGTGAAGATTGTTATTTCCCATGATTATCATTTCACTGTTATTGCTATGATTGATTCTGGTGCTGATAAGAATTGTATTCAGGAAGGATTGATTCCTTCGAAATATTTTGAAAAATCAACTGAAAAATTGGTTTCTGCTACTGGTTCTCAAATGAAAATCAAATATGAATTGAATAATGCTCATATTTGCCATGATGATGTCTGCTTCAAGATTCCTTCTGTTCTTGTTAAAAATATGACTGATAAAGTGATTCTTGGTTTGCCATTTATAAATGCTTTGTATCCTTTCCTTGTTGATAATGATGGTATTACTTCTGATCCTTTTGGACAGAAAGTAAAATTTAAATTTGTTTCAAAACTTGAACTTGATATTAATGATGCTTTAGACTTGTCTTATGATTCTCCTGCTACATGCTTCACAGACAATATTGAAGGTAATCCTAGTAATGCCAAATTGACTACTATTACCAAAGACTCTAATATTCTTAATGATTCTTTGCAGGAACCGAGCACTGATGCAAGGATAAATACCACTAATAAGTGGGATAATATTAGTATTTATACCACTAATAAGTGGATTATTATGGCTCTCTCGAATGAGAGGAAAAACAAAGGAAAAGCTCCTGCACAGGACTTTTCCCAAAATGAAATGCATGAAGGCGCATCTTCTAGGATAAAACCTAGTGGATCAACATCCCTTCAAGAGTATGTACCGGCAACGGTGTCATATTCCAGTGGTGATA
The DNA here is from genome assembly GCA_023736055.1 of Quercus glauca. Taxonomy (NCBI): domain Eukaryota; kingdom Viridiplantae; phylum Streptophyta; class Magnoliopsida; order Fagales; family Fagaceae; genus Quercus; species Quercus glauca. Next base: position 16,052,446 of record CM043318.1, on the reverse strand, counting down.
TAATACTTGCTTTACAGGAAGTTTTGTCAAACAATTTACAATTCCACAATGGAATCTATTCTAAACTTCCATATTCTATCAAATTCATTCTTGATAACCTTCAAGCTGCTTTTATTAAAAACCACCATGATCTTTTCAAGAACACCCTCAGAGCCTTTGAAATCCATCTTGTTAACCTTACTGCTCAAAATGAGGCTTATCTAAGCCACCATGCTAACCTTATTTCAGAAAATTCCCTTGCTTCAGAAAATGACCTTGCTTCAAACCTTGTTTCAAAAATTGAGGCTTTTAGAAGCCAACTTGTTAACTATCCTAATACTCCCCACACTAGTCAACTCTTTGGCAAAGAGGATATCCATTCAAAGGATAAAATGACTATAATGGGCACTGATTATTCTAGATTGAGCCTTAAGTCCCAATCTATGTTAAGAAGTGCTTTTGCCAACTTGCCATCAGATATACAATCACGTATACTGAGAAGCGAGGCTATGTTTAGGTCTTTTGGCCTATGGTTCGAATACTTCAAAACACTTGTTACAACTGCTGTTCCTGATCCTGTTAATTCAGATGATAATGGTGATATCCTTGAACAAACTGATTGGAAAAAACACTTTGGAGTCAGTCTCAGAGTGTATGAAAAGAGACACCCATTTCCTGGTCTCTTAATTAATTATGATAGTTCATTTGTTGTTGATGATCCAGAAGGTGATAATGTTCAGAATCCTAACTGGCTTTCCCAAATGTTTGAGTATGGCTTTATCAGACTCATAAAATTAACTAGTCTTGACCAAGCCAGCCAACTACCACAAATCATTCAGACTGCTATTGACAATTTTGAAAGTCCCTTTGTTTCCATCAGATGTTGGAGCACCCTGCCAATGTGGGAAAGAGATAACTGGATGAACGTCCAGCCATCAAAACATCTCGTTCTCATTAATGGGCACACTCACCAAGGACAATGGTATGAAGGAGATTCTCACTTATACTTCCAAAATCCCCATGCCCTTGCAGAATGCTGGAGAAATTATTTCAATAATCAAATTCTTGAAGTCATTCAAAGCCTGTGGAAACATTATCATTTCATGGGAAGCACAGATAGAATTTTTGTTTTTGGTCCCAGACCTTATGCTCCTACCATCACTCATATGCACATAGCAGATCACTGTAATCCAAGGAGTTTTATTGATCCAGGGAAAACTCCAGAATTTGATCCACTGCTATATTGCGGATTCTGCAATCAGTATGTTATTTACCAAGAGCATGGATGTAATGTTGATCCTCCATGGAATCCTGATGATGATTACACATTCGATGCTTCTTCTATTGATTAATTGCGGAGTCCTCAGATTATTGTTAATGTTATTGTTGATAATATTATTGTTGCTACTAGTATTGTTGCTACTGTTCTCTATTTGTCTAGCCAGCATAATGGCCACTGTTCAACCACATGCGTACATGGTGATGTTCAAAGATGTTCAAAGAAATATTCCTGTTCAACTACATGCGTACATGATGATATTCCTATTGACCTTTGTCAGAGATTTTGTTGATCTTATGCCTAGTGAAGAAATATTCCTATTGACCTTTGTCAGAGATTTTGCTGATTTTATGCCTCACATGTTGGAAGTATTGCATGCTCCTGAAGATTCCCATCATAGTGCAAATTTGGCTTCTTTTGATGGCTTCTTTTAAGGGCAGAAATGATGTGGCCTAGACCTAAAAATGAAGGCCTAGACCTTTCCGTAAAATGCTCCTGATCACTTCATGTTCCTTCCATGACTTGGAGTCAAAAAGAGAAAAAGACTCATTTTTTCACTATTCATCTGACACTATTCACCTGTCACTATTCACCTGTCACTATTCATCCGTCACTATTCATGACACTGTTCACTCCAAATTTTGCCTATTTAAGGGGGGTTGTCCCTTATGTTAAACTCAGAACTTATTAGAACTTTTAATGAGTAGGAACAAGGTAGTAGTCAACAAGGTTATAGTCAACAAGATAATAGGTGAACAAGGTTGTAGTCAACAAGATAATAGGAGAACTCTCTCAAGGAAGGTAAACTCTCTCTAGAGGAAGGTAAACTCTCTCTAGAGGAAGTTCTAACAAGAAAGTACTTGAAAACTCATTAAAAGTTCTGAGTTTAACATAAGGGAGATCCCCCCTTAAATAGGCAAATATCTGGATAAACAGTAACACATGAATAGTAAAAGCAAATAGTGTTCAAAATATTCTTTGACCAAAGCATAGTGAAAGTGGTCTTGGAATAATTGAAAGTAGTCTCTGGAAACATAAGGAATCTTCTTTTCAGTAGCATGAGCACTTTAGCATGGTAAGGAACAGTAGCATCTTGGCCTTTTGTGCTGGCCTGGCAAATAGGGTGAATCAATCAATCATCAACAGTAGCATCTTGGCCGTTTGTGCTCCCCTGGCAAATAGGGTGAATCAGTCAATCATCAACAGTAGCATCTTGGCCGTTTGTGCTGGCCTGGCAAATAGGGTGAATCAGTCAGTCTTTTGCTAAATCATCAGCTTCATCTTCATCATGACCAAACCACTCCTCATTGTAGGGGTAGTAAGGATCTTTTGCAACAGAAGCTTCAGAGGATCGTTCATCATCTAGATCAGCCTTTTCCTTTTTTAACATTTCAATAAGAGCATTCAGTGCTTCAGGGTCCTTACGGATATCATCCAAAGGAGAACTCACATTTTTAGGTTTAACAGATGGCTTAGCAGATTTGGAAGAGGAAGCAGATGCATCAGTAGTGACAGGGGATCGACTAAGTGAACAATTAGCAATGGGGAGAGTAGCAACAGAAGAGGACTCTTTGGAAACACTAGCAATAATCCTCGGAGTATGAGGGAATTTACCCCACCATTTTACATACCAATGTCTTTGGAGCGCATCACCTTCTTTTTCATACTGCCATTTCAAAATCCAGGATATTTTGTATCGTTTAACAAAGTGGAGTAAAGGAGGGAACTTGGCACCATAAGCATCAACTTTATAGAACTTCTTGAAACATTCAAAAGCCTCAATCAAAGGTTCAGGAAGTATGTCAATAATAAGGCCAAATTGAGCCCACCAACGATTGAACCAAAGAGGTAGGGGGCCATGGAAATTACTATCAAAGTTAACAAACCAAGAATGAGACATGTCTTCATTTTGGTGAAGCATAAATCTTGTCCAAGCAGTGATGTAATCATAGTAAGAATAGGGGATGGGGGATCCAGGCATTGTTTTGGTAAAACTAGGAGAAGGACCCCAGTTTTCTTCAGTAATAACATTGACAATGTAAACACCATGGTAGATGATTTTGGAGGTATCAACTCTGTCATTAATAGTCTTAATAATAATAGATTTTTCATGACTCAGGAGACCAGAATAATATTGTAACTTCTTATCTCTATGCTCAGGAATCCAATGAAATAGTGGAGGAAAATAGCTTCTAGCAAGTGTGAGAGGATCAGAAATGGAGGCTCTATTGGGTTCAATATGAAACAGGTATTGGAAATATTGTTTTTTGGCATATTGAGGCACACTAGGGTTTTTGGGATAAACAGTTTTGATTGGTCGGTTGACAGGGGTTATAGCATAGGGATCATAGGATGAGGCAAGAACAGAAGAATAGTTAGGTTTGGGAATAGTACCTAATGGGGTAAAATGGTTAACAATGTCCATAGAGGAAGCAGGTTTAACAACTGGGTTCATAGAGGAAACAGGTTTAACAACTGGGTTAACAGTGGCAGGTATCTTGTCTTTCGACCCTCTACTTGCCATTGGAACACTGCAAAAATTCACGGGTAAGGAAATCAGGGATGGAGTTTTGAGATCCTTTAATATATTCAATATCAAAATCAAAAACACTTAAAATAGCTTGCCATCTGGAAAAAATGTGTTTTGAAGCAATATTTTCAACATCTTTTTCAATAACATATTTAGCACTTTTGCAATCAATACGTAGTAAAAAATTTTGGTTTAATAAATCACTTTGGAATTTTGAAATACATAATACTATAGATAAAATCTCCTTTTTAGTAGTACTATAATTTAACTGTGCATTATTCCAAATTCCAGAATAGAAACGGACAATTTGTTCAGAAGACTCAGGAGAAACTCTTTGTTTTAGAATACCACCATAACCAATGTCAGAGGCATCAGTTTCAACAATTTTGAACGCATCAATAGTGGGAATACCAAGGCAAGGCAATGTCTTAACATGAGATTTGATTTGTTTAACAAGGGATGTATGAACATCGGACCAGGATGGAGGATTACTCTTTAACCGATCAAAAAGAGGTTTGCATTGTTTTCTCATATCTTTGTAGAAATCAGCAACATAATTCAATGACCCAAGAAATCTTTGGAGCTGAGTTTTATCAGTGATAACATCAGGAAATTTATCAGCAAATTGGATGGCTCTATCAATAGGACGAATTTGTCCTTCAGAGATGTCATAGCCAAGGAAACGGACTTTTGTTTGAAACAGTTTAATTTTCTTAGCAGAGACAACAAGACCATTTCTTTTGATAGTTTCTAGAAACGAATACAAATGTTTCCAGTGTTCTTCAATAGAGCTGGAGTAAACAAGAACATCATCAATATAAACAATGGTGAAGTGACTGAAGCAGTTGAAAATATCATTCATGATGTTTTGGAATTCACTAGGAGCATTTTTAAGACCAAAAGGCATCACATTCCATTCGTAATGACCAAAAGGAGTGGTAAAAGCAGTTTTGTACCTATCTTTCTCATTAATCTGGATTTGCCAGAACCCAGATTTCATATCAAACTTGGAAAACACAACAGCCTCACTCAACCTATGGACCAGGTCATTCTTATTGGGAATAGGGTACCTAATCCATTCTAAAACTTTATTCAAAAGTTTATAATTGATAACCAGGCGAGGAGTTCCTCTCTCAATTTCAGCATTCTTTTGAACATAGAAAGCAGAGCAAGACCAAGGGGACTTACTATTCCTAATCAGTTTTTTCTCAAGCAAATCATGGATTTCTTTTTTGCAGAATTCAACAGTTTCAGCATTCATTTGAATAGGACGAGCTTTAGTGGGAATGTTTTTCTCATCAAAATCTTTAACATAAGGCAAGTCAACAATATGTTTCTTCCTATGCCAAAAAGCATTAGGAACATCAGAGCAAACATCATCAATTAACATTTTTTGAAAACTGTCAATCTTTGATAGTAACAATTTATTAGAAAGCTGTTCAGCAATTTTCTTATATATGACTTCTTGCTGAAGAAAGCTAAGATGTTCGATTTTTGCATGGATCAGGTTGGAAGCATTATCAATATCAATCTCAAGATTTGAAACAAATTTGAACTTTACCTTTTGACCAAAAGGATCAGTAGTAATACCATCATGTTCAACAAGAAAAGGATACAAAGCATTTATGAAAGGCAAACCAAGAATCACTTTATCAGTCATATTTTTGACCAAAACAGAAGGAATCTTGAAACATATGTTATCATGACAAACATGAGCATTATTCAATTCATATTTAATCTTCATTTGGGAACCATTAGCAGAAACTAGTCTTTCAGTTGATTTTTCAAAGTATTTTGAAGGAATCAATCCTTCTTGAATACAATTCATATCCGCACCAGAATCAATCATAGCAATCACAGTGAAATGGTAATCATGAGAAACAACAATTTTAACTTTTGTAAACCATTTTGGAGGAAGTATTTTGTTAACAAGAGCAAGTTGAGAATTAATAATACCTTTATCAGAAAGAAGAGCTTGTTGACAAGATTCTCCATCATCTTTGAGCTCATCTTGTCCATCATTAGTTTTGTCAAGTTTTTTATCAATTTTAAACATTAACATTTTTTGGTTAGGATTATGATTATCACCTTTAATATTTTTAAATTCATGTTTTAATTCACTTATCTCTTGTTTAACAATATTTATTTCACATTGGAGATCATTAACAGTTAAATCTTTGGATTTCTTCTTATTAAATCTTTTCAAAGTTTCTTCAAAACTTATTGTTGATTTGAGTTTTTTACCAATTTCATCTTTCAACAAGTTTTCATTTTCTTCACTTTTAGTAATAACATTACAACATGAATTCCTACAACCAATTTTAATTTCAGATGAATCATCAGCAGAATGATAACATGAATTAGTTGAAGAAGAAAAATCATTTTCCAAAGAATCAGTCGAATTGTTTGATTCAAGGATTCTGAATAATTCTTCTTGGTCATTATCATCAATTTTCAACATGTTGAACTTGTTTTTCAACTTACCAGGTTTTTGTTTACAATCTTTACTAAAATGACCTGGTTTTCCACAATTGAAACATTTACCTTTACCTGACCTCTGGTTAACATGTTTTTTAGAAACATTTTTCTTTTTAGCATAGAAATCATTAAAATTAGTTTTATGTTTTTTATGGTTATAAATTTTGTGACTTTTATCATGTTTTTTACTATTTTGCTTAGAAGGAGCAATAGAGGGCAAACCATATTGTTCACAAAAATTACCCATTTCATATTTAGCTTTTCTTTTGTTTTTTAATTGGTGTTTTAACAATTTTTCATCATTGCACATATTAATTCCAAGTTTTTTAATAGTGCTCAAAATATCACCATAAGTTAAATTATCATAGTCAATAGAATCATTTTTACCAATTAATTCTTGTTTTACCTTATGAGCAAAGATAGGAGGCAGACCGTCAATAAACTTTTCTTTCCAATAAGGCTTGAAACAGTCCTTCTGCTGCATCACTCTGGAAAGGAAAACATCTTGGTACCATCTATAATCAGACATAGTAGGGCATCTCAAATTATTCAACAAATCAGAAATTCAAGATGAAACATTAGATGGAGTACCAACAAAATGTTTGATAATAGTATAAATCAAGGTATTAACACCATCAGGAACACCTCGACCAATACGATCATCAAAAATAGGCAAGCCTTCATCATTCTTTTTAACAGCATGTTTAATAGAGTCTCTGGATTCTTCTGTGAGATATGAATCCCACCATCCACGAAGAGTACCAGAAAAGCCAGTAGTAAGCAAGTCAACAATTTCAGATTGTTCAAAATCATGATTATTTTGATAAGCAGTGGCAACCATGGACATATGTCCCATTTTGTTAATAATTTCTTGTTCAGAAAAACCATCAATATTCCACTCATAAATTTTATCAGCAGAAACAGAAAACTGAGTTTGAAAAGCTCTTTCTTCAAACTGCATATCAGGAGGAGTAGGTTTTGAATACCAATTCTTAGTAAGAAACATGGGTTTGGGATTTCCAACAAATCTTTTGACTTCAGGTAAACAGTCATCAAAAACCTTTTTGGCAGGAACAGAAGAAACAGTATCAGAATTTGTATCATCAGAAATAATTTCATTTTTTGAAATAGTTCGAGCAACAGGAGTACTTGTAGAAGTACCTTCAGTTTTAACTTTTAAATCAGAAAGCATTTTTTCAACAGAAACAGGTTTTTGAATAGAAGCAGGTTTTTCAACAATTCTTTCTTCAATATAGTCAAGTTGTTGACCAATAACATGCAAAGATTCATTAGCAACATTGTTTTGTTCAACAGGAGTTTGATCATCAGTAATTTTGAAAGGAGTAGCTTTAACATTAATTTTGTCATTTTTAACAAGATTAAATTTCTTTATCTCATTCAAATGATTTTTTGAAATTTCATCTTTTGAAACATAATAATTTTCAAGAAAATCAAAGAACAAAATATGTCTTTTCAATTGATTCATTTTTTCTAACCATTTTCGTTTAACACGATTTTTCTCAGGCTGAGCAAATTTATTTTGGTAAATTTTTCTTTTTGGTCTGTTCTTAGAAAGCATGAATTCATCAAACAATGGAGCCATATCAACTTTAAAATTTTCATTCAAAACAGTCATCATTCTCAATTGATTTTGGTAAACAGATTTTTTAACAAGAGGAGAATCAGTTAGACAAACAAATTTAGTGTCATCTTTTTCATTATTAACATTTTTAGGAAACAAGCAAGAATAAACCGTAGAAAATGTTTGTTCAACAGTGTGTCCTTCTCTATTCACAATATCAGGAGGACAACCAGTCCTGGAGCTGACAGAGGAGTTGGATCTCCACAACTTATCCATATTATCCTAGTTTTAACACTCAATTATCATGTTTTTCTCACAACCGTTGCATTTCGTAACACATACCCTAAGCAACCCTATACCACACACATGCCCTACACGCCCTCCTGGCTCAAACGGGCCTTACAGTCAGGTTCTGGGAATTCACTTTACACCTAGGGTGGCGCCAACGACGGCAAGAAGGGGACACGACAACTAAGCACCAAAGGTTCGGACGGATACGGACAAGGCACAGAGAAACACAACACACACTATCACCGGCCAGAAAAGAGTGGCTCTGATACCATAAAGGGGGAAAGGGACACACGGATGAAGATGGAGAGACGGAAGCACAGTAATAATGTAGTGAAAGTAGATATAAGCAAGTAATGTAAGAACAATATTAAGGCGGTAGAACCAGCCAAGCAGTATATATCAAAATAATTCAAAGTAAATAGAAGAAATTAATGAAAGCAATTTAGAACCGTCCAGTATGGCGGTAATCCGTCCAAGGTGGCGGTAAGCAGAACAATGAACATTAACTGAAAATACTTCTTTATTGAAAATAGATAAAATACTTACAGTAGTAGTGGTCAATACAAGATCTCAACAGTACAGGTTAACAATTACAAAGCTTGAACTAGTCCTAGTTACAAGGTTTGTAAGAACAAGGTAGTAGTCAACAAGGTTAAACAATGAGTTGACATTTTTTTTTTTTTTGCATGCATTGTGAAGGACCCAACAAATTAGGAAAAGTCATTGTCTTCGTAACTTTTTTATTTTCTTAAAATCATTTTAAGCTAGGCTCATGCCAACGGAGCAACTGAAAAGGTCAAGTTTAATAAGAAATTAAAGGCTTGAATTCTAAAGTATATATTTCTTTAGTCCTCATTTGTAATTTATTAGATCTGACTACTTCAAATTAGAGTGATGCTATAAATCCCGTGAATAATTTTGGTGAGTTTGCAGACAATTCCCAAATATCACGTAACGGTACCATGCATAATGGAAAGCTTTTCCTACTTTTCAAGAGTATTGGGGCAAATTTGAGCAATTCAGGGAGCATAAGAATTGCATGCATGCGTGGCTTTAACGAACTTGCTTCTCTTTGGTTCCATTAGCAACAAAAATTTATTGGTTTAGACCAAATTAAATTTTTATATAATACCACCTTTAATAAATATCAATAACATTATACATATTTACTAATTTTGCTTTTATATGTACCAAAAAAAAAAAAAAATTCAGCAATGACTCGTCCAATTGTGTTTTTAATATTGTTGAGCGTAGTTTCTAGGCTAGACAAGTCTCATCAGTCAAATCTGGCTCAATACCCAGTTTGTGAGCCTGTGTTTGAGTATTTCCCTGACTGTTCGGCCTTCCTCGTTGGGTTCTACTACAAACCAACGAAGATATGTTGTCGACACGTAGACAAGCTAAATATATTAGCAAAGCACGGGCTTGGGCCTCGGACAATCTGCTTTTGCATTCAGGTTTGTGTAAAGGGAACACTGCCTCGCTTGCTTGCCTCACGTATCAATTCTCTTCCTATCATGTGCCACACCCATCTTAGCTTCCCCATTTCTGATAGCATGGACTGCAACAAGTAAATTTATCGCTCTCTCTCAAGCACTCACACAAATAGGAGGAGAAAAAAAAAAGGATAAAATGAACTAAGACCTCCAAAACTTTTATGTAATTGCAGACTTTAAGTAAGGTTCCCTTGACTTTTTCTTTTTTTTTTTTCTTTTTTCTTTTCTTTTCCACAAATTTTGTACATGGTGAAATTGTAGTAGAATAGTAGATGGAACCTTCTTTCCATTTTTCGTCTATTTTAACATTTTTTGCACTAAATCATTTAGGGGGTGTTTAGTACTGTTGTTTAATCAACAGTTTTCAGTGTTTAAATAACATTACACGTATTTTCATACATTTTTTCATCTACACATATCTTCACAAAACAACAACAACGTTATTAGAAATCTTTTACTAAACGGGCCTTTAATATGCAGCAAATGGACCCCTTCCATCGTTTGATTTATTAATAACTTGGATGAAAAAAAAAAAAAAAAAAAAAAAAAAAAAAAAGAGGTGAAATAGATGGACATTTGAGAGAAGGGATCTATTTACTATAGTATCAAGATTTATGTACTAAATTGGGCAACAAAAAAAAAAAAAAGTTAAAGGAAGTTTACTACAAAATCATAAAAGTTCAATGATTCTTAGCGTATTTTACCCAAAAATGAATAATAAAAAGCTAAAATAGTAAAGACAAAGAGAAAAGGTGATCCCAATTGACTAATTGTTCTTCTTGCTTTGATGCAGGGTTTATTAAAAAGTTGGACTATGAGGAAGTTGTTCTTAATTGAGTGAGTTTAGTGGAGTATTATACATACAACAACAATTAATAAAACCTTAATCCCAATAATTTGGGGTTAGCCATAAATCCTAGTGGATTATTATATGTATTGTTTCATTAAAAAATACTTCATAAATATTAATAGACTGATTACTAATAATTACAATAAGGAAACTTTTCTAGGAGTACAAAAATATACTTATATATGAAATTGTTTTTTCTTAGTGGTTTTTCATATATTATGTGCTTCACTCCATTAAGTTCTTTACAAGTCAAAAATGCCTTGTAGCTCAACTATCATTTATAAATATTTCGAATGATTGAAAGGTCTAGGGTACAAATTATTCATTCCTTATTGTAACTATGAATTATAAAATAATAATAATAAAAGCTAGTTCTCTCCAACAAAGTTGTAGTTTTAGCCGCCAAGTCCTCGTAACTATGAAAAATATATCATACAACCCTAGTTAATAATAGTTCTCTAATTCTCATTGGTCAAATCGCGAAGGTAGCCTATACACAGGATTTACACATAAATAATCTCTAGAAGATTCTAATAGCTTCAACAGAAATTCCCGCGTAGATGCTCTGAGTCATAACAAACTGACTCGTGCCCCATAACTGCTCTCTACACGTGCCATAACTGATTTTCAATCCATTTAACCGGTGCCTGGCTACCGAGATGCAACGCACCGTTTGAGTAAGTGATCACACGTGTTATTGACAGCACGTGTTATCTCTTACGGTGTCGTTTTCCTGATACTCTGTTGCTGGTCCTTCTCCTACAACAAATGGCAGTTTGTTCAATTCTTGGTGCTCCTACTTTGTTTAGACTTATGTCTTTTTTTCTTCGTATATAATCCTGGTTATCTTTCATTTTGTGATGCAAGACATAAGGTGTGAAGGGCATAATAAGCTGACATTGGTTACAGCACCAGGCAAGCACCAATGTGTGTATCGGAAATGAGATCTTATTTAGTCTATCAGGTCAGCAGTTGACATCATCAAAAAGATGCTTCAAAAGTTGAGGGAAAAAAGGGTGGAGGCTCAGGAGTGTGTTGCATGACTTGCTACTAGTCAACATTACAAACTTGAAGTTCATTTTCTAATGAATCTGTCTTGAAGGTTTCTTATAATAATGGTTTATGGAGTGACTTGATTTTGACTGTTTTAAGTTGCAGGATATCAGGAGATGCTGAATTGTCATATACTGATGTTCCTAACATTGGGAACCTTCTAAGTATGTCCACATTTCAAATCAGCTCAATCTAAAAGAAAGAACTCTGTTACACCTTACCTATAGTAGTTTTGTTGGGATTCATGACGCATTTGGGAATGCCTTTTTGGATTTGCATATATAAACCCAGATCTTTGTTTCTTTTAGCTGAAGTTTACTATATGCAGAGGAAAGATATGCCTTATCCACCTATTACAAATTTTCATGTGGTTAATCAAACTAATCATTCTTTTGTTCATTTTTGGTTAAACATCCTTTATGTCTCTTCCATCTTTTGTGTGTGTTTTGTTATTAGTAAGTTAGACATTAAACATTCTCAAAATAAAATTTAGACATGAAACTAGTAGATTTGAAAATCACGTTATCCTTTCCTCCATTTTTCCATGTTTGTGGTCGTGTATCAAAGTTTTTTTTTTTTTTTTTTTTTTTTTTTTTTTTTTTTTAAGGGAATTGTTTTTTCTACTTGCTTGTTGTCTTTGCCTACAGCGATTTGTGCTAAGTGTGCAGCAACTTACCAAATTCATAATGAGCTTAACCTATTTTATGCTCAAAATAAATATTGAATTTGAAAAGAATATTGATGTTCAAGAGTGAAAGCTCACACTTAGTGTGTAAAACACTAATGAATGTTTAGACCCCCAAATTCAAATATAACCAACACAAGCTTATACTCAAACAACAGATGTGCAAAATAATAAGTACAAGCAAAAACCCAATTAAATAAACAACTCTAAACCAAAATTAATCACAAGACAACATCAATAAAGGTAGAGAATAAAGGTTAGAGAGATGCAAACACAAAGATAACACCAACACATGTTATCGAAGAGGAAACCGAAGAACTCGGCGAAAAACCTCTCCGCCGCCCTCTAAGCGGTGAAATAATCCTTTAAAGAATAAAGTTGGGATACATGAATAGCAATAGACCCTCCAAGCCTAATATACACAATGCACTTAAGGCCTCCAAGCTTCTTGCTCCAACAAGGTTAAGCCTAACCGTGTTTTCTTTAGCTTTCCGGATCCCGCAATAAACCCATTGCATCAACCAAATAAATTGGTCATCTCCGAACTGCTTCCCAAGCATAAAAATACCTCCTAACTGATATGGGTATGGCGAGATAAGGATTTGGCTAGTGAACCTGTCAAGGGTATGTTAATGGAGAGGCTGAGAGTAGAGGAATTTGGAGAATCAAAGGTCTAAGATTGTGGATGAGTCAATTTTGTTTTTCTCTAGGGTTTCTCTCTCAAAATTCTCTCTAGAAGCTCACTACATTTCATGGGTATAAAGGTATTTATAGTAGGCATGGTTTTAAAAACCGAACCGGTCATCGAACCGTTTTTTTTTAAATTTCCGGTTCAACCCCGGTTCTTGCCCGGTTTTTGACCGGTTTTCCGGTTTTTGACCGGTTGTTGACCGGTTTTAAGGGTTTTAACCGGACCGGACTGGCATCCGGTTCCCGGTTGAACCGGTCGGACCGGCCGGTCCGGTCCGGTTTTTAAAACTATGATAGTAGGGTATATGAAGAATGTGAAAAGTCACTTTTTTGCAAAATAGGGCATTCTGGCGACTTACTCGCGAGTGGGATAAGTCGCGAGTTTGAGTCGTGAGATAATTGCCAAGCTAAATTGTACTTTTTGTCCTGTAGTGCTTTAGCTGTCGTGACCCTTCAGCTTCCTGAATACTTCACATATGTGGCATTTTGGCGAGTCGCCAATCACGAGTCACTAGCGAGATCCAGTTGCGAGAATCACTCTGAATGCTCACACACTTGAATTCTTCACACTGTCTCACACACAACCCTTACATAATTCCTACCTAAATACAGGATATCTAATTGCTGAAATACAAGCAAATTTGACACAGAATAAAGCCAACACATGATTGAATAAATTCAACCTTTAACTTGTGAATTTCTATAACAAACATAAGTGCATTGATCTTTGCAAAAGTTTCATCATGCCTTGGGATTAAAATATATATTTATTTATTTTATTTGGTTGAAGTGTGTTGTTTACTTCGTAAACCTTTCAGTTTGAGAAGATTTAAAAAAAGAAAGCTCCTTCATGGAAAAGAGGAAAAAGAAAGGCCTAATTTTTCTAGACAAGATAATAAGAAATCTTCAAAGTACTCTGGTAAGTGGTGAGGAGGTCATAATCTCTTTTCTCCCTTTGATAAGTTAGTAAATGCTAATGAGTGTCCTTGAAAAGCCCCATAATAATTTGCTTCAGAACATATAATGGAGAGGATCTGTTCCATTGGGAGAGCTTAAACATAATTAAAAAAAAAAAAAAAAAGGGACAAAACAAAATTGGCTAGGATGTTTGTTGCATCAAAATGATCAGATATGGTTCTATTTGTTCTTTATTTATTTATTTGTGCTTGAAGCCAAGGAGATCTGGCTCAAATGGAACCTCTTCTCCCAATTCCCACCTAAGTGCAAAAGACATCCATTTTGGGGTGGATTTTGAGTTTGATTCTTAATACTGTTGATAGAAAGGGACAATAATTTTATCATAATTTCTTTAGTAAGTAAATCAATGTCTGTGCTGTTAGTTTTTTAGTCCCTTTTTTTCCCACTTCTTGGGAGTGATCATTGATTTTGATTGTTGACTTTGTTATAGATTGCTTTAAAGATCACCTCTAGCGCATGGTCTGGAGTTGAGCCGTTGAGAAAACCACCAAATGGGGTGTTATAGCCTTATAGGTGAAAAACTACACAAGACATGCAATATGCTAATCCCATTAACTAATATATCAAACCTTAATTGAGATAATACATGTAGAAGGTAAAACTGGTTGTCAATGACACCGATATGCTTACAGAACAAATTATGAAAATAACTAATGGGAAGGAAACTTAAACAATGACATTGAGATTCAGCCATGGCTTGATAAAATACAGGAGAATTTCACTACTTACATATATGGCTAGTACGATTGTTGTCTAGTGATCTGTTCTCAAAAATCACAACTACCACAAGTTTTGGTCTATTCTCAAAGCAATCCTGCCAAAGGGAACCGTTCACAAAATGCAGACAACAGTTACAAAATAGCATATAACACCAGAGGATACCACAAAATTACCCAAATCAATACCTTCTCATGCTATAAAAGAATATTGCCAATACTATGGCCAAGTTCAACACCATGTATGCACACCACACCACTTAGTTGCAACTTGCAATGAAGAAAAAGTGAAAAATGGTAATGGTGGCCTGGATTTTATTTGAAGGGGTCAACGATGCTAAGAGAGAATGTAAAGGCTATGTGAGTAGTTAATTTGGTTAAATGAGGGAAAAGAAGAATGCAAAGATCATCAAAATATATTCCATCTATTCTCTTATTTGAGAATTTAATAAGGATGGATTAATGGAATAAAGAACATGCTTATTCCACAAAAACTAGTCTAGTTCACGTTTAGTTTCTGCTACTTCTTTTCTCAAGCTCTTAATGCATGTGTTAAATCTTAAATGGTTGAATATTGGTATTCACCTCCCAAACACTTGGAAGTTTTTTTAGTATTCTGAGAGCATAGTAAAATGGTGCTTCTTTCTTTTATATTTATAGTAGATCCCATCATAAATGTGAGACCAGGAAGCACCAATATAATTATTACTCCAAACACTCATATACTTCAAAGGAATTCAGGTAGTAGCATTAAGAATTATAACCAATATAATTATTAAAAAAAGAAAAGAAAAAGAGCCAACAATCTTGTAACTCAATTGACACATTTAGTTGTTTTTAGTAAAAATATTATGGGTTCAAATCCACACCTAACTATCAAATCATTAAAAAAAATGTATATTAAATAATTAATTCATTGGATTTCCATAATATTGATTAGTTAATCATACTTTTACAAAATTAATTTTGTGGCCCATAATATTCCTAAATTGCCTCTTATTTGTAATCATGAGGGAAAGATCCACATCTTTTCTATTTTTGTCTTATATCTCAAGAGCATGATTTTATTTTCTTGATAATTTGGTAGTTACAATGCAAATTGGGGAATTTAAACATTGGATAGCTCTGTAAGGACTATATACCTTCAATACTATTGGCTTAATGGTGGGTTCCAAATTCTGTCTTTATATTTTTGCTTTTTGCTTTCCTTAGAGTATCAGCATTGGTGGGTGTAAACCCCCCCCCCCCCCCCCAAGTTGCTAAAATAGCAATTGACCATCTAAAAAAGAGCTTTATCCGAGGATGTGTACTTCAATTTTTTACATACTGTGAACAATAAGTCCTTATATTTAGAACTTATTGTTCATGAGTTTGTAAACTGAAATACTATATTTTATTCAATCTCTCTCTCTCTCTCTCTCTCTCTCTCTCTCTCTCTCTCTCTCTCTCCCCTTCAGTGCCTCTCACTCTTCGGACCTCTCTTTTCTCTTTTCTTGCAGTGCCTCTCTGAATATCTCTTCTCTCCGCACTTTATGGCTGTGGTTGTCATTTGGGTCCAGCGTTTGGATCAATAGTTTGGGTTGGATCATGGACATCTTTGGAGATCGGCGAAGCAACAACAACCATAGCGATGATGATTTGCCGTTTGGGTGATGTTTGTATTAGGATCTTGAAGCGTTGCTTCTCAGACTCGATGCTTTGGAGTAGTGCTTCTATTAGCAGCTACAATGATGATAATCGGAGTTTGAGGTTTGAGGGTGGCGTTCCTACAATGACAATGATAAGAGTTTGAGGTTTAAGGGTAGTGTTCTTTAGATTTTTAGTGGTGGTGGCTGGTTGGTTGGTTCGGTGGTATGGGTGTAGTTGTTTCGGTTTGCATATGGGTATGTGATTGTTTTGATTTGTTCCAATTTGGGAATGGGTACATGATTGTTCTGATTTGGGTATGGCTATGTTATTGTTTTGATTTGTTTCAATTTGGGTATGGGTATGTGGTTGTTTTCGATTTGGGTGGGGTGATATGGTTGTTCTGATGGTTTGTGGTGAATGGTGGAGTGGTGGGTGGTGGATGGGTTTGTTATTTTGGGTTTGTGGTTTTGGTGGTGTTTGTTGATTAAAGTGGTCGTGGTATGGTGGTTGTTGGTAATTTCTATGGTTAACTTGATTTGGGTTTGGCTGGTGGGCGGTGGAGGAGCTAGGTTTAGGTGAGAAAGAGAGAGACAGAGAGGAAGAGAGAGGAGAGATGGAAGAGGAGAAGATAGGTAGTTGTATATTTATATTATTATTTGATAATGGTAGTTTATATTATTTTAATGGGTTATTATGTAAAAATAGAAACTGAGATGTTGAGTGAGTTGTAAAATAAGATGGTAAAATCGATAAAGTGGTATTTGAGGATGTAAAATAGTTATTATTATTATTATTATTATTATTATATGTACAAGATAGAATCTTTATTGTAGCCTAATCTTAGTGTATATGTGTGTAAAGCTCCCTCTTGGAGACTTGAACTCCGGTCCTTACCCTTTACACCCCACAAACATTTATACTTGCAAAGTGACCACTGCACCAAGGGTGTGCGGTGGTCTGGATGCTAGTGCTCTTAATGTTAAGTAATATTGATCCCCTAACTAAAAATAATAATAATAACAATAGAATAGACCATTTAAGGGGTTTTGTTTTTTTTTTTTTTTTTTTTTTTTTTTTTTTACAGTTAGCTTAACTAGACATTTTTTACCATCGAATTATAAGATGTAGAATTTGAATCCATTTACTCCAAAAGCTAATTAATGTCTTAACGTGATGGTGAGAACAATTTTTTATTTTATTTTATTTTTTGCATCAGTTGCACGGAATTTTAATCAATCCCTCAATCTTAATGAACAAGCTAGTGAATACATAAAGAAAAAAGTTAATGAATGTCCTAAAAATATTTATTAGTAAATCATTTTTTTTAAAAAGACAATTTTTTAATTTTCAATAAAAATTATATAAAAACTTTTTAAAAATAATTTACTAATAATTATCTTTTTTTTTTTTTGAAAAGGGATCATTCATTCATATAATCATAATAACAAAGCATCCTGAATCAAGGCCTCCACAGCCGGAGGAGGAGAATCGTCCATCCAATACACATCATTATCTAAAGAATTCCTAGCATGTTGAGCAAGAGCATGTGCAACTTTATTTCCACCCCTTCTAGTAATGCTAATTCTAGCCCATTCTAAACAAAGAACCAAGTGACGAATGTCATCCACCACATATCCTAATAGAGAGGAATTAATCCGCAACGATGCAATGGCTTGCATAACATTCACATTATCTCCCTCTATGATCAGCTTGGAGAATCCAGCATCCACAGCAAACTCCATTGATCTTCTACATGCCAGCAGCTCTGCTTCCTCACTAGAACTCACCTTCGGACCAGATGCTGTCATTGCCGCCATAACCTGACCTTGCTCATTTCGAATAATTGCTCCCACTCCAGTTCTGTCCAGGTCTGCGAAAATAGCTGCATCAAAGTTTAATTTGTAAACTGATGATGGTGGAGGCTTCCAAGAATCACTACACTGCTGGTCCGTCTGTGGCACATTCAACTGCACCTGGGCTTGTCTGTAATCTGTCAAGAACTCCGCTGCTCTGTTATTCAGGTTCCTTGGGTCCATTAGATTCCCACCAAAAACCACACGATTCCGCTGGTTCCATGCAAGCCAAGCCTGAACCCAAAACAGCTCCAGCTCCTCTCTCGTCAACCTGTCACTGAGATACTCCATAAGCTGCATCACGTCAGCTACACCTGAACATCTTTTCTGCAATTTTCGACAGCTGCCAGCCCAAATATCTTGCACCGCAACACACTCCCAGATTGCATGGATTGTACTCTCGGATTCCCTTAGGCAGATTGGGCATTTATCATCAGTTATTACTCTTCTCCGCACCAAATTAGCTCTTGTGGGCAAAATTTCAGAACAAGCCCTCCAACTGAAAACTTTAATTTTGTTGGGAATTTTGAGATTCCACAAAACCTGCCATATCTTCGGACTTGCACTACTGGTTGATGATTCGGCCCTATCCTCCCCTTGTATCCTCCTTGCCACCTTGTAGGCTGACTTAACAGAAAAACTCCCATTGTTATTATAGCTCCAAATGATAGAATCAGCCACGTGTCTTCTGCTAAGCTGAATACTACATATTGCTTTAGCATCATCTCGATGGAAACTCGAATGGATCAATTCACTCCTCCATGCATTTATCTCCGGGTTGATTAAATCTGACACAGCCATCTCGCTCAATAAATCATGATTAGGATGTAATACCTTATTTGTAGGATGATTCGGGATCCACCTATCTCCAAGCACCCTAATTGAGCTCCCATTGCCAACCCTCCAACAATAACCAGCCTTTAGAATAGGCAAGGCAGCCACCAAACTCCTCCAAACATAAGAACAACCCGGTGATTCCTTAGCATCAAGGAAAGAGGATCGGGGAAAATACCGCGCTTTGAAACACTTATGAAGTAAGGAATCATTACCTTGAAGCATCCGCCACCCTTGTTTAGCCAACATAGCTAAATTAAAAGCCCTTAAATCCCGGAAGCCCATACCACCCTCCTTTTTTGAAATTGATAATTTATCCCAACTCTTCCAATGAATTTTTCTCTCATTGCCTACTTGTCCCCACCAAAATTTAGCACATAAACTATTCAATTCATCACACAGTTTCAAAGGGAGTAGAAATACACTCATCGTATATGTGGGTATAGACTGAGCTACAGCCTTTATAAGAATTTCTTTGCCAGCTCTAGATAACATCATACCTTTCCATCCTTGCAGCTTCCTCCATACTCTATCCTTCAAATAAGCAAAAGTGTGATATTTGTCTCTACCAATCAAAGTTGGCAGCCCTAGATAAGATTCAAACTTCACCACCTCTTCGACCCCCAAAATCTGCAACATCTGTTGTTTCTGATTATCTGTAGTGTTGTTACTGAAGAAAGCTGAAGACTTCTCCAGATTAATACTTTGACCTGAAGCTCGTTCATAAGTTTGAAGAATTTCTGCTATCACTTCCCCTTCCCTTGGTGTTGCTTGACAAAACAACAAAGAGTCATCTGCAAATAATAAATTAGTAACTCTGGGAGCACCTCTACAGATTGACACACCTGTAATCCTCTTGTCTAGTTCAGCTTTAGCCAACAGAGCAGTAAAGCCTTCTGTACATAAAAGAAACAGGTATGGTGACAGTGGATCTCCTTGACGTATTCCTCTAGATGGATATATCATGCCATGAGGTTTTCCATTCACCAAAACAGAAAAAGATGGAGTAGTAACACAGCTCATCACTTTTTCTATCCACCTTGTTAGGAAACCCAGCTTCTCCATAATTTTTTCTAAGAATGGCCATTCAACCCGGTCATACGCCTTACTAATGTCCAGCTTCAATGCCATAGTCCCTTTCTTGCCCTTCTTCCTCACATGCATGGTGTGTATAGTCTCATAAGCCACCAGAACGTTATCTGTGATCAATCTGCCTGGAACAAAAGCACTCTGGGTGGGGGAAATAATATCTGGAAGTACCTGTTTCAATCTATTGGCCAATACTTTGGAAATAATTTTATAAATCACATTACATAGACTAATAGGCCTAAACTCAGACATTCTCTGTGGATTTTTCACTTTAGGAATAAGTACAATGTTTGTGTGATTTATCTCAGGTAGCATATTTCCATTATTTAAAAAATCCAACACAGCAGAAACTACATCATCACCCACTATATGCCAGAATTTCTGATAGAATAGAGCATTCATACCATCAGGTCCTGGAGCCTTTGTAGGCCCCATCTGGAATAAAGCCACCTTAATCTCCTCAGCAGTAAACTCACCCAACAGAACCTCCTGCATGTTGTCAGTCACTTTATTTGGAACTGCACTCAAACATTCCTCCATTTGATCAGCTGCACCTGCACTAAAAAGATTGTCAAAATAATCTGAAGCTACTTCAACAATCTCCTCTAACTCCTCCACCCATTGCCCATGTGAATTTTGTATACCACTGATGTGATTTTTCTTCCTCCTTTGTGTTGCTTTAGAGTGGAAAAACTTCGTATTCCTATCCCCATGCTTCATCCATGAAATTCTAGACCTTTGTGCCCAATAAATTTCTTGTTTCTGTAGTAGATCATCCATTTGTTTACTCACCTCTAGGAATTCGGCTTTATTTTCTTCAGTATTTTCTGCTTCATTCAGCCTATCTAGCCGTTTTTAAAGCTCCTTAATGGCTGTCTCATCAGGTTTGGCCGAACCCCAACCTGATAATTCCAGGCCACATGCCTGAATTTTATTTTTAATAGATAGCAGCCCATGTGATTCATCCACAGACCTTCCCCATGCCTCCTGAACAACTTCTTCACATTCAGTAGAGAGTAACCAGGCTTCCTCAAATTTAAAAGACCTTCCACGTTGCTGTCTTTGCTGCTGAAAAGAATGGACTTGTAACATAATTGGTAGATGATCTGAAGCATGTGTGGAAAGATGAGTAATTGTGCTCATTTGAAATTTCACTCTCCACTCTTCATTTGCAACTCCTCTGTCCAGTCTAATTTTTGTATTAGCATCACCCGGCCTCTTGTTGTTCCAAGTAAATGGATATCCCCTATACCCCAGATCCTGAAGATGACAAGAATCCAAAGCCTCCCTAAAAGCTTCAACCTGTGCATATTGAGGTGGTCTTGTGCTTTGCTTTTCCGATGCATTTAAGAATGCATTAAAATCTCCAATGACCATCCACGGACCCTCTACAAATGTCTTCAAGTGTTGTAGCAATTGCCATGATTTTTCCTTCTGTTGTGCCTCCGGCCACCCATAAAACCCAGTTAGATACCATTTAAATCCATCCTCCTCCGTTACAAGAGCCATTACATGATTCACAGTGTAATTAATAATCTCCAGTGTAATAGTATTTTTCCACAAAAAAGCTAACCCACCACCTGCATTAGGATGTTTAACAATAACCTTATTTTGAAAAGGTAGATTGCTATATAAATTTTCGAAACCATCCTTATCTAGTCTAGTCTCCATAAGGAAACAGACCGCGGGATCTTTTTCCCTCACAAGCTTGCGAAGGCTTCGACCTGTCCAAGGGTTCCCAAGCCCTTGGCAGTTCCAACTAAGCAGCCTCATTGCTCCCGGCAAGGGTGGCTGTCCACCCCCGCCGATATATCAACAAAACTTCCTTCCACCTCATTTTGTTTACTTCTTTTATTTCTCTGTTTCTCATTCAGCTCACAGTTCACATCATTCAATTCACGTTTGCCCAATCCAGACATTGCAATGGCCCTAGTTAGACCACCAAGCCCAAAGTCCATTCTATTTATCCTAGTCCATGTGCTTTTGGGCTTAACAAATGATGGCCCAGGAACCTCCAAGACCGAAGGAGCATTGAAATCATTAAGTGGCACGTGCATGAGGGCTGCCTCTGTCCTGCGCTTGTCCTTTGCCTTATCCTCTAAAAATATGGCCTCACCGAAATTCTTGGCCAAATAATTATCTCCCTTATCTGTTGCCATGATTTCCGTAACTTCAGTGCAGTCCTTTCCCTCCACGTTTGCTTCCACATTCGAAAATATCTCCCCTGGATTCACGGCCTCTGTTACCATGATTTCCGTAACTTCAGTACAGTCCTTTCCCTCCACGTTTGCTTCCACATTCGAAAATATCTCCCCTGGATTCACGGCCTCATCTTCAGCCACCGGCGTAGAACTTTCTGGGCTTTCCTCCATCACAGCCGCCGTTCTCTGTATGTCAACCACCACTGGACTTTCTGTATCTTTACCCTTGCCCTCCTCCGGATTGGATTTGGGACTGAAATTTTGAGTTTGCACAACCTTCACACGACCTCCTACTGCCTTAAGAAACTCACCGTATGGATACTCCACACTTCCACCGTTTTTCTCCGCTGCATAATGCACTGCACAATGTTTTAGATCATGCCCCAGCATCCCACAAAAATAACAAAACATAGGAAGCCTTTCATACTTAAAGTGCACCCAATGACGCTCACCATCAGAACCAGCAATAAACCCACCCCTTCTCAGAGGTTTTGTTATTGGTAAAGCAATTCTCACTCGCAAAAAGAAGTTAATATCATCCTTCCTTTTTCTCCCTTCAACCTCCTCAACGTCTCCTAGTCTGCTTCCAACTTCCTTTGCTACCTGCGGAGATAGCATATCAAACGGAACCCCCCATATCTGAACCCAAAGCGAGGCTTTCTCCATTCGAATATTTCCTACGGTCATTCCTTTCTTCCATCGTTGTAACATAAGAAGTTGATTGTCAAACGACCAAGGACCCCCTTTCAGAACCCTATCCATCTCAAATTCAGATTGAAACTTGAATTGAAACAGATTCGGCCCTACTTCTAAAATCTGCAGAGATTCATCCAGACCCCACGCTCTTCGTATTGTATTCTTCGCAGCCATCTTATTAAAAGATTTGCATGTTAAGAATTTTCCGATCAGACTCAGTTGACAACTCTCCAGGGCTTCAACTCGACCTTCATCAGAAATAGTTATAATTTCTTCTTCCTCAGACGTCAATTTCATTCTATCCATACTATCAGCAACCTCATCAGCCATGGTTATTGGAAAAAACAAAGACAAAAACAATACCCTTTGCTCAAGGCCAAGGGAGGGAGGAGCTCGTGTAGTCACGAGAGAGAGCGCTCCACGTAGGGAGAGGACATAACAATAAGCAAAATTTAAATACAGTACTTAGTTGTTATTTTTTAATTTACTAATAATTATCTTAACAGCACCTATTAGTATCTTAACTCATAAATAAATAGCATTACAAAAGTACAAAGTACAAATCATAAAGAGTGGCTGTTCAACCAACAGTGTAGCTAAGCCAATGACGCTTTTTTTTTTTTTTTTTTCAAAAATCCTAAATTTTATCCATTAAATTTTACTTCGCTCTACATGTTAGCTTTGTTTGGTTCATCAATGGCGAACCTTCCGATCCTCCAATTTGAGGAGTAAATCGTAGAATCGGTGGACCGGAACTTGGTGGTGGTGATAATCGGAGAGACCGATTCAGGAAAGAGCACCAAGCTCTCTCAGATTCTGCACCGCAGAGGCTAAACTAAGTCTGGAATCATCGGCGTCACTCAACCTCGTCGAGTCGCTGCAGTTTCAGTCACCAGGTAGAGTTTCGAAGAATTCTTTCTTCAATTGTTAGAATTTGGGTTTTAGGGTTTTATAGTGTTGTTCATAGAAGTTGCCAATGTAAAATCGTTTATGCTCTGTTTGCTTAGAGGCTCTTTTATTTTTTGGGTAAAGGTTAATTTAGAGCATTTATTATAATTTGGGATTACTACATTTTCCAATCACAAAAAAAAAAAAAAAAAAACCTAGGGGTGTGATGAGTATTATGTGAGGTGAAATAATTTTTCATCACACACCTAAGTTTATTTTGTGATTGGAAAATATAGTAATCCCAAATTATAATAAATGCTCTAAATTAACCCTTACCCAAATCAAATAATAGATCAACAACCATAGCTAAAATGTAGGTGCAAAAAAAAAAAAAAATATATATATATATATATATATATATATATGCCTTGAATTTCATAGCAAAATCAAATAATTGATCAAACTTCCAAATTCCAAATGGAGTAATAGTAACTCTGAGCACTAAACCGAATGCTCATAGTATTACAAATTTAAATTGACAAATTAACATAAATTTTAAAAACTAAGAACTATCTACTCCAATGACTATAGCTCATCACTGACTCCCTACCATCTCTCTCAGTGCTATTAATGCTAACAACTATGTTGTTGATGATCAGCTACAACACTGCCTGGGCTCAACATTTTTGGAGACAACATTGGCCTCATTTTAAAAATGGGTCACGAGAAATAATAAGAAAAATTTTAGACGTTTGCAAACCAAATATTTTTTACAAACACCTAGAACACGTATTTAACCACAAAAGCAACGGACTCAACTCACCACATTCCCCAAATTATGAAATGCAAAAATATAAAAGAAAAAAAATGAAGAACAATTAGAGAATATATATATATATATATATATATATATATATTTTAAAGGAAGAATCAATACCACAAAATTAAAACAAAATAGATATTAAAGAGACTAAAAAAAAAAAATGAGAAGAGGTTGTTTGGTGGGAGGACATTACCAATTACCAAAGTCAAGTAGATGAGTGGATTCGGAATGGCTTTAGATCTAGACTCTAGAGTGGCAATAGAAAAGAAGAATGGCCAAGATCTGCTTTCTCTCCCCAGTGGCCAAATCTCTTTTTGGCAGCCTCTTCTTCGCTCCACGTAAAAACAAAATAGATACATAATAAAAAAGAGATGAGAAGAAAGCGCAATTTTTTATATAAAAAATTTGTTAGAGAAGAAAGTGTAGTTATTTTGCAGTATAGCTGCACAATAACTGATCAATAGTGGCAAGTGAAGAAAGTGTGAACTGCGAAGAAACTGAAAAGGAACTAATGAAAAATGTATTTTACAATGAATTTGGTTTACAATTGGTTTACAGTGTATTTTACAACTTGTTCTCTGAAAAGGGGATGAGATGGGGCAAGGCCGGCCCAAAAATTTAGAGGCCAGTCTTGCAAAAATTTATGTATATTTTAGCATAATAATTTTTAAAAATATACCTATCAAATTATTTATTTTACGCTATATTTTATTAAAATATTATTTTTTATTGATTTTTTATTACTCTCCCAAATCATCTAATTTACACATTTAGAGTATTCACATTATCTCATGCAAAAAAAAAAAAAAAAAAAAAAAAAAAAAAAAAAAAAAATCTGTATATTTTGAGCTACTTTTTTGTACATACTCGCTTTTCAAAACACCACACAATAGATTATCTATTTTACACTACATTATATTCAAATATCAATTTTTCTTTATTTTTTTTAATTATTTTTCTCTTTTCGTACACAATAACCACCATCCATTCTCTTCTTTCATTCTCAGAATTCATAAAAAAAAGAATAAAAAATTAAATGCAAAGTGAATAGTATTAGTATAAATTTACACAATTGAGGTTTTAATGTGCAAAATTGATACTTTTTTCTATATTGCATTATTTGATGCAAATGCTCTTATAGATTGAATGATGCAGGTAATTTTTTGGGATTAATTTTGTAAATTTGACACATTTTTATTATTTTATACACATTGATGGAATTAGAAAGAAAGATTTATTTGAAAAGAGATTAATATTGAAGGACTGGAATCAAGAAAAAAAAAAATTTAACGAATTGAACTGAAAATTAACAGATAGAAACTCTAATTTTAAACTTCTTATGTTGCAATACTTTTTCATTACATTTTACTTTTTGTTTGTTTATTTTATTTTATTTTATTTTATTTTTAAATCTTGGTCCTGAATATGTCATTGCTTTTTATTTACTATATTTATTTTAGGCGAAAACCATATTTTCGTCCCTACATTTTCATGTGATTCCCACTTTGATCCCTATATTTTATTTTCATCGCTTTTATTCCCTATCCTGAAAAACGCATCTCATTTTTGTCCCTGCCATTACATCAAATATGGAAAATGCACACGTGACAAACGGCAGAATTAAAAAATATTAAAAATATTTTATTTTATTTTAAAATAAAATAAAATTTTAGTTATCATTTAATTATTTAAATAATAATTGTTCTTCATGTTCTTTCCCCAAGAACATGATTGCCCAAAAAATAAGAAATTCAGAAAATAAGAAATTTTAGAGAAGATGAACATAAAATTTAAAACCCAGAAAATTTGAATTCAAACCCAGATTGGCCGAAACACAGAACTCAAAACCATATTTCAAACCCCCACACCACCAAAGCATCAAACACAAAAATCAAACCCATATTTTCGGCCCCCAAATGCTAAATCCAAACCTAGATTTTCGGCCCCCAAACACAAAGCTCAAAACCCAGATTTCCATGAAATTTATTTGTCACAAGATTCAAAGGTGCTATAAAAGAACCGAAGGAATAAAAAAAAAAAAAAAAAAAAAAATGCTACCAAGTTGGCGGGCTTCCTCTAGCGAGAGTTCCAAAACACGCTTTGCACAAGGAGTGAATGGAATCTCAACAGCACAAATCCATTGCCCCTTCCAATAATTTTTTCCACTTCTACACGTGCATCTTTAAGATTGATTCCCATAGATTTAAGAACTTTAGCAGCAATGCCAGTGCCTTCACCAATAAGACCCAACAGGATCTATTCTGTGCCAACAAAATTATGACCACGCCGTCTAGCTTCCACTTGTGCAAGCATAATTACTTTAATCGCTTTTTTTGTGAAGCGCTCAAACATGGCTCTAGCCAAACCCAAATTTTCGGCCCCCAAACACAAAACTCAAAACCCAAATTTTCTTATTTTCAGAGAAACCAAACAGAAACCTTAAATCCAAACCTTTGAGCCAAAACCAAACCACTTGCAACCTCATATTCGAAGCTATCAAATCCAAACGGAATCAATCTCAAAGCAGCCAAAACGGAATCAACCTCAGATTCGCTGCTTTCTTCTTTCTTGTGTTTGCCTGGGGTGTGGATTTGAGAGGACAAGAGAGAGAGGAAAGAGAGACAAAGAGGATGGGATTGTGTGGGTTTTAATGAAAAGGAAAGGATGAAAGACCGAAAGAAAATTGTTGTTCTTTTATTTAAATTTGGGTTAGTTTTTTTTTTTTTTTTTTTTTTTTGAGAAATATCGGGGTTGGTATTTTTGTTGTTCTTGTTCTAAATACACTTAGATCTTGATTCATGTGGTTTTTGATTTTTAATTATGTTTTTAGCTTCTTTTTTTTTTTATAGTTAAAATTGATAAATTAGTTTTTTAAATTTAGATGCTGATGTGACATTTTTTAATGCCAAACAACATTTTATTTTTTTTAATTTTAATAGCCACGTCAGCTTTTAGTGTGCCAACCGTGCACTCCGTTTGCCACGTGTGCATTTTCTGTCTTTGATGTAATGATAGTGACAAAAACGATACGCGTTTTTCAGGATAGGGAGTAAAAGCAGTGAAAATAAAAGATAAGGACCAAAGTGAAAATAGCGTGAAAATTTTGAAACTAACTGATGGGCAAGGAAGCTGTAACTATGACATTGAGCTTGAGTCATGCCTCGAGAAGATAAAGAAGAACTTCACTACTTGCTTATTGGGCTTGTGGGAAATTTGTCGGGAAAGTGCATATCAACACATGGATTGAGCCACTCATGACTTCGGATGTGCATAACTAAAAGCATACCAAAACCTTCTGCAGGCATGATAAATGTAATTGATTACTAACTGATGACAATAAAACATAGTGGAATCTGATTAAAAGCTATGCCTATGAGCCACTTTTAAATTCTACTTGGTGATTAAAGCAATAAATAAATTTATAAACAAATCTATTTCTATGTTTCACGACGCAGAATTGTGACTTTCATAGTTATGAAATTCAAACTCAAAAAAGAATTAATTGACATCTTCCGATGACGAATAATCAGCCAAAACTTGTTAGAAATACTAACACCCAATTAAAATTAATTTGGATGTTGCAGCATAGATTATGATCTCCCCAAATATTAGTTAGCTTTTGGTAACATTCCAAACATTGTAATTCTATATTTCTAAAGAACTCACCAACCACAACATACTTCATCATTGTGTCTAATGTCTATTCTATGCCATTGCCTCTATATATACGCTCAAATTAGCACAGGCAAGAAGTTTAGAAGTCACTGCATCTACAATCAAACATTGAACTTAAAGAGAAGTTCATATGAAAAAAATAACGATGCCAAGAGTCCATTACGGTCAAGGCTATCACTTAGGAACTGACCAAAGGCAAGGAGCAGTTGTGTCAGATCTGACCTTGAGATCCAGCCAAAACATTAAGCCCTGACATCTTCATCATTGCCTAAGCAGATTCACTCATTTCCAATGATTCCATGGGTTAAGAAGAAGGCTGAGTGGTGGTCCTATTACTGTCTTGGCACCTCATTCTCATGTCAGTGAGGAAATCAGAAGCTCTGGTTGGGTCAGGCTGTCCTATCCCCTTGAAGTCATAGAGGTGTTTCTGTATGAACTCATAGCCAATCTTCCCAATTTTGAGTGCAACTTCAGATGATCAAGAAACCGATGCAAACCAAAGCAACATTTTAAACCTTTTTCAATTCCATAAAACAAGGGCATAAAATGAGAAAGGGCAGAGAACTAGTAAGTACCTAAAAGATACGCTATTTCTCATCAAAACCTCTTAAGGCCAAAAAGGGGAAGTGTCTGTATAATATTATCATCCAGTCATGGAATCTCGGCCAATGCTTTGTTGAAGTATGAATAAATGTTGTCCCTTCAGCCTTTTAACACTTGATAGAAAGGGCCACGAGCCTGCGCTGTCAAGTAAAACAGTTTACATCAGAGAACTCCAATAAAAAGAACAGCTAAATATTGCAAAATAATTAAATAAAGAGAACAGAGAGAAGCATAAAATAGCTATCCTCAGCTTGGCTGCTGAGAAGTGGAGGTGAAGGGTTTGGTCCCCCAATAAAGGAGAAAAGATTCAACTAAACCAAGTGTAATTTAATTACTTGGCTGCAAGAAGTTGAAGAATCAACCAAGAACATCAAATTTGCTTGTTTCTTTTCACCTTCAAAGAAACTGGTATAATGTGGACAGAGAAGAATCAACTGGGGACAAAAGATATATAGGGAAGCACAATACACACACACACACACACACACACACACACACACACACAAACAAGTCATGAGAGACTTTTCACCTTCAAAGAAACTGGTATAATGTGGACAGAGAAGAATCAACTGCGGACAAAAGATATATAGGGAAGCACAATACACACACACACACACACACACAAACAAGTCATGAGAGAGAGAGAGAGAGAGAGGAATGGATTGTAATTCATAACAAGACAATTATTAACAATAGAATCATGAATCAATATTAAAATGTTATGTGAAAGAGTTATCAAAATAGAAGTGTCCATCATTATTAGTTTTGCCAACAAAATAATACGTACAAGATATTTGAAGAGGGGCTAAAACCCCCTGTTGAATTTATCAAATTGGAGACTTGGGTTGCCACAAAGCAAATATAATTCTATTTCATCCTTCTCTAAATGGTTTACTTTCTCTCTCAAAATATTTGCACTTATCAACTTACCTGATCTAGATGTCAGCTAATAAACTGAATCCGCTCCTCCCAAATTCATATCATACAATTTGCTTTGAATGGTTAGTAAGCTATTTGACCTGGCAGGCAACCAATTCCAGCTGCCTTCCCATATAACCAATATTAAACTAATTTGGAAGTAAAGTTAACAATGCAATAGTTTTCTCATCAACAAAATCGAATTCAATAATATACTAGAAGACCAAATAACTACATGCAACAGAACATCTTAATTAGATGGGACATAAAAAGTAGACTCTAAATTTAACCAGCATGTTTATCGGTGTTCATGTGTATCCTTTCATTCATGTATAGCTAAGTTAGCTAAATTTCTAATGAACTCAACAACCAAAACATATTTGCATGCAGTTTTAACTAGCTATTTCATCATTGTGACCATGACCAATGATGTCATTGCCTTTATACATAGACTCAAATTAGCATAGGCAATACATGTAGAAGTCACAGCGTCTACAATAAAACATAGAACATAAGAGAAATTAATATGAAAGAATAAAGATCTCAAGAGTTCATTATAGTCAAGACTGTCACTAAGAAACTGACCAAGAGCAAGGAGCAGTTCTGTCAGACCTGACCTTGAGATCCAGTAAGAACTCTCAAGTCCTGATATCTTCATCATTGGCCAAGCAAAGTCCATTCCAAAGGTCGATCTGGCATCTGAAGCATAAGCCTTACCACTCTCACGGACTTCTCATTAGCCATCAATTGCTGATCGGCAAAAAGGAGCCCTCTCCCCCATAAAAAGCTCTGATAGTAGTGAGTTTCAAAACCTGCCCCAGATGATATCGAAGATGAAAATACCTAAATATATGACATCCCCACTGCAAACCCAATTATTTCGAATGAAGCCATGGACGAAGAAGAAGGTTGAGTGGCGGTCCTATTTCTGTCTTGGCACCTCATTCTAATCTCAGTGAGGAAATCAGGAGCTATAGTTGGGTTTGGCCTCCCTATTCCCTTGAAGTCAAAGGGGTGTTTCAATATAAACCCAGCCAATCTTCCCAATTTGTGTGCATCTTAGATGTTCAAGAAACTGATACAAGCCAAATAACTTTCTAAACATTTTTCAACTCCATAATAGCTTTCAACCATATATTTCAATTTACTATTATTTGCATTCATGCTCATCATGGCTTTGAAATGATTGAAATATTTTGTTGGCAAAAGACCATGGAATTCATTGTGAGAGAGGTCTATGATTCGCAAATTAGGAAAAGAGAATTTGGTTTTGGGATTGGCTATGGCACCATGAAACTTTGTTTGGTCGCAAAACAAGAACCCGTAACTCTGGAAGACTCTCCAACCAATGAGGGAAGGTGCCACTTGTCTTGTTGTTACCAAGATCTAGAACTTCCAGCCTTCGGCAATTGATCAACGATCTTGGCAATGACCCTTCCAATTGATTGTCATTGAGGTTAAGACTTCTCAAGTAGTTTCCCTTTGCAAAAGTTGCTGGAATGGTGCCATTAAGTTTGTTACTTCTCAAATCTAAGTCTGTGAGATCTAAAACTTCCAACCTTCGGCAATTGATCAACGATCTTGGCAATGACCCTTCCAATTGATTGTCATTGAGGTTAAGACTTCTCAAGTAGTTTTATGGCACAATTCCAGCAACTTTTGCAAAGGAAAACTACTTGAGAAGTCTTAACCTCGATGACAATCGGAAGGGTCATTGCCAAGATCGTTGATCAATTGCCGAAGGTTGGAAGTTCTAGATCTCACAGTCTTAGATTTGAGCAGTAACAAACTTAATGACACCATTCCAGCAACTTTTGCAAAGGGAAACTACTTGAGAAGTCTTAACCTCAATGACAATCAATTGGAAGGGTCATTGCCAAGATCGTTGATCAATTGCCGAAGGTTGGAAGTTCTAGATCTTGGTAACAACAAGACAAGTGGCACCTTCCCTCATTGGTTGGAGAGTCTTCCAGAGTTACGGGTTCTTGTTTTGCGACCAAACAAGTTTCATGGTGCCATAGCCAATCCCAAAACCAAATTCTCTTTCCCTAATTTGCGAATCATAGACCTCTCTCACAATGAATTCCATGGTCTTTTGCCAACAAAATATTTCAATCATTTCAAAGCCATGATGAGCATGAATGCAAATAATGGTAAATTGAAATATATGGGTGAAAGTTATTATCACGATTCTATGATGGTCACCATGAAAGGATTTTATATTGAAATCGGGAAAATCCAAAATCTCTTTACAACCATTGATTTCTCAAACAATTGCATGCGGCAATTGGAACCACAAAGCAAGTTATAAGTCCCTTTCCTAAAACAGTTGTAGTCAGCAAGGGAGAGATCAGATAACACCTCAGATGCAACTGTTCCCTTACTCCTTTTTTGTTAAGTCTACCTGCGAAGAAGTCTGATGCTGACTCTATCACCGTCCCGATCTAGTTGTCAAAAGACCAAAAAGTGTATGAATTAGCCAAGCCTAAATAACAAATTGTATACCACCCAAAAGAGAATAAACAAGAGTCCCACTTACAACTCCAAGATATCACATACTATACTATTATTCTAGAAATTACAAATAGACTTACCTAGAAATACATGGGCAAAGTTTTGGATTTTGAATCACCCTTCTTGTAGTGCCTCTACAGATCAATGGAACTTCTCAACTGTAATCATGAACACAAAGAAATTCAGAAATCAAGATGGAACTTTCTTTTATAAGAATTTAGAATATAATTTAGTTACAGAATCTAAACTCCTAGCAAGCAAATGAACCATCAAAGTCAATAAAATGTGACCGTCCTATTAACTAGATAAAGCCATAAACCACTACATGCATATCCAAGCTTCACAACAACTTATCCCCCCCAACACTCAAAATCCAAATCCAAAAAAAAAAAAAAAAAAAACCGAAGCTTCACAATAAGTTATTACATATGAATATTTAATTGTAATTATTTAGCACACCAGGAGCCACGTTTCTTCCCCTCACATAACAATAAATCTCACTAATTAAATTCATGGTAGGTCTTGTCATTCATGTGAGAGGAGAGAGCATTACTCAAGGAGTATTGTATAACTTTCCATTATTTAGATAGATATAAAATGACTTAAAATCTAAATGAGTTCCAGCATAATTCAAAAGTAAATGGGAGATTGTTTGAGTCAAGCTTATTCAACTCCAAAGAAATCTTGAGATGAATTAAGTCTAATCTTATATCTGGAACATATTATCATAAGATAACGCTTACTTTGGTCAACATAAGAGCACATCATAATTTAAAAGCACATCTTAAATTATGATATGTTCGATTGATTCTTGATGTTAATTTCATGTAAGAGAATAGAATCATGTGCATTCAGGTCAATGTAATGCAAGCACAACTTCTTGAGTGAAGTTGAGTTTTTGAATCATCTTTTTGAAATTGAAACTATAAACATCCTAGATAGAGCAACAAATCAAAGATTCCAAGATACTACCATCATAATTACTTCAAGTCCAGCCCAAGTTTTACACTTAACCATGCCGATGCCATTTTACAAGAAACGTAGTTGGCAAAATATGACTAAAAGATATCACTTATATCCCTGGAAAATCATCTTTTTAGGGTGTAGGGTAAACTCCTCTCACCAAGAATGCTGCGTGAAAGTTACAGAAAGGCATGAATCAGCAACCCAGTCAAAGTCATTGGTAGAAAAACAACTACTAGTGCCATACTGATGAATATCAATTTCAGTTCGTGGAAAATCAACCAACTTTCAGTTTCAGTTTGTTATTTTACCCATTTAGAGCCACATTATACACAAACATTATTTTTTGGTAAGCAAAAATTTTTTACATTCCATACACAGGAAATAATTTTCAAAAGCTCAACATGGATCCAACCAAAGGCTAATGACTACACATACATTATTGAACATAGCAAATGCATTAATAGGAAATACCCTACCTTCTACTTCATTTCTAATTTTCTAGATTGTGAATTATCTAAATCCGAACAATCTCTTAAGTAGAAGCGTAAGATCTAATTAAACTTTAAGCTATAATTTTAATTACAAAGAGACAGACATTTAAATTCCTAGTTCCATTGCTGCATGACTGTGACCCAAGTTGCATAAGGGCATATTCCTTAACCACGTAAGTTTGAAAATTGAAATAATAAGAAAATTCACAAAAATGAAACAAATTTGAAGCAATTAAAATGTTACATAGAGAATAATTTGAGTATAATTGAAAAGTAGGGCCACATAAACAAATTACATTGACGAAAATAGAGTTCACCACACCTTTAGTAAATTCAGATCTTTCTCAATCTCTAGGGTGATGGTTTGTGCAGGCAAGTCAAACCTATGTACATTTTACCAACAAAAAAAAAATGTAATTATTGATGGCAAGAAAAAAAATTATAAAAATTATAAATGAACAAATCTTGTTAGTTGAGACCCCCCCCCCCCCCCCAAAAAAAAAAAAACCTAAATTCCTCCAGCCATTTACACCTAAAGACTATTTGAGGAGAGATTTAGTGATTAAGTTGAAACTAAAATATGCTAAATACACCCTTACACAATATTTAGAACCCTTAACACAAAGTTTTATGGCTAAGTTGATTTTAACACTAAACTAAACAATATAGTCCAAGTGTGAGTTACTTAGCAAATTTCTAGCTATTAGCTAACACTTAACTAATAGTTCATAAGCACTACCCAACACTTCATAAGCTCGAGAATGTGAAGCGCAAAATTTATACATTATAAATAAATTGAAATTAATTAAAACTCACCAATATTCTACATTTTCATACTGGAAAACCTATCTACATCAGCCACTACAGTTGGCTTTGATGCTCCAACAACCATTATATAGCCCCAGGCATCATTCCAAATTCAGAGGTTAGAGCAAATGGCTAATTATTTACAAAGGGGCAGAACAATCTCATCAAGTCACAACAATAAATTAAAGAAATAAAAAGCCTACCTATTATTATTGATCACTCATCTAGCTTGGAAGAAGAATAGCATCAAATCGGTCTGCTCCAAACATCCCCAAAATTGGATAGAGTGGAAGTCCCTGCAAATAATTCAAACATAACTTAGTGCTATTTGTTCTAAAAAACATTTAAGCATAAATCAACTTCAAATTCTAATGGATGTGGCTGAAGCTTATGACCCACAGCCTCATTCTCCCTTTCTCTTTTTTTCTTTATTTTCTTGGTAAATATTGCTCTTTGAAGAAGTCAACAATAAGCAAAATTAGACACAGCAAGCAAGGAAAAAAAAAATTAAAACATGAGTAGGAAATGCAAAGAAAGCAAGAAAGAAATTAAACCTATAAACAATACACACACACAAAATTTGTTGTATATCAAAGAAAATGACATATTAGTCAGTTCACGGAGTCATACAAGTAGTTAAGTTGTCTACAATCACAAAATAAATTAATTATGTCATATGTAAAGGAAGAATCATGCTCTATAGACTATAATTATGAAATTATATACTAGTTTTGGCTTAGTCTTCTTCTTCTTCTATTCTGTTTAGAATTGGTTTTCTTTTGAGTATTTGAGTTAATCTCCATATCTATAACAAAATTTTCCATTTCCATAAAAATTTGATTTTAAATAGCCAAGTATATAACTGCTCAGATTTATGATCATATATCAAATTTAAAAGGAATTTCTTCGAACATATATCATGCAACACCAAAAGAACATGTAATTTTAGATTTAAATATTATCAGAAAATTTTCTGCTATAACCAATTTAATAATTTACATTGAAAAATTAAATTTTTACAAAAATAGTATAGCTACTCAGATTTATCACAACATAAGGGGAAAAAAAGGCTGAGTGAAAAGATCTCACATCAAATTTAATAGGAATTTCATCAAGCGTATGTCATGCAACACCAAAAGAACACCTATAGAATAAGTTAATTCAAAGCAACCCTAAAAGATGATGATTCAGAAAAAGCACTTACCGTTTCATCCCATCTAGCAGTTAAGTTCCCAACAAATGGACCCATGAGTACAGAATATTGGCCAACAGCTTTGATGACCCTGAAACTGAAATTCTGCATTTTGATTGAACAATGCGAAAAATAGTATGAGACCCAAGATAAAAATAAATAAATAAAAAACAAATTTCAACCACAAATTTAAAACTATCTTAACATTAAAAATAAATAAGTAAATAAAAAGAAAAACCCACCACCAAATTTCAACCACAAATTTAAAACTATCTTAGGAGACAGAGTTTTGATTGAAATTGACAAAACCCACCACAGGCTCCAAATCCATCAGACTATGCTGGTCGTTCAAAAGAAAAACACTCCCAAACATAACCCTAAATCATATTTAACGGGAAAATTTATAAAACAAAATTAAAAATTACCGGTAATGTATTCGAAGGAAAACGGTGGTATACGCCCTCAGATTTTTCCAAATTTTTTTTTTTGGAGTTGCTACAGTAGCTCTCTTGACTTGCAAAGCACTGTAGCAACTCCAAAAGAATTTTTCTCCTTTACAAAATCGAACAACTCAATAAAAAACAATTCTTTCTCCCTCATAGACTCAAACGTCACATAATCAAAACACAAAACACAAAACAAAATCTATTTCTTATTATAACAGCAAGGTTGAATCAGAACAGGAAAATTAAAAAAAAAAAAAAGGTTAAGCCGATCTGACCCAGTTTGGCGGTGGGGAGGAAGAATAGCGGCGGTGGGGAGGCGGACGAGGCGCTGGTGCATGGTGAACGCCGATCTCCGCCGGCTTTGTCCTTCCGGCGATACTTGATCTCCACCGGCCTTCTCCCTCTCTCTTTGTGCTGCGTTCTTTCTCCCTCTCTCTCTTCTATTTTCTCTGACGTGATAAATGTGTAAGAGCATCTCCAATAGGCTCTCTAAAGCTTAATTTGAAGAGCAAACACAAAAAAAAAAAAAAAAAAAAAAAAAAAAAAAAACTTCCAATAGCCTCTCTAACTCCAAATTTTTTTTTTTTAGATTTGCTACAGTAGCTCTCCAGCTAAATTAAAAAAAAAGACTTTTTTCTCTTTCCTCTATTTCTGTTTCTTCTGCACTCCCTCTCTCTCTTGCTTCTCTTTAGAAAAAACTCTCTTTGCTTCTCATCAGAAAACAACAGTGAAGCACAAAATTGATGGAGCTCTCAATCAAAATACAAACTCAAATCACAATTTTAAAACTAATCAAATTAGAACCCAAAAAAAAAAAAAAAAAGCAAAGCTGACCCATCTGAGCCTCGGTCGGAGGAGGACATGCAGTGGCTTCTTGAACGCTCTGGAGTAGACGTAGTGCTAGAGAAGAAAAGAAAAAAAAGAAAAGTGAAGATTGAAGATAGAGCTCCAGACAAAGTGCTAGAGAAGAAAAGGAGAAGAAAAGAAAAAAGAAAAGTGAAGATAAAGAGCTCCAGATGAAGTGCTATATATAGAAAAGTGAAGATATAGACAAGGGTAAGGTGTGGAAGAGAAAAAAACAGATAGGAAAAAAAATAAAATAAATTATAAGAAATTAAAATTGAGAAAATTGATAACTAGTGTTAGCGTATTTTATGGGTTGGGTTTTTCTTTACCTTCTCAGCTCTCATTATCTTTTTGAAAAGACTTTAAGTCAGTAAAATGTGTCAAAAAGTCTTTGCCCATACCATGGAAAATTAGGGTCTCATGTCTCCTCAAAAAGACAAAATTAAGGTCTTGTGGGTCACTCAGCAAAATGTGTCAAAAAGTCTTTGACCCGTGACATGGAAAATTAAAGTCTTATGTCTCTTCAAAAAGACAAAATTAAGATCTTGTGAGTCACTTTGGCTCCGTTTGAATATAGTTTATTGTTGTTGAAAGTTATTAAAAATTAATTGTTCCTAAAAATACTGTAGCAAAATAATTTTTAAATATATGAATAGTATCACGAGACCCATTTTTAATATTTTTTAATGTGTGAACAGTATCGAAACAGTATGTGAACAGTGTTTTTTTGTCTCTGCATAGTAACTTCTGTCTCTGACCCGCGTGAAAGTAAAAAAAAAAAAAAAAAAACTGAAAACGCAATGTGGAAACGCGCCTCAACTAAACTGGTTATCCAAACACATACATTATGTGGGTTTGGATAGAAGGTTTAGTTGCGGTGCATTTTCCTCCTGCGCATTTTCTTTTTTTTTTTTTTTTTTTTCCGGCTTTTGTTGACTTTGTGAGACAAAAATTACTGTACATGAACAGTGTGTACACTGTTTACACACTGTTCATGCACTGTTTACACATTAAAAAAAATATTAAAAATTGGTACTATTTACACATTTAAAAATTATTTTGTTATAGTGTTTTCAACAATAATCAATTTTTAGCAACTTTTAGCAATAATAAATTGTATCTAAATAGACTCATAAATAATGGGCGTTGGGATGTCAAGTCTGTCGGTGAGTACTAGTCTACCATGATGCGTGAAAGAGTATATTAGCTCTAATTTTCCACAATACACGCCAAAAACTTTACCAATCTTTCCACAATACACGCCATAAACTTTACCAATCTTTCCACAATACATGCCTTCTCTTTTGGACAGAGAGTGAACGCACTGAGAAAGAAGAGCATCTGTGGGTACTACCATCCCATATGTGTAACTGTAACATGCGTTCTATACTATTATTTAAGAAATTTTTTTTATTTAAATTTTTTTTTTTAAATATCCTTACATTCTTATGTCTATGTAGAGATAAAATTAAAGGACAATTCGATAAAAATATAACTTTAACTCCCACTAAAATATTGCTTAAACAGTAAGATCTATTTCCCTATTGATTTTCAAATTACTTTATCTATTTATAAATTAAAATTTCAAAATAAAAAATATATATAAAAAATAAAGACAATTTTTTTTTTTGAGCTATAAAATAGGACCACTAAACCCAATGTTTTTCACTAAACCAAAAAAAAAAAAAAAAAAAAAAAAAAAAAAAAAAAAAAAACCTCATCACACGTGTGAAGCACATGTAATGAGGCTAGTTTTTTATTACTATCTCATTTTTCTTTCATTTCCATCCACGTATTTTCAAATTGGGTCCATTTGGATTAAACTTATTGTTGCTGAAACTGAAAATTGAAAATTGAAAATACTGTAGCAAAATAATTTTTAAATGTGTGAATAGTACCGTGAGACCTATTTTTAATATTTTTTATTGCGTGAACACTGTATGAATAGTGCGTGAACAGTATACGCACTGTTCATGCACAGTGTTTTTTGTCTCTCAGAGTCAAACAATGCGGCCAAAAAAAAAAAAAAAAAGAGGGAAAACGCGGATTTGAGGAAACATGGACGCGCAACGCGCAATCCAAACGCCCTCTTTATTAACTAGCGTGAATTGTGATCTGTGAAACTATTGTCACTTGTCAAAGGCATGGAAAATTTAATGTCTTGTGGATTACAGTATTATTATTATTATTATTATTATTATTATTATTATTATTATTATTATTATTATTATCCATCAGGGTGTCAATCTGGCCGTGGAGGGAAATGTTTTTAACAATTATGTGTTTAGGGATGAATGGTTCGGAGGAGTTGGTACAATTGACGAAAAAATTATGATCTAGGTAACAACCTTCTCGTAGGCCAAATGGATATGGAATTTCCATATTTCCACACATGTCAGAGCAGTTTGGCCGCGCTATAGGATAAGGAAATCTTACAACTGCGACTGCAAATTCAGATAAAATCACACCAACGCAAGTGATTTGTATTAAGAGTCTCAAGGAAACCCATATCCCCCAATATTTCCCAAGGAGAGGAGGTAGGATTATTGTGTTTGTGCATGGAAAATTTTGTGTAAATGTTGGACTTTTTAATTTTTATAGCCATATGGAAAGCAGCCCGGTCAAGTCTGACGTTTGTTCAATTCATATATGCTTCATCGGCTTCAAACTTCGCAATGCAGGGATATGTTTTATTTTAGGTTTGATTAAATTTCCCCCAAAAAAATTAAAATTAATAGGTATTTTCTACACTAAAAGGTCTCTAATTGAATTTTCATTTATTAATACTTATTAAACGAAGGCTAAACTACAAATTACACCTCCAACTATGACTTGTTTTTAATTCGGTTCTTTAAATTTCACTATTTTTCATTTCATTCCTTTAACTTTCATTTGTTTTCATTGTATTCCTTCCATCCAATCCATATTGGACAATATTGATGGAGTTACTAAATTAATAACATATTTAAGTTAAAGATTGAAAAAAAAAAAATATATATATATATATATATATATATAACACTTAAATGACTAATTTGAAAATTAGTTAAAGTTGGAGGATGTAATTTGGAGTTTAAACTTAAATAAATATGTTTTATATAAATAAAAAAATTTGTGATCATTACATCAGATGTGGATGAGTAGATAACTAGATATGTAATTATTGTCCATTTTTATTTTTATTTTATTTGAGGAAAAAGGAATGGATGACATAAAATTGATCTAGATATCATGATTGTTACACGTTTGATAAATGCAATCTGCATCAAACAATTATTCTATAGTTCAAAACTTAAAGATTATAACTCTCCAAGTCTTTGAAAGTTTCATACAATGCATACAATGACCAAAAGACTTTGGAAGTTTTGAACAATGACCAAAGACTCAGCAAGACGTTAACAAGATTAAAGACTTCTAATAGTGTCACTCGTTTTTATGATTAAAAGTATTTGACATATCAATGACTTAAAAAGAGTCACGATTATTTTCTCCCACACAAATTTTAGGAGATGAAGCTACTAATTAAACTTTTCTTATCTGTTATTTTGGAAGACTATTTTCCCCATATGTCCACTACCCCCATTAACTTATTAAAATATTACAAAACGTACACATATTTTGGAAGGCTCATACAATTGCTTAACTCTAGTAACAAAGTTCAAGTAGAGATAGACTATATGTTAGATGAGTTTTCAATGGACGTTGCATTCAGATTTATTTTTCTTTTATTTTGAGAACTCATGAAGGCTTTAGGTGTGACTAATAGTTGATTTTGGTTATTCCATTAGCTACGGAGATGATAGGCAAATTAAATGAAAAGAACTTAAGGAGGAAGCTGCAAAGAAAATCTAACTGAAGAGTTCCTTTAGCTCCAAAATGTTAAAATTAAATCTGAAGAATTTTTCTTTTGCTGAAATCTTAAACCCTAAATATGTTTGTGATTTTAATTTTCATAAAGTCTTAGCTTTTTTGGTTATATTTTTAAAAAAATTTCATGTGGCAACTTATTTGACATAAAAATAATATTTTAATGTCATCGTTATATAAAATAACTGATTTTTACTAAGCACATGCCAATAAGTAAATTAAAACAATACTGGTTTTGGAATACACAAGTCTCACCAATTTCCTTAGCACAACAGACGAAAAATAACATCAAAATTGAATCTGACACTTTGTTTTTTGTATATTCTCAACACAATATAAGTTCACAGCTATGCGAAACCAAATCATTTTGCATTTTTTCCATAACAAATAGAAAGAGGAAAAAGAAAACAATGAAATTTTTTTTTTATTATTCTTTTTTAAGTGTATTTCATTGAATCATATTGAAAATAGTCAGTCATAAGAAATCCCCCCTCCCCTTTTTTTCTACCAAAAAGAAATTGAGTATGATGTTGGCTCCGCCATTGTATACATGTAATTGAAAATGCAACACCAAATTGGACCTTCCAGATTTTTTTGATGAACAGAAAGACTACTAAAATCTAAAACACAAACAGCAAGATTACAAGGCATTAGACAGAATCGTTATCTTGACTGTCCAGCAAGATAGAATCAGAGATGGTGTTTCGATCCTCCAATGGGTGTGTTTCTCAAAAAAAAAGAAAAAAAAAAGGATTCTCCAATGGATGTTTTCCGAAATGCTTATATTTCAGCCAATTTATACCTCAAATTCATACCTTAAGAGGATGCCTTATTTCTTATTTGCTGGGTGGGTCCTTTACAATGTGCTAAATGTCTAGCATTTTTTACCCCCAAAAAAAAAATGTCTAGCGTAAATGTCATAGGTTAATTATTTTTATAAGCTGATGGTCCTAAATAGACAGTGACAAATATATCCACTATGGGTACCAATATGTAAAGTGTATGGGATTATTATGATACTTGTTTATAAGGAGTTTTTAGTTTTTAAAATCTAAGCCGGATAATCTGATTTTTTTCACTTTCAAAACTAGTTCTTATAAATAAATAAAAAAATAGAGTAGCCCATCTAGTCAAAAAAAAATAATAATAATAATAATAATACTATAACCCATAAGACATTAAATTTTCCATGCTTTTGACAAGTGACAACAGTTCCACAGACGATACTTGTTTATAAGGAGTTTTTAGTTTTTAAAATCTAAGCCGGATAATCTGATTTTTTTCACTTTCAAAACTAGTTCTTATAAATAAATAAAAAAATAGAGTAGCCCGTCTAGTCAAAAAATAATAATAATAATAATACTATAACCCATAAGACATTAAATTTTTCATGCTTTTGACAAGTGACAACAGTTCCACAAACGATAATTCACGCTAGTTAATAGAGTGACCCACAAGACCTTAATTTTGTCTTTTTGAGGAGACATGAGACCTTAATTTTCCATGTCATGGGCCAAAGACTTTTTGACACATTTTACTGGCTTAAAGTCTTTTCTAAAGGATAATGAGAGCTGAGAAGCTAAAGAAAAACCCAACCCATAAAATACACTAAGACTAGGGAGATATATTCATGTATAGGCTGATTGAAGTAACTTTTCATACTGTTATCACAATGAACGAACTGATTGAAATTTTTTTTTTTTTTTTTTTTGAGAAACTGATTGAAATATTCTTGATGACTTAAATTAGTATATAATTTCATAATTATAGTCTATTGAGCATGATTCTTCTTTTACATATGACATAATTAATTTATTCTGTGATTGTGGACAACTTAACTACTTGTATGACTCCATGAACTGACTAATATATCATTTTCTTTGATATACAACAAATTTTGTGTTCGTGTATTGTTTATAGGTTTAATTTCTTTCTTGCTTTCTTTGCACTTCCTACTCATGTTTTAAAATTTTTTTTTCCTTGCTTGCTGTGTCTAATTGTGCTTATTGTTGACTTCTTCAAAGAGCAGTATTTACCAAAAAATAAAGAAAAAAAGAGAAAGGGAGAATGAGGCTATGGGTCATAAGCTTCAGCCACATCCATTAGAATTTGAAGTTGATTTATGCTTAAATGTTTTTTAGAACAAATAGCACTAAGTTATGCTTGAATTA
The DNA here is from genome assembly GCA_023736055.1 of Quercus glauca. Lineage (NCBI taxonomy): Eukaryota > Viridiplantae > Streptophyta > Magnoliopsida > Fagales > Fagaceae > Quercus > Quercus glauca. Next base: position 16,009,330 of record CM043318.1, on the reverse strand, counting down.
TTTGTAGGGACTTCCACTCTATCCAATTTTGGGGATGTTTGGAGTAGACAGATTTGATGCTATTCTTCTTCCAGGCTAGATGAGTGATCAATAATAATAGGTAGGCTTTTTATTTCTTTAATTTATTGTTGTGACTTGATGAGATTGTTCTGCCCCTTTGTAAATAATTAGCCATTTGCTCTAACCTCTGAATTTGGAATGATGTCTAGGGCTATATAATGGTTGTTGAAGCATCAAAGCCAACTATAGTGGCTGATGTAGATAGGTTTTCCAGTATGAAAAAGTAGAATATTGGTGAGTTTTAATTAATTTCAATTTATTTATAATGTATAAATTTTGTGCTTCACATTCTCGAGCTTATGAAGTGTTGGGTAGTGCTTATGAACTATTAGTTAAGTGTTAGCAAATAGCTAGAAATTTGCTAAGTAACTCACACTTGGACTATATTGCTTAGTTTAGTGTTAAAATCAACTTAGCCATAAAACTTTGTGTTAAGGATTCTAAATATTGTGTTAGGGTGTATTTAGCATATTTCGGTTTCAACTTAATCACTAAATCTCTCCTCAAATAGTCTTAGGTGTAAATGGCTTGAGGAATTTAGGTTTTTTTTTTTTTTCGGTCTCAACTAACAAGATTTGTTCTTTTATAATTTTTATAATTTTTTTCTTGCTATCAATAATTACATATATATTTTTTTGTTGGTAAAATGCACATAGGTTTAACTTGCCTGCACAAACCATCACCCCAGAGATTGAGAAAGATCTGCATTTACCGAAGGTGTGGTGAACTCTATTTTTGTCTACGTAATTTGTTTATGTGGCACTACTTTTCAATTATACTCAAATTATTCTCTATGTAACATTTTAATTGCTTCAAATTTGTTTCATTTTTGTGAATTTTCTTATTATTTCAATTTTCAAACTTATGTGGTTAAGGAATATGCCATTATGCAACTTGGGTCACGGTCATGCAGCAATGGAACTAGGGAAATATTTAATTGTCTGTCTCTTTGTAATTAAAATTATAGCTTAAAGTTTAATTAGATCTTACGCTTCTACTTAAGAGATTGTTCGGATTTAGATAATTCACAATCTCGAAAATTAGAAATGAAGTAGAAAGTAGGGTATTTCCTATTAATGTATTTGATATGTTCAATAATGTATGTGTAGTCATTAGCCTTTGGTTGGATCCATGTTGAGCTTTTGAAAATTTTTCCTGTGTATGGAATGTAAAAAGTTTTTACTTACCAAAAAATAATGTTTGTGTATAATTTGACTCTAAGTAGGTAAAATAACAAACTGAAACTAAAAGCTAGTTGATTTTCCATGAACTGGAATTGATATACGTCAGTATGGCACTAGTAGTTATTTTTCTACCAATGACTTTGACTGGGTTGCTAATTCATGCCTTTTTGTAACTTTCAAGCAGCATTCTTGGTGAGACGGGTTTACCCTATACCCTAAAAAGATGATTTTCGAGGGATATAAGTGTTATCTTTTAGTCATATTCTGCCAACTACGTTTCTTGTAAAATGGCATCGACATGGTTAAGTGTAAAACTTAGGCTAGACTTGAAGTAATTATGATGGTAGTATCTTGGAATCTTTGATTTGTTGCTCTATCTAGGATGTTTATAGTTTCAATTTCAAAAAGATGATTCAAAAACTCAACTTCACTGAAAAAGTTGTGTTTGCATTACATTGACTTGAATGCACATGATTCTATTCTCTTACATGAAATTCACATTAAGAATCAATCAAACATATCATAATTTAAGATGTGCTTTTAAATTATGGTGTGCTCTTACTTTGACCAAAGTGAGCGTTATCTTATGATAACATGTTCCAAATATAAGATTAGACTTATTTCATCTTAGGATTTCTTTGGAGTTGAATAAGTTTGACTCAAACAATCTCCCATTTACTTTTGAATTATGCTGGAACTCATTTAGATTTTAAGTCATTTTATATCTATCTAAATAATGGAAAGTTATTAAGGGTCATCAAATAGCCCACGGCCCATAGCCCAACCCGACGGCCCACCAAGCTAATGTGCGGCCCGGCCTGTTGTTATTAAGGCCCATGGGTAGCCCACTAGCCCAGTGGATCAAGCCATGGGCTAGTTTTTATGCCTATGGGTTCTCGGTGGGCTAGCCCAGTAGCCCAACCCGTTGCCCAGCCCGTTGGCCTAACCAATTGGTCCAGCCTAATAACTCATAATTCATAACAAAAATATATAGGAAGTGTATGAAGGATTGATCTTGAGATATTATAGAGGAATTTCTTAAGAGAACTCTCTCAACCTCTAAGATACCCAAAGTAATTGTGCTAAACTTAGTTTACTAAATATATATTTTTCTAGTAGTCTATCAAATTTGAATTAACCATTTGACATTTTTTTTTATTAAAGATAAAAATAAAAAACTATTTAAAGCATGTTAACATGAGTGGAAGTGTTTTCCACTGATAGGACTATGGACTCCACTGATAGGACTAGAACTAACACTACCACTTCTAGTGGAAGTGTTTTCAAGTTGAGGGAAGATGATAACATGAGTGCAAAAATCAACATGTTAACTAAAGAAATTGAGGCACTCAAAATGAAAGGAAGTAAGAGTGTTAGTGCTACCTTTAGAGAGGACCCAATGGAGGTGTGTAAAATCTGTCATGAGATAAACCATGCTACAAATGAATGTGCATCACTTTCATCATTTTTAAATGTGCCAGAAGTACATGCATTTAATAAATATTGGCCAAATAATTCTTCATATTCTAACAATTATAACCCAAATATGCGAAACCATTCATATTTGAGTTATAAGAGTGATAATGTGTTGAATCCTCCTACTCCAAGGAATTTTAATTCACCACATGCATCATCATCATCTAGACCTTCCTTGGAGGATGCACTTAGTACTTTCATTCAATGGCAAAGTGAGCAAAATCAAAAGTTTGAATCCATGCTCACTAGGCTAGATGAAAAGGTAAGAGAGACCAAGAGTCATATAACTAGGCTTACAAATTCATTGAGTAGGATAGAGAGAAGGAAGCTTCCTTCCCAAACTCAACCCAATCCCATCAATCAAAATCTAAAAATTGGCTCTAAGGATAAACATGAGGAAGTAAAAGTTGTGACCATTTTGAGGAGTGGTAAAGAGATTGATAAAAGTGCTCCTTTAATAACTAAGAAATCTAAGGAGAACCCAGTTGAAGAAGAGAAGGACAAAACTGAATCACTTAGGCTTGATGACATTGAACAATGCCCAATCCCTCCACCATTTCCACAAGCCATAAAATTACCTAAGAAATTGGACACCACATTTGAGATATTAAAGCATTTGCATCAAGTCAAGATAAATTTGCCATTATTGCATGTTATCAAGCAAGTGCCTGCATATGCTAAGGTAATTAAGGACCTATGCACCATCAAGAGAAAGAATCATGTGAAGAAGACTACATTTCTAACAGAACAGGTAAGCGCAGTTATCCAACATAAGACCCCACCAAAGTATAAGGATCTAGGTTGTCCTACAATCTCTTGTACTATTGGAGATTACATCATGCAACATGCATTGCTAGATCTTGGGGCAAGTGTTAATTTGATCCCTTTCAGTGTATATCAAAAACTTTGACTTGGTGAGTTGAAACCTACTTCAATAACTTTACAGTTGGTTGATCGCTCTGTAAAGGAACCGAGAGGGATTGTTCAGGATGTGTTGGTGAAAATTGAACAATTTTATTATCCTGTTGATTTTATTGTTCTAGATTACCAACCTGTTTTACATCCTAGTGTTCATACCCCTATTATTTTGGGTAGACATTTTCTTGCCACAGCTAATGCTTTAATTAATTGTAGGAATGGAAGGATGCAACTCACTTTTGGTTCCATGACTTTGGAGCTAAACATATTTCACTTTTGCTATGTGAACCTCATTGGGGCGGTGGTTCAAGAAGAGTTTAATAAGAATTGTTTTTCTAATCCTCTTAAAACTCTTCTTAATAATTCTGTTGGTTATTATGATTTAGAATGTGATATTCATGTATCTGAAAATTTTTCTTTGTTGGATTTCTCACAGGTTTTGGAAGAACAACAGATGATGGCAGTTAATGAAGGATGGAAGCTTGCTTTGAGGAGCTACTAGAGAATGAAAAAAAACTTTTGCATTCAAATGAAGAGGCATTATAGCTGGAGCTTAAACCGCTACCTGGAGGTCTTAAATATGCATATTTAGGCCCAGGTAAGCTAAAACCTAGGTGGGATGGCCCTTTCATTGTAAGGGAAGTGTTTAACCATAAAGCTGTAGTAGTTGAGGACCCTAGAGATGGTAATATTTTGAAAGTAAATGGACAAAGGTTAAAACCATACTTAGGGGGAGTTATACTAGAGGAGGAGACTATGTCAATGGAGATCCCTACCTATTGGGATGCTACGTGAACTCTAAAAGAGCCTTGTGAAGTTGTACCATATTTGTTTTAATTTTCTTTTCTTTCTATTTTTTTTCCTTTTTTCTTTTTGCCTTTTGCTTTTGTTTTTGTTTTTTGTTTTGTTATTATTATTATTTTTTTTTTTTTTGTGAGCTAACATTTGCAGGTGTGAAAGAAATTTCAAAAAAAAATAATAATAATAATAATAAAAATAAATGCTTAAGGTAACTTCTTCCCTTTATACTTGAATTTATTTTGGCTTTGATACATTGAGGACAATGCAATATTTCAGTTGGGGGGAGAGGTTTAAACTTTTTGCTACACCTTTCATGATTTTTCTTTCTTTCTTTTCAAAAAAAAAAAAAAAACCTTGAATTTGAATGCAGAAGAGTTATAAGCTTTATTTTTATATCATGTGGTGGAATGAATAATGCTAAGTTGGTTATACTATTTGCTATATTAAGACTCTTTCATGAAGAGAACAATTGGAAACTTTTGAGCACAATAGCCAGGTTAGCAGACGGTTGGATGTTGGATATGCATGGATCATGAACAAGTTAGATATAAGCTAAAACTTAACCCATATAGAGAGTTCTTGAGCCTTACTTTTCTTTGTGAGAGTATATCTTTGTTTGAACTCTTAAATTTCTCTCATATGATTCAATTTTTGTAAAAGATCTCTATATTTTTTGGTTGACTACTGGAAACATTATGGGGAGATATACCATGATCCTACTTATTTTAGTCCTTAGGCATGTTGGTTTGTGTGGAATTTTAGGAGATGAGAGCTTAAGGCCATCAATCTTTTGTCACCAGCTAAACAAATATTTAGCCTACCTTTACATTAACCATTGTCACCATCATTTGAGCCATGAGAAATACTTCTATAGTACCACAAAACATTTTTATTTATGGGTATTCTCTTGGGGGTTCAAGTTTTGAGAAATTGATGCGTTTAGATACCACCATTGTCTCTCTTTTCTTCCCAAAAAAAAATAAAAATAAAAAAAAAATAAAAAAAAAAGAAGAAGAAGGAAAAAAAAAAAGAAAAAAAAAAAGAGAAAAAGAAAAAGAAAGAGAAGACATACATAATCACTTAATAAATCGTTGGTGTCTTACACATTTTTCATGTATTTCAGAAAGGTTATATGGTTGAGTTGAGGTTGTTTTGATTCAAGTTGGTTGTTACTGCTATGAGTTGGGTTTGGCTTGAATTTTCAACATTTGATTCATATACCTCATATTTCAAAGAGAGCAGTTTGCCGTTACCTAGCCATAAGATTATACTACCACTGAGCTTAAAGTCCTACTTGATCTAAAGGTGCGTGGCTGGTATGTGTTTGAGATAAAAATTAAGGATGAGAATGGTATTAACCTCATGTTTCCAGGAATTCAACATCCTTTCCAAGAGATCTTTTTGCGTTGTTTTAGTGGCTGTTTTTGTATACACGTGATATTCTTAAAACTTCTTTTTTTTCCCTTTGTTCACATGTGATTTGAAGAGAGAAACCATTACTTCTATGTGTGTTCTTTCAAAGTGTTGATGACTTAAGAGAGGTTTTGGAATAGATGCTATAATCTAGATTATTCTTGGTCTATGCATGTTTGGAAAAGCCGGTTTGATTGGATGGGCTATGCACACACACACTCCAAAAGTGAAGCTAGTGAAAACTCTTTAATATGATGAATAGTATCCCAACTCAAAAATTGAAAGTTCATTTGTATGATATAATGATAAAGCAGACTAACATTTGCTGCAGGAATTTTCAGGAAATCTTTGACTTTTGTGGGTAGAGCCACTGCAAACCCTCACAAGAGTAAACTCGTCCACTAGGGTGACCTAAGGGTTCAAAGACTTGCTGCACATGGGAAGTGCAGTCGTGTAGCCTATGAAAGTGGCTTGTATTTTAGTTTTAATTTTTCACTTTTAGTAGACATGGGTGCTTTGTGGATTGCTAGGGACTAGCAAGATTTAAGTTGGGGGGGGGGGGGTGTGATAACGCCTTAAAATGTATACTTGTTATATATTTATGTGGGCGTTATCTCTTTATTACTATGTTTAATTTGTATAATTAAGCCATGATTAGCATTAGTCCCTATTATTTATTTTTACATAATTTTTTCTTGAATAAGATGCTATTCATTGTGTGTAATTTTCTACTTTTAAGAAATCATGTGAGAAAGATGAGTTTACAGGAATTTATGAGAGAATGGAGGCCAAACTAGAATTAAAGTGGAGCTAAAGGACCATGCTTAAATGTCTAAGGAGGTGCAGCTGGAGTGTTTGGATCATCTACCATGATTGGAAGCTTCAAATAAGGAAAGAAATCAAAGAGGCAGAATCTGAAAAGGAAAAATCTAATTTGGGCACTGATCAGTATTTTGGGTGTATCTCTCTCCTCAAAAATCCAATTGACACAAAGCTAGATGGGTTGGAATCGTGACTTAAATATCTACAACTTTTCAGTTTAGAGTTTTTTAAAATTCTCAATTTTTGAAGGATAAAATTAACTCACAAGTTACTGCTGTAAACCTGGACGGAAATTAAAAATAGAAAAGGTTTTATTTTCTTTGGACACTTTTTACTCTAGGGTTTTGAAGGGAGGCTGGTAGAACGAATTTTGGGTAGAGAAAATCTTGTATTTTCCTTTCTCTAATGGTAGCCTAAACTCTTTGCTAGGGCTAGGGGTTATGTTTCTTCTATACGGTATGAATATTTAATGTGATTCTTTCTAGGATTTTATCAACAACATATTTGATTGTTCAATTATATTTCTTTTGATGTATTAGTTCTTCCATGCTTTCAATAAGTTCAATCATGTTTTTCTTATTGTTTAGATGAATTTCTAAATAGAAATCAGGTTTTAAAGCAAATGAGTTTTTCTGAAAACTTTTCTAACCGCATTATTAATCGAGGTTATCATATGTTCTTGAATTGTCTCAATTCAACCTAATCATAAGTATTTAATTGTATAAGAACAATCAATTATGAAATATATAATTTCTTAGATCATAAAGAATTTCATATCGATATAGGGAAACACCCCGATGCCCTAGTATTTACATTATTGATTCAAATAAGTTTTTATTATTATTCTTGTTAACAATCACCAGGCAAAAATTATTCTTCATCTTCACCAATAGTTTTTTTTTTTTTTTTAATTACATTGTCTTTAAATCTACCCCACTCCTTGTGGTTCAACCTCAGTACTCCAAGAATTATATTGCTACGATCTCCTGCACTTGGGAATGAGCAAGCAATACCACAAGGTAAGCAGTTCAATACATTTGAAAATGTTTCTTACCTTAGAAACTTGGGATTATGTGGATTTCCATTAACAAGAACTTGTGACAATGTTGACGGACAACAACCATCGCCATCATTAACTTTTCATGATGATGATTTCGAGTTTGGAAATTGGTTTCATTGGAAAGTTGTATTGTTGGGATATGGATGTGGATTCATGTTTGGATTAGGTTTGGGTTATCTTGTGTTATCAAGTGAAAAACCAAAATGGCTTGTTAATATTGTTTATGGTGAACAACATAACATGCTTCAAAGATCCAAAAAGAATGCTCATTGAAGAAAAATTTGGTGGATGCAAGTTCTGATTTAAGGTATATTCATATATACTAATATATTTGAAAATACTCTATTTTATAGTTTTGGTTTCACAAGAGATTCACATACACAGCATAAACAAAAATTGCAACATAAAAACGTGGCTAGGGTTTTTCCTTTTATACTTAAAGCAAAACATAAAACCCTACACGTCAAACGGGCTTGGGCTGAGTTGGAAAATTCTGTAGAAAAACAATTTGCACGAGGTTCAATCGATCGAGCCTTGCAAAAAGACAATAGTAATTTTCTGCAATTACTCGATTCCAACTTTACAAACAAATACTTTGAGCAAGTCTAAAACAAGACTAAACGTTTTGATCATGGTTTGCCAACATTACAAATTGAAGTTCTAATACATTTAAACCTAAAGTCTTAGAACCCAACAATTTTTGTGATGAATATTCTTATCCTCCAAAGAATTCATGGAAAATGGGTACAAATTGTTGTTGGTGGGATGGGGTCACCTGTGATACGATGACAGGTCATGTCATTGCTGTCAACCTCAGTTGCAATGGGCTTGTAGGTCCCATCCATCCCAATACCACCCTTTTCTCTCTTCACCATCTCCAGCGGCTCAACCTCGCTTACAACTATTTCAATCACTCCTCAATTTCATCCAAGTTTGGTGGCTTTACGAACATGATGCATCTTAACCTCAGTGACTCCTCCGTTGTTGGTAATTTCCCATCTGAAATCTCCCACTTATCCAAACTGGTTTCACTTGATCTCTTTTTTAATTTTGGGATGAGAATTGAAACGCCTAGTCTGAAAAGGCTTGTTTAAAACCTAACCCATCTAAGTGAACTTGTTTTGGATTGTGTTAACATGTCTTCGGTTTCACCTAATTCTTTCATGAATTTGTCTTCCTCTTTGAAATCTCTTTGTCTTTCTGGTCTTTCTGGAATTGAATTGAAAGGGAGAATCCCAGATAATATATTCCACCTCCCAAACCTCTAGCTGCTCTATGTAGGTTCCAACTACAATCTCATCAGTTTGCTTCCAAGGTATAACTGGAGGACTCCTCTCAAGTCCTTGGATCTCTCTGAAACTGGATTCCCTATTGACTTACTAAATTTAATCAGCAATCTCAAGTCCTTAAAAAAATTGCACCTCAGTGGATGCAATTTCATTGGATCATATCTAACATTTCTTCCTAATCTCACACAAATCACTTCTTTGGACCTCTCACAGAATAACTTTGGTGGTCAGATTCCATGGTCCCTGCTAAACTTTGAAGTTCTTACTTTCTTAGATCTCTCATACAACAATTTCATAGGGCAGCTTAAGGAAGTTATGACAAACTTGACCCAAATTTTCTCATCAAATAATTCATCTAATAGTCAACTAGTCAACAAGATTCCTTCCAATTTAGAATATCTCCGCTTATCTGATAACTTATTGAATGGGACAATACCATCTTGGGTCTATACAATACCATCTTTGCATTACTTATTTCTTGAGTATAACCAATTCACTGGGCATATTGGTGAATTCCAGCATAACTCATTGGTCTCTCTAGGTTGACTAATAACAACCTACGTGGTCCCTTTCCATTGTCAATCTCTAAATTGGTGAGCCTTCATCATCTAAGTGTCTCCTTCAATAATTTAAGTGGCATTGTGGAGTCAAAAATATTCTTTAAGCTCAAAAATCTTGAAACTCTTGAAATGTCAAATAATCCTCTCCTGTCACTAAGCTCCTTCACCTTTGCCACCAATATCTTGCCCAAAATTGTTTCATTACAGTTGTCTTCTTCCAACATAACTAAAATTCCACACTTTTTACGAACTGAGAATATATAGCATACTTAGACCTTTCCAAAAACCAAATCAAATGCAATATTCCGAAGTGGTTTTTGGAGGTGGGGAAAGATTCATTGTTCAATTTGAATCTTTCATAAAACTTCTTGACAAGTGTAGGACACCTTCCATGGAAGAACTTGGGATGTCTTGATTTTCATTCTAACTTGCTTCAAGGACCACTTCCAGTACCTCCACTAGGCATATCTTTCTTTTTAGTCGCAAGGAATAAAATAACTAGACAAATCTCTTCCTTGATTTTCAATCTCAGTTTCCTCCAATACCTTGATTTGTCTTATAATCACTTGAGTAAGATGATTCCTCCATGTTTGGGAAACTTAAGTGATTATCTCATAGATTTGGATTTGCAAAGTAACAATCTTAATGGCACCATTCCAACAACATTTGCAAAGGGATGTTACTTGAGAAGTCTTAGACTCAATGGAAATCAATTGGAAGGGTCATTGCCACAATCATTGGTCCATTGTAGAAAGTTGGAAGTTCTAGATTTTGGTAACAACAAGATTAAGAGCACCTTCCCTCATTGGTTGGAAACTCTTCCAAAGTTGTAGGTTCTTATCTTGCGACCAAACAACTTTCATGGTGCCTTAAGAAACCCCAAGACCAAATTCCCATTCCCAAATTTGCGAATCATAGAGCTCTCTCACAATGAGTTCCATGGGCATTTATTGACAAACCTTTTCAAGTATTTAAAAGCCATGATGAATGTGAGTGCGGACAAAGGTGAATGGAAATATATGGGTGATAATTATTATCAAGATTCTGTGACAATGGTGATGAAAGGGTTTTTCATTAATTTGGTAAAAATCCAGAGTCTATTCACAACCATTGATTTCTCCAATAATTATTTCAAAGGAGAAATTCCAAAGGTAATTGGAGAGCTTCGAAAATTGAAGGGGCTTAATTTTTCACACAATAATCTCATAGGTTGTATGCCTCAATTGTTGGGAAATTTAACTAATCTTGAATGGTTAGATCTCTCCTCAAACATGCTCACAGGTGAAATTCCTATACAATTGATAGATCTCACAATGCTAGCATTTTTAAACCTATCAGAAAATTATCTTTTTGGACATATACCCCAAGGTAAACAATTCAATACCTTTATGAATGATTCGTACTATGGGAACCATGGGTTATGTGGATTTCCAATGACAAAAGCTTGTGGCAATGATGAGGGACAACAACCATCTCCATCATCAACCATTCAAGAAGATGATTTCAAATTTGAAAATGAGTTTCATTGGAAAGTTGTATTGTTGGGGTATGGCTGTGGATTCATGTTTGGATTGGGTTTGGGTTATCTTGTGTTCTCAAGTGGAAAACCGAAATGGCTAGTGAATATTGTTTATGGAGGAAGACATAACAAGTTAGGAAGATCCTAGAAGAATGCTTGTGGGTGAACTCATTGAAGAAGAATTTCCTTTATGCTAGTTTGGAATGGTTGTACCTGTGTTAATGTGAGGCTTATTTCTAGTGTTACTGGATGCATAAGCTTCTGTGCTTCCTTAAAAAAAAAAAAAAAAAAACCTTTTATGTTTAAGGTACAGCCATACCAGAAAGTATATAGGCTACTACTATGTAACCACCACATTTTATGCTTTATTTATGTTAGACTGCATTTAATAACCCTGCTTCATGCTCTAGTGTGAGAACAAATTTCTCTTCTCGATTGCAATTCTAACTACAGGGTCTGGGTCTTTATGCTCCATTGTTTTGTGGTCTAGGAATTTTTTTTTTTTAAAAGGGCCAACTTCACTGCTTAGTTGCAGCTTCAAATAATCAGGTTATATTCTATTACATATTTCAATTATTATTATTATTATTATTATTATTATTATTACATCCTTGTAATATTACCTTCCTTTTACAGATTAAAGATCTTGTAGGTTGGATTGCATGAAGAGTGGTTATTTATTTATTTATTTATTGAAGAGCGGTGTTAATTACCCTAGTGCTACCTAGGATGCTTGGAGGAGTAGACTAATTTCCTCTATATTTTCAATTAGATAAGATTCTAAAGTTACATATTGATTGTGGGGAAAGCTTAGAAACTTAATGAATTGAATATATGTTCCTAGTGATTTTTGCTATATTGGTTTCCACAAAATGTTACATACACCTTTACTAGTTGTTTCAGGAACTTTTTGGTTATGGTTTTTCAGGTCTAAAATTTCAAAAAATTCAAAAAAAAAATGAAATACTTTTCTTATTCCAAATTCATTTAAACTAACAATAAAGAACAGCTCTTAGTAATTCTTTTTGTTGGAGTGCTCTTATGTACAGGCTGGTGGCCCTTTCTATCTCTTTAACAAGATGGAGGGACAGCATTCATTCATAATTTAGATCACTGGTTGACATTCCATGACCAGATGATGATAAAAAATTGTATGCTCTTATTTTTGGTGTCTAATTTCTTGCCATTTATTTTTAGGTACTAATTTGTTGGTCTTAATTTTTTGTGGGATTTTCTTGATCAGGGCAGTGGTGCTTCAGTCCTTTTTTATGACAGCAATTGTAATAAAAACCATTTCAGAGCTTGAGGGTTTTCAATAAAATTGATTTCATCAAGGAGGAGCTTGAAAAGGCTTGTCCAGGGGTAGTTTCATGTGCTGTTATTGTTTTTATTGCCACAAGAGATGGCATTATGCTGGTTTGTTCTTGATCCTTAATCTTCCTCTTCTATCTCTCTTTAAAGATATTTTTGTTAATATCCAGAGTCCTTTAACAACACTTTAAGGTTTAGGATTTGATGATTGTTTGTGGACAATGATTCTTGAATGAAACTTGGGTAGAATGTAAGAAACAGACTTTAAAAGAGTTGGTACCTCTTTACATTTTTTTTTTCTTTTTTTATGTCAAGAGGAGTCTATAAAGTACATATTAGTTGTGGGAAATGAATTGAGAATATGTTCCTAGTGATTTTTGCTGTTTTGGTTTCCACAAATTGTTAGTCACCTTTAATTAGCCAACTATTTGTTTCAAGCACTTTTTGATTATGGTTTTTCAGGTCAAAAACTTCAAAAAATTCAAAAAGAAAAGGAAAAGAAGAAGAAAAAGAAAAAAAAGAAAAGAGAAATATTTTTCTTATTCCAAATTCTATTAAACTGACAATAAAGAACAGCTCTTGGGAAGTTTGATGATGTGCTTGGCCCAAATGCAGTTAACTGGCCACCTTTCATTGCGTGTGCAGCAGCTGGATGTTTGATGTGAAACAAAGACAAAAGGTTTGTTGCATATTTGTTTTTTCCTTGACTTCTCATTTCTTTTGCTTTTTAGGAATTTAGCTGGAACATGCTTGTAAACTATTGTGTTGTATGATAGCCACATAGTATCTTTAGGTCCTAGAGGGATTTAATTTTTTTGAATTAGTAATAGTGTGAAAAAAAGATTCATATACTTTGGAAATTATATGAGAACACAAAGGTAACATTTTAAATTTGCATTTTACAATATTTTTCTTTTTTGTAGTAATCAGAGAGAGTAAAACATTCAATTTGTCTCAGTATAAATGTCTTTACTTCTTTTTTGGGTTTGATGCAAGGGAACCCAAAACGGACCAACTAGTTATTTCAGGCTCTTTTAGTTATGGTTTTTCAAGTCTAAAATGTCAAAAAATTTAAAAATAAATAAAATGAAATACTTTTCTTATTCTAATTTCTGTTAAACTGACAATCAAGAATAGCTTTATATTGATAACTCTTTTTATTGGAGTTCTCTGATATAAACTACTATACATGACATCACAAGCTAGACAACATTCTTTCATATTTCAACAGACATCTAATCTTAGGCATCTTGGCCTTTTTGATCATTTGTGGGTGCACAGAAAACTGGGAAGATTGGCTATGAATTCATACAGAAACACCTTTCTGACTTCAAGGGGACAAGGCAGCCAGACCCAACTATAACTCTTGATTTCCTTCCTGAGATGAGAATGAGGTGCCAAGACAGTAATAGGACCACCACTCAGCCTTCTTCATCCATGGCTTCATTGGAAATTAGTGAATCTGTAGTGGGGGATGTCATATTTGTAGGCATTGTCATCTTCAATATCATTTGGGGCAGGTTTTGGCACTCACTACTATCAGAGCTTTTTAAGGGGGGAGATGACTCCTTTATGCCAATCAGCAATTGATGGCTAATGAGGAGTCCTTAAGATTGGTAAGGGCTTATGCTTCAAATGATTGATTAATCTTTCAAATGGACTTTGCTCAGGTGATGTTGAAGATGTCAAGTCTTAATGTTTTCTTGCATATTAGTTTTTCATATGTTCTATATTTGATTGTAGACACTGTGACTTCTAAATTTCTTGTCTGTGCTAATTTTTGAGTCTATATATAAAGGCAACGGCATAAAGTGTAGAGACTGTAGACATTGGTTGATGCTTTTGGTTGGTATGTCTGTGTTTTAGTTGGTATGGCATAAAGTGTAGACATTAGTTGAAGCAGCTCAAAATACTGCTGGGAAAGGCTGGTATGTCTGTGTCTTAACAAGGAGTTTCTATTTTAGCTTTTCATTAGATTTTCTTATGTATGATTGATTTGCTGAGAAAAGGAAAGAGAAGAAAGCTTTGAATTTTATAAACTTTAATGCTTTCGTTTTCATGTTAATCACTAACTCTCTCCTCAAATAGTCTTAGGTGTAAATGGGTGGAGGAATTTAGTTTTTTTTTGGGTCTCAACTATTAAGATTTTTTTTTTCTCCTACTAACAATGATTGCATTCTTTTTTTGGTAAAATGTACATAGGTTTGACTTACCTGCATAAACCATCACCCCAGAGATTCAAAAAGATTTGCATTTACTAAAGGTGCGGTGAACTCTATTTTTTTTTCCATGTAATTTTTTCCACGGCACTAGTTTTCAATTATGCTCAAATGATTCTCTGTAACATTTTAATTGCTTCATTGTTTTTATCAAAAACAAAAAAAAATGTTTCTTTTTTGAGAATTTGCTTAGTGTTTCAACTTTCAACTTGTGTGCTTTAGGGAATGTGCAATTAAGCAACTTGAGTCACTGTCATGCAGAAATGGAATGAGGGAAATTATTTGAATGCCTCTTTGTAAATTAAGGTTATAGCTTAAGGTATAATTAAATCCTACTCTTCTACTTAAGATTTTGTTTGACTTTAGATAACTAACAAACTGGAAAAATAGAAATGAAGTAGATGGTAGGGGACTTCCTTTGATGCATTTAATATGTTCTATAATATATATGCAATCATTAGCCTTTGACTGGATCCATGTTTAGCATTCGAAAATTCTTTTCTATGTATGAAATGTAAAAGTTTTACTTACCAAAAAATAATGTTTGTGTAAAATTTGAGTCTAGATGGGTAAAATACCAAATTGAAACTGAAAACTGGTTGATTTTCCATGAGTTGAACTAGAATTGATAATATTTCTACCAATGATGCTGACAGGGTTGTTGATCTTCTTCATGCCTTGTATAACTTGTAAGTAGCATCCTTAAGCCTCCTGTAACTTGTAAGTAGCATCCTTAGTGAGAGGGATTTACCTTGCACCATACGCATATGATTTTCTAGGGATATAAATGACATCTGTTAGTCATATACAGCGAGTTAGTTTTCTTGTAAAATGGCATTGGCATACTCAAGTATAAAACTTGGGCAAGACTTCAAGTGATTATGATGGTAGTATCTTGGAATCTTTGATTTGTTACTTTATCTGGGATATTTATAGTTTCAATTTCAAAATGTTGATTCAGCATCTCAACTTCACTCAAAAAGTTTTGTTTGCATCATATTGACCTGAATGCACATGATTCTAGTTGTTTACATGAAATTCATATCAAGAAGCCATCAAAACACATCGTAATTTAAGACATGCTTTAAATTATGATGGACTCTTACTTTGACCAAAGTAAGTGTTCTCTTATCATAACATGTTCCATATATAGGACTAGACCTAATTCATCTTAGGATTTCTTTGGTGTTGAACAAGTCTCACTCAAACAATCTCCCATTTATTTTTGAATTGTGCTGGAACTCATTTAGACTTTGTCATTATATATCTATCTAAATGATGGAAAGTTATTCAATACTCCTTTAGTGATGCTCTCTCCTCTCACATGAATGATGGGGCCTACCATGAATTTAATTTGTGGGACCTATTATAATGTGTCAAGAAAATAAATTTGTGTACTAAATAATTACAATTAAATAATCATTATGTGGGGGGGGGGGGGGGGGGGGAGGGGGTGATAAGGTATTGTAAAGTTTGCATATGCATGTACTGGTTATGGGCTTATCAAGATAATAGGACACTTGCTAATTGACTTTGATGGTTCATTTGCTTGCTATGAGTTTAGATTCTATAACTTAGGCAGGTTATTATTGATCTCTAAATTCTTACTCATGTTCATAATTATTGTTGAGAAGTGCCATTGATCTGGAAAGGCACCACAAGAAGGGTGATTCAAAATCCAAAACATTGCCCAAGTATTTCTGGTAAGTCTATTTGTAATTTCTAGACTAATAGTATAGTATGTGATATCTTGGAGCTGTAACTAGGACTATGTGTATATTCTCTTTTGGATGGTATACATTTTGTTATTTAAGCTTGGCTAATTCATACACCATTTGGTCCTTTGACAATTAGATTGGGACGGTGATAGGGTCAACATCAGACTTCTTCATAGGTAGACTAACAAGGAAGAAGAGAAAAGGAACAATTGCAATTAAGTTGTTATCTGATTGTACCCTTGCTGAGTACAGGTGAGATATGCAACTCTATCTTGTGTTTGGGTTAAAAACCATATGACCATATCACAACATAATGTGTTGAGTTTAAAGGGTAAAAAGAATGTGGTGGTGGTGTTGTCATTCATAAAACTTTGTTCTTTTGCCTATATAGAATAGTTGGTTAAGATAAATTCATCTAATTGTTGCCTTTTTTTTTTTTTTTTTGCTGGAAAGCTAATTGTTGTCTTAAATGCCATAAGAGCATGCTTATCTCAGTTGTCATTTTCAAATGGACTTAAAAAAGAACTTCAGAGTTTAGACAAACATAATTTGTTAAGAAAACAGCTATGATGTGAAGCATGGTCATCATACATAACAAAAATATAAAAACTTGAGTGAGCTTATACTATTATATAGGGCAAGAGGGGGCAGGGGGGGGGGGGGGGGCACAAGAAAGATGACCTTGTTATTTATGATTTGTATTTCTAGAAATTATTTCCAGTAGAAGCTTCCATCTTGACTCACCCCCTTATAAGCAAAAGCTAATTTGGAGTCCTCTATTGTGCACCTTACACATTTTCATTGCTACATTTAACCAAATCAGAATGATTCTGATTATATATTAGGAAGTTGTTCCTTTGTCCTTGATTATGTGAAGAGCCCAATTATTTTTATGATTATCCGTGTTTGTATTTGATTTAATTCCTTTGGGATAGCCAGAATCTCTCTACGAAATGAAGCTTTAATTTCAGTTTGTAATGTATCTTGCTTTGTTTTCCTTTTCACGTGGAAACCCTTTTAAGTAAGTACTAGGTTCGAGAGATAGAAGAAAAGAATCAACTAGGGGGAAATGAGAAATGGAAGATAAAAGGTCAACAGTCGCAGAAGCATGCAAAGCAAAGAAGGCACTGAAATATCTTCACCATTTTCAAATATTTCGACATTTATAGAGCTAATTGGAAAGAGTATAGTAGCAGATCAACCCAAAGAAATATTTTATAAACTATGATACTTTTACCAAGTGACATGAGAAACAGAATCCACTGAACTGATCTATAATTCATAGCTATATTCATACGTGCCGTTTCTCTATGATGTTGGCTCCTTCCCATAGTTTTCATTTAGAGTTGATCATTATTGTTGTAATGTATAAACACATGCGCTAGGAAATAATATTTATTGATGGGAATTTTGGTTATTTATTAACCAGAACAAAGATCTTACTGGTTGATGGCTTCAAGAGTAGAGTTAAAGTTCTTTTTATTTCACATTTACTTTCAGAACAAAGTTGGTTACCCCGATGAACTTATAAATTGACCAAGTCACTGAGCGCTTATTACAAATAGCAACAAGTCAACACAAAAACTTGTAGCCAACTTTGCCACAAGGCTACACACATGGAAGAATGAAGGATGTACATGATTTTCAAACTCTCTTGGTTTCATGTTTAACTAATCACTTATCAATAACAAACATACACACACTTGCAATATTAGAAAGGAAATAAAGGTTGTTTTACCAAAAATGACCAACGCATGAATATTTTAGATTTTATATTTTATCAAGTACATACAACTATTAACAATAATGAGCCACTAACTCTAAATTTGTTCAATACAAACTTGGGAATGCAGTTTTTTAAAAACAATTTCTACATAAGAAAATTCAATGTTAGCCTCAAAAGTATACCCTACTAGAATGAAGGATTTCTTTAGGAGATGAGGGTTGGGGCAGAATTTAAGATCACAGGTAAATTTGAATCAGATGGTGAAGACATATCTTTCCTCTGTAAAAGACCTTTTAAACAAGGTAACGTGGAGTATAAGGCAATGTGGCTAGGATAAACAAGGGTAAAAGGCCTTTAAAGTGAAGTTCAAGTTTCAAAATTCATGTTTCAAAACCGTCTTAGGCCTCAAGATAGATCTAAGTGTGTGCCTACTTGTCACCGTTGTGGTGTTGTTGGTCATATGACTCGTATTAGACAAATTGTTTTAAATAGAGATTTTAGACTGAAATTCATATGAAGACCTTCACCTAGGAAGCAAAGTAGACCTAAGACTACTCATGCTTATTTGAATTATGGTGTTTTTGGACACACTCATTCCAATTATTTCAAATTATCTAAATGTAGACTAAACACATTTTCCACATTTTGAAGACTATACATCATTGGCATCATAATAGCATAAAGCTTATTTTTCTAGGGAGAAATAAATTAGAATATGCACCTATTGCCTTTAAAATTAAGTGACAAATATTTTGTGTCAAGAATAGAGGTTTTTGTATGGTAAAAAGCACTGTTTGGAAAGGAGTCATTATTTCTTAGATTGAATTAAATTATTATGTGAGGTCTTTTTTTTTTTCCCTAAATAATTTATTATGAGAGGATTTTCAGAAGTACCTAAGAATTACTCTTGTTAAACAAGCTTTTTGGGTTTTACCAATTAGAGAATGTTTGAATTTCCTTTAAAATATTGAGTTTTTTGCGCCTCATACCAATTGAGTTCTTTGATTTATATCCACACTTCAATTTAGAGCATTCGTATCAGCTCATGTAAATTTTCATGTCCATTTTAGCATAAGAACCTATTTTTCTATTTTACATACTCACTTTTCAAAATACCTCACATCAAATTATAGATTTTACACTGCTATATCTCATTAAAATATCAATTTTTAAAAATTTTTTTTTTCTTTACACACAAAAACCACCATATACTCTCTTCCTCAATCCTCCGTGATATGTAAAGAAAGAATAAAATAAATGAATGCAAAATGAATAGTGCTAAGTGTAAATTTACACAATTACAGTAGCAATCATATATTTTTATAAAATTTTGCGTGTAATAACAGGTGTGAGTTTTTTAGTGGAATGGTGGATTGCGTCACTTGTTCACCATGTGAATCTTATAATTTCTCCTCGTTTAGATAAAGCATATGCGAAAACATGCATTTTAAAAATATGAAAATTTAATTTTGTTTAAAATGTACATTTGTAAAAAAGCTAACTGATGACCTTATAATTTCTCCTCATTTAGATAAAGCATATGTGAAAACATGCATTTTAAAAATATGAAAATTTAATTTTGTTTAAAATGTACATTTGTACAAAAGCTAACTGATGCTGCGTATTTAATTTTTTTTTTTTATAGTTTCTTTAAAAAAGCAAATTCTTTGAAAACACACATTTAGGCTACACAAAGGCCAAACAAACGGACCCTACATCCTGCTAATTTTAAATAGGTTATCTCCTTTATTTTTATTGTTTTAATAAAATGCTAACTTATCATCCACAAACTCAACAAATTGTTGAGATTATATATATACTAGTCGCTAACCCGTGCGATGCACAGGAAAACTATTAAATGTAAGATTCAAAAAATAATGTCTTGCACTTTTATAACATAAGGTATCAAAGAGATGATACAACTAATCTTTTGATAATTTTGGTGGTCATCGCATACTCGAAATATTAAAATCACTATATTGAAGTAAAAAAATAAAATTTAACGATTATTAACAAATTAAGAGAAATTAACAATTATTAATAAAAGTTGCTATAGGTGGTACTTGTAGTAGAATTCATTCAATATGTTATAATCGTTTACATCTCCTGATAACATTGCTTCATAATCCATGTATGCACACCTCATAATAGAATAAGCAACCTCATAATAGAATAAGTAACCTTGTATAATCGAGGAATACCAAATATTTTGCAATGAATTCATCATACGGATTTTGGACATGTTTTGATAGCTTTCTTATTAATTTATTTATACTCAATGGTTAAAACCACCAACACAACACCCTTTTTAATTTTTTGATCGGGTTAATGTATACATGTGAGGTAAGCTTATCTTTTGTCTTCTAACCAACACAACACCCTTTTTTTATTTCTTTTTTCTTCCTTTTTTTTCTCAGCCACATTTCCTTCACCTTTTGTCTTCTTTATTTCTCCCTTTTCTCAATTTTCCTCCACAAACTTCTTTCAATACTTCTCTCTAACTCTGTTTCAAATATTGCTTGCCTTAACCCAGTACCCACACTTCAACAAAGTGACTTTAGTGAGTTATAACCAACACAACACCCTTTTTTTTAATTTCTTTTTTCTTCCATTTTTTCTCAACCACATCTCCTTCACCTCCCTTTTCTCAATTTTCCTCCACAAACTTCTTTCAATACCTCTCTCTAACTATGTTTCAAATATTGCTTGCCTTAACCCAGTACCCACACTTCAACAAAGTGACTTCGGTGAGTCATAGTTCATCAAGAATCAAGTCCCACTTTAGCACCCCTATTTGAAGCAACTTTTTGACCGTTGTGTTGATCGGTGACTCCATGATTCTCATCAAGAATCAAGACCCAATTCACTTCAGTAGTACCCATGACATGGGGCTCCATCGGTGACAAAAAAATGACATGCAGCGGTGATGGGGCTCCATCGGTGACAAAAAATGACATGCAGCGGTGATAGGGCTCCATCTGCGACAAAAATAGCTGTTGAGAGCAACAAATCTAAAAGTTGTGTACGATCATGATTGGTCATGGGTTTGTGTTTATATATATATATATATAGATGATGGTAGGCAGAGCATCATGAAAGAGTTTTGGTGAAAGAAAAGGTACAGCATCGTGAAAGAGAAGGTAGAGCATTGGGTTTGGGTTTTAGAAAAGTTTTACTATTATTATTTTTTTAATATTTTGTTGACGTGGAAAATTGTAGGAGCTTCAAAAGCTTTGGTTATATATATATAAAAGGACGCATAATATGCTAAGTAGGTCAAGAACAAAAGTACAATACATTTTATTGATGTAAGATAAAAATAAAAACCTTTCGATCAAGAATATGTATATTCGAAGGAATGAGTTGTCTTCTTACTTTTGGAAAGAGTAACTTTTTTGTTTTGATTGCTCCTTTAGCAAAGAATTTTTTTTTTTTTTAAGAGATAATTACAATATGCTGCTATTCCCACAACTCGAACCTTTTTCCCCCCAAACCCCAAACACTTTGTATATGGGAAGGTGTCAATTCAACGCCATAATCTTTTTCTTTCTTTCCCAAAATGCCATAACCATTTCCCAAATAAGGCATTGTTAAACAACCCAATCCTCCAAATCCCTAAACCACCACTATCAACTGGCAAACAGACCTTATACCAAGTAGCTAAAGGATATTTAAAAACATCCTCTGATGCCCCCAAATGAAATTCCTTTGAATCCTTTCTATTCTAGTTGCCACAGCCTAAGGGATATTAAAAAAAGATAAAAAGTAAGTGGGAATGCTTGAGAGAGTACCTTTAACAAAGTAAGCCTGCCACCTTTCAACAAATAAAGTCTTTTCCAACCAGATAGCCTTTTCTCCATCTTTTCTATAATATGATTCCATATCGACGAACAAAATGAGCTTCTGCCCTTTTCCGGAAAATTAAACATGCGTTTGCCCTTCTTCTCAAACTAAATAGGGAAGTGCCCATGTTTTGTAACTCGATAATACTAAAGTCGAGTTATATGAATTACTCGATTATATAATACTCGAGTTAGCTTCAGGTTTGTGCCACGCTGGGCGTCCAGCGTGGCATTTTGTTTTTCAAATCCCTAAATAACTCGATTATATAGTAATCGAGTAATATAACCGATTATTGAGATATCGAGATACACTCTTATTAAACCTGTTTTCAGACTTTTTTTGTGTCAGGCGTACGGATATTTGGTTTTAACATAACTCGATTACTATAATATCGAGTTATAAAGTATAATCGTCATCCGAAAAATCGAGTAAGTACATTGGTGTGTTTGGATTTCCGCTTGAACGTCCACTCTGCTCAGATCAACAGCTTTCGGACTCAATTGAAGTTTGTATCATCTCAGGTAAAAAACTCACAACAGAATTTTAGGGCAATGATATTTTTATTTGATATTGTACTGAATTTTTATTTTTTTGGTTGAATCAGTGTGAAGTAAGTACATTGGTGTGGTTTTGGTTGTTTGTTGTAGTAAACGTTGGCCACAGGAGGATGAAATCTTTACTATAGCAACATTTTGTATTGCACAAAATCACATTGGTCAAACATTTACAACAATATTATGTATTGAATACAATGGGTAAACATTAACAACAATTTGTTTGCACATGGTCAAATGTTAGTGTTAGTGTTAGTATTTCATTTTTAGCATGTAATAGTACACAAATTTATGAATGTCTTTGTCGTATACCATTTTATGTAGCATTACATTATTTACCAACAGTTGATGCACACTGTTAACTAACTTGATCATTTGGTGTTATTGTATTAAGCGTCAATGTTTGGTTTTGGCAACCCAAAAATCTATAGGCCTCATGATGCGTTCACTGCTATGGGTCGTTGTTGGGTATTAGAAGATGAGTTCAGCTATCCAATCAATCCGAATCTGCGAAATAGTGCTTATGTTCACAATACCATGAGAGAGGAGTGGGCTTGGTTATTTCGTGAACAGTAAATGTTTTATGATGAGCTGGTTGGTTTTAAGTTGCCAGTGCCTCGGCAACTCGCATCGCAGATGCCTAGAGACACGATCGACGAACTTCGTAAAGTATTGAACCGCATAAGAGAAGAAAATAATCGAATGAAGATACGTCTTAATCGATATCGAACCCAAGTCGAGATTCGAGAATCAGTAGAGGAAGGGTGGTACGAGCATGCACAGTTCATGCAATCATTTCTTGCCGATCCCATTTATCAGTCAAACTTGGAGATGTCAGATGAAGAGTAATCGTGTCGTGGTGTTATTAGATTTTGTTGGAGAACTATTTTGCTTAACTATGTATGTGTGTCACCGTTGTTGCATTTGTACTATGTAAACCTTATTATTGATTGTGAGGAGCATGCACATTATTTGTAATCTAGATTATTCTCACATAACGCATAAAAGTTAAATATTCCCACACATGATGATTTTCAATAAGCACGAACGACATAACACAGAAAACTTAAAATAACTTACACTAACATTATTAACTTAACACTAGACGTAACACACACACCACATAGACATTCATTCTGACAAGTAGTCCTCATAGTTGAGGACATTGTTACGTTCTGCCGGAGTGAGTTGCCTATTCGTTGCGGCAGCCAGCTCCTCTGCTAGTTGTAGCATGTGATACCTGGACCTACGAAGTATCATAAGATTGTTTTCTTTTTTTATTTTAGTAACTGCACGCTCACATTGGTGCATGTTTCGTCGTGGCAATGCGAGTGAGCTATGGTCGACAAGAGGCGCTTCGAGTCGCAGGAGATCATCATGTAGAGCGTTGGACTCATTCATGCGAAAGTCCCACTCTCGCCGCAACCCTGCATAGTATTCCCTCTCGTCGGAATCTCTTTCCCTTCTATAGTTATATGGAAAATGAGGTAGCATCCAATTGCGCATCGACATTGGAAAATGTGACTTTAGATCGGTATGTGTAGATGTTTTGCAAGGGTAGATGTAAATAAGACTTTATATAGGGGTTTTGCAAGGGCAAGTATTCACGTCGATGTGACTATGTAAGAGTAAGTATTCACGTGAATAAAGATGATATGACTCGACAATGTATTGTTCAGTGGCAAGGTGTTGATGAGCACATGCAAAACTACAAACATGACTTGGTTGTACAGTGGTGTCTGTTGGTGCATGTGATTCGCCGAGGTAGCTGTTTGATATGGCTATAGCTTATGCTACAGCAGCGAGCTGGTGATGTGTACTGCAAAAGAGGTTGCGTATTTATTCACGTTAATACTACTTAACATTGATGTGCTTCATCTGACATGACTTGACCAGATATTGCTGAGCTGTGATAAATGTATCATAAACTTTTCAGGGATGCTTTGCATCCTTGAAAACGGTGCATTGCAAAAGCTGTTAAGCGTGCATTGGAAAAGGTGTATTGACATGCGTGTAGGTGCTATGATTGGATAGGGTTCAACAGTGCGAAGCTGCTGAGCATGAACTTTTCAGTGATGCTCCGTGTATTCACGTGAGTGTGGATGGGTACTTTTGGATAGGGTTCAACAGTGCTGAGCTTTCCACCGTAGCTACACTCATTGCTCCCAATCCACACTTTTGGCAAGTGGGATTGAAGAAAGCTGATAACAACATTTGGTTTTGTAATGGTTGGTAGGATTTCATTGAATACCATTCTATCTGATATGGTTATATATTTTAGTCTCCAGATATAAAGAAAATTCCAACTTCCATGTTCTTATATTTGATAAGACTGCCACTAAGATTCAATATCCACCTAGGAAGAATTGTAAATTGGAAGATCATCAGGTAGAAATAATATACTTAGATGAAGATGATACAAACTCATCAAAAGAAAACCTCAATGTACAGACCCACAAAACATGAAGTCAGAGAAAAGTATGTTTTGAAAAATTATCTAGCATGTCAAGAGGAAGAGAGAGAGCAATCCAAGCAGCCAAAAATTTCAAGCCTAAAAATTCTTCTTTCATGGGTATCTCGCGGCCGCATAATATGGTGAGCCTTTATACATAATGTGATCATGATGTCACACTTCAATGTCTTCTACTATTACCCTCTATCAAAACATATTCAGCAATGAGATTCAGGAAGGGATGGGTTGCATTTTCGAAAGCACAATAATTTAGAAGTAGGAGATGTCTGTGTCTTCGAGGCGATCGAGAGGAAGCCTGTTGTGCTTAGTGTCTCAATATTTCACGTGGTTGACCACCAGAGTTTGGACTAGGATAACATGTTTAAATTTTAAACTAGTGATGTTTATGCTTATATTTAATTAGGGACACTGATCACTAGTATGGTTTATATTTGATGGATGTGGTTTTAAGACTGTTCTCTGACCGGTTTGGCATGTCTTGATGAAGACTATTTAGCATTCCTATGCGTCATCTAACATGACTTGACGAGACAGTGCTGAGCTGTGTTAAATGTATCATAAACTTTTCAGCCATGCTTTGCATCCTTGAAAACGGTGCATTGCAAAAGAAGGCATATCTATGCATTGGTGTGTGTGTAGGTGATATGACTGGACAGGATTCAACAATGCGAAGCTGTTGAGCACCACATGCAGCACTACGAACATCAGTGTAGCAACGGTGGACAGCCCCAAAATTGATGCATAACCAATTTAGGGATGCTCTGCCTCCTCGAAAATTATGCATTGCAAAGGGTTGCACATCTATGTATTCACGTGAGTGGGGATGGGTACTTGTGGTCAGGGTTCAACAGTGCCGAGCTATTAAGCATCACATGCAAAACTGCATCAATCAAGTGTAGTAATGGTGGACAGCTCACCCCCAAAATTTTGCTTACACTGTTGAGGGATCCTCTGCATCCTTGAAAATAGTGCATTGCAAAATGTTGCATATCTGTTTATTCACTTGAACATGGATAATATGACCAAACAGGGTTTAACAGTGCCGAGTTGTTGAACAGCACATGCAGTAAGGGTTTAACAGTGTCAAGTTGTTGATCAAGCCAGATGTATTTTATCATTGCCCCAGTAAGGGTAGACTTGTTTGAGTTCGGTATCACGGGCGGAGGTTCATGGCCCAACAACTCTCGGCACACCACGTTCCATTGCTTGGCTGTACTCCCAGTAACAAGCAACCCATCCATCGGAATCCCCAGCATCACCTCAATATCTTGCAAGGTGATACCCATTTCTCCATGGGGAAAGTGGAACGTGTGCGTCTCCGGATGCCACCGCTCAACCAAGGCCGTGATCAAGGCATGGTCGACCTCCATATCAGAAACCTTGAATAAATCGGTCAAACTTGCTACATCCATGCATTGCATGATACGTGGGTCTAGCCCACCCTGCGGCAATACACATTTACGGCGTCGAACCTTTAGCATGCCAGGCACCTCCTGCACAGGGACGAGTATTATGTTAGGTAGTGCACACGAGGTAATTATAAAACATACATGTATTAATAATACAAGTACAAACCTCGGCGGCAGCGTGGCTCCAAAGTGGAGTTGATCGATGATTCGGCTGCCGGGTCAACTGGGTAAAATCGTCGGGTCCAAGCCACACTCTATCTAGTGCCTGCATATCTGACATGGCAGCAAATAGATTATTAGCAATTATTTGACAAGTAAACCACAATTAATATAAAATAAAAGCATGGATACAGTACAACATATTATGATCCCAACAAGATTGTCAACATCGCTTTTTACCCCCACTTAACATGCAATCAAATTGAAGCTTAAATAAATAAGAACTTGCCATAATTTTACATACAAACACTTTTTTTTTCCTATTATTTGTAATTGAAGTAAAAAAAACAAACAAATGACTAATTAATGTGCTACAAACTTGATTGATACCTGCATGTTCAACGTCTAAGCAATATTTACATGTGAGAGTTCTTTTTGGTGTATGATGTCTTTGAAATTGATTTTAACAAGGCAAATATCAATTACAATTATCAGGAGCTGCATATGGAGGGAAGACATTAAATTTAACCATGCGACACACAATATGTGATCTTCCCCCAAGGACATTTAAAGTCAACTCTATGGCTTAAGACCAATGTAGTCACATAGTAAATATAAATTGCAACAACTCAATGTTTAGGTATTTTATTCTCAAATTTGTTCAATCAAACTTGGTCTTTTCAACAAAGTAACACTCTCTATAAGGTCATCCTTAACAGCTCCCGGTTTTATGTCCTACGCAATTGCTCGTTTACAATGGACTACTAAGATCCCTACAGCTACAGGTCATTTGGGCTCGAGTTCTCAACTTAATATCTAGAAACCTATACTAATTATTGTACATTTCTACCACTAGATATGCAAGCATACCATGACTCAGTCAGCCCATTTCCCTGCTTGGTAGGCCTATTTCAATATTTTAGGAGTTAATTCTAATCAATTTTCTGCTTGGTGAGTCATTTTCAAATTTTAGGCTCATTTGCTGGGTCTATTTCCCTGCTTGGTGAGTCGTTACAAGTATTACTCCTGTTCCCCTATATTAGCTATAAGCAATAGTCAATCAAAATGTACCAACCTCATTAAACCACAATGATGGAGTGAATGTTGTTTCCTACAGTAAATGCACTCATTTTTTCCTTGAAGTTACTTGAGCAGTTTGATGTTCCAGTGAATATCATTTCTTGTTTAACAAAAGGGTGAAAAATTACAGAGTATTCTCCTAAAAAAAATTACATAATCAAAAGATTATAATCACAAAGAATGAAAATCAATAAAATCTACAACAAAATGCATGTCATTTTCACCAAAGGGTGCAGGACCACTCGAACAAGAATCTCAGATTCACCGACTTCAACCCAATAAGCTGAGTACTAAAATAAGTTGGCAAAAATAATCTTTGCCAAATAGACTCTGTATATCAAGGCTTATCCATGAGCATTGCATAATTTTTAAGTAAAACTCTATTAGTAATTCTTTTTATAGGTGCTTCATTTAATTTAATTTAAAAATAAATGCAAAATTGTTTAGATTATGAAACATGCTCACTACATACCTTGCTCCAAATAACTCAATATTATGTGTGTGTATTACACTATTATGATTAAAGACTTTTTATCATTAGCTCTTTCATTAAAAATTATTAACATAGTTAATTTATTTTATGCAAAAGTCTATAAAGTTTTTAATAGACTCGGATCATTTTGATATTATCTTTTATACATATAATTAGTTTTCTATACATAATTTTTTATAGAAAATATCTACATATACCAATCACATATATTACCTCAACCTCTTTTTTAGCACTTTCTCAAAAGGGAAAATTCAAACTAATTATCATGATTTGGAGATATACGTTTTAACAAAATTATGTTAAAAAAAATTATAAAATCAGTAAATGCTAATTCTATTTAGCTTGCCCGTTTAGGAATTTTTTTAATTAAAAATGAGATAACATACCCTTAGGGTAATTATTAATAAACTACTTTAAAAAATTTAAGTTATAACACCACTTTTATGAGAAATATAATCAACCGTCATAAAAACTAAATGCTTTTTTCTTGTCCTCAATGTATCCAAAATCTAAGAAAACTTTTAAGTACTCCTAAAATACGAAAAAATGATACCCCCTCCTCTCAAATTTTTAATGAACCCCACTAGAATTTAAATAATGGACTCCTCATTGAATGTGAGAACAACACCCTTTTCTTTGCTCCATTACCTTTTTCCTTGTTAACTTTTTCCTTATTAATTTTGTACACCACCTAAATAGCAGTTTACATGGAAGAGGCAGTTTACATATTTGTGCACCTAATAAAGAGGACTAATCAAGAAAAACGGATCAAACATATGTGCCTTAAAAAAACTGCCAAGAAACAAAATCCATAAATTAGGGTTCAAAAGAATATTTCAAGTGACAAGATAACATTCAAACATTCAGGGGTAAAAAATATGAAATCAAAAGAATATTTCAAGGGCTTTCATTGATATCTATATCATCTTTGAGTAATGAGTTAGAACCGCACAAATGGAGCCTGAAATATCCACAATAGAAGCACCCATTTTCATTTACACAAAGATTTTAAATTTCTTAATCTATAATAGCCAGCCAGCTCAAAATAAAAGGGGGCCAAAAAACGTTCACATATTTGTGCTCGTATAGAAGAGTACCAAATTGATTTAGAGAAACCTTAAAAAGTAGCCACTCTCCAATTTCTTTAAATAAAAAATTAGAGTAAAGAATATTATAATACTTCAAGGTTCAAACAAGAATCTCAAATTCACCAAAGGGTGCAGGACCATTGAATGTTCAATTATCCCTCCCCCCCTCCATATGGTCAATTTTAAACAAAGAGGAGTTGTATTGCAAGCAAAAGAACTTCTATGCTTACTATATCAGCTTCTCCACCCATACATTTCCACATATACGCTGAGGGTACCAGCAAATGAATTTTTTTTAGTAAAGCTACTTAACATTTTCTACATTGCAAAACAAAAGTAGTGTCAATTCCAATAAATAATGACAAATATAAAAACTTAGATATACCAAAAACAATAAGTACTAAAACTTTTAAGGGATATAAAAGAACTTAATTTGTTTGTTGCTGTACTAAACACTACTATTTCATCCCTCTTACTAGTTTTTAACTGGACTTATTTCTGTTTCATGTGAATGTGTATTGTATTTCATAGATTTATGTATATAGGATGTCATTATGGGCAAAACATCTTGGATTTACAGAAGACTGCTTCAAACAACCAGTCCAATCATTTTCATCATTTTTTTCTTAACACGTAACCAATAGAACCAATCTTTGTCCAAACCAATCTTTACGAGATGGGTTCAGGTTCAGACACATTTTACACCATTTATAACAACTATAGCAAAATCATGCCTAGATAAGACACATTTTACACAAACCTAGAGACATCACTGAAACACCACCACTCGATTTGCCAAAACCCCCCATCAAAACCCCAACCACATTTAAACTCATTAATGAGAAAATAATCATTGCAGCATGTTAAAAGACAACAAATTTCTCATTAATTAGAAAATCACACAGACATAACCATATAGCAATAAATACTTTACATCATCATCATCGCAGCATATAAAAAGACAACAAAATTCTCATCTACATTAGTAAATTTACTACTTTTTAAGTAAGTTCAACAAAATAATTAAAATCCCACATAAAACACAACCTAATATTAACCAAGATCAAAAAAGATATCAGAGGAGAGGACTGTACCTGTCATCAACGGCGGCAGGAAGCAACTACGACGGCTAGGAACGACGACGGCAAGCAACGACGACTGAGGGAGATTGGATAGGGAGAGTGAGACTGATGGAGAGTGAGGAAGAGTCGGGAAGCCTGATCATAGAACGTGTGAGGGAGAGAGTGATGACAGAGAGTGAGGGAAAGAGAGTGTACAGGGAGAGAGTGAGTGAATAGGGGTTGTGAGACGTTAAGGTCCTATTGATTCAAACTGCTAAAGAAAACTCGCTCTTACGGTTCCTGAGTTATGAATGACTACACGCTCATTTTTTTATTGGGGAAAACCCATGTCTGCTGCGCCAGCGTGGCACAACGGTCAGACTAACTCGATCATAGTAATATCGAGTTCTTCATTTAAACTCGACTTTCTTATTATCGAGTTATAAAACAAGGGTACTTCCCTATTTAGTTTGGGAAGAAGGGCAAACGCACATTTAATTTTTCAGAAAAGGGCAGAAGCCATTTTGTCCCCATATCGATGCATCCTTATAATGGACCCCGAGAGGCATGCCCAGATATCTCATAGGCAGTGTACCCCCCTTGCAACATAGGGTACGGGCCAAAGCATTCAAATTCTCAACATCACCAATAGGAACAATCTCACTCTTGCCTACATTAACTTTCACGCTTGTAATAACTTCAAAGAAGATTAGCACCATCCGGATGTATAATAACTGTTCCCTAGAAGCATCACAAAACAAAACGGTATCGTCAGCAAAAAGAAGATGAGAAATATGCACACCCCCTTGTCTATGGGACCTCGCTTGAAAACCACAAAGTAAACTATCTATTTATTAATTTATCTATTTTATAGCAAATTTTTTTTTTTGAATACAATTAAAACTTTACTTCATCTTATGAAAATGCTATTTTACTTTCAATTAATAAATTTATGGGTTTGTTAAGAGTTTTGTAGCTCCATGGTATTATCTAATTATTTTCATTGCGAGAATGTAAGTATGAATTTCCCTCTCAAACATGTTGTAGGGACCTTATTTTATTTTTCTGGTCAGTTTATCTTACAATTTTTTAAAATTTTCATCAAAACTTTTTTGTGAATTATATATACAGTTTATATGAAAAACCATCAAATTTGATACAAATATATAGAGAAATGTTGAACTTTCATTAATCTATATATATATATATAAAACCGAAGCTTTTGAAGTTCTCACAATTTTCCACATCATCACTATTTTTTTTTTCTTTTTTTTTTTTATTCTTTTTATTTTAGGTTTTATATTTTATAACAGTAATATTGAAAAACGTATACAAACTTGGAGGCCTATTTCAAGGCTCCATAAAACTTGATGGACAAGAAAATATATTCTAAAATAAGCCCTAATTAATACCTAACCATAATAGGAACCAAATTTGACCTAAAAAAACATTAAAAGAGCCTAAAAACAAGGAAATAAATCACCTAGACCTAACATAACGTTTTTTGCATAAAATACCAAAATCTCTTCTCTCCTTAAAACCCTAGCAATTACCATCTCAAAACCCTAAACTCAACTTCACTTTAAGATTAAAAAAATAAGAAGGAGAGAGACTCACTTTAAAAAAAAAAAAAAAAAAAAAAAAAAAAAAAAAGGTAGGTTTTGTCTTTTTTTATTTGCTTTCATATGTGCCTGAAATTTTCATTCTATCTTATTGTTTTATTATGTTTGGAATTGATTTTCTTATAAGTATTTGGGTTAATCTCTATATTTTGATAGTGTTGTTATGGGTTTGGTTTTTGGTTGAAATTCTAATAATTATTTTATATTGTATATGGCAGATGAAGCATCTCTATTTTTTGGAGAAAAATCAAAACTGCAACCTATGTCTTCCAGCCCAAGGTGTGGTAAATTTTTATATGTTCTTACTTTATTGAGAATTTTTATTTGGATTCATGTGATTTTTTTTTTTTATTAAAGTTTTGATTTTTGGTTGATTAATTATTTGTTTGGACTAATTTCAATTAATTATTTGTTTGGATTCAACGTAAAAGATAATGGAATTAGGTAATATTGAAAAACGTATACAAACTTGGAGGCCTATTTCAAGGCTCCATAAAACTTGATGGACAAGAAAATATATTCTAAAATAAGCCCTAATTAATACCTAACCATAATAGGAACCAAATTTGACCTAAAAAAACATTAAAAGAGCCTAAAAACAAGGAAATAAATTACCTAGACCTAACATAACGTTTTTTGCATAAAATACCAAAATCTCTTCTCTCCTTAAAACCCTAGCAATTACCATCTCAAAACCCTAAACTCAACTTCACTTTAAGATTAAAAAAATAAGAAGGAGAGAGACTCACTTAAAAAAAAAAAAAAAAAAAAAAAAAAAAAAAAAAAAAAAGGTAGGTTTTGTCTTTTTTTATTTACTTTCATATGTGCCTGAAATTTTCATTCTATCTTATTGTTTTATTATGTTTGGAATTGATTTTCTTATAAGTATTTGGGTTAATCTCTATATTTTGATAGTGTTGTTATGGGTTTGGTTTTTGGTTGAAATTCTAATAATTATTTTATATTGTATATGGCAGATGAAGCATCTCTATTTTTTGGAGAAAAATCAAAACTGCAACCTATGTCTTCCAGCCCAAGGTGTGGTAAATTTTTATATGTTCTTACTTTATTGAGAATTTTTATTTGGATTCATGTGATTTTTTTTTTTTATTAAAGTTTTGATTTTTGGTTGATTAATTATTTGTTTGGACTAATTTCAATTAATTATTTGTTTGGATTCAACGTAAAAGATAATGGAATTAGGTGTTATAAATTTGATAATGTTCTATATTTTGAATTGTTTATATTATTTAGATTCCTGGAATGACTCTCTCTTCTCTCCTTAAAACCCTAGCAATTACCATCTCAAAATTCTAAACTTAACTTCACTTTAAAATTAAAAAAATAAGAAGGAGAGAGACTCAGCTAAAAAAAAACGTAGGTTTTGTCTTTTTTATTTGCTTTCATATGTGCTTGAAATTTTCATTCTATCTTATTGTTTTGTTATGTTTTGAATTTATTTTCTTCTAAGTATTTGGGTTAATCTTTATATTTTGATAGTTTTTTTGTGGGTTTGGTTTTTGGGTTGAAATTTCTAATAATTATTTTATATTGTATACAGCAGATGAAGCATCTCTATTTTTTGGAGAAAAATCAAAACTGCAACCTATGTCTTCCAGCTCAAGGTGTGGTAAATTTTTATATGTTCTTACTTTATTGAGAATTTTTATTTGGGTTCATGTGATTTTTTGTTTTTTATTAAAGTTTTGATTTTTGGTTGATTAATTATTTGTTTCGATTAATTTCAATTAATTATTTGTTTGGATTCAACGTAAAAGATAATGGAATTAGGTGTTATAAATTTGATAATGTTCTATATTTTGAATTGTTTATATTATTTAGATTCTTGGTAGGACTCTCTCTTCTCTCCTTAAAACCTTAGCAATTACTATCTCAAAATTCTAAACTTAACTTCACTTTAAAATTAAAAAAATAAGAAGGAGAGAGACTCAACTAAAAAAAAAAAAAAAAAACGTAGGTTTTGTCTTTTTTATTTGCTTTCATATGTGCCTAAAATTTTTATTCTATCTTATTGTCTTGTTATGTTTTGAATTTATTTTCTTCTAAGAATTTGGGTTAATCTTTATATTTTGATAGTTTTTTTGTGGGTTTGGTTTTTGGGTTGAAATTTCTAATAATTATTTTATATTGTATACAGCAGATGAAACATCTCTATTTTTTGGAGAAAAATCAAAACTGCAACCTATGTCTTCCAACCCAAGGTGTGGTAAATTTTTATTTTGTATATTATATATGAATTTTTTGAATTTGAAGGGTTTTGTTTGGTTTTGAAGTAGAATTTGGGGATTCTATAAAATTTGGAAGGTTTAAGTTTTGGAGATTTTGGTATTTGCGTCTTAGTAGGTTGATCTTAATTCTTTACTTTATATGTTTTTTCTTTATTGAGAATTTTTATTTTGGGTTCATATGATTTTTTGTTTTCTTAATTAAAACTTTGATTTTTGGTTGATTAATTATTTGTTTGGATTAATTTCAATTAATTATTTGTTTGGATTCAACGTAAAAGATAATGGAATTATGTATTATAAATTTGATAATGTTCCATGTTTTGAATTGTTTATATTGTTATTAATACGACTAAATAAGATTTGTTTTTATCTTTGTAGTTTATATTAGTTTTGAGTGTGTGTATATATATAACTTTTGGGAATTTTGCTTTATTAATTTAAGAATTGTAAATTACTTTGTAGGTTTCAGTAATTATGTACCTGTAGTGAGAAATTAATTATGAAAAGTATAGAAGTTAAATATTTATTCCCATTGTATTTTATTTAATTATGAAAAATCCATTTTTATTAAAACGCTAACTAGCAAAATATCTATAATATGCATATTATTAACCCAATTTTCTATTTCTAAATTTCTTAGATTTTATTATATCAATTTTTTTTTCTTTTAAATTCTTGGTGGGCAATTCAGTCTCTCACTAATTCTTTTACCTTAACGTGATATTGGTTAATTATCCTTTTATTTAACTATCCCATGCATCACACGGGTTAGCGACTAGTTTGTAGAATAGCGAAAACCTATTAAACTTTTTTTGTTTTGTTTCGTGAAGTTGATATTTCCATTTTAAGAATATTGATTTTGAATGAAGAAAAGAAAACGCGATAGGCCCTAACGTAGACCGACATTGAAACTTAACTTAAGCACTAGACCCACAAACAACGAAAGTAGGGATAGGGCCAGTAGAAGGTCGTAGTGAACGAAGAGCTTAATTTGCTAATAATTGCTAATATACATTTTATGTAGAAAAGAAAGAGATTAACACACCACGTACTAAGGGTCCGTTTGGATACAGCTGAAAACTGAAAACACTGTAGCAAAATAATTTTTAAATATGTGAATAGTATCGTATGACCCATTTTTAACGAAAAAGTTGCTGAAAAGTGAGATTTATGGGTCCTGTGAATAGTGCACGGGACTCACTGGTGTGCATTGTTCATGCAAAAAAGTCAACAATCACAACTCCAAAAAAAAAAAAAGAAGGCAAACGTAGGACGTGGGAATCGCAAAACGCGCTTCCCAAGCGCTCACTAAGTGTAGATTATCATTTACCAAATATTTCATCTTGTATACGCTTTAATTTGTAATTATTTGGTATAAGTGAGTGTCGACACCAGGCCTCAACTGGCTAAGCGGAAAAGACTGCTGCCGTTGTGGCGACAGCTACCGCGCGCAGGGCCT
Organism: Quercus glauca; assembly: GCA_023736055.1. Lineage (NCBI taxonomy): Eukaryota > Viridiplantae > Streptophyta > Magnoliopsida > Fagales > Fagaceae > Quercus > Quercus glauca. Next base: position 15,973,764 of record CM043318.1, on the reverse strand, counting down.
GTTGGAGGCCTCTCTCGATGTATATGCATGTTGTTCGCGCAAAACTTCAAGTGCACTCTCTCTTGGTGGAGGAAGGTAGGTCTACCTTTGGCGTAATGACAGGAATCTGGGCCAAATTTTAAGGGATTACCAAATGTAAGTGAAGTCGCCACTGATCATTGGGTTTTTCTAAGGTGTGACTAGTTACTTGTTTCTAGTTGATTTTATTACCAATTCTAGGCTAAGAAAAATGGCGTTTTTCCTAATCTAATGTGGATGGCAAAAAATCTTGATTCTTAGATCCGGAAGTTTTGTTACGTGTGGGGAAATTGTTAGGAATCCCACAACACCTGTCCAAGAATAGCTCTTTGTTTTGATAAAACCTTAATTTTTGGAGATTGACAATAAAAACATGATTTTGGCATTGGCTTTCGGGGCTTTGTATGCATGGGGGTTTTGAGGTTTGGCTTTTGAATGGGTGTGGTCCCAATCTACGCTTTCTTAAGGCATTCGAGCAAAGTGCCAGATTTTTACAGCGAAAATCTGGCGACAAGTCACCTTACTTTCGTGGTGGAAATTAGGCATCGCTTGCCTTAGGTGACACAGACTATGACAATCACACCGGAGGGGGGCAAGCAGGTATATATATACATACATCATATATAATGCAAGCACACAGAGTAAGAAAGTAAATGCCTACATCCCTAGAGCATGGCCTAAAATATAGGTGTAGGAAAGTAAATAGGGGTCGCCATACTCTAGAGATGAGGACGGATGGTACACAACATGGTATACCTAATACAAACCATCTAAGGGAGAAAGGGATGAGGAAGGAGGGAGTTTAAAAGAGTACATAACCAACGGGAAAAGGCTAAACTCCTAAACCTACTGACTGCAGTCGCTCGACTTATATCCGCATGCTCGCATCCTCACCCTTTTTGCTTGCGCCTGGGAGATCATGCCCTAGCTCCGTGCGTACATGCAAAGCTAAAGACAAGATATCAGCAGACAAGCAAAGGAAGGAAAAGCGTAGATGATAGCAAAAGGGCGCAAAGTGAACAAGCAAGATAGATATGGCAAGCATAGGATGTGGCAGGAGATTGGACAAGCAAGTTGCACAAGCAAACGGGGAAGCAAGCAAGCAAGCAAAAGAGACAGCAAACAAACAAAAGGTGGTGTCCGCAAGGGACAAATGTAGGTTTGGATCCGATGTCCATAGCTTCATTGTGTTGATGCATGGACGACACACTAACAAGCAAGACTCATGCATGAACATATAAACAAGCATGTAAAGATGCACATAAAGTCAACAGGTGGCGCAAACAAGCATGGTGAGCAATCATCACATGGAGCAGAAAAGGGGATAGGTGTGCATGAATTAACCAGAATCGTGGAGATGCATCCCAAATGGCTACATCCAAAAAGGGCCTCATTGGTGTCGAATGTAACCACACAACCACAAACTCACTAAGGGCGCCAACCATGGCAAAGCCTAGAACAAGAGGGGCTAACACGAGCATAAAGCGTAGGAGCAAGCAAGCATAGACTTGCAAAACGGGTGATCCAAACCCTTTGATATAGGCCAAGGTGTATGGACAATGACAAAGACCATAGGGTCTAGATCGAGTTTGAACCGAAAGGCCAAAACACAAGAAAATGCGATAAAAGGAACAAAAGGGTTGCAATAGCACATGGCATGACAAACAAGTTTAGGCCTAAGCACACAAACTTGGCATGGAGCGCACAAGCACATGGAAGATGGCATAAAGCATAGATCCAAGCATGCAAGCATGTGAAAACATAGATCTAGACATATAAGCATGTGAAAACCTAGATCTAGACATAAAAGCATGTGAAAACCTAGATCCGAGCATGTGAAAACATAGATCTAGGCATAGGCATGGTGTGAACATGTGAAAGCTTAACACATATACATGGAAGAACATGAATCCATGCATATAATCATGTACGGATGCGAATCTAAGCATAAAACATGGCGAAAAGCACACGGACACATAGATTCGAGCAAAGCACAACCATAGACATGATATCAAGCATGTGAGCACATAACCCTAATCATCAACATAAAGCAAAAAAAGAGGAACAAAACAAAGGAAACATGACATGAAACCCTAAGCATGTAGATCTAAGCATGTAAAAACATAGATCTAAGCATAAAACATGGCATAAAGCATACAAACACATGGATCTAATCAAGGAACATGCATAAATCAAAAAGCAGGCTAAGGAAAGCAATAAAACATATTGTTATGGCAAAAAGAACAAGAACATGCTAGGAAAAAGATTTAGAAGGTTAGCGGTGTGGATGAAAGCTAAAAAGCTACCTCCACCCTAAACCCCAAATTCAAGATGTAGAACCAAGGAGAAGAAGATTGGGTATAAAGAATACTACCTTGTGTTGTTGGTGAAGATGCAAGAATCAAGAAGTTTTGATGTGCTTTTTTTGGGTGTTTTTGTGTGTTTTTTGGTGTTTAAAATAGAGAAAAAACGTGTAGAGAGGCTGGGCAAAAGGCAAATTTTAGAAAAAAAGTGTGTCCTTTCAGGTGTGATGGGATGGTTCCTGATCATGCTGATCTTGACACCCTTGAATAGATATTCATTTTTTAGTTTCTAAAAAGGCATAAAAACTCAAAAATCCAACAGTCGGATCAAAAGTTATGGCTCCGGGAAGTTAGCAGACGCAGTTTTCACAGTTTTCACAATTTTCTCAATATCTCAACCATTTTAACTTCAATTTCAACCCATGAATAGTCGTTGGAACGAGAATTTGATAATATTCGCAATGATATTGGTTTCAACCTGTTCTGACAACCAGATCAAAATTAAGGTTTTTGGGCCCACTTGAGATCGACTTCAAATCAAACTTGGTCAAAATTGTTTAAAAATCTTCGAGAAGCTCGGGTTTGATGTAAAATTGTGAAAAATTTTGTTTTACGAGAGTCTGGACCTCGTTTGGCCTTTGATCAAAACTAGGGTTGACCAGGGCCATTTTGGTCATTTTGGCTAAAAAAGGCACTTTGAGCGCTCCAGTGTTCGAACAGGTTATGCCATGCCATTATATGTGTTCTCATGACCCCATGTAGAGAAAATGATATTTTTGGGTTTTTCAGGGTCTAACACGTAAATCGAGAGCAAACAAAATATGGTATCAACAATGAGGTTGAAGTAACCCAGGGGGTTGGCCGAGTTGGTTAGGCTCTCATTCTCAAGGTGCCTGTACTGGGCTCGACTGGGTGTGCTCCCCAGTTCGAGTCCTGCTACCTGCACTTTGAAAAGAATTTCCTGGGCCAGCACTTTACCCCTGCATGGGCCCACCTGGTGCGAACAGTGATTAGTCTTTAGTTAAAAGCCTTAAGGAAACACTGTGGGAAACCAAAAAAAAAAAACAATGAGGTTGAAGTCAAAAGAATTATGTCACAAAATTTGTATCCACCATTTTCTTTCAACTCATATTGGAAAATACAAAAGTTACTACAAATTTTACTAAAAAAATGTTTACAAACTCATGTGGTAATGATTATGCAAAACGTGAACTCCAATTGCTATTAAATGAACATTTGAATTACATTCTTTTCATGAATATGATTTGTAAAGTTATTACAACTTTGTATTTTGTTGGCTTTTATTCCATGCCAAATTTGATTGTAATTGATTTCAATCTTGTATACCCTGTATTTATTGTGGGATTTATTGTAAGGGTTGTGGGTGAGAAAGAGAGAGTGTGAAGACTCAAGAAATTGAAGACTGAAGAGTTTTCGCGGGTATCTTGTTACTACGCATCCCGCGAAATGGTGCATGTGCCTTGCACGTGCTGGAAGCTGAAGAGTCATACCAGGCTGTCATTTTCACGAGTGTCTCGCTGGTAAGGCCTTCCCGCGAGACAGTCGCGAAACATTCTGCCTGGAGGATTTTTATTAGTGACCTTCTTACCCTTCACCCTCTCTATATAAATATACCTTCATTACCCACAAATGTTGGTGTGGCTATTCAGAGAGAAAAACCCTAGATAGGTTTTGTACAACTCACCCACCCATCTTTTGAGAGAGAGCTACTCCTCCTTAGTGAGAAATCATTGTAGCCTCTTCTCCATCCCTCTTCCATTATCATACCTTGAGAGGAGATTTGTACCCAAACACAACCCACACACATTCAGAGTGTAGAGAGTGTTTTGGAGCTATTGGGAAGCATTGGAAGAAGCCAAGGATGGCAAATGCAACATGGAGCTTGTTGCAGGATCCGGAGAACTAAGACAAGACACGGTTCCGAGAAGCCTTGTTGGAGTAGGAGCTTGGAGGGCTTAGGTACATCGGGTAGACTAGGCTTGGAGGGTCTCTTGCTAACCCATGTATCCCAACTGATTGTCTAGTGGATCGATTTCCACTTGGAAGGCGGCTTTTTCGCTGAGTTATTCAGTTTCCTCTTCGATAACACGTCTCAGTGTTATCTGTGTTTGCATCCTTCTTCCCTACTCTTGTTCATTTCATTTTTACTGCTGTGTTGCTTTAAATATGGATTAGAGTAGTTGTATTGCTTATACGCTTGTGTTTACACCATTCTGCACTTATCATTAAGTTAGTGTAAAATCAACCAAGCCGTAATTTTAATTTGGGGGTCTAAACCGCTCGTGTGTTTTCAACACATTTTCGAGCTCTCAATTGGTATCAGAGCGAGTACACTTGTTTTGGTTTAAATACCTAAGTGTGATCCTTGACCCCTTGTGTTTATTTGCCATGGATTGTGCTATGTATGCCTCTTTGTATGATTTGGTTGGTGATAAATGTAACATGACATGTGTTTGTGAAAATACCTTTATGAGTGATAATCCTCATAATTGTGATGCTATGTTACTTGAATCTTTGAATGTTGTTGATATTCCTAACACCAAACTCTTAAAGAAAAATGCTAAGAAATTTCAAAAGAATTTAAGCAAGTTATTTTGTGAAAAGGATGATTTGATTGCTAAGCTTAATGAATCCATCAAATTGGTTGAAAAATATAAGAAACTTGCTGAAAATTCTTTTGAAAAGCTGAAAGAGTTTGAATGTTTGAATATGGACTTGGATGCTAAACTTGTTTTGTCTAACAAACTTGTTGATGATCTTAAATCTAAAAATGAATATTTTAATATGCATGCCAAGTGTTTGATTGCTGAACCTATTGTTAAAAAGGATGAAAATATATGTTGCAATCATGTTGTGGTACCTGAGTTTGTGCCTAATGTGTGTTCTATCTCAAAGGACAAATCGGTGTACATTCCTCCACACAAAAGAAATCAAAAAGTGGAGAGAAAGGCTCTTAAGCCACAGCCTCTGTTTAGGTCTCAACCTAAGATTTTGGATGGATCTAAGTTTGTTCCAACTTGCCACCATTACGGTGTGATTGGTCATATAAGGCCTCAATGTTCTAAGTTGAAGAGAGAACAAAACCAAGTTGTTAAATCCATTCCCAAAAAGCCTAATGGACCTAAACACATTGTTTGTCACCATTGTGGTGCCCTTGGTCATCTTAGACCTCATTGCTCTAAGTTTCAAGCTTTTAAAAGAATTAAAAGAAAAGAGAAACTTGAGTTTCTTGGAAGTTGTGCTAAAAATGATAAACCGGATTTGAGTGAAAATAGCATGTTATTAAAGAAAGTGTTTAATGCTCTTAACTCCTTGACTATGTGCATCTCCGGTTCTCATTCTTCTAACCCTCGTCTCACTTCTCTTAAGACACTCATTCCAAACAATCATTCTGTTTGGATGAGGAAGTGTTCCTATGGTTGAGCTTATGCTCTTTTGGTCCTTGATCTAATTCTTTCGATCTTTGTAGGATCATTCATGCATAAATGCTTCATTGTCATGCATTTGTGCATCATGCATCTCTTTATATGCATTGTTTGTGTTTTTGTTTTTGATCTTACTTTTTTATTTTTGTTTTGTGTGAGTAAAAATCCAAAACCACATAAAAAGTTAAAAATTCAAAAAGTTTGATCGTATATGTTTGAGCACATATCTCATGTGAGTTTGGCCTAGTACCTTCGTACTAATGGCGTAGTGCATTTATGAGCTTAACTTGTTATGTATGCACCTATTTTTATGTGAAAGAAATCTTGAAAACTATGTGTGACTGTTGTAAATAGATCTTCAAGCTTGTCATGAATGATTGGTCAATAGTCTTGTTGGTCTTGATACTTGCATAGACTTGTGTCTATATCTCTTCCCACTTTATTTTTATGTTTTTGCAAAAAGAGCTCACTAAATGTAAATCTCAAAATGAAAAGAGATATTGAGTTGCAAAAGCCTGTCGCACATACTAGTATTTGACTAGGAAAAAGGGTAAGCGACTCTTTTAATGTAAATTTTATGGTGCTCAAAAAGCCAAATGCTAATCATCAATGTTGAAATATCATAAATTTCAAGCACCTATCTCAAAATGAGGTGTTTTGTCCATACAAAATAAAATGGACCAATTGTTATGCTTTATGTAGAAGCCAAATGAAAAGCTTCTAAGTTATGTTTTCAATGTGTGGGAGGTCATATATACCCATTTCTATAATGGAGATAGTCCACTTGATTTCGTATCAGTTGTGCATGACTCGTTTGAATTGATCATTGAAGCTTCACTCTAGTCTAAGGACTATTCCACACTTGATTCTCACACACAACACACAAGACTTTTGTTCAATGAATGTCTATTTCATTTGTGTGATTGTACATGTTCAAATGTGATGTGTGTGTGCTCAACCTTATGTGGTTCAAATCAAAAAGATTTTTGTTCTTTTTGTTTGCTTTTGGAAGTGATTTGTATCACCCATGTTTTTCAAAGTTTTCAAATTATTTTTGTGTGAAAAACATGTTTTCTGGGTGTTTTCGTGACTTATTTCATGTTTAAGTTCAGTCACGAGTGAAAGGGTCCAATTCGCAAGTTTTTCAGCTTTGGACAGAGAGTTTCGCGACTGTTTCGCGGCTGTTTCGCGAGTGATACTTACCTGCGAGATACTAGCGAAATTTTCGCGGGATTCTAAGTAGCGAGATACCAGCGAAAATTTCCAGATCAGCTTTTTAAAGGGCATTTCGTGGGTCATTTGTTTTAAACGTCTCCCATCCTCTCCCAAACCTCTGGTTTAATGTTTCTACATCAAAACCCAACTAAATTCAAGTGTTTTTCATTCCATAAACATCTCTAAGGTAATCTTTAACTCTTTTAATTGATTTTAATCCTTAGATTACGTTTTTTTTGGGGTTTTATGTTCGTAATTGGGATTTTCTCAAATGGGAGTTGGAAAATTTATTTTCTGTCAATCTTTTTGATTGGACTTTGTTTTAAATGATGATTTGGTTTGGTTGTTGACCCTTTGTGGCAAAAATAATATGTATTTAGGCAAGATTTTCATATGTTCTTGCATTGTTCATCATACATGTTTAGTGTGTGCACTCTAAGTGTTTGATAAAATGTCCAAATGGCATTTTCTCGTTGTTTTGGACTCCGATGAGTACCAAACTTTGGGGATCACCATAATTATTCATGTTTATCATGTTTTGATCATTGGTGATGTGTTTTGTATACTGCCCCTTGAGTGCCTTGCTCATGCATTAGTCATGCATCACACATGCACACTAGATGCATTTTGCTGCACACACTCTAACACTTGACATGTTTTTGCATTCATTCATGCTAGTTAAGTCTTTTTAGACCTTTTAGCACATATAACATGTTCTTGTGTCCATGTCATGCCTAGGTCCATATCATGTTCCATCATCCTTAGCATGTCATGTTCTTTATGCTTTGTAGCATTTTTTATGTTTGTATTTTGTTTGAGCTTCATTTTCTCATTCATCTTGCACTCCTCATGCATCATCTTCATATCTTCTTTTCTTTCCCTCCTTCCTCTTGATTAATTTGTCTATTCGTGACAAAAAGGGGGAGAGTATTGTCATTTTTATATGACTCATGTGCACACTCTTAGGGGGAGAAATTCTACCTTGTGCACATTCATCGGGGGAGAAAGCCATAGGGGAGATGCATATACCAAGGGGGAGAAGACATTGTTTTGAGAAAACCTTGATTTACTTTATGCTTGTTTTCTCGTTACTTTATGATGCTTTGATATGCTTTGTTGCTCTCATTGCATCGTGTTTATGTCTTGGACATGCTTTTATCCTTATGCTATTGTGCTTTATTAGTTGCATGTTCGGATGATCACTTTCTTTGCTATATGATCATTGTAGTCATTTCCATATGACTGTTTGGTGTATGATCAAGTTGCTCACATGTTTCACATCATGCTTACTTGATCGCAATTTACTTGTTACATTATACTTGTCCGTTCATTACTTGCTTTACCTTGAGGGTCTAATGTGTTTTGTGCAAGTATTTCAGGTTACAAGTATATATGTTCCAAGTTCATCACAGCTCCCATGATTCATGATAGGGGGAGTGATATAATAGGGAAGTATTTTATAATTTGTACCCATGATGCTTATGTAAGCTGTTAAGGGTTTGTTTGCATGCATGTTTGTAGGCTTTTATGGTTTGTACCATGTATTTGCAACTCTTTGCTTATGCAGCCTTTATGCATTGTGCTTTTGTACTTGTTAATACTTTGCATTATCTTAAGTACATCACTCTTGTGCCCTTGTAGGATTGTTCCTAGATGCAAATACTTCATGTATTTCGCATTGGTTGAGTGTTGGAGTTGCAAATGATACTCTTCAAATGAGCTTATCATCTTGCATATCCGGATGTTCATTCCTTGTGTGAATGAGCATAGTAATTGCTTGTGTATAGTGATTACTTGTTTGATCTTGCCATGATCTAGTGTTTCTATTTCATTTAGCTTGATCATGCTATTATTGCTCCATATGCTTTTCAAACTTTCTGCATACAATGATGATATTGTGTTGTTGTGTTTTAGGAGTTACTTGTTCATATGTTTCAAGAGCGTTTCAGAATCTAGAATTAGGTGTGAGTGAGTTTTGCCTGTGTTCCCAAACTCACGTTTAAGTCTAGAGTCTGTTTTAGGAGTTTTGTCACGGAATAGCCAAAGGGGGAGATTGTAAAGTTATTATTTACAACTTTGTATTTTGTTGGCTTTTATTCCGTGCCAAATTTGATTGTAATTGATTTCAATCTTGTATACCCTGTATTTATTGTGGGATTTATTGTAAGGGTTGTGGGTGAGAAAGAGAGAGTGTGAAGACTCAAGAAATTGAAGACTGAAGAGTTTTTGCGAGTATCTCGCAACTACGCATCCCGCGAAATGGTGCATGTGCCCTGCACGTGCTGGAAGCTGAAGAGTCATGCCAGGCTGTCATTTTCGCGAGTGTCTCGCTGGTAAGGTCTTCCCGCGAGACAGTCGCGAAACATTCTGCCTGGAGGATTTTTATTAGTGACCTTCTTACCCTTCACCTTCTCTATATAAATATACCCTCATTACCCACAAATGTTGGTGTGGCTATTCGGAGAGAAAAACCCTAGATAGGTTTTCTACAACTCACCCACCCATCTTTTGAGAGAGAGCTACTCCTCCTTAGTGAGAAATCATTGTAGCCTCTCCTCCATCCCTCTCCCATTATCATACCTTGAGAGGAGATTTGTACCCAAACACAACCCATTCACATTCAGAGTGTAGAGAGTGTTTTGGAGCTATAGGGAAGCATTGGAAGAAGCTAAGGATGGCAAATGCAACATGGAGCTTGTTGCGGGATCCGGAGAACTAAGACAAGACACGGTTCCGAGAAGCCTTGTTGGAGTAGGAGCTTGGAGGGCTTAGGTACATCGGGTAGATTAGGCTTGGAGGGTCTGTTGCTAACCCATGTATCCCAACTGATTGTCTAGTGGATCGATTTCCGCTTGGAGGGCGGCGGAGAGGTTTTTCGCCGAGTTCTTCGGTTTCCTCTTCGATAACACGTCTCGGTGTTATCTGTGTTTGCATCCTTCTTCCCTACTCTTGTTCATTTCATTTTTACTGCTGTGTTGCTTTAAATATGGATTAGAGTAGTTGTATTGTTTATACGCTTGTGTTTACACTATTCCGCACTTATCATTAAGTTAGTGTAAAATCAACCAAGCCGTAATTTTAATTTGGGGGTCTAAACCGCTCATGTGTTTTCAACACATTTTCGAGCTCTCATGATTAATAACAATTCATTTTATAAGTCTTATATAGTCAAATTTGTAATATCCCTAACATTACTCTATTAAATTTGGTTTGCCTCTTGTTAATATTGCATCCTTTGATAACTTTCCATTCAAGTTTTGCTCCAATGTTAGGAATTGTTATAGCTGGTCTTGCATTGGGAAGACCCCCTATTGCAATACGCATGCATGTAAGGTGTCAGTGCTTAGCTTTAGGTAAATTAAAAGTTGCTAAGTAAAATAAAATATTGCAAGTAAAACATGTGAAGGGGGTGACAGTCATGAAGACATATATAGCCTTCTCATCGCACAAATAAATATAGGATAAAACTAAGATATAGTAAATTATTATATACAATACGTTAAGTATTTCAATTGAATTCAATCATGTTCCTAAAAAAAAAAAAAATTCAATCACTTAATTAGTTGATTATTTTAAATTTGATTAAAAGAATAGTATTACTCTTATTTTATCAATCAATGCAACCGAAGGTTTAATTTATTTCTAAAAATCAAAAGTATTTGAATTTAATTAGAAACCTAATGCACTTACCCTACTGTACCTAAGTTATACCTACATGTGTGTGCGTGTGTGTTGATGTCTAATTAAAATAATAATAAAAAGTGTCAAACAACTAACCCAAAAAAAAAAAAAATAAAAAATCAATCGCCAAAATTATTAAAAAAGAAAATCATGCAAAAAAAAAAAAAAAATCACATCAGCTAAACCCCCCCCCCCCCCCCCAAAAAAAAGTGCAAAAAAAAGAAAAAAAAAAAAAGAAAAGAAAAGTAGAGAATACGTAAGAGCAAAACAAAAGGGAAAAAGAAAAAAGAGAAAAAAAAAAAAAAGGAAGAAGGAAAAAGAAGAAAATGCTCATGAAAATAAGCTACAAAAAATAAAAATAAAACTAACAAGTCTAACATGGAAGAGGAGAAAGGGTAGACTGTAAGGTCTGCATCTATTTATTTCCCCTCTATTTTCTCCCCAAATGAGGGATATAGAATTTTGGTGTCCATAGGACAAAACACCTTAGCCCTACCTATTCTTTATCCTCTTCTCTCCATCCAACCACTCATAAAATCAATTTTCTCTTCTCTATGGTTCAAATATCTAGAAGAGAGATTCACGCACATATATACTTAAATTAAGTTAAAGTAAAATTTTATTCAGAGCAAAAAAAAAAAAAAAAAAAAAAAAAAAAAAAAAAAAAAAAAAACTTCTACGTTTCTGTATGCTCTCCGTTTATAATCTCACATACGCCAACCTTCAACTTCAAGTCGTTCTCTCACAAGACCCCGTAGTGGCCCAAAATTCTTTTAACTCCGTGATCTCGTAAAGAAGGGGGGCCCACTGACAAATATAAGAATAAGATCACAAGCCCACTTTCAAACTTTCTTTTTATTTAGTTCTTTTTTCTTCTTCTTTACTCTTCTTTTCTTTGTGTGACACTTTGAGGCCCAGCAAATTCTCGTGTAAGTGAGTAAGCCATTCTCTTGGACTATGCTCTTTATATTCTTCTCTTTTCTTTTTGCTTTGCTTCACTTCACGCCTTGTTGGACCGGATCTCTTCAAGGTTTGTCATCTTGGATTGAAAATCGGCCCACTTTGCATTTTTTAATTTCCATGCAAATTGGTTCCAGTATAAAATAATAATACTAATAATAATAATTTACCGTCAATTACAAAATAGCATAAAAGTAATGTTAAATATGCAAATATGAGAGTAATTTATTGTATATAATTTCATATACATTACATAAATGCCAGCATGGATTAGTGGAGACTCTCCATAGATTACATAACCATTTCTTTGTTTGAATTGAACTGCAGCGCAGGGTAAATTCTAATAATAGACAATTTGAGAAAAAAAAAATGGTATAATTTATCATGGATTAGTGTTGTTGTGCAAATCCAAATGGAGTTTGTACATAACACCAGACAGAGCGAATTTGAGCAAAGGAGGGGAAACGTTGGCTTAAGAGAGGGATCTTTGGCCCATGCCAACGGCGTGATTATGTTGGAGAAGAATAAGATTTGCACTTGACATGAACATCCAGCACTTGCACAAAAGGGAGATAGTGACCCCCTATAGTTAGAGATTATAAAACACCCTTATTGGTTGAGTTTGTGTTGTACCACTGTTAAGGACACGTGTAACACTCCTACCACCCCTGATGTCACTTTCCTTGTCCAAGGATTGCTCCCCACGTAGTCGCAGAGTCGCCCTTCTTGCCACTGCCTTGACTATGGCGTGCTCACTCTCGCTCCTCCATCCGTTACATATTACAATAGTTGTATTAAGATTCAAATGGAGGAATCATGGTTTGACACCTATCTGTTTGTACCAAGCAACATTCATCGTACTGTAAGAGCAATATGTTACTAGACCATTAGGGTAAGAACCAAGAGAATTGATGTGCATTGATAGTAGCTTAATTTTGCATATTTATATCATTATTAGAAAGCATTACCATATTTATTTTGAGTTAATATATACATTTTATATTTGGTTTTGGAATAATGTTGAATAGTAACTTTTGTGCTTAATTAATTTTAATGCGTGAATTTGTCTTTTGTAGGAGAATGGAATTAAATAAGTGGATTTGTGCAAAGTAGAAAGCCAATGGACTTTACTTTTACAAGGGCCATGATGAAGTTAAAGAAGGCCAATCCAATTAAATTTAAGTTCAATTGGAGTAAGAAATCAAAAGAAATTTGCACCAAATCTAAGTCCAATTCGGATTAGGATTCCAACCTGCGCATCAGTTAGTATTTTCCGTATAACTTTTGGCTCAAATGTCCAATCGAGATGATTCAAGTCAGGTTGGAAAGTTAACTTAAAGGGTTACAACTTTGTAGTTTACCAAAAGTCCAAATCTTGATGTTAAATGAGCCAAAATTGTGAAGTATAAAAATCTGAGATTCTCTCCAAATGGGAATTTAACTTGTAATAGGATTCATTGACCTACTTAAGTGCTCTTTAGGGCAAAATTCAGAGGAGGCCAGTGCTAGGGTTGGAATGCAAAACAAAAAATTGGAGCAAGAGGCAGTGCCGCATGTGACTTCCTCTATGGCTTTTCTCTAGCACTGTGATAATTTCTTTCTCTATTTTATTTGTCTAGTTGAATGTTTAGTATTTTAGTTTTGTGTTTTATTTCAATTACTATGAGTAGCTAAATTTATAATTAAGGTTGAGGATGAAACCTTGTTAAGGATTATTAGTATTATTTATGTGATTTAATTTTTCGCACAATATTTATTCTTTAATGATTTAAATTGTTCTTACTTCATATTAATTGACTAAGATAAGATTCTAGATATGAGTTCAATCTTGTTTTTCTCATGATTTAGGATTTATCTTAATTAATTAAATGCTTGGTTTATTATTTCTTGATTTTTTAAAAAATGGATATCTCTTGTGATTTGTTTGTCAAAGGGTACAATTGATAATTTGATTTTATACCCTGGAAGTGAAGAAGAGCATGTTTTAGATTTTTAAACATAATTTTTAATGATAAATATTTTCCATGATAGCAAGATTGATCTCTAGATTATCATGTAGTGGTTGAGAAAAATTAATGATCATGAATATATGCTGATATGAATTAACAAGGCAAATTCCAAAACCTTAATTCCTTACTCTAGATTGTTTAATCTCTTTATTACTTTATATTATATTTGCTTAGTTTAATTGTTTTCTTAGTTTATTTTAATTTCAAAACAATCCATTTTTATCAAACTAGATTAGGATGAATTTGGTTAAGATTTGATTAAGTTTCCTACATTCATACAAGTCCTTGTGGGTTCGATCTCGTTCTTTTCAAACTATATTTTGGTACACTTCGTGCACTTTGGAGTACTTAAAATTTCACTTTCGATCTCGTTCTTTTCACAACAAGTTTTTGGCGCCATTACCAGGGACTTGATTAGGAAAATAAATTAGGTCTTAATTGAATTTTTCCTTCTACTAGTTGTAGTTAAAATTTATTTTTTTTAATAGAAAAAAAAATGTATTTCTTTGTGCATGGTGTGAATGAGAACTTGGATACGTGATAAAGCAAATCGTCTTGTTAGTTTTAATTATCCATCCACAATGGGAGAAACAGGAGATGATTCAAAAACTCTTAGAGAGTTGTTCTAACCTATTACCACCAATCCTCCATCTTGTATAGTATTGCCTACAACCACTGCTGCACATTTTGAGTTGAAGCCACAAATACTCCACCTTCTTCCTACTTTTCATCTAGATTGGATAGAGAAGATCCTTATATGCATGTAAAGGATTTTCATGAAATTTGTGCTACTTGTAATTTCCAAAATTTCACTAATGACTCTGTTCGCTTGCATATATTCCCTTTTTCCTCGAAGGATAAGGCAAAAGCATGGCTTAGTTCTCTATCAACTAGATCTATCACTATATAAGAACTGTTGGTCACAAAATTCCTCTCTAAATTTTTCCCTATGGCCAAGACCAATGCTTTAAGGAGAGAAATTGCTGATTTTTATTAGGATGAACAAGAGAAATTTTATGAGAGTTGGGAGAGATTTAAGGACTTGATTTTAAAGTGCCCCGACCATCGTTTTGAAACATGGAGACTAGTATAATATTTTTATAATGGTTTGACTTAAAAAAATCGCAACATGATTGAGTCCATGAATGGTGGTGGATTTTTTAGTCTTGTAGATGATGAGGCATACAAATTTCTTGAGAATTTATCAGAAAGTTCACAACAATGGGATTTTTCCAATCGTAGAGAGAGATATACTCCTGCAGTGAAGAAAGGAAGGTTGTATGAAGTCAGTGAAGATTTACACATAAAATTTAGGTTGGACAATCTCACTTGTAAGGTTGAAGCTTTAGCTTTAGGTAGAGGGATGAATTTTGTCAATCAAGTTCAAAGTGAAGCATGCTCTATTTGAGCGAGTCCTATGCATACAACACAAATATGTCCTTCCATAGCTGGTTACCCTAAATACTATATTAAGCAAGCAAATGCACTGAATAATTATGGAAGGCCACTTGCTAGTCCATTTTTAGAG
Source organism: Quercus glauca (assembly GCA_023736055.1). Taxonomy (NCBI): domain Eukaryota; kingdom Viridiplantae; phylum Streptophyta; class Magnoliopsida; order Fagales; family Fagaceae; genus Quercus; species Quercus glauca. Next base: position 15,958,604 of record CM043318.1, on the reverse strand, counting down.
ACATACATCCAAATTGGCAAAATCATCCTAATTTCTCTTAGAGGCATAATCATCCTCCCATAAATGTAGGTGGACAACAAGTGCATCAACAAAGTCAATTTCCTCCACCTACCCAAGCATATCTTCCCATTCCTCAATCAACTCCTCAATGTATGGCACCACCAAGACAACAATCATCTTTGAAGGAGTCTCTCAAAACTTTCATGCAATCAACTAGTCAAGCCATTCAAGAGATGAAAAGTTCCACCCGTTTGAATAATCAAGCTATTTCAAAGTTGGAAACCCAAGTTGGCTAGTTAGCAACCCAAGTTGGAGAGAGGGAAAAAGGAAAGTTTTCGAGTCAACCTATACCTAATCCGAAAGGGCAGTATGCCATAAATGGTTCTTCTAGTTCTACTCATGCACATGAATCTATTCACTACCATGCCCCTCGAGTGAGCTTTCCACCCAAGATCACTACCATACTTGTTCACATACCCTTTGGAAATTGAATATGCAAGCAAAACCCCCCCAAGATAAGTCAAAAAAGAACACAGAATTTTAGTACATATCTTTCTTGGAGTTGAACATGTACACCAGAATTGAGGCGCAAGCCCCTTAGAATAGAAGAGTTTGAGATAGAAGCAAGAGCCATCTAGAATTAAGGAGATTGAGATAAAGACAAAAATCACCTAAAGGCAAGAGCCACCTGGAGAAGTTTTAGGCAAAAGTCCCAGATGAACACCACAGATATGTATCCTTTTAGCTCGTAAGAGCACTTTGTTTGTTTGGTTGATGATTGAGAACATTGGCCATGTTTGTTTCTCTTTTTTGGTGACTCTAGGATAGTGAGTCACACCTTTTTCTTTCAATTGGCAAACTAGGTTCTGAGATAGTGAAACCTGTCATTACTTCTTTTCCAAGTAACACTTGTAGGACTTTAGACATATGAATCCACACAACTTTGTGGCACCCTGCCCGATGCATGCATGTTATTTGCCACGTGTGTGGGTTGGGTCCGAGCCATACATGGAAATAAAATGTTTTGTCTATTTTTCTTTTGATTTTGTTACTGGAGCTCACGAATAAAAAAAAAGGCATCTATAAACAACTCATTTTATACCCCTTAAAACCTAGGCCCCCAAATTATCATATAGAGTCCTATTGCAAATCATACCCATGTAGTAAGTTTAATTGCTTTGTTGCTACTGCGATTGGTGGTGGTCAGGTTAGCTACAAAAACATAACTTTGGCTTCATTCCTTGAGATGAGTGCTTTTCAATTCAACAAGAATACCTACAATATATATTATATTTTATGAAACATCAAAACAACATCAACGACAACCAAAAAAAAAAAAAAAAAAAATCAAATAGCTAGTTATTGTCCCATACAGTATTTTGTCAAACATGTTATAAGCATTCCTTATCCCACCAGATTTGGCTCAATACTAAGTTCATTGACCTATTTTTTTTCTTAAAAAACCATTCAATCTATAAATTCATCCCAATAATGGAACACCCATAAAAATATCAAAAGAAAAATCGGCAATGGGTCCAAACTGATTAGTCTGCAACGTCACATTAATGTGTGTAAATATAATACTAGCATATTAAGCAACCAACTACCACACATACACACATATTTTCAGAGAGACAAAGACACAGAGAACTTGCTGAAGTTTACGAGAGAATCCCTAAGTTGCTCCACTAGTTTAGGACAAAAAGCTAGCACAGAGGCATTGTAAGGAACTTTGCATTGAATCATCTAATCTAATAAGAAAAGATTGGTCCTTTTGATAAGAGCATGAACATGAAAAGACTCGCCCTATCTCTAAGATATACATATATGTCGTATCAAAAAAAAAAAAAATATATACATATATGGAGTGAGATACGATTGAATATATGGTGAACATACAAAAATTGTTCAAAATCTTGGCTTTGCTATCTGGACTGTCTGGAAGCTATTCACGCGTGCTGGGTGAATAGTGATCTGTCATTAATTTCTTTCTTTGTCAGTTTGATAGTGGCTATAGTAGCTGTTCTGTCATTGTCTGTCAGGTCCTTTTTCTGTTGTTCACCGTGTGAATACACTGTCATTGCTAACACTGTATTCTGAAGGGAGGATTGAGATTTAGAGCCCGTTTGGATAGGCTGTTTACAAAACCTTAACGAGCGTTTTAGACAAAACGTGATTTGTCAAATCGTTTGGCTTCACAAAATCAGCACGTTTGCGTTTTCAAAATCTAGATTTTTCACGTTTACAAAACACTGCAAAACTTTGCATTTTCAGAGACGCAGATGGGCTAACCGCTATTTTTTTCTTCGGAAAATAAAAATAGCGCAAATACGAAAGGAAATACCAACTTTATCCCTTCCCCCATGTATACCGTAACAGAACCTTGGCCGGTACAAGAATCATTCCAGCAATATCGGAGAGAATATCGAATTTTGGATACCGGATTTCTAAGAAATTGAAGGTCTTTGAAGAAGAATAAAAATCGAAGAAGCAGTTAAGGCTTTTGTGAATCTTTGAAAAAAAATTTCACCTGTCGTTGCAGATCAATCAAGCTGCTGCTTCTTCTCATTTCCCTGATGCTACCTCATGAGCTTCTTCTCCTTCTTTTACTTCTAGCAAGTTCCTTCTCTTTTTCTTTTTCTTTGTTTTATCCGGCTGTGAATCTCAATGCAAAATTTTGAAACTTGTGATCAGTGATGGGAAGTGAGAAAGACAAGTCTTCAAGTTCACTCTTTACCCATCCAAATGGTCATGTCACTCACGTGGCCTATAGATGGTGTATTTTTTATTCCCTTTAACTGTGTTATAATACTACTCTTTAACTCAAAAAAATAAAAAAAAAAGTACAATAGTATATATATATATATATACTGGTTATCAAAAATATATATACTATAATAAACTATATATTCTGTACATTTTTTTTACATTAGTTAAATAGTATCAGATATTTGTCAACAATGATCGTTATTGGCTCATTGCTGCTAAGAGATTTTGGGAAAAAACTTTACCATTGTTGGTAGAACTAGAAGTATAGATTCTTTGATGAGGTTGATAAAAAAAAAAATGACAACCTTGAATACTCACTTTTTTGAAACTATATGGATGACTTAATAACAACCCGAAGGGAGCAGCATCATTAGTTAGGAACCTTTGCCTCATGAAGTGGAGGTCACTACTGTTTTTCTTCCTTAGGGCGAAAACTAGTTTATCTTAAAAAAAATAGATGACTTAATGACAACATTATCTACCTCCACTTTCAAGTCTCAACTCTTTGTCAATGACTTTGATGAGCTCTACTTATTTCATGATCTTAAATTTACTTTAATACTTGTTTGATTCCCTTGAGTTATACCAATTAGCTCTGCTTAATTTTTTTTAGTAATTATTTTAATATAATTATTTTCCTAATCATTTTAATATCTTCCTCTTGATGGTTTTTTTTTTCAATTTTAAATTATATAAATTTCTCTCCATGATTCCAACAACGACAACATCATTATTGTTATTATTATTAATATAATTGTTAGGCTTAATTACATATTTTCAATAATAATTAAAAAAACACCGATTAAAGGAAAAATGACAAAATAACCTTAACAAAATAATTAAGTCCTTTTTTGGAATTTACACTCTAAACAGCCATTTTTAAAACAGTTTATCCAAACGCTTAATGTAGCTTTAAAAACAAATAAACGCATATTTTCACATTTTTACCAAACGTTTATCTATGGTTTTTAAAATGATGTTTTCAAAATGCACGTTTTCAAAACGCACGTTTTTAAAACGCACATTTATGAACAGCCTATCCAAACAGGCCCTTAGTGCAATACCTAGGGTATTGTACGGGGTGCAATACCTAGGGTATTGTACGGGGTGCAATAGTTCTAATATCAGCCATTGATTTAATCAAATGATTGTAAAGAGTTGCCATGTCATCAATCCGTGTCTCACTAATTTTTTTCTCCACTTTCTCCCACCTCACTTCCCTTTTTCTTTCAGATTCACCAAGTTTCAAAAAAATTCTCTCTTCCACCAAACCTTGTTGTACGTGGGACACTAGTGTTGAATGTCCATGATCATGGCTACAAATGGAAGCCTTTGAGGCCCACACAACCACCACCAGCGTTGCTTGCCAGCCTAACCTTCTCCTCTCTCAATGTCTCTCTGTTTTCTCGATATCTCAAGTTCAGCTGTGGCCAAGCTTCTACGTGCCCCTTCTTTGGCAATGCTTCTCAGCAGCGTCACCAGCGCTGGTGGCCATAAGGTCCTCTCTTTCTCCTTAATTTATTTTCTCTCTCTCTCTCTCTCTCTCTCTCTCTCTCTCTCTCTCTCTCTCTCTTTATGTTTGCTTTTAAGACATAATCGAAAACTATGGGTTTTTTTTTTTTTTTTTTTTTTTTTTTTTTTTTTTTTTAAGTTTTTGAATAGTTTGATATTGGGTTTTCTTGATGCATGTAAAGTCTGGTAATTTTTCTTGGGTTGGGTTTTTTGGATATGGCAGAATGTTCAATTGGCAGTACCTCAATGTTCTATTTTATTTTAATGTTGGTCTTGGAAATGCACAGAAGATGTTTGTGAAAATGTCCGTTAGAAACTTTGAAGTAATGTTAAGCTCACTAATGATTAAAATAATAGGTGGTTTTTGTCAATTTCTGTTGTTTTGGTATGTGGGTTTTTTTTTTTCCTCTTGTTTGCTCACCAGTTTTGAGGTAAAAGGGATGAGATTTACTCTTCTAATAATGTGACTCATTTGTTTATTAGATATTCATATTTCTGTTGGATATGTGCGTACTTGTTTATTTTCTTTTATAGAGTCCTATTATCTTCTATTGGTCTTTTTCTGTTTGAATTTTCCTGTTATTAGCTAGTATTTTTTTTTTTGTAAGTAATGTGCACAAATATTTTTCTTTACATTCTTGCATTTAGGTTTCCTTTAGTTGCAGAGAAAAGTTAAAGATGACTAGCACCTTATGCATGGTCAAATGTTAGACACTTTTTTACCTCTCAATGATTCAATAGCTCATAAAAATTATTTCAATGTTCATGTGTTTGAGATTTTATCTATTTTTTCTGTATTGTGCAACAGTGAGAGCAACAAGAACATTTCACTAATACCTCTGTCTTGTTCTTATTTCCTTTGTTTTCTTTGGATTTTAGACTTTTTGTGACTGCATAGCCTAGGAAATGAAATAAAAACTTGTTTTCAGTTACCTTACTGCTACATATATGGCCATTTTTTTTCTCTTGAACATGGAGTAGTATAGGTCAAAGAGTTTCTAGATCATTTGTGCGAAATGCACCCACAAAGAGATGGAAATCAAAATTTTGGTTTTTGTGTTTAAAGGATTTTCCAATGGTTAAAATAAAGTTGTGGTCACATTGTGATTTTTGTTTCCCTAGATTCTTGTATATACACATGAACAACATGCTTTTTGAAATTTCATTTTGACTACATGGGTGGAAGTAAAATGGGCTCTCTGTCAATAGTAGAACAACAAATCTCTTTAAGAACTAGAAATATTTATGCTAGCAAAACCTATGGAGGGGTGGGGGAAGTTGTAATTCCAAGATTTTTTAAATATATGTAAAAGTTAAAAATAAATAAATAATGCTTTTACATTGGAACATTGAAAGCCAGAGAGGTTATGTAGGCCTCTTTAAATTTAAAAAGTTTACTTTGCTTATTTCTATGCATGTGATGTGTGGCTTAGTTATAAACTTATAATTTCATTCGTAATGTACAGTCAAGAAGCAGGAGGACACCAGCTGGAACTTAATGAGCAAGCCATGCCATGGACAATGCTATGTTTGGAACTGTACGGGAAAAAAAATGTAATATGTGCTAAACATATTTTGAAGTTTTTTATTCCTTTTCTCTCTCCCACATCACATCCCAAGTTCTCTCTCTCTCTCCTCTCTCTCTCTCTCTCTCTCTCTCTCTCTCTCTCTCTCTCAAATTTGTCTGTTGGGTCATGTTCCTCCCTAGCAAACCCCGAGTCCTTTGTATCATTTCTCAGAGAGAGAGAGAGAGAGAGAGAGAGAGAGAGAGAGAGAGAGAGAGAGAGAGAGAGAGAGAGAGAGAGAGATTATGTAAAATAAAAAATCTCAAGAAGACAATTTCAACATTAAAACTTTCTTTCAAAAGTGATGATGTTATTGTTTGTTTGTTTAGACCCCTGTATACTCAGATTGTTTAACCTAATTAATTAACCAAGTTGATACTTAGGTTTATTATTCAGATCTAGGTTAGATAGTAATAAATCATATCATGCACAACGAAAAAATTAATAAAACAACAATATGATTACTTAGGAAAACTAATGAAATCAACAATTTTAAGGTAAAAAACCAGGGAAGGATTTAACATAAGCTATCATCAAGGCAACCAAATTCACTATGATAGAATGAAAGTTTACAATAAATTTAAACCCTAAATCTAAAACTACCTCACGTAAAACTTACTAACACGACCACGTGCAACTCTGAATTCACGAACTCTTCTATCTTAAATTTGCCAAACATAAATTCCCATGTTTGTGACTTTGAGATCTCACTCAAAGGCTTAGCAACACAAACTCTCTAATTTGTGACTCCAAGACTTTCCGTGAAGGTTTAAATCTCTAGCACCTTTGACGACTAGTGATGACAACAACTTGTACAACACCAGATCTTGAGTTTCTTCAAAGAATAAGGTAGAAGATTTGAGAGAGATTTGGGTACAAAAACCATAGATTTACAATTAGAGGTATAAGATGCACTCTTCTCTCTCTAAAAACCACTCTAGGGTTAGCTTATAATGTACTTTAAATACTGTAGCAAGTAGGTCACGTTTTGGGCTTCAAATGGACAAGTTTAGGCTAATGGCCCAAACTTTAAAATTTTGCAGATGCAATTCTCGATCAGTCGAACAAGGCAAATTTCAAATTCTTATTTCTACAGCTTGTATGTTCTTGAATCTTGACCTGTATCAACTTAAGCATTGTCTAATCAAACATATAGACTTAGGAATCTATATTAAGACAAGTTTGTGCTCACAGTTTGCCAATTGTTTTAAACTTTTAGAACCTAACAATTATAAAATCTATTTCATAAGGAAAAATATTTCAAATTCCATAATCAAGTTAGTGTAAAAACTTTTTTGTTTGTTTTTTTGTTTTTTTTGGCAAAGTTAGTGTAAAAACTAGAAAGAATCCTTATCAAATTTATTGGCCTTTAATGGTGTAAATTAAAAGTTAGTGTAAAAACTAGAAAGAATCCTTATCAAATTAATTGGCCTTTAATGGTGTAAATTAAAATTATTTAAACCATTTTCCAAATTAATTAAAATAACCGAAGGATTTATTTCCAAGGATAGAGGATATTTGTGTACTCATATAGTCATATGAGTGTAATAAGTTTTAGCTTTATTCCTAAATGAGATGTGACCTCCCATATAAATATAAATGCAAATCATCTGTACCACTTTTTGTGTATCACTCTATGTTCCACCAAACACTACTTACCACAGTGGCAGAGCCAGAATTTTAGTTAGGGGAGAAATTAATTTGAAATTATTAATAAATATTTATAAAAAAATAAATATACAATTGTAAATAAGTAAAAATTGAAAATTATTGTGTTTCTTACCATTTAAATAAATTAAATAAAAAATAAAAGGCAAAAGCGTTATGAGTCTGTGTGACAGTATATTAGTGAGAAAGTGAAATGGTAGGACAAGCCAAAGCTAAAAGTTCTTTTTGACTTGTTAACTTTGATGTGTCTAGAGTAAAAATAAAAAAATAAAAAGACTTTCACATGTCAGGTACCTCCTTGCTCTCTTTGTTATAGTGACATGTTCTTTTGCTTTTATTGAGGAAGATTGTGTCAATTTTTGGTTCCTTTTACTGAGTGTTGTTTTGTTTTTTTTCCTATATTAGTGAATCAGAGGGGGCAAGCTTTTATCATATACCTATAGCTAAGAAAGTTTCAGAGGAGTCAAGGGGGCCAGTTGCCCCCTTTCGACCCCCCCTAGCTCCGCCCCTGACTTACCATGTTTATGATTGCTTTCCATTTTAAACTTCAATTATTCTATAAGGAAAGTAAAATCAAAGCATGGCAAGTAGTGGTTGGTGGAACATAAAGTGGTACACAAAAAGTGTAATAGAAGATTTGGACTCTATAAATATTGCCTATGGGGGGATCACATTCTATAGAGCAAAGCAAAGTCGCTAGAAATCAAGGTTGTCCTATGTAGGGGTGTCAATTCCAGTTAGCGTGTCGGGTTCGTGTCGTGTCAAGGTAGTAGTATTCGACTAAATGGCTCAACCCGAACCTAACCTATTTAATAATCGTGTCATGATTTTTCAACTCTAACCTGACTTGTTAATAAGGTGGGTTGACCTAACCCAACCCACTTGACACGCTTGATAAACGGTCGTGTTGGGTTGACACGAATATAACACAACCCATTTCAACTTGCATAATATTAAATGTAAAATCCATCTAGTAATTTTTTTTTTACATCCCAAAAGTAGTGCATATATTTCAAATCTTCAACCCATATTCAAAATAATATAGTTCAACAAAAATATAATATTTATCTAGAAATAAGTTCTTTACACTTCAAAAGAAGTGCATACACTTCAACCCAAATTCAAAATAGCATAGTTTAACAAAAATAAAATAACATAGTTCAAAAAAAAATATAATATCCTCAAGGTTTGTAAAGTTTCAATTTCCAATTATATCTCTTGTAAGTTTTTGTAATTACTAAATTTTCTTTTTAAATTTAAAATATAGGTTAGATTTAAAAGGTATTTGACAAATCTAAAATAAAATGAATATTTATTTGTTATACTAGTTAAACGAGTTGTGTTAAATGGGTCATTTCCGGTTGACACAAATAAATTGGCGTGTCAAACGTGCCTATTACGGGTTACGTGAGTTGACCCGCTTATGACACGTTTTTTATCATATCGCTTTCAAGTTGACCCATTTATGACCCAAACCCACTATGCCCAACCTTAACCCGCAAAAACCCAGGTCAGGTTCATGTTGTGTTCGCGGGTTGGGTTGAACATTGACACCCCTAGTCTTGTATCCACACAAACATCATAGATATGGATCTTACATCTTCCAAGATAGCTTCCATGGTCATTATCCTATTGGTCATTTCATCTTGTAAGTTCCTTTCCCACTACTAATTACAAAGGTATAATTTTTATACAACATGGAAGTGGCTAATGAAAACTATGAAATAATTTTGAATGCAGGTCTATCATTGACAATGGTGCAAGTTTCATGTGAAGTCCCAACTGGTTCCTTTTGTATTGGTGGCAAATGCGATCGTTATGAACCCTTGGGTGTCTCCGCACCCCCCTCGGTTCATTGTACTAGTGATGATCAATGTCAGCATTTAAAATGTTCTTCGAAATGTATTTTATGCATAAGGCAATGCTTTAATACTAGTGTTGTTTAGTAGCATATGGAAACCACCAACAAATGTATAGGGCAATGCGTCGATGGTCAATGTATTTGGTATACGTACCAATGCTGAATATTCCCACTTCATTGTGAAATGGCATATATTCCTAATAAGTGAACCACATATGTCCTAACAATCTTCCATTTTGGCAATCTGTGACAAAACCACAACAAACAAATGAACATATGAGAGAAGTCACAAATCACTCAAATCATACTCACTTATTGAATACAACAAAATCTATCCTAATACAAACTCTTGAAAAACTTTGCAAAAGGAGAGTTTATGGCAAGTAGACTTTGACAACATGTATTTTTGAAACACTTTAAACAAAACTCATCAAGGCATCTTTATGTAAAACAGAAAATAATAGATTGCATACAAGTATAAGAATAATGTGTATAAAGAGAGAAAAGAAACAACACATGTAAGGTAGGTGAAAGAAACATACATCAACATATAAAGAAGATAAGTACAATGTATGTAAAAATTGTCACAAGACCTAATGTACAAGAACAATGTATCTATAAAAGAAAGAAAAGAAAAGATACATCAAATGCTCACTACATCCCTCAAGTATCAACAATGCTCCCCCTAACAAAAATGTCTTATACTAACTCTCCCCCTAAGATGACTACTCTCATATCTCAAAACTACTCTCCCTTTTTGTCACAAGTGACAAGGGTAAGAGTGTCAAGTAGACATCTCATCAGTAGAGCTAGCATCTCCATCATCATCCAAAACATCATCATCATCGTCCTCAGCATTAGAATCAGAAGCCACTGGAAGAGGTGGTGGAGGAGAAGCCTCAAAAGCATAGCCACCCATAGCCGCTTGTCGTCGTGCAATATGACCAACACAAACGTTCACTAGATACAACTCCATAAAGAGTGTATCAAGGCGAGCATCCATGCGTTGCAGCTGCGCCATGATGTCTCCAAGTGATACATCGCCCAGGGAAGAGGAGGGAGCAGATGTAGATAGAGCAGATCGAGAGGGTGCCGAACGAGGTGGAGTCGAACCAGAGGGAGGAGCTGCTGACTCTTGTCGCGACCTAAACTGAGCCTCACTACGTTTTATGGTATTAGTGTCTATGGCATAAATGTGTGTGAAGTGGTCGGACACAGGAAAAGGGACAGAAAAGTGGCGTAAGATCCTCGTGATAGCGGAAGGAAAGATAAGCTTATCACGGGACGCCGAATCCTGATAAACATCTATAATGGAAAGAATAAAATGTGAAGGAAAGCCAATAGTAAGATGCTCAAGAAGTGATAACAAAAACTGAGTATGAGGCTCTGTGCTAGAGTTATAATGAGAGAGAGGATGCAAAACAAACGTCATTACCATGTTTAAGAATCTAGGACCTTTAGCAAAAGGCCTACATGATGTAAACTGACGCTCACCCCCAATCAGTAGGGCGCTCACAAAAAGCAGCCATGAGCTCATCTTTGGACACAGTCCTCAGACGCTCACAACCAGGATAGTCAGGATACTCTATCCTAGGAACCCGAAGCACATCCGCAACAAGTTGCGGTGTGACAGGAATGCGCATACCTCGAACGCGAGTGAAGAAAAGAGGTATTGAACGATCAATCCCGTGCATGTTGGAGTAAAACTCCTGGATAAGCATGAGAGGACAGGTGACCGGGACGTCACACAGTGACTCCCATTTCCGACTGTGAATAACAGTGGGAAGGTCAATGTCGGTGAAGTCCACCAAAATGACTTGGCATTCCGAATGAACACCTCGTCTAGGAAAGTTCTCCGAGAAAGCCTTTTGGGCATCCTTATCATGGAACCGAAGATGAGCGGGAGCGGAATCAAAAGAGGAAGAGGTTCCGGAACGAAGAGGATTCCGGGCCGGAGTGGATTTATGCTTAGGTGCCATAGACACGACTAATGTAAACAATAGAGAGAGAGAAAGGAAGAGAAGAAGACAATCAAAAAAGTCCCAAAGAGTTCAAATATATCAAGATATATTGAAAAGAGAGTACGTATGCATGGGGAAGGTGTCGAGAATTTGAACATCGACAGATGCAGGTGTCGAGAGGTATCGAGGAACAAAAACACCTGATCAAGAATAGAAGCTCGATCGATCCACCAGGTGTCAAGAAACTATCGAGGAGGTGTCGGGATTGCGATAAGAGAAAGCTTGAGAAGCTCTACAGATAGATAGGTATCGAAGAGGTGTCGAGCTTGCTTTTAAAAACAGTTTTTTGAGAAGTGAAAAATACAGACATGAATGCAATCCAACATGCAACCCAACCAATGATCCAATCAACATATTAAGCTCTCAAAATCATCTCTCAACAGTAATTTTAAGCACATGGTTCTCAAAAACACACACACACACACACACACACACACTAAACAAGTCTAACCAATTTTACGTTTCAAAAACAAGTCAAGACAGTTTAGTAAGCATACATTAACACATGTAAAACCTTGTGATGGCCGAATCACATTGTACCTGCACATGTATCAAAAGTAGCAAAGAATATTGTGTGTTATGTGTGAAAAACATCACAAGATTGCATAAGTGTATACATGTTATGACGATTTGAGATATGAGAAAATCACTTTAACTCACACACAATCATAACTGTTTGATGGGGATTATCACCTTTGAGATACATCCTATAACTCCCACATCTCCTAGAATACATGCTTACAATCATATTTAAAGCATTTTTGATCTTTTCGTTTTTATTTTCTTTGCATATTTTTCTTTTTAAGCATATCATGCATGGGCATATAAGAGATAGAAAAGAAATACCCAATAATATTTGACATTCCAATTTTGCTATACCGAAGCACACAAATGTCATTGACACTGCACTTTTGCTATGCCGAAGCATACAGATGTCATATTATGATTGGCGAGCAACAGTGATGAGATGGTTATTTATGCCTTTCTCTTAGAATTTTCTAGTCCTTCCCGTCAAAAAGAGTGATACAAGTGTTAAGTATAAGAGATAACTTAATCTTACTCATCACAAACACGAGCCACAAAGCTCACTTGCTTAGTTGTGCATAGAGATGCTTATCTAAGCTACAAAAGATACAAAGTTTAGAAAACTTTGTTTCAATGGCCATCCAAGGTACACAAGTACCAATGTACACAAAACACACACTATTTTTGTATTTTTCTGGTTTTTCAAAATTTTTTTATTTTTATAACAAAAATAAAATTAAAAAAAAAAAACTAAAAAAAAAAAAAAAAAAAAAAACAAAAACATGTTAAACAAAGCAAAGTATAAAGCTAGACTGACTCAAAATAAAAGCAAAACACACAAGTAATGCAACAAACAAAAACAAGAAGATAGAAGAAAGTGAAATAATCACTTAGAGTCCTTTTTCTTCCAAACCTTGGAAGAACATTTCCTCTGATTAAACCGTTGAACCGGCGGTGAGGGGGAAGAATTGAAACCATTCAAGTTTGAAAGGAACATGAGGGCTTTGAGAAGATCACCAAGAGGAGCAAGAGAGGATTGAATCTGATTCTGGCTTCCATATGCGATCATGTCGTTGCTCTATTGAGTGGCTAACCACTTATAGCAATTTGGTTTAGTATGACTGGCAGCTCCATAATGATGACAGAGATACTGCTTCTTTTGTTTAGGCTTTTGAGAGTTAGCCTTCTTAGCCCTAGGGTTTTTAACTTCTTTTTTATCCTATTTAGGTTGTGCTCCTAAGATAGATTTACTATTGTCTAAGTTTTTACTAGCTAAATCAATTTTAACATCATTATTCTCAATTTCAACATTATTAGTAAAAGGAACAAAAACAGTAGTATTAGTAGAAGCAGTATTAGAGGAAAAAGGACCATACCATAAACCTGTTCAATCTGAAGCAGATTTCTGAATGCTGAGCATCTTGTCAAGCTTTGCACTTGAAGTCTTCTCCAATTGAGCCCTAACTTGAAGCAGTTTCGCTTCAAGCTTCTTGGTCTTCTCAGCCAAGAAATTATTCTCAAATCTCAGTGCACTAATTATTTGATTAGCTTCATCAAACTTTGTGGAAAGCTCTTCACGATCAAGTTCCACGTCACTGAGCTTCTTGGTGGCCAATGTATATAGTTTCTCATGCTTTTCAGAGAGCTTGTACAGTTTCTCATAGGCTGTATGGATATCATCTTGATCATTCATCTTCTCAAACTTGGACTCCACCAATTCTTCTTCTTCTTCCACTTCTTCAACAATCCCTTAAGTGGGATTGACGGTGGCAGTGAAGGCATTTAAGATTCCATCATTCTCATTGTCGGAATCATCCTGAGGCTTAGTGTCACTCAACGTAGCAGCAAGTGCTTTGCTCTTCCCAATGCTCTTGAGATAGGTGGGACACTCTTACTTCATGTGACCGAAGCCATGACACCCAAAACACTTAGCTCTTACAGGAACAGTATACTGACTTCCATCCCTTGCATCCTTCTTCCCTTTGTCTTAGCTTTTAACCTGAAAAGAATTGGATTGCCTACGGTTCTTGTTAAAGCCCTTTCCATTGGCATTTTTCATAAATTTCTTAAACTGCCTAGTGATGTAGAACTTCATTTTGGAATCTTTATCATCGAAAAACTCATCTGTGTCGCTGTTCTTTGCCTTCAGTGCCATACTCTTGCCCTTTCCTGACTTGCCAATCCTTGATAGCCCTAGCTCGTAGGTCTGCAAATTACCAACCAGCTCTGTTAAAGGAATCTTGTCAATATCCTTTGATTCTTCTATCACCGTAATCTCGGCATGAAATCTCTCGGGTAGAGATCTGAGCACCTTCCTTACAATCTTGGGTTCAAGAATGGTTTCTCTAAGATAGAAGGCTGAGTTCACTATGTCCTTGAGCTTGGCATAAAGCTCATCGAACGACTCATTCTCCTCCATCTTTATCTCTTCAAAGCTTGTAGTGTGCATCTGAAACTTTGAATCCTTGACAGCCTTTGTACCTTTATAGGTTGTCTGGAGGATGGTCTATGCTTCCTTAGCAATTTCAGTGGAGGATATCTTCTTGAACTCCTCATTGGTGACTGCGTTGAATAAGGCATTCAATGTTCTGCTGTTGAAATTTGCCGCCTTAATCTTGGCTTCATCCCAATCGGCCAGCGCTTCCTTTGGCTTGGTTCAGCCAATCTCTACAACTTGCTACACCTTCTCATCTAAAGGCTGCAAGAAAGCTCTCATGCGTACTTTCTAGTATGCATAATTAGTGCCATAAAATAAATGAGGTATAATTAATGACTGTCCTCTATCCATGATAAACAAGGGTCAATGGATCAACACAACAAAGATTAAACCTAATAAGAGTGTGCCTGCTCTGATACCACTTGATCTGCCAAAAACGTATTGACCCCTTATGATTAAATCAATTGATTACTTAGCCAAGTTATTAATTAATCAATTTAACATGCAAACGCGTGGTAGCATAAACAAATTACCAATAAACTAATTATGTAGCAGAAAATAAATAATACGGTGATTTGTTTACGAATGGGGAAAACCTGACAGCTAAAACCCCACCGGGTGATTTTAAGATCACTACTCCCAAAACTTCACTATTATCACAACAAGCGGTTACAAGTAAATGAATCCCAAGTACCTTACCAACCTACAGTTGAACCCTTACCTCAATACCCAATTAGACTTGTTCTGTAGTGACAGTTTCTCCTTTTGATGCATGGCTCACAAGTACGTGACTAACCAATTGCGGAGATCCCAGAACGCGACTTCAATCACCAACTAGAGAAAGTTTGCTGGCTGCAAAGTTCTTCAGTTCATCCCAACGATAACGATCAAGTAGATGCTTGGTCAAAAAACCCTTTGGTACAAATACATAGCAACTTCTTCAAGAGTGATGAACTAGGGTAAAATTTTGTCTCCGGTCACAATTTGCTTGAACAGAGTTTGCTCAATGCTTATGCAACTTGTGAACTCTTTGACAGCCCTTAAAAAAATCATTTTATATGTCTAGACTTAGGAGAAAAGAAAGCCCAAAGACACATTCACGGATCTCAAGAAAATCATATAAGAATTTTGAATTTCATAAATCTCGACAGATAGGAGGTGTCGAGCAGGTGTCGAGGACACGGGCTTGAGACTACTTCTTAAACCTCGACACATGCTAGCTGTCGAGCTTTAATGAACATGCACTTCTTCAGCTTATTTCTTAGATAGACTTGATGACTTCAACATTTGATCTTGAAACCTTGTTTCTTAAAGTATTAAAAACACCTAGAACTACCCAATTACAAGCAGAGTGTGTTTTGTCAAATGATTAGCCAATTACATTAAAGAATGACATATGTTCTTACAAAGTGAACCACATATGTCTTAACACTATACATTTGTTGGTGGTTTTGTCCTACATGCTACTAACTTTTGCTCCTCAGACAGCCAATAACGAGGGGCCTTTCGGCGCACCTTTTCTACCTCACACTTGTCTTCAAGCAACAATCTCTGTTTCAAAAAAATTTCTATGGGGTCCATCCAGCTCGGCCCCACATGGAGGGTGCACACCCCTAACAAAGGTGCCCCTGTAAGACTTGAGCTATCCGTCTCCTCAATAACAACAACTCTAGTGAAGTGGCCAACATTGCTAGAGAATCTGCATGAGAGTTCTGCTCTCTCGGGATTTGCTTTAAAATAAAACTCTTAAACTGAGCTCGGGCCTTCTGCACTTTAGCAAGGTACACTTGCATCCTTTCATCCCGAGCTTCAAAGTCACCATTTACTTGGCCCACAATCAGCCTAGAGTCTAAGTATAACTCAATCATTTCTCCTCCCAGTAGCCTAACCATGGCTACCCCTACTAGTTGGGCCTCGTACTTGGCCTCATTGTTGGTGGCTAGGAATCCCAGTTGTAATGATTTCTCCATTATCAGCTTCTTGGCGGTGATCAACACAATCCCTACTCCTGTCCCCTTTTGGTTGGAAGCTCTATCCATATAAACTTTCCATAGGGGAACAATAATGGCCGACATGACCTACATTTCCATGACTGCCTCCCCCTCCTTGGGGGTACCGCCGGTGAATTTTGCCACAAAGTTGGCCAGGATCTGTCCTTTTACGGCGGTCCGAGGCATGTATTTGACATTATAGGCCCCCAGCTTAGTTCCCCATTTAGCAATCCTGCTAGTGTAATCCGATTTCCTCAGTAGGGCTTGCAACGGGAGCTAGGTAAGCACTATAATGGTATAGGCTTGGAAGTATTAAGGAAGTTTCCTAGTGGCATGCACTATGGCCAACAATGCCTTTTCCAAAAGGGAGATAGCGCATTTTAACCTCCTGTAGGGATTTGCTAACATAGTAGACGGGCCTTTAAATTCTATCCTCGTTTCTAACTAGGACGAAGCTAATAGCGTAGTTAGTGACTGCAAGGTATGCATATAACACTTCCTCCTTGTCAGGTCGGGAAACTATTGGTGAATTGGATAAGTACTATTTGAGGTCCTCAAAAGCTGCTACACACTCCTCGGTCCATTGAAAATCCTTCCACTTATGAAGCAGCTAGAAAAAAGGATGACACTTATCCACAGATCGAGAGATGAACCTGTTTAAGGCTGCTGCAATCCCAGTTAACCTCTGCACCTCTTTGGGATTTCGAGGAGGATGCAAACTGTTAATAACCTTGATCTGTTCTAAATTAACTTTGATTCTATAGTGAGTAATCATGTACCCTAAAAATTTGCCCGAGCTAACCCCGAAAGAACACTTGGACGCGTTGAGGCATAGTTTATGTTCTCTCAACACTGAGAAAGTCTCTTCCAAATTGGCCAGATGCTGTTCTACCTTCTTGCTCTTAACTACCATATCATCAATGTATGCTTCCATGTTCCTCCCAATTTGTGTTTCAAACATCTGTGTCACCATTTTCTGATAAGTGGATCCTGGGTTTTTAAGACCAAAGGGCATCACACGATAATGATAGTTCCCATTAGGGGCACGAAAGGCCATCTTTTCCTAGACGGACAATGACAAAGGTATCTGATGGTAACCCTAAAAGGCATCTAGGAAACTCATCCGAGGATGTCCTACCGTGGCGTTAACCAATTGGTCAATTCCAAGAATAGGGAAGGGGGTCTTTTGGGTAAGCTTTGTTCAAGTCTGTAAAATCCACGCACACTCGCCACTTCCCGTTTTTCTTTTTAACCACTATCGTGTTGGCCAGCCACTCAGGGTAGAAGATTTCTTTAATAGCTCCAGCCTGTCTCAACTTGTTCACCTTTGTCTTGATTGCCTTGATGTGGTCTTTGGATGATCGCCGAGGAGGTTGCTTACGTGGAACGGCCTCAGGATTTACTTTCAACCAATGACATGCCAACCCAAGATCATTTCCTGGAACGTCATAAGCATTCCATGCAAAAACATCAATGTTTGCCTTTAGGAACTTCACCAACTCTGCCTTTTCCATGGGCGGTAATTGTGAGCCTACTTGGAAATACTGCTCCTGGTCCAGCCCTATTATCACATTTTCTAACTCCTCAGATGATTCTTTTGATGTCTTGGTCTGCTACCCCCCCCCCCCCCCCACAGGCCCCTTTAGTTGCTATGGGATTGGATCCTCAGTCACCGCGGCGGGACCTAAAGACCGCTGCACTATTGCTAATACCATGCACTACCTAGCCATGGCCTAATCACCTAACAACTCTCCCACTCTCCCCTGAGTAGGGTACTTGACCTTTAAATGTAATGTTGAGGGCACTGCACTCACAGCATGAAGCCAGGGTCTAGCCAAGATAGCTATGTATAGGTAGAATGCTTCTACTACTATGAAATTAACCTGGACCTCCACATCACCGACCTGTACATCCACATCACCGACCTGTACAGGCAGTTTTATCATTCCTCAAAGGACTACCATTTTGCCATCAAAACCCATCAGCGGAGAAACATACCTATCCAGGTCCTCGGGCCTCAAGTTTAGCTCTCGATACAAATCTGGGTACATGATTTTTGCTTCACTTCCCTAGTCAACCAGTATTCTCTTCACATCATAACCCCCAATCCTAATAGTAACAACTAGGGTGTCATCATGTAATTGGAGGCTTCCCTGCTTATCCTCCTCTGAAAAACCCAAGGTAGGGGTGACCGTCACCATTGTTTTTTTGGGAGTCTAATCTTTGGCTTCCAGGTCAGAGCCCCCTACCATGGACATGACTCTAGAACTCGCCCCGATATCACTCCTTGACCTAGCCAAGATCACATTAATAGTACTCAATGCTGGCTGAGGAGCGCCATCTCCATGCATCCCACTTCCCGAGTGTTCGACCTGTTCCACAGGCTAATGCAGAAAATAATTGAGTTTCCCTACCTTCGCCAACTGATTGAGGTGATCACGCAAGGTCCAGTAATCCTCCGTGGTGTGCCCTCTGTCCCGATGGTAATGGTAGTAGAGGTTTAGGTTTTTCCTGGATGGATCCCCACCCATCCTATTGGGCCACTTGAAAAATGGCTCATTTTTTTATCTTTTCTAGTATCTGGTACACCGGCTCCTTAAACAGTGAATTGACTAGTTGAACCCCTGCGGATGTCGCATGACTAGGGAAATCTCTTCGGGGCCGATCATTATGATACCCTCCTCCCCGAGGATCCCTCTTCTCTGGGAACATTTTAGCTTTACCTTTTCCCTACATTTGATCCTTTTCTAGCCTCTTGTTTTTATCTATGTGATCCATAAGCTGGTGAATGTTCAAGGCAGACTTCATTGTTAATAACTTCCTCGACTCATGCTCTGTTGGGAGGCCAACCTTAAAGGTCCTTACTACTGTATCCTCGAAATCTCCATCGACTTCATTGTATGTTTCCCAATACCGATACGAGTAAGTCTTGAGGGTCTCCCCATCCCTCATGACCATAGACAGTAAAGAATCCACTGGCGTGGGGACTCTACTGCAGGTTATGAATCTAGCACCAAATGCCTTTGTCAGCTCTTCAAGGGACACAATTGACCCTTCCTCCAAAGTATCAAACCAATGCATGGCGACGGGCCCAAAGTTGGAAGGGAACACCTTGCACATAAGAGCCTTATTGCTGGCATGGATGACCATCTTCTGATTAAAGTGGCTGACATGCTCCATGGGATCAGTCCTTTCATTATACATGGCGAACGTTGCCTGGGAGAACCGATGAGGGAACCCGGTCCTATTAATCCTAATAACGAAAGGGGACTTAAAAATCTACCATAGGGCTTTACTCATAGCATCATTTCCCATGGTATGATGAGAAGGCCCCTTTTCACGTTTGTTGTTGCCCTTCTCCAACTTGTCCTGCTATGAAGAAGCTAAGTAGGATTCGCTAGGTGGAGTTCTAGACCTACGCCGGTATGAGCGATCACGACTTCCCTTGAGCCCTCACTTGATGGGGAAGATGGGCTCCTCCTATCACGCTTCCTGCACCTCAACTTCCTGCGCTGACGATCAACTTCCCATTGCAACATCAATGTCTCCTGGTCATGCGAAACATGACTTTGGACTTGGAATGACTCCATCCAGCACATTCAGTGTGATAAAATTCCACAACACTTGGGGTATGTTGCTTGTCTCGCCTATATTCTAAGTTAAAAACTGGTTCTCCCTTTGGGAGCCAACTGACTCCTCCCTATCTTGGCCTACGTTAGCCATAAGTACTCAGGACAAATCCTCCACAACTTGTTGTTCCCACAGACGGCACCAATTGTAAGGACCAAAAAATTTGTAGCCCAAGCCCACTTAGAGTAATGGGTTATGCCTTTCAAACCTGGCCCAAATTAATAAAATTTGTAAAAGGAGGGAAAGAACAACAACAGAGGTCTCTGCCCAATGACGGCTACAAGGAAAAATAAGGTTTGTATTCCGAAGCAAATGAGTATCAGGCTCTACAAAAGTGCTCCCAAAGAGACTAAGTTTGTATAAAAAGTAATACTGTTCACTCTCTTATCTCAATGTTCTTCCTTCTGTTCCTTTTCTCTTTTTCTGATCCCTTTTCTAGTGCTCTCCCCTTTCCTTATATACCTCTACCTCCATCACATCCTCACCATCTATTTTCACCTAACCTCCCTCCTTTTTTGACACTTGTTATCTTTCACATTTGAAGAAGATGGTGGAAGGAATCTGCTTAGCTGTGGCTTACATTATTCAGGTCACTTCCTTATCAATGCGGCTGATTAAGCTGTTGTTTACCATTTAATGTGGATGCCATAGGCTACACCAGACCAGAAGCTTCCCTACTGTCCACTGACTTCTACGCTCTTTAGACTTCATTTCCCACTTAGAATACCACAGAGTACCATGATTCATTTCTTATCTTCCTCGATGGCTTCCTTCCTCGGGCTTGTGGCTTGCAGCATTCCCACATCAATGCTACGACCTTTCAACTTCATCCTTGGTCCTCGAGCCAATGCTGCGACCCTTCAACTTCATCCTTGGTCCTCGGGTACCTACAATATTAATATTTGAGGTCATATGCATGTGAAATTGATTTATATTTTTTGATATAAATCATATCTTTATTACATTTTTATGAAAAATCTAATAAAGATTTGATTTATATCTAAGACTCTATAATTCGGGTTAGAAATACTTATATATCCACATTGAAGAATTTTATATGAACAAAAAGTCTAAATCTAATAAATTGATATGTTCTATATTTTTATCCACTTAGAAATACTTATATATCCACATTGAAGAATTTTATATGAGCAAAAAGTCTAAAGCTAATATTAATTGAATAGAATTTTATAAACAAAAATTCTAAACACTATGTTGCAACCTTAGACAAAATAAACTAAAGAAAATAACAAATTAAACACTACGTTGTTGTATTTTTATCCACTTAGAAATACAGTAAGTGTAATTCAAATTTAATCAAATTGAGATTTTTATTCACTTAGAAATTATAGTTGAAGAAAACTTATATTTTTTTTTCTTAAAATCTAAAAATTTAAGAAAATTTTTGCAATTCAGTGCCGTCACTTGGTGCAACCACAACGTCTAAGCCCAACTTTTATTATATATAATATGATATAATATGATTTTATATATAAATATTTTATAAATAGTAATATTTAATATTTTATAAAATGATGTAGTTTTGTGTTATAAGAAGAGTAAAAATAAAAATGTTTTTAGTGGAGTTCGAACCTGGGCAAAATATTATCACATGTGTGTCTTACCACTAAGCTAGTGTAATTCTACATAAATATTTTATACATCATTTTTTTTTTATTATAAATGGTAATGTTTAATAATTTATAAAACGACGTAGTTTTGTGTATAATAAGAAGAGTAAAAATTAAAAAAAAAAATTAGTGGGGTTCGAACCTGAGCAAAATATTATCACATGCATGTCTTACCACTAAACTAGTGTAATTCTACATAAATATTTTATAAATAGTAATATTTAATATTTTAGGTTCGTTTTATAGTCTTACCCATACATGTCTATTGTCCATATTCATGCCAAGGCCTATCATGCTGCAATCATCATATAACTCTAATAATACTGCTAGTGTATACTTCTAGGTATAATAATAACAAGGGTTAGGTTCATGTTCAATTTTACTTTAAATGAGGATTTTATATTATTATTTTCTTGTATTAAATACTATGAGTGCTAACTAGTTGAATTAAATAAAAACATAAGATTGTGAATTAAATAATAAATAAAAATTTAATATGCCTAATAAGCAAAAATGAACCATGCACCATGCCCAAAATCTTGCAATTAGAATAACTCTAATAATAATAATAATAATAATAATAATAGTGGGATTAACTTCAAGTTATACTATTGAATAAATTTCCTTTAGATGTGGATTTTACTAGATCACATTGTATCCTCCATTTTACAAAATAACAAGATTTTTAGAGATTAAAAACTACTTTTTCTTTAAAATATTCACCATTTCAGATCTTTTTAATTAGATTAAAAAAAAAAACATAAAAGATATAGATTAAATAATAAATAGATTCTAAAAAAACTTGGCATGCCCACTAAGTGAAAACGAAAAATTCCTAACGGTGAAATTTTTAGGTATTAATCTTCTTGTTCTTCTTTTTTTTTTTTTTTTTTTTTTTTTTTTTTTTTTTTTTTTTTTTTTTTTTTCTGAGAATCAGGTATTAATTCAATTAAAAGTGAAAAATGATATCCATGAACAAAAAAATTACATTAACTTATGCTGTTTAATTGAATATGAGGCAGTATTTTTTTTTTTTTTTTTTTTTTTGAGAAAAGAGACCTCTAAAAAATTAAATTAGATTAGAGGCCGTACTAATTTAAAGCCTATCAAGAACCAATGGCACTTTGTTGTTATAGTTTACATGGGCCTGTAAGTTCGAATCAGAGGCTTAACATCTAAACCATCTTGCATGAAAGAACCAATATGATCCATGGATTCGAAGACTAGTGCTGAATAAAAAAGGAGGCCCATGTGATCATCTCTGCTATGAGCCTATGTTGTTGGCCCATTACATAACACATTTCTTCAAGTCAAAAATCATCCTTTTAATGGTTTTAAATCTCACTTACATGTCACGATAGTTCACAATATCTCGAGAAAGTAATGTTCAAGGATGATAAATATTTTGTCAAGAATCTTGTAACTCAACTCAATAGAAATGTCCCTAGTGTTCAAATCTCTCGAGCCTATTGTTGTAACTTGTAACTATTAAATTATCAATGAAAAAGATGAAAATTAACCTAGAAATTCTATCTTAATACTTTCTATTGAATATAACTCGAGCTCTAAAAGTTCTATATGGGAGAGCCAGCATGGTTGAACAAATGGGATGAAGAGACAGCCCAATAAATATCAAGGTACCTGAATATAAAGTATGATAAGCCCTTGTGGAAGGTCCAAGATCAACCTGTGGGAGGCTAGGGTTGTGAGGGAGGGGAAGAGTTCTCTAGCCTAAAAGCAAAACAAAATAAAATGAGCTTGGTCAAATTAAAACTGTTCACATGCTCCATCTTAATTCCACTTCTCACATTACACGAAGTTAGAATGTGGCCCCTTCTATAACTTCAGAGTATTGGGCATATTTTGTGAACAACACCCTCCAATGGCTTTTAATTACAATGCTGAATATAAAACTTAGATGAATATACTTTTTTTTTTTTTTGTTTGGTTTCTCACAGTATTTCCTCAAAGCTTTCAACCAGAGACTAATCACTGTTCACGCAGGATGGGCTCATGAAGAGGTAAAGCGCTGGCCTAGGAAATTCTTTTCAAAGTGCAGGTAGCAGGACTTGAACTGGGGAGCACACCCAGTCGAGCCCAGTACAAGCACCTCGAGACTAAGAGCCCAACCAACTCAGCCAACCTCCTGGGTTGATGAATATACTTTTTGACTCATCACTCATAGAGGCCCAAAAAAGAAAGAAAATTAGGCTTGGAATTGACTACCAATGAGCCATTCAGTGTTTCACAGAAAGAAGACAGATGCAATTAATTACTCTTTGAAGCAAACTCCTGTATGATGTTAGGAGTTTACCCTTACCTGATGATCATCAAAGAGGTCATTTGAGAAGTTGGACCCAACCTGAAACTCTAAGCCACACAGACAGGCACATCCTTGCATTCATACAAGCATATACAAACACATGAACTTGATCCACAACACCTAAGTTGCCCCAACTTGACATGCCAATTTGAGACCAAGCACAGATAGGCAGGGTTAACTTAAGAGCTGAGAGTTTTAATTCAAACATTGGGCCAAGTTCGACTTGATCTGATCTCTAACCTGATTCGGCTTAAACAAGTTGCATCTACGGTACACCTTGCACAGGTTCTATTTACTTCAAAGTACACCCATCATTTAAATATTGGTAACATGCAAAAAACACTCTCCTAAAGTCAAAGAGCTAATAGGGGATGTTATAAAAACCAAAAAAAGAGGGAACCAAACAGTGATTGGCATGTATAGTTCAAATTTATTTGATTACTCCATTGTTGTCACTGCCCAACCAGTAACCATATCAAGCCTGAAACAAAAATTATCAACACCCATACAAGTTCATAGTTTGAGCAAACATAAACATGTGTCACATCTCAATTATACTCCTACTTGGTCATGGTCATTTACCATGACCCTTCAGTACCTACTGTTGGATTCTGGAAAGCAGAGTAACCCCAGAAAGTCTTCAGTGAGTATGGTTGAGAAATGGTTACACCTTCTTCAGTGATTTTTGCTATCTGTGAAATCAAAATTTCAGGCATATTAATTGATTATTTATGGAAAACTAGAAAACCAGGCTTTCATCTAGAACTAAATTATAAAAATAAAAAATAAATAAAAAAAGGTAATTGAAGTACAGCAATTATAAGAAACAAACTGATCTGATTCATATTCAGGCCACCTCCACAAAGCACATTATGTTGGGTACATATATGCGCCTGCTTGTGCAGTAGCTTATAATCATGTCAAATTCAAATAGAATGGTAAGATATGGAAATACTTGAAAACATTCAGCAAATAAAACAAGATATATTAGGGGTATTACAACTTTTTTACTACAAGAGGTTTATAAACTGACGTGTGATTCCTAGAAGTTTATTGTTTTTTCTTTTCCATTCTTAACTTCTCAGCCGCTTAAAACTTGCACTCATGATATTGTTCCCTTTCAACAATTGTTATTTTGTGTCTTAGCAATGAAAAACTTTTTTGTAGAATAATGAGAAATTATAAAGCTAATAGGGACATGCCTACTTCAAGTCGCCAGCCTTGGATAATAATAAGACAATTAATTATTATTAACCATCTTTCATAATTACAAGTTTGATTAGAAAAGGAAAAGGGAATGACACATAAAACAATGTTTACAAACCCTCTTCAAAGAATACAAATCACATATAAAGGGAGTAACAAACATCAACAAAAGGCATGGAAAGGACGCTGCCTAAGTCACGCATCCAATCAAACAATGAAATAATAAAGCAGATAGGAATGCCTACTTCAAATGACCAGCCTTGGATGATAATAGGACAATGAAATTATTACTGACCATCTCGTTTTTTGATAAGTAAAAGTTTTATTAGAAAAGGAAGTGGGAAGATACATAAAATGATGTGTACAACTTCAAAGAATACAAATAAAAAAATAAAGGGAGTAAAAAAAATCAACAAAAGACATGGAAAGGACACCGCCTCAGGCAAGCATCCAATCAAACAAAGTGTGCAAAATATTCTCCGAGTACATAAGGACGCCCGTCCATCAAAGACCCACTTGTTCCTCTCAAGCCATAGATTCCACATGATGCATAAGGGCAAAGCTTGCTGCACCTTAGCTGCTCTATAGTGCTGATTCCGCACCTTAGTGACAGTGCAAGCATAGAATCAAACACTGAAGGAGGAGATGCAATCATTCCAACGGCATGTCGTGCAGAGAAATGATTACATATAAAATACACCTAAAGTGAAACGGTGTCGTTCATCATTAAAACCCAACGATGTCGTTTTACCTTATAAGGATTATTGAAGACCTGAGGAAGCCACGCACGTGTAAAGGTTTGTTACAGAACGTGTAAAGCAGTTACAAGTTTGTTATACTAGACGTTATCTGGGCATCACCTTCCTTGACGTCATTTGTTCATCACTTTCCTCTCTTCCTTCTCTAATGTATCTATATATAGTTATTCATTCACTTGTATACTTACTCACTGTATTGTATTCTTTCAATATCAATAATATCTGAGTTCTCTCTCAACTATTTCTCTGTCTCTGTTTTTCTTTCTGTTTTGATTCATAGAGTAATAGTGAGATTAAGAGAGGTTTGTTTGAGAGATTGAGAGTGTTTCTTCACTTAGCTGCTCTATAGTGCTCATTCCGCTGAAACTAACCTTGCTAAAATTGCAGCAGCTCTCAACTACAGATTTAGGCATCACCTGACTTAGCTCAAACAGAGCGAGGACACAAGATCAAATGTCCAATGCCACACAGCAATGAAGAAGCAGGTGTTCAATAAATTCCCCACTATGCTTGCACATACAACACCAATCAACTATCAATTTATACCTCTTAGAAGGTTGTCAACAGTTGGGATTTTTCCAAGAGCTGTGTAGTCCACCCAAAGAACACCACCTTCCATGGACCTTGGCCCTTCAGATGCTCTTCCAAGGAAGGGTGCAAATTCCTGTATAATTCCTAAGGGCATCATAGTGCAATCAAACCTTAAATACTCCATTTCTTTACTGGCATCTACACTGTTCTATCAGGACTAGAAAAGGAAGGCAGGTTAAGATAAAGAATCTCAAATCCTGGAAAGGCTGAACGAATTGAGGATTCCATTGTCTACCCTCATTATTGACCATCTATTTGAAAATCCAATTTGGACGTTTTGAACCATATTGGGGTCACTATGGAACATTCAGTAAACACCTCCCCTCCCCCCACCCCTGCACCTCTTTTTTCGGGTTGGCGGAATTCTCATGATTGCCTACATGCATAAAGGCACACATGTATACAGACAAACACAACAAGAAAAGGAGAGAAAGGTTATATTTTTTTTTTTTTTATTTGTAAGTTACAAAAGCACTCCATTGGGTTTTGAGCCTATGACCTTTTCCTTCCATCATTCTTATGGCAGAAGGAAATACCATGTGATCTAGAGCTCATTGGCAGAGAGGGTATTTGAGACAGGATTTAAAAATCATCTAAAATTTCAAGAAAAATTAATCACAAAGATATCCAATTTTATGAATTAACAAATAGAAATGATAGGAAGAAAATAACAAAGTTAAAGTCACAATTTCAAAGAATAATAAAACTAAATGATTCAAAATCGTGTGGAATATATACAAATTTCACCCCAAAAAGTGGACACAAAATGATCAAAAATTTGATGAGCATAAACCAAAAAGAGAGAGAAGAAGAAGAATAAGAAAGAAACAACAAAGCATGCAGAGAAGTTGTGGAAACCAGTGTTGGTAAAAGCGAGGGGCGCACCTAAGCACAAAGACCTCTTGGGGCTTATGGGCGAAGCACAAAGTGCAAGTGCGCGCCTGATTGAAGTGAAGCGCACATTTAAAAAAATAATTTAATAAATTTAAAAATAATTATTAATGAGAAATGCAACAATCAAATGATCAAATTATCATAGAAATTGAAATAAAAATTTTTATATAATTCATATAACATTTAGATAAGCCCTACTTTTACAATTTTAACACAAAAATTGCAAATCAAGTCATTTTATTTTTTTTGGATAAGCTAGATATGAGTACTTCCATGTAATATCCTTTCTTAAATCTCCAATATCCATAATGGCCCTATGACTAATTAGTAATATTAGTTAATAATTTAATCACTTGTAACTCTATAGGAATTAATCTGCTATGTTCAACATCAACCACTAAAATATCTAAACAATTACCACAAATATGTTATATCGTACTTTTTTTTCCCATGAATTAGCTAAGAATACGAGGACATAGCAACATGGTAATTGGTACCAAGCAGATATCCAAAAGGGAAAAAATAGAATAAGAAGAAGAAGCTGGGTGGGTTACTGTTTCAAGAAGAAAAATCAAGAAAAAAAAAAAATAGGGAAGAATTGGGAGGTTGTGGGTTGGGTTTTAGCCATTTAGGACAAATTACATTCAAAATATCTTTTTTTGATAAGTAAGTTACACTAAAAACATGTCAAATCAATTGTTTATATCAATAATGTTAAGATCCTAAAGTTTTATTTCAGTTTTGATTTATTTTTTTGAAAAATATAAAAAAAAGCGTCAAAAAGTGCGCTTTGAGCTTTTTGAAAGAGCGCACCAAAAGCGCGCTTCTCTGAATGAGCCTAACTTTTGAGGCAAAAAGCATTGGAGCCTTGGGGCTTCGAGCTTTGAGCTTTGAGCTTAAGCGCGCTTTTAACAACACTGAGTGAAACTACAATCTTCACTTCACTGACAGGTCAAACAACTAGAAAAAGATTATGTTACATGCTATATCGTTGCATAGCCCATTACTTATATACTAAGAGTTTTGGTATGTAACAGAAACCATAATGTGAATAATAATGAGGAACCAAACCTGGAGCTTGTTGACAGCAGTAGTATAACGATATAGGAGTACACACATGCATTACTCCAGCAACTTAACACCATCCTCAAAGCTCAAGTTATCATGCCACTCATCATGAAGAATTGGCCTTGCAAGGTGATTCCCAAATCCATTGGCCACATGGTTGTCCTCAAAATTTACGTCTATCATGCTGACCTGGATAAGAATCACAAATTACAGATTGATTAATATCCTTAAATGCAAATTTCTTACAGTTCTGCAACAAATAAAAGGTATAGTTGAGGTTTACCATGCCAAGGTATTTCTGTCCATTTTTCACTCCACCAAGTATGAGTGAATTCCATAGTGGATTGAACTTGTTACGCCTATTATACATTACTCGGGTTAAATAGCTGTGCACCTCTTTAGGACCTAAAGAGTTCCTGTCATCCCACATGTTGTCATATAGACTGCAAAAATAATCCCCGATACCAACAATCACTTAGCAAGAAGTAGAAAACAATACAAGCAAACACAAATACCCATGTTAGAAATACTAAATGACTGAATTGTATTTTCTCAATAAAAGAATATACACGAGTGCCTTTATATGGGAGGCATATGAGTGCAGTACAAGTAAGAGTGTAGTACAAGAGTGTGCTATACAAGTAATCTATTTGAGCCTAAAGCCCATAACTATACACGTTAACAGCCCCCCTCAAACTCAAGGTGGATGTGAGACTAACTTGAGGTTGTTAACCAAAGTACGAATGCGTCCCTTAGGATGTGACTTGGTAAAGATATCTGCAAGTTGATCTTTAGAGGAGACTGAGATCAGCTTGAGAGCACCATGGACAAGATGATAACAGATAAAATGACAATCGATCTCGATGTGTTTAGTCCGTTCATGGAAGACATCATTGTGAGCAATATGAATGGCACTTTGGTTGTCACAATAAAGAGGAGTAGCAGAGGATGTAGACACACCTAAGTCTTTGAGAAGCCATCATAGCCAAAGGAGCTCAGATGTGGTATCAGCAAGGGCACGATATTTTGCTTCAGTACTGGAGTAGGCCATATGAGTTTGTTTCTTACTTCACCCAGAAATCAGAGAAGAACCAAGAAGAAAGCAATAACCAGTGGTGGACCTGCGATCAGTGGGATCTCCTGCCCAATCAGCATCAGAAAATGCATAGAGAATAAAAGGAGACTGAGCAGAGTAGAAAAGACCATGGAATAGAGTGCCCTTTAGGTATCGAAGAATGCGTAGAACAGCAGCATAGTGAGTCGATCGTGGTGCAGACAGATACTGGCTCACCTGGTGAACAGCATAGGAAATGTCTAGACGAGTGACAGTGAGATAAACTAGGCTGCCAACCAAGCGTCTGTAAAGAGAGAGATTAGGCAATGGTTTTCCCCCCTGAGGGAGTCAGATACGCATTAAGCTCAACTGAAGTGTCAACAGTTTTGCTATCATTGAGTCCTGCTCGAGACAACAGTTTAGAAGCATACTTGGCTTAAGTAATATAAAGTCCATCTGTAGAATGAGTGATTTCAAGACCCAAGAAGTAATTGATATGTCCAAGATCTTTCATCTCAAATTGCTGACTGAGAAAATCCTTCAGTTCTTGAATGCCACTAAGGTCATCACCAGTTATGATTATATCATCCACATATAGGAGAAGTAAAATAGTGCCTTTGTCAGTGCAACGAAGAAATAAGACAAAATCATAATGACTGGCCATGTAACCCAAGCGAGAGATGGTAGAGCTGAATTTGACAAACCAAGCTCATGGAGCTTGTTTAAGGCCATAAAGTGCTTGTTGAAGGTGACAAACCTTGTTTGAGTCAACAAAGAGACCAGGAGGAGGTTGCATATAAATTTCTTTACTTAAATCCCCATTAAGGAATGCAAGTTTGACATCCATCTAAAAAAGATCCTATTTACTGGCAGCAGCAACAGCTAAGAGGGCACGAACATATGAGATACGAGCAACCGGAGCAAAGTTCTCTTCATAATCAATCTCATACTCTTGTGTAAAACCTTTTGCAACAAGACGAGCTTTGTAGCGCTCAATAGACCCATCAGAGCGAGTCTTAATCTTGTAGATCCACTTACAACTAACCACAGATTTTTCGGGAGGGAGTGTCACCAAATTCCAAGTATGGTTTTTAGATAATGCATCAAGTTCCTCTTTCATTGCAATCTGCCATAAAAGGTCAATGGAAGTCTCACAATAGGTGTGAGGCTCGTGCAGTGTAGCAAGGGCAGTGTAACAATGATAGTGAAGTAAATGTGCAGGAATAGATCTTACCCGAGTTGAGTGACGAGGTGGAATGTCTTGTGCAAGATCTTCAGGCAGAGCAGGCGCAGGGGACCCAAGCTCAGGGTTGGGGTTGAATGGCTCGTCTTCGACTTGTTCATCTTCCACTTGTTCATTAAAGGGTGAACTGGGAAAATGATCAGTGATATCTGGTGGTTGGACAAAGAAGTCTACAGGAGAATCAGAAGCAACGATAAGAGGATCAGGAGCAGCTATAGAAGGAATATGTGCCTCATCTGGAAAAAGATCGAAGACAGAAGAGGAAAATAGGGAGACATGGAAGTGAGAGAGCTCGACAAAAAGGCGATGCTCCCAAAAGACAACATTACAGGAGATACGAAGATGATGAGAGACAGGATCATAACACTGATACCCATTTTGAGTTTTGTCATAGCCAATAAAACAACAAAGCCTTGATCGAGGCTCAAGTTTGTTATACTCATGTGGCTGAAGAAGAACGAAACAAGCAGAACCGAAGGAGTGAAGGTCGTGATAGTCTGGAGGTGACCCAAAAAGACGCTCATATGGAGTTTGATTTTGGATAACATGACTCGGAATGCGATTAATAGCATGAATAACACGAAGAGCAGCTTCGCCCCAAAAAGGAGCAGGAACTTTGGCAAAGAGAAGGAGAGCACGAATAGTGTTAAGAATATGACGAAGTTTTTGTTCGGCTCTACCATTTTGCTGAGAGGTACCAGGACAAGTTAGTTTATGAACAGTGTCATAGGAATGCAAAACAGCTTAGAGAGCATATTGAGTGTATTCAAGAGCATTATCAGATCGAAAAATTTTGATGCGTTTGGAAAACTGAGTTTCAACCATTTTTGCAAAATTAGAATATACTTCCAATAATTTAGAACGATGTTTCATATTAAAAATCCAGTTATAGCGAGAGTAATCATCAACAAAGACAACAAAATATCGAGACCCACCAATACTATAGATAGAGGAAGGCCCCCAAACATCAGAATGAACAAGGTCAAAAATATCAGTGGATATTGATTCACTAGTATTGAAATGCAAAGTTGGTTGTTTTTCTAACTGACATAAAACACAATCAAAATTTTCTGTAGACACTAAACCTAACAAACCTCTAGAAGCTAATTGTTGTACCCAAGAGGAAGATAAATGACCAAGTCAAGCATGCCAAAGTGCAAGGGAAGGAATTGAAGAAACTGTAGCAACGACAGCAATAGAAACTGTAGCAACGACAGCAATAGAAACAAGAGCAACAAGTGGAAGATGAAGGTTGTCTATGGGAAACATACGCCCAACTCTGGGACCGATCCCAAGCTCCTGCCCCGTCCTCAGATCCTGCACAATACACCCAAAATAATAAAAGATAATGCGATAACCCAACTCAGCTAATTGCCCCACAACAAATAAATTGTAAGAGAGGTCAGGAACATTAAAGACCCCAGGAACCGAGAGATTGGAGGTCGAAACAAAACCTATATTATGACCAGACATTGTGGAACCATTTGCTGTGCGAATATTAAGAGGGTGTGGTGCAAGTTTAAGTTCAGAAAATAAGGACGAGCGACGTGTCATGTGATTGCAACAAGCAGAATCCATAAGTCAAGAGATAGGAGACATACCAGATAAAGTTGAGAGAGAAGAGGAATAAGATGCATTACCAACCATACGAATGACATTGGTGATGATATTTATAAGGTCATCTCTGGAAATGGTGAAAGTGGATCCAGAAGACTAAGACTGTGCAGAGACGGGAGCCATAGGTTGGACACTTTCAGTGTTAGCAACTGTAGCAGCAGAAATGGAAATAGCTGATTCTTTGCGTTGATAGCAAGTCTCAATATTATGGCCAAAACGTTTGCAAAAATTGCAAAAACGTTTGTTGGATTGTTGGTGACGATTGTTGCAAAAGGAAGAAGACTTGTCCTTATTCTTCATTTAGAAGAAAAATATCCAAAAATGGACTGCAAAAATGAAATCTACGCGAAAAACTGGGTAATGAGCACCTGGACTGCAAAAGTCAACTCTAAGAAAGTCAATGGTCAACAGTCAAAGTCAAAGTCAATGGTCAACGTAAGATCAACTCATGTGATGACATCAGCAAGATGACGTAATCTGATGATGTCAGCTAGAGCTGACGTGGCAGTGATGACGTCAACAAGTGACCCAGCGGCGTGTGGCGATGCGTGAGGAAGACTGGCGGCACGTGAAGGTGCGTGCAGCTTGTGATCTTAGGCGCGGAATCTTTGTGCGACGCGTGAGGGCGCATGGGGCCTCTAATGGTGGTCAAGTTTTCACTGAATGGTAGATCGGCGAAGGACGATCTTAGTGATGCCTACAAAAACACAATCGGAGTATGGATCACGGGGGCGACGGTATGGCAGTGGTCTCGAGACTCTGAATGACAGCGGCTATAGGTCCAAACTAGAGACGATGACTAAGTTGCGTCAGAGATTTAACGGCAAATGGCTGCAACAGCAGTTGTAACAACGGAAGTAATTGTGAGTCTGGAATAACACTAATAGAGACAAGACTGCAATGAAAAAGTCAGAGCGATGGCTCTGATACCATGTTAGAAATACTGAATGACTGCATTGTATTTCTCAATAAAAGAATATACACGAGTGCCTTTATATAGGATGCATATGAGTGTAGTACAAGTAAGAGTATAGTACAAGAGTGTGCTATACAAGTAATCTACTTGGGCCTAAAGTCCACAACTATACCGTTAACAACCCAGAAAAGATAACAGGGAAGGGACAAAAATTGTGATGTTCCAGCTTTTGCTACTTTCCAAATACTTTTTTCCTCTTAAAACAGCCTACTTACATTAGCTCATCAAGATAACGTAGAATCTCCTGAAAATCACTAATTTCTCCACTTGCACCAAGAAGAGAATGTTTTCCAACTGGCTTCAGTCGCTCAACACTCTTGTATTGCAGGGTATATCCATAAAAACCTGCCAATTAATCCACACATGATAATGAAAAACCAATAGAAAAGTATTTCGTTGTTATAGATGAGCACGAAAAAGTGCATATCCTAAAATGTTTCTAATGAGTCATGACATCCAAAATCAGAAGTTTTGGAACAAGTTAATAGCAATTCCGGGTCAGGAGAAATACAATATATCTCACAAATAAAGATGCACCTCAGGCGGTATAGAAAAACCGAAACAGGAAGAAAAGAGTTGACGGTAGATGATGGTAACCATGGGTGATAGAACACATCTAGTCACTACTCTAACAAGTAAACAAATTGCCATATGATTCAGACAGAAAATAAATTGCCATATGCATATCTGGGATCAAAGGCAGAAGAATTAATTACCCTCAAATCAGCAAACACAATGTACAACCACCCTAACCCTGACTCCCAAATGAACTGCTGAAACTTTGAAGTGTGTGCAACATTGCCACTCCTTTGAAGTTATCTGTTGCACACTACGCATACCATAGATGATAGTATTTACAAAACTGGAAAGAAAGCACTAAATAATAATAATAAAATCCACCAATATGGAATGGTCAGCCACAAGGTAAAAAAAAAAAATAAATAAACCAAGGTTGAACAGGGAAATCAAAGACTTAATAAATTCAAGTAACATAACTTCATTAAAAAAAGACCAAAAGGGGCATGTCTCCAAAGTACACCATGATTATACAAGAGGGACGCTTAAAAATTAGCAGAAAACTTATCTTCCAAGAGAAGCAATTAATGGAAATCTTTTAAAAAAAATAAAATAAAAATAAAAAAGTCCCAGTGAAGGAAAGTGAGAAATCAGCCACTAAGCAAAATGTAACTGATAAGGGTTAAATTGTAAACTCGCTAATGGGAGGCATAGAGCAACGTTCAAGTAAACCAGTCAGGTTTGTTAGGTCCAATGCAAGCTACGACAGTGGAGTCTACAGCTTTAAATTGATGGGGTCAACTCTAGAAGACGAAAAGCTGACAGGCACAAGCTGAAGGAGATACACGAGACTGAAGGGTTTGGCATAATCTTGACTTGATCTCCATGTACGTATAAGGAAATGTCTAGTGTTCCAAGGTTAGCAAGAAGACTCCTACAAGGAAAGGGTTCCATAAAATACCGGCTTCTATAAGGAAAAGACTTCTAGCCCAAGGAAGAGATGCCAACCCTCTACTACTATAAGAGCTCTAATACCCCAGTTCTGGCACTCTAGAGTTGTGAGAAAGGTTCTAACTTGACCTTTAGAGGGTATTTGGCTGGCACCACACCGGTGCTCTCTGTTAGGTCTTCTCTTTTAGTTGTGCAGGTGTTGTTTTGAGCTTACGAGGACCGTGTGGCTCATTGGTGATTTTTTGGCATCATCAGTTGGTGCCGTCTATGGGGAGCTTTGCAATTTGAAAGCCACATTATCGCTTCCCGGACAAAAAGTTGCATGGTACTTACTCGCTCGATGGCGACCACCAATAACGTTTAGGGAGAAAAACCACGACCCACCGCCTTAGAGAGGCAGGTCCAAACCCTTACAGTGGCAGTGGAACGTCTCACCAAGCAGAATCATGACCTAGAAGAACAGCTACGGCAGAAGAACGCAGTGATGGGTACCCAAGAGGAAGACCAAGAGGGTACCAGCGCTGAGAGAAGAAATCAAGAGAGGCCGGAAGGTAGCAACGCCCTAAGTAGACCAGAACAACAGGATATGAGCCGACCATCTGTCACGGACATGGCTTCACCGCACATTGTTGTAAAGATGCAGATGATGAAAGAACGAATGGACCTTATGATGAACGCTCTCAAAGGACGAGTGTCTAGCGACCTTGACGATTTGGTCCACCGAACCGATTCGCCTTTCACCACATCCGTCAACTCCTTCCCCCTATAACAGAAGTTTCGCATGCCACAGATAGAAAGCTACGATGGAGCGAAGGACCCTCTTGATCACCTAGAGACTTTCAAGACCTTGATGCACCTTCAAGGAGTAGCAGACGAGATCATGTGTAAGGCCTTCCCTACAATGCTGAAGGGTCCTGTGAGAATTTGGTTCAACCGGTTGACGCCTAACTCCATCAGCATTTTCAAAGAGCTAAATGCCCAATTCACTTCACACTTTATTGGAGGGCACGGTATAAAAAGTCTATTGCATGCTTAATGAGCATTAAGCAACGGGAAGATGAGATGATGGGGTCTTACATAGCACGCTTTAACAAAGAGGTTCTTTCAATCTATAAAGCCAACAACAAGATACTCGTAGCCGCTTTCACAAATGGGCTGCGGAAGGGTAAGTTCCTATTTTCACTATATAAGAATGACCTAAAGACTATGTCAGATGTGCTTTACAGGGCAACCAAGTACATGAATGCTGAAGACGCACTTCTGGCCAGAAAGGAGAAACCCAAAAAGAGAGAAAGGCAGGAAGATACCCGACATGACAGAGGATGGAAGATGACAAGAACTGGAGAACGAAGGGATGACAGGTGCTCTAAGTCCCTTACGGGAAGATTCACAAGCTTCACTCCGCTAATCACCCCAATCGACCAAGTCCTAATGCAAATTAAGGACAAGGGAAACTTGACCTTCCCTAGAAAGCTGAAGGGAGACCCCAACAAACGGTCTAGAGACAAATATTGTCGTTTCCACCGCTATCATGACCATGATACAGCCGACTGCTACGACTTGAAATAGTAGATCGAAACCCTCATCAGACAAGGGAAGTTATAGAAATTTTTCAGCAGGGAGAGAGCAGACCCGCCCCCTCAAGAGCAGGCTCCCCTACGGGACAACAAGCGTCCCAGACATCCCTTAAGAGACATAAGGATGATTGTGGGGGGCACACCAACCACCGGCTCATCCAAAAAGGCTCAAAGGACTTACCTCAAAATGGTTCAGAACGTTCAGCTCACGGGCGTCGTCCCAAAGATGCCGCGGGTCGACAACCCCATTATTGGTTTCTCGAAAGAAGATGCCCAACATCTTCACCATCCGCATAACGACGTGCTTGTCGTTAGCATCCAGGTAGGAGACTATAACCTGTATTGGGTCTCGGTTGACAACGAAAGCTCCGCAGACATTCTCTACTACCCGGCGTTCCAATAGATGCGGATCAACAGAGAACGGCTAGTTCCAACCAACGCTCCACTGGTTGGGTTTGGAGGAAAAAAAGTATAGCCCCTAGGCGCGGTCACATTGCCTATCACAATTGGAGATTATCCTCAGCAAATCACTAAGAATGCTACATTCCTCGTTGTCGATTGCTCCTTTGCTTACAACGCCATCATAGGATGACCTGCTCTCAACTCATGAAAGGCCGTAACTTCAACCTACCACCTAATGATCAAATTCCCCACTGAATGCGGAGTAGGGGAATTGTGAGGAGACCAAATAGTTGCGCGCGAATGCTATATTGTAATGCTAAAGATGGATGACCATCTACAAACCATGAGCATAGAAGAACAACGGACGAGGGCGAAACTTGTAGAGAGGCTCGAGGAGATAACCCTCGATAGCTCCAGTTTAAACAGGACCACAAGGATCGGCACTCTCAGCAGCCCAACGGTTCGCTCAACACTCATAGCTTTCCTCAAGGAGAATCAGGATGTGTTTGCTTGGAGTCATGAAAACATGCCAGGAATCGACCCGTCAGTCATGGTACATAAGCTGAATGTGTCACCTTCTTTTCCATTCGTCTGACAGAAGAAGCAAGTGTTCGCCCAAGAACGAGATCGAGCAATAGCAGAAGAAGTCAGCAAGTTACAAGAGGCAGGCTTCATCAGGGAAGTATACTATCCCGATTGAATAGCAAACATAGTGATGGTCAAGAAAGCCAACAGGAAATGGAGGATGTGCATAGACTTTACAAACCTGAACAAAGCATGCCCCAAAGATAGCTACCCTCTCCCTTGAGTCGACATACTGGTAGACTCTACGGCTCAGCACTAGCTACTGAGCTTTATGGATGCCTTTTCAGGTTATAATCAAATCTGAATGGATGAAGCAGACCAGGAGAAGACTTCATTTGTTACCAGCCAAGGTCTTTTTTGTTACAAAGTGATGTCATTCGCCCTTAAGAACGTGGGCACGACATACTAAAGGCTTATGAACAAGATGTTGACGAGCCAAATAGGAAGGAATGTTCAGGTCTACGTCGACGACATGTTGGTCAAAAGCCTAAGAGAAGAGGACCATCTGAAGGACCTCAAAGAAACATTCGACACCCTTCGCTCCTACAACATGAAGCTTAATCCGAATAAGTGTGCATTCGGAGTGACAGCAGGGAAGTTCCTAGGCTTTATGGTGTCTCAAAAAGGTATCGAGGCCAACCCAGACAAAATTAGGGTCATAATAAAGATGGCCTCCCTGAAGGAGGGAATTTGCAGAGTAGACTGATGAGAGGGTTCTATGTAGTAAGCTAGGCAACGTTTTAAAATTTTAAGAAAAATAGCATCTCAAGTTTTAGAAACTCGAGATTCATATTAAAACTCGAGTCCCAAAGACTCGCTTTGTGAGTGTTTAGCTAGATGACTTAGACTGAGAATGCCAGCGGCGTTTTTAAGTCGTATAGTGACGTTTTAAAGCCCTAAAATTTTTTTATAAGTGTGCTCACCCCATACCAGGTTCAGGGAGCACTATAATGGCGTTTTTAAGCCCTATAATGACGTTTTAAAGCCCTATAGCCGCGTTTTTCTGCAATTTATGGAACTCGAGTCTTTAAAACTCGATTTTCACGTGGATTTTTTCAGCCATTCTCTTACAAATCGAGACTTAAAAACTTGAATTTCATCTTGAAACTCAAGTTTTAGATACTCGAGACGCTAGTTTTCAGCATTGTTTTGAAACATGACAACTAACTAAATTTTTTGACATTTATTGTTATTTGGAAAGGGAGTTCCCCCTGAAGAGCATAAAAGAAGTGCAAAGTTTAAATGGCAAAGTAGTCACCCTAAACAGATTCGTATCAAGAGCGATAGATAAGTGTCTACCCTTCTTTCGCACGCTAAAGAAATCTTTCGAGTGGACAGCTGAATGTCAACAAGCATTCAAGAAGCTGAAGGCTTACCTCTCTTCCCACCCCCCCCCCCCCCCCCCGGTCGCTGCTAAGTCCTTCACAATAGGGGGATGAGCTTTTCCTCTATTTGGCTGTCTCCCCGGCAGCCGTCAGCGCGGCCTTAATCAAGTAAGAAGACAAGGTTCAAAAGCCCGTATACTATGCCAGCTAGGCATTTCGAGGTGCAGAGGAAAGGTATCCACCCATGGAAAAGCTTACCTTCACTTTAGTTACGACAGCCCGTAAACTCAAGCCGTACTTACAAGCCCACATGATAATCGTCCTAATCGACAAGCCCTTACAGTGGGCGATGAGCAACCCCGAAGCCGCTGGTTGGTTGGCACTATAGGTGATAGAGTTGAGTGAGTATGACATTCAGTACCGCCCGCACACCGCCATCAAGGGGCAGGTCGTCACTGACTTCATAGCAGA
Source organism: Quercus glauca (assembly GCA_023736055.1). NCBI lineage: Eukaryota > Viridiplantae > Streptophyta > Magnoliopsida > Fagales > Fagaceae > Quercus > Quercus glauca. Next base: position 15,919,437 of record CM043318.1, on the reverse strand, counting down.
ATTTACTAACAGGGAAGACAAGGGGGCAGATGAATGTCCACAATGGAGTATACATACAAACGGGTCATCCAACAGGCAGGCCAGGGGTATAGGTGTCGTGTTTCTCTCTCTTGAAGTAGACCAGATCGAATGTATGGTCCGCCTCGACTTCCCTACCACCAACAATGAAGCGGAGTACGAAACTTTAGTGGCAGGGCTTAATCTCGCCAAAGTAGCAGGAGCCGCAAGCGTGGTTCTTACTGCGACTCTTAGGTCGTCACTAACCAAGTAAATGGGGATTATGAGTGCAAAGGCGAAAGAATGAAGAGATATCTAGACCAAGTAAGGAGAAAGGTAGATGAGCTGAAGGCCAAAATTATCCAAATCCCCAAAGGAGAGAACGAGCAAGCCGACCGACTTGCTAAAGCCGCTTCAGCCAAACATATGACTACTCTTGATAATGTACTCTCTTTTGTTCAACTTTCCCCACTAATAGATTCCGTAGATGTGCAAGAGATAGGTTCCGAAAGCAATTGGACCATGCCATTAGTCTCTTACTTGAAAAATGGCATCTTACCAGACGAAAAAGAGGTCGTAAGAAAGCTGAAGGTCCGAGCAACACAATTCATCTTGATGAAGGATGTCTTATATAAGAGAGGCTTCTCCCGCTCGTACCTAAGGTGTTTGGGTCCTGAGGAAGCGAACTACGTCATGAGAGAAGTCCACGAAGGGATCTACAGAAACTACTCAGGGTCATGATCATTGGCACACAAGCTGATTCGATCGGGGTACTACTAGCCCACCATGCAAAAAGACACTCAAACTTATGTCAAAGCCTGCGACAAATGCCAAAGATTCAGCAATATCATTAGATAGCCGATCGAAGAATTGACCCCTATGATAGCCCTATGGCCGTTCGCTCAGTAAGGGTTAGACATTATGGGATCGTTCCCAATAGTGGTACAACAGTTGAAGTTCCTAATAGTGGGCATAGACTACTTCACAAAATAGGTGGAAGCTAAAGTCTTAGCCACCATTACGGAGAAGCACGTAAGAAGCTTCATCTGGAGGTCCATCATATACAGGTTTAGGATCCTTAGAGTCTTAGTCTCAGAAAACAAGAAACAATTTGACAACAACTCTTTCCAGGATTTTTGCTCGCAGTTAGGGATCAGAAATCATTACTCCTCCCCCACCCATCCTCAAGCCAACAAACAGGTTGAAGTCACAAACCGATCCTTGCTCAAAATCATCAAGACTCGGCTCGAGGGGACAAAAGGTACATGGCCTGAAGAGTTGCCAAGCATATTATGGGCGTATAGGACAACGGCGAGGATGCCCACAAGAGAAACACCATTTCGGCTAACATACGAGAGTGAAACAGTCATTCCAGTCGAGGTTGGAATCACAAACTACAGGGTGGACAACCATGATGAAACAAAAAACAATGAGGCTATGCGTCTACAACTTGATCTAGTTGACGAAGTCCGAGCGACAGCAAAATAAAGGCTCGCACGGTACTAGGACTGCATGGCTAAGCACTATAACTCCCGGGTCTGACATAGAGACTTTCAGGTCGGAGATTTCATTTTAAGAAGGGTCATGGGCGCTGCTAGAGACCCTACCCAAGGAAAGCTTGGCCCCAACTGGGAAGGACCCTACTGAATCACGTCATGGCGGAGGAAAGGCACCTACCATCTGGAAACGATGGACGGACGGACACTACACCATCCATGGAACGTCGAGCATCTATAGAAGTACTACCAGTAGAAAGGATGGCACGAAGAGTGGCACCCCTTTATTTCTAGTTTACCTTAGTTAATTTTAGCTATACTCCTTAGTTTCTCTATTTACTTTAGTTTTTGCTACAATAACTCTTTTAAAGCCCAAGGGGTACGTCTTCTTCTTTTTAAGAACTACTTTTTCTACGAATGTATGGTTTATTATAATAAGAGGAGTTTATTCAGATATGGCTAAAGTGTTTATCTATGGAAAATTGTCCACAAAGTAGACGACCCTAATATATAGTCTAACAAATGGACGACTTCATCTCAAGAAGATGAAAAATTATCAAGTCCAAAAAGTGGACAAGCTTATTAATGTCCATAAAGTGGACAGCATTGTTATAGTCCATAAAGTGGACGACTTTATTATTCAAGCCCATGATATGGGAAACTTCGTCCCAAGAGGATGAAACATTGTTAAAGTCCCTAGAAGGGACAAAATAAAAGTCCATAAAGTGAATAGGGTTGTTGGTGCATAAAGTGGACGCATGCATTACTTAATAAAGTGGACAAAGTCATTAAAGCTAATGGCTTCATAAAATTACCATTTACTTAAAAGTGGTCATTGAAGTTGACGGCTTCATAAAAATACCATTATTTAATAATAGATGAGTTTCCCAAAGTCCACAAGTCAGACGTCCATGAAAGTTAATGAGGTTATAAAGTAGACGGACTTATCAGTTCTTGAAATAGGCAAGTTCTCTCCAAAAGAACAAATTATGATTATAAAATCCACAAGACAGTGGACGAACCTATAACTAAATAGATAAGTCCATAATCATGCACAAAAATGGATGAATCAATACTATTAAGTCTTGATCCATGGCTAAGCTAATGAGCTCAGTAAACAGCCAGGAAATAGTCATTAAGTATACAAAGCATATGTCCCTAGATAGACAACTCTACCGTGTAAAGCAGGCGGGTTTGTCTCTGACTTATGAAAGCATAGCATACAAACACAAGGAATAAGCATATAGACAAAGAGCAATGCATACATGTTAAAAGTGACGGATACCAAGTACCATAAATAAGAGTAAATCACTTACAAATAAAGGCCCAAAAACAAAGGGGCACTTAAAAACATTGTCTACAAATTGAATAGAATAATAAGACTAGGACAAAGCAGTAGGAACATCTTTGGAGATCCCGTCATCTTTATCCTGAGCAAAAGGATTTTCTGCATCTAAAAGCTCAATGGACGGGTTGGAAGAAGAAATAGGAGGATTTGTAGCAGGCTGAGCTAAAACGACACCATCATCTTTGAGAGGAAGGTCCAAGTCTGTGGGCTCGTCGCCTTCATCAACGACGGTGTTGCCAGCAAGAGTCGTCGGTATAAAGTCATCCAAAGTAATCCTAGATAGGTCCAACTCTGGGAAGGCTGACGCGACTTGTTTGAGGCAATCTTCAAACCCAGTGCCATAATATTCAGCACAGGAATAGATGAATGATTGCGATGCCTTGAATTCCTGAACCGCGTCAATCCCAGCCTTCTCCACCTACTTGCATAAGGTCGTTAGCTCTTCCTCTAGCTTCTCCTTCTAACGATCTGCCCCTTCCAACTTCTCCCTCATCTCCTTTAGATCATGGTTCAAAATATGGACGACCTCCTTGTACTGTTCCTACTGGTCCATTAGGTTAGTATTATGCTTCCTAACCCGGCTGACAACATCTTCCTTGGTCGCACACCGGTCCTGAAATGCCTTGACACGTACCAGGGCCTGAAAAAGATACGGTCGTCAATCAATGAACAACCAAAATAATAATAATAATAATAATAATAATAATAATAATAAGATAAAGTTAACCAAGGAAGAAAGCTTACCCAGGTGAGATCAAAAAAAGCTGATGCCCCCAAGTCCTCCGTCCCTAGCTGAGCACAAGGATCTATGTCTGTTGGCTTTATAAGAGACTCTACTTCCTCGACAGCATAGTCTTTATGGGTGAGCAAGCAATGGGGTCCCTCAGTGACGGGACCAGAAGAAGTCATTATCCCCTTCCCTGCACCACAGCTCGACTTGGGGGGTGACTTCTTCTTAGGGTGCACATCCCCAAGAGTGACGACTACCTTTTTAAGAGGACGGTCGTCCTTCTTGTCAAGCTTCCTCTTGGTCGGACCCTTCGTAGCGACCTTGGGGGCTGACGAAGACATCAACTTCCCTTAGCCTTCTTTTCTTCTTCTTTTTTATGAGCAGCAGCAGCCCTCACCCTTTGTTCGCCTTCATTTTTCCAAAAGACAACAAACGTGCGTTAGAAAAGCAGACGTTAAGAACAAAAGTGACAGGGATAATAGAAAATCTGCTCACGACGACAAGAGTATTCGTCCAATTTGCGAGTTTCTGGTGTTGGCACGGGACCCCCGCAATGAGCATACAAGGTGTCGAGCATGATGAGATCTCGGCACTTCCGATCGTCCAACGGAATTTCTATTACTCTGAGAATAAAGTCTTCTTTCTCCTCTATTATATGAGGGTGAATGCTAGCTGAAACCAAGGAGAATAGGCAGTGTTAGAAGCTTGGAACGAACAAACAAAGGAAAAAGAGCAAACGAGATTATCCTGAATCCCTGACAAAAGCCCAAGTGTTGTCAAAATAACCATGGGGCATCGTCTCCCATTCTTCCTGACGACACTCCCAATCCGTCCCCTGAACAAAAAAGTATCTACTTTTTCAGTTTCTATTAGAGTCTGGCATATCAGACACTAGTCTCAAGTCCTTCTCTCGGATGGCAAAATGATATGTCCCCTTAGAAAAGACGATGTGTTGGTGTTTGTAGCAATAAAAGAACTCATCCAATGAAAGCTGACGGTGCCCTCCACTCAGACGACCCCATAGGATCTCGGCACCTATGAAGATCCTCCAGGCATTCGGAGCAATTTGGTTAACGAACAACCACATAAAATCAGCCAACTGACGGCGCAAAGTCGTCAGTGGCAGTCTAAGCCCTGCAACAAACATGGCGTCATACATACTAACATCTGCAGTCCTCCCCGTATAGCACCTTTCATTTTTTCTAGGGAGACGGATTGGGATATGGTATGGGATTTGGTAACGGGTACGCAACTCCTTGAAAACCTTGTCACTCATCGTTGGTGGAAATTTATTGACGGCTCAATTTTCGGGAAGGATGAAGGGACGGTTGCCTCCAGGACTTCCTAAAGTTCCCTCACAGGATTCCTTGTCCCCTTCATCTTCGTCTCCGTCACTATCCCTCTCCTCTTTTCCCTCCTCAACTTCACTTTCCACACTTGCTATGTTCTCCTCACCTTCCTCTCCATAACTTCCAACTTCCTCGTCAGGAGATTGGGTTGACGTTTCCCTCTCTGACGACCAAGAAAAGCCCTCGGACTCATGACCTGAACTAAATGCCTCGTCGTAGCCCGCTCTTTCGTGGATTGATGACTGTTCTCTTGTCGCGTCACTTGAAATCTGACTACCTACAAGTGATAGATTCATTCTAAGAACCTAAGATGATGGCCTCACTAGGAAGTCAATCAATTAGAATAAAATACATATGTATAAGACAAAGGAGAAAGAGAACTTACAAGTGTCTTTTGAAGCAACGATTCCAAAAGCGACGATAGCAGCACTGGTGGCGGTGTCAACGAATTGACAGAGTAAAGGCATCGAGTTTGCTCTCCAGAAATCAGTAAAGATGAAATAGGAGAAATGAGGGAAGGAAGCGAGTTATATATAAGGAGAAAAATGCACGGAAGATGAAGCAACGCCCTCGTCCAGAAGCGGAGCCAACCGAAAAGCGCCATGTGTCCAAACATTTAATGATGACTACTCGAGGAGTCGCCCTTAAATGATTTTTTTTCTCTCTCCTGGCCAAGAAGAAAATTAACAATGAAGTTCAACTCCATAACCTGTTAGCTTATGCTGACAAAGCTATGGAGTATGGGGCAGCTGATAAGGGTTAAATTGTAAACTCGCTAATGGGAGGCATAGAGCGACGTTCCAAGTAAACTCGTTAGGTTTGTGATGTCCAATGCAGGCTACGATAGTGGAGTCTACAGCTTTAAGCTGATGGGGTCAACTCCAGAAGATGAAAAGCTGAAGGAGATACACGAGACTGAAGGGTCTGGCATAATCTTGACTTTATCTCCACGCATGTACGTATAAGGAAATGTCTTATGTTCCTTGCTCAGCAAGAAGACTCCTACAAGGAAAGGGTTCCACAAGATACGAACTTCTATAAGGAAAAGACTTCTAGCCCAAGGAAGAGATGTCAACCCTCTACTACTATAAAAGCCCAATACTCTTATAAACCAAGGTACGCGTAATTTACCCCAGTTCTGGCACTCTAGAGTTGTGAAAAAGGTTCTAACTTGACCTTCAGAGGGTATTTGGCTGGCACTACACCGGTGCTCTCTGTTAGGTCTTCTCTTTTAGTTGTGCATGTGTTATTTCGAGCGTACAAGGACCGTGTGGCTCATTGGTGATTTTTTGGCATCATCAGTAACCATCTTTGGCTAGCATTCATTCTTTGGTTTGACATGTTTCACGCATTTTGCAAGTGCCATGGACTGAATGTGTCCAAGCATTTGAAATTAAAATATATCATAGAGAAAAAACACTAGTAGAATATGCATTAACCATGTCAAAAAATAGAAGATAAATAGCAAATTTGCCTTTGTGAATATAAAACCAAAACCAAAACCAAAATATATTCTTGTTCTTTTTCTTTTTTCTTTTTCTTTTCTTTTCTTTTATTCATTTTCTTAAATTTCTCAGTAGCCAAAGGGGTCCAAGAACGATATCAATCAAGTCATAAATAGAAGGAAAAAAATGAATATATGAAATTGCAATTAATTATGAACTGATTTAGTATCTAACCTCCCATGTCAGCAGCCATAGGAATTCCATCCTTGTATTTGATAGCAACTACAGATGTACCAATGACATATGGATTCCTAAACAAACAAAAAGGGGTTAAAAACCTTTTTTTTTTTTTAACATAAAATTTATGTTGTTAAAGATAACAAGCCCAATCCAAGTCAAGGCCCCAATCCTACTTCTACTTGATGTGCAAGCAAAGTATTATACTTATAAAGCAAGTCTTGTAACCATGGTGAAATGTATAATTAGTCTAGGGTTTAGCCTCCTCTAAATATTTCACATTTAGAGGTAAAACCCAAAGAGAGAGGTGGAGCCTCTTTTACAAACTGAATTTGCTATAACACTCTGCTTATTCAGAAGTTGTAAAAACTCAAAGCTTTTAAAGATGAAGAAAACTAAATAGAACTTAGTTTTCTTATTAATGAGTAAAAGTGGTTGCTTTATTTCACATTTAGAGGTAAAGCCCAAAGAGGGAGGTAGAGCCTCTTTTACAAATTGAATTTGCTATAACACTCTGCTTATTCATGAGTTGTAAAAACTTAAAGCTTTTAAAGATGAAGAAAACTAAATAGAACTTAGTTTTCTTATTAATGAGTAAAAGTGATTACAAGCAACGGAGAATAGATAAAAAAAATTTAATCCCTTATATACAAAATCTGGAAAAGAAATAAGCAAAACTAACTAACTTCCTTGATTAAGCAGGAAAACTATTTTAATCTAACCACTAATTTCAAGCTAACACATGGACTTAATTCATAATAGAAATTAGAACTAATCTGTCTAAGCGTTTCACTAAAACAATTATTGCAAAACACAATTGTGTCACTAAGTGTCATCAGGTCCTCATTTACACAAAACGACCTCGTTTCTTCTTCAGTCTCACTCAGTCTTCTTTTGCATTTTGTACTCTGGACTTGTATCTTCATTTCAACAGTAATTAATATGCCAAAGTTGGTTTCCAAATTTTTTTGAGCCTTCTTTTGCACGCACACCTCTCCAAGAAAAAAAAAAACAAAAATCGGCTAGATCCAATAGAGATACACGTAGCTTTAAAACAATGGCCTTTCATGCTTCCAAATCATATTAGGACTAGCATTCACAACAACTGCCCTCCCAAGTATGGAATGTGATCCAATGAACAGTATCTGCATGAAGAAAAAAAAAAAGGTTAAGATAAAATTAAGATATCCAGGCCAACAATGTAAGTAAACTAACAAGTAATAACACCAATAGTGACACCAAGGAATTGTAAAAGGTAATAAAAAACTTAAAAGCCATTTCAAGGAAAGATCCTTCACATAAGTTCATGATATTTGCAAACAATTTAAAGCACACAATTCCAAGAAGATAAGGACATGCCTGGTCCTTCTCTTGACATATAGCCTACTATCTTGAAATATAAAATAAACATATTGCAGGAACATATTTGCAAGAAAATGTTTCCCGAACAGCCTATTCATTGGGAATGTGACGAGACTTTTCTAATATTTTTAATTCCTCCTTTACTCTATGTTCCCTTTTTCTTTAGGAAATATTTGAAAACAAAAAATGACCACTCTAAAATTAAAAATGCAAAGGGAGTTCAAATCTCAAAAATTCTTGAACGCGGCGAATAACAGATTGGAAGAATATTGTAATCATAGAAAACTGAATTGGATGATCATAAGATTGAATGCCTGTTAGATTGGGAAGATTATTTAACATCTTATGAACTCAACTTACCGTCTTCCCGTTACTAGTTTGAATCTCAGCTTCCTCTCCAATTACATTTATTATTTATCCATCAATCCAAACTATAATTCTGGATCTCCAACCCAAACGTGAGAGCCAATAACAATGTTCTTTGGCATGCCCTGTAGCAGTTGAAATTTACAATATTATACCTGCTTAAGATCAAAGCTGATACACAGATATAAATTTTCTTATCATTTTTTTAGGGTAAGAATAGAACACACACACACACACACACTCACAAGTAACATTATAGAAATTTGTTATATGCATATACAAATGCTAGCATTGGTGTGTGCCACAACAAACATTGATGTTTACATTCAATAAAAATGAAGCTCAAGAGGGATTTCACGTTTTAGCTCATAAATTTCCAAACAAAGAAACCATGTAGATAGAGATCTCAATGGGTATTAACGCACTTAGATATAGTTCATTCAAGATTTTATAGCAAAAGTTTAAACCTGTAGTTGAAAAATAACCAAGCATAGATATCATTATGATCATTTTTTATTTATAACATTATCAATCTACTGAGAAATGAGAACCATGTGGATATCCCTACTACAATTGGCACTATTGTCAGCTGGCCCCAATGTATTAATTTGAATTCAGATGATGTATATATTTCAAATAATTTCTACTTCAATGGGAGTTTTACAAGAATAGCATGCATGCAAACAAAATGTCTGTAAATGCCATCACCCATTTTTCTTTTGTAAATCCAGCAACCTAATGCTTTTTATTTCTGAATTTTCACAATTTGTTATCAACAAAAGTAACAATGTCAGAGACACCAAGGTTCAATTGATGTTTGAGAATTGATCTGTAACAACTAAATCCCTGGCTATGAACAAGATTGCACAGTAAACACTAATTTTTTTCCCCCTGAAACTCATGAAATGAAAACAAAAACATAACATAAGGAACCGATAAACCCAGCAACCAAACATGGGCATAGAGGACACAACCCAATAAAATCTCCACCAGCCATTGACACACACGCACATTCTACTGACGTGTCTAATTGAGCTGTCCAATTCTTGAGCATTAGATCAATTGAATGGCTAGGATAGCATTAGATCAGTGCTTCAACTTCAAAAGCCATGAAAGCTGCTTTTTATCACTATCAACCTTATCGACTCCAACAATGCTCATATAAACATTTTTTTATCCATAATTACCAATACGCCTCCACTAAATAATGAGGTTTTTACGATTCATTTCACACATTCACAAATCTCTCCCCCAAAACCCTAGCCCCAATTTCCAATTCCACACAACTCAAAACCCTAATCCTAACCTCTTGGCCCTAATCCAATCCAAGCTCCCATCTTTCAAATCCTCCTCTTCTGCTTAGGAATCGAAGCCACTAGCTCCATCAGAGCAAGTCTCGGCAATCATCGATGAGCTCTCAGGTTTCACTCTTCTCGAGGTCTCAAACCTCGTCGAAGTTCTTCGCGATAAATTGGGGATCACTGAGATGCTGACGATGATGCCAGGGATGGTCCCTGGAGGACTGAAGGGGAAGGGCGGTGGTGTGGCGAAGAAGGTGGAAGAGAAGGCGAAGAAGACTATATTCAATGTGAAGCTCGAAGGGTTTGATGCCGCGGCGAAGATCAAGGTAATCAAGGAAGTGAGGATTTTTACCGATTTGGGGTTGAAGGAAGCTAAGGATTTGGTGGAGAAGTCGCCTACGTTGTTGAAGAAAGGCATGACTAAGGAGGAGGCCAACTCGATTATTGCTAAGATGAAGGAGGTTGGCGCCAAAGTTTCGATGGAATGAGGTTGATATGTAGCCTTAATGCTTAAAGTTCAATGCTGCTAAGAGAAATTTATTACTAGCTAATTTGGAAGAGTTCTTAGAGATTATTATAGAGTGTAGCTAGCAAGGTGCCTAGGCGTCTAATTGGCTAGAAGGGAGATGTGTAGCTTAGTGGGTGGGTTTGTATAGCACATGGAGCCAATAGAGGGAATAAATACATGACAACTGATATATATAATCTAAAATCCACTCTCTGCCCTTGTTAGTAGTCAGTGAATGGTGACCTATTTGTAGGTGCATTCACTTGAGGCACGTTCCAAAGATTTCCCGCAATGAGAGCCTAACAGATGGTTTATTGGTAGTAAGCCGATTAATAAATGGATGATCATAGGGTGGTTGATATTGAGTTCCGCTTTCTGTTCTGCGTTTGTAATTCAATATTTGTAAACGGTACATCTTCAATTTTATGATCATACTATCCTATTTTGTAGATATATCCAAATTCCACATGGTTATGGTATTCTAGTGAAAAGGTTGCTTTTGCTTTATAATTTATATGCTTATGTGTTTCTGTATAGAAGCTTGGTGCTACAAATGTGATGAGGAAAATACAGAAAATCATGAACTTGAAAAAAATTGGAATTATCTCGGAAAGGATATGGAAAGATCTTTTAGTAAAAAATTTGTAAAACCTTCTCACTTACTCTCTCAAGTGGAATATAAGCATTTGAATATCATAAATCAAGAGGACTGTGTTATTTGTGCTGACAGCTTACAAGTTAGATCTGATAATGAAAGTAAAAGTTGTGTCAATGAGTTTTAACATTTAACGGAAACAAATTCTGTAATGGGAGATTATTGCAAGTTGGCAGTAGTTTTGTTATGGATGTTTGGTGGTGATTGAGTAAACCTGTCTAATCAAGGATGGAGTTTGCATTTCTGATGTAACACCCCGGTTATCAATTGTAATTTGGAAGAAGCTTGATGGGCAGATTGGTAATTTTACTTGCTAGATATTTCAGGGGCAAGCTTGAAAATAGGGATGGCAATTTTGCCCCGCCCCGCTTAACCCGCCCCTCCCTGCTTCTCCCCGCCCGGGTTTTCCCCACCCCACAAAGGTGATGGGGCGGGGATGGGACAGAATTTTAGCCCCGCACTACAGGGCGGGGCAGGGATGGTTTTAGACTTTTTAAACCCGCCCCGCCCCGCCCCCATTGCTAAGGATTATAATTGTAAATTTTTCATACCCTAAAACCCTACTATTTAAACAAACATATCAATATTAGCTTATTTTATTCTACTCAATGTGGTTTTCTGCCTTTACTTTGTTATGTGTTATACTATAAGATTTTTTTTTTGGTGATTGTCTTGTTAAACGCTTGGATATATTATTCAATTTTAAAAAAAAAAAATTTATTTGATTTGATGGGATAAATTTAGTTGAAATTTCAAGTATATTTTTATTAATGAAATAAGTTTCATTAAAAAAACTATATTAGTTGTAGGGAAAATTAACAAAAAAGTAGAGTTTTACGGGGTAGGGCAGAGCTTCGCGGGGCCCCAAGGGGCGGGGATGGGTGAGAAAGTTTTCCCCGTCATGAGGGGTAGGGCAGGGATGGGGCAAGACAAAACCATGCGGGACGGGAACAAAGACTCCATCCTTCGGCCCCGCCCCACCCCATTGCCATCCCTACTTGAAAATAGGCTTCATCCCCTTAAGTCACCCCCCCTCCTCACTTTCACATTCACGTGTCTCCCTCTCTCTCTCTCTCTCTCTCTCTCTCTCTTGAGCTGCCAGCCTGCCACCTCTCTCCCTTTCTCTCACTCGAATTCCTCTCTCTCTCCCCAAGGTCTTCCACTAAAACTACTTCAGCCATGAGTTTCCTTTCAAGCTATCACCACCAGTTGTGAAGAAAAGATTTCGGCAAGAGAGTGACCCATTTGGCCAAGCAAGGGATATGAGGTAAAAATTCCTATTTTCCTAACAAAACTAAGTAAAATCTAGCTGTGGAGTTTATGATAGAGCAAGCTAATTGGGTTTATGTAAGAAATTCTTTTTCGAATGAAAAGTTTGGCTTGGTTTTGAGTCTTTTGGCTCTATTGTGCACCCAATCATGATTTTGTCATGGGTAATGGGTTTTGGAGGTCTTGGAGTTGTGGGGAGATGTGCATGTGAAACTTTGATGATTTGGGTAGCAATGGTTCTATTAAAATCCGAAATTTTCATATCATTTGAAGAGTTTTTGCTTTGATAAAAGGTTTTGGTTGATTAGTTTCCTAATGGGTATTTAAGGGTTGGTTTGCTAGATCAACTATGGGTCTTGTTGTTGCATATGTTGATATGAGTTGATTTTTGGAAGTGTGTTCTTTGCATTTTAGATGACTTTGGTAATGTGGGTGTGAGTGGAGTGATAACTACGAATTTATGCAAGTTAAGTGTGAGCATGTGCTTTTGCATACCAATACCAAGTGTTTGATAAGTTGTTTATATGAGATTTTTAGGTTTGATTCCTAGTTTTTAATATGCTTTAAATCTTGTGGTTTTAATGTGAGTAAATTCTCAAATAATTTGGGCTAGTCTTACAAGTATAACAATTTTCTAAAGCTGTCATCACAGATTTGAGTCAGCCGCAATGCATGATTTTTAATAAATTATAGAAAATCGTTTTAGGCTGAATTTTCTGTGGTACATTGTATACGTATAGGGGAATGTTCCCTTAAAGTTTTGAATTAATCAGATAACTTTTCATTGACCAAACAATTTTTACAAATGGCTGCCCTGTTATGTACCGAATCTGAAAGTAAGACTAAAACGCCGAGAAATCGTGGAATTAATCCCAATCCTCAGTTGATCTTATCTTGGCTTAAATATATTATTTAGTACTCAAAGAGATTCATGACTATGTTATATTATCTTATGATGCACATTTTTGCAGTAGTGAATTTAAAATGTTATGGTTGTGTCAGCACTATGAGTTTCTTGGATGCTTGTTTGGTTCTTGCTTGGGAAGGGTACTTGTCTTAGGGCGGGCAAGCTAGACTTTAAGGCCTTTGGTTTGATTTTAGGGTATTGCTACGATTTATGGAGATAAGTGTGATGGTACTTTGTGAAAGGCCTTGTTATTGATAGGTTTGATCATTGTGTTTCTAGGTTTCGATATTCTTGGTGATAGACCTAATGACTGAATTAGTTGATTTTTGAGGTGCCTAGTTGAGGTAAAATTGGTTGGCCTTCTGAGGTAAGTAGCTTTTTAATGGGATTTTTGAAAAATAGCTATGTTGCATAAATGTTGTTTTTGGGTTAGACACGCTTTTGGAAACTACCTATGGAAACTATATTTTTCCTAAAAACTATCGTGTCGTAACCTTAATATATATATATGATTATATATGAAAATGCATCATATTTGATATTGCATTTGGGGAAATGCATAAATTGTTGATATGGAAAATGAGCATCTTTTATTTAATATTTGATAAGAAAATCATTGATTTTATGGTATATTGAAAAATTTAAAGATGCTTGTCTTGTATTATTTGGGAAATTGATAGAAATCTCTTGACAAGAATGAAGTTGAAAACCTTACAAAATTTGTAGAAGTTAGATTATTTAAAATTTTTTGAAACTACCTAAATATAAACTATGTGTTTCAAAATAATGTAACCTGTGAACTTATGTAGTTTTTAAAGCCATGCCATGTGCGATTTCCCCGTGATCACCCAATTTGGTTTCCGTAGTCTTTGTGACAATGGAATCAAATCCAGGTCAGTGTCATTTCACTTTCGATGACGCGTTCTTCCCTGCTGCCCATGGGGGGAAGAGGTTCTTTAATTGTGTGTGGATCAAGTTGCTGCTTATGGGGCCAAGAGACGACATGCAAGAGAGGTCCTATTTGACGCGCTCTCTCTGCTGCCCATGGGGGGAGGGAAAAACCTTGAGGGTATGGGTGAGGCTGCTGTCCATAGGGCCTAGAGTCTACATACCAGAGAGGACAATATCATGCCAGTTGTGAATGGGTAGATCCCCTGACTGGTCTATATGGTAGTATGGTATATTTGTGATAAATTACTGTATGTTAGATTTTACGGCTTTGGAAATTATATTGTTAGTGCTCACAGATTATGGTATATAGTTTCAATGGATTTACTTTGAGAAACTGTGTTTCATTATTTAATCATTCTTGTTATACTATTATGGAAATGATCTTCCAGTATTCAGTTAGAATTTTCCCAAATTAAAACATGCTTTGTAAACTGTTCATCTTTATGAAACTTGCATTTCCCCCACCCCTATTAATTATGCTACTTACTGGGTTTTAGCTCGTCCCACTTTTCAATAGTTTTTCAAATAAATTTGCTATACCTCGGGCATGGAGCTTGTTTTATTGGTGATGATTGGAGCATTATGCTAAGTGAGAGATTTATGCTATGATTGGTTGGTGACTCAATCTTGCAAAGTTTAACGAGATCATAATTAATTCTATTAGAAGTTGGATACTTGAAGTTTGTTAGCCTTAGGCTTTGTTGAGGTTGTGTATTCTAAAAGGGATTGTGGTTTTGTGTTATCCCTTTGGAGCTTTGAAATATATTCATGCATTATTTGGAGACACATGACTTGAGTTCTTGTTTGTAATTATGTTATAGAGCTCTGACTTGTAATATAAAGATTTTAGTATGGTTATTTATTCTTATCCTATGGAAAAGAAAGGAAAATAAAGATCTCCTATAGTTTGATTTCCCAAAAAGGAAAAATCTATGGGTACCCTTGAGATGTTCCCTCATGCTTTGGATTTTTTTGGGCTTGGGGTGTGACAACTGAGGTGCAATGTTCAGTGATATTGTTCATGGCATTGGAGGATAGATAGGAATGTAAGTGAATCTTGATTGGCAGTGATCATCTTTTCTTCCTATCCAAAGCAAACTTTGTTTTCCATATCCATGGCCAAAAACAGTGTGAAGCAACTCTTCCAGCATTTTTTTTTGAGAACCTTAAAATTCTGGAATATTAGGGTTTTTAAGCATGAAAATGTTGGAATTGAGGTAGAGAAAGCCGTAGAGAAAGCCATAGAGAAATTATGGGTAGGGGGTTACTAGGACAGTCGCTGATAAGAAGGATGTCAACTTTTAAAATGATTTAGGTGACGTTTCTCAAAACAAGTTATGGTCGATCTGGGGGTTACTAGGACAGCCGCTGATAATATGGGAAATTTGATCACTATTAACCTGCACTTTCAATTGTTAAAATGCACTAATGGTCTGTATTCTCTGTTTGGTATGGAAATAGATTGCTTGTCAAATGTCATCCGGCAGCAAATACTTGTCATTTTTATTAAACCTGGAAGATGTGTTTAGATGTATCACATAAGTAGCCTCATAACCAGCTAATGTTTCAAGGCAACAATGTTAAACAACATTTTTTATTAATGCAATGTTATTGAACCACTGTAATGCTTGGCAATTTCAATTCCTAATCCTTGGTTTTTATTTTTGTTTAGACTTGCTGGGGTAATGAGAATCAAAAACAAGAAGTGGGAGGCTTTATGATATGGAATGTCAACATCAAGGGATTCTGATATTGATGTATCTCACTTGAATTACTACTGGCAAGTCATAGAGATTAGTTTTAGGTTTCTTCATAGTGCAGTCATTTTTTGTAATAACTGCTTTCCTTATTTTCTCTCACTTGCAAAAAATGCATCCAAGCAAGTTTTGTTCAGTTATCTGTACCTCGCTTCTTTTTTGGGTTTTTTTTTTTTTTTTTTCATTTTTTTTTTTTAGATTCTTAACACCTATTGTGAAACTGGTTTTTGAGGGTTCATTTCATGGACTATTGTAACAATTGTACCTTGCATCTATATCCAGTGGCTTGTTTCGGCTGCTAGAAATAACCTTGCCACTTGACATAACTGAATAAAAGGATGTCTAAAAGTTTGAAGGGGACTGGAATGGGTGTGTTTTTGTGTGTATGGGCTGTCTCATTGCCAGTTTATCTTCTAATGAACTATTGTTCATTACTGCCTCTTGAAGTTACATGTTTTTGGTCTAAATCTTATGTCAGTTAAGAGCATTCACATTTGGGGTTGTAAATCCCCTAAAATGCTTTTAGCACCCTAAACCCAAAAAAAAAAAAAAAAAAAAAAAAAAAAAAAAAAA
Source organism: Quercus glauca (assembly GCA_023736055.1). NCBI lineage: Eukaryota > Viridiplantae > Streptophyta > Magnoliopsida > Fagales > Fagaceae > Quercus > Quercus glauca. The sequence goes on along the minus strand of CM043318.1, from coordinate 15,903,186 downwards.
AAAAAAAAACATGCTACATCTGGTTCTATATCTTAAAAAAAGTTAGCACTCAACTACAGTGAACTCTTTATTAATAAGAGTCCACTGTAGCAACTCTTATTTGGTTTCTTTGTTCTTCCTCCTCCCTCTTTCTTTGACTCTCGCTCTGTCTCTTCTCTCTGACTTTCCCTCTCTCATGCACCCTTCCCTCTCTCTTTGACTTGCGGGTTTTCTTCTCTCTCTCTCTCAGAAGAACGATTAGGATGGAGTGGGTTTTCTCAACTGTGACAACCTGTGTAGCAGCACCTAGGTCGGATCTGTGTAGCGGTGGTGGCGGCGGGTTAGCGATGTGGTGGGTTCATGGGTCTGAGTGGACGTGAATGCTCTAAGTATGGGTGTTGCCAGCCTTATCTGCCAAGTTAATAATTATGTGTTCAGATTAGAGTCTTTTAGTCACTAGAGGAAAGTCTTGGTGGTGCCATATTTTAATTTGTCCCGCCCAAACTTTACTTGACTATTTGGTTAAGTACTAGCATTTGGGGATGTAAAAAAATAAAAAATCTATTCTACATCATCAAAATTTATTTTATTATCTAATTTTATAACTCACTCAATAGGTTAGCTTCTATTTTTACATACAACTTATTAAAATAATATAAACTACACCATCAAATAATACAAAAAATTAATTATCAAAAGAAAGAGGGTGTGAGGAGAAGAGAGAGATTGTGAGAGATTGAAATATATATTTTTTCTTAATAACCCCATGAACAGTAAGTTGTATAAATACAAACTTACTTCATGGTTGCTAAAAATTTTTAGCAACTCACACCTAGATAAGGCTCAATTTGAGTTGGTGGATTGCTAAAATAGTAATTGAGGACTTTTTACACTCCTAATAATAATGCTCTTAGATAGAGGTGTGGCCGCTTAACTTTGGATGCATATCATAAACAAGTAAAACTCCAAAGATCATATTTGATTGAATTGTATTGCAATAATCGCCCAGGGGCTAGAATAGAGATCCATAATTGAAGCTGCCAGAACCATGTTTTCAAAATTGTGAGATTGTGAAAAGAAAGTTTCTTTACAGGCCTTGGAGATGTGGCCTCATCAACGCACAAGAATTCCCTAGTTCATTTGAACAGGTAATTAGATATTGACCACAAGTTATTCACAACTAAATTTCGAACAGTTAATAATTTATTGAAAAAAAAATTAAAAAATTTATTGAAAAAAAATTTTAAATAGTTGATGTAAGCACAACTCACCAACACACCTAATTCAATCCGGCCCATGTGAGCTGCGTTGATCTCCCTCTTCTCCACCCATCTTCTTTGATTTGCCATTGGGCTATGGATTTCATATATGAAAACCTCAATTTGGGCTTCTCACGTGACAGTTTTATATAAATGCCACTTGTGTTCCAAGTCAGTATTAGTGCATTAGTTTAATACTTTCCTTTGCCACTTAAGACTTTTCCATCCACTAGTTGATGGGGACCTTTTTGACACATATATAAATTGTTAAGGACTAAAATGAAACATTTGAAAAAAAAAATTATATATAATTTTGAAACATGGGGCAAGGTGTAATTAACCTTTCAAATTTCAAATTCCTATTCATGGGTCTTCTTTCAAAGTATTGCGTAGATTAACTTAATGTTTCATGCTTTTTTTTTTTTTTCTTTTTTTTTTTTTTTTTGAGAAACAATGTTTCATGCTAATTGATTGTGTTATCTGATGCAAAGGAATCCACAAATACTACAAAGAAAGAGTACCAAGCGTTTCTAACTAGGAAGCTCCTCCCAAAGCTCCCATTCCTTTATATAAACATATAACTATTATGCATTTTGGAAAAATCTTGATGGATTTTAGGATAGTTGGATTGTAATAAAATATGGATAGTATGATTTATTATTTTTTTTTTTATGTATTTTAAATAAATTGTGATAATTTTTAACGAGATATTTCGTGAAGTGTACAAAATTTTGTTTGTAAATAAACTTTCTAAACTTTAATATTGTTCACATCCACTATTATATAAAAATATTGTTGAGGACTCTTTTTTCGGCCCACATGACATTACTTCATTGGCAACCCATGCCACATCAACATATTATTAATTTTTTGGGTAAATCTCTTTAAAACTCAAAATAAGCTCATATCTCATTCAACTACATGGATTGGGCTCACATGGCCCGCAAGATCCTTACTTCAGGAAGCGGATTCATGGTCAACATTTCCTCTTCATCAATTGGGATCATAACCCCATGACATCATCAATATTAACATATGAATCGGGCTTAAGCAATGAATCAAAGCTCACGGCCCATATTACCTCTCTTACACTCACGGCAAGTGGCTTCTTCAACAAGAGCCCATATTTACACAAAATGACAACAAAACCTGAGATACGTCATCTCATCTTCGGCTTATGATCCAAGCTCATAAGTCTCATTGGGGAAACTTTGGGAGTTGTGATTTGGAGGGCCAAGAGGTATGTTCAGTAAAGCTCCAGCGGTTTAAAGTTGAAAAAAGAGACATGTTGCTTGGCATGTCTTCTCCAACTCCCTGGACTCTAACGAGTCCGTGTGTAGCGGGTAACATATGGTAAGCATCTCTTATCACATAGCACTTAAAATGATAAAATTCTTAATTGCTCTTTTCCTAAAGCTTAATATTCATCACGTGACAAATGCTCAATATCTCCAGCCATCTAACTGCTTGGATAATAAATGTTCATTCAATCCCTAGTTGTTGCTATACAAATTTAGAAATTTCATTATATTATTCTACATAAATCTTATTACTATTTTCAACTAAAATCCAACTCAAACACATGGCATAATCTGATTAGCTATCTTTAATCTCCAACTATATACAAAATATTCATGATATCTCTAATACCAAGTTGCTGTCTGCCACAATCAGACCATATATTTCTCTGCCAGCTGCTATAGCAGAGCATTAAATACTCTTCTTGCTTACCAAGATTAAGTCACAGTACAATGAGACCTTGACTAAATCTTTAAAGCTTTAATAACTTTCAACCAATCCTTCTATCACTTGCTAAAAATGTGTTGTAATGGAACCTTGGACCAAAAACACAAATATCCGAAAAAGGAAACATTTCCAGCTGAACCCCAGCAGTGTATTCAGCATTTGACACCTGACTGGAAGTGATATCATCAGCCATTTAATGCTGAAATCCCAACAACCAACTGCTATACCTAAAATAGCAAGATACCTTTGAAAGAGATCTTACCATTTTCAACCAAATCCATAAAGTAAATGCTGAATGTCTTCTCCAGCAATCTAAAATCACCCAACTGACCTCATTTGCTTCTGCCCAAAGCAAACAGCTGTCTTATGACAGCTGTAACAGCTGTCTCATGATAGCTGTCACACAGCTTTTCCTAACAGCTGGGACAGCTTTTTTAGAATAACTGTGACAGCTGACCCAACAGCTTTAGCATTACTGATTTTCCACATTTGGCTAAAACCAAAACCAACTAAAGTAATTATCTTTTTCTTGCCAAAATACTTTCCTTTTTTGCTACTCTTTCCCCAGCAGCTCTTACCAAAAACAGCAAGAATGCCTTAAAGCTAAACATACCATTTTTGGCCAAATCTTAAGATGGATTCTCTGAAAATTCATTGCTATTTAGGGCAGATTTTGTCTGATATTCTTAGCTAAAATACCTCCTTAAACTCAGCTATAAAAAGAACCCCTCATCAACACCTCAAGGGGGGAGACCAATGGAGGAGAACTCTCTCACAAACTTCCCTATTCTTTCTCCCTCTAATTATCTTTCAAGTTCTTAATAAAATTCTGAGCTTCTAAGTTTTTAGTTTCTAAATGAGGAAATAAACTCTTCAACCCTTAGCTAAAAAATGCCCTTCATAAGCCTTCATACACTCCTCTAGCAGAAAATCCCAACAGTAAATCCCAGCAGTTTTGCTAAACACACTACAACACCTTTACTCTATTATACTCATTCTCTCACTCTCCATATCTAGAAAATATGTCTATCTTACTGCTCCTATCTCCAAATACCTAAACACATCTTCATACTCTTCTCTTACAAAATCTTTCCTCTTGGAAAGCAATCTCTACAACTTCCCCAGCGGTTATAATCTTACATTTTTACTATCTTTAACCTCCATATCTCTCATACTTCCATATATCATGCATATTACAAATACTACATCCCACAAAATATCTATATCTTTTACCATCTCTACACTTCTCAAGAGATATCAAAGACTCATACTAAAAGCCTATCTCATGGAAGGCATGATTTTCTAATACTAAAGCCCTTCTCCTAGAAGGCACCAAGATCTCATATCAAAACCCTTCTCATGGAAGGCATAAATCCATCTTACATAAAAACCCTTCTCTTAGAAGGCACAAATACTCCATATAAAAGCCCTTCTCATGGAAGGCAACACTATTCATAACTTCATAACAACTAAAAGAGCATTGTCAAGGGGAAAACTCAATTAAGTGCATGATAAGTGGGGCAAGCTTAACCAACCCTTACACATAGCTGGATATACTCTCTCTCCCTCTAGATGCACCCATTTTTCCCCCTCAATTTCAAAGTTATCATGGCAAACTACCTCTCTACCGCTGGGGTCACTCTGCTGAGATATTATTAACTCACAGAAGCTGTACAGCTGGGACTACAAACCATACGAAGATAAGTGATTTTGCTTCCATATCTTCAAATTTACATCATTGAGTACATGATTACTTCACGTTTAAATACATATTACTTTATTCCGACTACTATTACAACTATTAATCAAGGCTTAAACTCATTTAAATGCATGATAAGAGGGGCAAGCTTAACTAGCCTCTACTGCTGGCATTCTGCTAGAATCCTATCAGCTCACTGATGCTACACAGCTGAAGCTATAAACCATACAAAGATAAGTGACTTTGCTTCCATATCTTTAAATTTACATCATTGAGTACATGATTACTTTACTTCTAAATAAATACTACTTTATTTCAACTGTTATTACAACTACTAATCAAAGCTATCATATCAAACGCATATTGTATATTTATTCAACCATTATCATGATTCTTAGACTTTGGCTTTAATGGTTTATAGGCTTAAAAATACGCTGATAGCCATTAGACCACATGGCCCAATTTTGAGTTCCAGACGCAACTCCCCAAACAGAACCTGGGCCTAGTAAGGTCACTAATCCAACGAATAACACATGGCCAAGCAACCAAAAAAGGCCCCTAAACAAATATTAACCCTCTTTGATCCAATATTTTATGGTTCTTCATGCTTATTTACATATATTTAACTCAATTCTTATATAGGGTTTATAGATTATGGAGATGCTTTAAGGGTACGTTTGGTACACTAAATGTAAATTACATTAGGAATAGCAATCTTTATTACTAAGAATATAAGACATTGTAATAGAATAATTATTACTATTCATAAATTTGGCTATTAGGTATGGAAAGCTTGTAAAAGATGATGTATAAGGAAACTTTATATTTTTGGAAATATATTAATTTTAAAAACTATTATATACACTAAAGAATAGCTATTACATCCATTTTAAAAAGGAATAGCTATTCTTCAATTTAAAGAATAGTTATTTCAATGTAATAACTAATCTATGTAATAAAAATGCAACCAAATGACCAAATTGATATTACACATAAATAACTATTCCATTACAATAGCTATTACAGCATACCAAATGTACCCTAAGTAATGCTTTACTTAGTTCTTTTGCAAATGCAAATAGTACTAAGGAACATAAGCATATTTTGCTAAGTCTTTAGACATTTTGTTTTTGTTTTTAATTTTAGTGAATGATAGAAAATAGTGATACAATAAATAAATATTATGAACATTTTGATCAAACACACTTTTAGGGGGGGGGGGGCGGTAATCAGAAGAAGAATACAAAAGCTACCCAACAATAGAAACAGAAAGCATAGATCAAACATCACTCAAGAAACATCTAAATTAAGCAAAAACATAACATCAGTAGGAGGTTCCGCAAAAATGACAAACTCCTAGGCAAGATTAACCCCACGCTGTTCAAGAATCAAGAGCACTAACAGATTTGTTGTATTCCCTTGACTAAAGATCAAACACACATTATGCCTTTATATATATATGCTTTCATGTTTCGACTGGTTTGCAACTGGTATATCTCAACATAGTTCTCAGAACCAGACCGGACCGAAAGGTCGAACCGTGAAAACCATAAACCGGGATGAAAACCGATTTTTTAAGCATAAAGAACCGGGCATATGTGGCAATTCTGTGAACCCCTAAAACCGGGTTGGACCGCACGAATCGGTGGTAAGAACCGTGCAGTCCAACCCCTTAGCATTTTTTTTTATATATAAAAACAACTTAACACAATTTTATTCTACTTAATTAAATTATCCATCTCTTACAAGGAATTAAAAAAAAATTATAATTAAAATCCTTCAAAGATATTCAACTTTACTTCAAAAATTAATCATAAATTTTAATGTTTTCATGGTTATTATTTTATTTTATTAACTTTCTTATTTAGGGTGTGTTTGGTTTGGCTTCAAACGACTTCCAGAAAATCATTTCTGGAAAATTAGTATGTTTGGTTGGTATGTAAAATTCGGTCAATGGTAATGCATTTTCGGATTGACCGTAAAATAGGGGCCTAAAGGGTGAAAATGAATTCAGTCCTCATTTTCACTTCAAACAAATTCCGGAAAGAGCTCTCTCATCTCTCACACGCACTCTTCGACGAACTGCTCTCCAAGCTCCAAGCTCACACCGACGATCCACACACCGGAAAGAGCTCTCTCATCTCTCACACGCACTCTTCGACCAACTGCTCTCCAAGCTCCAAGCTCACACCGACGATCCACACACCGACGAGATCCAAGCTCCAAACTCTGATCTACTCTTCGACGAGCTCCAAGCTCCAAGCTCCGATCCACACACCGACGAGCTCCAAGCTCCGATCCACACACCGAGCTCCACCATCTCCCTCACGCAGCCGATCCTCTCCACGCACAGTGAGTTTCCCTTTTCCATTTCTCAGTCCGATCCCCTAATTTCTCAGTCCGATCCACCCTCATTTCTCAGTCCAATCCACCCTCTCATCACTTCATTTCTCAGCCCGATCCACACAGCTCCGATCCACACACCAAAAATACAAAAAATTGAAAGGGCCGACCCACCCTTAAACCCATAAACAATCCAACTGAAAATCATCAGTCCCTCATAAACAACCCAACCTTTATTATTATTATTATTATTATTATATTTTTTTTTGGCTATGACTGAAATTTCCTCAGTTTTATTTGGTTGATAATGAGTATTGGGTGTAGCTGATGTTGAGTGGGTTGCATAAATTTGATGTGGGTACCGTGGGTTTGGGTACAAATTTGATGTAAAAATAGTTGTTGTGGTGAGAGTTGGTTATTGGGCGCAAATTTGATGTGGCTATTGTTGTTCTGTGAGTTGTGAAATTTGATGCGGATATTGTTGTTCTGTGTTTTTTCTTTTTTTGGGAAACCCTTGTTCAGTGTTTTCTATAATAACAATGCAATGTGATTTGTTCATAGGTGTAAATATTGATTGTGATGGTATTATATTGTGTACGTTGTTGATGTTACAATTATATAGAAATATATGTGCATAAAAATTTTGGTACTCGTTATCAATGTGGTTTGGCTGTTTTCTGTTTGTGGCTGTTTTTATTTACTATGTAATCAATAGCATGCTTGTTTACATACCTCTTAGACCACAGTGTTTGTGATTTTTTAGATGAAGAAAAAAACCAAAGCCGCAATTCTTGCCTCCGTTGCATCTATCCTCCTTGTGGGGGTTGCATTGTTAAGGAAATTACGGCGTAGACGTAAACGACTGCCTAGGCCGCCTTTTGTTAATCATGCAACCGAGAGAGAGGAATACATAAATAGTGTTCTGCATGGAAGTGAGAGATATTGTGTGAATCAACTTAGGATGAAGCCTATAGCTTTCCACCGCTTATGTCACATCCTCACTGAGGGGGAGCATGTACACAATACTATTCACATGCCTGTTACGGAGCAAGTGTTTATTTTCTTACACATTATTGGTCATAATGTGAGGTTTCGTGTAATGGGTAGTCGGATTTATAGATCAACTGAGACTGTTCATAGATACTTTAAGGTCGTCCTTAGGGGGGTCCTGAAATTATATAGAGCAAGACTGCGTAGCGAAGATACACCCCAAGAGATAAGGAATAGCAGAAGGTTCTACCCATATTTTAAGGTAAATATTGTGACTTGTGTATTTTTGTAAACTATGAAGATTTGTGTAATTTTAAACCATTATGTTTGTCAAAAATTAGGATTGTGTTTGAGTAATAGATGGTACACATGTTCGTGCATCTGTGCCGCTTGAAATACAAGGAAGATTTCGTGGTCGCAAAGATGGAACCACGCAAAATGTGTTAGCTGCCATTAGTTTTGATTTAAAGTTTACTTATATATTGGCTGGATGGGAAGGCAGTGCACATGATTCACGTGTGTTAAATGATGCATTTGCTAGGCCAGGGGGATTTTCAATTCCCAACGGTATTATACGTTTATTTCACCTTTTTGGTTTACTAGTTTAATAAATATTGTGCGTTTTCTTAAGCATAGTAGTGATTTGGTTTTATTTTTGAATATATGTAGGTAAATATTATCTTGGTGATGCTGGGTATGGTAATAAAAATGGAATATTGTCACCTTATCGAAGTATGCGATATCACTTAAAAGAGTTCAGTGATCATCCTCCTGAGAATGAGAAAGAATTGTTCAACCTGCGACACTCTTCATTGAGAACTACCATTGAGCGAGGGTTTGGAGTGTTGAAGAAACGTTTTCGAGTGTTGGATAATGAACCATTTTGGTCTTTTGAAACCCAAGTGAAAGTAGTGTTAGCATGTTGTGTGGTTCATAATCACATTATGGGGGTTGAACCACATGACCATATTATGGAAGCTGCAATGAACGAAGTAGAGTCTAGTGACCCCCAACAAGAAACACAATCACGTCAAGAGTCCATTGAAGACAGTAGATTGTGGAATGCTAAGAGAGAGATATGTCAAGCTATGTGGTCTGATTATATCAAGAGTGGAGAGTAGTACTTTATTTAGATTTCTATGATTGTAATATGTGTTTTTTTTTTTTATAAAGACAATGTATTTACTATAGACTTCTGGTGGTGTAATGGAAAGTGTTTTTATAAAGACAATGTATTTACTATAGTCTAGTGTTTTTTTTTTTTTATAAAGACAATGTATTTACTATAGATATGTCAAGCTAAATGCTACTCTCATTTTTAAATGCTACTCTGACTATACAATTTTCATATGTAGTAATGTCAAAGGGCAAAGAGAAGGTAACTAGCAACAAGCAATTCAGGTGGCTGCCCCTCATGCATGAAATGATGCTGAGGATACTTGCACAAGAGGCTGCAAAGGGCAACAAGCCCTCTAGCACCTTCAAGGCAGGCTCCTTTGCTCTTGTAGCAAAGGAGATAACTGCGCAATTTGGGGTAGAGTGCCACCCATCCTATGTTGATAATCGGATGCGAACTCTAAGGACCATGTGGACTACTATTGAGACACTTCGAAAGAAAAGTGGATTTGGTTGGGATGACAACCTAAAAATGATAACATGCGATGCAAAGACATACCAAGAAGAAGTTATGGTATGCCTTCCAACTATATTTTCTTAATATAAATGATAATATATGTTTATGTCCAAAAATTGAAATTTATAATGTCATTCTTTATTAGGATTCCATTTCTTTTGTCAATTATTTGGTATTTAAAGAGTTGTAAATGAAAAAAAAAAAAAAAAAGAAGAAGAAGAAGAGAAAGACAGCCATATCCTAGCTTGGAAATTGAAGGCAAAGAATTATTTAAAAAAATATTCAAAGTTTCAACCATATCCTGCCTAGTACGGTTTACTGTCCATAGTCCAAGAGTAATGTCACATCACCGTATCTAGATGTTTAAACTCAGCATCTACTCCATACCATGATTTTATGTTTAATTTGACAAGGATGGACACCCACTTTGTTTTTCAAATAATAACAGATTTTTTTGTTTATCATTGACCTAAAACATTTAATGACATCTATATTAAATTGAATATTGAATTTATGAGTGAAGTGATTTTTGCATTGTTATTATACGGTCCTTCCTCCATTACAGGCGCATCGAAAGCATGCAGAGTACTTAAACAAAAAAATTGAGATGTATGATGAATTGGCTATTGTTGTGGGGAAGGACACAGCCACGGGTGGCTTTTCTAAGTCCTATGTGGATATTGAGAATGAGCCGGACAATGGGGACAGTGCTGAGTTTGTTGCAGACAATGTGGAGGAAGGTGTGGTCGAGAAAGAGAAGAATGCAGTCGAGTCATCCACCACTGGGTCGGGAATTTCCAAGTCCCGCAAAAGAGGGCATGCACCTTCTAATGTTGATGATAGTGTGCTGACTGATATGTTTGATCAGTTGAAGGAAATAGCTGTGGCTCTGAAAGAAATCAACCGGGGCCCGGTGGATTACACGGCTCTTTACAATGAGGTTATGGCTATGATGGCGGAGGGGTATAGTGAAGAAATGCTCGCACTTGCGTTCGACCATCTTTGTGAAAATGAGAAGGTAGCAAGGGGATTTCTAGCCAAGAATGCTAGGTTGCGAAAGCTGTGGTTGGATAGTTTTTTTTCTCACAACTTTGACTTGTCTGTTTCATGTAGACTGTGACGGTAGTTTTAGAAATTAACTTTTGTTGTAGTACTAGTATTGATCTGCCATTATATTATATATGTAGTATTTTGTATTATTGAGACGATACAATTGCCCAAATTATGTATTGTACTGCTCAGATACCACAAGTAGGTATCATTTTTGTACACCATGGAGGTGTAATGACAATGGTGAACGATTAATGTGGCTGTTTTTATATTAATATTATGGGTATATTTAAATGATTATTTTTGATGTTGAAGTGGATGGTTATTTTTGTATTGTTACAGATATGTCTAGGCAATGCAGGTGCTTGAATTTGGATGATTAATGTTGATGTTGAAGTAGATGATTAGTTTTGTACTGTTACAAGTTTGTCTAGGTAATGCAGGTGCAGGAATTTGTAAGGCATTTCATATTTTTCGTAAAATGATCCACAACCAAACATGGGAATTGGATTTTCCGTAAAAAATGAATTCCATTTTCCGTAAAATGTTTGACCGAACCAAACATGGAAATTGATTTTCCGTAAAACAGAAAGCATTTTTCGTAAAATGTTTGAACGAACCAAACACCAGAATTGATTTTCCGTAAAACGAATTCCGAAACAACCAAACGCCCTGAATACATTTTCCTTTTCCGGAAAATAGCATTTCCGGAAAATATGTATTTTCCGGAAAATATGTATTTTCCGGAAAACGTTTTACACAAACAAACACACCCTTAATTATTAAATAGATGCTTGAAAATCATTAAATTTCCCTCATATATATAGATATATTAGTCAATTATGCTAGTTTTATAAATTTAATATCTATATTAGGCTTTAATTAATTATTAAATTAATTATGCCGTCATCACAGTTCGACCTCGGTTCGACCTCAAAAACCTTGAACCTCTCCCTTTTACGGTTCAATAAACAATCCGAGTCTGAAATCCTTGTACCTCAAGTGGCTGTATTTATTCATGAGGCTTCGTTCATGCAATCATATTTGGTTCAAACAACTTATACAAATCTACTTCTAACAACTATATAAAAAGTGTCAATGGCACTTTCTATAGTGCTTTGATTTGGTCAAGTATTTGTCTTTTTTGTGGGAGTCCAAACTCCAAAGGTTGCGTCTTGTTGTGAAAAAGCAAGATTCTCCCTTTCAATGATAGATCAAAACAAAACTTGATGTAAAAAGCTCACAGTTTCACGACAGCTAGCCCTTTTCTCTTTTAAACATCTATAAGTGTAGTTTTGCTACAAATTAGTGTTAACATTCATACCAGTTTCCTTTGGGCTTGTTTCCGTTTTTCTTTTTGAAATATTTACACGCAGTGATACTGTGATAAAGTGTTTCGGTCGAGGAGTGTTATATTATATAACAGAGATTGTCACAATATTTTCACAATTGTGTTAGTTTTTTATAGGTCAAAATAAAATATAATAAAATAATAATCTATCATACCAACACCAACCACAACTAAAAATAAAAGTCTTGTGAAAATATTATGACATTTTGGCATTATCTCAATATTTAAAAAATTAAGGTATTATGAAAATGTGACATTTTGTTGTTCTCATAGTATTTTCACAATTAGGTGTAAGAAATTTGTGAACGATTTAAGTTTCTTAGAGCATTCGTATTAATTTATACAAAATGGTATAAGAACCAATTTTGCTGATTAACCCCAAAAGACACCCACATCAACTTATGCATTAATTGTGCAAAATGCATTTTAGCTATAGTATTTGTGCAAATATATATCGCATTGTTGTTGTGAATTTTTATTTTTATTATTTCTTTGCATTTTTTGATGATGAAGAAAGAGAGTGGATGGTGGTTTTGTTATTGTCACAATATTTTCAGAACTGATGAGTTATCATTTGCTTATAAATCAAAATAAAATAATAAACACAATTTAAAATAAAGGTATTGTGAAAATGTGACATTTTGTTATTGTCACAATATTTTCACAATTGTTGAGTTATCATTTGCTTATAAATCAAAATAAAATAATAACCACAATTTAAAATAAAGGTATTGTGAAAATGTGACATTTTGTTATTGTCACAATATTTTCATAATTGTTAAGGTGTAAGCTTTTTATAGGTCAAAATAAAATAAAATAATAAATTATTAGAACGGGAACCACCACAACTGAAAATAAAAGTATTGTAAAAATGTTGTGACATTTTGTTATTATCACAATATTTTTCACAACTACTAATGTTAAGTTTATTATAGGTCAACATAAAATAATAAATTATCAATCTAGGACCCACCACAACTAAAAATAAAATTATTGTGAAAATATTATAACATTTTGTTATGTCTCTAAATTTTTTTTATTTAATCAATTTTTGTAAGCCAAAGTTACTGTTTCACGTACAATTTTTTTAAGCTGGCCTTTTTGTTATTTATTTATTTATTTATTTTATTAATTTTATGCGTCGACATAGTTTCACTAAAAGTAACCACTTTCCGCTTTTATGTTTAAGTTAGTTCACAATTTCCTTCCTAAAATTTAAAACCGAGCATTTCTTCCTTTATATTTGGGAAACAAGTGAATATCCCCTATTGTTACTCTCTTAGTTAAACTCTAACGGATTCTTATGATTCCTATTGATCAATGTCTAAAATGCCCCCACTAAATTTTAACATCTAAAAAAATTTCATCATGTATTTTAAGTTTTATGTGATAGTCATTGTACGCACCCAAAATTGAGAGGCCAATGGGCCTGCACTGTTTGGGCTTACAATTTATTTAGTGATGTGGGTTTGAGAGTTTCCTACTAAGGGCAGTTCTAGCAACTAGACTTCTCTGCTTTACTTCCTCTCTCTTTCCCTCGTTTTTCAACAACCCCCTCTCCCTTCCCAGCCCACTGTATTTATAGTGAAACGCTAGTGGAACAGTGATGATTGCCTCTGACGCTAATGCGTTTGGAGGTCCAATGTTGTCAATCATAAGTGGGTGTTTAGGTGGGAGTGGCCTTGGAATTGGTTCTCACTCTGGGATGTTCGGCGACTGCGATTCTCGATCAGGAGTGGGTCCGACATCAGTTCCCCGAGAAGTATTCGCGGGCCATGATGTAGGTCTTGTACGGCCCGCGAATGTGAACAATATCGGAGCGTTGTTCCCCGAGAAGGCGAGGGAAGTTGTCACAATGGGCCTGGCCGTCTCGGCTGGCCCAAATAGCTTGGTCCACTGTCCTGGGAACCTCGAATGGTCCAAACGGCTTATTTGCCGTACAGTCATGATTGGAAAGGTTGGGATGGTAATATAAGTTGTTCTATTTGTTACCTAGAGAATACTGATTTATTAGGTTTTAATCTTCTAAATTTAAAACTTTATATAATTCAAAGACACATAAGCCTTTTATTATCTTGTTCTTTTTATAAAATATATATATATATATATATTTTTTTTTTCTTGCTTAAAATGGTGTTTATTAAAAACTAAATAAGCTAAACACCATAGCTAGACGCATGAAATGTAGTTGATAAAGAAGGAAGTATAAATAAAAAATTTCATTGTGGATGATTGTAGGTATTTGATGAAAATTTTCAAATTCATTGCAAAAATTCAAATATTGTGACAATGTCTTAGCAAAACTCAATTGCTAATTGTTGGAAGATGATATTAATTATCATTCTTAGAAATTTTTAGTGAGCCTTTAACAAATAGGTTCTAAGAAACTATCATAGTAAAATAGATATTCTTATATTAAATAGCTATACTAAGTTTGTATGTAATCAAAATTTTTATCTAAATGATATTAGTATTGAATGATAAACATTTCTTAATATATGATTTCATTTTTTTTTTCAAATATAAGCTCTATTTTAAATTTCTCAAGAGGTTGCATGTGCCATCCAAACTAGTGATATATATATATATATATATATATGAATATGAATTTTACTGATATACTAGTTGAAGGCCCGTGCGTTGCACGGTTTTATGTTAAAATTTGTAGAATATATATAATTATTATAACCAAATAAGTAGTTATTATAACGAAAGGAATAAATTGCATTGGTATCAAATGATAGCACCTTAATACAAAATTATTTTCTAACATACCAATTGTGCTATAATATCATTTGTAGTTACATGTATCAAACTATACGCATATGGATTTTATATCTGATGAATCTACAATATAAGTGATTTGCAGTATTGTTAACAATAATATTAATGATTAAAATCTTTAGATAAAGTAACATAAAATTGGCCACTTTTTAAGATAGAACTATTTGAGGAATAAAACCTTTGTTCTAATTAAAAAAATTGCAAAGTTCTACATCTAGATTACAAACCTTTCTTAGGATGCTTGAAATCTTTTTTGACAAACTTGGAAAAAAAAAAATCTAGAAGAAAATTAAACAAAGTTAAAAAAACAAAGTAACATATAGATTGCAAAATTGTATGTAAATTTAATAGTCTATGATTGGAATTTACTACGACAACTTACATATATATTGGACAACAAAATAATTAAATTGGATCAATCTATTAACATATGAATTAGACCAAACATAAAGAAATTACCCCTCAAAAAAAGAAAAACATAAGGAAATTAGCTTAAACAAAAGGCAACAAATACATAAAACATATTTAACTGATTATAATAAAAAAATTAGAGTAAAAAATACATGCCTACATGATTGTAGGTAGAAAAATGGAAGCCTAAATAAAAATAAAATAAAATAAAAAAACTATACAATAAGTTGGAGAATGAAAAACTACACCAACTAACGGTGTATATATATATATACTCCCCCTAGAAAATGAGTCCAAGTAAAAATCAAATACTCTAAACTCCTTGAAGTTACCTAATCAAGAAGTTTAGGTTAATTGCATATTAGTTTTTTTTTTTAAATACTTTATCCCATAAAGATATTTAACGTTATTAGGTAGGTTGTTATTAGATTTTTTTTTTTTTTTTTAATTTTTTTTGTTTACATTAAAGTGAATAAAATAAAAAAAATAAAAAATAAAAAAACTTACGGGAGTGCTTGAGTTGCATCTTCATAAAACCTGAGGCTTTGATTAAGGTGCACCAACTCTTGGAAACGCAGAGGAAGCGTACCAGAGGCTTCACAGGTAATCGGGACAATATTTCTCTTGTTAGCTCAACCGGAACATCATGATGAAGACAGCGATGATGATGTGACATGATGGTGGTGGTGGATTTAATGGAGAATTAGAGATAACACAGTTTAGCGTTTGTTTGTAATACCTCATATCATAACAATGAATTAGAGTCCTGATTTTTTGAATTTGAGATATGAATGAATTAGAGTCCCGATTAATCTAATATTAATCTGCAGTTTTTTATTTCATTTTTATTTTAGAAATACACTTACTTTATGATAATAATAAATTAGAGATAAGAATGAATTAGAGTCTTGATAAAGAGACAAACTACTTAATGATAAAGATGAATTAAAGTCCTAGTAGTATACTATTTCTTTTTAGTTCTTTAAAAATCTAAAAATTTAATAAAATTTCTACAATTTGGTAAAGTCACATGGCATAACCACGGCATCTAAGCCCAACTTTTATTATATACTAGTCGCTAACCTGTGCGATGCACGGAAAATTTATAATACTAAAAGGTTAGCACATCAAATGCTTTTATGTCAATTTCGCAAGAAAAATAATTTGAGTGCTAATAGTGCTTTCAAAAAAAATATATTATCTCACAAAGACATATACCTAATTCTTAATTTGGGTAGGCCAGACCAAGGTTGAAAGTAAAATATATATACATAGTGTGATTGTTATGTAAATATAATTGATATAAAATATAGTTATTACTCCAATGTCATCAACCACAACAATATAAAGAAAAGTATATAGCTTGCAAATTCAAGAATACTATATTTTCCTATAGAAACTGGCAATAGAAATAGAAATAACTATCATCCAAAGCTTAGACAACACATTACCAACGTAAATCCTTACAATATGTTATATATGTAAAGCTTGCATTTTTTTTTTTTTTTTATCAAACTATTTACAATTACATACTAAAGTTAGGCAAGAAAAAGAAAAAGTAAATAGAAGTTCATAAACAAAATAAAAATCACCAAGAAATTATTAGCTCATGAATCCCCACTCCTGATCACTCTCTCTCTAAAGTCTAAACTCTAAACCTCTCACACTAGATACCAAATCTATGTTTTGTTATGAAGCGAAGTAGTTTATAATATATTCTTTATAGAAAGCTTCAAGTATCTTCCCAACCAAATTGTAAGCATAAAATTTAACTAAGGAATAGGAAGGGAACCTGAGTCTCACAATTCTTTGCTGCCACAATAGCCGAATAGCTCGCTCAAACAGTGACTTTTATATGAGTGGTGTCTCCCTCTGTTAATCTTTTAGTGTTTCATGTTTTGTGAAGGAAGAACGTTGTATACAGGAAAACTAATTAGGCTAAACACCATTAGAGAGTGTTAAGCCGCTAAGATAATTGCTAGGGTTTTGAGATAGGAAGAGAAAAGTCCTAAACTTGTGTCTCTGTTAACTTCGATTATTAGCCTAGGCCTCACCAGTTATATTATTGTTAAGATTTATTGAACAAAAATAATTTTATATAAATAAAATAATAATTTTATTTAAATATTGTGCTGATGTGAAATATTGTGAGAGTTTCAGAGATTTCAGTTATATATATATATATATAATATGATTTTTTAAAAGCATACGTTACTAAATCATTTTACCAAAAACTTTTATGAAAACGAAAACGCTTGTGTAAACGGCATCGAATCAGCACATCCTTTAACACACGCCAACGTGATGGTACAGGGGAAAAGACTTCCAGCATGCTTTTGGGTTAGGAGTCCGACAAAGCAAGGGTTGCGAGGATGATGTTGTATTGCGGGAAGGGAAAGACAAAAGGAACTGAAAAGCTGGGTTTAAAAGAAAGAAGCTTTAAAGCAAAAAGCGGCAAAATGGTTTGGTTTTGTTTTTCTAGATGAACTTCGGTCATTTTTTTATTAGTCGGGTGGACAACCTTAGCAAAACTTCTAAAAAAGCGTCACTCTTCTTTGAGGCCAAATAAATAGTGCCCTTTGGCATCAGATGAAAAAGTAAAATATGGACCTTTAAAGAGGACGCTAATCCTGGTATGAATAATATGGGGAGGCAGACGCATGAGAAGGTTATAAGAGTGGGAATAAGAAGACTTTTGAGAATCAGAAGACTATTATATTTGATTGGATAATGTTGAAAACTAGAATGAATCCCTAACACACAAAATATGCCCGTGAAAAATGCCAGCATCATTGCTATTAGGGCAAGGACAGTTGGGTTAAAGGCCAACAAAAAAGAGTGCCACTGGAAAAAGAAGAGTATCTATTGGTTAAGCCACATTGGCACGAATAGCTGGAACAAGGCAGAAATTGTAGATAGCACCATGGCTATACTACTTGAAATAATAAATGCTTTGAATGCAACATTTGTTCTCAGAATTGCAGAGCCTGCATCAGCGTCTTGGCCAGATACAAAACCTCCAGGCATGGTCATAACTGCTGCAAAGGTCACATGCAGTTGCAATGAGTGCAGCCACTACTAAATGGGCTTTGGCTGCTTTCTCCACCTTAAATATAAATTTTTCTTCAATGATATCATATTTTTTCACAATCATGTTCTTGCCTTTGACCTTGACAACTCTCTGAAATACACGCTTTGATTGACACTAGTTCGCAAATGTAATCTTCCGAAGGTATAAAAACTGTGCAACAAGGAGAATAGTTAGATTTCGAGAAACGAAAAAGCTAGGACAACTGCAGAATTTATGAAAAGATGACGTTTGAAAATGGACACAATGTACGTTCTTGAAGTTTCAAGTAAAAAAAATGAAAAAAAAAAAAAAATGCCTTGATATTATGGGTTGAAGAGAAAAGATTGCATTACCTTCCCAATTCCTATTTCTTCACTAGTTAAAGTGACGTCGAAAGCATCGAGGTTTTGTTTGTTGAAGGCCATCTTATCTAGTCTCAGGTCATTCATGACTTGAGGTATGAGCTTTGAAGAATTAGAATGGTGATGCAGAACTGTGTTTCCATCGGCATCCTTCTCATTCCAAAGGCTTTTAAGAGACGATTTTTCTAGGATGAAACCCGTTGCATCCCAAGGAGAAAACAATCTCACAGCAAAAGTGACTTAGATGTAGCACAGCAGAGTTTCCTGTTCAGCAGTAGACACTTCAAAATGAGAATTTGAGGAAAAAACAAATTCTCTAAAAAAGAGGCCTTCACTTTGTGCTATACTTTTTTCCCCAAATTGGGATTATACCTTTTTATTTCAATTTTAAACATTAAAGGCAATTCATGTTATCCTCAAGAAGATAATTGATTTTTTTTATATTATTAATTAGATTATTGGGGGTGGGGGGATTCAAATCCTAAGCTTCTCATTGAGTGACAAGGCTCTTGGCATCATTTGAGGAACTTAAATAAACAGAAAAGGCAAATAAATATATGAAAACCTTATCACATCATCTGAGGAACCTATATTTCTGACAATAACACCTAGCAAGATCTCCTGGAAGTTATAGTGTGGAACTGATCAAGCAAAGCACAGATACAGTGAACAGCAACATGCTGAAATGAAGGCTTCTTTTCTAACATTATCAACCACTGCAGGTATGCCTGTAAACACGAATTAGAAGAATAAACCTATTAAAACTTATCACGATGAACATTCAAGCCCTTCAGTTTTCAGACAATCCAAACAACAGGTAAGAAATATAAACATTCTGCAACATTGCCAATACATTCTAATTAAAAATACCTTGCCGATGGAATCATGAAAGCAGCCAAATATATCGAGCATGTAACAGTGTTAAATTCCAATCTATTATCAACTATTTAAAGAAATCAATCCACATTATGAAATGGATTTAACTAGAATTGATAGAACTTTACCACTATAAATGGATTGTATCATTGAATAAACCCACTGGATTGTATCTTGAATAAACCCACCAAGCATAAGAAGCGACTCCTGTTTGTAATTGGTATTGAATTTTGTTATTGCTGTTCTATACAAATTTTCTTATCAGAATCAAATTTATTTATATTTAAAATAAAAATAAATAAATAAAAAAACGAAGTCTTAAAGTTTTACATTTTTTTTAAAAAATAACAAATTACAAGGAAAAAAAAAGTATAGCACCCATCTATACATATAAAAATCTCAAGACCGAAAGTAAAATTAGTAAGAGAAAGCTAGGTGGACTTTAATTCTTTTTCTTTTTTGGCCCTTCTATACATTTCCGTCTACCCTTTTTCATTTTATGATAATCTTATTGTCTTCTACTTGTCAGATACACAAACAAACAAACCTTTTTTTTGTAAGTAAAATAATTTCCCACACACACACACACCTTTTAATAAGTATTAAATATTTTTTGAACTATAAGAACCAAAATTGTTTAACTGAAGAATCAGTTAAAAAAATAACCTAGACTCTTATATCTATGGAGTTTAAAGCAATCATCAAGAACTTTATAAATCAGATCAAGTCTACAGGCACTCCAATTCTTCTTTAAGCATACACTATTTTAATTAATGAAATCTGGTTAAAAAAAATAAAAAAGCTGCATGCTCTTGAAACTTTAATAACATCAATAGGTATAACAAAAGATAGTAATTTGTTTCATTAAAATTTTATACATTACAGCTCATTAAAAAAATTAAAAATATATGAGGCAGACAAGCTATGAAAAACCAATTTATTGTTGTAACTTCTATATTATATCAGGGTAATATCTTTTATCAAAATGTTAAATATTTGAGGTCATGGAACAAGTTAAAATCAGATGAGGCAGAGAATTAATGACAAAACAATGTATTGGTACCAATTTTAGAACTAAGAAATGCCACAAAACCAGGAAAAAGAAAACCTTCCCATAAAAGCACATTGAGCAACAGGATACATGATAAAATTCTAAAGAAAGAAACATGTACAATAGCGAGCTTCCAAAATCCAATTTGGCATTAAGCTTTGAATATAGTCAAAAGGAAGTGCACCAACATTGCACGCAGAAAGAAGAGTTGATTCATAGAACCGCATCTTCTTAACATCCTTAGAAACCTTCATTTC
Organism: Quercus glauca; assembly: GCA_023736055.1. NCBI lineage: Eukaryota > Viridiplantae > Streptophyta > Magnoliopsida > Fagales > Fagaceae > Quercus > Quercus glauca. The sequence goes on along the minus strand of CM043318.1, from coordinate 15,882,325 downwards.
CAGCTCCTTTTCAGTAGGAAGCCCGATCTGATAGCTATGATGCTCAAAAGAAAAAAGACAAGTAAGAAACTAAAGCTTTAACGTAAGAAGAAGGAGGGGGGGGGGGGGGGGGGGGTGGGTGGGGGGGGGGGGGGGGGGGGGAGGGTGTGGTGTTAGGGAAGGGGAGAGAGTAAATAAGTATACAATGTGCATTATAGACTAAAAGCATGGGTCCTACCCTGGTATGATGTCTTTAAAAACAGCCAACATGGATAGTACTCCAAGTTTGGCAATAGCATGATCATTATCTTTAGAAATTTGTAAATATTCGGCCCTGGATTTGCAAGGATTGCTATTCCCAGCTCTGCAAGTTTTTGCTTCTTACTTTCAAATGCTTCTTCAGCTGTGAGATCTTCTTTCACCTCAGCCTATGCAAAAAAACATAGATTGCTTTATGGGATATGCAGAGCACAAATTCAAGAGAATTAGTTTGCATGAAGAGGAGCATATACACATCCTAAGATAGAAAGAATTATTGCTGACGTTTTCTTAGAGGGAAGAACAATTGAAACAATTCTACAACTTTCACTCTTTAACAAAAATGTAGATTTAAGTATTGTCCAATAAACTGCAAATCTCTTATATATTAAAGATGCAAATGCATTCAGACAATGGAAGACAATATCAAATGCAGTGAGAAAAAACATAGGTAACAAGTGACAACCATAGCTACAAAGTCAGTGCACGTGGTTTTCCTTGGCAACTGTCACAAATGTACTCATCATGCAGTTGCAAAACTTCAAAAAATAATTTATTTTCCTTTATTGAAATAAATTTAAATCTCAGGTTATTCAATTTCCAATTGCTTCAGATATAGGGAGGAAAAAAAAGTCAAATTTTTTAAAACATCAGAAAGTGACTCCAGTTAGACAATACCAGCACCGCCGCTTGAGGGGTCTGTTGCACTTCTTCTACTTTCTCCAACTCCTTCCCTATAGTTTCTTTGCCTCTTTCCTCTGCTTTTTAAGCTTTGCCCTCCTTTCCGGTTTTGTCAGCCTCACTACGCCTTTATCTGTGCAATTTGTTTCCTCATCACCAAGTTCAGATAATGTAGATGTCTTTGTTACTGCATCACATAACAACAACACAAACCATTCAAACACATTATACAACTAAAGATCTTTCTTACAAACAGATAAGACACCACAATACAAATACACAAGATGGGTCTTAAATCCACATACTTCATCCTCCACCCCATTAATATAGAGGGAGAATGTGATTTTTTGAAATTCGCTCATTGGCACGCACGCACACACACGCAAATGTAAAAAAAGCCAACAATAACCACAACATATGTGTTCGATAGTAGAGCTTTCTATCTAAGGTCTTAACGGGAAGGGCATCCACAGGATCAATCTGAACTCCACTCTCCTCTTTTTCTTTCTGCAATGCCTTCTTCTTTAAGCACTTCTCATACAAAGCCTCCAAAGCATCTTCTTTCGCATCAGCTACATGAGTAACATGCCTTTGCACGTACAATATAATTCATCACATTAATATTTTCAAACCTAAGTAACACATTAGACTTTCCATCAAAATACACAAATTCTAAATAATTTTTTTCTGAATTAACTACAAAAACAGTAATTTCAAAAAATCTCAAATATTTTTTACTCTCCAATAGCTACACATCATTATGATTGGTTCATAGAGAATCAAAGTGAATTTACCAATGAATCATGAAATGCTATATATTTTCCATGCAATCACATCACTATAACTAATATACAAAAAAAAAAAAAAAAAAAAATCAAAATCAAAATTCACCATTTCTATCATAAAAATACACACTTTCTCAATAACTTTCGTCTCCATTGTCTACATGTGAAAGGCTAAACATATCATTTTCCCGATTTTTACCTCAAAATACAGAGTGAAACGAAAGCGTTACCATCAATTTGCATTTGAAAAACCAGAGTGAGTGAAACACAAAATACATTCTAGTTCACTATCAAAGCAAAACGACATGTGTACGGACTTGGTGATAGACTGGGTGTCGAGGCGGGAAAATCCGAGAGCGTATTGGCGATTGTGTTGGACGAACTGTAAGTCCTCGTCGGAGACTTCGACTTCGTCGTCAAGTATCTCCGGCGGAAGCTCTGGTGGCAGAATAATCTTCCCGCTTTTCTTCCTCTCCATCGCTGCTTCACTACTGCGTCGCTGTGCTTTTAGGGTTTTTGTTTAGGGTTTTAGATTTAAGAGAGAAAGAGAGAGAGAAGTGATTTTCCTTTTCTTTTGTTGTTTCGGTTTTTCTCTTTGGACCCAACGCGTTGTTTTGGGCTATAAGTTGAGTATTGGATCGAACCGACCCAATGGGCTGAAAATTTTCTTTACGTTTTGGCAAAAATATTATGTATCTAAACCTTAAATTTTTTTTTTTTTTTTTCCATCATTAAACCTTATAAAGAGTTTTTTTTTTTTTAATAGTTTTGAAAATATATATATATATGGATGAGAAATTAAAATTTTGGGTAAATTACAAAGTTAGTTCCTATCCTTTACATTAAATATCAATTTAGCCCCTAACATTTCAATTGTGTCAATTTGATCCCTAACATTTTTAATGTTGTGTTAATTTAATTCCTGCCGTTATCACTTGGATGAAAAAAAATTGACATGTCAAACAGAATAGTAAAAAATTATTTTCATGCCACATCAATTGCCAATTGTATAATCGTGTCAGATTTAAAAAAAAAAAAAAAAAAAAAAAATCTACTCACGTGAGATTGGATTCATCTCACTAAATGGTTCTAAAATTAAAATCCGTAATAAAAGTTTCTCTCTCTCATCAATATCATCTCCATAACTGCCGTTTTACAAATTTCTCAAAAGTTAAGTGTTGGTTAACAGTTTTTTAATTTTCTCCTGCTTCGGGAGCTTGGGCTATAAACGAATGCAAAGCACCTTGTGAAACCACCGTTGGCAACTCATAAAAATAGGATTCCTTTTTCTTTTTATTTGACAAAGGTTGTCCACCATTCTATAAAACTCTATGGGTTTTCAGGTTTAGTTTGAATTTGAAATGATGGTAGATTTGTTGGCAGGTCTACGTGATGATTCTATAAAATCTGGAAAGTAAAAAAGAGAAGTAGCAAATCACTCGTTTGCAAAGGGATCTGTGGCACTAGGGTAGCGCAGGTTTGATCTATTGGACTAACTCAGATTTTTTGAGTTGGTTTCTAGACCAGCTTTCTTAAATGGGATTGTTTCTTTTAAACAATAATTTGTCATTTGGAAGCTACGGAGATGATACAGACGAGAGAGAGAGAGAGAAAAACTTTGAGGGATTTTAGAACTATTTAGTGAGAAAAATCAGATCTGTGTGCAGATTTTAATTTGGGTTTTTTTTTTTTTTTTTTAATCTAACTTATCCAGTTGGTAGTTGACATGGCATTAAAAATAATTATTTACTATTTCATTTGACACATCAGCTTTTTTCATCTAATGGATAACGGCAAGGATTAAATTAACACAATACTAAAAATGTTAGGGATCAAATTGACACAATTGAAAAGTTAAGGACAAAATTGACATTTGGTGTAAAGGATAGGGACTAACTTTGTAATTTACCCTAAAATTTGTCAATAATTTATGTATGAAAATTGATTTATTTATTTTTTAAGTTTAAGGAAAAAAAGTAAAGCATTTTCAATAGTTTAGAGATTAAAACAAAATTTTCAATAGTTTAAGAATGAAAAACAAACTTTTGATAAAATCTAAGAACCAAAATAATATTTTAGTGTTTTCTTTTTTTAACTAGACCATGTTTCAATTTTTTTCAATAATTTGATAGTTGTGGTGGACAAATTTTAATTTTAAGACTCCATTAAAAATAACAGGAGATGCAATTTGAGAGAAAATTATTGAATACTCCGGGAGTATCATAAATGCATACTCCTTCCTCTCACATGAATTGTGGGTCCCACCATAAATTTAATTAGTGGGACCCACAGTTATATGAGAGGGAGAAGTACACATTTATAGTACTTTGGGAGTACCCAATAATTACCCCAATTTGAGTTACAAGTCCCTTGATCACTACATTTCAACTTTTTTTTTTTATAGAAAATGTTTCAACTTTAAGTGATCAATCTTTTTTCCATTTTTTTTTTTAACCAACTCTACTCTACCCTTCTACCTTCCCCTCCATCCAAACTTGGCCATAAATAGAGATTCAAGGTATTACAACCGCAGAGAATTCTTGTATCTAAAGTGAGTGAAGATCTCATGTGAATTTTTATTATTTTCCAAATACTTAAGAGTTTTCATTATTCATTTTTGTTTGAAATATCATTTCGATGGAAGCTTAAGGGTATACTCAAAAACACAATCACAATCATAAAGTATATTATTGTCATTAGTTTAATCTTTTTCTTTTAACTCAAAATAAGATTCTCTTTCAATAATCAAAGATACATCAACCAACAATTGAAAGTTTAGGGTGACCATTAGTTTTTATCTTATGTTAATTTTTATTTTTATGTTGTTTATGTTTATGTGTATTGTTATTGGTATCATGGTGCACCCTAAAAAGCACTCATTGATGGTATAAATCATTGAAACAACAGACCTAATCATTAGTAAAATCCTCATCTCAACAAAAGATCTCATGTGATGTGAGATTTTGTTGTGCCTTTAAATTTTTTATTTATTAAAAGTTGGTCTTGTGACTTTCTCCTCCTTCAAAAGCACAAAATTTTCATGTAAATGTTTGTGCTTTTGTGTGTAATTGATACATACATACATACATATATATATATATATATATATAATTTATTTTTTTTGAAACTTACAGCCACAAAAGAGAGGGATATAAAAGCACAACATCAAAATGTAATAATAATAGCAATTATATATATATATATATATATATATATTCTATTTGGTCAAAGAACAATTACATATTGTTAAAGCATAAAAGCATACCCAAAAAAAAAAAAAAAATGAGACACACTGCACACATATTACATAACAATATGGTTACATGACCGAAGACATCAATTATATTTATGCATTCAATTTATAGATGTCATAACCAAAAAAGCGACTATAAACACCTATAAACGCAGCTATAGGCATATCTTATAGCTCCGTTTTAAACATGCAGCTATTGGACAATACTTTAAACCACGCTTACTAAAAACGTGGCTATATCCCACCTCTAGCCGCGTTTTTGAAAACGCGGCTTAAAAAACGCGGCCTAAAACCCGTGTGTTTAGTGGTGCATTTGTGACCATTTTAGTCTCTGGTCCACTATCTCTCTCTTCCTCTTCATCTCGAACTCGAAGAAATCGGCTTAGTATGATAAGCACAAATAGCGATATTAGAGTAATACACCAAAGCTTTGAAATTTCTGATATTTATATACCTACTTGGTTGACTGCTAGGTTCACAATTAGATATATTGACTTCGAGCATATGCTCACCAATCCAAGTCCTTCGCCTCTTGATTCGGGAGAAAAGATGTTTACAAATTAATCAGACCATGTCTCAAATTTTTTTTTTTTTCAATAATTTGATAGTTGTGGTGGGCGGATTTTAATTTTAAGCCTCTATTAAAAATACTAGGAGATGCAATTTGAGCTACAAGTCCCTTGACCACTACATTTCAATTTTTTTTTTTTTTAGAAAATGTTTCAACTTTAAGTGATCAATCTTTTTTCCATATTTTTTTTAGCGAACTCTACTCTACCCTCTTGCCTTCCCCTCCATCCAAACTTGGCCCTAAATAGGGATTCAAGGTATTACAACCGCAGAGAATTCTTGTATCTAAAGTGAGTGAAGATCTCATGTGAATTTTTATTATTTTCCAAACACTTAAGAATATTCATTATTCATTTTTGTTTGAAATATCATTTTGATGGAAGCTTATGGGTATTGCTCAAAAACACAATCACAATCATGAAGTATATTATCATCATTAGTTTAATCTTTTTTTCTTTTAACTTAAAATAAGATTCTCTTTCAATAATCAAAGATACATAAACCATCAATTGGAAGTTTAGGGTAATCATTAGTTTTTATCGTATGTTGATTTTTATTTTTATGTTATTTATGTTTATGTGTATTGTTATTGTATCACACTACCATCTAAAAGCATTCATTGGTAATATATCATTGAAACAATAGACCTAAACATTAGAAAAAATCTTCATCTCAACAAAAGATATCTAATATTCGGCTAGAGCTCGTCCAATGTAGAAGAAAAGAATTCAATTTAATTCATAGAAAGGTAATAAAAATTAAAAATTAAAACTTACAAGGGTGGGGGTTTATGAGGTGGGGCCATCTATGGAGATGCATTGGCCTCATTAATATTACTAATTGGACGGCCCCCTAGAGCCATTACCCTCCTCTCAACAACCTTCATATTGAAGAAGTCACAAAAGGTGAAGCAAACAAATGCCAAGGTGTTTCATCATTTCCTATTCATTTTGGCAATTCTTATTAAGATTTTATCTTTGAAATTAAAATATCATTTAAAGTAGTCACAATTGCGGCCTCCATGACTTGTTTAGGCTCTACCCGTATTGAAGGAGGATTTTTTTTTTTTTGAGTCGGGCAAAGGTTTTATTATAGTAGTATGATGAATAATAAATACCACTAATATAGGCTAGGATCTACATTAGCAACGATTGGTTGTAACCATGGAGCGAAATTCAATTCGCCCCATGACATTAAAAGATATTCTATTGATAAAAGTTTTTTTTTTTTTTTTTAATTCTCCATTATAAATACTAGGATTGCAATATTTACTTTATATTTTTAAAGTTAAATAATTTGGAGACGAAAATCTTTCATATATTTGAATACATTAGGCACCAACATTGAGGACCAAATTTTTTTATCATTACGATCTCATTTCCTCCTGGAACAACTACAAGTGAACTGAGAAAGAAAGTAGAAAACAAAACACATAAAACTTAGGCTGAAGAGTCCTCATTCAATTAAGACAAAGTCCTACTAAAGAGTGTAAAACAAATTATCAATTTTTTTGCCTACAAAAATTACGAAGGTAGTTGGATACAAGATACATAAGGGTCACTGTTGTGGTAGGAGGCCTATGGCAGGCGAAATCAAGTGAGTGGGAAGCTTGTAGTAAATATCCTTGCGTGGCAGTTAAATACATTCTGGCCCACTCAAATGATACAAATTACGTCACTTATATGACCTTCAATTTAGTAAATTTTGTGCATCTCTTGCAATCATTTTTTTTTGCTCATTAGTGGCATGCCACTAAATAATAAATCCGTCATGTCTTTCTTGGCAGTATGATGAATTATTGATACCACCAATAGACTAGGATCTACATTAGCAACGATTGATTGAAACCTTGGAGGCAAATTCTCTTTTTTTTTTACCAGAACATGTTTCAATTTTTTTTTGAATAATTTGATAGTTGTGGTGGATGAATTTTAATTTTAAGCCTCCATTAAAAATACTGGGAGTTGCAATTTGAGCTACAAGTCCCCTCCATCCAAACTTGGCCCTAAATAGAGATTCAAGGTACTACAACCACAGAGAATTCTTGTATCTAAAGTGAGTTAAGATCTCATGTGAATTTTTTTTATTTTCCAAATACTTAAGAATTTTCATTATTCATTTTTGTTTGGAATATCATTTCAATGGAAGCTTATGGGTATTGTTATTGGCATCATGTTGCCCCCTAAAAAGCACTCATTGGTGATATATATCATTGAAACAACAGACCTAATCATTAGAAAAATCCTTATCTCAACAAAAGATCTCATGTGACGTAAGATTTTGTTGTGCCTTTAAATTTTTTATTTATTCAAAGTTGGTCTTGTGGCTTTCTCCTTCTTCAAAAGCACAAAAATTTCATGTAAATTTTTGTGCTTTTGTGTGTAATTGATATATATATATATATATATATAATTTATTTTTTTGAAACATACAGCCACAAAAGAGAGGGATTTTTTTTTTTTTTTGGGAGATTGGTTAAAAAAAAACCCAACAATTATAAATGACAATTTAAAGAGTTTTCAAACCATAACGTTGGCCCAAATTTTATGTCCGCCCTTTTTTTTTTGGATAAGAACACTGAAACTTTATTAAAAAGAAGAGAAATTCAATACATCCTGAGTCAAAGTAGCTTCAAGCATATTAGGATTTTTCTTTATCCAAGTTACAAAATAAGAAACACCTTTTAGCGTATTGAGCCAAAACATGCGCAAAACGATTCCCTTGTCGCCGTATATGACAAAATTATACTTTTGAAGTATCATATTTTTTCATGTCAGCCCATGTTAATGAGTCTTTAATAATGACAAACTAGTGTCGGCGGTAATCAAGATTATTGATGAGTAATGAAAAACTTGCAACAAATTGATAAATGACAAGTAAAAGTCATAGTACCAGATAATAATAATAATAATAATAATTTTTTTAAAAGGTCATCGTATGGGGGAAATTACACTTTATTACTTTAAATTATGTCACAGATTATACTTTGCACCATAAATTATTCGGATGCACAGTTTGCACCTTAAACTATGACCATTGTTACACTTTGCACATTGATGTTAGTTTTACTATTAAATTAGATGGAAATATGAAACATGTGGCTTGCATATGTGTATTGCTTAAGTAGCACAAAATTAAAAGACCGAAACCCCTTCTTTCCAATTAATTAAAAAAAAAAACTTTTTTTTTCCAGCTCTCTTTCTCTCTCTCGTGCTGCGTATTAGCTCCTTGGCACACCATTGCTCCACCATTGTGTTAATTGATTTTTTTTTTTTTTTTTTTTTTCCTTTCTTTATTTGATTACCACTACTACTAGCGTGGCTCATCAAAATTCCTTAACCCAAAGCCCCTTCTCATCACAAAAACAATGTTAATTTCTTTATTTGATTGCCACTGGTGTGGCTCACTGTGTTAATTTTTTTTTTTTTTTTTTCCTTTCTATATTTTAGAGCAGGTCTACTTCTCACGTCCTTTTGTTGGCCTCATCAATTCTCTTCACCAGAATAGTTCACAACACCACCATGAGGACTATGACCAAACTAGGACAACCTCATAGCAACGTATACACACTCAAAACTACCGAATATGATTTTGATTTGGGGATTTAGGGTTGCAAAGAATTTTGATTTGGGGAGAGGGGCTGATACAAATGAGAGAGAACAAAAAAAAAAATTTTGTTTTTAATTTATCAGGAAGAGGGAGGTTTTGGTATTTTAAGTTTGTGACACTTAAGCAATACACATGTGTAGGTCACGTGCTTTATATTTTCGTCTAACTTAATAGTAAAACTAACGTCAGGGTGCAAAGTATAACAATAGTCATAATTTATGGTGCAAACTGTGTATTCGAATAGTTTAGGGTGCAAAGTGTAAACTGAGCCATAATTTAAGATGGTAAAATATAATTTCCCCTCATAGTATCAAAATTGAGGACAAAAGTAATGAATGAAAATCTGGCCAAGAAGTGTGAAAGTGTGCATGAGGAGGGTTTAATTGTAGTAAAAGAGTGTCATAGATAGAAAATTCTTAAGTATTTTTGGAGTATAGATAAATAGCGTTTCTTTCTCTTACATTCATGTCGAACCCCACTATGAATTTAATAAGTAGACCACATGCACTATAAATGTAAGAGAAAAGAACACCATTTTCCGTACTTTGAAAATACCTAAGTATTACTCGTCATACATACAAAGCCACACATTATAATAATCCATATTCTGTCATAAGATGGGAGCCAATCATTGTTGGATCCTAGTATATTTTTTAGTCTCAACAAATGGCATTCAATCAAAACCCATTGACTGTAAATGGCTATCTTGTAGGCTTGTAGCAATAGTCATAATTGATTTCAGATGGGTCTAGTACAAAATAAAGGCAATTCTCATGTAATTCATATATGCTTTATTTTATTTTTTGTGTTTAGACTTTTATAGTTAGCAATAGTCATAGTTGATTTCAGATGGTTCTGGCACAAAATAAAAGCAAATCTCATGTGATTAATCTTTGCTCAATTTCATTTTTTGTACAAGGCTCTTATAATTAACTCTGCAGTTCGAACTTCTCTCTGCTTAACTTTCTAATTTGTGCATTGAAAAATGAGAATTGGCCTCTCATTCTAACTTTGCAGTTCATGCATTGAAACATGAGAATTGAACTACAGAACTCTCTCTACCCAAAAAAAAAAAAAAAAAACTACTGAACTCTTGTCGTCTATTAAAAGATTCAAAACATTGATTTATCTTTACAAATGATATTGGCACAAACAACATTTAGAGGGGACTGGGGACCAAGAGCTTCTTGTTAAAAGATCTGCATGCCCATACACTAAGGTTATATATTATTTCACTGAAATTTATGGCCAACATGATTATTCCCCCATGAAAGTGAATAAACCCCAAGCACACATTCCTTTCCATGTTCACCACCAAGCTCAGCCCACACATAAAATACATGAGATGAGGGCCAAAATGGGGATATACCCCTTTCATGCAAAACTTGTAGCAAAATGCCCTTGTTCGGAAACTAATTAGGAAAATGCCCCTGTTTTAAACTCGATTTTCTAAAAATCAAGTTTTAATGAAAAACTCGATTGTTAGAAAATCGAGTTATAGGCAATCAAACTAAAAAAAAAAACTACATGGAACTCGAGTTCCATGTAGTTTTTTCAAGTAACTTGATTTTCGCCAAATCGAGTTTTTCAAAATCGAGTTTCAAAACATGAACATATCCTTAAATAGTTTCAAAAATGGGGCATTTTGTTGGAACTTTTGGGCGAAAGGGGTAGTTTACCATTTTTGCCATGAGATGAGACTAGGTGAATATACCTTAACCTTATGATGGTCCCCCTAAATCATTTATGTTGCTTGGGACCTTTCAAATCTAAAACAATTTATTGATTGTTTGTACCCGTGGATCATTAATTCAATTTACAGGTAAGATTTAGTTGAGGGATAATTATAGTAAACCCACCTATGGTATGGCCCGTTTTCACTTTGCCTACCCGTGGTTTAAAACTTTACACTTTGTCCACTTGAACTTCAATCTGTTACCCATCTGTTACCCACCTCTATTAAAATCAAGGATAAAAATGTATTTTATCTTCACTTTTATGTCTCTCTCTTCTAAAAACAAAAAATAACAGAAAAAACTCAAACAAACAAGATCAAAGAGGGGGTTTTGTAGCTTGGGTTCAAGAAAACACTTCCTTTTGGTATGAACAATCTTGAGCCAATCAATCCAAATAAAATTTTCATATTCGCACATATCCTAAAAAACATTTACAAAAATCCTACACTTGAAAGTGCTCTACTCTAATTTCACAAAAATCCTTTCAGACACTTTCAGTCATTCACAAAAATCATACACAACTTCACCTTAGTTCTCTCTTAAATCTCAAACCAAAACCAAAGCAAACCCCTCTTCAAAACCCAAACCCACCACACCTAGCTCCATAGGACTTCCTGGGACAGGCGTTCTAATACAGATCTAATACTATTACCCGGAGGAACAATATCCGAAACGAGAGATTGGCGTGCATTTGTTGATGAAGATGAAGCAAAAGAATGGCCTCGAGAAGCTTTAACATGTTCGTATCTGCAATGACTACCATATGCACAAAGTCCTTTCTGATAATAGGTGCACATCTGTGACCAAAAAAGCCAGCAAGAGTCAATGATAAAGAAAGAAGGAAACCTTACTAAATGAAAATTAATGGGCAGATATAATGAAATCAAGCTGAGATCAAAAGATTTACGTTATGTGGAGGATCCTTCCAATCATGTGAAAACTCACAATGCTCCCCTTTCAAAGACGCCCCATGAGCAAAGAACTTGCAAAGAATGAAAACCAGCTTCCATTAATCTTTGTTCTTGAGAAACTATACAATCTTGCTTTTGACCATGACTCAAACTTCCCTTCTTTAATTTTAGACTTTACCATAGATATTAAAACCCTAACTTTTTTTATTCTTGTTATATTTGTTTTTGCCTAAAAATGTTTTGCTAACGGCAAACGAAGAGATGGGTTACGGAATGCTAACTGGACTAACCTCAGGTGAGCAAAGTGTAAAGTTTTAAACCACGGGTAGGCAAAGTGAAAACGGATCATACCACAAGTGGGTTTACTGTAATTATCTCTTTAGTTGAACTGTTGAACCAATATATTAATGATGATAGCGATGGAGACCAACTGAGCCTTAATATTGGGCTCCTTATCCTTTTGGAAATTTAGGCTTATAGTGTGGGCGTACTTAGAAAATGGCTCCTACTATCACCACTACTTTATTAGTCAAAATTCTTTTTCATTAATAGGTGAATATTCATTCAGCCAAAAAGTGAAATTTATATATTCAATAAGCCCATTTATCATAGCGAGAGTATCAAATGTTAAAACAAAAAAAAACAAAAAAAAAAAATTCAGTTTATTGTTCCATAACTCTCAATAATTTAATTAACTTAAATTTTAAGTTTCTACTAAAAAAAAAAAAAAAAACTTAAATTTTAAGTTTAGAAAAATCACCATAAGATTTTCTATGGATTATAAATTTTAAATGGGATATAACAATGTTAATCTTTTTAGGGAGAGCCCTATGTGGTGAATTACACTTTTTTTTAATAATTTGATAGCTTCAGTGGGAGGAAGATTTAAATCCTAGATTTAAACGCCATGTCCTTTTAATATGTTTTTTTCTTTTAATAAAAAACGACCATGTCCTTATAAGATGTTTGCTAATGGTCTTATGGCCTATAGGCCTCCTTGGGGGGTTAATTTTTGAGGTTCAATCACTCTAACTTATAGACTTAGAATATGTGTGTGTATCAGCGTATATACTCTTTTTTCCATAGAGAAAATCTTTATATTATTGTGACTTCAATAATAGTCCAAATTTGAGCAATTAAAATAAGGTTAAAATGTAGAGACAACCCCTCCAATATCGACCTTTTTCTAGTTACAACCTTAGTTATTAATTATTTTAGGTGAACTATCTATATTAAAATATTAATTTAATGGCACCCTTTTTTAGTTCATATGTTGAACAAAATGTGTCACAAAACTTACAAATCAGTAAACACATGATACATGACTTAAAGAAAATATATTGTACAGATGTTTACCATTTTTTATATTTAATAAAATGAATAAAATACAAATAAAATATTTAGTTTTATTTACAGATAAAAAATTATTATTTTTTCCCCTCAAGCCACATTTTATGTACTCATTAGTGTAAAAATAAAATAAATCTGAATTGACATACTTCTACTGGAAATAATAAGGTTATGATGGATGGAAGGGATGTAATTAAACCAATCAATGAAACAACGGTACGTGTGTGAATTAAAATAATAAAAAACTGAGTAGGTGTGATTATAAGTCATATAGTTTCACTTTCCGTTCATAAATTTCAAGTGACATATTTGATATTTCTATTGATGATTGTCAAAGTTATAAATAGAAATGGATGTGATCTGATTTCCAAGTCGTATTAAGAAAAGTTTTGTAGTCAAAGCCGCCAAAGCACAATGTTCAAAATCTTAGGTTCAGTCTGTTTAGATCTTCTAGGTTCTTATCCAAAAATGGAAGAGCATGAAGTCATTCACAAAGCCAATCAACTTATAGAATTTTTTTTTTTTTTAAGAAAATGGTAATACTTATTAGAACACACAAACACGAAAATAATATATAGGGATGTTTATCCCACAGTGGTTGTGTGTATTAGAGTTTCAGTCCTTATAACCCCAGGCTACTACTACAAAGGTTATGCACTTTTGTAGTGGTACTCTGATTATGTAATATATTATAATCCTGTTTAAAAAACTCTATATACTACTGTCATATTTGTGTGTTCTAATAAGTATTACTGTTTCTTCAAAAAAAAAAAACTTATAAAAATTCTTATTAATAAAAATTTAAATCTTAAACAAATAGTAATTTCATATTTTCAAAATAAAAAATTGGGTTTCATTAACAGGTACATTTTAGAGCATTTGTTTATGAACAATTTTATGAAAGTTTTGATAGTATTTTAATGGGAAACAGAAGAAAAAAATTTGTCAAAAAAACTACATATTTTAATCTTTTCCCATAAAAATTATAGCTCACTAGTTTTGATAGTATATATTTTTACGGAATGTTACACTTGAAAATCTCACTACCGTATTACATGTCCTTTATATGTTTAATATGCATGTTGAATTTTATACCAATTAAGTGTTATTTACTATTTAATCCATAAACTCATCTTTAATGTATAATTTTAAACTATAAAAACTTAAACAATAAAGAGTTGATTGATTACATGGTTATTGATCTTTGATCATCTTAAAACATTGGCGAGTACAAAGAGTATAAGAGATAATGTAACCAAAGGTGGATTTTTTGAAATTTGCAATCCAATTAAAAAAATATTGAGCGGTATAACATTTCTTAAAGTTATACTATATCACATCATTTAATAACTTTTTATTAGATCAATATTTAGAAAATCTTACCGATGAATTACATATTCTCTATGTTCTTAACAAGAATACCAAATTTCATGTCAATTAGATGTTGTTTATATTAGGATTAGTGCCCTTAAATCCTATTGTATGACATTATGTATGACTTAATTAATGTTGTGATTAATAAAGTTGTTTTATTATTATCTAAAATAATGGTAATATGAATATTCTGACATTATCATATAGTCCATGAGATGCATGGTATGTGATTTATGTGAAAAGTCACAGAAAATATAAATCACAGGTTCTTTGTAAACTCAAAATTTTAGTTTGTAATCAGCGATGAAATTGGGCATTTCATCTGCGAAAACTATAACAAATCAACTAAGATGATTTTTCTTGATCATGGAAGTAGAGACTTCTAGTTGATATGTTTTAACAGTTAAAACATATTGAACTGAACTGCTGTGATATTTATTATTCTCCTAACGACTGTCAAATGAAGAATAAATCTCATAACTTCTATTTACATGAACTCTTAATCCTGAGAGAATAATAAATCTGATCATGGAGTGTAGGTTGCTTTGACATATCAAGAGTGAAATCTAAAGTAACGGTCAAAATTTCAGTATGTTAAGCAGCCACATTTAGTGTTGATGGAACATATATTCTCAAGATGTAATTCATAGTCTCTTAAATGAGATATAAAATATTTCATTGAGATAAGTTTAATGGGTTCGGTTATTTAGAGAGTTAGGCCTAACCACTTTAGTAAGAAATTACTAAAGTATATATTTATGAAATTGGATTTCATAAATATATAATGAATAATTTAAAAGGATTAAACCGGGTACTCAGGGAGGATTAAGATGTAGTAATCTACAAAGTAGCAGTCTTCATTCATGACTTTGTATTATTACAAATATTTTATAAATGGGTTGCATGTACAATAAAGTTTTGGGATATAATTTGTTAATAAAACCTAGGGTGATATTATATTTATATTGTGGTATTAAATATAATTAATGGTAACTTTGGACTTGTCAAGAGTTGACAAAAAGCCCAAGGCCCATTGGAGCTAGAATCTTATTTGTTTCCTTTTTGGTCCCACTTCAAGCCACATACTAAAGCCAAATTAGAAATGTCCAAAAGGCTAGCCTAATTAGATAATCAGTTATAAGAAGAGAAACATACAAAATTCATATAACAAGAATGAAATGGTTTGTGTGTGAGTGTTGTACACTCTTTAATTCTCCCTGAACATACACATATAACTGATTGAGAGACCACACTTCTTGGGCATAAGTGGAATTGGAGTGAAGATCAAAAGTGTTCTCAAGAACTTCTAATCTTTGTTTTAAAATTCACCACACCAAGGTACACTATTTTGTTCTTAATTTCTGAAAATTACATAGTGCATGTTATCAATTGCGAATGAAGTAGATCTGTTAATTTTTTCTAGTACGTATGTTTTGTATGCGATACAAATATGTATTTTTCTAACAATTGTTGTGGGGTCCAATTTTGTAGCCCAAGCCCAAAAGGTTTGAATTATGAGCTTAACGAACCCAGAACAATGAATTTGTAGAGAGTGGGTGACAAAACTAGGCTAATTGTAAATCTGACAATAATTAGTTGACATAAAAACACACTTGAAAATTGAGAACAACTCAAGTCCGAAGAGGACTGTTCTTCATTCAAAGATGGATTTGATTCTTAGAAGTCTTTTTTAGATTCTTTTTCCCTCCCCCTTCTTCAGAGACTTCTTACATTTATATATTCTCTTTCTACCCCATCATCACCGTCCACTTGTTCTTCATCTAAACCTTCACTTAAGTACATGTCATATCAGATATCTGCTTCAGGCCTACGTGAGTAGTGGTAGCTGAGATTGTACTATTCAGAGGTCTTCTCCACATAAATGCGGCCAAGAAAGCTGCTGTAGTGTATTAAATGCGGTGGTAGCAGCTTTTCCTTTTAGATATTTCTCTGCTTTTGTCATCTCCAGGTATGTCAAAAGCTTGTCCTTGTCGTGGAAGTAGTGGGGAAGATCGTTCGGACCTTCAGGATATTTGTCTGATCGGGTCCCTTTGCAATCCGAGGAGAATGACGTCTTCGGACCGATAGGGTTCTCTTCGAACTGATCCTATCGTTCACTTTTAGCTACGTTTCTTCCACCAGGACTTCTTCCTAACCCCTTTTCTCTTCGGACACATAGTGATGTTCGAATTGGGCCCTAGGCCCACCGCATGACTTTGGGCTTTTACACCCACAATTGGTATCAGACCGATCTTCAATTTCGAATCTGTATAACATGTTTTGTGAGTTTTGGAATTAGAGATAATAGTTTCATGATGTTAGAAGATTATATATGTATTTAATTTTCTGCATGGTTGTTGAAACTATGGTTTGCTAAAAATTGATATTGATGTTATGATGTTGTTTAAATTTAAATTCAAGTATGTTGAATTGAACTTTAAGGCTATAACATCAATGGAATTCAGTTTTGATATCAAATTCTATCTATTATGTTCATATGGTGATTGTTTGTTCAAGAAAAACCGTTGCAAACTATCTACATCTACCTTTAAAAATTGAAAACACGAGTTTTTCGCAGGTAACGTTCTCGCGAAATTACTTGCGAAAAATGCCTCTGATGCACTCGTGGGTAAGCTTTGCGAAAGTTTCTGTCTAAATTTTGTGTTTTCACTAATTCCCCTTAACTCATTTTAGCAGGAAGAGTTTAGTGCAAGGCTGTGTGTGATTAGATTACACATGTTTACAAAATAAAAACCTTTAATTTAAAATATCTAGTGGGAGAGATATACAAGGGTTGGATTTCACGATCTCCATTGTCAATTTATAGTAGTGTGATTAAACACCTCTACTTGGCGTATATGCGTTGCTCCATTCGGAGGGTGTTTTATTCATGGAATTACAGATTAAACTTCTTAATGATGGATGATATGTGTTTTTACATTAAGAACGACCACGCTACCGTGGAGTTACTTAATAACTCACATAAAATTCAGTCAATAGTGTACACTAGACTAAGTTTAATGTTAACCTCCCTTCGAAGCTATGTCATTATTACTTAGAGGCTAAAGAAAATACGGCATGTTATTAGTGTTTGATAAGAGTTATCATGATGGCACTAATAATGAGAATAGTTCTCAATCAATCATAGTATTTATAATTTACTTGCTTCCAAGGAATTTTAAACATGGGATTGGGTTGTCATTGCATATATTATATTATGGTTTTATTAAGGTTCCATACTATATGTTTATATACTAGAGCCTTATTTGTTCCCCTGTGGTCCCATTGCAAGCCACATACTAAAGCCTAATTGGAAAGGCTCAAAAGGATAGCCCAATTAGATAATCAGTTATAAGGAGAGAAACATATAGAATTCATATAACAAGAATGAAATGGTTTGTGTGTGAGTGTTGGACACTCTCTAATTCTCCTTTGAACATACACATATAACTGATTGAGAGACCATACTTCTTAGGCACAAGTGGAATTGGAGTGAAGATCAAAAGTGTTCTCAAGAACTTCTAATCTTTGTTTTGAAATTCACCATACCAAGGTACACTATTTTGTTCTTAACTTCTGAAATTTACATAGTATATGTTATCAATTGCGAATAAAGTAGATCCGTTAATTTTTTCAACTGCGTATGTTTTGTATGCGATACAAATATATATTTTTCCAACAATTTACTACTTAATCCAAAACTTATTATTTATGCCTAGTTTTAAAATTCAAAAACTTAAAATTCAAATATTTGATAGATGACACGGTTAACAACATTCAGTTGACACAAAATTTGACAAGTATGTTAATAAGAAAACGTCTAATCCAATAATGAAAATTTTTAAATATCAATCTAATAGAAAGTTATTAGGTGGTATAATCAAGGGAGTCAATACCGTACCGGAAGCTGTATCGGTTTGGCCAGCAGTACGATATATTTCGGATACCGGTTAATACCGGTGTACCGTTTCGGGTTTACCGCTATTTTTTATATTTATAAATATATTTATGTATGTATGTATGTGTGTGTGTGTGTGTGTGTATTATAATAAATATAAAAGTTTACCATAAAACATTTTCTCAATTCAGAACTAATTTTTCATGGTTTTAGACTTTAGTATCAATTAAAAGAAGAAAAAAAAAACACAATATAAAATATAGAAAGCTTAAAAGTTACCATTGCATACTAAGAAAACAAATAATACTAATAAGTTAATGCAAATAAGTTATTATTCTGCCCTAACAAAAATTCAAAAATTACAAAACTTAAAAAAAAAAAAAAAAAAAAAAAAAAAAAACTTTTTTCCGGTACCGGCCGGTATTGCCCGAAATTGGCCGGTACGCCCGGTATTTTTTCCGGTACAAAACAGAGGGTTATGTGTACCGGCATGCTTGCCGGTACGGTATATACCAGTCGGTATGGCCGGTACGGTACGAAATCGGCTTCCTTGAGTATAATATGGTGTAAAAGATTTTTTATAAGTTAAGTCTGTTAAAGACCCAAAAGAAGCCTAAAAAGATTTTTTAGTCTACAAAAGTTGGGCCTCGGTCAAGAAAGATTCATCTTTTTTTTTTGGTTTGATATACTAGGCCTAAAGTTCATCATTACACGAACTCAGACTTAACAATCCACAACTCGTCAGCCCAAATCTCTTTGCCACACAAATTGGGCACAAAGGCCAGAAAAATCTATAATTCCACATCATGGACCCAAAAGGCCCAAAATTTCTCGATTCATGGATTGGGCTCAAAGCTCATTGCACCCTTTTGTAGATCTTTTTCTCATGAAAAAATGGACCATTCAAAAAATTAAGAGAGTATTTGGTACATGTACTTAAAAACTGAAAATTGTTATTTAAAAATATGTGTGAAAAAATATGTAAAAATACTTGTAATATTGTTTAAAAATTGAAAATTGTTGTTTGAAAACATATACCACTACCAAACACCCCTAAATGACCCACCCAAGAAATATGCTATTCTGGCCGTTAAAATTGAAAGTGCCAAGTTCCACGTCAAGGGAGAACCCACAATAACCAGGCCCATTGAGTAGAAATGATGGATAATGGGGCAAAAAGAGAGAATGGTAGAAGACTAGCCTTTGAGCCCATTAAAAGCTAACCAAGAAACCCAAATTAGAAGTAAAATTAGTTGCACAAGAGGTAAAAAAGTGGAAAAATGAAACAAGAACATGACTCATACAAAAAATTCAAGAACTCATACTCTTTTCAACACACAAAGAAAGCAAAAGGCAAACCCATCTTGCACTGGAGTTTCGACCACAGCTTGGAGAAGCCATGGCTAAGAGGATCAAAAGTCTGTTATTTTTTCTTTTTAGCACCTGACTTTCCAAAGAGGAAAATCACTGCAAGCCACAAAATTGTTGACCCAAGCACAAAAGTCTCTGGCATTCGTGATTTGAGGGCCTAAAAGTGCATTAAGTAAAGCTCCAACGGTTCAAGATTGAGTAAGTACATGAAACTTAGCATGTCTTCACCAAGTTTTTGGGAGTTTGATGAGATAGTATGTAGTTAGGTTACATTTGGTCAATATCCCATGCAGTTGACAACAGTTAGGATAACGAGACTTCCTTTTTTGCTATTTGCTATTTACCCAAGCTCAATCAAGCATAAGATGCATGCAATACTACTAAGCATTTGTGTTGAGCAAATTGCACCATTTTAAGAAATAAGACAAAAAGATGTGAGACGAAGAACCATCTTACCATTCCTAGCAAAAACTAAGAAAGTAGTCAATCACACACAGCCCAATGGATCAGACATCATCACATGATCTCCTATTCACCTCTCTTCATTATCCCCCTTTTCTCAATGAAAGCCACACACTATTCGTACATCACCAAAGAAAAAGAGCATTAACATGAAGAAAGTCATCCAAATGCATACTGAAGAAGTGGGATTTGACCAAATTCCTTCTGCTTACGGTTGAACATACGTTCTCTCCCTTCAACTACACCCCCATGTTTTTCCCTCTTTGATTCTATATATAAATATTATGAAAGAAATTATCTGGTTTTATAGCTTCACCATTATTGAATACATGGTCTTTGTCATATTGATATTGTGTCTTTCAATGACTCTCTGTTAAAGGGTTAATTGTATTGCGTATCAAAGACATTTTTAGTTTAATTTTCATTGGATTCTTATCGCTTTGCCTTAATACTGGACATATCTCAGACTTTGACTTACCGTCAAACTTTTTGTGTGCTGACCTGCTTGTGGGCATGAAACTATTGATTGAGCTATTTTAAAATCATAATGGTGTCCCTTGCTATGTGTAAAATCAATTCTATTTTGGACTTTGGGTTGGTTTCGTTTTGTAGGCCTTGAAATGCACCGATATTCTCTAGTCTTGCCTCAAATTCCTATTATGACTTAGTAATTAGTATTTGAGTTTTCTTGGAGAAGAAAGAAAATTAATTTTGTTACTTTTGGATTTCAATGATGTGGACAAAAATTTTATTTCTTTACATGGAAAGAAAGTCATTTTCATATTAAAAGATATTCTATTGATAAAAATTATTTTTTTATTATCCATTGTAAATACTAGGATTGCAATATTTACTTTATATTTTTAAAGTTAAATAATTTGGAGACAAAAATCTTTCATATATTTGAATACATTAGACACCAACATTGAGGACCAAATTTTTTATCATTACGATGTCATTTCCTCTTGAAACAAGTACAAGTGAACTGAGAGAGAAAGTAGAAAACAAAACACAAAACGGAGGCTGAAGAGTCCTCATTCAATCAAGACAAAGTCCTACTAAAGGGTGTAAAACAAATTATCAGTTTTTTTACCTACAATGGATACGAAGTTAATTGGATACAAAATACATAAGGGTCATTATTGTGGTGACAATTATTATGTCATTAACATACTAGCCCGCACTAAGTCCCCAGGAGGCCTATGGCAGGCAAGCTCTAAGGAGTGGCAGATTGTAGTGAGTATCCTTGCGTTGCAGGTAAATCAATTTTGGGTGATACGAACTACGTCACTTATATGAGCTTCAATTTAGTAATTTTTGTGTATCTTTTGCAATCATTTTTTTGCACATTAGTGGTGCGCCACTAAATAATAAATTCACCATGTCTTTCTTGGCAGTATGATGAATTATTGATACCACCAATAGACTAGGATCTAGATTAGCAATGATTGATTGTAACCATGGGGGCAAATTCTCTTTTTTTTTAACAAGACCATGTTTCAATTTTTTCAATAATTTGACAGTGGTGGTGGACGGATTTTGATTTTAAGCCTCCATCAAAAATACCGGGAAATGCAATTTGAGCTACAAGTCTGTTAACCACTACATTTCATCTCTTTTTTTCTTTTTTCTTTTTAAGAAAATGTTTCAACTTTAGGTGATCGACCTTTTTTTCATTTTTTTTTTCAGTCAACTCTACTCTACCCTCCTGCATTCTCCTCCTTCCAAACTTAGCTGTAAACAGAGATTCAAGGTATTACAACCACAGAGAATTCTTGTATCTAAAGTGAGTGAAGATCTCATGTGAATTTTTATTATTTTCCAAATACTTAAGAATTTTCATTATTAATTTTTGTTTGAAATATCATTTTGAAGGAAGCTTATGGGTATTGCTCAAAAACACAATCACAATCATGAAGTATATTATCATCATTAGTTTAATCTTTTTCTTTTAACTCAAAATAAGATTCTCTTTCAATAATCAAAGTTACATCAGCCAGCAATTAGAAGTTTAGGGTGATCATTAGTTTTTATCTTATGTTGATTTTTATTTTTATGTTATTTATGTTTATGTGTATTGTTATTGGTATCACGCTAACCCCCTAAAAAGCACTCATTGGTGATATATATCATTGAAACAACAGACTTAACCATTAGAAAAATCCTCATCTCAACGAAAGATCTCATGTGATATAAGATTTTGTTGTGCTTTTATATTTTTTATATATTCAAAGTTGGTCTTGGGGCTTTCTCCTCTTTCAAATGCACAAAATTTTCATGTAAATTTTTGTGCTTTTGTGTAATTGATATATATATATATAATTTTTTTTTTTTTTTGAAACATACAGCCACAAAAGAGAGGGATATATATTTTTTTTTTTGGGGGGGAGATTGGTACCCAAAAAAAAAAAAAAAAACCCAAACCATTACAAATGACAATTTAAAGAATTTTCAAACCATAATGCTGACCTAAATTTTATGTCAGCCCATGTTTATTTATTTATTTATTTATTTTGATAAGATTAAGAAGAAGAGAAATTCAATACATCCTGAGCCAAAATGGCTTCAAGCATATTAAGTTTTTTCTCTATCCAAGTTACAAAATGAGAAACACCTTTAGCGTATTAAGCCAAAGTAAAAGTCATAGTACTAGATTCATAAAATAATAATAAATAATTTTTTTTAAAGGTCATCGTATCAAAATTGAGGCCAAAAGTAATGAATGAAGATCTGGCCAAGAAGTGTGAAAGTGTGCAGGGGAGATTAGTTGCAGTTAAAGAGTGTCATATATGGAAATTTCTTAAGTATTTTTGGAGTATAAATTAATGGTGTTTCTTTCTCTTATATTCATGTTGATCCCCATGATGAATTTAATAAGTAGATCCCATGCACCATGAATATGAGAGAAAAGAGTATCATTTTTCGTGTTCTGAAAATACCTAAGGATTACTCGTCATACATAAAGAGCCACACATTATAATAATTCATATTCTATCATAGGATGGGAGCCAATCATTGTTGGATCCTAGTATATTTTTTAGTCTCAGCAAATGGCATTCGATCAAACCCATTGACTATAAGAGGCTATCTTGTAGGCTTGTAGCAATAGTCATAGTTGACTTCAGATGGGCCTGTTACAAAATAAAGGCAATTCTCATGTAATTCATATTTTCTCTATTTTATTTTGTTGTGTTTAGACTCTTATAGTTAGCCATAGTAATAGATGATTTCAGATGATTCTGGTACAAAATAAAAGCAAATCTCATGTGATTAATCTTTGCTCAATTTCATTTTTTGTGTAAGGCTCTTATAGTTATCTCTGCAGTTCGAATCTCTCTCTTCTTAACTTTGCAATTCATGCATTAGAAAATGAGAATTGAACTTCAGAACTCTTTGTTGTCTGCTGAAACATTAATTTCTCTTTACAAATGATATTGGTACTAACAAAATTTGGAGGGGACTGGAGACCAAGAGCTTCTTGTTAAAAGGTCTACATGCCCATATACTAAGGGTTATATATTATTTCACTGAAATTTATGGCCAACATGAATATTCCCCCATGAAAGTGAATAAACCCCAAGCACAAGTGCCTTTCCATGTTCACCACCAAGCTCAACCCACACATAAAACACATGAGATGAGACTTGTTAGGTTTTAGACCCTTGTAAACTAGATTGTTTAACCTAATTAATTAACCAAATGAATACTTAGGTTTATTACTCAAATCTAAGTTAAAACAATAAAGTCATATCATGTAAAGCAGCGGAAAATATAAAGAATACAATGATATGATGACCCAAGAAAACCAAACTACTAAAAAACCTGGGAATGATTTAACCTAGCTATCCTCAAAGTAAAACGCAAATCCACTACAGAGAATCAAAGTTTACAATAAGACTTAGACCACTAACATCCTATTGCTACCACATGTAGAACTTACTAACATGACCACATGCAAGCTTCGAATCCACGGACTCCGTCTTTATTAGGCCTTTGCAACACAAGCACTCACATTTGTGATAAAAACACACAAACTCTCCTGTTTGTGACTCCAAGACCACCTTTGAAGGTTTAGATCTTTAACTATTGTTGATCTTCATGCAGCAACTTTAGATCTACCGGTTCTAAAGATATGAGAGTGATATTCAGTAGTGACTTTGATAGAGGACGGCACAAAACCTTTTAGATCTCACAAGAGCACCTCAAAAGTCATAATAAAACGTGCCTAGGGTTTCCTTTATATGCTAAAAGAGGTAAATCTGAAACCCTAATCCTTAATGGGCTTGAATTGCTGTTTGGGCTTAATTAAAATTCTGCAGATATGACTTTCAATTGGCTGAGCCTGTCTCTCGATCAATCGAACTAGGCAAATTCTGAAATCTTATTTTTCTTCAGCTTGTATATTCTTGAATCTTGACTTGTATCATCTTGAGCATTGTCTAATAATGCCTATAGACTCTAGGATCTATATCTAGATAAGTTTGTGCTCACAGTTTGTCAATTGTTCTAAACTTTTAGAACCTAACAAGACTAGGTGAATAAACCTTAACCTTATAATGGTCCCCCTAAATCATTTATGTTGCTTGGGACCTTTCAAATCCAAAACAATTTATTGATTGATTGTACCCGTGGATCATTAATTCAAGTTACAAGTAAAGATTTAGTTGAATTGTTGAACTGATAGCGATGGAGACCAACTGAGCCTGAAAAATTTAGGCCTATGTGTGCAAAAAAAAATTTATGAGTAAATTAAATTAGTAAAAAAAAAATTATATATATATATATATATATTTATTTATATCATGATTTTAAAAACTGGATCGAACCAATCAGTCCAATTGGTTCAATCGAGAACCTAGTACCTGTCTAGTCTAGTTTGGTAAAAATCTCCAAAACTGATGAAAATCGGTCAAAAACCAAATTAAACCGAGAACCGGAGGCAAAATCGGTTTTTGCCAGTCCGATTTTTAAAACCATGACACACACACACACACACACGCATGTTGGGGGTTCAAGTTATACCTAATATAATCATATAATCTTAAGGAATGTTACACATCTTAATAATTTTTTATTGGATTAATAATTTGAAAATCTCACAACCGTATTACATGTTCTTTATATGTTTAACATGCATATTAAATTTTGTACCAATTAAGTGGTATTTACTATTTAATCTATAAACTCATTTTTGATGTATAATAAACTATAAAAATGTAAAACAATATAAAAAAAAAATTGATTAATGACATAGTTATTGATCTTTAATCATCTTAAAAATTTGCAAGTACAAAGAGTATAAGAGATAATGTAACCAATGGTGGATTTTTTGAAGTTCGCAATCTAATAAAAAAAAATTGAGCGATATAACATTTCTTAAAGTTATACCATATGACATCATTTAATAACTTTTTTATTAGATCAATAGTTAAAAAATCTTACTGTTGAATTACATATTCTCTATGTTCTTAACAAGAATACCAAATTTCATGTCAATTGAATGTTGTTTACTACTTAATCCAAAACTTATTATTTATGCTTAGTTTTAAAATTTGAAAACTTGAAATTCAAATATTTGATAGATGACATGGTTAACAACATTCAGTTGATACAAAATTTGACATGTGTGTTAATAACTTAGAAAACATCTAATCCAACAATGAAAATTTTAAAATATCAATCTAATAGAAAGTTATTAGGTGGTGAAATATGGTGTAAAAGATTTTTTATGAACTAAATCTATTAAAGACCCAAAAGAAGCCTAAAAAGATTTTTTAGTCTGCAAAAGTTGGGCCTTGGTAAAGAAAGATTCATCTTCTTCTTCTTCCTTTTTTTTATTTTATTTTATTTTTTTATTATTATTTTTTTATGGTTTGATATACTGGGCCTAAAGTTCATCATTTCACGAACTCGGACTTAACAATCCACAGCTCATCACTCGTCAGCCCAAATCTCTTTGCCACACAAATTGGGCACGAAGGGTAGAAAAATCTATAATTCCACATCATGGACCCAAAAGGCCCAAAATTTCTCCATTCATGGATTGGGCTCAAAGCGCATTGCCTTTGCAGATCTTAGAACTTCTCTCATGAAAAAATGGACCATTGAAAAAATTAAATGACCCACCCAAGAAATAGGCTATTCTCGCCATTAAAATTGAAAGTACCAAGTTCCACTTCAAGGGAGAACCCACAATAACCAGGCCCATTGAGTAGAAATGACGGATAATGGGGCAAAAAGAGAGAATGGTAGAAGACGAGCTATTAAGCCCCTTAAAAGCTAATCAAGAAACCCAAATTAGAAGTAAAATTAGTTGCACAAGAGGTAAAAAAGTGGAAAAATGAAACGAGAACATGACTCATACAAAAAATTCAAGAACTCACACTCTTTTCAACACACAAGAAAGCAAAAGGCAAACCCATCTTGCATTGGAGTTTCGACCACAGCTTGGAGAAGCCATGGCTAAGAGGATCAAAATTCTGTTATTTTTTCTCTTTAGCACCTAACTTTCCAAAGAGGAAAATCACTGCAAGCCACAAAATTATTGACCCAAGCACAAAAGTCTTTGGCATTCGTGATTTGAGGGCCTAAAAGTGCATTAAGTAAAGCTCCAACAGTTCAAGATTGAGTAAGTACATGAAAGTTAACATGTCTTCACCAAGTTTTTGGGAGTTTGATGAGATAGTATGTAGTTAGGTTACATTTGGTCAATATCCCATGCAGTTGAAAGTAGTCAATCGCACAGAGCCCAATGGATCAGACAGCATCACATGATCTCCTATTCACCTCTCTTCATTATCCCTCTTTTCTCAAAGAAAGCCACAGACAACATTCGTACATCACCATAGAAAAAGAGCATTAACATGAAGAAAGTCATCCAAGTGCATACTGAAGAAGCGGGATTTGACCAAATTCCTTGTGCATACAGGTGAACATACCTTCTCTTCCGTCAACTATACCCCAAGCTTTTCCCTCTTTGATTCTATATATAAATATTATGAAAGAATTTATTTGGTTTTATAGCTTCACCATTAATGTTGAATACATGGTCTTTGTCATTTTGAATTTGTCTTTCAATGACTCTGTTAGAGGGTTAAATCAATGAGTTTGTGTCCCTTGCTATGTGTTAAATCAATTATATTTTGGGCTTTGGGTTGGTTTTGTTTTGTAGGCCTTGAAATGCACTGATAGCCTCTCGTATTGCCTCAAATCCTATTATCACTTAGTAAGTATTTGAGTTTTCTTGGTGAAGAAAGAAAATTAATATTTTCAAACCTAAGTAACACATTAGACATTCGATCAAAAATACACAAATTCTCAACATTTTTTTTTTCGGAATTCACTGCAAAAACTGAAATTTCAAAAATACTCAAATAATTTTTAGTCTCCAATAGCTATATATATTTTCCATGCAATCACATCACTATAATTAAATTTACCATTTCTATCATAATAACACATAAAAAATACACCTTTTCTCAATAATTTCGTCTCTACCATCTACATTTGAAACTCTAACATATCATTTTTCCAAATTTTACTACAAAATACAAAGTGAAACCCACAGCGTTTTCTATTTGAAAAACCAGAGTGAGTGAAACACAAAATACATTCTAGGTAACTCCGACTTCGACTTCGTCATCAGGTATCTCCGGTGGCAAAATTATCTTCTCGCTCTTCTTCCTCCCCATCAGTGCTTCACTACTGCGTCGCTCTGGTTTTGGGGTTTTTGTTTAGGGTTTTAGTTTTAAGAGAGGGAGAGAGAGAGAGAGAGAGAGATTTTTCCTTTTCTTTTTGTTGTTTTTGGTTTTCAGTTTGGACCCAAGGTTGTTTTGGGCTAAGATGTGGATTGAATCGGCTTAATGGGCTGAAAATTTTCTTTATGTTTCGGCTAAAATATTATGTAACTAAACCTTAAAATGTTTTTTTTTTCATCATTAAACCTTATAAAGAGTTTTTTTAATAGTTTTGAAAAAAAAGAATGAAAAATTAAAATTTTTCAATAATTTATGTATGAAAATTGATTTTTTTTTTTTTTTTTTTTTTTTTTAAGTTTAAGGACAAAAAGTGAAGTATTTTCAATAGTTTAGAGATTAAAACAAAATTTTAAATAATTTAAGGAGGAAAAACAAACTTTTGATAAAACCTAAAAACCAAAATAATATTTTGATATTTTCTTTTTTTAATCAAACCATGTTTCAAATTTTTTTTCAATAATTTGATAGTTGGGGTGGAAGGTTTTTAATTTTATGCCTCCATTAAAAATACTGGGAGATGCAATTTGAGCTACAAGTCCCTTAACCACTACATTTCAACTCTTTGTTTTTTTAAGAAAATGTTTCAACTTTAAGTTATCAATCTTTTTTTCATTTTTTTTTCAACCAACTCTACTCTACCCTCCTGCCTTCCCCTCCATCCAAACTTGGCCCTAAATAGAGATTCAAGGTATTACAACCACAAAGAATTCTTGTATCTAAAGTGAGTGAAGATCTCAT
Organism: Quercus glauca; assembly: GCA_023736055.1. NCBI lineage: Eukaryota > Viridiplantae > Streptophyta > Magnoliopsida > Fagales > Fagaceae > Quercus > Quercus glauca. The sequence goes on along the minus strand of CM043318.1, from coordinate 15,853,593 downwards.
GGAATTTTTATTATTTTCCAAATACTTGAGTATTTTCATTATTCATTTTTGTTTGAAATATCATTTTGATGGAAACTGTGGGGAGTGGAACAGTCTCTACTCGGGCCTAGAGCCCAAGAAGTTATTGGACCATAGGAAAATAGTTAGGCCTGGCCTTTATGCAAAGGGGAAAGCTCAAAGGATGATAGTCCATGAGAGAGTTGAAAGCTAGATCATCATAGGTGTTAAGGACAAGATTGAATACCACGGTAAGCCCATTCCCATGGAAAAGGGAAAAGCCATAGTATATCTAGGACAAGGAGCGGGATAATCAATGTGTAACCTCTAGAAGACACTAGTAATCACAGGAAACTTCTGGAATTCGCAAGAAGAAAGAAGATTTTTACCTCCGCATTAATGAGGGGGTTCTTACCTAACTTTTGCTGCATTAATGGTGTATAAGACAGCCTGAACAATACACATAACCCCTAGGCCGTCAGAATTCCAAGATAAGAAAGTGAGAAAACCGATAAAGTAAGGGAAAAAATATCCCTGATACTCTAAGTGGGAGCAGAATAGCTATATTGGTAAGAAAAAGGATTGAAGATATAAAAGCGGAGGAAAGGCAAAAAGTAAGGGGATCTGGAAAAAGGGAATAGAAATCTATCTGAGAAGAAAAACAGAGAAGAGAGAGAGGAACACTAAGTGCAACACCACGGGAATAACAATAAAAGCTTCCCATAGTTATTTGCGCATTTGTAATAGTAAAGATAGTATATTAATGGTAAAAAAAAACCCATTGTTTGTGTTTCTCATTGTAGAGTGTTTTTTTCCATTATTTACTTGTATCTTGATTGTATGGGTCATTCTAAAAGACTTCCAAGGAGCGTTCCTCAGGCACTAATTTCCGTGTCCCTGCAGAAGCTTCGATCAAAACTAATTGACCGTAAAAGGCTATCTTGCAGGCTTGTAGCAATAGTCATAGTTGATTTCAAATGGGCCTGATACAAAATAAAGGCAATTCTCATGTAATTCATATTTTCTCTATTTTATTTTTTGTGTTTAGACTCTTATAGTTAGCAATAATCATGGTTGATTTCAGAAGGTTCTTCTGGCACAAAATAAAAGCAAATCTCATGTGATTAATCTTTGCTCAATTTCATTTTTTGTACAAGGCTCTTATAATTAACTCTATAGTTCAAACTTCTCTCTTCTTAACTTTGTAATTCGAGCATTGAAAATTTGAAAAATGAAAATTGAATTTCAGAACTCTTGTCGTATGTTGAAATATTAATTTCTCTTTACAAATAATATTGGTACAAACAAAATTTGGAGGGGACTGGGAACCAAGAGCTTCTTGTTAAAAGGTCTGCATGCCCATACACTAAGGTTATATATTATTACACTGAAATTTATGGCCAACATGATTATTCTCCCATGAAAGTGAATAAACCCCACATAAAATAAAATACATGAGATGAGACAAGGTGAATAAACCTTAACCTCATGATGGTCCCCCTTAAATCATTTATGTTGATTGGGACCTTTCAAATCTAAAACAATTTATTGATTGATTGTACCCGTGGATAATTAATTCAAGTTACAGGTAATGATTTAAGTGAACCGTTGAACCATATATTAATGATGATAGCGATGGAGACCAACTGAGCCTCGATCCTTATCCTTTTGAAAAAACGTAGGCTTATAGTGTGGGCTTGCTTAGAAAATGGCTCCTACTATCACCACTACTTTATCAGTCAAAATTCTTATTCATTAATAGGTGAATATTCATTCAGCCAAAAAGTGAAATTTATATATTCAATAAGCCCATTTATTCACAGCGAGAGTATCAAATGTTAAAACAATTTTTTTTTTTTCAATTTATTGTTCCATAACTCTCAATAATTTAATTAACTTAAATTTTAAGTTTAGAAAAATCACCATAAGATTTTCTATGAATTATAAATTGAAAATGGGATATAATCATGTTAATATTTTTAGGGACTGCTCTACGTGGTGAATTATGCTATTTTTTTAAATAATTTGATAGTATAAGTGGGAAGGAAGATTTAAATCCTAAATTTGAACACCATGTCTTTTTAATATTTTTTTAAAAATAAAAAATAAAAAGTGACTATGTCCTTTTAAGGTGTTTGCTAATGGTCTTATGACCTATAGGCCTCCTTATTGGGGGGGTTAATTTTTGGGGTTCAATACTTCAATCACTCTAAGTTATAGACGTAGAATATGTGTCTATCAGTGTATGTACTTTTTTTTAAAAAATTTTATAGAGAAAATCATTATATTATTGTGGCTTAAATAATAGTCCAAATTTGAGCAATTAAAATAAGGTTAAAATGTACAGACAACCCCTCCAATGTCGACCTTTTTCTAGTTACACCCTTAGTTATTAATTATTTTAGTTGAACCATCTATATTAAAATATTAATTTAATGCACCCTTTTTTAGTTCATATGTCCAACAAAATGTGTCACAAAACTTGCAAATCAGTGAACAGTAAACACATGATACATGACATAAGAAAATGGATTGAGTGATTGATAGTTGCTTAATGGTTGAGATTGATAGTTGCAAAAGCAACTTTCAATCTTAACCCTGGATTAAAAAGAGTTAAGATAAAAGTTAACAAAAATAAAAAGTAAAAGTTTAAAAAGTAAAATGTAAAAAAAATTTGTGAGAGAGAGGAAAGTGAATTCCACCGGTGCTATACCTATACCCTAGGTATTGCACCGAATCCTAATCCATAAGAAAATATAACAAAATGTGCCACAAAACTTACAAATCAGTAAACAGTAAACACATGATACAAGACTTAAGAAAATATATTGCACAGATGTTTACCATTTTTTATATTTTAAAAAAAATGCATAAAATACAAATAAAATATTTATTTTTATTTACAGATAAAAAAAAATTATTATTTTCCCCCTCAAGCCATTTTATGTACTCATTAGTTTAAAAATAAAATAAATGTCAATTGACATACTTCTACTGGAAATAATAAGGCTATAATGGACGGAAGGGATGTAACTAAACCCAATCAATGAAACAACGATGTGTGAATCAAAATAATAAAAAACTGAGTAGGTGTGATTATTAGTCATATAGTTTCACTTTCCGTTCATAAATTTCAAGTGACATATTTGATATTTCTATTGATGATTGTCAAAGTTATAAATAGATGAAATGGAAAGGATCTGATTTACAAGTCGTATTAAGAAAAGTTTTGCAGTCAAAGCCACCAAAGCACAATGTTTAAAATCTTAGGTTCAGATCTTCTAGGTTCTTGTCCAAAAATGGAAGAGCATGCAGTCATCCACAAAGCCAATCAACTTATAGAAATTCAGATTAATAAAAATTTAAATCTTAAACAGATTGTAATTTCATGTTTTCATAATAAAAAATTGGGTTTGATTAACAGGTTCATTTTAGAGCATTTGTTTATAAACAATTTTATGAAAGTTTTGATAGTATTTTTATGGAAAATAGAAAAAAAAAATTGTCAAATAACTAGATTTTTTTTTTCTTTTCTCATAAAAATTATAGTTCATTAACAAATAACCTTAGAATATCTATTAACAAATTAATAGATATACCAAGGTTATTTGTAACCCAATTAAGAAATGATTTGGCTTGGATTTGGCGTCCAATTGCACTGGACCTATCAGGATCTTGACACATGTCATGATCTTGATGGGTCCAGTACAACTGGACCCTATACTCAAATCTAACTAACTTAGAAATTGCAATATTTTTATGTATTTTATATTAGGTCTAATACAACTGGACTATGGACTCAAACTTGACCGACTTAAAAATTGCAATATTTTTATGTATACTATTTTGCTAAGGAAAAATAAACATCAAACTCATAAGAAAAGGCAGATGGGCAAGTTTAAAGAGCTTGATAACATTAAATTCTTATTTATAGCAAGTTAGGATATTAATGACCATAATTAGCTTGCATGTAGCAGTAGCAGTAGCAGTATCAACCCCCATTAAATACACCAGTTTGACAATTGTAGGTGAATGCTGTTTTCAGACATTTATAGTACGCACAATAACAAAATTTCTATACGTCACAATCCCTTTCACAAGCTACCAGCAAAGTGAGTTAAGACCCCCCCAAGGTATGAATGGCCAAGCTGTTGAAGTTTGAAGCACTCGAAAAAAATAAAAATCAAACTGGGTTTGGATGAAAGTTTCAATCTGAGATATTAATGAGTTTCCGTTTTCAGTTTGGACTCTGACATTTCCTTAGACTTAGGTGTTCCCTCTTTTCTTCAATTGGCTCAGTTTCTCTCTAAGTTTATTTGCTGCTCAACTTGCTGGTTCAGCGACAATTTTTCGATTTTTATTTATTTCCGGGAAAGCGATTATTTAATTAGACCTGATAAAATTAGACCCGAACGTGTTAACTTGTCCAAACTTGGAGGAGAAAATGTCACAGTTTTTTTTTTTTTTTTTTTTTTTTTTTTAAATCACCGATTTACACCCCGAAAGTTGGTTATACAATGGATCTATTGATTAATTATCGATTAATCCAATTATGTGATCACAATTCTAAATTTATAATTACATAAATATAAATCATAGTAAGTCACTAAATATATAAGAACGAACTTATAATTTTCTGCTCTAATATTATGTTAAATTATCAATTCTCTCAAAATCTAGCCCAATCCGACCTATTTGCCATACCAATCATAATTGATATATATTTCCTAACCTGAATTTGCCGTTGTCATTTGCTAAAGTGTTCCTTCTAGTGCATGCATGCATAAGCTATGATGTAAATCATCAAACTATTCGTTTTTGTCAAAACAGAGAGTCAAATTATGAACCTGGCATGGCATGGTACGCACCTACTACCAATAAAACCTACTTAAACCTTGACTTAATTTGATTGTGGAAAGTGAAATTCAAACTTTGGAATTTTTCGAAGTCCTACAGATTAGTTCATGCATTACAAGCTCCCCGCTGATGTCAAAATAAAATAGGAGAAACCAAATAAATATATATTTTTTTCTACCCAAAATGAAAAAGAAAAGAAAAAATCAAAGAGAGGTTTATTTAAACAATAAATAAATAAAGTAAAAAGAAAACGGAAATAATGACATCCTGGTACCTTGAACCATAATAACCCATTAACCCTAAGGCATATTGAACAAAACCCTAACAAAAATAAAACAAAATTAATGCTTTTGGTTTGAAAAGTTGTTGGGAGTTTTTTGATAATTCGATGCCTACATAATGGGAAGGGGTACATAAGTTAAGGAGATTTAAACTCTGGTTCTTTTAATATAAAAGAATAGGTTAAGCCATTAATCTACAAGATTCTTAATAACAAATTGCTAGAGTTAAACCTAAAAAAATAAACAATGGACTGAGTTTGTCAATTTGTAAACATTGGTAAGACAATTGGTAATAATTTAAATATTTTTCATAAAATAATGTCAAGTAGGGATAACAAAGAAATAAATAAAAAAAATTGCCGTCTTCACCTATGCTAGGTTCATAGGAAATTTCAATCAATTAATCAAAGAACAAAAGCATTAGAGCAAGGAAGCTACAAAATAAATAAATATAAATGTACGAACTCTATCTAGTTTATAGTACATAATTAAGCGCACTTCAGGTTTTTTAACTGAGCAATATCACTCTTAGTCCTATGACTGTCGGTTCTATATATGTACCAAGTTTTTTAAGGATTTTTAAGGATTGGACCTCTTTTAATTTACAATTTTAAAAATGATACGCTAGGGCATTGGTTTGCATAGTCGTGCATTAAGAGCTCATTTGGGAAGAGAGAAAGGAAAAGAATAGAAATGAATGAAAATAATAATTTTATAATATTATTTATTTCTCTTATTTGAGAGATTTAATGGAATGAATAGAAAGTTCATTCCCTCGTTTGCAGTGACGAATCTATATGCAATTCAGGGTGGTCACAGGACCACCCAACTTACAAATAAATGTATATATACACTAGCCAAAAATATGTTATATGCTAAACTAACTGATTGTGACTATCCTAATAAAAATTTTGAACACTCTGACTTGAGAATTACAAAAATTTGGGCTTAACAAAAATAAGAGTAGTGCTACTACATTCACAACATTTATACAATAATTTCACAACAAATCTAATGTGATAAGCTATTATTTACTCTACTTTGGGCCACATACTAATATTATTTTTTTACCCACTAATAACAGCTTTTTGTATAAGATTTATTGTAAAAATGTTGTGGACATAGCATTATTTCAAAATTAATTATGCTCTCAAACATAATTATTAATCCCTTTTTATTAAAGCTAAAATAACAACAATATATATTAGCCTAAATAACAAAAAGCATAAATCAAACAAAAACAATACAAGACCAAACAACAAGTGAAAAAATTATTCAACAAAAAACTTATTATAAAACAAAAAGATAAAATTTATAACTCATTCAACCTATTCAATAAAAATAATTTTTAATTTCAATTTTCCTTAAAAAATGGTACAAAGAAAAATATTGTGGTAATTTAAATTTCTTAGTGATCACCGTAAATAAAATTCCTAGAGCCGCTACTGCTTGTTTGGGAGTTTAAGTGGAAGGGAATGGAATGAGTAGGATAAAATACTCATTTCTCTCTATTTCTCCAAAATCTCAAATTTTCATTCCCCCAAAATTGGAAGGAATTGGAGAGAATGAAATTAGATTTAATAAAAATTTTACTAAAATTCTCAAAATACCTTATATAATCAGCCCTTTATTTTAAAATGGGGATCTAATAGTAATATTACTATAAAATAATTTAATTCATTTCCCTCTATATTACTTCCAAACAAGATTACTTACCTTCTATTTATTTCCATACACTACAAAAAAATCGTCCTGTCCCAGCGTTTTTTTCCCAGCGTTTTTAAAAACCGCTGTAATAGATAAGCCTGTACCAGCGCTTTTTGAAAGCGCTGGTATAGGAAACCCTATTACGGCATCTCAATACCAGCGTTTTACAAAGGGCTGCAATAGGAGGCCTATAGCAGCGGTTTTCAAAAACGCTGGTACAGGAAGCGCAAAAGCGCTGGAATAGGGTCACCGATTTACCTTCTGGGAAAGACCTATCCCAGCGCTTTTAAAAGCGCTGGGATAGGGTGACCTTATCCCAGCGCTTACAAAAGCGCTGGGATAGGGCTCCCTCCAAAAGGGAATGGAGGGGCTTGTCCCAGCGCTTTTGGAAGTGCTGGAATAGGGTCACCCTATCCCAGCGCTTTCAAAAGCGCTGGGACAGGCCCTCCATTCCCTTTTGAAGGGAGCCCTATCCCAGCGCTTTTGTAAGCGCTGGGATAGGGTCACCCTATTCCAGCGCTTACAAAAACGCTGGGACAGGCCTCCCTCTATAAGGGAATGGAGGGGCCTGTCCCAGCGCTTTTCAAAGCGCTGGTATAAGGTGACCTTATCCCAGCGCTTCCAAAAGCGCTGGGACAGGCCCCTCCATTCTCTTATGGATGGAGCCCTATCCCAGCGCTTTTGAAAGCACTGGAATAGGGTGACCCTATCCCAGCGCTTCCAAAAGCGCTGGGACAGGCCCCCCATTCCCTTATGAATGGAGCCCTATCCCAGCGCTTTTGAAAGCGCTGGAATATGGTCACCCTATCCCAGCGCTTCCAAAAGCGCTGGGATAGGCCTCCCTCCATAAGGGTATGGAGGGAGGCCTATCCCAGCGCTTTTGTAAGCGCTGGAATAGGGTCACCCTATCCCAGTGCTTTTAGAAGCGCTGGGACAGGCTTCTCCATTCCCTTATGGAGGGAGGCCTATCCCAGCGCTTTTGGAAGCGCTGGAATAGGGTTAACCTATTTCAGCACTCCGAAAGCGCTAGTATAGGTCACCTAAAGCGCTAGGATAGGTCACCTATAGAATATTTTTTTTATTTAATTATATGGGTCTTAATGGATAAACATAGTAATGCCCACCAAAACCCATCTAAAATTTAAATAAACAACATAAAATCTAAATTTCTAGAAAATGACCAAAATACCTCTAAAACTAAAAAAAAATGACCAAAATACCCTTAAAACCATAAAATGACCAAAATACACTTGAAACCCAAAAAATGACCAAAATACCCCCGAAACCTAAAAATTGCAAAAATACCCCCCAAAGCCCAAAAAATGACCAAAATACCCCCAAAACATAAAAATTACCAAAATATCTCCAAAACCTAAAAAATGACCAAAATACCCTCAAAGCTTAAAAATGACTAAAATACTCCCAAAACCCAAAAAAATGACCAAAATACCCCCGAAACCTAAAAAATGGCCAAAATACCCACGAAATCTAAAAATGACTAAAATACCCCCAAAACCCAAAATAATGACCAAAATACCTTTGAAACCTTAAAAATGACCAACACACCCCCGGAACCTATAAAAATCACCTATAGGGATTTGTTAATTATCAAATGACCAAAATATTGCTCGAATAGAAAAAAAATGACCAAAATACCTCCAAAAACTAAAAATTACCAAAATCCCACCGAAACATAAAAAATGACTGAAATACCCCCTGAAACCAAAAAAATGACCAAAATACCCCCAAAACCTAAAAATTACCAACACACGCCAAAACCCCAAAAACTACCAACACACGCCAAAACCCCAAAAACATGACCAAAATACCCTCAAAGTCCAAAAAATGACCAAAATACCCCCAAAACCTAAAAATTACCAAAATCCCCCCGAAACATAAAAAATGACTGAAATATCCTCAAATCTATAAAGTGACGAAAATACCCCTAAACCTTTGAAATGACCCAAATAAACCAAAAACCTCAAAAATGGCCACAAACAACCTGAAACCTCTAAAATTACCAAAAATACCCTGAAATCCCTAAAACGACCAAAATACCTCTAAGCCTATAAAACGACCAAAATACCCCTCAATATATCTAAAATGACCAATATACCACTAATCCTATAAGATGAACAAAATACACCCAAAACCTCTAAAATTACCAAAATAAGGGTTTAGGGGGCATTTTGGTCATTTGTTATGTTTAGGGAGTATTTTGGTCATTTCTTAGTTATAGTGGGGATTTTGGTAATTTTTTAGGTTTAGGGTGTATTTTTATCGACTTACAAGTTTAAAGGGCATTTTCATCATTTTATAGGTTTTGGGGTATTTTGGTCATTTTTTAGGTTTCGAGGATATTTTGTTTTAAGGTTTAGGGGTTATTTTGGTCATAAATAGGATTCAGGGGTACTTTGGTCATTTTTTAGGTTTCAGGGGGTATTTTAGTTAATTTCTAGGCTTTTAGGGTACTTCGATCATTTTTAGGTTTCTAGGTTATTTTGGTTAATTTTAAGGCTTCGGGGTTATTTTGGCCATTTTTAAGATTTCGGGGGTATGTCAATCATTTTTAGGTTTCTAGGTTATTTTGGTCAATTTTTAGGCTTCGGGATTATTTTGGTCATTTTTAAGATTTCGTGGGTTTTTCGATCATTTTTAGGTTTCTAGGTTATTTTGGTCAATTTTAAGGCTTCGGGGTTATTTTAGCCATTTTAAGATTTCGAGGGTATTTCAATCATTTTTAGGTTTCTAGGTTATTTTGGTCAATTTTAAGGCTTCAAGGTTATTTTGGCCATTTTTAAGATTTCGGGGGTATTTCAATCATTTTTAGGTTTCTAGGTTATTTTGGTCAATTTTCAGGCTTCGAGGTTATTTTGGCCATTTTTAAGATTTTGGGGATATTTCGATCATTTTTAGGTTTCTAGGTTATTTTGGTCAATTTTCAAGCTCCGGGGTTATTTTGGCCATTTTTAGGTTTCGGAGGTATTTTGGGGTTTCGGGGTTATTTTGGTTAATTTTTAGGCTTTGAGGTTATTTTGGCCATTTTTTAGGTTTTTGAGGTATTTTGGTAATTTTTGAAGTTTCGGGGGTATTTTGGACATTTTTAGGGTTTAGGGGGTATTTTGGTCATTTTTTGGGTTTCATGGATATTTTCGTCATTTTTTTTATGTTTTGGGGGTATTTTGGTCATTTTTTTGGTTTCGGGGGTATTTTCTAAATTTTTTGGTTTTGGGGTTATTTTGGTCATTTTATGGGTTTTAGGGGGTATTTTGGTCATTTTTAGGTTTTAGGGGTATTTTGGTTATTTTTTGGGTTTCGGGGGTATTTTGGTTATTTTGTAGGTTACGTGGTTATTTTGGTAATTTTGAGGCTTTAGGGTATTTTGGTCATTTTTGAAGATTTCAGAGTATTTGGTCATCTACACTTTAGGGGAATTTTGGTAATTTTAATAATTGGGCAATTGGGTGGATTGGGGTTTACCCATAATAATTGGGTTGGGTTGAGTTTGGATTAGAAGCAATTAGTTAAATGGGTTTTAATGGGCAAATGAGTTTTATATACCCAACCTAATTAAAATAATTTTTAGTGAGGAATTATATTTTATTAATTTGAAGTATTAAATTAGTTTGAAGTATTAAATTAAATTAAATTTTGTTAAATTAAATTATTAAAAAATATTTTTATTAATTAATATATTTTATTTTATTAATTTGTATTGTTAAATAATATTTTATTAATTTGAAGTATTATATTCAATCTTATTAATCAAGAAAATATTAAATATTACTATTAATAATTTGAACTACTTATATTACTATTAATCAAGAAAATGCTAATGGAAAGACCTATCCCAGCGCTTTTAAAAGCGCTAGAATAGGGTCTACCTATTCCAGCGCTTCAAAAAGCGCTGGGATAGGCCTCTCTCCATAAGGGAATGGAGAGACTTGTACCAGCGCTTTTGGAAGCGCTGGAATAGGTGGACCCTATTCCAGCGCTTCCAAAAGCGCTGGGATAGAATCACTCATTCCCTTATGGGGATAGACCTGTCCCAGCGCTTTTGAAAGCGTTGGAATAGGGTCTACCTATTCCAGCATTTCCAAAAGCGCTGAGATAGGTCTCCAAAAGCGCTGGGATAGGTCTCTCGTACCACTTAAAAAATTTCAGACTTCCCACTTATTTTTTTCACCTTCCCACCACTTTGGGCTCTCATTTTTGGTCTCCCACTTCTTTTCTTCAGAGATTTTCCTCTCACCCACATTTTCTCTCCCTCTCCCTCTCCTCTCCCTCTTCCTTAACCCACTTCCCCTCATCCTCTCTTCTTCTTTACTCAAAACCCACCATTTCTTTTTCAAAATTTCAAACACAAAAATACTACCCAAAACCACAAACCCTACCCAAAGCAAGGTAAGTCTCTCTAGCTCTCATTTCTATTTTGTAGCAATATTTGTATATATATTTGTTGTTAAATTTCTGATTTTTTAGTTTTGATGTTGGTTGAAGTTTGGTTTGGGTTATGTGTATATTTTTGTGTAACTGTTGGTTAATTGTGTGGGTTTCAATTTTGGTTTTGGTTAAAGTTTAGTTTATTTTTGATTTCAGGTTTTGGTTTTTTATTTTTTTCGTTCTTGCTAATTTGATGAAGGATTTTAGCTAAGATCTAAGATTCCTAGCCTGCATTGGTTTATTTCACATGGGTTTTCTCTCTTTATGATTTAGTGGTTTTGGAGTATTCTTTGTTGTACATTTTCTGGTTTTGGAGTATTCTTGCTAATTTGAAGAAGCTTTTGCTTTATAAAAATTAGATGGTATACTATGGATCTTCTTCAAGTATGGGCGCTGTTTGTTTGTGGATTGATGTCTTTTGTCCCTTATGTTTATAGACCACATAAATATCATTTTTAATTTGTCCAAAATTATAATATTATAATTTACTCATCCTGTATTGTTTGGTTTCAACAAAAAGATGGCGAGTATTTAAGTGGCCATGAAGTGTTTCTCAAACGTGTTGCTACTGCCTTTAACAACTTTGCTGAATCCACTGAAAGAGCTTGCCATGAAAAGTAACTGGTTGCCTCTTTTACAATATATTATTTTGATTAGTCTTGAATTTATATATCTATATATATCTATATATATATATATAACATGCCAATACATTATTCTCATAGTTATCACAAGCATTAGAAGGTAGCAATGGCCCTTGTCTTGATAAATAATATCTGATTTAAAACATCAAAGTAGATGTTTGCATTTATAAAATCCTTTACAGCTAATGAACTTATAGACAACAGTGAAATTTTGAGATTGAGAAAATTTTCTTTTTTATCCATTCTCCAAGTATTCACAACTAGGAATTAATTTCATGTCAATTTCTCTAATTATTATTGTGCAAAACTTATGTCTTTGGCAATATTAACGTAAAATGTAAGGCATTGCATCCATGTCTTGCAGTGTTTTCTAAAGTTTTTGTCTTTGGACATACACTGCAAGAATGTTGTTTTTTGTGTTAGAGATCAGTGTCATGTATGTTGTGAAAAAACATACTGTCCACTCCTAAGACAACTCTAGGAACTTAGCCCATTTGGTTATCTCACAATTAGAGTGGTCCACCCACCCCATTTGGCCAAGTCTAGAAAAATAACTTCTGACGTTGGATTTGAAAGTATAATAGTTATATTCCCACCCATTCTAAGGATTAGATTCCATCATGTGACATGTCGTGATGAGGGATCTATCAATTAGGAAAAAAATGTGATCATTTTAACCCAAACTATATGGAGGTTTAGTGATAGTTTCTAAATAGCTAAGGAGGTAACTTAAAATTACCCCTATCCACAAGGATGTAATTTGTATTTTGTACTCATGCATATTTTTAATTCTATTGATGGTGGTGTACATCGATTATAGTGATTGGGAAGAACCTGAAAGTTTTTTGTTTTATCAAAGAATATCCTAGGTTCTGTCTTTTCCATGTTTCCCATAAGCTCAAGTGTTCATAAGATGTTTTAGGATATTGTGCATGCATGATGTTTATTAAAAATCGTCTGTTGTGTTTGCCCCTGATATCTTCTGTCATTATTCAAAATGTTTTGCTACAGATGTATGGAGGATTTAATAAGCACCACCCGTTACGTCACTTGGTCCCTCCACAATAAGGTTAATATAGTTTATTTGTGAGGCATTCAAATGCCCATGAAAATAGCCAATCCAACCCCTTTTGTGCTGTGTTGCATTTCAAATGGTTTTGCTTTCCTTTTGATATTAGCCTATGCTAAGTATATAACCATTTCTAGGATTTTACATAAGCATGAGTAACTTTTTTCTTTTTATTAATTTTCTTTTTTGTCACTTCAGTGATGTAGTAATTTTGTTTGCTTGTTTATTTTAAATTTTATATATATATATATATATATATATATTTTAGTTTATATGTTTATGTATATGTATGTGTTTGTGTAATTTAAAGGTAAGCTATGTGTATAATGGTTTCTATTGACTAAATTAGTAGTGGGTTAGTGGCTATTCTAGAGCATTCAATATTTAAGTTGTAAATGTCTCACTCTATATTCCTAGAGCATGCTTCTTATCAATATTTCAAACATGAATCAAGCAAGCGCCTTTAACCATGAGATATGCATTAATCTTTCCACTCAATTTAGTTGATAATTTATTTTGCTTTGCCATTTTGTATTTTATTAAAATAAAAAACAACTCAATTCTGACTATTGGATTTGTTATTGCCAGATTAAACATTTAGTGGCTGCTGCAATAGTATTGAAGGGTCTTGGAGTTCTTCTTTTCATCTTTGGCATCTCCCTTGGAGCAAAGCAAGGTAGCAACTAGTAAGTTAACCTCTCATTCTCTGACTACATATGATTAAATAATTAAATAGCTCATGTCTACTTGTGGAACAAATGCAAACTAGCAAAATATTGGAGCTTATCTTTTGATTTGTATATCTTTGCACACCTCTTTCTATTTTAATTTATAGTTTATTCTCTCAGTGTACTTAGTTTAGTAGTGTCTTCTCCTTTACATGATTTTGGATGTGAAGTCACCTAATTTACGTCTTTTAAGTTATCTTAGTAGTCTATAATTTAGACTTAGATTTTGCAGGATTAGCAGCTTGCTCTAAGTTTGAATTCCTCTTTCTGTGAGCAATCCAATGAATTGCTAAAGGGTGAGTAAAATCTGCTTCATAATACCCTATTAGTCTATAATTATATTTTAAAATTTTTGCTGTGGTGGATTGTTGGTTTAGAGCAAGCAGGTGGCTTGCATGGTGATAAAAGGTGGTCTACTTTTTATTATTGGGAGTGTTGATTGTCTTGTGAATGTTGTGGTATTATTATTCAACTATATGTGAATTTATTTTATCTCCTCTTAGTAAATTCAAATATTCTGCTGTGGTGGGTTGTTGATTTGGAGCAAGCGGGTGGCTTGCATGGAGATATAAGGCGGTGCATTTTATATTGGGAGTGTTGATTGTGTTGTTCCTATTGTGCTATAATTATTGGTGATGAATTTATTCATTCTCACTAGAATTTCCTTAATAATTCCATCTTTTATGTGATCAGCTAAGTTTATTTTTATCTATTGCTGCTTGAGTAATACTCATGCATCGGTGTATTCAGTGATTAGACCTAGGCAGACCAAGTATGGATCTAGCTTGACTTAAACTTATATTTTTTTAGTTTCGTGAACACTAGGTTCCTAGGTGATTTGAGTGGTCTAGCATTTTTTAAGCTTTTTCAGCATCAGTTATAGAGTCAAATTCAAGGCATTCTTGATTATTACCCATGATTAAGTTAAAATTTTTCATCATCGATAAATATATGTATGGTTTAATTCTATTTATTCATCAAAATTCTTGTTCTTTGTTTGTAAATCCGATTTCACTAGCTTGGCGCTTCCTACCATGGTGCGCTGCACCAATTAGGACATTATATTAAACTAAGAGACCATAATGATTAGTAATGGAGTGTTAAATCTTAACTTGCATGAATCATTACACTAAGATTGTTACTTATATATATATATACACACACATATATAAGCAAGGAAACTAGTGATCATAGATTAGATTAAACCTAAAAACTAAGTTTTAATTGATATGCATAATTGACTACATATATGTATAAGTAAGTGAATGGCTAATTGTATTATGATTCTATACTAAGTAAGTACAAAGCAATATATGTGGCTATTAGGTTGTTAAGTTATTAGATATATAGTTGTTGGTGTTTTAATTAAGTACTTAAGGTGTAATTAACCATTGGTGTATTAAGTGTGGATTTAAATCTAAGCCAATCAAGAAGATCAAGGATTGATTCTTTAAAAAAAAAAAAAAAAAAAGAGATGAAGGATTGATGTGGTTTAATAACAGAAATTGTGAACTTGTAAGTCTATATATATATATATCCTAGTAATTTA
Organism: Quercus glauca; assembly: GCA_023736055.1. Lineage (NCBI taxonomy): Eukaryota > Viridiplantae > Streptophyta > Magnoliopsida > Fagales > Fagaceae > Quercus > Quercus glauca. The sequence continues at coordinate 15,838,318 of CM043318.1, read as the reverse complement.
CTTTCATTATTTCCCATTATTTTGATATTTATCCTAGCATTACTAAGTAGCTCATGAACTACTACTTCCTCACTATCCTCATTCATTTTCAACTTTCTCATCTTTTACAATCTTTGTTTTTAGATTTTGTTCTCAAATATAAAAACTGGTTTGAGTATGGAAAAAAAAAATGTAGTTGTGATTTTATTTGCAATAAAACCAGGTTTGTAGTTATTTATTTATTTTATTTGCATTATATATCCACGTTTAAGGAATGATAGATGATTAGTCTTGCTACAATTTTTGTTGTGTGAGTGCAACTCATTTTATGTGGAAGTCTATGTACTGTGAACTTCCAAAGTCAATTTGCTCTTTATTTTGGAACTTAGCACAGGGATAAAATGAAATAATTTCTAAGGTAGGTTTAAAGTGGGTTTATTCTATATGGTTTTTGTTTCGACCAAAATTAAATTCTGGTTTCGGTGTTGTTTGTTTGCCCCTTGAAACTTGGATGGTGGGAAAAATTTTAATTGGGATTAATTCATTGAATAAAAAAGATTAAATTCTAAATCAATTATATGTTATATTGCTCATGGTTGATGTGGGCTCTGTAATTTGGTCAACACTTCCTAGCCTAATATACTAAGAATGAAAAAACCACAAAAAAAAAAAAAAAAAAAAAAATTTATGATGGTGATGATAATTATTATTCTCACTACAGACATTTGTTGTTGTGGAAGTAAATTGATGCATCCTATTCATACCTTCTTTCCTTTATCTTTATGCAATGGTTATCTTAGTAGTTTATAATTTAGACTTAGCTTTTGTAGGATTAGTAGCTTGCTGTAAGTTTGGGTTCCTCTTTTCGTGAGGTGGGCAGTGAGTTGCTAATGGGTGAGTAAAATCTGCTTCATAATATCCTACTACTCTATAATTATATGTCAAAATTACTGTTGTGGTGGGTTGTTGATTTGGAGTAAGCGGGTGGCTTGCATGGTGATATAAGGTGGTCTACTTTTCATTATTGGGATTGTTGATTGTTATTTCTTTAAAATGTGTTCTTAGTTGGCTATAGATTGAATTTTTATTTTGTACTTGTTTTATGTCTTTCATGGAAAATATGATTTGTAAAAGTGGCCAAAAGGACATTTGGCAATAATTGAGAAGCATGAGATACATACTTGTGGTTTCAAAAGCTATGCCCAAACGATTGATCTCCTTGTAAGAATTAAAATTTATATATTAGTAACATGCCAAAAAATAATCAAACTTAAATCATTTTGCATTTTAAAGTAGAAGTAAATGTGTTTTAACACCGTCGCTTTATTTTTCTGAATGTAATGACATTGTTGTTGGAAAAAAAAATAATGGAAAGCCAGTTGGCATGACAAATAATAAATGATTTTTTTTTTTTGTTGGACAAATAAGTAAATAATAAGATGCACCATATTTCAGGGTTAATAATATGGTGCTAGACCCCCAAGGACATTAGTTGTGGTTCAATTTGGCAAATCTAATAATTGCATGCTTATGCAAACAAGTTGTTGATCTTTGCATTCAGCAGTCCTATATTTGCTGATTTCCTCAGGCTTAGATCACCATTCTATCACCAAAATGGCATTAGGGTTTTCCAGGCAAACATTCACCATTTTTTGCCTTAGAAAGTCTAATACATTTGATATGAAAGCTAAATTCTTTGACACTTTTGTGGTGGAATTTTCACATTTCTATTAACATAAAATTGTCAAAATTTGTTAGTAAAATGAGTCACAAATACACACATCAAAAGCCTGTAAATGTGATGTGTGATAAATTATTAATGAAAGGAACCTTATATCTCACTTTACTCTTGATAGTGTAGTCAAAGATTGTTATATATGTTTTTTGCCTTTACAGCCACTGAGGAATTAGTTTCCTTTTAGCAAAATAAGACAGTTGGGTTTATTTGAATTTGAGAAAGAAGTAGAAGAGAGGGGAAGTAAGAATGGAGAGACATAAAATATTGTGATTTGTAAGGTATAGTAATTGATTGATACTAGGGAAGTTTGCTTTTATGTACTAGTTGAAGAGTGGTGTACACCACTTTTGCTAAGCGGTTTTTAGTTTGTTAATTATGAGTGACTTTATGAGTGAATTGAATAAGTTGGATAGGGCAACATGAGAGTGCCCACTTGAAGAAAATAAGTTTGAAAGATGTAGCTTATTTAATTGAACTTATTTAAGGGTTCTGTTAATATAAAATGTGATATCTAAAACATGTTTCTCATATAACTTAATGTATTGCTTGGGGCTTTTTAGGAGAGTTAGAGTTAAGGTTTGAACCTTTTCTCTACACTTTTTACCACACTAGTCTAAGTACCTTATTACAATTCAAGGTTGTGTTTGGTGCCAAGCTGCTCATTATTTGGTCTGGACTGTGTGGTAAAAAAACTTGTTTTACTTAGTGGGGAGCTACTATGGCTTGCCTTTTATGGACTATTTGGAGGGAAATAAATTTGAGAGTTTTTAAAGGAATAGAATGTTCGAATGCTTAACTGAAATCTCAAATTTTGAGTGTGTTTTAGTTGCTAATGTGTCACTTGGTAGTAATACTAGTGATATTGTGTCATTCAACTACTAACTCCGTTGTTTAGTACACTAATCCATTGTGTGTTTCTTAATTCGTAGGATGGTGATGGTGATTCTGCAGTGAATATCCAGTCCCCCCGTGCTCAGCACTTACCATTTGATGATATGCAGTAGGCGATACTTTGGGCACCTATTTTGGAGTAGTTACCATGATATTTTGATATTTATAATAAAGTTTCAAACTTTGATATATATGTACACATCATAGTTGGAAACTTTATTATAACATTTTAGACAATTAGAATGTACTCTTTTGTGCAGGATATTCTATATAATTAGAATGTATTCTTTTGTAGGACATTGTACATAGTTGTTTAGAATGTATTATTTTGTGTATAAAATTTTAGACATTTGGGATGTAATTATTGATATGGTTTAATTATATATATTTAGTTTCTTGGTTTAATGTGGTATGGTATTTGCTATTCGAAAATATGAATTGTAGTTCATTACAATTGTTATAAAATAGGTATTGGAAAATATGTAATTTAGGTACATTACAGGTGCTAAAAAAAAAAAAAAAAAAAAAAAAAAAGGACCTATACCAGCGCTTTTGAAAGCGCTGGCATAGGTCCTTTTAAATTATACTGATTCACGACCTATGCCAGCGCTTTTATGAACGCTGGAATAGGTACTGTCTATGCCAGCGCTTTCAAAAGCGCTGGTATAGGCCTTTTTAAATTATATTGATTTAAGACTTATACCAGCGCTTTTTAAAACGTTGGAATAGGTACTGCCTATGCCAGCGCTTTCAAAAGCGCTGGTATAGGGCTTTTAAATTATATCATTCACAACCTATACCAGGGCCTTTGAAAGCGCTGGCATAGGTAGTACCTGTTCCAGCGCTTTCAAAAGCGCTGGTATAGGTCTTGAATCAGTATAATTTAAAAGGCCTATACCAGCGCTTTCAAAAGCGCTGGTATAGGGCGTATGCCTTTCCCAGCGCTTTTGAAAAGCGCCGGTACAGGTCCGGCGACCCTATACCCACATTCACTGCACGGCGGTTTGAAGCGCCGGGAAAAAAAAACGCCGGGATAGGAATTTTGACCCTATCCCAGCGCTTTTTGGGGCTATCCCAGCGTTTTTGAAAACGCTAGGATAGCCCCGTTTTTTTGTAGTGATACCTCTATTTTAAAACATCTAAATAAGATTACTTAAATCATTTCCATTCATTTCCCTTACTTAAATACATTCTATTTATTTTCATTCCTTTAATTTTTTTTTTTTAAGAGAGTTTCAACTTAAAGCGTCCGCTCCTGATGATATCTCTTTATCATCAGATCAAAACACCAATCGGTTTTTGGTATAGGCGGAGATTGAACCCCAAATCTTTTATTCAACCATAAAAAATTTTAACAGTTGAACTAACTGAAACCCACAATTTCCATTCCTTTATGATTATTTTGTTTCATTCCTTTATGAACTCCCAAAACAAAGGTTAGTAGTCCAAACATGGTTTCATCATTGGAGTAATGTTGTAGAGACAGCGATTTTTACAATATTTTTAACAACAATAAAGTTAACAAGGTTTTATGTATTAATTCTCATATTAACCTACCACTAATATCATTTTTTATACCTACCAATAATTTGTCACCTCGGCACTTGTAAAAAAATTTTGTACCTCAAGACTTATTGTTCAACTTTGTTTATGGCTTTTTCCTGGACATAAATTTTATTTGGACTTGTATATGGGTGAGTGACTTATTATTATTATTATTATTATTAAAAAAAAGAACAAATTTATATATGATTATTATTATTTCACACTACTATATATGAATCTTTTCAAACAATGTCCACATTTTATATAACGTGTTTAATGTGAAACAATAAAAGAACCTTCTTTCTAAAGAAATGTATAATTTCATCACAGAATATGTATGGCACACAATCTGTACTTTATCCATTTATTCTTCTATATATTGGTTCCAATTGGCAATGGCCTGAATATATATATATATATATATATATATATATGCTATAAGCCTTTAAAACAGTTCATAATATAACCTTTCCCTCTCATTCATTCACGTGCTCTTCTTGAGTTTTCAAGTGTGCCATTTTCACCAAGCCGCCACAAAATGCATGAGACTATTTCATTTTGGGGATTGGAATACATGAGAGTTTATGATGAGTAACCCAATGAGGATACTTTCATATCCATCACTTATTTGTTATTTTATTTTCATATCAACATGCATGGTCAGGACCTTTCTCAGCCATAAGAAAAGAAAGGGACAAAAACAAAAAGTAATTGCCTATAGAAGTTAACAGAGTGAGGGTCCAGATAATGGTTGTGGCCTTTGGGATGACAAAATTAGTGTCGGTGTGAAGTTGTTGGTGTCATACTAGTGAATCAATCAAGCTTCAAGTGCCAACGAACTTTACTTAACTTGACACCCGGGTCCATTTGTCTTTGTGTCTTCTTGTATTGCAAACATTATTATCTTATAAAAGAGGGTCACTCACAACTATGTGGGCTTTACAAGCTTGAATGTATGGATATACACTTTCTCCTTATTGGGGTACACAAACTAATTACCTAGCTAAAAAAAAACAATTAGCTTCAAAGTGAATATATGTAAGGTTGAATTTAATTAACCATTTTGTTGGCTTTATTCCATGCCAAATTTGCTTGTAATTCAGCATTTAGAAACCCCATATTTAGGTGGGAATCATGTAAGGGTAGTGTGTGAGAGAGTGTGAAGAAATGTTCAAGTTTGTGCAAAGAAGGAGGGACTCGCAATTGGAACTCGTGGGTGGCTTGCGACTGGTAAGCCGCTAGAAGATGGTCACTTGCCAAGCATGCGGAGAAGTTGAAGCGTCATACCAGCTATTGCACTACAGGACAAAAAGTACAGACTGACCATTCAATTATCTCGCAGCTGGAACTCGCGGCTCAGTCAGGTCGCAAGGCCAAGCCGCCAGCTAGCTCTGTCTTGGAAAAACTGACTCTTTGCATTCCAAACACGCACCACTATATATAGACCCTTATACCCACGAAATGTAAAGAGTTTCCAGAGAGAATTTTGAGAGAGAAACCCTAGAGAAAAACAAGATTGATTCATCTACAATCTTCACATAAGAGACTCTTCAAATTACTCTACCATCACCCTCTCCATTGTTACATCCTTAAGAGGTTCTTAGTCAAATCCTTTTCTCACCATACTCATATCTGTGAGAAGGCTTTTTGATGCTTTGGGAAGTAGTTAGGAAGGGACCAATTCATATTGGTTGATGTTATGGGCTATAGCGGAATCCGGTAAGCTAGAAAAAACAAAGGTTCGGCGTAATCTCGTTGAAGCAAGAAGCTTGGAAGGCTTAGTTACACTGGGTAGATTAGGCTTGGAGGGTCTATTGTTGTTCATATATCCCAACTACATTTTCTAGTGGATTATTGACCGCTTGGAGGGTGGCGAAGAGGTTTTATACAGAGGGCTTCAGTTTCCTCTTCGATAACACATCGAGTGTTGTCCTTGTATTTGCATCTCTCTTCCCTTTATCTTTGCCATTTAATTACTGTTGTGATTGTGATTATTTATGGTTTAGATTTTTTATCAATTTTGTTTTAGCTTATGTTCATGTTCCGCACATTTATTGTTTGATAATAAGCTTAAATTGGTAATTTGTAATTTGGGGTCTAAACGTTTAAGGGTGTTTTATACACATATTAAACATTCATGTATGGACGTTGGTAAAGAGTAAAGACAACTTTTCAAGATGATAAATGATTGTTGAATAATATTACTTTCAGAATAGGATGGATTTTGCAATTTATTATATTTCTAAATGAATGTATTGATTTGATTTTTCTCATATTTATATTTGTGATTATTAATTTGAATCCTGAAATAAATCCATTTCAAATTGTGAGAATTCTTTTTCATCATTGGTGTAGACCACCATCAATGTCACACTTATTATATTTACTAATTACAATAAGTCACTTTAATAATTGTTAAAAAATGTTTAAAAAAAAAATGTCACTAGACTTGTAGAAAAATATATAAATTAAAAAAAATAACTAATATAAATGATCCAACAGAGACTAGTCAAGAATTTGGGGTAAAGTAAAGCACATGGCTTAAACTTAAATTCTATTCTAATTAATAAATGAAACATTAATTTGTTGGGGTCCTTGCATTTTTTAGTATTGGTAACATTTATGTTTTTTTTTTTTTTTTTTTTTTCAGAGAGAAAATGTTTTTTTTTTTTGAGAGAGTTGGTAACATTTATGTGAAAGTATATATGTATATGCATATATTTATATTTTATACACAATACTAGTTTTTAATATTTTTAACTAATAATATTGTTTTATAGAATAATCTATTAGATTATTGACAATGTTTGGAGCTGTCAAAGAGCCTGTGAAATTTGGTGCTTGTCTGCTTTGTTTCAGGATTCTCGGATCCAGCACTTTGGGTTGTTCATGGACGTGTTATGGTACGTGGTTATGGTGGCAAAGTGGGAGCACAACGACGTGGAGAAGCTTATCGTGGTGGCTTGGGCGCTCTGGTCAAATAGAAATGAGTGCAAGAACGGAAGGACAAAGAAATCTGGTCAAGCTTTGCTGCAAGGGGCATTGGAGTACTTAGTGTTAGGGTTTGTGCCCTAAAATCCAATTTATTAGCATGTCATAAATAATTAAATTGTTTAGTTATATGAGACTATTTATAAATGAACTAATGTGACATTATCTTAGTCCATGAGATGCATAGTATGTGATTTATGTGAAAAGTCACAGAAAGATATAAATCACAAATTCTTTGTAAACTCAGAATGTTAGTTCGTAGTCAGTGATGAAATTGGACATTTCATCTGCGAAGACTATAACATATCAACTACGATGATTTGTCTTGATCATGGAAGTGGAGACTTCTAGTTGGTATGTTGATATGTTTTAAGAGTTAAGACATATTGAACTAGACCGCTGTGAGATTTATTATTCTCCTAATGACTGTCAAATGAATAATAAATTTCACGACTTCTATTTATATCAACTCTAAATCCTGAGATAATAATGGACCTGATCATGAGATGTAGGTTACTTTGATATATCAAGAGTGAGATCTATAAGTTATGATCAAAACCTCAGTATGTTGGGCAGCCGCATTTAATGTTGATGGAACATATATTTTCAAGATGGAATTCATAATCTCTTAACGGAGATATAAAATATTCTCTTGAGATAAGTTTAATGAGTTTGGTTATTCAGAGTGTTGGGCCCAACCACTTTAGTAAGGAGTTACTAAAGTATATATTTATGGAATTGGATTTCATAAATATATTATGAATAACATAAAAGATTAAACTGGGTACTCAAAGATTAAGATGTAGTAATTTTTAAAATAACAGTCTATATTTATGACTTTGTATTACTACGAATATTTTAAATGCTTTGTTCTTCGAGCCAAGCCCACAAAAAGTCACAAAGTACATGAATTGAGACACATTAGAAACTCAATGGTCCCATAATTAATTAATGTTGCTTTCGGACCTCTTGTGGTTATCGGCTTTGGATAATAAATTCCACGCGTCTCATAAATGCTAGAGGTTTATTTAGTTGGACTTGGACCAAATTTAATGACGATGATGTTGACCCAACCCCCCACTATAGACCCCTTGACGTTTCTAGGTAATTAAATGCTGGCTAATAACTTAATAAGTCATGAAATCCATAATGAATGAAATGACTCCAAGCTGCTTTCAAAAAAAAAAAAAGAAATGACTCCAAGCTAGGTTATCTTAATTCCATAAAGCAGTTCCCTATAAAAAATAAAAGAAAATGAAAAATATACGACTGTCAAAAAAGTCAATTATTTTTTTCTTTTCTCATAAAAAGCTTTTAAAATTAATTAATTAACAAATATTCTTTGAGCCTCAGTTAATATTTCCAAAATAAAATTCGTAAAGAAATTCGATATAAAAATAAAAGGAAGAAGTTAACGAATGCATTGATTTAGGAAATATTTTTGTAAATATTTTATTCAAAAAGAAAAAAGTAATCTTTTTGTTACAATTTTTTATATTTCTCATAAAAGTGATATCAAAACTTTCATTAAATTATTCATCAATAGATTCTTTTAGGACACAAATTTACCATATTCTAAATAAAATAAAACTCATAAAGCAATTCTATAAAAGGGTGAGTGAAAGAAAGTTGCAAATAAAATGCCTAAAATTTTCCCTTCCATTTGTTTCTCAAAATAATAATAATGATGATGCTGAAAATCATCTGTAAACTGCAAAGTCCTCACGTGCTCTAGACAAAACCTGCACAACAAAGAAGAAGAAAACCTTATAGAGAATACCGCCGCGGTACCAGCCAAATACCCTCCGAAAGTTAAGTTAGAGAATGTTCACAACTCTAAAGTGTCAGAGCTAGGATCAATTATGCATACCTTGATTTTTGAGGGTTTTGGGTTTTTATAGTAGTATAAAACCGACATTTGTTCCCTGGAGAAGAAGGTGTTTCCTTGTGGGGAAAATCCCTATTAATACACATATTTTGCGGGATCCTTTCCATATAGGGACTTCGTTGATTAGGTTTAATCGTAGGGCGCAAGTTATTTCCATTTAAGGTTTCTTGGAGACCACTTAGGCCACATAGATGCCATGTGGCTTCGCTACCAGTCACCTTTGTGTCCGTTTAAATGGGGATCCGTCCACTAAGGAGAATCTGCGCATCTCTTTACCCCTTACGGAACACGATCTACTCTATTCGTTGTCCGTCAGCTCTTCTAAACCGTCCCTTTCCTTAGCATCGTCGCTTACGGCTGGCTCTATTTGAACGAACCCGTCTAACTCAATCCTTAGGAGCTACGTTTTAATTGATAGTCTAGCCTAGAGTCATTAATGTAGGAGGGGCACATGGCATAATTTTAGTGGTTAATTACTCAGACTGAAGCGTCTCTTCGTCTTCCGTGCCGTTTCCTCTATATATATGTTGCCTCTTCCTTTCATTTTTACTTTTCGCAGCAAATTTTTCGTGTTAAGGCGCTACCGTCTTCCACCAGAAATCGTCGTATCATCGAGTTAGTGTGACCGCCCACCACGTCGTTTCTGTTGCTTCTTTGCATCATTCAACTATAAGTACCCTTTGCCTTGTACTGAATTTCCTTTTTGTTATTCACTTCAAATACTGCATGCCCATCGCCAATGCAGACCTGTAGAGTCTTAGGGGTTTATCCATTACGTGTAGGTGATAGATGTCTAGTGAGGCATCAAGTGAACAATTATGTGTCCGCAAAGGAGCGGCTACGATGAGGTGTATCTGCGAGGTCAGGATGACCCCGACACCGCTTTTGATGAAAGGATTTCGTCTGCTAACTCATCTTCCGCGGAGGGGGATGAAGACTCAGATATGGACGGATCAGAGGGTGACTCAAACAGCGAAGATGATGTAGTCAGTGCTAAACCCCCCATCCAATCCGTCATAGATCCTGATGATTTTAGGCAGTTTCTCCTTCTTCCGTTGTGGCTGGTAAACGACTTTAACTCTAGCATCAAGAAAAAACACTTCGAGATCCTTAGGGAAAAGTATTAGATTCCCATCGGCATCCCCATTCATCTGCCTTTCAAATCCGAAAAGTGCTACTACTAAGGTGCCAATGACGTTGGAGTGTACGGACAGATGCTTAAGGCAGGACTTAGATTTCCTTTAAGTGCCCTCCACTGCCGTCTACTTCAATACTTGGGGCTGGCCATCACCTAGATCTCTTTGAATCCCTGGAGAGTCTTCCTCAGCGCGGAAGTGTTATATGGAGTCTTGACTAATGGGGAGAATAAGATGACGGTGGAGGAGTTCTTCCACTACTACCGTCCATCAAAAATCACACAGTCTAGGGGTATGTATAGTTTCCTACCAAGGAAGCCGGTACTTAAGCTAGTGTGCGACACCCCTGATTCAAACGAAAACTAGAAGAGCTAGTACTTCTTCATTCACAGGGACGACTGGATGTGTCACCCTAACGATTACGAGTACATGTCTGTGGACAAAACTTGAGGTATATTGCCCCTGTCTGGTAGGCGTCTGTCTGGTCTAAATTTTGTTTCTTATTATTTATGTCATGTGTTGGCCTAACTATTCCCTTTTTACAGCTCCAGACTATACAGAGGTGACTCTTGAGCAGTGGAGTTTTAGGGAAAAGATCTTTAGGATCAAGTGGGTAGAAAAGACGTGGGCAAAGCTGGTTACCTTGGACATAATCCACTAGTATTGTGACGACCATGAGCCTACTGCAGCTGCCCATCGCTACGATAGTCAAGCACGCAGACTTAAGTCGATTGCTCATTACTTTTTTTTTTTTTTTTTTTTTTTATAGTAGTTTACCTAACTCTTTCTTTCCGTCCATTTTAATGCATACATGGAAGACAGCAAGAGGAGAGCGTTCACTAAGCAACAGGCTGCTGTGTGAAAGAAGCATGAGAGAAACTTGCCTCTCGAGGGAACAGGTCCGGCCAACCCGTCCACAAAGAGGAAACAGTTGGACAAGACCGACCGTCTCCCCAAGAAACCCAAGGTGGCAGTGGGTTAAGCCGTCAGGGAGAATCCTGATGCAAATAACCTGCCACCTCCGTCTGGTCCAGGGAAGGGCAAAGGCCTCATGAGGGGTCAGGGTCTCGTTATTGCAAAGCGCCCCATCCTCCTCCGTGAGGGCTTGCGATATGCACTCTAACAAATTTCATCCATCATCAAAGATGATGACTATGAGGACTTAGGCAACCATGCAACCGAGGTCATAGGGGAGATGGACCTTTTCAACCTTGCACAGGTATGTATATCCATCATTTTCTCCTTTCCGCCATGTTGTCTCTATTTTTCTAACCTTTGTTTCTGATTCTTGCAGGGGGTGCTCATGATGAAGGGCCTAATGGGTCGTCACCTGTCTCAAGAGATGGTAGTTAATCGTCTGAGGGCGAAGGCGGAGACGACAGAGGCGGAGTTGGAGGAGCTGAAGGCCTAGAAGGTGGTCCAGGAGAATAAGTTTTATCTGACAAAAAAACTCTTGGATGAGTCAGAGAAGCAAACAGAGGTTCTGAAAAAAGTGCTTAAAGACAAGAAGGATGAGATCTCCATGTCAAAGGAGCAGCTCCGTCGAGCTAAGGAGGACGCGATAAAGGAGTATCGTAACTCCAACGCCCCTTTATATGAATTGGGTGGCTCCTTCACCAACAACTTCAATGACTGCCTCCGTCAAGTCAAGGCCTCCTTCCCGGATCTGGACCTGTCCCACATCTCCATCGACACCCAAGGCTAGACCCCAGCCCGTCCCATTGATCAAGGAGATATCGACGAACTATTTGTGGATGACGCCACTCCTGACCCTCAAGATGACGGAGAGACTACTCCTCATGAAGATCAAGTTGATCGAGGATGAGGCCCGTCCACTTGGGGAGAACCAGACGGCTGAAGAGAAAGACGAAAAGACCCCGGCTAACCAGTAGTAGATTCATCTCTTTTATTTTATTTTTATATTTATTTTTATTTTAATGTAAAGAACTTTTTGGGAGGACAATGTTCTTGCTATTTTTGGCGTTGCCTATTGTTGTTTAAGCCTTGCATGTAGACTACTTCCCTTTATGGGCCCTTCTTATATAATGTTTTGATATCTATCGCTTGCATTTTGATTGTGTGTCTGAAAATATATGTTTACAAATCCACTTGTTTATTTTGAAGTTCCCGTCCTCTTATGGACTTAATAAATTCAAATCATCCCTTGGGATGAACCAATTCACTTATGGACTTAATAAATTCAAATCATCCATTGGGATGAACCCGTCCACTTATGAACTAAATAATTATAGACGTAATTTTGTAGACATACACATGACATATTTGAATAACTGCTCTTATTGTGATAAATATGCATGTAGAAATTATTCTTGAAAAATGAAAAACTGCCCTTCGGGCCTAAAAAGTACAATAGACAATAAAAATTAACTAAAAGGAAATAAATTGGGAATGAGGAGTGTCGTTGTCCGTGCCCTTGTCTGTTAGTAGTACTTCTTCAGGTGCTTCGTGTTCCATGGGTGGTGCAACTTTTACCCGTCTAGCGTCTCCAGGTGGTAGGTCTCTTTCCTCTGCCATGAAGCGATTCTGTAGGATCCTTCCCAATTAGGTCCTAGCTTTCACTGGGAGGGATCTCTTGTAGTGACTATCACCTTTCTCAAGACGAGATTTCCAACTTAGAAGTCTTTGTGCCTGACTTTTGAGTTATAGTGCTTGGCCATGAGGTTCTGGTATCACGCTAATCTTTGTTCAGCCATTGCTCTGACCACATCCACTAAGTCAAGCCACAAGTGCATAGCTTCATCGTTCCTACTCTTATCATGGTTTCTCACTCTGTAGCTTGTGAGTCCGACCTCAACTGGGATGACAGCCTCGCTTCCGTATGCTAGTCGAAACGGTGTTTCTCTTATAGGTGTCATTGCCGTCATCCTGTATGCCCATAAAACGCTTGGCAATTCTTCCAACCATATACCCTTTGCCTCATCGAGCCAAGTCTTAATGATTTTGAGCAAGAATCTTTTTGTGACCTCAACTTGTCCGTTGGCCTGATGGTGGGCAGGTAAGGAGTAGTGATGCTTAATCCCTAACTACGAGCAAAAATCTCTGAACAAGTTATTATCGAACTGCTTCCCATTGTCTGAGACCAATACTCTAGGTATACCATACTTGTAAATAATATTCCTTCATACAAAGTTCTGTACGTTCTTCTCCATGATGATGGCTAGAGCTTCCACCCATTTGGTGAAGTAATCTATGCCGACTACTAGGAATTTCAACTGTCTAATTGCTGTTGGAAACGGGCTCATGATATTCAACCCCCATTAAGCGAAAGGCCATGGGGCCGTCATTGGAGTGAGCTCCTCTATTGGTTATCTGATGAGGTTGCCATACATCTGACACTTGTCGCAAGTTTTGACATATGCATGGGCATCCTTCTGTATGGTAGGCCAATAATATCCTGCCCGTAGTAGCTTTTGCACTAAAGATCATGATCCGGAATGGTTCCTGCAGATTCCTTTGTATACTTCTCTCATGACATAGTCTGCCTCCTCGGAACTAAGACACCTTAGATAAGGGCACGAGAATCCTCTTTTATACAAGATGTCTTTGATTAGCACGAACCATGCTGCTTGAACTTTTAACATCCTTGCAGCCTCTTTATCGTCAAGTAGCATGCCATTTTTTAGGTAGGAGATTAATGGCGTAGTCCAGTTGTTCTGGAACCTCTCTCCTGCATACTAACGCCGTCTATTAATGGTAAGATCTGAACAAAGGATAGTACCTGACTGGGGGTGAGCATATGCTCTACTGATACAGTCTTGGCAAGACAGTTAGCTTGCTCGTTCTCCTCCCTTAAGATTTGAACAAACTTTTCTTGAAGGTCGTTTGTTCGCTTCTTCACTTGCTCCAGATACTTCTTCATCCGTTCACCCTTGCACTCATAGTTGCCGTTTACCTGACTTGTGACTACCTGAGAGTTGTAGTATACGACCACATTTATGACTCCTACTGCTTTGGCGAGATCCAGCCCTGCTATTAAAGTTTCGTACTCCGCTTTATTATTGGTTGTAGGGAAATCGAGTCGAACCATGCATTCGATCTCATCCCCTTCTAGGTAATGGAGTACTATACTAGCTCTGCCTGCCTGTCTATTGGACGACCTGTCTGTATGGATACTTCATTGAGGACACTCTCCTGCCCCGTTGCCTTCCATGTTGGTGAATTCCGTGATGAAATCAGCGACAACCTACCCCTTTATGGTCGTACGTGGGCGATATTGTACATCGAACTCACTTAACTCAATTGCCCGTAGCCCCATCCCTCTAGCGGCTTCAAGGCTGCTCATCACTCTCCGCAGTTAGTAATACGAAGGCAAGCTTCTCCATCGAGGGGTACCTCTTTTCAGCACCTCAGAGCGCTCGGTTAATGTAGTATACAGGCTTCTGTACCCTGTTTTCTTCTCTGCCCAAGGTTGCGCTGACAGCTACCAGGGAGACGATTAGATAGAGAAACAATTCTTCCCCTGGTTTGGAGGGACTTAGCAACGATGGGGAGGATAGGTATGCTTTCAGGTCTTCAAATGCCTACTGACATTCAGCCATCCACTCAAATGACTTCTTCAATGCACGGAAGAAAGGTAGGCATTTGTCCGTTGCTCTTGAGAAGAACCTGTTTAGTGCGGCTACTTTGCCATTGAGGTTTTGTACTTCCTTGATGTTTGTTGGCGGCGTAATCTCTATTATTACCCGTATCTTGTCCGGGTTGACCTCAATACCTCTCTAGGATACCATGAGCCCTAGGAATTTTTCGGTCGTCACCCCAAATGTGCATTTGTTCGGATTCAGCTTCATGTTGTAAGAGCGAAAGGTATCAAAGGTTTCCTTGAGGTCTTCCAAATGGTCGTCTTCTTGTTGGCTTTTTACCAACATGTTGTCCACATAGATTTGAACGTTCCTCCCAATCTGATGTGCGAACATCTTGCTTATCAGCCTTTGATATGTGGCGCTGCGTTCTTAAGTCCTAATAGCATTACTTTGTAGTAGAAAAGACCCTGGCTGGTGACGAACGAAGTCTTCTCTTAATTAGCCTCATCTAGCTTGATCTGGTTATAACTAGAAAACATGTCCATGAAGCTCAGAAACTAGTGTCTAGCTGTCAAATCCACTAAGATGTCAATTTGTGGAAGAGGGTAGCTGTCCTTGGGGCATGCCATGTTTAAGTTTGTGAAGACCACGCATATCCTCCACTTCCTGTTAGCCGTTTTGACCATCACTACGTTGGCTAGCCAGTCAGGGTAGTATACTTCTCATATGAACTCCACTTCTTGTAATTTGCGAACCTCTTCTACTATGGTCTTGTCTCGCTCCTACACGAACACCCGTTTCTTCTGATGGATGGGAGAAAAAGAGGGTGATACATTCAACTTGTGGACTATGACTGAAGGATCAATTCCGGGCAAGTCTTTGTGGCTTCAGGTGAAGACGTCTTGGTTCTCCTTTAGAAATGCTGTGAGTGCCTCACGGACTGGTGGGCTAGCGAGAGTGCCGATCCTAGTTGTTCGCTTAGGCTAAGAATCATCAAGGAGTACCTCTTCCAACCTCTCCACGGGTTTTGCCATCGTCCATTATTCTTCTATACACATGGTCTGTAAACGATCGTCCATCTCTAGCATGGCAATGTAGCATTCTACTTGATCTCGTTGTACCTCTCCTACTCAGTACTCGGTGGGGAACTTAATCATCAAGTAGTAAGTTGAAGTTATGGCCTTCCATGAGTTAAGGGTAGGATGACCCAAGATGGCATTGTAAGCGGACGAACAATCAACAACCAGGAATGTGACACCCTTGGTAATCTGTTGAGGGTAATCACCGACTGTTACGGGCAAAGTGACCGCACCGATGGCATATACTCTTGTTCCTCCAAATCCAACGAATGACGTGTTAGTTGGAACCAGCCGTTCTCTCTCAATCCTCATTTGCTAGAATGCCGGGTAGTAGAGGATATCAACAAAGCTCCCATTGTCTATAAGGACCCGATGAGTGTTGTAGTCCCTAACCCGTATGCTAACTACAAATGCATCGTCATGTGGGTGGTAGAGACGTCGAGCATCCTCCTTTGTGAACCTAATTATAGGGTTGTTAATGCATGCCATCTTTGGGACTAAACCCGTTAGCTAGACGTTCTAGACCATCCTGAGGTAGGTTTTACGTGCCTTCCTAGTTGATCCAGAGGCCGTGGTGCCCCCTACGATCATCCTTATGTCACCTAGGGGTGGCTTAGGACGCTCGTTTTCCTTTTGGAAGGTCTGCTCTTGTGGTGGGTTCATCCTTTCCTTGCTGACGAATCTTTGCAATTTTCCTTGTCTGATAATGGCTTCTATCTGCTGCTTCAAGTCGTAACATTCAGACGTGTTGTGACCATGATCACAATGGAAACAGCAGTACTTATCTCTCAACCTCTTGCTAGGGTCTCCCTTCAGCTTTCCAAACCATGTCAAGGCTACCTCGTCCTTGATCTGCATCAGGACTTGATCAATAGGGGCTATCAATGGGGTGAAGCTTGTGAACCTCCCAGTAGGGGGCTTGCAACGCCTATCCTCCCATTGGTCTCCTATCCTTGTTGTCTTCCGTCCCCTGTCTTGCCATACATCTTCTTGCCTTTCCCGCTTTTTAGGCTTCTCTTCTCTAGTAAGCAACGCATTCTCTGCGTTCATGTACTTAGTAGCTCGGTAAAGTACATCCGACATGATTTTTGGGTTGTTTTTATATAAGAAAAATAGAAACTTCCCTTTCTGTAACCCATTGGTGAACGTAGCAATGAGTATTTGTCAGCTTCAACTATCGAGAAAGCTTCCTTATTGAAGCGGGTTATGTAGGATATCAACATCTCCTTCTCCCGTTGCTTGATACTCATTAGGTACACAGTGGACTTCTTATACATGTGCCCCCTATAAAGTGCGAGGCAAACTGCACGCTTAGCTCCTTGAAGGTACTAATGGAGTTGGGTGTCAACCTGCTGAACCGTACCCTTGCAGGACCCTTCAGCATGGTCGGGAAGGCTCAACACATGATTTCGTCCGCCACACCTTGTAAGTGCATGAGGGTTTTGAATGACTCTAGGTGATCTAAGGGATCCTTTAACCCGTCGTAGGCTTCTACCTTTGGCATACGGAACTTCGGCGGAATAGGAAACGAAGTGACGGGTGCGGTAAAAGGCGAGTCCGTCCAGTGGACTAACTCATCGAGGTCACTTGACACTCGTCCTCTAAGGGCGTTCATCATAAAGTCCATCCACTCCTTCATCATCTACATCTCCACGACTATGTGTGGTGGTGCTGTTTCTGCGATGGATGGACGGCTGGTATCTTTTTGCTCTTGTCTGCTCGGAGCATTGCTGCCTTCTGGTCCTTCTCGGTCCCTCCTTTCGGCGCTAGTGCCCTCTTGCTCTTCTTCGTGACTATTGGGCCCAGCATCCCTTTGGTGCAGCTGTTCCTCTAGGTCGTGGTTTTACTTAGTATGGCGTTCCACTGCCACAGCTAGGGTTTGTACCTGTCTTTCAAGGGTGGTATTGCATGGCTCCTCTCTGTTATTGTTGTTGGTTAACATTGAGCAAGTGAGTACCATACAACTTTTTGTTTGGAAATTGGTAATATGGCTGTTACTATTTTCGATTCCCCACAGACGGCGCCAACTGATAATGCCAAAAATCGTCAATAAGTTGCACAGTCCTCACGTGTTTTAGACAAAACCTGCACAACAAAGAAGAAGAAAGCCTTACAGAGGATACCGGTGCGATACCGACCAAATACCCTCCGAAAGTTGAGTTAGAGAATGTTCACAACTCTAAATTGTCAGAGCTGGAATCAATTATGCATACCTTGATTTCTAAGGGCTTTGGGTTTTTATAGTAGTGTAAAACCGACCTTTGTTCCTTGGAGAAGAAGTTGTTTCCTTGTGGGGAAGATCCCCATTAATACACATATTTTGTGGAATCTTTTCCATATAGGGACTTTGTTGATTAGGGTTAATGGTAGGGCGCAAGTTATTTCCATTTGAGGTTTCTTAGAGACCACTTAGGCCACGTAGATGCCATGTGGCTTCGCTACTCGTCACCCTTGTGTCCGTTTGGATGGGGATCCGTCCACCATGGAGAATCTGCCCGTCTCTTTACCCGTCACGGAACACGATCTACTCTATCCGTTGTCCGTCAACTCGTCTAAACCGTCCCTTTCCTTAGCATCGTCGCTTACGACTGGCTCTGTTTAAACGGACCCATCTATCTTTAATTTTACGGCTGGCTCTGTTTAAACGGACCCATCTATCTTTAATTTTATCCTCTTCAAATAATTAGAAATCTTTCCCATCCATTTTCTTTTAAATTAAGAAAGTTTATTTTGTGGTTAATATTTAATTTTTTACAAATATTAAAAAAAAAAAAAAAACACTTAGTGTAAGTATCATTTAAATTCAGTTATCATTTTTTAGTTGATGAAATAAACTCTTGAAGAATGTGACTCCAACTATAATTTTAATTCCATGAAAAATAAAATGCTAACTATTACATTCATTTCTTCGTTTCAAAGCAAAAGGGAGATTATTCAGGCAATTGGGTGCCAACTCTGGTGTGTTATTGTTAAGTTGTTAGCATTTATGCGTCCATCTTACAACATTACATAAATATAGGACAAGGTCCTTTTCTTTAGTTAAAAACGTTGTTTGGCTCTTTGTTATGTTAAACGTGAAACTGGTTCATCAAAAAAAAAATGTTAAACGTGAAACTTGGAAGCTAGTAGTTTTTGCCTTTTTGGTGTCAAAAAATAACTTAGTAATTTTATTTTTTTTTTAAGGAATATCTTTTTTTTTTTACATATATGATAAAAAAAATGTTTCAATACTAATAGTTGGTAGTAGTTTGTAGGTACTGATAATATTTGTTGTCTTCAATTAAGACATTTGGAATCCCCAACACCGCAAAAAAAAAAAAAAAAAAAATGGCACAAAAAGCTCATATTCAATGCTTTTTATTGGATGAATGGAATTATTTTAATGACATTGACAAAACTAGGCTAACCACACTTCGCCTGTTCATTGTTTCTAAAAATAAAAAATAAAAACACTTTTCCAGTTCATCAAAATTCTCTCCAACCACTGGTATCTTTGGCGTGATGGTCGCTTCACAAGTATAAATGCTTATTAGGTGTGAAGAGCAAGAGCTGGAGTTCAAGTTTTCAGGAGAGAGCTCCACACATTGATACACTTAGATTATATTATAGTAGAATTTATATCTTGTATTTTAAAAAAAAAAAAATCAAAATTCTCTACATGAGAAAAATTGTATTTATCTTCACTTATTACACTATTTAGTATTAGGAAAATGTTGAAGTTAATTTTAACAATAAAAGATTTACAAACTAATGTAACAATGAAAATAGTTGGTGTCACTTTGATAACAGAATAAATATATATTTGCATTTTTTTTTCTAATGAGTGATGATACATCTGTTTGTAGTTGTAAGATTTGTATATGATAAAATTCACATGTATTCCTTTGAGCATCTGTAGCAGCTCTCTTAAATGTGTTAAATGCTATAATTTGGCACATTTGGCATACCAAACACCAAAAATGAAGCTTTATCAGATGTGTTAAATGTGTCAAACTTTTGCAACATTGAACAGTACCGTTGCAATTTTGACACGGTATGGACTAGAATGGCATTTACGTTTATTATTTTTTATTCGTCTTTCTCTCTCCTCTCACCTCTTTAATTGATTTTTTCTCTCTCCTCACAATTTGTTTCTCTCTCCCAATCGGTGTTCTTTCCTCTTCAGATCAGATTCCTAGCTCCTCCTTCAACCCTAAACGACTTTCTCTCTCTTTGCACCTCAAATCAAACCCAAAAATCTTCTTTCTTCTCTCTTTATTGAGCAGTAGAGCTATGGACTGGGTCGTGATTGGTTGAGACAGTAGATGGGTCAGTTGGGTTGGGGTTTTTGGCCGGTTGTTGGTTGAGTTTTGGGTTTGGGTGGTGGAGTTGGTTGTGTCACCTGCCAATCTCGATCTTGCCTCTGTCAAACTCTACTCGATCTCGCTTGTCGCTATCTCGCAGTCCAGGTCTCTCTGATCTTGCTTGCCACCGTCTCGCCGTCCAGGTCGTCTAGGTCTCTCTGATCTCGCCCTCCACCATCTCGCACACTGCCGGATCTCTCTTCTTTCTCTTGCGATGGTTGTGGTGGTGTTTTTTAGGGTGGTTGTTGTGGGTTGTGTTTGGTGGTTTTGTGTTTTTGGATGGTTGTAGTGGGTTGTGTTTGGTTAATTTAAGTCGTGGTTGGCTAATTTGAGCGGTGGTTGGTTGATTTTGGGATGATGCTAATGGGTTTAAGATTTGTGGTTGTGTCGATCTCTCTGATTGTGTGTGTGTGTGTGTGTGTGTGTGTGTGTGTGTGTGTGTTTTTTTTTTTTTTTTTTTTTTTTTTAAATTTAAGGTGGTGTTGGTGGATGTGGGTTTGTGCCGGTGGTGGCTGGTTGATGTTGTTGCTGTTGGTGACCGTTGTTGCGGCAATGGTGAATGTGTCGTTGTTGTTGATGGTGATGATAGGGAGGAGATAATATATTATTTTAATGTGTAGTAAATTGATAGGCCACAAATTGAATGACCCGTTGTGATTTAAACTAATTAATTAATTTAGTCAAGTTATTAATTAATTAATTTAACATGCAAATACGTGGCAGCACAAACAAATCACCGAATAACTAAATATGCAGCGGAAAATAAATGACACGGTGATTTGTTCACGAATGGGGAAAAACCCTAACGGCAAAAACCCCACCGGGTGATTTTCAGGTCACCACTCCCGAAACTCCACTATTATCAAATCAAGCGGTTACAAATAAGGAATCCCAAGTACCTTACCAACCTACAGTTGACCCCTTACCCCAATACCCAATTGGACTTGATCTGTAGCGACAGTTCCCACCTTTGATGCACGGCTCCCAAGTACGTGACTAACCAGATGCGCGGATCCCAGTACGCGACTTCAAACACCAACTTTAGAATGAGAGGTTGGCTGCAGAGTTCTTCAGATCATCCTATGCATGAAGATCAGGAAGATGCTTGGTCACAAAACCCTAAGGTGCACAATACACAGCAACTTCTTGAAGAAGATGACCTAGGTTAAGAACTTCGTCTTAGAGCACAATTTGCTTGAACAAGGATTGCTCAATGCTTATGCAACTTGTGTCTATGTTGACGGCTCTTAAAACACTCCTTAAATATGTTTAGGGTTAGAAGAAAAGAAGGCCCAAAAACACATTCACGGATCCCAAGAAAATCAGATTAGAATTCTGACTTTTTAAGTCTCGACAGCTAGCAGGTGTCGAGGTAGGTGTCGAGCAGGTGTCGAGCTTTAAAAATTCTGCACTTCAACTTGCTTTTTCTTGGACAGACTTGATGACTTCAACACTTGATCTTGAAACATTGTTTCTTGAAGTATTAAAAACACCTAGAACTACCCAATTACAAGTAGAGTGCGTTTTGTCAAAGGATTAGCCAATTTACATAAAATATGACATATGTTCCTAACATGTAAACACATATGTCCTAACAATCTCCCCCTTTGGCAATCCGTGACAAAACCACAACAAACAAATGAACATATGAGAGAAGTCATAAA
This sequence comes from Quercus glauca, assembly GCA_023736055.1. Lineage (NCBI taxonomy): Eukaryota > Viridiplantae > Streptophyta > Magnoliopsida > Fagales > Fagaceae > Quercus > Quercus glauca. The sequence continues at coordinate 15,816,523 of CM043318.1, read as the reverse complement.
TCACTCAACTCATATTCACTTGTTACATACAATAAAATCTATCCTAACACAAACTCTTGAAGAACTTTGCAAAAAAAGAGTTTATGGCAAGTAGACTTTGACAACCTGTATTTCTGAAACACTTATAAACAAAACTCATCAAGGCATCTTATGTGAAACAGAATTAACTAGATTGCATACAAATATAAAGAACATGTGTATATAGAAAGAAAAGAAACAACACATGAAGAGATAGGTGAATAAGAAAAACATACATCCACATATATAGAAAGATAAGTACAATGTATGTAAAACTGATATACAAGACCAATGTATCTATAAAGAAGGAAAAGAAAAAGATACATCTAAAGCCTCACTACATCCCTCAAAAAGTATGAACACTCCCCCTATCAAAATGTCCTATACTAACTCTCCCCCTAAGATGACTACTCTCATAATCCCAAAACTACTTCCCCTTTTGGTCACGAGTGACAAAGGTAGAGTGTCATGTAGACATCTCATCAGTAGAGCTAGCATCTCCATCATCATCATCGGAAGCATCATCGTCATCACTATCATCATCATCATCCTCAGCATCAGACTCTGAAGCAACTGGAGGAGGTGGTGGAGAAGCCTCAGATGCAAAACCACCCATGGTCGCCTGCCGTCGTGCAATACGACCAACACGAACATTCACCTGATACAACTCAGTGGTGAGTGTATCAAGGCGAGCATCCATGCGCTGCAGCTGCACCATAATATCTCCAAGGGATACATCGCTGGATGAACGAAGAGAAGTCGATGTAGATGGAGCAGATCTGGATGGAGCCGAACGGGAGGGCGGAGTGGAATCCGGCTGTCTCACCCTGAACTGTGCCTAGCTACGTTTTACGGTAGCGGCATCTATGGCAGAGATGTGTGTGAAGTGGTCGGAGACAGGGAAAGGGATGGAAAAATGGCGTAGTATCCTCGTAATAGCGGAAGGAAAGATAAGCTTATCACAGGACGCCGCATCTAAATGAACATCTATGATAGAGAAAATGAAATGAGAGGGAAAATCTATCGTGAGATGCTCAAGTAGAGAAAGCAAGAAACGAGCACGAGGCTCTGTGATAGAGTTATAATGGGAGAGAGGATGAAGTACAAATGTCATCACCATGTTAAGGAATCTAGGACCTTTAGCAAAAGGTCTACATGATGTGTACATATGCTCACCCCACTCAGAAGGGCGCTCACAGAAAGCAGAAATGAGCTCATCCCTGGACACAGTCCTCAGTCGCTCACACGTAGGATAGTCAGGAAACTCTATCCTAGGAACATGAAGCACATCCGCAACCAGCTGCGGTGTGACAGCAATGCGCGTACCTCGAACGCGAGTGAAAAAGAGAGGTACTGAACGATCAATCTCGTGCATGTTGGAGTAAAACTCCTGAATCAGCACGAGAGGACAAGTGACCGGGACGTCACACAGTGACTCCCATCCCCTACTGTGAATGACAGAGGGAAGGTCAATATCGGCGAAGTCCGCCAGAACAACGTGGCGTTCCGAATGAACACCTCGTTTAGAGAAGTTCTCAGTAAATGCCTTGTAGGCATCTCCATCACGGAACCGAAGATTATGAGGAGCAGTATCAGAAGATGAAGAAGCTCCAGAACGCAGAGGGTTCTGGGCCGGAGTGGATTTACGTTTAGGTGCCATAGATGCAACTAACGTAAAAGAAGGAAAAAGAGAAAGAGAGGGGTAGACAATCAGAAAAGTCCCAAGCAGTTCAAATATGACAATATATTGAACAAAATGGACGTATGCATGGGAATGCATGATCATGTGACATGCTAAACAATAAAAACATCATGGGCTCAGCCCAATCCAATCCTAGCAGCACACATTCAAGAATCACACAACTAAATGCATGAAAATATCATTCTAATGCACATGGAATGCAATGCATGACATTCTAAACACTTTTTATTGAAAAACCAACCCAAAATTTCAATAAAAACTCAATGATTTTGAAAAAACCAAAGTTTTCAAAGAAAAACCCAAAACCTAAGTTTTAAAACATGAGATGCATGAAAAACAAAGGAAAACAAGATCATACCAAGTGATTTGAAGCAAGAAAGTGCCAGAAATCAAGTTGGATGAAGGTTGGAGAGAAGAAAACTGCTCTGGAAGTCGAACCGCCTCGGACAGATCGAAGAGAGATCGAGAAATGAAGGAGAAATCGCGAACAGAGCTTAAATAGGATCTCCAGTAAATCTCGACAGCAGAGGTGTCGAGAGGTATCGAGATGCTGTCGAGAAAGGTGTCGAGAAAATATGCCTTCGACAGCTAAGGTATCGAGAAGGTATCGAGGTACCAAACAGCTCAACCAATACCAGAAGCTCGATCGATCGACGAGGTGTCGAGAAGGTATCGAGCAAACAGAGATATCTCGATCGATCCACCAGGTGTCGAGGAAGTGTCGAGATTGCGATAAGAAAAATGCTTTAGAGGCTCGACAGCTGACCAGGTATCGAGGAGGTATCGAGAAGGTGTCGAGCCAGCTTTGAAATGCAGTTTTTTGAGAATTGAAAAACACAGACATGAATGCAATCAAGACATGCACCTCAACCAAGATCCAATCAACATATAATTCTCTCAAAAATCATCTCTCAATGAAAATTTAAGCACATGGATCTCCCGAGAACACACACACACACTAAACAAGTCTAACAAATTTTATATTTCAAAAATAAGTCATGACAGTTTAGTGAGCATACAAAAGCACATGTAAAACCTTTGTGATGGCCAAATCACATTGTACCTGCACATGTATCAAAAGTAGCAAAGAATATTGCGTGTTGTGTGTGAAAAACATCGCAAGATTGCATATGTGTATACATGTTATGACGATCTGAGATATGAGAAAATAACTTTTAACTCACACACAATCATAACTGTTTGATGGGGACTATCACCTTCGAGGTACATCCTATAACTCCCACATCTCCTAGAATACACGCTTGCAACCATTTTTAAAGCATTTTTAATCTTTTTGCTTTTTATTTCTTTGCATATTTTCTTTTTAAAGCATATCATACATGGGCTTATGAGAAAGAAAAGAAATAACCATTGATATTTTGACATTTCAATTTTGCTATGCCTAAGCACACAAATGTCATTGACATCACACTTTTGCTATGCCGAAGCATACAGATGTCATTAATGATTGGCGGGCAACAGTGGTGAGATGGTTATTTATGCCTTTCTCTTAGGATTTTCTAGTCCTACCCGTCAAAAAGAGTGATATGAGTGTTAAGTCTAAGAAATAACCTAATCTTACTCATCACAAACACGAGCCACAAAGCTCACTTGTTTAGTTGTGCATAAAGATGCTCATCTAAGCTACAAGAGATACAAAGTTTAGAAAACTTTGTTTCATTGGCCATCTAAGGTACACAGGTACCAAAGTACACAAAACACACACTGTTTTTGTATTTTCTGATTTTTCAATTTTTTTTTTAATTTTTATATCAAAAACAAAATAAACAAAACTGAAAGTAAACACACAAAAACATGTTAACAAGCAAAACAATGCATAAAACTAGATGCAAATGCATGAGGAAGAGAAAGAAGAGAGGGAAATCAATCCATGGAGATAACACCAATGTTTTGACGAAGGAATTCAAAACGTTTACTGTCAAGAGGTTTGGTAAACAAATCAGCCTTCTGATCATCGGTGTTAATAAATTCAAGAGTGAGAGTACCATCTTCGACAAGCTCCCTAATGAAGTGATGTCGAATTTCTATGTGTTTGGTTCGAGAATGTTGAACCGGATTCTTAGAGATATTTATGGCACTGGTATTGTCACAATAGATAGTAAGATGATCTTGACAAATACCATAATCATGAAGGAGTTTTTGCATCCAGAGGAGTTGTGTGCAACAGCTACCAGCAGCAATGTACTCAGCTTCAGCAGTGGATAAGGAGATGGAGTTCTGCTTTTTGCTCATCCAAGAGACAAGATTGTTGCCTACATAAAAACAACCCCCTGAGGTACTCTTCCTATCATCAGCATTCCCAGCCCAATCCGCATCGGAATATCCAGCTAAGACATTATTAGTGTCCTTGCTGTACCACACACCGAACTCAGCGGTAGTTTTGACATACTTTATAATTCTTTTTAAAGCAGTCATATGTGATTCTTTGGGATTAGCTTGATATCTAGCACACACTCCAACACTATAGCTAATGTCAGGCCTACTAGCAGTAAGGTAAAGAAGACTACCTATCATGCTTCTATAAAGAGAAGGATCAACACTCTTGCCTAACACATCTATAGTGAGTTTAACATTGGGGCTCATAGGGGTACGAACAGAACTAGCAGAATCCAAACCAAATTTTTTCACAAGATTCTTAGCATACTTAGATTGAGATAGAAATATACCTGAATCTTGCTGACGAATCTGCAATCCAAGGAAGTGAGTCAGCTCTCCAATCATGCTCATCTCGAACTCGGCTTGCATGAGCTTTGAGAAGTCATGAGCAAGTTCATCCTTAGTTGATCCAAAGATGATGTCATCAACATACACTTGAGCAACTATCAACTTGCCATCTTCCTTTTTGATGAAGAGAGTTTGGTCAGCTTTTCCTCTTGTGAACCCATGCGACACCAAATATTGTGTGAGTCTGTCATACCAAGCTCTAGGGGCTTGCTTCAACCCATAAAGTGCCTTTTTGAGATACAACACATGATCAGGAAAGTGTGGATCAACGAATCCTTTTGGTTGAGCCACATACACATCCTCTTTAAGTAGCCCATTCAAAAAGGCGGTCTTCACATCCATCTGATAAAGCTTGAAGTTCAGTTGGCATGCTAGGGCAAGCAGAATTCGAATGGACTCCATACGAGCAACTGGGGCAAATGTTTCATCATAGTCTACTCCTTCCATTTGAGAGTATCCTTGAGCCACAAGTCGAGCCTTGTTTCGAATCACATTGCCTTCTTCATCGGTCTTGTTGCGGAAAATCCACTTTGTACCAATGATGTGCTCGCCCTCTGGTCTAGGTACAAGAGTCCAAACATCATTCCTCTGAAACTGGAGCAGTTCATCATGCATTGCTTCAACCCAACTTTCATCTTGTAGTGCTTCCTCTACTTTCTTTGGTTCAACCTGTGACAAGTAGCAAGAATAAGACACAAAGTTATCAACACATTTATCAACTGTTCGTTTCCTTAATGTGAGTTCATTCAAATTTCCCACAATAACTTCTGGAGGATGATTCAGTTTAATTCTGGAGGAAGGTCCTTTTTCCTGAAGAGATTCAGACTCAGGTGAAGTCGGGATTTCTGCAGACTCTTCCACAACACTGGGAGTACCAGGAGCAATAGGAGATGCGGGTTCTTGGTCAACAATGTCTTGAACTTCCGTAGGTTCAGGGGGAAGAATTTCCTTGGGAAGTTCATTACTGCCTTTCTCAGAATTAGACTCTGAAGACTCATCAATGACTACATTAACAGTCTCCATAACCTTCATGGTCCTTTTGTTGTATACCCGATAAGCCTTGCTGGTAGAAGAGTAGCCCAGAAATATGCCTTCATCACTCCTAGAGTCAAACTTTCCCACATTCTCTCTATCCTTGAGGATGAAGCAAGTACTTCCAAAGATTCTGAAATACTTTACATTTGGCTTTCTACCTTTCCACAATTCATAGGGAGTCTTTTTGGTACCGGGTCTAAAGTACACCCTATTCACTGTATGACATGCAGTGTTTATGGCTTCTCCCCATAGGTTTCGAGCCACATCTTTGTTATGCAACATGGCTCTGGCCATCTCTTGAATAACTCTATTCTTTCTTTCTACCACACCATTCTGTTAAGGTGTAATAGGTGCAGAGAATTCTTGAGATATACCTGATTTCAAGCAGAAGGATTCCATGTATGAGTTCTCAAATTCTTTACCATGATCACTTCGAATTCGATCAATCTTCAAACTCTTTTCATTCTGCAGTCTTGTGCACAAGGCCTCAATGTGCTCGGGAGCATCAGACTTGGATCGAAGTAGGATGACCCAAGTGTATCTGGTGAAATCATCTACCACTACCATGATATATCTCTTACCACCAAGAGACTCAGTTCTGGTTGGACCCATAAGATCTAAATGTAACAATTCCAACGGTCTGGAGGTAGCGGATGCCTGAGTGTTTGGATGCTTAGCTTTTGTCTGTTTCCCAAGTTGACATGGTCCACAAACCACATTGCTCATTCTACTAAGCTTTGGTATCCCCAAGACAGATTCATGCTTAGAGACAATAGATAGATGCTTGTAATTAGCATGTCCCATTCGTTGACGCCATAGATCTTCATTTGGTAGACGAATACTATTACACACTATATCAGCATCAGGAACCAATCCATAACAATTGTCCAAAGTTCGAACCCCACTGATGAGCTTCTTTCCGGACTCATCCATGACAAGACACTTTCCTTTTGAGAACAGCACCATGAAGTCTTGATCACATATCTGACTTATGCTCAGTAGATTCACCTTAGTCCTTCTACATAAAGAACATTTGCAATGTCTGGCAGCCCTGGCAGAGATATGATTCCTTTCCCTTTAATCTGTGACTTGCTTCCATCACCAAAGGTCACATTACCTCCTTTCTTAGGCTCGAAGATCTTGAAGAAAGATCGATCTCCGGTCATGTGTCTTGAGCAACCACTGTCAAGATACCAAAGGCATGTATCCATTACTTTGAATGCAGACTTCATCATGAAACACACTTCATGCTTGGATGACAAATCATAGGGAATGGTTCTTTCTCTCAACTGCCTTCTACTAGCTAAGCCTTTAACTTTTACTTTTCTCAGACGAATTCCTCTGCACATTTTCATTCTGAGACAGTCTAGTTTCTTCTTAGCCAAACTGAGATCTTTTACCATAGTCATTACATGTGAATTCAAATAACTTTTAGACTTGTGTTTTTTGAGACACTCAAACAAATAGTGATTAGAAAAACAAGATGTATTTGAAAACATAGATCTCTTAAAGCTGGTCATAGCCATGACAAACAGGGGTCAATGGATCAAACACAGCAAAGATTAAACCTAATCAGAGTGTGCCTGCTCTGATACCACTTGATAGGCCACAAATTGAATGACCTCTTGTGATTTAAACTAATTAATTAATTTAGTCAAGTTATTAATTAATTAATTTAACATGCAAATACGTGGCAGCACAAACAAATCACCGAATAACTAAATATGCAGCGGAAAATAAATGACACGGTGATTTGTTCACGAATGGGGAAAAACCCTAACGGCAAAAACCCCACCGGGTGATTTTCAGGTCACCACTCCCGAAACTCCACTATTATCAAATCAAGCGGTTACAAATAAGGAATCCCAAGTACCTTACCAACCTACAGTTGAACCCTTACCCCAATACCCAATTGGACTTGATCTGTAGCGACAGTTCCCACCTTTGATGCACGGCTCCCAAGTACGTGACTAACCAGATGCGCGGATTCCAGTACGCGACTTCAAACACCAACTTTAGAATGAGAGGTTGGCTGCAGAGTTCTTCAGATCATCCTATGCATGAAGATCAGGAAGATGCTTGGTCACAAAACCCTAAGGTGCACAATACACAGCAACTTCTTGAAGAAGATGACCTAGGTTAAGAACTTCGTCTTAGAGCACAATTTACTTGAACAAGGATTGCTCAATGCTTATGCAACTTGTGTCTATGTTGACGGCTCTTAAAACACTCCTTAAATATGTTTAGGGTTAGAAGAAAAGAAGGCCCAAAAACACATTCACGGATCCCAAGAAAAACATATTAGAATTCTGACTTTTTAAGTCTCGACAGCTAGCAGGTGTCGAGGTAGGTGTCGAGCAGGTGTCGAGCTTTAAAAATTCTGCACTTCAACTTGCTTTTTCTTGGACAGACTTGATGACTTCAACACTTGATCTTGAAACATTGTTTCTTGAAGTATTAAAAACACCTAGAACTACCCAATTACAAGTAGAGTGCGTTTTGTCAAAGGATTAGCCAATTTACATAAAATATGACATATGTTCCTAACATGTAAACACATATGTCCTAACATAAATATTATTTTAATGTATAGAATTGAATGATAAAACGTATGATAAATGGAATGTTGTAAAATGATGTGGTAAAATAATAAAGTAGGCTTTTGGTGTGTCAAAATGGTATTTTTTATAGAACATCTGCTACAGATGCTTTATCACTTTTTTCCTACTTTTGATAGTTAGGGTGTCAAGATTTGAACCTTGAAGGTTTATATTATAAATACTGAAAAGTGCTAGTCAATTAAATTACAAGACTCTTGGCCTAACGTCACTTTTAGTATATTATTAATATATATTTGATAATTAAAATTAAGAGTGCCTCTTTCTTATTTGATAATTGACTAGTTTCCTTATGATTATAGGAACAAACTGTTTTTATTTGGGTAAATTCCACTAACATACCCTGAGGTTTGGGCCAACACTAACTAGGTCCAAGACTTTTCATACTTAGCCAATTTGGTCCCTAAAGCCAACTTAGTCCCTAAATAATTAGTTATTTTTTCTCAATTATTTTACGGACTAAATTGGCTTTAAGGACCAAATTGATTCATTTTGAAAGGTTTTGGATTTGGTTGGTATTAACCCAAATTTCAGGAGGTATGAATGAAATTTACTCTTTTTATTTTCACCTTTTAGTAATAATATATGATTTTTTTTTCTTTTTTGTTTGATGAGATAATACTTTCTCCGTCCCACTTTTTTGGTCCTCTATTTTATTTTGAGATGTCCCAAAATATTGTCCTGTTTCTAAAAATAAAAGTCATTAATTTACTAATGTTCCTATTATACCCCTATTAATTTACTAATTCAATTTTTTGATAAATTTTTTTAGGATTCAGATCCTCTAGAGTTCCTAGGGTACTCTATCAAGTAGATTTCCTTAAATCTTAACCGTTCTTTAATGATTTAATGGTCTAGATTTTGCCATGTCAGTATTCCATAAATAATAATCTTAATTGTTTTGTTTTCAACATTATTGTATTATTTTAAGAGTATTGTTAGTGGAATGCTGATATGGCAAAATCTAAACCATTAAATCATTAAAAAATAGTTAGGATTTAAGGAAATTTATTAGTAGAGTACCCTAGGAACTCTATAGGATCTGAATCCATTTTTTTAAGGATAGTTTTGAAAACTTATATATTTTTAAAAAATAGACAAGATAATAAATGAAATACCTCTTAAAAAATTTGACTTTTTAAACAGCACAAAAAAAATGGAACGGATGGAATATATGATAATTGGCATTAATAAGAGTACGTTTTTCGATTTTATTCCCAGTCCCACTGGGTACTAACTCTTCAGGGTACTTCTTTACTTTTGCATTAAATAATGCATCTCTCATTAAGAGGAGGAAAGAGCGTATTTATTTCCACAAACATTTACGAGGCAAGAAAGTAAACTTCATGAATTTTTAATTCACTTGCAAGTACCAAACCCAAAATACTTGATATGGTCCAAGCATATATCCAAAAAGTTACAGATTTCTAGTCTCTGCTTCGAACTGAAATCTGTCAAGCAACTATTCCATACTACCCAAATACTTGATATGTCCAAGCATATATGAAGATGCCATTTTAATATTGATTGCGCAACAGAATATATATCAAATGAAAAGATAAGCGATAAATTGGCTCCACAGTGCATCATTGTGCAATGTGCTTGGTACAAGCACAGATATAATCATGCAATGTGCTGATATTCTTTGTTTATTTATTTTATATTCATGAGTTTGTTTCTATATCTTGTTTAGAAGTCAACTTTTGGTCCCTTTAATTCGTTCAATTACACTACAAGTTTAAAAAAACTAAAATTTAAAGTTGAATTTTGAAAGATTTGGTCTTTTCATCCCTTCTACTACCCAAAGGCTAGTATGGATGACCAATAATGTGAAAAGATACAATATTTGGTACTCTTTTTCCATATATAAATATTGATATATATTATTATTAGAGTGATATCATTTTCACCTGTACTAGTGACATCATTTTTATTATGCTTCAATCACAGTAAATTAAGTTTAATAATTTTAACTGTTTTAAAAAAATTATGAAAAATAATTTTTCCTAAAATTATTGATGGTTGAAAATACATATTCATAGGGGAGTAGTAGGAAGTGGTGTTTAGCTCTGAAAAGTGGCATGATTCATAAACTTGGTGAGGATTATCGGCCTTCTACAACTTCTCTGTTTTGTTGAAAACAGAGAAGGCTCATTTTGGAAGAGTAGATGAAGACCCCTGTTTTGTTGTTACTAATGTGCTTTTGCATAGAAAAAGAGGGTAATGATTATCACCTAACTTCATATGATTTCAGTTAAATCATCCTATTTATTGGCAAGTTAGGAACTTGTTTACTTAGGATCAAAAGGTTTTTCTATGTTTATGAAAATATTAAAAGCTGAATTGGTGTACTAAAATATTCGGTTTAGCCAATAGCTACACTGACATTATACCTTTTGGACCACCAAAGCAAATAGTACTCTTAAACTGAGTGGCCAAATCAGGAAATTTTCCTTAGGGGACCATCTAAAATTTGGTAATTAAGGGTTTTTTTAATTAAAAAAAATCTATATGTGTACACTATATTCCTAGTAGTATGTATATTGTATAGTAATATAAAATATTTCCAAAAAAAAAAAATTACTACTCCTATAAAACAATTTGTAACAACTCTACAAATATAACAAATTTCACAACTTTTTTTCTAATTTGTTGAGCTGCCACAATGTGATTAGTATGATAGCTTTCATATGGGATCACCACCTCCTTTTTTTTTTTTTTTTGGAGAGATAATTATAACATACTGCTAACTCCGCAGCTTAAACCCTTTTCTCCCTAGACTCCCAAGCACTTTGTGCATGGAGAGGTGCCAATTTAGCTACAAGGCCTTTGGCTATGAGATAACCACCTAAGTAAGTGTGAAACATGTATTAAAATTTGTTGTGGCATTAATTGTTTTAAAATGTAAATTAAGTACTTCATAACCTTATCTCAAAAAAATAAAAATAAGTACTTTGTAACCTAATATGTGTACCACGTTCAAAGAGCATATTTATTTGAGATTTCATAAATACATTGTTAGTCCCTAAAGTTTAGCCCATAAAATATTTTAGACCCTAAACTTTAAAGTGACTACTTTTAGTCCTTTAATGTAGCCAAACAAAAATTGACACATCGTCACGTCATCTGGACTAAAAGTGATCATTTAAGTTTCTTAGGGACTAAAATTGATTACTTTAAATTTTAAAAACTTAAATCACTCATTGTCTAACCTTCAGGAACCAATAATATGTTTTGTCCTCTATTAAACTTGACGATTGTTCCAATTTTGTTTTTAATTTTTTTTTAACCTACCTTTAGCTAACTATCATTTAAGCATTAGATGAGTACAAAAATATATGGTAATACAAAAGCTAAGCATTTTTAATTTAAATTACAAGCCACAAAGTGTAACTACTAAAGCCCTTCTTTGAGTTCCATTTATTGTTTGAGATATTTGTTAGAATAACTACATATCGATTCTAATTTTATGAGTGTCCAAATAATTTAAATAATTATTATATACAACTTATGCAGGGGCGTAGCCAGGAATAAATATATGGGGGGGCCGGGTTGTATCATAAATATACGAAACGCCAAAAGAAAAACAATCACATGCACAAGACAGTATTTACGTGGTTCGGCAATTTGCCTACGTCCACAGAGTTTCAGGGATTTCACTATTATCAAAGAAAATTACAATGTGCCACTACAGTGTTTTTCTTTCTCAAAAACAACAACAAGACAAGACCCTAATCACAAAAAAAAAAAGCTTTTATATCCTGCCCACAGGATTCACAATGGGCTACAAAACGGGCCAAAATTTTTTTGTCTGCCCAAGCCTCCGCTCCATGGACTAAGCCTCAGTAAATCTCCCATTAAAAACCACGTAACATTATTCAGGTCAGGTTGGGTCATCAACCGGATCAAATCATGCCTGACGACGATTTTTCATGGAATAAAATTCATCCATTATCATCTCTTTGTGAAATTCCCTGCAATTTCCTTCTTTATATAAACTATCATATTATCTGCCAAAAACTCATCCACTATTATATTGCAAAGTCTTGTTTTTAACGACTTCATAGCTGAGAAAGCTCGTTCTGTAGTTGCTGTAGAAACTGGAAGGGTCAACACAAGACGAATAAGTCTATCAATCAAAAAATAGATATTAGACTTTCCTGAAATTTTTAATCCCCTACATAGCTCGGAAATTGTACTCATATTCTGAAAATCCGGATGTTTTATCACATCAAGCTCATAATGTTGCAATTGAGACTCCAAAAGTTCTTGTTCATGTTCAGTAAAATCTTGAGGATAATATTTCTTAACTAAATTGCATATATGAACAATTTTGAATAATCTAAAAGCATCTTTGGGATTTAAAGCTGAACTAAGAATGACAAGTTCCGTTGTTAACTCACCAAATCTATTTTTCAATTCTTGCAATTGAAAGTCTATTGCAACTGTAAATATGCAAATTCTAAAATGATGTTCCATTGTTAAATCTTTATCTTGACAACGATATCTACCTCGACCTTTAGTGTAATGAGCATTCATATCAGGAATATCAATTTCATGTTGCTCACAAAATGCTATAACACTAGCAAGTAAAGGCTCCCATCCATCATCTCTCAACTTTTGAATAAGTGATTTTGTAGTTGAAACTAAATGCATGGCATTTAAAAGGTCTTGAGAACGTTGTTGCAAAGCTTGACAAAAAACATTAGTAATTCCCATTATCTTTTTCATCAAATGCAAGATTAAAATAAATTCAAATGATGTTAATACTTGATAAGCTCCATCAGCATCACCGCGTTGTTTATAGTTAGCCCCTTCCTCAGAGATAGTGTTGATAACTCTGCAAGTAGCATCAAACATGTTAATCAAACTACAAATAAATTGAAAATGAGATCCCCACCTAGTATCTCCAGCTCGTTGCAAAGTACCAATCTGGTTTGCACCTCTTCCAGTCTCAATTTCATTAGAAGCAATCATATTCTCAACTTGTTCTGATTGAGCATGTTGTAATTCATCATTACGCTTACTAGAACCAACAACAATATTGATAATATTAACCAAATGATCAAAGAACTGATGAACAACTTTTACTTCTCTAGATGCTGTAACTAGAGCTAATTGCAACCTATGAGCCATACAGTGTACATAATAAGCATATGGGCAATCTTTAAGAAAAAGAGCTTGTAATCAATTCCATTCACCACGCATGTTACTAGCCCCATCATATCCTTGACCTCAAATATTTTCAATGTGGAGGTTGTAATGAGAAAGGACAGCACATATCTCATTCTTTAAAGTCAATGCAGTAGTGTCTCTAACATGCACAACATGAAAGAAATGCTCTTTAATGAAACCTTCTTTATCAACAAACCTCAAAATGATGGCCATTTGCTCTCTCTTCGACTCATCCCGAGCTTCATCAACAAGAATGCAAAATTTTGCATCCCCAATTTCTTCACGAATAGCATTTCGCAATATGCAAAATCTCTTTTTGAATTGTGGGTGATATATATTTGGCATTTCCTGATGCATTTTTCAAGACAACACTAGCTATTTTGTCATTGAAAATTGATGTGAATTTTATCAATTCAATAAAATTACCTCTATTTTTTGAATTAAGACTTTCATCATGACCTCTAAAAGCACAAGCTTGGAATGCTAGCCATCGAGCACACTCTACTGAGGTTTTGAGCCGCAACCGATTATTCTCTAATTCTTTTGACGTTTGTTTCTCAATCAGCTTGTCAATATGCCTCATTCTTTAAATCATCGCAACATTTCATAGCAATTTTATGTGGGGAGTTTGGTTCTTTCCCTTCATGACAAATTAAAGGAAAATTCATTCCATCTTTCACCTTTTTCCAATTATTAAAACCTCTTGAAATGAATACATCTGATCCGGGACGACCTATTGGTTTCTTACTAAAAAGGTAGCAAGGTAGATAATATATCGCATCCATTGAAGGTGAGTATTCCAACCAATCCTTATGTGAACCATACCATGAAGGTTGAAATCGACGAAGATGAGTATCATTATTGTATGGATATTCTATATTTTCAGGTTGATATGGACCTTCTATGAGATAAGCTCATCAGATTTCATCTTGTTTGTCGATAGGAAATTCACATATTTGTTTACGTGATCCTAGATCACGATCTATCTCTTCAAATTGAAGTTTTGGACATTTGGAGGGGTGTTCATCAGGCATTGAAGTATTAACATCTGTTTCTACAGGCACAGGTGTCCTAGTTTCTGAATTGCTAACATCTTTTTTCTTAAAGAATGCATCAATTGTTTTTTGTTTGCTCATAATTCTTTTAGCTTTAAGAATATAACTCAAAAATTAACCTGAAAAGAATTTTAAAAAAAATTTAATTAGAAATTTTTACTTAGTTATATGAATGTTATTCATACTCAAGAAAAAAACAAAATTTTCACTATAATTTAAACAGTAAGCCCATTTTTAATACAACTTTAATTAATAATAACCCCTCAAACAAAAACAAAAATAATTTAATTAATTTGTCTTTTATAATGTATTGGTTAATTTAATTGTATAGCTTTAATTATTATTGTTTAGTTTAACAATAAACTATATTGCTTTAATTTATTTGCCATTAATTATACTGCTTTAATTTGTTATATTGTTTAGCCCCTCGTACATATTACATTAACAGAGCCAAACATTATACATATTGTCCATTTATATGTATAACAATACATATTGTTTGATTCGACCAACTTTAAACCTATTTCTATAAACAAACTCTAACCAAAAACTAAGGATGAAACTCATTGGAAACCTCCTGATGCACCTTGATACAAAATGAATGTGAATGGAGCAATTTTCAGCACCTCCAAAGCTATTGGAGTTGGGGTTTTGATTCGTGATAGTGAGGGTCGAGTAGAGGCAGCACTAAGCAAGAAATTACCAATTTCATTGGGCCCCCTTGAAACAAAAGCAAAAGCATTGGAGGAGGGTGTGCAATTTGTCTAGGACGTTGGTATCTGAGATATTATTCTCGAATATGACTCAAAGATTGTATCGGATGCTGTGGGGGGATTTAGTGACCCACCTGTGTCGATCAGCAACGTCATTGATGGGATCCGGTTAAAATGCAAGATTGTAGAAGGTTTGAAGTCTCTCATGTAAAGCGTTAGAGCAATCACCTTGTTCATATTTTGGCTCGTTATACTAAGAATATTTTGGATTATGTAGCTTGGATAGAGAAAAATCCTATAATGATTGAATCCGCATTGATTCAAGATGTAATGTTTTTATTTTCACCTTAATAAAAGCACGCATTTCTTATTAAAAAAAAAAAAAAATTCTAACCAAAATCTATTATCAATGATAAGGAATTAAAGATCACTCTCAATAATACTTCACACACCGAACTCACGCTCACACAAACAACACTAACTAACTTCGCAAACACAAACTCACTCACAACACCAATTTAGTTATATTATTGTGCACGAATAGTTAATATTCTTTATAAGATAATCAAATATTTAAAAATCTCTATACTTTCAATCAAATAATCCTCTTGCTCTCCATGTGTGGGTGCAAAAAACAATATGATAGGTAGCCAATATAATGTTTACTTAGGTATTTAATATTTTAATCTAATGCCCTTCTTTTAAAACTAGATAAATCGCATTGACCATGTTTAGGGGGTGTTTCTCAACAACAACAACAACAACAACAAAAAAAGGCCCTTTTTTTTTTTTTTCATTATTACACTTACTCCCCCTTTAGTTTGGAAAAGAATACTCACCTCCCTTAAAATGAAAATTATTTACACCAAGCTCTCCTAGATGACTAAAAGAAAAGGCTTTCAAAAATTTTAAACTTTCTATTCTACCCTCCACTTAAACTGTCATCCACACCCCCTCTATAAAAATTAGATGACTTTTTAAAGACTTTTTTTTGGGGAGGGCCTGACTTTAATTTTCTTTTCTTTTTTTTTCAATATCATCCAAAGAAGGTCAATGTAAATAGTTTGCAATTTTGGGAAGGTGAACGTAATACGATAAAATTTTATGAGAGGTCAGCGTAATTTTTCCCATATAAAAATAATAATAATGAGACTCTTGATCTAACAATAATTTTCTTATGCACCTTCTATATATATTGGATATATTAGATACCATTAGTTTCTTACTATATGCACATATTTTTTATGACTTAGAGTATTCTCTTTGTAGCTTCTCGAGGAAAAAAAAAAAAAAAAATGGGGTACTCTCTTAGTATGTGTCTTTTTAGGAAACTCTTTGTATGTTTTATTGTGTAGGAATCTTAGTTATGGTCCGTTATTATGCCTTGAATCACGAGATATCAATTATCCGATGTAGGGATAATTAATAGCTTTATTGGTCAACTATTGTGTGTATATACCCTATTTAGGGTATTGTAAAACATAATTTTTTCAACACGCACCCCTGCCATACGTGATGGTCACTTTACAAGTACAAAGTTCTTAAGGGGTGTGAGGAGGGAAGAGTCGGGGTTCAAGTCTTCAGGAATGAGAATCCCACACATATACACTTAGATTAGATAAGAGTAGAATTTCTATCTTGTATTAAAAAAAGAAAAAAAAAAGTAAATCATAATTTTTAGATTAGTTAAAATATAATTACTAAGGGCTTTCTATTATAGATGTAGGTCATTAGCCTAAATTGCCTAAACCCTTACTTTTGCTTTCTCCTTCTCTCTAAATCTCTTATTTTCTTCTTTTTATTTTAATATAGTACAGCCGCTTTTTTGAAGCCTTCAATAGGGTTTAAGTAACCCCAGAAATATTTAATCACTGCTAACCATTGTTTAGACTAGCGATGCCAAACATTGTTTGGACTAGTCTTCATCAACCATTGTCTCGACATCTTTCTAACCACTTCTTTTTAGGCAGGGCACTTTCCTACTTTGTTTTTCATGTAGACTCTGAATTTGGATTTGTATATTCTCATTTGAGGCACCCAAATCCTACTGATTGGTGCATCACTCATGTGCTATGTTGATATTCCTCAGATCACCAATGTAGGCATCCTTCGAGCACAATAGCCACTAATTTTCTCTTACTAAATCTTTTTTTTTATAACAGATACCACCTCCTTGATCTAGATGGATTATGTTTTTCTTGATAAAAAGTGTTAGGGTCATATTTCATATGTAATTGGTTAATCCTTTAATAAAACACACTTTACTTATATTTGGATAGATCTAAGTTGAGTTTAATACATCAAGAAATATGTTGTTCAAACATATCAAGTGTTAATATTAAGGACATGAAGATTGATCCAAGAAACAAGTGAAGAAAAGTTGTTTTATTAAAGCTCGATAGATAGCTGCTATTGACACATAGCTCGACACAAGCTCAATCTATTAAGAATTACGATTTAAGATTTCCATATTAGAAATTCGGCCTATGTTGATGTATTCGTTCAAGTTTCTTTTCTCACAATTCTATGGTTTTTCCCATTTGTCAACAAATCACTATGTTAATTTATTTTCTGCTGCATTTTAGTTAATTTGGTGATTTGTTGGTGCCTTTATGATTTGCATGTGATTTGACCAAATTAATTAACTTGAATAATTAAATTAATTAACTGAGGTTTTTTTTTGTTGAAAAGGTAATTAACCGAGGTTAAACTATCTTAACCCAACAAAAAGAAAGTGGATCCATTCATTAAAAAGTGAAAGAGAGGGGGAAAAATTGCAGATAAATTTTGATGACAGTGGCTGTCGATGGGTTTTAAATGCTCAATCAATTTCAATAATTCACTGCCAATTTTACGTGCATTCCAGGAAAGCTACAAGTCGTTACTATCGTACGATAAACATAATTGCTTATTATATTTTGTTGTTGAAAACGATAAACATAATTGTGGTTGCTTAAAAATGGGACAAAATCATGAAAGTTAATTTATTAGACATTGCTGCTTTCTCAATCGTCCTACTTCATGCAAGTCTTCGTCGAAAGAAAGAAAATTATTATGGTGGATAGTAGATACATTTCAATTCCAAAATTCCCTATCTATTTCCATAACCGTGAGATTTCTCATACATGTCTCTAATCTCAATGCTTCTCTGCAAATTATTTTTGAACCTTATGTATAGATCCTTCCGTGACTTCCAAGAAATGTGAAGCTTTTGGCACAACCGCTTTTATAGCTCACCTACCCGAAGAAAATGAAAGATTTTGTTCAACGTCTTTGTTTAAAACATTTTTTAGTTGATCTCTTAAATTTAGGTTTGTAATCAATGTTGTCCTTAAAATTCTGAAGTTTATATTTGTTATCGATTTTTTTTTCATTAGATAATTCAATAATTACAAACTTAGAACCTAAAAAAAAATACTCAAACTTGAATATTTCCATTAAAAGCACTAAGGATATGTTTGATAAATTACAATAGACACGATAATATTATAGTTTAGCTATTTAGTAGTTTGGTTATATTTTTATTACAATGAATAGTCATTTATTATGAATTACTATTCTTTAAAATAAGGAATAATTATTCATCTCTAAAAGAGTTATAATAGTTATTCCATAGTTGATGTATTAATTTCTAAAGTTAATATGTTTCCAAATAAACAAATTTTCCATATGCACATAACAATTATGAAAATAAAAAATCATAAAACAATAACTAATCTCTCTTTCAAATTAAAAAAAAAAATTATTTTTTAGGAAATATAATTATATAAGTAAGATATTTCCTAAAATATATTTTAAGTTTAATTTAAAATGCTTTTATTTCATTATTTTTAGGGTTCTATTTTTGTGTTATCACCAAATAAATAAATAGTAATAAGTATTACATTACAGCATCTTATATTTCTTGTAATACTTATTCCTATTCCTATGTAATTACCAAATGTGCCCTAAGATGTATAAATCAGTTAAGTTACAAGACTTTTGGCATTTGTAATAAATGAATAATTCTTAAGTACTTCCGGAGTATAGTGAATGGTGCTCCTTTCTTTTCACATTTATGGTAGGGTCCACTTATTAAATTCATAATAGGATCCATCATAAATGTGAGAAAAGAGTGCATCATTTCACTCTACAATGTGAGAAAAGAGTGCATCATTTCCCTATACTCTAAGAATACCTCGTTTGGATTGAGAGGGGAGGGTGGGAGAATGAAGAAGAATAGAGTAAAGTTGATTGAAAATAAGCTAATTTTTTTCCAAATCTACTCTACTCTACTCCACTCTCCTTCCTCCAATTAGACATATTTTCCTTTATAGATCTAATCCTTCCCTCCAAATCCATCAATCTTGATATATTAGATGTGACATGGAATACTGTAAGTTGAAACTTAAGTGAAAATTCTTCTCAAATTTTCTTTATATTTTATTTTTTTTCTCTTGAAAATCTCTACTAAAATAATGCCTGCTTTCAACTCTTTTTTTTTTTTTTTATTAAGAAAAACCTGCTTTCAACTCAAATACATGTCCTATGACATTCAGTGGGAGCAAAGTCTATGGATTTGTACATAATAATTACATTAACAATAAATGCAAACCTCATAGACGTAATTGACCAATTTGAATCCGGAATGAAATTGACAGATTACCCAAACTTTCTAGAGTAGTCTAAATATATCTTAATATTTTTTTTTAATAGCTCAAATTAATTAATTATAGAAAGGGAACTGGTTTATGATAAGATTTGGAGTTTTGATTGTGATTCATTGGTCGGCCAACCAGATACTACAATTGTTGAAATTTGTTCCAAAGAAAAAAAATAAACATTAAAATCTTATGAGAAGGTACGTGGGCAATTCGAAAGAGTATGATGAAATTAAATTCTCATTTATTGTCTGTTAGGTATATTAATGAATTGGCCTAGTAAATGGCCATAATTAGCTTCATGCAGCACCTATATTAAAACACATCAGTTTGACAAAGTGTAGGTGAACGCCCTTTTCAAACATTTATAGGACACAATCACACAACCATAATTTTTGTACAACTTTTTCTTTTCTTTTCTAAATCTTTTATTTTCTTTTTCAAAGCAACCATAATATTGTATATCACTATCCTGAGTTCCCACTTTTATAAAATTATAGCACTACCCTAACCATGTGAATTTAGGCCTCTAAAGCAGAGGATGGCCCAAACATGGAAGCAATTAACAAATAAAAGAAAATTATTATTTTATAAAAAATTAAATAAAAATTAAAATAATAAAAGAAGAGCATGGATACAAAGTCACTCTCTAGGTAAAAAGCTTTCCCTTGTTAGGAACGAGTGTGTAATATCTCTCTAGGGATTCTATATTTTAGGTTGGTCTGTTTCTACGAAAATTATTGCTGTTGTACAACCTCATCTTACAACTTATGGTTTGTTTGGAAGTTTAGAGAGGGAGGAGAATAGAGGGGAGTAGAGGGGAGGAGAGCAGTGGAGAGAAGAGTAGAGGAGAATGGTTATCCTTCACCTTGTTTGGATGTTTTTAAAATTAGTAAGGGGGAAGGAAGTAATTAGTCATTTCTCTTGTTTGGATGTTTTAAAAATTAGGATGGAAAGGAGAAGAAATGATTTAAATAGACAAATTTACCCCTATTTGAAAATGGACTTGCAATATTGGTTTATGATTAATTTGCTAGATTAAATAATTATTTAATCAACATTCTCATTCAATCAAATACCACTAATAAAAGTATAAAACTACTATTAACTATTATAAAATAATATTTATTACCTCAAAAAAATTATAATGAAAATAAAAATAAATTTTCTTTATTTATGGAAAATTTTCAAGAAGCTTCACATAGGAAGCAACCACAACCCGAACCAATACAAAACCAGAAATAGAGAGAGTGATGAGAGTTCCATTTTGTTAAATTAGTCAGACCAAAAAAAAATAAATCCATGAGAATTTCCTCCATGTTTTCCGTACAATCATTACACATTAGCAATCAAGACCTTCCCTCACTCCTCAGCTTTCTTCTCATCATCGACAACCAATTCTTTACCTCTCCAAACCAAATACCAGAACTTTGTTTCCCTCAAGGAATCTTCGTTTCCTGGGAAATCAATCTCCACCAAACCATGACAGCTCTGCGTCATGGGCTCTAAATCATCTAACGATGGATTCAACCAGCCTAGCTTTCAGGTGAGATCACACTTGAGTATATAGTTCTGTGCAGTTGAGTTTTTTTTCATTCCCCTTAAATTTTCTTAGGAAACAAACAAAGATTATTTATATATTCAGTTTGTAATTTTGTTAATTTAGATAGGGTAAATTGGGAAATTCATTTGGTCAATAATTTATCTACCCTACTCTCCCTCTAAATCTCTCCAATTTGGGGGAATTAAAAATGAGGGGTTAGAGGTAGTGAAACCCCTCCAAACCCCTCCCCCTTCTTCCTTAAAAATCTTCCAAACAAGGTAATTGAATTACTTTCCCTCCCTTTACTCTACTTCCCCTCCTTTTTTAAACTTCCAAATAGGCCATATAGTCAAATGAAAGAAACCTATTTATTGTGACAGGAACTCTACGACAAGGTTTTCAAATCCGGACCGTTCATTGAACCGTAAAAGGGAGAGGTTCAAGGTTTTTAAGGTCGAACCGAGGTCGAACCGGGGTCGAACCGTGATGACGTCATAATTAATTTAATAATTAATTAAAGCCTAAATATAGATATTAAATTTATAAAACTAGCAAAATTGACTAATATATCTATATATGTAAGGGAAATTTAATGATTTTCAAGCATATATTAAATAATTAAATAAGAAAGTTAACAAAATAAAATAATAACCATGAAAACATTAAAATTTATGATTAATTTTTAAAGTAAAGTTGAATATCTTTGAAGGATTTTAATTATAATTTTTTTTTATTCCTTGTAAGAGATGGATAATTTAATTAAGTAGAATAAAATTGTATTAAGTTGTTTTTATAAAAAAAAAAAAAAAAAAATTTGCTAAGGGGTTGGACCGCACGGTTCTCACCGGTTCGTGCGGTCCAACCCCGGTTTTAGCGGTTCACGGAATTAACAAAAAATCCGGTTCTTTAGGCTTAAAAAACCGGTTTTCATTACGGTTCCCGGTTCTCACGGTCCGACCTCCCGGTCCGGTCCGGTTCTGAGAACCATGCTCTACGAGAGCACAGTTTATATACCCATACAAGAATTCCTTGTCCTTGCACTCAAATTAGCAAATTTGCTCTATATAACTTTTTATAAGGGCACTCCATGTTCTATGTCCAAGCAATGAGTTATATATGGGTTCAAGTTCAAGAATAAGTTTTGTCAAAATTGAGGATAAGACTATTTATCAATCACATCCAAGCGATGAATTATGCATTGAATATAAACATTACAACCAGCCTAAATCTATAGTTAGGGGACCCAAAATGTGTTAAATGATATAGTGACTAAAGAGTTTCGTGTGCAATTTGGCATGCCAAGCTCTCTTTAGCTACTGTCCACCAAACCAATAAAACACCATTGACAAAATTGTGAAAAATGTTTTTCAAAACTCTAGGAATTTGTGGTAGCCAAAGGAGATGGCTTCATTCCTAGGTCAACATCATGTAAAGACTTAAGAGAAAATAAAATAAAATTTTGGGTACAATTAAACACAGACATAAAAGATTGAAATTCTTAAGCATTTTTTATCTGTGTAATTACTAGTGTTTAACTGCTTTAATTTTACTTTTGATTATCTGGATGCTTGACTCAACTTCAATCCACTTTCCTGGTTTAAAACACTATTATTATTTTCATGTGTATTCTAATAAATATTACTGTTTGCTAAAAAAAAAATTTAATTAAAAAAAAAAAAAAAAAAACTTCAACCCACTCTGGTAAAGGGTTGAAATTGAATACACATAATTCTAACACATACAAGTCATTTCAGGTATGGGAAATTTAGCTAAAAAAGAGGTATGGGAAACTATCAAAAATGGTCCAGCCATGTACATAAATGATCTCTACTGGCTGTTGCAACTGTTACAATCCTTGTGAACAAAGGGCGTTAACTCCACCTTAGTACCCCCAAATTACAATGAATTGAATATTCCTTTTATTGTTGCAGTGTGCAGATTCAGAGGACTTCATTTTGTTCTTTACAATCTAGTACCATTAATCCATTTACAATTCTAAAAGTCTATGCCCTTACAAGCAAGTACCAGCACATTCTGCACATTATCACTTTCTAATTAGGAGTTAAAATTTTACATACAGAACAAAATGATTTCTGCTATCTAAATAGGATTTTTAACATTTATGGAATATCCATAACATAAGCTGAAATAACGAGTAAAAACTATACTTTTAATATTACTACAAGAAATCCACCTTTAATTACACTTTCGGAGAAGCAAATAAAACAATTGTCTTGCATCCTACGCTCCAATATGTTGGACATGACACAAACATGACATGTGTCCAACATTAAACATGCGTTGTTATCGTATTCTATCCAATGCACCACCGAAGCAACAGATGGAAGCCTTGCTAGCAATAGATATTTCACATTGAAATTTATTGATATTCATCAAGATCTCCAAATCCATATTTGAAGATGCACATTTTCTACTTCTTAATTCACCCAAGTGCAACAAATTTCAAACTTCTATCAACTATACTAATACCAGAACCATCCCTTTATGATGTGCATATATTCTTTTATACTAACAAATCTATTTCCCCAACCCTAATCTCATCTATCATCTACAAAATTAAAAATAGTGGATATAAGCCATAATCATAGTATTCTTTAATCATTCAGATTGATATGTTGAGATCAATTATAGGTTTCTTCATCAGCGGTAACGGGACAACAGAACTGCACCTAGGACATATTGCATTATTTTTTGTTATCAATACATAAGATAAGCAACCAGGACACCCTGTTGCCATTGGTGATGATAATAATTTATCTTCAAAATCTTCTTCTTGGGTTTCTCTAATCGAAGATGATGACGATGAATATGAAGGCGACGATGATGATTTCCCCAATAATGCTCTCTTCTTCAGTGGTTCTTTCTCTGCCCTTTAGAGTGCCGATTTCACCTTATCAAGAGTGCACACGCTTTGATAATTATTCAATGACAATGATGATGAGATCGACTTTAAATCCAGGGGAGTTTCATCAAAAAGATTTAATGTGATTTTTGAGGGTGATGGCGGAAAATTTAAATCCTGAAGTCTTGGAACTGTTGAATTGATTTGGTGCTTGTTGTATAAGATTGAAGGTGAATTTGGGTTGTTACATCTTTGTAGGTAGACTTTCCCTGACTGCATTCATTGCAAAAGCACACAAATTCACCATTAGCATAGGAAAATTATTGTGTATTCCCGGAGTACTATAAATGCGTACTCTTTCCTCTCATATAAATGGTGGGTCTCATGTGAGAGGAGAACTACGCAATTATGGTACTCCGGAAGTACCTAATAATTTTCCGGAAGTGGTAAACATTAAAGAGCCCCAATGAATAAATGGAAAATAAACATCTTCATGCTCTTAATTACTCCAATCCTCTAATATTGAAAACCTTTAAATTAATTTAAAGAAAGCAATAAAGGCCAAGAAATTAAGAAAATTATTACATGGGCCAAACATAAAAATGAATTATAACCTGGAAATTAAAAGGTTTGGGGTTGCAGACTAAGAAAATACGTTGTACAATTTTTTTAGAACAATTGTGATGGAATGAGTTAACTTGGGTTGTCAATATTGCTCCAAAAAAAAACTTGAGTTTTTCATATCAGCATATGATTGAGAATTACAAAAATGGAAATTTCTGAATTTTCACTCCCTCCTTTTCCTACAATTTCCCTGTATCCAAGCAGAGAACAAAAAGACAAAACAGAAAGTTTTCAAGGACAACAATTTCACACAACAGACGAATCAATATATCCTCCATTCATAAACAAAACAATATATATGTATATATATATATATATATATTCACATATACAAATAGAAAGTATAAGCAAAGAACACAGTTTTCTTCATGAAAAGGTTAACTTTTCCAGAAAGACAAACAGACCCAGATTAGAAAATGGACAAACCTTCACGTCTAGGCGCTTTTCCCAGCCATTTGGGACCTGCGAGTCGAGGTCCAATTCCTGGGAATCAACCACAAGCTTAGAGGTTGAAGAAGAAAAAGAGTTTGACCCACCACCAAGCAAGTCACGAGCAATCAGAGCCGTAGATTTCTCAGAATTCGAATCATTCCCAACCGTCCGATGTTGATTCTCCTTGTTATAGCCATTGAGAACTCGGACCAGAGAGCTCACGTGATTAATCTTTGCTCAATTTCATTTTTTGTGTAAGGCTCTTACAGTTAACTCTGTCGTTCGAACCTCTCTCTTCTTAGCTTTGCAATTCATGCATTGAAAGATGAGAATTGACCTCTCTTTCTAACTTCGCAATTAATGCATTGAAAAATGAAAATTGAAATACAAAACTATTGCGAATCTATCGAACATTAATTTATCTTTAGAAATGACAAAACAAAACTTAGGTACAGTAATTTAGATATTGTTTCTTAAGTTTTATTTTTAAAATTCAACTATGTGACTATTTAACTAAAATCTATACTTTCATTTTATGAAAAAAATCTACATGACAAAATTTAAAAAAAAAAAAAAAAAAAAAACTAAGGAACCATACTTAAATACTGTACCTTAAGTTTTACTCCAAATGATATTGGTACAAACAAAATTTGGAGGGGAGTGGGGACCAATTGCTTCTTGCTAAAAGGCACGCATGCCCATACACTAAGGTTATATATTAGGCAAAAAGCACATTTTAGTCCCTACATTTTAAGGCGATTCTCATTTTAGTCCCTACATTTTATTTTTACCGCTTTTAGTCCCTATCTTGAAAAACGCTTCCCGTTTTAGTCCCTGTCTTTACTCATTTAACAGAAATATCCTACGTGGCAAACGGTCCAACAGTAAATGCTGGCATGTCTATTAAAATAATATTAAAAAAAGTCACGTCAAATAAAAATAATATTTAAAAATGCCACGTCAGCAATTTAATTTTTGAAAAAAGCCACATCAAATAAAAATAATATAAAAATTTCTAACCTAATTATTTTTTTTAAAAGAAAAAAAAATTAGTTAAATTAATTTTTTTTTCCTTTTTTTTGGAAGAACATGAAGAACGTGTTCTTCATTTTTCTTCCCCACAAACCCAGAAAATCATACACCGAAGAACATGAAGAACGTGTTCTTCATTTTTCTTCCCCACAAACCCAAAAAATCATGCACCAAAGAACATGAAGAACCCACAAACCCAGAAAATCATACACCAAAGAACATGAAGAACGTATTCTTCATTTTTCTTCCCCACAAACCCAGACACCAGAAACCCAGAAACAAAATCACCAAACACCCATTGTCGAGAAACCCACAAACCCAGAAAGCAAACCACCCACTGCCGAGCAATTCATACCCAAATCCAATACCTAACTCACCAAACACCTAAACAAAAAATCACCAAACACCCAAACAAAACCCAAAGGCACGACCACCACCACCTCGAATAGAACCTAGCCACCACCAAAACTTGGCTACCAACGAAACCCAACTATCGAAATGCCAGCCAAACTGATCCAGCATGCACCAATGAAACCCAACTAATGAAACCCAGCCACCAAACAGACCCAACAAGCATCAAATCTCACCACCAAACTGATCCAGCAAGCACCGAAACCCACCACCAAATGGATCCAGCAAACACCGAAAAAAACCCACCACCAAAGCTGGCCACCGATTCAACTCTCCAACCGAAACCCACCACCGAAACGCCACCACTAAAACCCAGCAACCACCGATTCGATCCAACCAAAACTTAGTTAGATGAAAAGAGATAGATGAGCGAAACATGCTGTGAATAGAGAAAGAGTAATGGGAAACGTAGAAGAGCGATATAGAGGGAGAGATGGAGAACTATGAATAGAGAAAGAGGAATGGCAAACATGCTTTTTACTTTGTAAATCTGAATGATTTTATGGTTTTGGTTGCTAAGAAAATGCAAGAAAAGAAAAGTAAATTTTTAATTTTTAATTTCTTTTTTTTTTTAACAAATTTTTTTTTTAATTTTTAATTTTCTGGGCAAGCTTAGTTGGGGAAGAAAAATGAACAACACGTTCTTCATGTTCTTCCAAAAAAAAAGGAAAAAAAATTAATTTAACTAATTTATTTTCTTTTTAAAAAAATAATTAGGTTAGAAATTTTTATATTATTTTTATCTGATGTGGCTTTTTTCAAAAATTAAATTGCTGACGTGGCATTTT
The DNA here is from genome assembly GCA_023736055.1 of Quercus glauca. Classification (NCBI taxonomy): domain Eukaryota; kingdom Viridiplantae; phylum Streptophyta; class Magnoliopsida; order Fagales; family Fagaceae; genus Quercus; species Quercus glauca. The sequence continues at coordinate 15,789,129 of CM043318.1, read as the reverse complement.
TAAATATTATTTTTATCTGACGTGACTTTTTTTAATATTATTTTAATAGACACGTCAGCATTTACTGTTGGACCGTTTGCCACGTAGGATATTTCTATTAAATGAGTAACAGCAGGGACCAAAACGGGAAGCGTTTTTCAGGATAGGGACTAAAAGTAGTAAAAATAAAATGTAGGGACTAAAATAGGAATCGCCTGAAAATGTAGGGACTAAAATGTGCTTTTCACCTATATATTATTTCACTGAAATTTATGGTCAACATGATTATTCCCCATGAAAGTGAATAAACCCCAAGCACACGTGCCTTTCCATGTTCACCACCAAACTCTCAGCCCACACATAAAATACATGGGATGAGACCAGGTGAATAAACCTTAACCTTATGATGGTCCCCCTAAATCATTTATGTTGCTTGGGACCTTTCTAATCTAAAACAATTCATTGATTGTTTGCACCCGTGGATCATTAATTCAAGTTACAGGTAAAGATTTAGTTGAACTGTTGAACCATATATTAATGATGATAACGATGGAGACCAACTGTGCCTTGATATTGGTCTCCTTATCCTTTCGAAAATTTAGGCTTATAGTGTGGGCTTACTTAGAAAATGGCTCCTACTATCACCATTCACCACTACTTTATTAGTCAAAATTTTTGTTCATTAATAGGTGAATATTCATTCAGCCAAAAAGTGAAATTTATATATTCAATAAGCCCATTTATTCATAGCGAGAGAATCAATTGTTAAAACAGTTTTTTTTTTTTTTTTCCCAGTTTATTGTTCCATAACTCTCAATAATTTAATTAACTTAAATTTTAAGTTTAGAAAAATCACCATAAGATTTTCTATGGTTTATAAATTGAAAATGGGATATAACCATGTTAGTCTTTTAGGGAGAGCCCTACATGGTCAATTACACTCTTTTTTTTTTTTTTTTTAATAATTTGATAGCTTTAGTGTGGAAGAAGATATAAATCCTAGATTTAAACACCATGTCCTTTTAATATATATATTTTTTAATAAAAAACGACCATGTCCTTGTAAGATGTTTGCTAATGGTCTTATGGCCTATAGGCTTCCTTATGGGGGGTTAATTTTTGAGGTTCAATCTATCTAACTTATAGACTTAGAATGTGTGTGTGTATCAGTGTATATACTTTTTTTTTTATAGATGAAATCTTTATATTATTGTGGCTTCAATAATAGTCCAAAATTGAGCAATTAAAATAAGGTTAAAATGTAGAGACTACCCCTCCAATTTCGACCTTTTTTTAGGGTCCGTTTGGATACAGCTGAAAACTGAAAACTGAAAACACTGTAGCAAAATAATTTTTAAATGTATGAATAGTACCGTGGGACCCATTTTTAATGAAAAAGTTGCTGAAAAGTGAAAATTGTGGGTCCGTAAACAGTGCTCGGTGTACTGTTTACTGGCTGAAAGTCAAAAAAATGCGGCTACTGTTCATTGAACAGTAGCCGCACTACACCTGAAACTCGTGAAAACCAAAAAAAAAAAAAAAAAAAAAAAAACAGAAAACGCAAAACACTGCAAATGCAAAACGCAAACGCCACACCCAAACGGAGACTTAGTTACAACCTTAGTTATTAATTATTTTAGTTGAACCATCTATACTAAAATATTAATTTAATGGAACCGTTTTTAGTTCATATACTGAACAAAATGTGTCACAAAACTTACAAATCAGTAAACACATGATACATGACTTAAGAAATATATTGTACACATGTTTACCATTTTTTATATTTAAAAAATAATAATTATAAAATACAAACAAAATATTTATTTGTATTTACAGATAAAAAATTATTTTTTTCCCCTGAAGTCACATTTCATGTACTCATTAGTGTAAAAATAAAATGTGTAAATGCACTTTTAATCCCTACATTTTGACTTTTTTCCATTTTAATCCCTACATTTTATTTTTACTATTTTTAGTCCATAAACCAATTAACATCTTTCATTTAAATCCTTAAAGTACTATTCTGTCACCAAACTAAGAAGAAAACTGATGGATGAATAAAATAATAATTTTTTTCCACATTAGACAATAAAATAATAATTTTTTTTTCTGTCACTAAGTACGTGTTGGCTCTTTTCTTCGTGTTTTTGCTAGCCTTTGCAATCGAGGTGTTGTCCATCTTGCCCAATGTCAAGCCTACAAGCAGGGACGGAACCAGGATTCAAACTTAAGGGGGGCCAAAGTTCTTTGTTCTTAGATTTTAACAAATTGGAATGTCAATACTAGAGATTGACAAAGTTGCACTATTAGCATTAATTTATTAATTATTATTTGTATTTTTTCTTTTTAAGAAAAATTTAATAATAGGATTTTATAATCAAGAGTTTTGCAAGGCAAATGACACGTCTTAATATTTTCAAAGTCTAACTAATGTGTAGATGAAGCGATCAATATGTGGCATAGGAGTTGTCTCTATGGCTATGAGGGTGGAGTCCTTTGAGAGGGGCATAGAGCTTTCAAGTGAGAGGGAGAAATTGGGTTTTTGTGATTTTTTTTTGCTAGGATTTGTAATTAATTTGTTGTTATTGTTTTTGCTTAGATCGGATTTATGATTTGTCCAAAGATTTTTCTTATTATCTAGATATGTGCATTTTTTTTTTTTTTTTTTTAAGATTTTGCTTGTTATCTATTTGTTGGATTTCTTGGGTCAATTTGTAAATTTTTTGGGGAGGGGGGCAAGTATATAAATTTAAGAGCTAGAATTAAAATTCTTTTTGTTAATACACATGCTAGAATTTTTTTTTTCAAAGGTTTTTTTTGGGGGGGGGGGGGGGGGGGGGGGCAATGGCCCCCCTCTGCCCTTGAGTAGTTCCGTCCCTGCCTACAAGCACGAATCCCATGTTGGGTGCCTTGACTCAAACCATCATATATACTTGTCGCATGGATTTTGCTTACTTAGTCATGCTCTCTGTCATGTCCTTCAATCTTGGAATCTTCATAACCGTCTTGCCTTCTATTTCTAATCAAAGAATTTAATTCTGTACCGTACCGGTTGGTACGACTAGTATTTTTCTTACCGGTCGGTGAACCGGTACAGAAATACTTACGTTTCGTTCCGCTTCAAATTTCGGCCGATACCGGACTGTACCGACCTTACCAGCAAAAATCGGGTGTTCCGACCGGTAGATCTGATTCGGGCCGGTAAAGAAAAAATCAGAAAAACATACCACTAAAAGAGAAAAAAGCCAAGAAAATGTTATCGCTACTGCTTTCAGCCTTGCAACCTTCTCTGTTTCTCCTTCTTGCACTGTTTTAGTTTTACAGCCTTCTTCTCACCCCTACGTCCTTCTTCTCCTCTGTTTTACATCTTTTTCTTGTGGGTCTACTGAAGATCTGGTTGGAAGGCATGCCAAGAGTATTTCCTTCTTGTTTTGTACACTGACTAGTGCTCTTCTCAATGCAAAAGTTCAAAAATATATATTAAAAGTGAGTTTCTAGGACACGTGGTTGGAGGGTGTTAAGAGTTTGAAAAAAGCTTTGGGTTCTTCCTTTTTCAATGTGAATGACAGCTACAGTCTTTTTGAAATTTAAAATTTAAGTTTTTTTCTTCATTTTTTTAGTTGATTGAATTTTACTCATATGATATGACATTTCCGCTTGTTGTTCAAGAATTAAGCCTTTATTTTATTTTTATTTTTTTACTTTTAATATATTTTTCATTATAAAACTACATATTTTAAGGAATTAATCAAAGGTAAAAAAAAAAAAAAATCTATATATGTATATGAATATCTATATTATTATTGAAAAATGCTAACGAGTGCCCTTAGGGTACTCTTTAAGAATCCATTTAAAAAAAGTTTTTATGGAAAAAGAAAAAAAAAACAATTAATGTTTTGACAGGTTTTTTCATTTCCCATAAAAAGTGATGTCAAAACTTTCTTAAAATGGATTCTTAAAGAGTACCCTAAAGGCACTCATTAGCATGACCCATTATTATTATAATTTTACAATTACCATGTTGGGTTGGATTAGATTGTAATATTTTATATAATATATAAAATTAGTAATAATTCCGAAACGGTATACCAGTATCAACCGGTACCAAAATATTTCGTACCAATGATCAAACCGAAACAACTTCCGGTATGGTATTGACTCCCTCATTTCTAACAGGTACCCGAAATATACAAAAGCATAAACCAAATTATTCACCAACAAGCACATCCAAATATTTCCAATCCTCATAAAATCCTATATCTGGAAAGCAACACACACACACACAGTGAACAAAAAATAGAGAACTATAGGGAAAACATATAGTTCATTTGCTAATTGCTAGGATCCACTCACTCACATACTAGCTATTTTTATAAACTAGGGACTGTATTAGGTCCCAAACTCACTGGGTAAGAAAATACTTATACTGGGGATAGGGGTAGAGCCAAGGGGGGGGCAACTACCCCCCTGAACTCCACCAAAACTCCTTTACTATTGTAGTGGTATGAGAAATGTATATGTTATCTTATATACAAAAAAAAAAAAACTTTTTTTAATTTTTTAATAGATAATATTGTTTTTTTAATCAAATAATGGTACAATAAGTATATGAATTAGTAAGAACCATTTCAACGTGGCCACATTCATCCCATTGGCCCCCCTCTGCCCTTGAGTAGTTCCGTCCTTGCCTACAAGCACGAATCCCATGTTGGGTGCCTTGACTCAAACCATCATATATACTTGTCGCATGGATTTTGCTTACTTAATCATGCTCTCTGTCATGTCCTTCAATCTTGGAATCTTCATAACCGTCTTGCCTTCTATTTCTAATCAAAGAATTTAATTCTGTACCGTACCGGTTGGTACGGCTAGTATTTTTCTTACCGGTCGGTGAACCGGTACAGAAATACTTACGTTTCGTTCCGCTTCAAATTTCGGCCGATACCGGACTGTACCGACCTTACCAGCAAAAATCGGGTGTTCCGGCCGGTAGATCTGATTCGGGCCGGTAAAGAAAAAATCAGAAAAACATACCACTAAAAGAGAAAAAAGCCAAGAAAATGTTATCGCTACCGCTTTCAGCCTTGCAACCTTCTCTGTTTCTCCTTCTTGCACTGTTTTAGTTTTACAGCCTTCTTCTCACCCCTACGTCCTTCTTCTCCTCTGTTTTACATCTTTTTCTTGTGGGTCTACTGAAGATCTGGTTGGAAGGCATGCCAAGAGTATTTCCTTCTTGTTTTGTACACTGACTAGTGCTCTTCTCAATGCAAAAGTTCAAAAATATATATTAAAAGTGAGTTTCTAGGACACGTGGTTGGAGGGTGTTAAGAGTTTGAAAAAAGCTTTGGGTTCTTCCTTTTTCAATGTGAATGACAGCTACAGTCTTTTTGAAATTTAAAATTTAAGTTTTTTTCTTCATTTTTTTAGTTGATTGAATTTTACTCATATAATATGACATTTCCGCTTGTTGTTCAAGAATTAAGCCTTTATTTTATTTTTATTTTTTTACTTTTAATATATTTTTCATTATAAAACTACATATTTTAAGGAATTAATCAAAGGTAAAAAAAAAAAAAAATCTATATATGTATATGAATATCTATATTATTATTGAAAAATGCTAACGAGTGCCCTTAGGGTACTCTTTAAGAATTCATTTAAAAAAAGTTTTTATGGAAAAAGAAAAAAAAAACAATTAATGTTTTGACAGGTTTTTTCATTTCCCATAAAAAGTGATGTCAAAACTTTCTTAAAATGGATTCTTAAAGAGTGCCCTAAAGGCACTCGTTAGCATGACCCATTATTATTATAATTTTACAATTACCATGTTGGGTTGGATTAGATTGTAATATTTTATATAATATATAAAATTAGTAATAATTCCGAAACGGTATACCAGTATCAACCGGTACCAAAATATTTCGTACCAATGATCAAACCGAAACAACTTCCGGTATGGTATTGACTCCCTCATTTCTAACAGGTACCCGAAATATACAAAAGTATAAACCAAATTATTCACCAACAAGCACATCCAAATATTTCCAATCCTCATAAAATCCTATATCTGGAAAGCAACACACACACACACAGAGTAAACAAAAAATAGAGAACTATAGGGAAAACATATAGTTCATTTGCTAATTGCTAGGATCCACTCACTCACATACCAGCTATTTTTATAAACTAGGGACTGTATTAGGTCCCAAACTCACTGGGTAAGAAAATACTTATACTGGGGATAAGGGTAGAGCCAAGGGGGGGGCAACTACCCCCCTGAACTCCACCAAAACTCCTTTACTATTGTAGTGGTATGAGAAATGTATATGTTATCTTATATACAAAAAAAAAAAAAAAAACTTTTTTTAATTTTTTAATAGATAATATTGTTTTTTTAATCAAATAATGGTACAATAAGTATATGAATTAGTAAGAACCATTTCAACGTGGCCACATTCATCCCATTGGCCCCCCTCTGCCCTTGAGTAGTTCCGTCCTTGCCTACAAGCACGAATCCCATGTTGGGCGCCTTGACTCAAACCATCATATATACTTGTCGCATGGATTTTGCTTACTTAGTCATGCTCTCTGTCATGTCCTTCAATCTTGGAATCTTCATAACCGTCTTGCCTTCTATTTCTAATCAAAGAATTTAATTCTGTACCGTACCGGTTGGTACGGCTAGTATTTTTCTTACCGGTCGGTGAACCGGTACAGAAATACTTACGTTTCGTTCCGCTTCAAATTTTGGCCGATACCGGACTGTACCGACCTTACCAGCAAAAATCGGGTGTTCCGGCCGGTAGATCTGATTCGGGCCGGTAAAGAAAAAATCAGAAAAACATACCACTAAAAGAGAAAAAAGCCAAGAAAATGTTATCGCTACCGCTTTCAGCCTTGCAACCTTCTCTGTTTCTCCTTCTTGCACTGTTTTAGTTTTACAGCCTACTTCTCACCCCTACGTCCTTCTTCTCCTCTGTTTTACATCTTTTTCTTGTGGGTCTACTGAAGATCTGGTTGGAAGGCATGCCAAGAGTATTTCCTTCTTGTTTTGTACACTGACTAGTGCTCTTCTCAATGCAAAAGTTCAAAAATATATATTAAAAGTGAGTTTCTAGGACACGTGGTTGGAGGGTGTTAAGAGTTTGAAAAAAGCTTTGGGTTCTTCCTTTTTCAATGTGAATGACAGCTACAGTCTTTTTGAAATTTAAAATTTAAGTTTTTTTCTTCATTTTTTTAGTTGATTGAATTTTACTCATATGATATGACATTTCCGCTTGTTGTTCAAGAATTAAGCCTTTATTTTATTTTTATTTTTTTACTTTTAATATATTTTTCATTATAAAACTACATATTTTAAGGAATTAATCAAAGGTAAAAAAAAAAAATCTATATATGTATATGAATATCTATATTATTATTGAAAAATGCTAACGAGTGCCCTTAGGGTACTCTTTAAGAATCCATTTAAAAAAAGTTTTTATGGAAAAAGAAAAAAAAAAACAATTAATGTTTTGACAGGTTTTTTCATTTCCCATAAAAAGTGATGTCAAAACTTTCTTAAAATGGATTCTTAAAGAGTGCCCTAAAGGCACTCGTTAGCATGACCCATTATTATTATAATTTTACAATTACCATGTTGGGTTGGATTAGATTGTAATATTTTATATAATATATAAAATTAGTAATAATTCCGAAACGGTATACCAGTATCAACCGGTACCAAAATATTTCGTACCAATGATCAAACCGAAACAACTTCCGGTATGGTATTGACTCCCTCATTTCTAACAGGTACCCGAAATATACAAAAGCATAAACCAAATTATTCACCAACAAGCACATCCAATATTTCCAATCCTCATAAAATCCTATATCTGGAAAGCAACACACACACACACAGTGAACAAAAAATAGAGAACTATAGGGAAAACATATAGTTCATTTGCTAATTGCTAGGATCCACTCACTCACATACCAGCTATTTTTATAAACTAGGGACTGTATTAGGTCCCAAACTCACTGGGTAAGAAAATACTTATACTGGAGATAGGGGTAGAGCCATGGGGGGGCAACTACCCCCCTGAACTCCACCAAAACTCCTTTACTATTGTAGTGGTATGAGAAATGTATATGTTATCTTATATACAAAAAAAAACTTTTTTTAATTTTTTAATAGATAATATTGTTTTTTTAATCAAATAATGGTACAATAAGTATATGAATTAGTAAGAACCATTTCAACGTGGCCACATTCATCCCATTGCATGTTAACTTTGAACTAACATGTGGTGTGCTCTTTGATTACTGGCATTATGAGTGTTGGACATATATTAGCTTAAACTAAATTCATTAACCCGAGAGGAATATCATCTAACAAAAACTCTCTCTCTAGTCCTCACTCACACCTAATGAAAATATGGCTGACTTAAAAATCACTCTGTTTCTTAACAAAAAAACAGAGCATATCTCCTAACATGAAAGGCGAATAATTGGTGAGTTGCCTTGTTAGTACTCGAGTCAACTCAATGTGATGAACTTGTGAAGTATGCATTTAATAATCAAGGATAGATGAGTTGCGAGGCAGGTTTGGTGTTTAGACTATAGAGTATATAAGGTCTATAGGCTAGTACTACTATGTACTTTCTTGATTTTTTTCTTGTTTATTAGAAAGAAAGTGAGGTGGAAAAATAAGAGTTGGGATTGATGGACTTATGGTTATATCGTTTTGTTATGTTATGCTATGTTTTCAGCTGCTTATATATGTTATGTTGAAAAACGAAGTGTATGCAGTATGCACTATTTTCACTCTCTCTCTCTCTCTCTCTCTCTCTCTCATGTAAATCAGAAACGTGAAATTAGTATTTGCTCCACAAAAGAGAACATGAAGTGGAACCTCAAGCATAAAATTGAAAGCCAAATCTCATTTCTGTAGGCTGGGATTGTTTATGTATTTAGCTAATATTTCATAAATTACATAAGCAGCCAAAATTATAAAATTTAGTGACACATCCAACTAAAACTATTGTTAAAACAAGATTAAGATTCTTTCACAGGGCCAATAAGAAATGGAATATAATTGCAAACTGGTAACCCAATTAAGAAATAATTTGGTTTGGGTTCGGTGTCCAATTGTATTGGACCCATCAGGATCTTGACACATGTCATGATCTTGATGGGTCCAGTACAACTGAACTCTAGACTAAGGGAGCCAATACCGTACAGAAGGCTGTATCGATTTGGCCAGCGGTACGATATAACTTGGATACCGGTCAATACCAGTGTACCATTTTAAATTTACCGCTATTTTTTATATTTATATATATATATATGTATGTATGTATGTATGTATGTATGTATGTATGTATGGATGTGTGTGTGTGTGTGTGTGTGTGTGTATTATAATAAATATAAAAGTTTACCATAAAACATTTCCTCAATTCAGAACTAATTAAGCATGGTTTTAGACTTTAAAATTAATTAAAATGAAAAAAAAAAAAAAAAAAAAAAAAGAAAGCTTAAAAGTTACCATTGCATACTAAGAAAATAAATAATACTAATAAGTTAATGCAAATAAGTTACCATTCTGCCCTAACAAAAATTAAAAAATTACAAAACTTTAAAAAAAAAAAAAATTTCCTGTATCGGCCAGTATTGCCCGAAATTGGCCGGTATGACCGGTACAACCGGTATTTAAACGGGTACGAAACGTTGATATTTCGATACCGGTATACATACTAGTACGGTACATACCAGCCGGTACCGGTACGGTATTGACTACCTTGCTCTAGACTCAAATCTGACCAACTTAGAAATTGTAATATTTTTATGTATTTTATTTTGGGTCTAGTACAACTGGACTTTGAACTCAAACCTGACCAACTTAGAAATTGCAATATTTTTATATATTCTATTTTACTGAGGAAAAATAAATATCAAACTCATAGGAAAAGGCAGATGGGCAACTTTAAATAGCTTGATAACATTAAATTCTTATTTATAGCAAGTTAGGTATATCTATATTAATGACCATAATTCGCTTTCATGTAGAGAAGTAGCAGTATCAACCCCCATTAAATACACCAGTTTGACAATTGTAGGTGAATGCCGTTTTCAGACATTTACAGTACGCACATAAACAAAATTTCTATACGTCACAATGCCTTTCACAAGCTACCAGCGAGGTGAGTTAAGACCCCTAAACGTATGAATGGTCAAGCTGTTGAAGTTTAAAGCACTCGAAAAAAATAAAAATCAAACTGGGTTTGGATGAAAGTCTCAATCTGAGATATTAATGAGTTTCCGTTTTCAGTTTGGACTCTGACTTTTCCTTAGCCTTAGGTTTTCCCTCTTTTCTTCAATTGGCTCAGTTTCTCTCTAAGTTTATTTGCTGCTCAACTTGCTGGTTCAGCGACAATTTTTGGATTTTTATTTAGGGAAATGCTAACGAGTGCCCTTAAGGCATTGGTTAATAATCCATTTAAAGAAAGTTTTTATGGGAAATGAAAAACAAGTAATTAATATTTTGATAGCTTTTTTCATTTCCTATAAAAGTGGTATCAAAATTTTCCTAAAATGAATTATTAATGAGTGCCCTAAAAGCACTTATTAGCACGACCCTTTTACTTATTGCCGGTGTGGTGCCAGTTGCCCAAAAAGATAACAGAGAATTCATAGGAAATGGGCTTATGGCCCAACGGCCCAGTCCGAGAACACTCACATGTCCGAGGATGGTTAAAAAGAGCTATTTCGAAAGTAGTATAAGACAAAGAGGGGTAAGTAGTGTATATTGGCCCAAATCGCATCCAAGGATAATATCCACCTCTGATACCAAGGTCCGAAGTAGATGTAACTATCTTTAGTATTCAAGGTACTTAATCAAGTTACGTATGAACTAAAAGGTGAATGTAGAACAAAGAAGGAACAGGAAAAGGTGGCAAGCATCTTCTAAAGCTGCTACCTCCATATTAAATGCTGTCCAGCTAACTCTCTGGCCGCATTAATGTGGAGGTGATATCTGAACAGTAACTAAGCAGCCTTATGGCCACCAAGCAAAGGTTCCAGGAAATACTGGATGGGACAGAAGGAGGTTCCAAAATCAAAACCTACACGTGTACGGCGAAAATGAAGAAAGAATGCAGTATATAACAGGAAAGAATATAACGTTTAAAGGACTTTTTTGGACAAAAAGAGAGAAAAAGAGAAAAAAAGACGGGAGTATCCATTAAAATATCTCCTGAAAACCTAGCCGAGAAGGAAAAAGATCGTGAAAACTAGTTTAAGGCTTCCTTTGTTGCAAAACGATCATGTCTTTTGTCTACCCATTGGACTTAGCTCTTACGCCCGCTCTCTAGAAATTTTATTGTTTGGGCTTAAAACCTTCCCATCTTTTGGGTCCAATCTAATTTGAGTCCTTACAGCCGGGAAAGCTATCATTTAATTAGACCTGAACGTTTTAACTTGTCCAAACTTGGAGGAGAAAATGTCACATAGTTTTTTTTTTTTTTTTTTAAACGCTGATTAAGACCCCCTCAAAGTTGGTTATACAACGGATTTATTGATTAATTATCAATTAATCCAATTATGTGATCACAATTCTAAATTTATAATTATATAAATATAAATCACAATAAGGGTTTATTTGAGATCCACTTATTTTACTTGTGGGGCCCCAAATATTTAAACAACCCTGGTCCACTCCATAGCCGGCCCAAGGCCCGCGCCGAGGAGAATATAGAGGCCGAAGGTAAAAGGGAAAAGCCCAGGCCCTCAAGGGGCCTCGCTGAGGATGCCCACCTCCTCGGCCAACCGACGTTGATAGAATGAAAATATCTCTCACCTCTTAAAACTTATGCCACCAACCTTCTGGCCGCTTTAATGGTGAAGTGACCAGCAAACTCAGGTACCTTGGTCACTCCAACTAATAGAAAGTCTTCAAAGGCGGCTGAGAACTAACATAAAGCCTGCAAAAGCAGATGATGTGACAAACCCATATACACAGTGTCCGGATAACCGACGAATGGACGGCTAAGATTAACTATAACAATACTATATAACCAAGAGGATTCCCAGCATAAGGAGAGGGGGGGGTCCCTGATATTTATGAGTCCTAAGAGAAAGGACAAGATGGAAAAATCAGTTCCAAAGAGAAATAGATCCTCGGGCTGAGCCGAGGACGAATACGCTTCACAAACACTTAACCAAAATCATCAGGATCCTCACAAACACTTAACCAAAATCATCAGGATCCTCACAAACACTTAGCCGAAATCATTATAAAGATCTTCAAAAACACCTAACCAAAGTCATGGTCCTTATCTTCATAGAAAACACTCAGTAGAATGACTTTGCTGTCATTCTTGTAGATTTCATATTATCCGTTGTTTATCTTGCTATGTTAGTATCTAGCCCTTCTACCCACATCTCTACAAATTTCATTGTCAAGGGTCCTTTAAAAATTGAGTCCCTACATTACTGAAACAAAAATTTTTTTGCTGAAAGTATTGTACATAAAAGTAAAAGTTAGTTGAAATAGTATAGTGAAACCCATGAATAGTACCAAAAAATACAATGGGACCTATGAATAGTACCAAAAAATACAATGGGACCCATGAATAATAGCAAAAATAAGTTGAATAGTAAAATAAACTGGCAAAAATAAATGGTGTCAAACGAACACTAAAGGTGCGTTTGTGTAAGGCTTATTGCGTTTGCGTTTTCCTAAGTTGCATTTTTTGGCTGGTCCATAGCACTATTCATGGACCAGCCAAGTGCAAATTGTTGGTGAACAGTAAATTTAAGCAATAAAAAATATTTTGTTACAGTATTTTCAGTAATAAGTTTTCAGTTTTTAGCAAAATAAGTGATATCCAAACGCACACTAAGTCACCAAATCTATAAGAGCGAACTTATCAAGATCTCTTGCTCTTATACCATATTAAATTACAGATTCTCCCAAAATCTTGCCCGATCCAACCTATTTTCCATACCAATCATAATAAATATTGTTAGGTTTTAAAAGTTTATAAAAATTGGCAAACCGTGAGCACAAACTTGTCTAGATATCGATTCCTAAGTCTATATGTTTGATTAGACAATGCTCAAAGTGTTACAAGTCAGAATACAAGAACATTCAATCTGCAGAAAAAAGAATTCAGAAACATGCCAGGTTTGACCGATCAAAAGACAGGATTGACCGATCTAAACACGGATTCTACAGATTTTAATTTCGGCCCAGCAGCCTATTGGCCCATTAAGTGATTAGGGTTTCAAATCTGTTTCACATAGTATTTAAAGGAAACCCTAAGGCACGTTTTAAGAGACTTTTGGAGGTGCTCTTGTGAGATCTAAAAGGTATTGTGCCTTCCTTTTTCAAAGTCACAAACGTGGGTGTTTGTGCAAAGCAAATCCAAGAGAGAAGAATATGTGGATTCGAAGCTTGAACGTGGTCGTGTCATTAAGTTACTGCTAAAGGTAATAATAGATTTAGGATTAAATCTTTTGTAAAAACTTCAACTCTCTATTGGTGGAATTTTTTTACCTTAATGATAGCCAAGTCAAATCCTCCCAAGAAACGGTTTGTTTCATTGGTTTTTCTGAGTGATCATATCTGTGTGTTATTTACTTTTCCATTGCTGTGCATGATATGATCTTTAACTGTTTAACCTAAATCTCATAATTAAACTAAGTAGCTACTTGGCTAATTCACTAGGTGTAAACAATCAGTCTTAAAGGGGTCTAAACAAACAAACAAATATATATTTCCTAACCTGAATTTTCAATTGTCATTTGCAAAAGTGTTCCTTCTAGTGCATGCATAAGCTATGATGCAAATCATCAAACTACTCGTTTTTTGTCAAAACAGAGAGTCAAATTATGAATCTGGCATGGCACGCACCTACTGCCAATAAAACCTACTAAAACCTTAATTTGATTGTGGAAAGTGAAATCCAAACTTTGGAAGTTTTCGCAGTCCTACAGATTAGTTCATGCATTACAAGCTCCCCGCTAATGTCAAAATAAAATATGAGAAACCAAATAAATATATTTTTTCTACCCAAAATGAAAAAGAAAAAAAAAAGTAAAGAGAGTTTTATATAAACAATAAATAATTAAAGTAAAAAGAAAACAGAAATAATGGCATCCTCGTACCTTGAATACCATAATAACCCATTAACCCTAACGCATATTGAACAACGCCCTAACAAAAATAAAACAAAATTAATGCTTTTGGTTTGAAAGGTTGTTGGAGCTTTTTGATAATTCAATGCCAACATAATGGGAAGGGGTACATAAGTTAAGGAGATTTAAACTTTAGTTCTCTTAATATAAGAGACCAAGTTAAGCTATTGAACTACAAGATCCTTAACAATAAATTGCTAGAGTTAAATCTAAAAAAATAAACAATGGACTGAGTTTGTCAATTTTTAAACATTTGTAAGACAATTGATAATAATTTAAATATTTTTCATGAAAAATAATGTCAAGTAGGGATGGTAAAAATTCTCTGCTTTGCCCCACACATGTTTTATCCGACCCAAAAAGGTGACAAGATTCACCCCGAATATGCATGTTTTTATTTAATATTTATTTAATTTAACATTTTTTATACATATCCTCCTAGTTATAATTTAATTTAACAAAAATATATATTTAATTTAACCTTTTTATACGTATTCTATATATAAATATTCCCAAAACTCTCTCTCTCTCTCTCTCTCATTTTTGTTTCATCTCTAGCAAGCCACCTCATTAATTAGGGATGGCAAGATGCATGCATGTCCCGCTCCTTTCCCGCAAGGGTTTTCCCATCCTAATTAAAAAACAAAACTCTCTCTCTCTCTCTCTCTCTCTCTCTCTCTCTCTCTCTCTCATTTTTATTTCATCTCTAGCAAGCCACCTCATTAATTAGGGATGGCATGATGCATGCATGTCCTAAATATTTATCTAAGTGAGTTATTAAGTACAAAAACCAAAGAGTCTAGAATATTATATATAAAAAAAAAGTTCTTCACAATAAAAAATTTAAAAAAAAAAAAAAAAAAAAAAAAACATGAACAATTTACATTTTATACCTAATAATATCCTTATAAATTTTTTTTAAAAGTTAGCAAAATATAAGAATGACTATCAATAGTATTTAAATTATATATATATATATAGGAATTATATTATGCATTTTACTGTATATCTTTAATTTTATCCATGCATATGCATAAGGTTACAAGCTAGTTTAAAGATAATGTTAGGGATACATAAATTTTACTGCAAGGAGTTTATAAACTTATGTCTACCTTTAAACACAATAATTCAATAAACAGGACAAGACAACAAATTAAAGAATGAGACATTAGATAAATAAATGAATCAAATAACAAAATTATAGGATAACAAAAAAAATAATTGTCGCCTTCACCTATAGCTAGGTTCATAGGAAATTTCAATTAATCAAAGAACAAAAGCATTAGAGCAAGAAAGATACAAAATAAATAAATGTAAATGTACGAACTCTATCTAGTTTATAGTACATTAAGGGCACTTCAGGCTTTTTAAATGAGCAATATCACTCTTGGTCCTATGACTGTCGAGTCCAAATCTTTTGTCCCACTTGTCTTGCTCTATTATATACTCCACTAATAAAAACTTGTCACGTGTTCACCTAATTAATTAAATACTACTAGTAATTAATAATTGTAGTATTAATAAGTCAATAATGATAGTATTTAATTAATTAGGTGAACACATTGCAAGTTTTATTGGTAGAATATAGAGTAGAGTAGGAAAAGTGAGACGGAAGATTTGGACTCATGACTGTCGGTTCTATATATGAACCAAGTTTTTTAAGGATTGGACCTCTATGTAGCTCATGAACTTATCATTAATTTACAACTTCAAAAATGATTTTCTAGGGCATTGGTTTGCATAGTCATGCATTAACAGCTTGTTTGGGAGGAGAGAATAGAAATGAATGAAAATAATAATTTTAGATTATTCTTCATTCCCGTTATTTGAGAGTTTTAATGGAAAGAATGAAAAATTCATTCTCTTATTTGGGAGTTTAAGTAAAAGGGAATGGAATGAGTATGATGAAATGCTCATCTCTCTATTGCTCCAAAACCTCAAATTTCATTCCCCAAAATTAGAAGGAATTGGAGAAAATAAAATTAGATTTAATGAAATTTTTACTAAATTTCTCAAAATACCCTTTATAATCAACTCTTTATTTTAAAATAAAGATCTAATAGTAATATCACTATAAAATGATTTCATTCATTTCCCTCTATGTTACTCTCAAACAATATTACTTACCTTCTATTTCTTTTGATTCCTCTATTTTAAAACATCTAAACAAGATTACTTAAATACATTCCATTAATTTCCTTTACTTAAATACATTACATTTACTTCCATTTTTTTATGATTATTTTGTTTCGTTCCTTTATGAACTCCTAAACGAAGGTTAATAGTCCAAACATAGTTTCATCAATGGAGTAGCGTTGTAGAGACAACGATTTTTACAATATTTTTAACAACAATTAAGTTGACAAGGTTTTACGTATTAATTCTCACATTAACCTATCACTGATATCATTTTTTTTTTACCTACTAATAATTTGTCACCTTGGCACTTGTAAAAAAAATTTGTACCTCAAGATTTATATATGAAACTTTTCAAATAATGTCCACATTTTATATAACGTGCCCACATTTTACACATGATGTAAAAGTGTGTAAACACTGTTAAATGTGAAACAATCAAAAGACCCTTTCTTCTAAATAAATGTATAATTTCACAGAATATGTATGGCACACAATCTGTACTTAATCCATTTATTCTTCTATATAAGTATATATTGGTTCCAATTGGCAATGGCCTCAATATATATGCTATAAGCCTTTAAAACAGTTCATAATAACCTTTCCCTCAAAAAAAAATTTAATAATAACCTTTCCCTCTCATACATTCACGTGCTCTTCTTGAGTTTTCAAGTGTGCCATTTTCACCAAGCCGCCACAAATTGAGCACACAAACTGCACAAGACTATTTCATTTTGGGGATTGGAATACATGAGAGTTTGTGATGAGTAATCCAATGAAGATGCTTTCACATCCATCACTTATTAGTTATTTTATTTTCATATCAACATGCATGGTCAGGACCTTTCTCAGCCACAAGAAAAGAAAGGGACAAAACAAAAAAAAAAAGTAATTGCCTACAGAAGTTAACAAAGTGATGGTCCAGATAATGGTTGTGGCCTTTGTGATGACAAAATTAGTGTCGGTGTGAAGTTGTTGGTGTCATACTAGTGAATCAATCAAGCTTCAATTTCCAATGAACTTTACTTAAGTTGTTGGGTCCCTTTGTCTTTGTGTCTCCTTGTATTGCAAACATTATCTTATAAAAGAGGGCCACCCACGACTATGTGAGCTTTACAAGCGTGAATGTATCGATATATACTTTCTCCTTATTGGGATACACAAATTACATAGCTAAAAAAAACAATTAGCTTCAAAGTGAATATATGTATGGATGTTGGTAAAGAGTAAAGACAACTTTTCAAGATAATAAATGATTGTTGAATAATATCAATTTCAAAATAGGATGGATTTTGCAATATTATATTTCTAAGTAAATGTATTGATTTGATTTTTCTGATAACATATTTAGATTTGTGATTATTAATCTAAATCATGAAACAGATCCATTTTAAATTGTGAGATTTTTTTTAATCACATAGACCACCATCAATGTCACACTTATTATATTTACTAATCACAATAAGTCACTTTAACTATTATTAAAAAATGTAAAATTTTTTTTTTATGTCACTAGACTTGTTGAAAAGAATATAAATTAAAAAAATAACTAATATAAATGGTCCAACATAGAATAGTCAAGAATTTGGGGTAAAGCAAAGCACATGGCTTAAACCTAAATTCTATTCTAATTAATAAATGAAACATTAATTTGTTGGGGTCCGTGCATTTTTTAGTGTTGGTAACCTTTATGTGAAAGTATATATGTATATGCATATATTTATAATTTACACCCAATATTAGTTTTTAATATTTTTAACTAATAATATTGTTTTATAGAATGTACTCTAATAGATTATTCTATAAAAGAATATTATTAGTTCAATTTGACAATGCATAAATTAATTAGATGATTCACATAAGTAGCAACCTTGTGGAGAATATTATTATATCATGCAGATCATGTGCAAAAAAAAAAAAAAAAAAAAGCTAACTTCCTCTCGAAATATCTCACACGTGCTTTTACTTTTCTTTTTCTTTTTCTTTTTTATTATTATAAAAAATGCTTTGTCCTTCCAGCCAAGCCCACAAAAAGTCACTAAGTACGTGAATTGAGACCACATTAGAAACTCAATGGTCCCATAATTCCACGCATTTCATAAATGCTAGAGGTTTATTTATGAATGTTCAATATGGGTATGAAACACCCTTGAACGTTTGCACCCCAAATTACAAAATATCAATTCAAGCTTATTATCAAACAATTATTATGCGAAACATGAACATAAGCCAAACACAGAATTGATAAACAATCTAAACCAAATATAAACACATCCACAGCAGTAAATATAAGGCAAAGATAAAAGGAAGGAAGATACAAACACACGGACAACACACGATGTGTTATCAAAAAGGAAACCGAAGCCCTCGGCGTAAAACCTCTCCGCTGCCCTCCAAGCGGTAAATAATCCACTAAAGAATGTAGTTGGGATATATGAACAACAGAAGACCCTCCAAGCCTAATCTACCCAATGTACCTAAGCCCTCCAAGCTTCTTGCTCCAACGAGGTTGCGCCGAACTTATTTCTTCTTTAACTTACCGGATTCCGCTATCAACCATAGTATCAACCAATGGATATTGGTTCCTTCCTAACTGCTTCCCAAAGTTTCAAATAAACTTTTTCACAGATATGTGTATGGTGAGAAAATGATTTGGCTAAAAACCTCTCAAGGATTTAACAATGGAGAGGAAGAGAGTAGAGGAAATTGAAGAGTCTCTAAGGTAAAAGTTGTGGATGAATCAATCTTGTTTTTCTCTAGGGTTTCTCTCACAAAATTCTCTCTAGAAGCTCTCTACGTTTGGTAGGTATAAGGGTCTATATATAGTGGGGTGAGAAAGGAATGCGAAGAGTCAGTTTTTCCTAAACAGGATGGTTTGGCGGCTTGACCTCGCAACTGGTCTGAGTCGTGAGTTCCAGCCGCAAGTTAACGGCCTGGCCAGCCTAGGACTTTTGTCCTGTAGTGAGACAGCTGGCATGACCCTTCACCTCCCCCATGTGCTTCTCACGTGCTTGCAGTTGGCGGCTACCAGTCGCGAGTCACTCACGAATCCTAACCGCGAAACTCTGCATCATTGCACAATCTTGAGCATTTCTTCACATCTTCTCACACACTACCCTTACAAGAATCCCACTTAAATATAGGGTTACTAATTGCTAAAATACAAGCAAATTTGGCACGAAATAAAGCCAACAAAATGGTTGATTAAATTCAACCTTACAATTTAGTTGGACTTAGACCAAATTTAATGACAATGATGTTGACCCAACCCCTCACTATAGACCCCTTGACGTTTCTAGGTAATTAAATGCTAGCTAATAACTTAATGAGCCATGAAATCCATCGTGAATGAAATGACTCCAAGCTAGGTTATCTTAATTTCATAAAGCAATTCCCAATAAAAATAAAATAAAATGAAAAATATACTGCTTGTTAAAAAAGTTAATTATTTTTTTTCTCATAAAAAGTTTTTATAATTAGTTAATTAACGAATGCCCTTAAGGCATCAGTTAATATTTCCAAAATAAAATTCATAAAGAAATTCGCTATAAAAATAAAAAGAAGAAGTTAACGAATGCCTTGATTTAGGAAATATTTTTTTAAATTTTTAATACAAAAAGAAAAAAGTAATTTATTTATTTTTTACAGTTTTTTATATTTCTCATAAAAGTGATATCAAAACTTTCATAAAATGATCCATAAACAGATGCCTTATGGACACACATTAACCGAATTCTAAGTAAAATAAAACTCATTAAGCAATTCTATGAAAGGGTAAGTGAAAGAAAGTTGCAAATAGAATGCCTATATTTTTCCCTTCCATATGTTTCTCAAAAAAATAACAATAATAACAAAATTTTCCCTTCCATTTTCTTTTAAATTAAAAAAGTTTATTTCGCGGTTAACATTTAATTTTTTACAAATTATAAAAAAAAATAAAAAATAAATAAATAAAAAAACTACTTAGTGTAAAATGTGACCCCTACTATAATTTTAATTCCATGAAAAATAAAATGTTAACTATGACATGCATTTCTTCGTTACAAAGCAAAAGGGAGATTATTCAGGTAATTGGGTGCCAACCCTGGTGTGTTATTGTTAAGTTGTTGCACTACATAAAATACAGGACAAAGTCCTTTTCATTAGTTAAAAACGTTGTTTGGCTCTTTGTTATGTTAAACGTGAAACTTGGAAGCTAGTAGTTTTTGGTGTCAAAATATAACTTAGTAATTTAATTTTTTTAGAAGGAATATCTTTTTTTATATATATGATAATAAAAAAATGTCTCAATACTAATAGTTGGTAGTAGTTTGTAGGTACTGATAATATTTGATGTATTGGTAGTAGTTTGTAGCTACTGATAATATTTGATGTCTTCAATTAAGACATTTAGAATCCCCAAGACCGCACAAAAATGAAAAATTGGCACAAAAAGCTCATATTTAATGCATTTCATTAGATGAATGGAATTATATTTTAATGACATTGATAAAACCAGGCTAATTACACTTCTCCAGTTCATCAAAATTTTCTCCAACCACCGCTTATCCTTATCGCGCAATGATCACTCCACAAGGATAAATGTTTGTGGGGTGTAAAGGGAACAAGGACTGGGATTCAAGTCTCCAAAAGAAAATTTTACATACATATATATGCACATAGATTAGGGTAGAGTAGAATTTCTATCTTATATCAATAAAAAAAAAAATCAAAATTCTCTCCTTGAGAAAAATTGTATTTATCTTTGCTTATTACTCTATTTAGTATTAGGAAAATGCTGAAGTTAATTTTAACTATAAAAGATTTACAAACCAATGTAACAATGAAAATAGTTGGTGTCACTTTGATAACATAATTGTTAGGTTCTAAGGATTTTGGAACTAATGTATTAGAACTTCAATATGTATATGTTGGCAAACCATGATCAAAACATTTAGTCTAGATTTAGGCTGCTCAAAGTGTGTTTATGTGTAATGTTGGAATCGAGTGTACTACAGGATTTATTGTGTAAATTTGCAAAACTCGATCGATCGAAAATTAGACTCAATCGATCAAAGCTCGTGCAGATTGTTTTTCTGCAGAATTTTCCAACTCAGCCCAAGCCCATATGACATGTAAGGTTTTATGTTTAGCCTTAAGTATAAAAGGAAAAACTTTAGCCGCGTTTTTAGGTTGTTGTTTATGCTGTATGTGTGAATCTCTTGTGAGATGTAGAGGTTTTTGCCTTCATACATATTTAGAGTTATCAAGATCAAGATTGATGTCAAAAGCTTGGTGATTGCTTCAGTTGCTGCATAAAGAGCTTAAGAAAACACAAGTGGGAGTACTTGTGGTTGTTGTGAATCCAAGAAAGAAGTAATCTGTGGACTCGAAGTTGTCATGTGGTCGTGGTAGCAAGTTTTATACTCGAGGTAGCAATAGGATATTAGTGGTCTAAGTCGCTATTGTAAAACTTCAATTCTTTCATATTGGATTTGTTTTACCTTGAGGATAGCTAAGTTAAATCCTCCCCAGGTTTTTACCGGCTTGGTTTTCCTAAATTATCATATCGTTGTGTTTTTTATTTTCAACATTGTTTACATGATATGATTTACTTGTGTTAACCTAGATTTGAATAATTTACCTAAGTAATCACTTGGCTAAATAACTAGGTTAATCAACTTATGTTTTAAGGGGTCTAAAAACGTACAATAATAAATATATATTTGCATTTTTTTTCTAATGAGTGATGATACACCCATTTGTAATTTTGTAAGATTGTATATAATAAAATGCATATGTATTCCTTACATCACCTTTTTTTTTTTTTTTTTTTTTTTTTTAGTTAGGGTGTGGAGATTTGAACCTTAAAAGTTTCCATTATAAACATCAAAAAATACTAGTCAATTAAACTAGAAGGCTCTAGGCCTAACATCAATTTTAGTATATAATTAATGTATATTTGATAATTAAAATTAAGAGTGCCACTATCTTATTTGATAGTTGACTAGTTTCCTTATGACTATAGGAACAAACTGTTTTTATTTTCACCTTTTAGTAATAATATATGATTTTTTTTTTTCTTTTTTGTTTGATAAGATAATATATGATAATTGGCATTAATAAGAGTACGTTTTTCGATTTTATTCCCAGTCCCACTGGGTCCTAACTCTTCAGGGTACTTCCTTACTTTTGCATGAAATAATGCATCTCTCATTATGAGGAGGGAAGAGAGTATTTATTTCCACAAACATTTATGAGGCAAGAAAGTAAACTTCACGAAATTTTAATTCACTTGCAAGTACCAAACCCAAAATACTAGATATGGTCCAAGCATATATCCAAAAAGTTACATATTTCTAGTCTCTGCTTTGAACTGAAATCTTTCAAGCAACTCTTCCATACTACCAAAACAATGATCTCCAAGTTATATGAAGATGCCATTTTAATATTGATTGGGCAACAGAATTTATATATCAAATGAAAAGATAAGCTATAAATTGGCTCCACAGTGCATCATTGTGCAATGTGTTTGGTACATGCACAGATGTAATCATGCAATGTGCTGACATTCTTTGTTTATTTATTTTATATTCATGAGTTTGTTTCTATATCTGGTTTAGAAGTCAACTTTTGGTCCCTTTAATTGGTTCACCTACACTACAAGTTTGAAAAAACTAAAATTTAAAGTTGAATTTTGAAAGATTTGGTCTTTTCATCCCTTCTACTACCCAAAGGCTAGTAATGGATGACCAATAATGTTAAAAGATACAATATTTTGTACTCTTTTTCTATATATAAATATCGATATATTATTATTAGAGTGATATCATTTTCACCTGTACTAGTGACATTATTTTTATTATGCTTCAATCACAGTAATTTAAGTCTAATAATTTTAACAGTTTTAAAAAAATTATGAAAAATTAATTTTCCTAAAATTATTGATGGTTGAAAATACATATTCATAGGGGAGTAGTAGGAAGTGGTGTTTAGCTCTGAAAAGTGACATGATTCATAAACTTGATGAGGATTATTGGCCTTCAACAACTTCTCTGTTTTGTTGAAAACAGAGAAGGCTCATTTTGGAAGAGTAGATGAAGACCCCTGTTTTGTTGTTACTAATGTGATTGCATAGAAAAAGAAGGTAATGATTAATTGATTATCACCTAACCTCATATGATTTCAGTTAAATCATGCTATTTATTGGCAAGGTAGGAACTTGTTTACTTAGGATCAAAAGGTTTTTCTATGTTTATGAAAATATGAAAAGCTGAATTGGTGCACTAAAATGTTCGGTTTATCCAATAGCTACACTGACCTCAAATTATCATACCTTTTGGACCACCAAAGCAAAAAGTACTCTTAAACCGAGTGGCCAAATCAGGAAATTTTCCTTAGGGGACCATCTAAAAGTTTGGTAATTAAGGATTTTTTTAATCAAAATAAACCTATATGTGTGCACTATATTCCTAGTAGTATGCATATTGTATAGTAATATAAAGTATTTCAAAAAAAAAAAAAAAGTTACTACTCCTATAAAACAATTTGTAACAACTCCACAAATATAACAAATTTCACAACTTTTTTTCTAATTTGTTGAACTGCCACAATGTGATTAGTATGACAGCTTTCATTTGGGATCACCACCTAAGTGTGAAAAATGTATTAAAATTTGTTGTGGCATTAATTGTTTGAAAATGTAAATTAAGTACTTCATAACCATATCTCAAAAAAAAAAAAAAAAAAAAGGTACTTCATAACCTTATATGTGTACTACATTCAAAGAGCTTATTTATTCGAGATTTCATAAATACATTGTTGGTCCCTAAAGTTTAGCCCATAAAATATTTTAGACCCTAAACTTTAAAGTGATTACTTTTAGTCCCTTAATGTAGCCAAACTAAAATTGACACATCATCACATCATCTGGACTAAAAGTGATCATTTAAGTTTCTTAGGGACTAAAATTGATTACTTTAAATTTCAAAAACTTAAATCACTCATTTTCTAACCTTCAGGAACCAATAATATATTTTGTCCTCTATTAAACTTGACAATTTGTTCCAATTTTGTTTTTAATTTTTTTTTAACCTACCTTTAGCTAACTATCATTTAAGCATTAGATGAGTACAAAAATATATTATAATACAAAAGCTAAGCATTTTTTTATATAAATTACAAGCCACAAAGTGTAACTACTAAAGCCCTTCTTTGAGTTCCATTTATTGTTTGAGATATTTGTTAGAATAACTACATGTTGATTCTAATTTTATGAGTGTCCAAATAATTTAAATAATTATTATATACAACTTATGACTAATGAGATTGTATTTCTATTTAAATGATTATAAATAACCTTAGGCTTTGGGAACTCATAAGCTTAACTGCTTTGTCCATTTATATGTATAACCATACATATTGTTTGATTCGACCAACTTTAAACCTATTTCTATAAACAAACTCTAACCAACAACTGAGGACGAAACTCGTTGGAAACCT
Organism: Quercus glauca; assembly: GCA_023736055.1. Classification (NCBI taxonomy): domain Eukaryota; kingdom Viridiplantae; phylum Streptophyta; class Magnoliopsida; order Fagales; family Fagaceae; genus Quercus; species Quercus glauca. The sequence goes on along the minus strand of CM043318.1, from coordinate 15,764,349 downwards.
TCTGATGCACCTTGATACAAAATGAATGTGAATGGAGCAATTTTCAGCACCTCCAAAGCTACTGGAGTTAGGGTTTTGATTCGTGATAGTGAGGGTCGAGTAGAGGAAGCACTAAGCAAGAAATTACCAATTCCATTGGACCTCCTTGAAACAGAAGCAAAAGCATTGGAGGAGGGTGTGCAATTTGTCTGGGACGTTGGTATCTAAGATATTATTCTCGAATATGACTCAAAGATTGTATCGGAGGCGGTGGGGGGATTTAGTGACCCACCTGTGTCAATCGGCAACGTCATTGATGGGATCCAGGTTAAAATGCAAGATTTTAGAAGGTTTGAAGCCTCTCATGTAAAGCGTTAGGGCAATCACCTTGTTCATCTTTTGGCTCGTTATCCTAAGAATATTTTGGATTATGTAGCTTGGATAGAGAAAAATCCTATAATGATTGAATCTGCATTGATTCAAGATGTAATGTTCTAATTTTCACCTTATTAAAAGCACGCATTTCTTATTAAAAAAATAAATAAATAAATAAATAAATAAATAAAACTCTAACCAAAATCTATTATCAATAATAAGGAATTATGGATCACTCTCAATAATACTTCACACACCAAACTCATGCTTACACAAACAACACTAACTAACTTCGCAAACACAAACTCACTCACAACTCCAATTTATTTATATTATTGTGCACGAATAGTTAATATTCTTTATAAGATAATCAAATATTTAAAAATCTCTATACTTTCAACCAAATAATCCTCTTGCTCTCCATGTGTGGGTGCAAAAAACAATATGATAGGTAGCCAATATAATGTTTACTTAGGTATTTAATATTTTAATCTAATGCCCTTCTTTTAAAAATAGGTAAATTGCATTGACCTACTTTAGGGTGTTTCTCAAACAACAACAAACAAACAAAAAAAAAACATTAAAAAAACATTAAAAATAAAAAATAAAAAAAAAAAAAGAAGAAGAAGAAGAAGAAAGAAAGAAAAAAAAGACCTTCTTTAAGGGTTTTTTTTTTTTTTTTTTTTTCATTATTACACTTACTCCCCCTTTAGTTTGGAAAAGAATACTCACCTCCCTTAAAATGAAAATTATTTACACCAAGCTCTTCTAGATGACTAAAAGAAAAGGCTTTCAAAATTTTTAAACTTTCTATTCTACCCTCCGCTTAAACGGTCATCCACACCCCCTCTAATAGAAATTAGATGATATTTTAAAGCCTTTTTTTTTTTGGAAAGGGGTGATTTTAATTTTTTTTTTTTTCTTTTTTTCAATATCATCCAAGGAAGGTCAATGTAAATACTTTTCAATTTAGGGAAGGTGAATGTAATACGATAAAATTTTATGAATGGTCAGCGTAATTTTTCCCATGTAAAAATAATAATAATGAGACTCTTGATCTAACAATAATTTTCTTATGCACCTTCTATATATATTGGATATATTAGATATCATTAGTTTCTTACTATATGCACATATTTTTTATGACTTAGAGTATTCTCTTTGTAGCTTCTTAAAAATAAAAGTATTCTCTTTGTATGTGTTTTTTAGGAAACTCTTTGTATGTTTTATTGTGTAGGAATCTTAGTTATGGTCCGTTATTATGCCTTGAATCACGAGATATCAATTATCCGATGTAGGGATAATTAATAGCTTTATTGGTCAACTATTGTGTGCATATACCCTATTTAGGGTTATTGTAAAACATAATTTTTTCAACGCGCACCCTTGCCATACATGATGGTCACTCTACAAGTACAAAATTTTTATGGGGTGTGAAGGGGGGGGGGGGGGGAGAGTCAAGGTTCAAGTCTTTAGAAAAGAGATTTCCACACATATACACTTAGATTAGATAAGAGTAGAATTTCTATCTTATATAAAATAAATAAATAAAAAAATAAAAGTACAACATAATTTTTAGATTAGTTAAAATATAATTACTAAATGCTTTCTATTATAGATGTAGGCCATTAGCCTAAATTGCCTAAACCCTTACTTTTGCTTTCTCCTTCTCTCTAAATCTCTTATTTTCTTCATTTTATTTTAATATAGTATAGCTGCTTTTTTGAAGCCTTCAATAGGGTTTAAGTAACCCCATAAATATTTAATCACTACTAACCATTGTTTAGACTAGCAATGCCAAACATCGTTTGGACTAGTCTTCATCAACCATTGTCTCAACATCTTTCTAACCACTTCTTTTTAGGCAGGGCACTTTCCTACTTTGTTTTTCACGTAGACTCTGAATTTGGGTTTGAATATTCTCATTTGAGGCACCCAAATCCTACTAATTGGTGCATCACTCATGTGCTATGTTGATATTCCATAGACCACCAATGTAGCCATCCTTCGACCATAGTAGCCACTCATTTTCTCTTACTAAATCTTTTTTTTTTTTTATAACAGATACCACTTCCTTGATCTAGATGGGTTATGTTTTTCTTGATAAAAAGTGTTAGGGTCATATTTTATATGTAATTGGTTAATGCTTTGACAAAACACACTTTACTTGTATTTAGGTAGATCTAAATTGAGTTTTTTTTTCTTGATAAAAAGTGTTAGGGTCATATTTTATATGTAATTGGTTAATGCTTTGACAAAACACACTTTACTTGTATTTAGGTAGATCTAAATTGAGTTTAATACATCAAGAAATATGTTGTTCAAACATATAAAGTGTTAATATTAAAGACATGAAGATTGATCCAAGAAAAAAGTAAATAAAAGTTGTTTTATTAAAGCTCGATAGATAGCTGCTATTGAGACTAAATGGGAAGCTCTACACATAGCTCGACACAAGTTTGATCTATCAAGAATTACAATTTCAGAATTTCCAAATTAGAAATTCAGCCTATGTTGATGTATTTGTTTAGGCTTCTTTTCTCACAACCCTAGACATATATAAGGCTTATTTTCAAAAGCCGTCAGACGGATACAGAAACCAAGAGTTTAGTTTTCACTATGAGAAGCTATTGCGTTTGTATGCCATAGGATTTTGCAACCAAGTGCTTTCTGATCTTCATTGTTGATGAAGTGAAGAACTTTAAAGCCAACAACAATCATTCAAGTTGCTGGAGTTAGTCATGTACTAAGATTCGAACAAAAGAATTAGTCATAGATTAGAGATTTGTGCATCAAAGCAAAGACGGCTACTAGAAGATCATATACGATTGGGTATTGGAGTGAAGGTTCAACTATAGGTTGGTATTTTGGAATAGACTAGGGTAGTGATAAGATTCCTCATACTTGTAGTCGCTTGATTATTGATTAGTGGATTCTTGGGAGTGATGATCTTAAATTCACTCGACGGGATTTTGCCTTGCAAGAGGTTTTTCTCATTTGTCAATAAATCACTATGTTAATTTATCTTATGTTGCATTTTAGTTAATTTGGTGATTTGTTGGTGCCTATATGATTTGCATGTAATTTGACCAAATTAATCAACTTGAATAATTGAATTAATTAACTGAAGTTAAACTATCTTAACCCAACAAAAAGAAAGTGGATCCATTCATTAAAAAGTGAAAGAGAGGGGGAAAAATTGCAGATCAATTTTGATGACAGTGGCTATCGATGGGTTTTTAAATGCTCAATCAATTCAATAATTCACTGCCAATTTTACGTGCATTCCAGGAAAGCTACAAGTCGTTACTATTGTACGATAAACATAATTGCTTATTTTATTTTGTTGTTGAAAACGATAGACATAATTGTGGTTGCTTAAAAATGGGACTAAATCATGAAAGTTAATTTATTAGACATTGCTGCTTTCTCAATCGTCCTTCTACTTCATGCACATCTTCGTCGAAAGAAAGAAAATTATTATGGTGGATAGTAGATACATTTCAATTCCAAAAGTCCCAATCTATTTCCCTAAACTTGAGATTTCTCATACATGTCTCTAATCTCAATGCTTCTCTGCAAATTATTTTTGAACCTTATGTATAGATCCTTCCGTGACTTCCAAGAAATGTGAAGCTTTTGGTACAATCGCTTTTATAGCTCACCTACCCGAAGAAAAAGAAAGATTTTGTTCAACTTCTTTGTTTAAAACATTTTTTAGTTGATCTCTTAAATTTAGGTTTGTAATCAATGTTGTCCTTAAAATTCTGAAGTTTATATTTGCTATCGATTTTTTTTTCATTAGATAATTCAATAATTACAAACTTAGAACCTAAAAAAAAAGAGGACTCAAACTTGAATATTTCCATTAAAAGCACTAAGGATATGTTTGGTAAATTATAATAGACACGGTAATAAAATAGTTATTCGTATAATTTAGTTATTTAGTAGTTTAGTTATGTTTTTATTATAATGAATAGTCATTTATTATGAATAACTATTCTTTAAAATGAGGAATAATTATTCATCTCTAAAAATGTTATAATAGTTATTCCATAGTAGGTGTATTAATTTCTAAAGTTAATATGTTTCCAAATAAACAAACTTTCCATATGTACATAACAATTATGAAAATAAAAAATATAAAACAATAACTAATCTCTCTTTCAAATTTAAAAAATATATATTATTTTTTAGGAAATATAATTATATAAGTAAGATATTTCCTAAAAAATATTTTAAGTTTCATTTAAAATGCTTTCATTCCATTATTTTTAGGGTTCTATTTTTGTATTGTCACCAAACAAATGAATAATAATATGTATTAAATTACAGTATCTTGTATTTCTTGTAATACATATTCCTATTCTTATGTAATTGCTGTTACAGTCTACCAAATGTGCCCTAAGATATATAAATCGGTTAAGTTACAAGACTTTTGGCATTTGTAATAAATGAGTAATTCTTAAGTACTCCCGAAGTAGGGAAATTATTGTGTACTCCCGGAGTACCATAAATGCGTGCTCCCTCCTCTCACATGAATGGTGGGTCCCACTAATTAAATTCATGGTGGGACCCACCATTCATGTGAGAGGAGGGAGCACGCATTTATGGTACTCCGGGAGTACCTAATAATTTTCCCCCGAAGTATAGTAAATAGTGCTCCTTTCTTTTCACATTTATGGTAGGGTCCACTTATTAAATTCATAATAGGGTCCATCATGAATGTAAGAAAAGAGTGCATCATTTTGCTATACTCTAAGAATACCCCGTTTGGATTCAGGGGAGAGAGAGGGAGAATGAAGGAGATTAGAGTAAAGTTGATTGAAGATAGACTAATTTTTTGCCAAATCTACTCTACTCCTCTTCCTCCAAACAGACATATTTTCCTTTATAGATCTAATCCTTCCCTCCAAATCCATCAATCTTGATATATTAGATGTGACATGGAATACGTGTAAGTTGAAACTTTAGTGAAAATTCTTCTCAAATTTTCTTTATATTTTACATTTTTTATTTCTCTTGAAAATCTCTACTAAAATAATGCCTGCTTTCAACTCTTTCTTTTTAAAAATAAAAAATAAAAATAAAAAATCTGCTTTCAACTCAAATACATGTCCTATGACATTTAGTTGGAGCAAAGTCTATGGATTTGTACATAATAATTACATTAACAATAAATGCAAACCTCATAGACGTAATTGACCAAATTTGAATCAGGAATGAAATTGACAGATTACCCAAACTTTATAGAGTAGTTTAATAGCTCAAATTAATTAATTATAGAAAGGGAACTGGTTTATGATAAGATTTGGAGTTTTGATTGTGATTCATTGCTCGGCCAACCAGATACTACAATTGTTGAAATTTGTTCCAAAGAAAAAAAATAAACATTAAACTCTTATGAGAAGGTAGGTGGGCAATTTAAAAGACTATGATGAAATTAAATTCTCATTTATTGTCTGTTAGGTATATTAATGAATCGGCCTAGTAAATGGCCATAATTAGCTTCATGCAGCACCTATATTAAAACACATCAGTTAGACAAAGTGTAGGTGAATGCCCTTTTCAAACATTTATAGGACACAATCACACAACCATAATTTTTGTACAACTTTTTCTTTTCTTTTCTAAATCTTTTATTTTCTTTTTCAAAGGAACCATAATATTGTATATCACTATCCTGAGTTCCCACTTTTATAATCTATATCAAGAACCCATAAAAAATATAGCACTACCCTAACCATGTGAATTTAAGCCTCTAAAGCAGAGGATGGCCCAAACATGGAAGCAATTAACAAATAAAAGAAAATTACTATTTTATAGTAAAATTAAATAAAAATAAAAATAATAAAAGAAGAGCATGGATACAAGTCACTCTCTAGGTAAAAAGCTTTCCCTTGTTAGGAACGAGTGTGTAATATCCCTATACGGATTCTATATTTTAGGTTGGTCTGTTTCTACGAAAATTTTTGCTGTAGTACAACCTCATCTTACAACTTATAGTCAAATGAAAGAAACCTATTTATTGTGACAGGACCTCTACGAGAGCACAGTTTATATACCCATACATGAATTCCTTGTCCTTGCACTCAAATTAGCAAAGTTGCTGTATATAACTTTTTATAAGGGCACTCCATGTTTTATGTCCAAGCAATGAGTTATGGGTTCAAGTTCAAGAATAAGTTTGGTCAAAATTGAGGATAAGACTATTTATCAATCACGTCCAAGCAATGAGTTATGCATTGAATATAAACATTACAACCGGCCTAAATCTATAGTTAGGGAACCCAAAATGTGTTAAATGATATAGTGACTAAAGAGTTTCGTGTGCAATTTGGCACGCCAAGCTCCCTTTAGCTACTGTCCACCAAACCAATAAAATACCATTGACAAAATTGTGAAAAATGTTTTTCAAAACTCTAGGAATTTGTGGTAGCCAAAGGAGATGGCTTCATTCCTAGGTCAACATCATGTCAAGACTAGGGGTGTCAATGTTCGACTCAATCCACGAACACGACACGAACCCGACACGAACCCGACACGGGTTTTTTCGGGTTAGGGTTAGGTCTTAATGGGTTTGGGTCATAAACAGGTCGACCTAAAAGCGACACGATAAGAAACGGGTCATAAACGGGTCAACCCGCATAACTCGCAATAAACACGTTTGACACGCCAATTTATTTGTGTCAGCCCGAAATGACCTACTTAACACAACCCGTTTAACACATATAACAAATAAATATTTATTTTATTTTAGATTTGTCAAATACCTTTTATATCCAACATACATTTTAAATTTAGAAAGAAAAGTAAGTAATTACAAAAATTTACAAGGGATATAATTGGAAATTGAAACTTTACAGACCTTAGAACTACTAATACTTTTTTCTTTCTTTTTTGGCATAGAACTTACACAAATGAAATTGGATGAGCTTATGAAAGATGTTATGAATTTGGATATCAACAAAGAATCTATGGATGATAATCGTGGTCATAGTCAAGATTAGTCTACTGTTTGCTCAAATTCTTTCAATATTGATACTTAGCATTTAGCGAGGTCTAATAATATTATATTTTTGTTGAACTATGTTATTTTATTTTTGTGAAACATTGTTATTTTGAATTTGGGTTGAAGTGTATGCATTTCTTTTGGAGTGAAAAGAACTTATTTCTAGATGAATGTTATATTTTTGTTGAACTATATTATTTTGAATGTGGGTTGAAGACTTGAAGTGTATGCACTATTTTTTGGAATGTAAAAATAATTATTTCTAGATGGATGTTATATTTAATATTATGCAGGTTAAAATGAGTTGTATTACATTCGTGTCAACTTAACACGACTCGTTTATTAAGCATGTCAAATGGGTTGGGTCAGGTCAACCCGTCTTATTAACAGGTCAGGTTAGGGTTGAAGGATCATGACACAATTATTAAATTGGTCGGGTTAGGGTTGAGCTATTTAGTCAAATACTCCTATCTCGACACGACACGAACTCGACACGCTAACCCGAATTGACACCCCTAGTCAAGACTCAAATAAGAGAAAATAAAATAAAATTTTGGGTACAATTAAACACAGAGATAAAAGATTGAAATTCTTAAGCATTTTTTATCTGTGTAATTACTAGTGTTTAACGGCTTCAATTTTACTTTTGATTATCTAGATACTTGACTCAACTTCAACCCACTTTCCCGGTTTAAAACACTATTAGTTTTCGTGTGTGTTCTAATAAATATTACTGTTGGCTAAAAAATTATTTAAAAAAAAAAAAAAAAAAAAAAACTTCAACCCACTTTGGTAAAGGGTTGAAATTGAATACACATAATTCTAACACATACAAGTCATTTTAGGTATGGGAAACTATCAAAAATGGTCCAGCCATGTAGATAAATGATCTCTACTGGATGTTTCGACTGTTACAATCCTTGTGAACAAAGGGCATTAACTCCACCTTAGTACCCCCAAATTACAATGAATTGAATATTCCTTTTATTGTTGCAGTGTGCAGATTCAGAGGACTTCATTTTGTTCTTTACAATCAAGTACCATTAATCCATTTACAATTCACCATTAATCCATTTACAATTCTAAAAGTCTTTGTTCTTTACAATCAAGTACCATTAATCCATTTACAATTCTAAAAGTCTATGCCCTTACAAGCAAGTACCAGCACATTCTGCACATTATCACTTTCTAATTAGGAGTTAAAATTTTATATACAGAACAAAATGATTTCTGCTATCTAAATAGGGTTTTTATAATTTATGAAACAGCCATAACATAAGCTGAAATAACGAGTAAAAACTATACTTTTAATATTACTAAAACAAATCCACCTTTAATTACACTTCCGGAGAAGCAAATAATATATTTGTCTTGCATCCTACGCTCCAATATGTTGGACATGACACAGACACGACATGTGTCCAACATTAAACATGTGTTGTTATTGTATTGTATCCAATGCACCACCGAAGCAATGGATGGAAGCCTTGCTAGCAATAGATATTTCACATTGAAATTGATTGATATTCATCAAGATCTCCAAATCCATATTTGAAGATGCACATTTTCTACTTCCTAATTCACCCAAGTGCAACAAATTTTAAACTTCTATCAACTATACTAATACCAGAACCATCCCTTTATGATGTACATATATTCTTTTATACTAACAAATCTATTTCCCCAACCCTAATCTCATCTATCATCTACAAAATTAAAAATAGTGGATATAAGCCATAATCATAGTATTCTTTAATCATTCAGATTGATATGTTGAGATCAATTCTAGGTTTCTTCATTAGCGGTAATGAGAGAACAGAACTACACCTAGGACATTTTGGATTATTTTTCGTTATCAATACGTAAGATGAGCAACCAGGACACCCTGCTGCCATTGGTGATGATAATAATTTATCTTCAAAATCTTCTTCTTGGGTTTCTTTAATCAAAGATGATGACGATGAATATGAAGGCGACGATGATGATTTCCCAAATGATGCTCTCTTCTTCAGTGGTTCTTTCTCTGCCCTTTCGAGTGTTGATTTCACCTTATCAAGAGTGCACACACTTTGATAATTATTTGATGATGATGATGATGAGACCAACTTTAAATCTAGGGGAGTTTCATCAAAAAGATTTAATGTGATTTTCGAGGGTGATGGAGGAAAATTTAAATCCTGAAGTCTTGGAACTGTTGAATTGATTTGGTGCGTGTTGTCTAAGATTGAAGGTGAATTTGGGGTGTTACATCTTTGTAGGTAGACTTTCCCTGACTACAACCATTGCAAAAGCACACAAATTCACCATTAGCATAACATACTCCTACTTAGAATTATTTAAAGTCATTCAGCAAAATCTAATTACTCATTTCAAGAGGGAAAATTATTATGTACTCCCGGAGTACCATAAATATGTACTCTCTCCTCTCATATGAATGGTGGGTCCCACTAATTAAATTCATGGTAGAACCCACCATTCATGTAAGAGAAGGGACTACACATTTCTCTGGGAGTACCTAAAAAAGGATATTAATGATGATATAAAAGAAACTGTTAAGAGGATACAGAGTAGGATCAGAAGGGAAAATTATTGTGTACTTTTGGAGTACCATAAATGCGTACTCTTTCCTCTCACATGAATGGTGGGTCCTACAAATTATTCATGGTGGGACTCAACATTCATGTGAGATAAAAACTATGCATTTATGGTACTTTGAGAGTACCTAATAATTTTCCGATCGGAAGTAATAAACATTGAAGAGCCACAATGAATAAATGGAAAATAAACATCTTCATGCTCTTAATTACTCCAATCCTCCAATATTGAAAACCTTTAAATTCATTTAAAGAAAGCAATAAAGGCCAAGAAATTAAGCAAATTATTACATGGGCCAAACATAAAAATGAATTATAACCTGGAAATTAAAAGGTTTGGGGTTGCAGACTAAGAAAATATGTTGTACAATTTTTTTAGAACAATTGTGATGGAAGTTAACTTGGGTTGTCAATATTGCTCCAAAAAAAAAACTTGAGTTTTTCATATCAGCATATGATTGAGAATTGCAAAAATGGAAATTTCTGAATTTTCACTCCCTTCTTTTCCTTCAATTTCTCTGTATCCAAACAGAGAACAAAAAGACAAAACAGAAAGTTTTCAAAGACAACAATTTCACACAACAGACGAATCAATATGTCCTCCATTCATAAACAAAACAAAAAAAAAAACACATATTTAAATTTAAATCTCTTCCCAAAAAAAAAAAACAGAACACCAAGCCATAGAAACAGATTTCCAAAGCAAAAAAAAAAAATATTCACATATAAAAATAGAAAGTATATGCAAAGAACACAGTTTTCTTCATGAAAAGGTTAACTTTTCCAAAAAAACAAACAGACCCAGATTAGAAAATGGACAAACCTTCAAGTCTTGGCGCTTTTCCCAGCCATTTGGGACCACAAGCTTAGAGGTTGAAGAAGAAAAAGAGTTAGACCCACTACCAAGCAAGTCACGAGCAATCAGAGCCGTAGATTTCTCAGTTTTCGAATCATTCCCAACCGTCCGATGTTGATCCTCCTTGTTATAGCCATTGAGAACTCGGACCAGAGAGCTCACGTGACTAATATTTGCTCAATTTCATTTTTTGTGTAGGGCTCTTGGAGTAAACTCTGTCGTTCGAACCTGTCTCTTCTCAGCTTTGCAATTCATGCATTGAAAGATAAGAATTGACCTCTCTTTCTACCTTCGCAATTAATGCATTGAAAAATGAAAATTTAAATACAAAACTATTGCGAATCTATCAAACATTAACTTATATTAATCTTTAGAAATGATAGAACAAAATTTAGGTACAATAATTTAGTTGCTATTTTTTAGATTTTCTCTTAAGATTCAGCTATGTAACTGCTTAACTAAAATATATACTTTCATCTTATGCAAAAAATTCACATTGCAGAATTTAAAAAAAAAAAACCTAAGGAACAATACTTAAGTATTGTACCAAAGTTTAACTCCAAATGATATTGGTGCAAACAAAATTTGGAGGGGAGTGGGGACCAATTGCTTCATGCTAAAAGGTCTGCATGCCCATCCACTAAGGTTATATATTATTTCACTGAAATTTATGGCCACCATGATTATTCCCCATGAAAGTGAATAAACCCCAAGCAGACGTGCCTTTCCATGTTCACCACCAAGCTCTTAGCCCACACATAAAATACATGGGATGAGACCAGGTGAATAAACCTTAACCTTATGATGGTCCCCCTAAATCATTTATGTTGCTTGGGACCTTTCAAATCTAAAACAATTCATTGATTGTTTGCACCCGTGGATCATTAATTCAAGTTACAGGTACAGATTTAGTTGAACTGTTGAACCAATATATTAATGATGATAGCAATGGAGACCAACTGAGCCTTAATATTGGGCTCCTTATCCTTTTGAAAAAATTTAGGCTTATAATGTGGGCTTTACTTAGAAAATGGCTCCTACTATCACCGCTACTTTATTAGTCAAAATTCTTATTCATTAATAGGTGAATATTCATTCAGCCAAAAAGTGAAATTTATATATTCAATAAGCCCATTTATTCATAGCGAGAGAATCAAATGTTAAAATTTTTTTTTTTTTTTTTTCAGTTTATTGTTCCAAAACTCTCAATAATTTAATTAACTTAAATTTTAAGTTTAGAAAAATCACCATAAGATTTTCTATGGATTATTAATTGAAAATGGGACATAACGATGTTAATCTTTTTAGGGAGAGCCCTTCATGGTTAATTACACTCTTTTTTTTTTTTCTTTTTCTTTTTTTAATAATTTGATAGCTTCAGTGGGAAGAAGATTTAAATCCTAGGTTTAAATACCATGTCCCTTTAATATGTTTTTTCTTTTAATAAAAAGTGACCATGTCCTTGTAAGATGTTTGCTAATGGTCTTATGGCCTATAGGCCTCCTTATGGGGGGTTAATTTAGGTTCAATCACTCTAACTTAGAGACTTAGAATATGCGTGTGTATCAGTGTATATACTTTTTTTTTATAGATAAAATCATTATATTATTGTGGCTTCAATAATAGTCCAAATTTGAGAAATTAAAATAAGGTTAAAATGTAGAGACAACCCCTCTAATGTCGACCTTTTTTTAGTTACAACCTTAGTTATTAATTATTTTAGTTGAACCATCTATACTAAATATTAATTTAATGGAACCCTTTTTAGTTCATATGTCGAACAAAATGTGTCACAAAACTTACAAATCAGTAAACACATGATACATGACTAAAGAAAAATATTGTACACATGTTTACCAATTTTTTATATTTTAAAAATTAATTATAAAATACAAACAAAATGTTTATTTTTATTTTCAGATAAAAAATTATTATTTTTCCCCTGAAGTCACATTTCATGTACTCATTAGTGTAAAAATAAAATAAAATAATGTAAATTGACATACTTTTACTGAAAATAATAAGGTTATAACGGATGGAAGGGATGTAACTAAACCAATCAATGAAACAACGATGTGCGAATTAAAATAATAAAAAACTGAGTGTGTGTGATTATAAGTCATATAGTTTCACTTTCCGTTCATAAATTTCAAGTGACATATTTCATATTTCTATTGATGATTGTCAAAGTTATAAATAGATGAAATGGATGTGATCTGATTTACAAGTTGTATTAAGAATATTTTTGCAGTCAAAGCCACCGAAGCACAATGTTCAAAATCTTAGGTTCAGATCTTCTAGGTTCTTATCCAAAAATGGAAGAGCATGCAGTCATCCACAAAGCCAATCAACTTATAGAAATTCTGATTAATAAAAAATTAAATCTTAAACAAATAGTAATTTCTTGTTTTCATAATAAAAAATTGGGCTTGATTAACGGCTACATTTTAGAGCATTTGTTTATGAACAATTTTATGAAAATTTTGATAGTATTTTTATGGAAAATAGAAAAAAAAAATTGTCAAAAAACTAGATTTTTTTTTTCTTTTCCCACAAAATTATAGTTCACTAACAAATACCCTTAGTACATCTATTAACAAAATCCTAAAAAAACTTGAGCATGAGAATGGGACTTAAACTTTTATTTTGACTTTGATTAGTTGGTAACCCAATTAAAGAAATAATTTGGTTTGGGTTCGGTGTCCAATTGCACTGGACCCATCAGGATCTTGACACATGTCATGATCTTAATGGGTCCAGTACAACTGGATTCTAGACTCAAATCTGACCGACTTAGAAATTGCAATATTTTTATGTATTCTATTTTGGGTCCAATAGAACTGGACTATGGACTCAAACTTAACCGACTTAAAAATTGCAATATTTTTATGTATACTATTTTGCTAAGGAAAAATAAACATCAAACTCATCATAAGAAAAGGCAGATGGGCAAGTTTAAAGAGCTTGATAACATTAAATTCTTATTTATAGCAAGTTAGGTATATGTATATTAATGACCATAATTCGCTTTCATGTAGAAGTAGCAGTATCAACCCCATTAAATACAACAGTTTGACAATTGTAGGTGAATGCTGTTTTCAGACATTTATTTATAGTACGAACATAAACAAAATTTCTATACGTCACAATCCCTTTCACAAGCTACCAGCGAGGTGAGTTAAGACCCCTCAAGGTATGAATGGCCAAGCTGTTGAAGCTTGAAGCACACGAAAAAAATAAAAATCAAACTGGGTTTGGATGAAAGTCTCAATCTGAGATATTAATGATCGAGTTTCCGTTTTCAGTTTGGACTCTGACATTTCCTAAGCCCTTAGGTGTTCCTTTTCTCTCTAAGTTTATTTGCTGTTCAGCGACAATTTTTGGATTTTTATTTATTGTCGGGAACGCGATCATTTAATTAGACCTGATAAAATTACACCCGAACGTGTTAACTTGTCCAAACTTGGAGGAGAAAATGTCACATAGTTTTTTTTTTTTTTTTTTTTTAAATGCCGATTAAGAGCCCCCCCAAAGTTGGTTGTACAACGGATTTATTGATTAATTATCAATTAATCCAATTATGTGATCACAATTCTAAATTTATAATTATATAAATATAAATCATAGTAAGGGTTTATTTGAGATCTGCTTATTTTACTGAAACTAAAATTTTTTTGTTGAAAGTATTATAAACAAAGGTAAAAGTTAGCTGAAATAGTATAGTGGAACTTATGAATAGTACCAAAAAATGCAGTGGGACCCATGAATAATAGCAAAAATAAGCTGAATAGTAAAATAAACTGGCAAAAATAAGTGGTGCCAAATTGACACTAAAGGAGCATTTGTGTAAGGCTTATTGCATTTGCGTTTTCCTAAGTTGCGTTTTTTGGCTGGTCCATGGCACTGTTCATGGACCAGCCAAGTGCAAATTACTGGTGAACAGTAAATTTGAGCAATAAAAAATATTTTGTTACAGTATTTTCAGCAATAAGTTTTCAGTTTTCAGCAAAATAAGCGATATCCAAACGCACACTAAGTCACCAAATCTATAAGAGCGAACTTATCAAGATCTCTTACTCTGATACCATATTAAATTACAGATTCTCCCAAAATCTTGCCCGATCCAACCTATTTGCCATACCAATCATAATAGATATTGTTAGGTTTTAAAAGTTTATAAAAATTGGCAAACCATGAGCACAAACTTGTCTAGATATAGATTCCTAAGTCTATAGGTTTGATTAGACAATGCTCAAAGTGTTACAAGTTAAAATACAAGAACATTCAAGCTGCAGAACAAAGAATTCAAAAACATGCCAAGTTCAACCAATCGAAACACGGATTCTGCAGATTTTAATTTCGGCCCAACAGCCTATTGACCCATTAAGTGATTAGGGTTTCAAATCTGTTTCAAATAGTATTTAAAAGAAACCCTAAGACACGTTTTGAGAGACTTTTAGAGGTGCACTTATGAGATCTAAAAGGTATTGTGCCTTCCTCTTTTAAAGTCAATATCGAAAATCAAACTTATACCATTAGAACCAATAGATCTGAAGTTGTTGCAACAAGATCAACAACTGCTGATGATCTAAACCTTTAAGGGTAGTCTTGGAGTCACAAACTGGAGAGTTTGTGTTGCTAAACCTTTGAGTGGGATCTCAAAGTCACAAACGTGGGTGTTTGTGCAAAGCAAATCCAAGAGAGAAGAGTCTGTGAATTCGGAGCTTGAACGTGGTCGTGTCATTAAGTTACTATTAGAGGTAACAATAGATTTAGGATTAAATCTTTTGTAAAAACTTCAACTCTCTATTAGTAGAATTTTTTTACCTTGATGATAGATAGGTCAAATCCTCCCCAAGAAACGGTTCGTTTCATTGGTTTTCCTGTGTGATCATATCTGTATGTTATTTACTTTTCCGTTGTTGTGCATGATATGATCTTTAACTGTTTAACCTAAATCTCATAATTAAACTAAGTAGCTACTTGGCTAATTCACTAGGTGTAAACAATCTGTTTTAAAGGGGTCTAAATAAACAAACATATATATTTCCTAACCTGAATTTTCAATTGTCATTTGCAAAAGTGTTCCTTCTAGTGCATGCATAAGCTATGATGCAAATCATCAAACTACTCGTTTTTTGTCAAAACAGAGAGTCAAATTATGGCATGGCACGCACCTACTGCCAATAAAACCTACTAAAACCTTGACTTAATTTGATTGTGGAAAGTGAAATCCAAACTTTGGAATTTTTCGCAGTCCTACAGATTAGTTCATGCATTACAAGCTCCCCGCTAATGTCAAAATAAAATATGAGAAACCAAATAAATATATTTTTTCTACCCAAAATGAAAAAGAAAAAAAAAAGTAAAGAGAGTTTTATATAAACAATAAATAAATAAAGTAAAAAGAAAACAGAAATAATGGCATCCTCTACCTTGAATACCATAATAACCCATTAACCCTAACGCATATTGAACAACACCCTAACAAAAATAAAACAAAATTAATGCTTTTGGTTTGAAAGGTTGTTGGAGTTTTTTGATAATTCAATGCCAACATAATGGGAAGGGGTACATAAGTTAAGGAGATTTAAACTCTAGTTCTCTTAATATAAGAGAACAAGTTAAGCTATTAAACTACAAGATTCTTAACAATAAATTACTAGAGTTAAACCTAAAAAAATAAATAATGGACTGAGTTTGTCAATTTTTAAGCATTTGTAAGACAATTGATAATAATTTAAATATTTTTCATGAAAAATAATGTCAAGTAGGGATGGTAAAAATTCTCTGCTTTACCCCACAAATGTTTTATCGAACCCAAAAAGGTGACAAGATTCGCCCCGAATATGTATGTTTTTGTTTAATATATATTTAATTTAACCTTTTTATATATATCCTCCTAGTTATAATTTAATTTAACAAAAATATATATTTAATTTAACTTTTTAATACATATTCTATATTAATATTCCCAAAACTCTCTCTCTCTCTCTCTCTCTCTCTCTCTCTCTCTCTCTCTCTCTCTCTCTCTCTCTCTCTCTCTCTTTTATTTTTGTTTCATCTCGAGCAAGCCACCTCATTAATTAGGGATGGCAAGATACTTCAAATCCTGCATGCATGTCCTGCTCCTTTTCGGCAAGGGTTTTCCCATCCTAATTAAAAAGGGAGTGGAGTAGGGACAGGGCACCCTTGATCCAACCTTGTGCCACACTGTTACCATTCCTAATCTATATATAATAATAATAATAATAATAATAATAATAATAGGTGAAGCTGAAAGAAACTTAAATTAAAATTTCAAATTGGAGTTTCAATTTTGCGCCATGTGTTCTAAATTATTTATTCTTAAAGAGTTTTATTTCTTAATTTTAGAATCATATGTGGGACCACAACATAAATATTCATCTAAGTGAGTTATTAAATACAAAAACCAAAGAGTCTAGAGTAAATGAATCATAAAAAAAAAAAAATGTGATTCACAATAAAAATAAAAATAAAAACATGGACAATTTACATTTTATAATTTTTTTTAAAGAGTTAGCAAAATATAAAAATGACTATCAATAATATTTAAATTACATATATGTGAATTATATTATATATCTTATTGTATATCTTTAAATGTATCCATACATATGCATGGGGTTACAAGCTAGTTTAAGGATAATGTTAGGAATACATAAAGTTTACTACAAGGAGTTTATAAACTTATATGTCTACCTTTAAACACAATAATTGAATAAACAAGACAAGACAACAAATTAAAGAATGAGACATTAGATAAATAAATGAATCAAATAACAAAATTATAGGATAACAAAAAAAATAATTGCTGTCTTCACCTATAGCTAGGTTCATAGGAAATTTCAATTAATCAAAGAACAAATGCATTAGAGCAAGAAAGATACAAAATAAATAAATATAAATGTACGAACTCTATCTAGTTTATAGAACATTAAGGGCACTTCAGGCTTTTTAACTGAGCAATATCACTCTTGGTCCTTTATCCAAAAAAAAAAATATATATATATATATATATATATCACTCTTGGTCCTATGACTGTCGGTTCTATATCAAGGAAGTCGATACCGTACCGTACCGGCCGTACCGGCCGGAATATTTCGTACCAGCAAGCATACCGGTACACAAACCCCCCTGTTTCGTACCGGAAAAAATACCGGGCGTACCGGCCATGTACCGGGCGTACCGGCCAATTTCGGGCAATACCGGCCGGTACCGGGCGTACCGGCCCGTACCGAAAAAAAGTTTTTTTTTTTTTTTTTTTTTAAGTTTTGTAATTTTTGAATTTTTGTTAGGGCAGAATGGTAACTTATTTGCATTAACTTATTAGTATTATTTGTTTTCTTAGTATGCAATGGTAACTTTTAAACTTTCTATATTTTATATTGTATTTTTTTTCTTCTTCTTTTAATTGATACTAAAGTCTAAAACTATGAATAATTAGTTCTGAATTGAGGAAATATTT
The DNA here is from genome assembly GCA_023736055.1 of Quercus glauca. Classification (NCBI taxonomy): domain Eukaryota; kingdom Viridiplantae; phylum Streptophyta; class Magnoliopsida; order Fagales; family Fagaceae; genus Quercus; species Quercus glauca. The sequence continues at coordinate 15,746,043 of CM043318.1, read as the reverse complement.
TATGATAAACTTTTATATTTATTATAATACACACACACACACACATACATACATACATACATACATACATACATATATATATATGTACGGACCAAGGTAGCAAGGGCCTATCTATTGCAATTGGGCCTTGAACTAACATGGAGGGCCATGGGCCTAACGCCCGGCTTCCCGGGCTGATGGCCTCAGTCCCATTTGTGAACAGACCCAGGCCCAAGCTTCATCCGAGAATCCAACCCATTCTGCCGGGCACACAACGTAACTGCTGGTAAGTCTGTCCGGATTTGTCTGCCGTGCACGAGCCAGCTTGCCCGGTCACATACTACTAGGATTGTTAGGGGTTATCTCGGGAATATCGCTGCCGTACATACCCGCTATAGTGGGAATCATTTCCAAAGCCACTCTCACCTAAACACCCACTAAACCCCTTCTCGATTGGACCTCTCAATCCATTACCCCTCAAGACAATCATGATCACCCCACTAACAATCCTCTATAAATATGAGATCGAAAGGAGAAACGAGGGTTGATGAAACAGAAGAGAAAAGTGATATAGAAGAAAGGAATGGTAGAAACATCTTAGAGAAGTAGTAAGGTGGTGCATGAATAGAAAGTATAGTCACTCCCATTAGGCCTCCTAGCTGTGAACGACTCATAGTAGGAATTGTTATCCCACCACACAAATAAGTTGTGAGGCCAGATTCGAGCAAGCCCACTGGGTTCTCTCGCAATTGTCTTCCACAATTGGCGCCGTCTGTGGGAATTGCCTACAAAGCTGTAGTTCAACTGAGGCTTGTGAGTGAGACTATGTCCGGAAGACATTCAGGGAGTGGAGACGAAAGTTTCTCGGTCGGGTCGTCCCGAGGATCATCCTGGCGTGAACGAAGGCAAAAGAGATAGGAAGACAGGGAACATGAACGGGAGAACGTGTCCGGTCTTGGGGAAGGGTCATACCAGACGCAGCGGACAATAACAGATGTCGCAGGACAGAGGCGGATAGATGAGAGGGACCAAGAAATAGAACGGTTGCGCAGGCGCGTGAGAGACTTTGAGCTCGAGGAAGATGACAGGCGAGCGAGGAGGGAGCGTGAGAATCGGGAAGGAAGGGCCGAACATTTGAGGGGTCACCGGGGGATGGGGTCCAGCCACTCAGGGTCTCATCGGCGAAGAGAGTGTTCGCGTTCGCATGAGTCCTATAACCGCCGAGAGAGATCACACTCACGGGGGCATGGTCATCGCCAAGGTCGCTCACGGTCACGTGATCATGCAGACCGGGGATCCGATTCCCCCGACGAGCATAGGCCGCATAACGCCGCCATGGATACACTAAGCCACGCCTTACGCAGGGTAGCCCAGTCCCCCTTCTCCGATGACATTGAAGAGGCTGCAATGCTGAGGAAGTTCCCGAGACCCCCATTTAATATCTATGATGGGAAAACAGACCCGGTCGAGCACGTCAGCCACTACATCCACATGATGTCCCTGCATTCTCATAATGATGCGCTGATGTGCAAGATGTTCCCTTCCAGCCTTGGCCCAACCGCTCTGAGGTGGTTTAACGGACTGCGGAAGAAATCCATACATTCTTTTGCCGAGCTAGTACAGGAATTTGGAATCCGGTTTGTAACCTGCAGCCGAGTGCCGCAACCAGTTGACGCCTTGTTATCAATGAGGATGGGGATGGGGGAGACCCTTCGTAACTACGCCAGCCGGTACTGGGAGCTCTACAACGAGATAGGTGGGGGAAATGAGAAAATAGCAGCAAGTACCTTCCGTATGGGCCTGCCGGAGGACTCCGAACTACGGGAATCACTTACGAAGAAGCCACCCGAGGACATGAGGCAGCTTATGAGGCGCATCGAAGAATATAAGCGCCTGGAGGACGATCGGATGCAGAACAAAGGTAAGGCCCCGTTAGCGAACCGTCCTCGGCAGGGAAATTTCCAGCAAAGACCTCGGAAGGAATGGAGGGTACAGGAGCCGCTTTGGCAGGCAGGGGAGGTAAACGCAGTATTCAAGGAGCCGGTGCACCAGATAGTTGAAAAAATCAAGAATGAGCCATATTTCAGGTGGCCAAACAAGATGGGCGGCGACCCATCCCGGCGGAACCAGAACTTGTACTGTAGTTACCATAGAGATAAGGGCCACACCACCGAGCAGTGCCGGGTACTGAAAGATCATCTGGGACAACTAGTACGGGCTGGACATCTAAAGGAGTACGTTGTAAATCCCGGAAGTCAACAGACCGGTCAACAAGGGCGGCAGAAGGGCGTCCAACAACCCCCACCAATCGGTGTAATTAAGATGATAATTTTGACTCCGGGGAGTGGGGCATCAGCAGGAAGAGGGGTGTTAACGGTTGCGCCCTCGGCGGAATCCCCGGGCACAGAACCAGTGAAGAAAAAGACGAAGTATCATTTGGAGGCTATCACCTTCGGACAAGCCGACTTAGAAGGGACGATACAGCCGCATGAGGACGCGTTAGTAATTACAGCTCGGATAAGCGGCTTCGATGTAAAAAGGGTGATGATAGATCAGGGCAGCGGAGCTGATGTAATGTATCCGGACTTGTTCAACGGTCTTGGTTTAAAAAAGCAGGACTTGAGGAGGTATGATACGCCGCTGGTTTCGTTCGACGGAAGAGTGGTAGTACCGGAAAGGCGGATCTCATTACCAGTAGTCGTGGGAGGAAAGGAGGTTAAGGTCGCCTTTATGGTAGTTAATTCCTTCTCACCATACACGGCAATTCTCGGAAGGCCGTGGATCCACGCAATGAAAGCCGTGCCGTCCACCTTGCATGTAAAGGTAAAGTTTCCCACCGAGCAGGGTATCGCCGTGGTGCGAGGGTGCCAGCAGATGGCCCAACAGTGCCTTGTAGCTGCGGCGAACTGGGAAGGCCAGCAGACTGGACTGGATGAGGAGGCCGAAGAGGCCCCATTATAGCAATTACCGCGCCCCCGGGAGAAGTCGGGGGATGCTTGCGCCGAGGAGTTGATAAAGGTCAGAATACTGCCAGACAAGGACAAGCACTTCCAGATAGGGGCCGGTCTGACAACCCACGAGAAGGTTGAACTGCTACTATTTCTTATTCGAAGCCTGGACGTATTTGCATGGAGTCCATACGAAGTGCCGGGGGTAGATCCTGGGTTCATCGTCCACAGGCTTAATGTGAACGCCTCATTTCCACCCAAAAAACAGAGACCGAGAAGAAAGGCCCAAGAACACGCCGAGGCTGTTAGGGCCGAGGTCCGTCGGTTGAAGGAAGCAGGTGCAATGAAGGAGATCTTTTTCCCAGAATGGCTGGCAAACACAGTGGTCGTGAAGAAGAAGAGCGGCAAATGGAGAGTCTGTGTGGACTTCACGGATCTGAACCGAGCATGCCCGAAGGACCCATTCCCTATGCCCAAGATTGACCAGTTGGTAGATGCTACGTACGGACATCCGAGAATGAGCTTCTTGGACGCCTTTCAAGGCTATCACCAGATTGCCCTGGCCGGCGAGGATCAGGAGAAAACTGCGTTCATATCTCCAGATGCCAATTACCACTACACCGTGATGCCGTTTGGCCTGAAAAATGCCGGGGCAACATACCAGCGGATGATGACAAGGATGTTTCGTGACAAGATTGGACGGACCGTGGAGGTGTATATTGACGATCTTGTAGTAAAGAGCAAGCAGCAAGCGCAGCACGTAGAGGATCTCCAAGGGGTGTTTGAGGTGGTACTGCAACATAGGCTACGCCTTAATGCAGAAAAATGCGCTTTCGGAGTGGGGGTTGGAAATTTTTTGGGATACTTGATCTCCAGCCGAGGAATAGAAGTGAACCCCGACCAAATTGTAGCCGTGCAGCGTCTTAATTCTCCGAGCAACCCAAAAGAGGTGCAGGTGTTGACCGGAATGTTGGCGGCCCTCAACCGGTTCATTTCTAGATTCTCGGATCGCTGCCGACCGTTCTATCAGCTACTTAAGAAATGGAAGGGGTTCCAGTGGGATGCCGAGTGTGAAAAAGCGTTTCCAGATTTGAAGGAGTACTTGACACACGCACCAGTACTGACCGCCCCAGAACCTGGAGAGGACTTGTTCATGTACCTCTCGGTGACAGACCACGCAGTGAGTGCCGTACTGCTAAGCGATCGTGGGGTACAACAGCCTGTGTATTACATCAGTAAGACTCTGGTTGATGCTGAGACCAGATACTTGCCCCTCGAGAAGCTGGTCTTGGCGCTAGTGCATGCCACAAGGAAGCTGCCGCAGTACTTCCAAGCCCACACCGTGTATGTACTGACCGAATATCCATTACAGTCGTTACTAAGACGATCTGACTTCACGGGGCGAATCGCAAAATGGGGGACCCGGCTCGGGGCTTTCGATGTACGTTATAAGCCGAGGACTGCCGTGAAAGGGCAGGTATTGGCTGACTTCGTGGCTGAATTTTCTCCTAGGGCCTCAGGTCAGATAGTCTGTCAGGTGAACTGTCACTTATGGAGGATATATGTGGACGGTGCTTCCAGCTCCACGGGGGCAGGTGCGGGGATAGTTGCAGTTGGACCCGGGGGGATCCGCCTGGAGCATTCTTTCAGATTCGGATTTAAGGCCTCCAATAATGAGGCAGAATATGAAGTCTTGATAGCCGGGCTGAGCGTAGCTTCAAGCTTGGGAGCCCGGGAGGTTGAGGTGTATTCGGATTCCCGGCTGGTTGTCAATCAGGTTCATGGTAGCTTTGAAGCTCGCGATCCCAGGATGAAGGCATATTTGGAACAAGTGAAGCAGATCATGGCTGGATTCGAAACGGCGAAGATCGTACAAGTAGCTCGGACCCACAACAGCCATGCTGACTCCCTCGCCACGCTAGCCTCATCCGTGGCCGAGGATATACCTCGGCTCATCAGAATAGAGCAAATCCCAGAGCCAAGCATCAAGCTATCCGGTAAACCTGCAATCGCGGCAATTGCTACGCAGGGACCTAGTTGGATGGACCCTATCGTTGAATTTCTGGCCGAAAATCGGGTCCCCCTCGATGAGAAGGAAGGAAATAAGATCCGAAGAATGGCTCCTCGCTTTTGGTTATCAGAGGACCGAGAGTTGTATCGAAGATCCTTCGGGGGACCATATCTTTTATGTTTACATCCGGGCAGGGTAAATGAACTTCTGGCAGAACTACATGAAGGGGTGTGCGGCAGCCACGTAGGGGGGCATTCGTTAGCCCACCGAGCTATGACGCAGGGATTTTGGTGGCCTCAAATGCAGAAGGATGCCGCCGAATATGTGCGTAAGTGTGAACGATGCCAGAAGCATGCTGCCCTGATCCATCAGCCTGCCGGCCATCTTAATCCAGTGACTAGTCCCTGGCCCTTCGCCCAATGGGGGCTAGATATACTTGGGCCATTTCCCCGGGCAACAGGCAACCGAAGGTTTGTTCTCGTAGCCGTTGATTACTTTACGAAGTGGGCGGAGGCCGAAGCCCTGGCCAATATCCGGGACGTGGACGTGAAGAAATTTGTGTGGAAGAACATTGTCACTAGATTCGGGGTTCCAAATTCCCTGGTATCAGACAATGGATTGCAGTTTGATAGCCGGGCATTCCGAGATTTCTGTACGGGTCTCGGCATTAAAAACAAGTATTCCACCCCGGCGTACCCTCAGGGCAATGGCCAAGCTGAAGTGGTCAACAAGGTGATTGTAAACGGTCTGAAGAGGAGGCTGGATAATGCGAAAGGAAATTGGGCCGAGGAACTACATAGCGTCCTGTGGGCCTACCGGACAACGCCCAGGAGGTCCACAGGAGTAACTCCCTTCTCACTCACCTACGGTGCCGAGGCTGTTATACCATCCGAGGTCAGCATATGCAGCACACGAGTGGCCAAGTACAACCCCAGTTCTAATAACGAAATATTGATTCAGCACTTAGACAAGCTAGAGGAACGACGCGAAGCTGCAACTATTCGGCTGGCCGAGTATCAACAGAAACTGGCCAGGAGATATGACCGAGGCGTGAGAATAAGGAGGTTTGACGCCGGGGACCTTGTCTTGAGAAGGGCTGTAGGGCATATGCGAGACCTCCGCGCCGGTAAGCTAGCACAAAACTGGGAAGGCCCGTATAGAGTTACAGCACTGGCCGGGGAGGGAGCGTATTATTTGGAGGAACTTGACGAGAGACCACTACCTCGGCCCTGGAATGTTCAAAACTTAAAGAGGTTCTATTATTAATAAATTATATGTTCGGTTTAAATTGTTGATTTGTATGCTAGTTTTGATGAAAACAATTGTTAGTACGAATCATCGGTAATGGGAGCCTTACAAATTTATCTAAGGACAGAAGCCTGACCCCCGGTTCGAATCCTATCGCCGGGCAGGTGGAAACCTTACAAATTTATCTAAGGACAGAAGCCTGACCCCCGGTTCGAATCCTATCGCCGGGCAGGTGGAAACCTTACAAATTTATCTAAGGACAGAAGCCTGACCCCCGGTTCGAATCCTATCGCCGGGCAGGTGGAAACCTTACAAATTTATCTAAGGACAGAAGCCTGACCCCCGGTTCGAATCCTATCGCCGGGCAAGTAGAAACCTTACAAATTTATCTAAGGACAGAAGCCTGACCCCCGGTTCGAATCCTATCGCCGGGCAGGTAGAAACCTTACAAATTTATCTAAGGGCAGGTGCCTGACCCTCGGTTCGAACCCTTTCACCGAGCAGGTAGAAACCTAATAAAATCTGGCGTGGGAACGAAAACTTGACCCTTGGTGTGAATCTCTTCACCGGGCAACTATCTGAGAACAAGACCCTGTCAGCGGTTCAAGTCCTTTTGCCGAGCAGGCAGATGCTTTAAAAAATTACTTCCACCATGCATATGGGCTGATAAATTATGCATAGTGCTCAGTCATGTTCCTTTAAAGCTGGGCAAGTTTGAGACCCCACACGGGGGCAATTCTAATATTCAAAAAACTGCATCCGAGCACGACACAATTATTAAGAAATTCATGCAAAAGCAATAGTAAAAGAAAGCCGAGCAATGAAATACTAAAAGTAATTTAGACAGATAACATAATTGTTCAAATACCAAAAACTGGGCAAGCAAAGATAAAAGGGAAAGTGTAAAAGGTTTAAACTGCCACAGCCCGGCAGCATAGGTCAAATAATAAAGCGATCTACTGTTTAAATCCGGTCTTCACTCGGTAATGTCTACGGGGGGGTCTCCGGTTCGCACTTCCTGCTGCTGGCCCTCGGGAGGGGGATTTGGGAACTCCACCTGTTCAACGAGAGGATCATCGGGGTTAGGGTTGCTGGAAGCCTCTGCACCGACCAGCTCCACGTGGGCATCTATCTGCTCCACTAGCTCCCTCAGGCTGTCCGTTTCTTCTTCGTCACCAAGGCCTGGGGGGCTTTGCGGTACTGGAGGGGCATCCAAGAAGGGGATCTTGCCGGGGTCTCTGAGAGGCGAATCGGCAGGTACCCCCAAAACCTGCAGGGCAGCAAACCAGCCGTCATGAAAGGACAGCCGCCTAGCCTCGTAGACAACCGGCTCCACCCCCTTCTCGACGTCCGCAAACCCTTCGTTATACCACTTTGTCCCGGCTTCCTCAAGCGCGGCACGAAGGTCGGCTACTTCCTCGGCAAGGGCAGCATTCCGGCTCTCCTCTTCCGCCAATTTCAACTCCGTCTCGTTCTATTTTGACTGCAGCTCCGCCGACCTCTCCTCCGCAAGCCTTCTCTCTTTCTCGGCAGTAGCAGCCCTCTTTTCAGCAGCCTCCGCAGCTTTAGCTTTGTCCTTCGCAGCCTTCACAGCTGTTTCCCTCCCCGTCTTCTCCCGGTCAGCATCCTGGGCTAGATCCTTCACCCGCTCGTTCAAAATGTGGGTCAGCTGGGCAGCCTGGATACATGCAGTTAGTATTGTATCATGTGCGGAAATCAAGTTAACAAAGGGAAAGGTATTAAATGATTACCGCGATGGTGTGCCACTGGAGCCTCTTCCCCATATAGTCGTCGTCTGCATCGGCGAAGGTGCTCACGTCCTCGGGTAGGAGTAAACCGTGAGCTAAGCACTGGGCAACGCGGCCCCCTTCACCCTTCTCCCACACTCGTATGGTCGCGTCCGCGGGGAGGGGTTTGCCGTCCAGCTCATATGTGGGCTGCCATCCCGGAATCTCCCGAGAGGATGACGCCACGCTCGCCCCAGCCTGCCCCTGAGGCTCCCGGATTGTGATGCCCTTGGACGGAGCCGCGGGAGTTTTTTGAATGGCTCCATGACCGGTGGAGGGTTGCTGTGTAGTCTTCTGTTTTTTCTTGGGGCGAACAGGTGGGGGGGGGGGAGTATGCACAGGAGGGGTTTGCACTAGCCCCTGTCGCGGCTGCTGCTGCGCGACTTGCTGAGTCCCGGGCAGGAATCGGCTGACAGTGAGAGTCCTGCGGGTGACCATCTCTCTAACACCCTGTTGAGCTTGGGATGAATTGCTCGACTCCGCAGCCGCCGGTTCGGGCTCTTGTTCGGGAAGCTCCTGATTCAGTTGCTCGGCAGGCTCTGCTTCCTCTTCTTGCTCGAGAGCCCTGTGTGCAAGTTCTCTGAGACGCCGAGAGGCTGCCTCGGCTGATGCGTCCCTTATAGGAGCAAGCTCGTCCGAGCAGGTGTATCGCCGGCCAAGGTCTCGAGCTTCGCCCACTGTGAGATTGGTCGGGAGGAAGTTGGCGTGACGAATGTCAATATAGGAGAGCAAGGGGCTGTCAACTATAAGGGCCTGACCGAACGGTTGCCAGGTAGTATAGACGGGCTCTACGCCGAGAATAAGATGAGACGCCCGAAGCTGACCGTCGCGATGCACAAAAATCTCTGAGCGGAGGACAAAATTGAGGTCCCGCACGTGGACTGTCCGGATATCTTGGGTGAACACCGAACCGTCTGCAACATAAAAAAGAAAGATTAGTATAACAGTTGGGTAGACAAGGAAACAAACAATAAACAGCCCTTGTAATGAAACCCACCCACTTCGCGCCGAACCAAGGGAGGGGGAACATCCCCGGAATACCAGTTGCCGCGCACCCGGACGAACTCCCCGGCGGAGTTTCTATTCGAGTCCGGCAGGCATGAAATCAACCGTATCCTCATATCTCTGACCTTTATGTAGTAATTAGTTTTCTTCTTCCCACACAAGCTGTACACGTGATTTACGTCGTGATGGTCCAGTTGTAGACCGAATATGTGGTTCAACCTACTTAGGCAACTCATTACCTGGTAAAAATTTGGGGCAAGTTGATCAGGGCATAGCCCGTAATACCTAAGGGCTCTATGTAAGAGAGGATCAATGGGGAACCTAACCCCACCCTCCAGTATTGACATGAGCGGAAAAAAAGCGGTGTTTGCTCCTCTGTGGAGTGCGATGTCACTTTCGTGGCAGTACGCCACATCCACGTCATCGGGGATTTGGTAATCACGCCTAAAAGTGATTAATGAATTCCTAGAATCTAAGAGGTGTGAATAACCCATCCTAAGTCCTAAAGTATTTGAAGGAAATGGAAAGAAATAAACTGAAGCAAAAGAAAGGGGAAGGGGACTTACTTTTGGCACTAAGAGGGAGGTTGATTCTGGGTGTTGCCGGGCAACTAGCGCTTTGAATGCTCGGCAGAGAGAAATTTCGGAATCTAAGGAAGTGAAAAATGAGAATGTGAGGCTGAGCAAGTCTTTTATAGGCACGAAAGAAGGATGCGCGACGGTTGAGGGTGCAATGATGAGGGCAGTTCGCAATTATGAAGCATAATGGGAGGAGACCTTTCAGAAACCAAGGGCGCTCACATGCCTCGGTCTACAAAACAGCAGATGGGTATGGCTGTTGAGGTCAGACGAAACGCACCTTTTAAGGAGAGCATTTATTGGACGTCTAGTCGCACACAGAAAGGCGCGCCTATTTATTCCCGAGCATGGTACCTTTCCTCCCCTACGGTCTCCCTCGATCCTTGCCCTTCTGACCGGGCAAGAATCCAGGGGGGGGCTAATGTACGGACCAAGGTAGCAAGGGCCTATCTACTGCAATTGGGCCTTGAACTAACATGGAGGGCCATGGGCCTAACGCCCGGCTTCCCGGGCTGATGGCCTCAGTCCCATTTGTGAACAGACCCAGGCCCAAGCTTCATCCGAGAATCCAACCCATTCTGCCAGGCACACAACGTAACTGCTGGTAAGTCTGTCCGGATTTGTCTGCCGTGCACGAGCCAGCTTGCCCGGTCACATACTACTAGGATTGTCAGGGGTTATCTCGGGAATATCGCTGCCGTACATACCCGCTATAGTGGGAATCATTTCCAAAGCCACTCTCACCTAAACACCCACTAAACCCCTTCTCGATTGGACCTCTCAATCCATTACCCCTCAAGACAATCATGATCACCCCACTAACAATCCTCTATAAATATGAGATCGAAAGGAGAAACGGGGGTTGATGAAACAGGAGAGAAAAGTGATATAGAAGAAAGGAATGGTAGAAACATCTTAGAGAAGTAGTAAGGTGGTGCATGAATAGAAAGTATAGTCACTCCCATTAGGCCTCCTAGCTGTGAACGACCCATAGTAGGAATTGTTATCCCACCACACAAATAAGTTGTGAGGCCAGATTCGAGCAAGCCCACTGGGTTCTCTCGCAATTGTCTTCCACAATATATATATATATATATATATAATAGCGGTAAACCCGAAACGGTACACCGGTATTGACCGGTATCCGAAATATATCGTACCGCTGGCCAAACCGGTACAGCCTCCGGTACGGTATTGACTCCCTTGTTCTATATATGTACCAAGGTTTTTTAAGGATTGAACCTCTATGTAGCTCATGAACTTATCATTAATTTACAACTTCAAAAATGATTTTCTAGGGCATTGGTTTGCATAGTCATGCATTAACAGCTTGTTTGGGAGGAGACAATGGAAATGAATGAAAATAATAACTTTAGAATATTCTTCATTCCTGTTATTTGATTGTTTTAATAGAGGGAATGGAAAATTTATTCCATTATTTGGGAGTTTAAGTGGAAGGGAATGGAATGAATATGATGAAATGCTCATTTCTCTCTATTCCTCCAAAATCTCAAATTTTCGTTCCCCAAAATTAGAAGGAATTGAAGAAAATAAAATTAGATTTAATGAAATTTTTACTAAAATTCTCAAAATACCCTTTATAATCAGCTCTTTATTTTAAAATAGAGATCTAATAGTAATATTACTATAAAATGATTTCATTCATTTCCCTCTATGTTACTTCCAAATAAGATTACTTACCTTCAATTTCTTTCGATTCCTCTATTTTAAAACATCTAAACAAGATTACTTAAATACATTCCATTAATTTCCCTTACTTAAATACATTACATTTATTTCCATTTCTTTATGATTATTTTGTTTCATTCCTTTTTGAACTCCCGAACAAAGGTTAATAGTCCAAACATAGTTTCATCATTGGAGTAATGTTGTAGAAACAACGATTTTTACAATATTTTTAGCAACAATTAATTTGACAAGGTTTTACATATTAATTCTCATATTAACCTACCACTAATATCATTTTTTTTACCTACTAATAATTTGTCAGCTGGCACTTGTAAAAATTTTTTGTACCTCAAGATTTATTGTTCATCCTTGTTTATGGCTTTTTTCCCCGATATAAATTTTAATTGGTCTTGTATATGGGTGAGTGACTTATTATTATTATTATTATTATTATTGTTATAAAAAAACAGATTTATATATGATAATTATTGTTTCACACTACTATATATGAAACTTTTCAAATAATGTCCACATTTTATATAACGTGTCCACATTTTACACATGATGTAAAAGTGTGTAAACACTGTTTAATGTGAAACAATCAAAAGACCCTTTCTTCTAAATAAATGTATAATTTCACAGAATATGTATGGCACACAATCTGTACTTTATCCATTTATTCTTTTATATATTGGTTCCAATTGGCAACGGCCTCAATATATATGCTATAAGCCTTTAAAACAGTTCATAATAACCTTTCCCTCAAAATAATAATAATAATAATAACCTTTCCCTCTCATACATTCACGTGCTCTTCATGAGTTTTCAAGTGTGCCATTTTCACCAAGCCGCCACAAAATGAGCACACAAAATGCATAAGACTATTTCATTTTGGGATTGGAATACACGAGAGTTTGTGATGAGTAATCCAATGAAGATGCTTTCATATCCATCACTTATTAGTTATTTTATTTTCATATCAACATGCATGGTCAGTACCTTTCTCAGCCACAAGAAAAGAAAGGGACAAAACAAAAAAAAAAAAGTAATTGCCTACAGAAGTTGACAGAGTGATGGTCCAGATAATGGTTGTGGCCTTTGTGATGACAAAATTAGTGTCGGTGTGAAGTTGTTGGCGTCATACTAGTGAATCAATCAAGCTTCAATTTCCAATGAATTTTACTTAAGTTGTTGGGTCCCTTTGTCTCTGTGTCTCCTTGTATTGCAAACATTATCTTATAAAAGAGGGTCACCCACAACTATGTGAGCTTTACAAGCGTGAATGTATGGATATATACTTTCTCCTTCCAAATCTTTCCCTTTCAAAAAAAAAAAAAAAACTATGTGAGCTTTACAAGCGTGAATGTATGGATATATACTTTCTCCTTATTGGGATACACAAATTACTTAGCTAAAAAAAAAATTAGCTTCAAAGTGAATATATGTATGGATGTTGGTAAAGAGTAAAGACAACTTTTCAAGATGATAAATGATTGTTGAATAATATCACTTTCAAAATAGGATGGATTTTGCAATTTATTATATTTCTAAGTAAATGTATTGATTTGATTTTTCTGATAACATATTTAGATTTGTGATTATTAATCTAAATCATGAAACAGATCCATTTTAAATTGTGAGATTTTTTTTAATCACATAGACCACCATCAATGTCACACTTATTATATTTACTAATCACAATAAGTCACTTTAATTATTATTAAAAAATGTAAAAAAAAAAATTTATGTCACTAGACTTGTTGAAAAGAATTTAAATTAAAAAATAAATAATATAAATGGTCCAACATAGAATAGTCAAGAATTTGGGGTAAAGCAAAGCACATGGCTTAAACCTAAATTCTATTCTAATTAATAAATGAAACACTAATTTGTTGGGGTCCTTGCATTTTTTAGTGTTGGTAACCTTTATGTGAAAGTATATATGTATATGCATATATTTATAATTTACACCCAATATTAGTTTTTAATATTTTTAACTAATAATATTGTTTTATAGAATATACTCTAATAGATTATTCTATAAAACAATATTATTAGTTCAACTTGACAATGCATAAATTAATTAGATGATTCACATAAGTAGCAACCTTGTAGAGAATATTATTATATCATGCAGATCATGTGCAAAAAAAAAGCTAACTTCCTCTCAAAATATCTCACACGTGCTTTTACTTTTCTTTTTTTTTTTTCTTTTTTTTATTATAAAAAATGCTTTTTTTTTTTTTTTGATACGTATAAAAAATGCTTTGTTCTTCCAGCCAAGCCCACAAAAAGTCACCAAGTACATGAATTGAGACCACATTATAAACTCAATGGTCCCATAATTCCACGCGTTTCATAAATGCTAGAGGTTTATTTAGTTGGACTTAGACCAAATTTAATGACGATGATGTTGACCCAACCCCTCACTATGGACCCCTTGACGTTTCTAGGCAATTAAATGCTAGCTAATAACTTAATGAGCCATGAAATCCATCGTGAATGAAATGACTCCAAGCTAGGTTATCTTCATTTCATAAAGCAATTCCCTATAAAAATAAAATAAAATGAAAAATATGCTGCTGTTAAAAGAGTTAATTATTTTTTTTCTCATAAAAAGTTTTTATAATTAGTTAATTAACGAATGCCCTTAAGGCATCAGTTAATATTTTCAAAATAAAATTCATAAAAAAATTTGCTATAAAAATAAAAAGAAGAAGTTAATAGGAAATATTTTTATAAATTTTTTATACAAAAAGAAAAAAGTAATTTATTTATTTTTTACAATTTTTTATATTTCTCATAAAAGTGATATCAAAACTTTCATAAAATGATCCATTAACAGATGCCTTATGGACACACATTAACCGAATTCTAAGTAAAATAAAACTCATTAAGCAATTCTATGAAAGGGTGAGTGAAAGAAAGTTGCAAATAGAATGCCTATATTTTTCCCTTCCAAATGTTTCTCAAAAAAATAACAATAATAACAAATCTTTCCCTTCCATTTTCTTTTAAATTAAAAAAAAAAGTTTATTTCGCGGTTAGCATTTAACTTTTTACAACAAAAAAAAAAAAAAAAAAGCTACTTAGTGTAAAATGTGACTCCTACTATAATTTTAATTCCATGAAAAATAAAAATGTTAACTATGACATGCATTTCTTCGTTTCAAAGCAAAAGGGAGATTATTCTGGTAATTGGGTGCCAACTCTGGTGTGTTATTGTTAAGTTGTTGCACTGCATAAAATACAGGACAAAGTCCTTTTCATTAGTTAAAAACGTTGTTTGGCTCTTTGTTATGTTGAACGTGAAACTTGGAAGCTTGTAGTTTTTGGTGTCAAAATTTAACTTAGTAATTTTTTTTTTTTGAAGGAATATTTTTTTTTATATATATATGATAAAAAAAAAATGTCTCAATACTAATAGTTGGTAGTAGTTTGTAGGTACTGATAATATTTTATGTCCTCAATTAAGACATTTGAAATCCCCAAGACCGCACAAAAATGAAAAATTGGCACAAAAAGCTCATATTTAATGCATTTCATTGGATGAATGGAATTATATTTTAATGACATTGACAAAACCAGGCTAATTACACTTCTCTGGTTCATTAAAATTTTCTCCAACCACCGTGCATCCTTACAGCGCGATAGTCACTCCACAAGTATAAGTGTTTGTGGAGTGTGGAGTGTGGAGGGGACAAGGGTCAGGGTTCAAATCTCTAAAATGGAGTTTCGCACACATATATACACACTTAGATTAGTGTAAAGTAGAATTTCTATCTTATATCAATAAAAAAAAAAAAAATCAAAATTCTCTCCATGACAAAAATTGTATTTATCTTCGCTTATTACTCTATTTAGTATTAGGAAAATGCTGAGGTTAATTTTAACTCTAAAAGATTTACATACCGATGTAACAATTAAAATAGTTGGTGTCACTTTGATAACATAACTTTTTCTATATTTGATAGTTAGGGTGTGGAGATTTGAACCTTGAAGATTTCCGTTATAAAAACCAGAAAGTAATAGTCAATTAAACTACAAGGCTCTAGGCCTAACGTCAATATTAGTATATAATTAATGTATATTTGATAATTAAAATTAAGAGTGCCACTTTCTTATTTGATAATTGATTAGTTTCCTTATGACTATAGGAACATACTGTTTTTATTTTCACCTTTTAGTAATAATATATGATTTTTTTTTTCTTTTTTGTTTGATAAGATAATATATGATAATTGGCATTAATAAGAGTACGTTTTTCGATTTTATTCCCAGTCCCACTGGGTCCTAACTCTTAAGGGTACTTCCTTACTTTTGCATGAAATAATGCATCTCTCATTATGAGGAGGGAAGAGAGTATTTATTTCCACAAACATTTATGAGGCAAGAAAGTAAACTTCGTGAATTTTTAATTCACTTGCTAGTACCAAACCCAAAATACTTGACATGGTCCAAGCATATATCCAAAAAGTTACAGATTTCTAGTCTCTGCTTTGAACTGAAATCTGTCAAGCAACTATTCCATACCACCAAAACAATGATGTCCAAGTTATATGAAGATGCCATTTTAATATTGATTGTGCAACAGAATTTATAAATCAAATGAAAAGATAAGCTATAAATTAGCTCCACAGTGCATCATTGTGCAATGTGTTTGGTACAAGCACAGATGTAATGATGCAATGTGCTGACATTCTTTGTTTATTTATTTTATATTCATGTGTTTGTTTAGAAGTCAACTTTTGGTCCCTTTAATTGGTTCACCTAAACTGCAAGTTTGAAAAAACTAAAATTTAAAGTTGAATTTTTAAAGATTTGGTCTTTTCATCCCTTCTACTACCCAAAGGCTAGTAATGGATGACCAATAATTTTAAAAGATATAATATTTTGTACTCTTTTTTATATATATAATTATTGATATATTATTATTAGAGTGATATCATTTTCACCTGTACTACTAACATCATTTTTATTATGCTTCAATCTCAGTAAGTTAAGTCTAACAATTTTAACAATTTAAAAAAAAATTATGAAAAATAATTTTTCCTAAAATTATTGATGGTTGAAAATACACATTCATAGGAGAGTAGTAGAAAGTGGTGTTTAGCTCTGAAAAGTGACATGATTCATAAACTTGATGAGGATTATTGGCCTTCTACAACTTCTCTGTTTTGTTGAAAACAGAGAAGGCTCATTTTGGAAGAGTAGATGAAGACCCCTGTTTTGTTGTTACTAATGCTTTTGCATGGAAAAAGAGGGTAATGATTATCACCTAACCTCATATGATTTCAGTTAAATCATGCTATTTATTGGCAAGTTAGGAACTTGTTTAATTAGGATCAAAAGGTTTTGTTATGGTTATTAAAATATTAAAAGCTGAATTGGTGTACTAAAATGTTCAGTTTGTCCAATAGCTACACTGACATCAAATTATCATACCTTTTGGAACACTAAATCAAAAAGTACTCTAAAACTGAGTGCCCAAATCAGGAAATTTTCCTTAGGGGACCATCTAAAAGTTTGGTAATTAAGGGTTTTTTTAATAATAAAAAAAAATTTATATGTGTACACTATGTTCCTAGTAGTATCATAGTATGTATATTGTATAGTAATATAAAATATTTCAAAAAAAAATTACTACTCCTATAAAACGATTTGTAACAACTCTAAAAATATAACAAATTTCACAACTTTTTTTGTAATTTGTTGAGCTGCCACAATGTGATTAGTATGACAGATTTCATATGGGATCACCACCTAAGTAAGTGTGGAAAAATGTATTAAAATTTGTTGTGGCATTAATTGTTTGAAAATGTAAATTAAGTACTTCAAAACCTTATCTCAAAAAAAAAGTACTTCATAACCTAATATGTGTACTATTTTCAAAGAGCATATTTATTCGAGATTTTATAAATATATTGTTGGTTCCTAAAGTTTAGCCCATAAAATATTTTAGACCCTAAACTTTAAAGTGATTACTTTTAGTCCCTTAATGTGGCCAAACTAAAATTGACACATCGTCACATCATCTAGACTAAAAGTGATCACTTAAGTTTCTTAGGGACTCAAATTGATTACTTTAAATTTCAAAAACTTAAATCACTCATTGTCTAACCTTCAGGAACCAATAATATATTTTGTCCTCTATTAAACTTGACGATTTGTTCCAATTTTTTTTTTTAACTTTTTTTTTTTTTTACCTACCTTTAGCTAACTATCATTAAGCATTAGATGAGTACAAAAATATATGATAATACAAAAGCTAAGCATTTTTATTTAAATTACAAGCCAAAAAGTGTAACCATGGTTCTCAGAACCGGACCGGACCGGGAGGTCGGACCGTGAGAACCGGGAACCGTAATGAAAACCGGTTTTTTAAGCCTAAAGAACCGGATTTTTTGTTAATTCCGTGAACCGCCAAAACCGGGGTTGGACCGCACGAACCGGTGAGAACCGTGAGGTCCAACCCCTTAGCAATTTTTTTTTTTTTTTTTTATAAAAACAACTTAATACAATTTTATTCTACTTAAATAAATTATCCATCTCTTACAAGGAATAAAAAAAAAATTGTAATTAAAATCCTTCAAAGATATTTAACATTACTTCAAAAATTAATCATAAATTTTAATGTTTTTATGGTTATTATTTTATTTTGTTAACTTTCTTATTTAATTATTAATTATATGCTTGAAAATCATTAAATTTCCCTTACACATATAAATATATTAGTCAATTTTGCTAGTTTTATAAATTTAATATCTATATTTAGGCTTTAATTAATTATTAAATTAATTATGACGTCATCACGGTTCGACCCCGGTTCGACCTTGGTTCGACCTCAAAAACCTTGAACCTCTCCCTTTTACGGTTCAATGAACGGTCCAGGTCTGAAAACCTTGAGTGTAACTACTAAAGCCCTTCTTTGTGTTATCCAAAAAAAAAAAAAAAAGCCCTTCTTTGTGTTCCAATTATTGTTTGAGATATTTGTTAGAATAACTACATGTTGATTCTAATTTTATGAGTGTCCAAATAATTTAAAGAATTATTATATACAACATATGACTAATGAGATTGTATTTCTATTTAAATGATTATAAATAGCCTTAGGCTTTGGAATCTCATAAGCTTAACTGCTTTGTCCAAGCATATGTATAACCATACATATTGTTTGATTCGACCAACTTTAAACCTATATCTATAAACAAACTCTAACCAACAACTGAGGACGAAACTCGTTGGAAACCTCCAAAGCTGCTGGAGTTGGGGTTTTGATTCGAGATAGTGAGGGTCGAGTAGTGGCAGCACTAAGTAAGAAATTACCAATCTCATTGGGCCCCCTTGAGACAGAAGCCGAAGCATTGAAGGAGGGTGTGCAATTTGCCTAGGACGCTGGTATCCAAGATATTGTTCTCGAATGTGACTCAAAGATTGTATCGAAGGCAGTGGGGGGATTTAGTGACCCACCTGTGTCGATCAGCAACATCATTGATGGGATCCAGGTTAAAATGCAAGATTTTAGGAGGTTTGAAGTCTCTCATATAAAGCATTAGGGCTGTCACCTTGCTCATCTTTTGGCTCGTTATCCTAAAAATATTTTAGGATATGTAGCTTAAATAGAAGAAAACCTTATTATGATTGAATTCGCATTGATTCAAGATGTAATGTTTTTATTTTCACCTTATTAAAAGCACGCATTTCTCATTAAAAAAAAAAAACTCTAACCAAAATCTATTATCAATGATAAGGAATTAAGGATCACTCTCAATAATACTTCACACACCGAACTCACACTCGCACAAACAACACAAACTCTGCAAATAAAAACTCACAACTCCAATTTATTTATATTATTGTGCACGAATAGTTAATATTCTTTATAAGATAATCAAATATTTAAAAATCTCTATACTTTCAATCAAATAATCCTCTTGCTCTCCATGTGTGGGTGCAAAAAACAATATGATAGGTAGCCAATATAATGTTGACTTAGGTATTCAATATTTTAATCTAATGCCATTCTTTTAAAAATGGGTAAATTGCATTGACATTCTTTAAGGTGTTTCTCCCCCAAAAAAAAAAATGAAAATCACTCCCTAAATTAAAGGTTTTTTTTTTTTTTTTCATTATTACACTTGCTCTCCCTTTAGTTTGGAAAAAGATACTCACCTCCCTTAAAATGAAAATTATTTACACCAAGCTCTCCTAGATTACTAATAGAAAAGGTTTTCAAAATTCTTAAACTTTCTATTCTACACTCCACTTAAACTATCATCCACACCCCCTCTAATAGAAATTTGATGATTTTTTAAAGCCTTTTATTTAGGGAGGGGATGATTTTAATTTTTTTTTCTTTTTTTTCAATATCATCCAAGGAAGGTCAATGTAAATAGTTTGCAATTCAGGGAAGGTGAATGTAACACCATAAAATTTTAGGAGAGGTCAATGTAATTTTTCCCATATAAAAATAATAATAATAATGAGACTATTGATCTAACAATAATTTTCTTATGCGCCTTTTATATGTATTGGATACATTAGATATCATTAGTTTCTTACCATATGCACATATTTTTTTATGACTTAGAGTATTCTCTTTGTAGCTTCTAAAAAAAAAGTATTCTCTTTGTATGTTTTTTTTTATAGGAAACTCTTCAATAGGGTTTAAGTAACCCCATAAATATTTAATCACTAGTCACTACTAACCATTGTTTAGACTAGCGAAGCCAAATATCATTTGGACTAGTTTTCGTCAACCATTGTCTCATCATCTTTCATAACCACTTCTTTTAAGGTAGGGCACTTTCCTACTTTGTTTTTCATGTAGACTCTGAATTTGGGTTTGTATGTTCTCATTTAAGGCTCCCAAATCCTACTAATTGGTGCATCACTCATGTGCTATGTTGATATTCCTCAGACCACCAATGTAGCCATCCTTCGACCATAGTAGCCACTCATTTTCTCTTACTAAATCTTTTTTTTTTTAATAACAGATACCACCTCCTTGATCTAGACGGATTATGTTTCTCTTGATAAAAAGTGTTAGGGTCATATTTTATATGTAATTGGCTAATCCTTTGAGGCTCCCAAATCCTACTAATTTGGGTTTGTATGTTCTCATTTGAGGCTCCCAAATCCTACTAATTGGTGCATCACTCATGTGCTATGTTGATATTCCTCAAACCACCAATGTAGCCATCCTTAGACCATAGTAGCCACTCATTTTCTCTTACTAAATCTTTTTTTTTTTTTTAATAACAGATACCACCTCCTTGATCTAGACGGATTATGTTTCTCTTGATAAAAAGTGTTAGGGTCATATTTTATATGTAATTGGCTAATCCTTTGACAAAACGCAGTTTACTTGTATTTGGGTAGATCTAAGTTGGGTTTAATACATCAAAAAATATGTTGTTCAAACATATCAAGTATTAGTATTAAAGACATGAAAATTGATCCAAAAAACAAGTGAACAAAAGCTGTTTTATTAAAGCTCGATAGATAGCTATTATTGAGACGAAATGGGAAGCTCGACACATAGCTCAACATAAGCTCAATCTATCGAAAATTACAATTTCAGAATTTCTAGATCTGAAATTTGGCCTATGTTGATGTATTTGTTTAAGGTTTCTTTTCTCACAACCTAGACATATACAAGGCTTATTTTCAAGAGCCGTCAGACGAATATAGAGACCAAGAATTTAATTTTTTCCGTGAGAAGTTACTGCGTTTGTACACCATAGGATTTTGTAACCAAGTGCTTCTCGATTTTTATTGTTGATGAAATGAAGAACTTTGCAACCAACAACAATCATTCAAGTTGCTGAAGTTAGTCACGTACTGAAATTCGTGCAAAGGAATTAGTCACATATTAGAGATTTATGCATCAAAGAAAAAAAGGCTACTGCAAGATCAAGTCCAATTGGGTATTGGAGCGAAGGTTCAATTGTAGGTTGGTATTTGGGAATAGGCCAGGGTAGTGGTAAGATTCCTCATACTTGTAACCGCTTGATTATTGATTAGTAAATTCTTAGAAGTGGTAATCTTAAATTCACCCGATGGGGTTTTACTTTGCGAGAGGTTTTTCCCATTTGTCAATAAATAACTGTGTTAATTTATTTTTCGCTGCATTTTAGTTTATTTGGTGATTTGTTGGTGTTTCCATGATTTGTATGTAATTTGACCAAATTAATTAACTTGAATAATTGAATTAATTAATTGAGGTCAAATTATCTTAACCCAACAAGAAAAAAAGTGAATCCGTTCGTTAAAAAGAAGAGGGGGGAGGGGGGTGGGGGGCGGAAATTGCAGATCAATTTTGATGACAGTTGCTGTCAATGGGTTTTTAAATGCTCAATAAATTTCAATAATTCACTGCCAATTTTACGTGCATTCCAGGAAAGCTACAAGTCGTTACTATTGTACAATAAACATAATTGTGGTTGCTTAAAAATTGGACAAAATCATGAAAGTTAATTTATTAGACATTGCTGGTTTCTCAAACGTCCTTATACTTCTACTTCATGCAAGTCTTCGTCGAAAGAAAGAAAATTATTATGGTACATTTCAATTCCAAAATTCCCAATACATTTCCCTAACCTTGAGATTTCTCATACATGTCTCCAATCTCAATGCTTCTCTGCAAATTATTTTTGAACTTTGTGTATAGATCCTTCCGTGACTTCCAAGAAATGTGAAGCCAATTGCTTTTATAGTTCACCAACCCGAAGAAAATGAAAGATTTTTTTCAGCTTCTTTGTTTAAAATATTTTTTAGTTCCCTTAAATTTAGGTTTGTAATCAATGTTGTCCTTAAAATTCTGAAGTTTATATTCGTTATCGATTTTTTTTTTCTTTAGATAATTCAATAATTACAAACTTAGAACCTAAAAAGAGGGACTCAAACTTGAATGTTTCCATTAAAAACAATATGGGTATGTTTGGTAGATTATAATAGATACTGTAATATAATAGTTATTTGGGTAAACTACGTTTTTGATCCCTATCTTATATATCATATTTAAATTTAATCCTTAACCTTTCAATTGTGTTAATTTGGTCTCTAACTTTTCAGTACCGTGTCAATTTAGTCCCTACTATTATCTTTTGGATGAAAATTGATAACGTGTCTAATAGCCAAAATAAAAAAACTAGCTTCCGTTGATTTGAGAATAACTAAAATTTTATTTTGGCCGTTTGCCATGTCAGCAATTTTCATCTAAAATATAACAGTAAGGACTAAATCGATACGACACTGAAAGGTTAGAGACCAAATTGATACAATTGAAAAGTTATGGATCAAATTGAAATATGTTGTAAAAGATAAGGACCAAATAAGTAGTTTACCCTAGTTATTTTTATGGTCTAGCTATTCAGTAATTTGCTTGAGTTTTTATTACAGTGAATAGTCATTCCTTAAAAGGGTTGTAATAGTTATTCTTTAAAATAAAGAATAATTATTCACCTCTAAAAGGGTTGTAATAGTTATTTTTTAGTACGTGTATTAATTTTTAAAAGTTAATATATTTCCAAATAAACAAACTTTCTATATGCACATAACAATTATGAAAATAAAAAATCATAAAACAATAACCAATCTTTCTTTCAAATTTTTTTTTAAAAAAAGTAATGCTACAGTCACAAACTATTTTATAATATTTTTACAAACTATTGATGTAGTAAATTCTTATTAGTTCTAATATGGGTCCACCACTAACATCACATTTATGTTTATTAGTGATTATTTGAAAATTACTAAAGCTGGATCAACAGTTTGTAAAAATGTTGTAAAATAATTTGTGTCTATAGCATTACTCTTTAAAAAATATTATTTTTTAAGAAATATAATTATATAAGTAAGATATTTCCTAAAGTATATTTTAAATTTGATTTAAAATGCTTTCATTCCACTGTCTTTAGGATTCTATTATTGTGTTATCACCAAACAAATGAATAGTGATAAGTATTACATTACAGCATCTTGTATTCCTTGTAATACCTATTTCTATTCGTATATAATTACCGTTACAGTCTACCAAATATGCTCTAAGAGGTATAAATCGATTAAGTTACAAGACTTTTGATATTTGTTATAATTAAGTAATTTTTAGGTACTCCCGAAGTATAGTGAATTGTGCTCCCCTCTTCTCACATTTATGGTAAAATCCACTTATTAAATTCATAATATGGTTTACCATAAATGTAAGAGAAGAGAGTATCATTTCGCTATACTTTGAGAATGCCCCGTTTGGATTGAAGGGGGAGAGAAGGAGAATTGAGGGGAGTAGAATAAAGTTGATTCAAAATAGGCTAATTTTTTATCAAATCTACTCTATTCTACTCTTCTTCCCTCCAAACAGACGTATTCTCTCCGTTATAGATCTAATCCATCCCTCCAAATCCATACACATTGATATATTAGATGTGACATGGAATACGTGTAAGCTGAAACTTTAGTGAAAATTCTTCTCAAATTTTCTTTGTATTTTACCTTTTTTTCTCTTAAAAATCTCTACTAAAATAATGCCTGCTTTCAACTCTTTATTTTTTTTTTTAAAGGAAAAACCTGCTTTCAACTCAAATACATGTCATATGGCATTTAGTAGGGGCAAAGTCTATGGATTTGTACATAATAATTACATTAACAATAAATGCAAACCTCATAGACGTAATTGACCAAATTTGAGTTTGGAATGAAATTGACAGATTACCCAAACTTTCTACAGTAGTCTAAATTATATCTTAATATTTTTTTTAATAGCTCAAATTAATTAATTATAGAAAGGGAACAGGTTTATGATAAGATTTGGAGTTTTGATTGTGAGTCATTGGTCGGCCAACCAGATGCTACAATTGTTGAAATTTGTTCCAAAGAAAAATAAATAAACATTAAACTCTTATGAGAAGTTAGGTGGGCAATTTAAAAGACTATGATGAAATTAAATTTTCATTTATTGTGTGTTAGGTATATTAATTAATTGGTCTAGTAAATGGCCATAATTAGCTTCATGCAGCACCTATATTAAAACACATCAGTTTGACAAAGTGTAGGTGAATGCTCTTTTCAAACATTTATAGGACACAATCACACAACCATAATTTTTGTACAACTTTTTCTTTTCTTTTCTAAATCTTTTTCTTTTTCTTTTTCTAAGCAACCATAATTTTGTACATCACCATCCTGAGTTCCCACTTTTTTAATCTATATCAAGAACCCATAAAAAAAATAAATAAATAAAGCACTACTAGGCCTCTAATGCAGAGGATGGCCCAAACATGGAAGCAATTAACAAATAAAAGAAAATTATTGTTTTATAATAAAATTAAAAAAATAAATAAATAAAAGAAGAGCATGGATACAAGTCACTCTCCAGATAAAAAGCTTTCCCTTGTTAGGAACGAGTGTGTAGTATCTCTATAGGGATTCTTTATTTTAGGTTGGTCTGTTTCTACGAAAATTATTGTTGTAATACAACCTCATCTTACAACTTATAATAGTCAAATGAAAGAAACCTATTTATTGTGACAATAACTCTACAAGAGCCGGAAAATTATTAAGTACTTCTAGAGTACCATAAATGTGTAGTCTCTTCTCTCACATGAATGATGAGTCCTACCATAAATTTAATTATTGGGACCCACCATTCATGTGAGAGGAAGGAGTACGCATTTATAGTACTTCAAGAGTACACAATAATTGCCCTCACATTCATACCCATACATGAATTCCTTGTCCTTGCACTCAAATTAGCAAAGTTTCTCTATATAACTTTTTATAAGAGCACTACGTGTTTTTATGACCAAGTGATGAGTTATGGGTTCAAGTTTGAGAATAAGTTTTATCAAAATTGAGGATAAGACTGCTTATCAATCACGTCTAAGCGATGAGTTATGCACTGAATACAAATTTAAAACCGGCTTAAATCTATAGTTAGGGAACCCAAAATGTGTTAAGTGATATAGTGACTAAAGAGTTTCGTGTGCAATTTGGCATGCCAAGCTCTCTTTAGCTACTGCCCACCAAACCAATAAAACACCATTGACTAAATTGTAAAAAATGTGTTTCAAAACTCTAGGAATTTGTGGTAGCCAAAGGAGATGGCGTAATTCCTAGGTCAACATCATGTCAAGACTCAAATAAGAGAAAAAAAAATTTGGGTACAATTAAAAACAGAGATAAAAGATTGAAAGTCTTAAGCATTTTTCATCTGTGTAATTACTAGTGTTTAACTGGTTCAATTTTACTTTTGTTATCTGGATACTTGACTTAACTTCAAAGTTCAAACCACTTTTGGTGAAGGGTTGAAATTGAATACACATAATTCTAACACATACATGATACAAGTCATTTCAGGTATGGGAAATTTAGCCAAAAAAGAGGTAATGGGAAACTATCAAAAATGGTCCAGCCATGTAGGTAAATGATCTCTACTGGCTGTTGCAACTGTTACAATCCTTGTGAACAAAGGGCATTAACTCCACCTTAGTACCCCCAAATTACAATGAATTGAATATTCCTTTTATTGTTGCAGTGTGCAGATTCAGAGGACTTCACTTTGTTCTTTACAATCAAGTACCATTAATCCATTTACAATTCTAAAAGTCTTTGTTCTTTACAATCAAGTACCATTAATCCATTTACAATTCTAAAAGTCTTTGTTCTTTACAATCAAGTACCAGCACATTCTTTGCACATTATCACTTTCTAATTAGGAGTTGAATTTTATATACAGAACAAAATGATTTCTGCTATCTAAATAGAATTTTTATAATTTATGAAACATCCATAACATAAGCTGAAATAACTAGTACAAACTTTACTTTTAATATTACCAAAAGAAATCCACCTTTAATTACACTTCTGGAGAAACAAATAAAAGATTTTTCTTGCGTCCTACGCTCCAATATGTTGGACATGACACAGACACGTCATGTATCCAACATTAGACATGCATTGTTATCGTATTCTATCCAATGCACCGAAGCAAAGGATGGAAGCCTTACTAGCAATAGATATTTCACATTGAAATTGATTGATATTCATCAAGATCACCAAATCCATATTTGAAGATGCACATTTCCCACTTCTTAAAGGCCTGTTTGTTACCGTTGTTTAAACAATAATTTTCAATATTTAAACAACATTACACGTATTTTCACACTTTTCACCCACGCTTATTTCCAAAAAATACAAACAACATTACTAAAATAACATTACCAAATTCACCCAAGTGCAACAAATTTTTAAAAGCAGAATAGAGCTACTTTAATTTCTTTATACGAAAAAAAAAAAAAAAGGGAATGACACAGTTAAAATATAAAGGACGAAAATATGATAAAAAATTCTGAATGAATCAAACTTTTATCAACTATACTAATACCAGCACCATCCCTTTATGATGTACATATATTCTTCTTTTACTAACAAATCTATTTCTCCACCCCTAATCTCATCTATCATCTACAATATTAAAAATAGTGGATATAAGCCATAATCATAGTATTCTTTAATCATTCAGATTGATATGTTAAGATCAATTCTAGGTTTCTTCATCAGCGGTAACGGGACAACAGAACTGCACCTAGGACATTTTGGATTATTTTTCGTTATCAATACATAAGATAAGCAACCAGGACACCCTGCTGCCATTGGTGATGATAATAATTTATCTTCAAAATCTTCTTCTTGGGTTTCTCTAATCGAAGATGATGACGATGAATATGAAGGCGACGATGATGATTTCCCAAATGATGCTCTCTTCTTCAGTGGTTCTTTCTCTGCCCTTTCGAGTGCTGATTTCACCTTATCAAGAGTGCATACGCTTTGATAATTATTCGATGACGATGATGTTGAGACCAACTTTAAATCCAGGGGAGTTTCATCAAAAAGATTTAAAGTGATTTTCGAGGGTGATGGAGGAAAATTTAAATCCTGAAGTCTTGGAACTGTTGAATTGATTTGGTGCTTGTTGTCTGAGATTGAAGGTGAATTTGGGGTGTTACATCTTTGTAGGTAGACTTTCCCTGACTGCAACCATTGCAAAAGCACACAAATTCACCATTAGCATAACATACTCCTCCTACTTAGAATTATTTATGTTATTAAACAAAAATCTAATTACTCCTTTCAAGAGAATTCCATGGTATATACACTTTTTTAAAAATGTACCATATATATCTAATCTTAATAGTTTTCTATAGAGTATTGCCTTATATTTTTTTACTACGTCTTTTTTTTTTTTTTCAAAGTCTACTAATAGTAATTCGTTAAGATTAAAGTAGGTACGATATATTAAAAAAGAAAGTTTGTATCATAGAATGATCCCTCATCCCAAGGTCAAAAACACTAGTAATTAGTAAATCATAAGTTTCCAATTTTTTTATTCCCATATTCCTAGACATTAATGATAGATTACTCTAATAAAAGATAAGAATTTATTAGATGGAGAGATTCAAGGGAAATAGAAAAGGGTATTAATGATGATATAAAAGAAACTGTTAATAGGATATAGAGTGGGATCGGAAGTGGTAAACATTGAAGAGCCACAATGAATAAATGGAAAATAAACATCTTCATGCTCTTAATTACTCCAATCCTCTAATATTGAAAAACCTTTAAATTCATTTAATGAGAGCAATAAAGGCCAAGAAATTAAGCAAATTATTACATGGGCCAAATATAAAAATGAATTATAACCTGGAAATTAAAAGGTTTGGGGTTGCAAACTAAGAAAATATGTTGTACAATTTCTGAGAGCAATTGTGATGGAATGAGTTAATTTGGGTTGTCAATATTGCTCCAAAAAATAAAATACTTGAGTTGTGCATATTAGAATATGATTGAGAATTACAAAAATGGAAATTTCTGAATTTTCAAAACCCTCCTTTTCCTTCAATTTCTCTGTATCCAAACAGAGAACAAAAAGACAAAACAGAAAATTTTCAAAGACAACAATCTCACACAACACACGAATTAGTATATCCTCCATTCATAAACAAAACAAAAAAAAAAAAAAAACACATATTTAAACTCAAACCTCTTTAAAAAAACACAGAACACCAAGTCATAGAAACAGATTTCCAAAGCAAAAAAAATATTCACAGATAAAAATAGAAAGTATTAGCAAAGAACACAGTTTTCTTCATGAAAAGGTTAACTTTTCCAGGAAAACAAACAGACCCAGATGAGAAAATGGACAAACCTTCAAGTCTAGGCGCTTTTCCCAGCCATTTGGGACCTGCAAGTCGAGGTCCAATTCCTGGGAATCAACCACAATCTTAGAGGTTGAAGAAGAAAAAGAGTTAGACCCACCACCAAGTAAGTCGCGGGTAATCAGAGCCGTAGATTTCTCAGAATTCGAATCGTTCCCAACCGTCCGATGTTGATCCTCCTTGTTATAGCCATTGAGAAATCGCACCAGAGAGCTCACGTCAGCAGCCATTTCTCAAAACTCTTTTTTTCGTTCTTTCTTTTCTCTCACAAAGCTAAAGGCTTTTTGCTTTTTGCTTTTGCTCTGGCTCTGGCTCTGGCTTGGAGAGAGAGAGATTTATATATGCAAAGAGAGAATGTATAATATAATATATAGAGGCCGTTATGAAATAAATGGAGAAAGATTTTTTTTTTTTTTTTTAATTAAATTGTACTAATTTGTAGGACTAGTATTTTTTTGAAAGTGTATTTAATTAAATTGATTAATTATTTAATGTATAATTAAATGTTCATTTATTGTTGGTGAGTATTAATTAATTGGGGGAGGTAGTGGAAGGGTGGGAAGGGAATTCAACGAATGAGGGCATGCAAAAGTAAATGGATAGCATTAAATGCTAAGGGAGGAAATTACTAATTGGATGCTACAAGATATCTTTGCATCATTAATTAGGATTTGGCCTTTTGTTTTTTGTTTTTGTTTTTGTTGGTACCATTCCTGATCCCACTTATAGCTTAGAGCCAGAAAAAAAAAAAAAAAAAATAGTATTACTATTTTGGGTGGAATACAGTCAACATTTTTTAGTTTTGAGCTCATGCCACTTAAGTTTGGGATCTTCTTTTTTTTTTTTTTTGTGTATATTAAAAATACTTAGTGTTTTAAAAAAAGTTCAAGACATTTTAAAACTAATCAATTTAGTCCCTAAACTGTTATTTATTTTTCTCCTCTCTCACTGTGATTAAAAACTAATTTGGTTAGTTTTGAAATGTCATGGACTTGGTTCGTATTTGCCCAAATCTTCGAGGTATAGACTATATTTTATTTTAGAGTTGGTTTACTTTCAGTACTTTTTTAACTAGATGTTACCTTTTGTTTTAAATACACAATGACAAATGGTAGTGAGTTTTAATCTTCACATTTTATTTAGTTAGTAGATGGTGTGATAGTTTTTCATTAAAATAAAAAAAATATTCCAATTAAAAAAATTACTAGAGGTAACTCAAACCCTTTATTCTATTATTTTTTTACTTTTAAGTTTTACTACCTTTTTGTTTTCTAATTTGGTTGCATATGAGTCAAATTTTTTTATAATAGTAATTTTTTAAATATTAAGTCAGGAGTTCAATTTAAGTTATCTCTGACATAAATGTCTAAGATTCAAATTTATCCTCCCATCATGATCTCTTTTTTTTTTTTTTTTTTTTTTTTTTGAGAAACACCATCATGATCAAATTATTATTATTATAAAAAAAAAATAGTGCTCTATATATAGTATCAATTAGGTATGGATCAAATCAATTTTTTTTTTAATAATAAATATGGAATCAAATTTAAGTTCTCTCCAACAAAGACGTCTAGGTTCAAATTCATGCTCTCACAACAATCAAATTATCAAAATAGCAAAAATTAAATGCTAGGTAGATAAAACACTTGAATAAAGTGAATTTTGGTCTATATATATAATAAAAAATAAAAATAAAAAAGCAGCTTTTGAAACAAGGTGGTGTTTGAACTTAGAAAAATAAATTGACATTCTAAATTTAGAGAATACAACTTAGACAGGTAGTACTTGCTTGAACACAAAAATTCAATTACTTAATTGCTTTTGAACTCTTTTTTTATTATACTAGTTTGTGAGATTTATAGGAATAAGAAATTCATTGTATTAACTAAAAATATATATATATATATATTTTTTTTTTTGTTATTGTAGAATGAGATTTTATTACATCGTTTTTCTGTACACTTCTCATAGTACAATTCATATCATAATTCATAAACCTAAATACATAGGGCTAAAAAAAAAAAAACATAAAAGAGTCAAACATCAAAGATGATGGGATGGCTAAACAACAAACCCCCCCTCTACTACATGTGGCCAAGAACAATTAAAGCCGGCTTTTAGATACCAGCCAATTTGCATTTATGTGTGCATGTTGAGTTGGAAATGTCAGTTTCCTTTGACAAAAGACTTACGCTTTGGTTATGCAATTACATATTTAGCTTTTTTTTTTTGTTGCTGAAATTACATATTTAGCTATTATTTGAGGATGCTTCCAAAAATATATAAATGACCCTTGTAGCATCAACATTTACTTCCTCCAAATAAAAACAAATATACATCATTAACCTTATCAGAATCAAAAAAATTAAATAAAAGATGTAACAGAAATCTACTGTTTGCCTCGTGACTTTGGGTGGCTTGTATTATTTTCTTGACTAAGGTTGTAATTTTTGCTATGCATTCATGGTGTTTACAATTAGGAAAAATTACATTTTATTATCTAAACTATACTTCATGTTGCACTTTGCACCCTAAAGTTTTTTAATGCACTTTTTGTACCCTAAACTATAACTATTGTTACACTTTGCACCCCAATGTTAAGTTTGATGTTAACTTGAATGGAAAAATATGATACCACGTGAAAAGACCAAATTGCCCCTCTTCTCAATGCTTTAAAAACAAATGATAAATTACACTTTATCACCCTAAATTATACGCCTTATTATACTTTGCACCCTAAACTTTGAATTTTAATCCAAATTAACAGTAAACTTAACGACAGGATGTAGAGTGTAACAAGAGTCATAGTTTAGCGTGCAAAACGTGCATTTGAAAAGTTTATGGTGCAAAATGTAATATGAGGTATAGTTTAGGATGGTAAAGTGTAATTTTCTCCTACAATTAACTGAATGAAATACTAATTCCACAACATTTTTATAATAATCTCACAACAAATTTTGAATGGCAAACTGTTACTAGTTTTTAAAAAAAATAGTGTTAGTAGTGAGTTTTAATTAAATCTAATAACAACTTACCGTATAGGGAATTTGTTAGTAAAAACTAAAAAGAATAGATGTAGCATTTCTCATAAACTACTTCGATTCCGGATTCCTTGAACTCTATTAACATCGGTTTGTTACTTTTTAATTTCCAACCTATTTTAAGTGAGCTTAAGTAAAACTTTATAAAGCTTTCTTTTTCAGACAAAGATATACGTTTAGTTCCTGGAATTTTTCCAACTTCTATTTTAGTCCCCAAAATTTAAAAAGATTTAAAAAAAAAAAAAAACAATTCTCAAAAAAATTCAAACATGCCTAGTTTAGTCATTCTTGTTACCTTTTTGTTAGTTTTCTTTCTTAATTACATGGCTAATTAATGAAGCACTGGCTCATGTGTACTTTTTCTTTTCTTTTTTTTAAGTTGATTTATATATTATAGTCCATGATATTTGTTTTTTTTTTATTTATAATTCATAAGATTTAAAATATAGATGTTTCCGTTGGAACAATAGAAACTATCAACCAATTAAGTTATGAAGCTTTTTTTCAAAAAAAAAAAAAAAAAAAAAAAAGATATAAAGTTCTTACCCGTAAAATTTTGTTTAAGTTCTAAGTATTTTAGTTAGTAAGCTCATTTTTAGTCCTCAAAAAATTTAAAACATACCAAGTTAATTCTTCTATTCACTTCTTCTTCTTTTTTGTAGTAAACTTCTATTCACTTCTGATTACTTATCTAACGAAGCATTGAGTTGAACTTTGCCTTCCTCTTTTTCATGTGACCTTTGAAAAATTTATAGAGCAATATTTGATCCCAAAATCGTTCTTTCAATCTTAGTGAAACGAAGTCATCTTAAAAGATAAAGAGAGAATGCTGTAGAATATTGAACTCTTTTTGACGATTCATGTTCTCCATCAACAAGGACGGCTCAATAAAATGTGAGATTTAGGGGGGTGGCGGGTTGTGCTTGAAACAGAGTAACGTTGTACTCATTAGTATTACTTTGACATTTATAGTAAACCACACAATAAATTTAATTAATAACATCCACTATGAAGGTAAGAGCTTAAGAGCTAAAAACATTACGTCACCTAAGAAGTTATAATAATTACTCTTAGTAATCTTGCATTTCAATATGGTAGTTAGACTTCTGCCAAAATATATATATATATATATATATAGTATTTGGACTAAAGTATATTGTTGGGCCCTAAAATTTGAGATAGTTTTTATTTTGTCGTTTTTTGTTTTATAATTTTTATTTTGGCCTTTCACGTTTTTTTTTTTTTTTTTTTTTTCATGTTGACCCTTCAAATGTAATTATGTTTGCTATTAGGCCGCATACGTTTCAAAATTATCATGTTTACCTTTCATTTTTAGCTCTTTATGAAAACAGAAGGGCTACGTCCATAATATTTTTACAATAAATCGTCGGTAGTAATAACAACCTGTCACTTAAAATTTGTAGTGAAAGTGTTATAAAAATATTATGGACATAATATTTCTTTTAGGAAAATGAAGTACAATATATATGTGTGTGAAGCTCCCTTCAGTAGTGTATACGTGGATATAACATTTCTCTTGTGGGGTGTGGGAGGTATATGTTAGGATTAATACCCTTAAATCCTATTGTATGATGCTATGTATGATATTAAGTTTGACATTGTGTTTGACATTATGTATGACTTAATATTATGTTTAATAAATTTGTTTTATTATTATCTGAAATAATGGTAACATGAATATTCGGACATTATCATATAGTCCATGAGATGCATAGTATGTGATTTATATGAAAAATCACAGAAGATATAAATTACAAGTTCTTTGTAAACTCAAAATTAAAGTTCGTAGTCGGTGATGAAATTGGGAATTTCATCTGCGAAACTATAACATATCAACTACGATGATTTGTCTTGATCATGGAAGTGGAGACTTCTAGTTGATGTGTTAATATGTTTTAAGAGTTAAGACATATTGAACTGGACCGCTGTGAGATTTATTATTCTCCTAAATACTGTCAAATGAATAATAAATTTCACGACTTACATTTGCATGAACTCTTAATCCTGAGAGAATAATGGACCTGATCATAAGGTGTAGGTTGCTTTGATATATCAGGAGTGAGATCTATAGTAACGGTCAAAACCTCAGTATGTTGGGCAGCCACATTTAGTGTTGATGGAACATATATTCTCAAGATGGAATTCATAGTCTCTTAACGGAGATATAAAATATTCCCGTAAGATAAGTTTGATAGGTTTATTATTCAGAGAGTTAAGCCTAACCACTTTAGTAAGTAGTTACTAAAGTATGTATTTATGAAATTAGATTTCATAAATATATGATGAATAACTTAAAAGATTAAACCGGGTACTCAAGGATCAAGATATAGTAATTTACAAAGTGGCGGTCTAAATTAATGACTTTGTATTACTACGAATATTTTATGAAGAAGTTGCATGTATAATAAAGTCTTGGAATATAACTTATAGACAAGGCCTAGAGTGCAACTATATTTATATAGTGGTATTAAATATAGTTAATGGTAACTTTGGACTTATCAAGAGTTGACAGAAAAGCCCAAGGCCCATTGGAGCTAGTGTCTTATTGGTCTTTTTTGGTCCCACTTCAAGCCACACACTTAAACCCAATTGGTAAGGCCCAAAAGGCCAGTCCAATTAGATAATTGGTTAGATACAAAAGGAAAAACGTTCAGAATTTTATAGGTAAGAAACATCATTGTGAAATGGTATGTATGTGAGTTTTTGTCACTCACTAGTCATCCTTTTGTTACCAATTGAGAGACCACACATATTGGGCGTTAGTGGAATTTGAGTGAAGATTAAAAGTATTCCCAAGTGCTTCAATCTTTGTTTTGAAATTCACCGCTTCAAGGTATGATCTCTTGTTCTCAAATTCTGAAATTTACTTAGTACGTGTTATCAATATCGAATGAAGTAGATCCGTTTAAAACTTATTTTTCCGCTGCATTTATCTTTATTTCCATTAGTATATGTGTGTGAACTGTGAAATTCCCTCCTAGAGTGACTATCATGCCAAATGTGCGTGGTAGTAATTTAAATCCACTATTAAAATTACTTTTTACTCACCCGTAACAACTTACAACTTAAGTTTTGTTTTGAAAATTATATGAATATAACATTTTTTTTTTTTTTGGGTAAACCAACGCTGTTATAAATTAATTACAAATAAGTCTATTACAAAAAAGTTTAACCTTGTCAAAAGCTTGCAAGTCCTCCACCATAGCTGGTGGGTTTTAAAAGTAACATAGTCAAAAGATAGGGTAACTCTAAACTTAGCTAATGCATCAGCACATTGATTCCCCTCCCTAAAAATGTGTTGGACAGTTAATTTATGAAATTTCTTCAATAAGATCCTGCAATCATCAACCAGAGGCTTCAATATAAAATTATTTATAGAATAATTAGTAAGCAGCAAAACAATAAGATGTTTTTTATTTTATTTTATTTCCTTATTTTCAAACCTTCATATCACGGTCATTATTGCACTTTACTTTTTATTCTTGCTTTGCTTGTTTTCTGGGCACATACGACACAAGTATGACTATGAGACAAAAGGATATAAATAACATACACGAGACACTGTTTCTTTACATTGATTGATATATTTATTACATAACAAAAAAAATATTTATTAATTAAAGAATAAAACATTAAGAGCCTTCAATCATGGTATATATATATATATATATATATAAAAGTTCTGTTGCATATATCAAACTTTTATTATAAAAAAATTTCACAAACTCTCTCACAAACTCATTTCTGGAACTCATTAATAAAAAAGTTGATTACAATTTCGGTATCACGAGACTTGTCCCATATAGGCAATAATACTAGGGCAAATTACATTTTTATACAATAAATTTTTGCCTCATTTTTATTTTTAATTGTCGTGGATTATTAATTTTGCACTATTAAGTATTAACACCCAAATTTGAGAGAATCGTATCTATGTATCCATTGCCATCTATTGAGAGGTGATTGCTATTACTAGCGAGGGCAAATATGTCATTATACCCAATTTTAATTTCATTTAATGCTCAATATAAATGGTAAGGGATACAATTATTCTATTTTTTATATAGTTATTATAAGATCATTACATTTAATCATTTATCAAACCATTATTTTCCACTACTAATCTTTGTGGTAGATGTCACTTTTACATAAACTCACAACTTTTTCTTTACCAATCACATTTAACCACATATGAGAGTTGTAAAAAACAGTGTGTGAAAGGGTGCGGTCTTATAATTTTTATTATCATTTTTTAATAAATCAACACATTGATTCAATTATCTCAAATTAGAATGTTAATCAGATGAATTGATAAATTTTTGTTTTATTTTATTTTATTTTTATTTTATAAGAAGATGAGTTGATAATTTGAAGGACATCTCAATATTAAAAAAAAAAAAAGTAATATTACAATCACAAACTATTTTACAATATTTTTACAAACTATTGATGTGGCCAGCTTTTCATTGATTTTCATCTAGACTCACAATTAACATTATTTTTTCATTTATTAATAATCACTCACCACATCAGCCATTGATAAAATTTTTTATAAAAAAAAAAATTGTATCTCTAATATTACTTATTAAAAAAAAAAAAAAAAACCTATATATTGTCATAATAACTCCTCCGTCTATTGAGGAATCCATATTTTTTATTCCCACAATTTTAAAACCATTGGATCACCCGAGGGAGGGTGTGTGAATGACCCTTCATCATTCATTTATTTTGTTTTAATGGTCAAAGAGTAATGATATTGAGAAGTCTAAATGCACAATGCCCAATAAAATCAAAGAGGGAAATGTGTAGAGGAAGATCAAAGGAAATACACAATTGATGACTTGAATGAATGCATGAGCCGTATTTGCTCCCTCTTTAAATAAATAGAATTCAACGTTTGCATTTATTCTTGTTTTGTTATTATGTTAATGCTTTGAAGCCAAGGAAGGTGCAAGTATTTAAGATCCACCATAATGTTTTCAATGCTAACATTTAATATTTGTAAAAACCCTTGAGATGATGAAGTCATGACGAATTGCTTTGAATGGAAAGTTGTGTAGTATACAAATACCTATAAATTAAATGTGATATTTTTTTTTTTTTTTTTGTAAAAAAAAGAAGAAGAAGAAACTAAATGCCATTGGTAGGCATTAAATGAAAAAATTCAATGCAATTCTTATGGATTTACTTTTCCATATAAAAAACAATTTCACACACTTATTGCTTCATTTTGATCGTATATGTATGTATATCTTTTGTTCTTCAGGGCAACGCTGAGTTGTAGGTATTTAAAGTGAGCAATCAATGCTATGGACACAAACATTAATGTCATTAAAAACCCCTGATGATGACAAAGTCAATTGGTTCAGTTCATCCTTAAAGGGGAAACAGAAAAATATGAAGTATTATCCTGCCCTCTATATGAACTTCACCACGAGATTCACAACCTAACAACTCGGTTGAGTAAATACGCTATGCACTTTTTTTTTGTATTATATATATATATATATATATATACACGAGTCCAAATCTCCTGTCTTATCAATTGTGTTCCACTTCATGTTCCATCAATAAAATTTAGACAGCTAACCTATCTCATTAAATGAGATATCTCATTAAATAATACAAGTTATATAACTAGTCTCTCTCATTAAAATTAGAGTTATCTCATTTAATGAAAGAGGCTAGCTGTCTAAATATTATTGGTAGAGCATGAAGTGGAGCACAATTGATGAGACAGAAGATTTGGACTCTATATATACACACACTTCATCGAGTCCAAATCTTGTGCTCCACTTCATATTCCACCAATAAAACTTGGACAGCTAGTCTCTCTCATTAAATGAGATAACTCTGACTTTAATGAAAGATGTTAGTTGTCTTATTTAATGAGAGAGACTAACTGTCTAAATTTTATTAGTGGAGCATGAAGTAGAGCACAATTGATGAGACAGAAGATTTGGACTCCACTTCACCACAAAATTCACAACCTAACAATTCAGTTGAGTAACTTTTTTTTTGTATTATATGTGTGTGTGTATATATATATATATATATATCTTTATAAATGTGTCTAATAGATACAATTATTTGGATAATTATATTTGTTTTATGATAATAATCATAACTTAATTTAGCATTAAATTAGTGATCCATGACTTTGTACGTGAGAATGTGAATCTCTTGTATTAATATCTAACTAATACTATGTATGTTTTAATTAACTAACTTTTCTTTTTTGTTAGGCAAGGCAATACTATACATATCTTTAACTAAAAGAGTTAAGAGTTAAGACTTTTTTTTTTCATTTACAGCTTGGTTGGAATTTGTTCTTCTAGATATTTCTCATAAGTTTGTTAGTTAATTTACTAGTTCCTTAATAAAAGTTCGATAAAATTAAAGTTTGCTAAAAAAAAAAAAAATTCTTTACATTATCACACTATCTCTTACAAAGAAAAAAAAAAAAAAAAACTAGAGTGTCTTGGTTTAATTCCCCTCACACCCCTCTCACTTACCCAAGGTAGTTATGGTGTTCTTCTATCCCTTTATCGTTTGAGCCAAAATCTTTCCATTAATAACTTTTATTCACTTTTTATGTTGTACTTTTCTTGTATCATCATGATTCATGAGTATAGCTATGAAATTAAAAGTTATTCATTCGTTTTGTAAAATAATAATGGAGCATGAGCTTGGCCACACAATAATGGAGTATCAGTAAAAACAAGGCATTTTAAAAAAAGTAAAAAATTAAAAATGATAGTTTATTTATTCATGAAAGATCTTTCAAGCACAACCAAACATTAATTTACTATAATGGAATATTGCCAAAGATTTGTCACATGTAGGGGTGATCGCAGTGCGGTGGGGTGCGGTTTTGGGCCATTTTTAGCACCGCATTTTGCGGTGCGGTTTAGCTAAAACCATAACTGCACCGCACCTTATTTTTACGGACACATGTGCGGTGCGGTGCGATTTAAAGTTTAGCCAAAACCATAACAGTACCGCACCTCATTTTTTTGGTCACATATGCGGTGCAGTGTATAAGATACGGTTTGAATAATTTGAAGTTGGTATATTTTTCAAATTTTGGGCTTTTTCTACCCAGCCCAAAACTAATTTTTCCCTTTGTTTTGGTCCAAGTTTTAAACTATTGAGTTAATTTTTCTTTATTTTGGGTTGGCTTTCTTAATCAACACTTACTAGGATTATCAAACTTTTTTTTTTTTGAAAACTAGGGTTATTAAACTATTAATAATATATTTAATATTAAAAATAATTAAATATATTAATATATAAAAAGGGTGCGATGCGGTGCAATTTGTGTGGTTTTCTTATTATAAAACCGCAAACCGCACTACACCATGTGGTGTGGTGCGGTGCAATATTACTTGCGGTGCGGTTATACCATTTTGCTGGCGGTTTTGATGCGATTTTTGCGGTTTGTTCAGTTTATGCAGTTTGGTGAACACCCCTAGATACCAATCAGTTTTTTAAATAGGTGGAGATTGAACCCTAGATCTTCTATTCAATTATCAAAGATGTTACCAGTTGAACTAACTGGAACCCACGATAAATAATAACTAAATGAGTTATTATTACATAATTTTAGAACTCATTTTTATGAATGATTATTATTATATAAAATGCATAATTTTGTATATTTGTCCTTATATATTATATCTCTAATTAAAATTATCAATAAAAACTTTTCTTATTTTTTTAATTCCTTATTTATTAATGAAGAGGGTGATTTGAACAAGTTCTAAATTATGTAATAATAATTCATTTAGTTATTATTCCCGTGCGATGTACGGCTTGATGAGATATGTAATGAGTTTGATCATACCTATTTAGATTATGTTTAATCTATGTTCTAGCCAGCACAAATAATAATGAACAAAATAATTCCTCGAAATAAATTTTTTTACCTAATGATAGTCTAATTAAAAACAATCAACACACTCACAAATTAAATATAATAACCAAAACCCAAAATCAAAACATAAAAATTGAGAATTTAAAAAAAAAAATTAAAAACTTACGTAAGAGAATCAAGAACTTAAATGGGTGTCCATTGTTTTGCTTTTATTTATTTATTTGTTTATATATATATATATATATATATATATAGTAAACTTCCTTTGGCATAATATCCTACATGCAAATTCGGAAGCAAAGAAAAATAAATAAGATGAATTTATTAGATTAGAACATAAGCATCAGTTGCATGTTGGGGAAAAAAAGAGGGAAAAAATATTTATATATATATATATATATATATATATATATATATAACAATGTGGAGTGTTGTAATTTGCGTGAGATTTAATTATAGGTGTGACTTTATTGGTTAAGAGAGATTATATCGAAAATACATGGCTTAATATATATTTATATATAGTAAAATTAAAATTTCTAAAACTTAGATGATAAAATTTTATCTAAATTAAGTTATTGTTAATTCTTATCCCTTAGTCAAGAGTTCTATAGTTTAATATCCTAATAAAATATTAATTTAATAAGATGCAACTTGAGAGGAAAAAAAAACAAAAACGTGAGTTGTGTGGGATTTAAGCTTAGAAAATTTTGATAATAGACTTTTAATTTTATTTAAATTAAACATTTGTTAAATGTTATCCCTTAATTTGAGGAAATATATCATAACAAATAATATATAATTAATTTAGTAATTATTGTTCTTAAAATGTTGATAATAGACTTTTAGTTGGAGTAGAAGTCAAAAGGTTTTTTATTTTTGAGAAAACATATTTTGAGAAAACATATGTGGGTTGTTGTCTAGGATTTAAGTTTAAAATTTTTTATAATAGACTTTTAGTTTGAATAGAATTTAAATTTGTTGAAATATTTAAGTTTAGGAAATTTTTTATGATAGAATTTTACTTTGAATAGAATTTAAATTTGTTGAAGTTTAATTGTATAAAATTAATTTACTAATTAGTTGTTCTTAAAATATCGATAATAGACTTTTAGTTGGAGTAGAAGTCAAAACTTGAGTTTTTTTTTTTTTTTTTTTTGAGAAATAAAACGTGGGTTTTTGTTTGGGATTTAAGTTTAGAGTTTTTATAATAAACTTTTATTTTGAATAAATTTAAATTTGTTGAAATTTAAATGGTAAAGTTTTACCTAAATTAAACAGTTGTTAAAAATTTTGAAGAAATATATCCTAATAAATAATATAAAATTAATTTACTAATTAGTAGGAGTAAAAAAAAAATTAAAAACTTACATAAGAGAACCAAGATCTTAAATGAATGTCTATTGTTTTGATTCTTTATAGTAAACTTCTATGATACAATATCCCGCATGCAAATTCAAAAGAAAAAAGAACAATAAGTAAGATGGATTTATTATATTGAAATATAGTGTAAGTTACATCTTGGGAAAAAAAATATTAAAAAAAAAAATACAACAACTTTGGGTTTATTGTGTGATAATTATAGGGATTACTTTATTAATTAATAAAGATTATGTCGAAAAGTCAGAACTTAATACATATATATATATATATATATAGGGTTCGATTCAAGTTACACATAGTATAACTCTAATCAATGTTACACCTTCTAATAACTTGCTATTGCATTTATATTTAGTTTACGTTAAAAGTTAATACATATTAGCTATCATTTGATATTTTATCCACACAAAAAAAAAAAAAAACAATTAATGTTTAAATTAATTTTATCCAAAAAAAAAAAAAAAAACCATTACCATTTAAAGTAGGCTAAAAGTAAAATTGTTACTTTATAATAAAAAATTGATACAATAATTATTGTTACTTTTATTCAAATAAGTCATAAGAACAAACAATTATTGTTTTTATTCCTATAAAAAAAATTATTGTTTTTATTTAAACAATAGAATTAGAGTCTCACTTAAACTTGTTAGTTAATAAGTACAAATAAACTATTGTTTTTATTTAAAAATTATTGCAATTTTGTGAAGTAACTTAGCACAACCACGACTTCTACACTCAACTTTACACTTATTGTTTTTATCTAAACAATAGAATTAGAGTCTCACTAAAACTTAAACTTGTTTGTTGACAAGAACAAATAAACTATTGTTTTTATCTACAAATTACTACAATTTAGTGAATAAATAAACTTACGAATAAACTTATATATATATATATATATATATATATTCATGGGTGTCTGGTACTTTTAAAGAACTTGACTAATAATGTTGAATAGATCAAGTACTTTTTTTTTTTTTTCCTTTTTTTAAGAAGGGACAAGAGTACTTGATATATTGTCTGGCTAATAATTCTCAAAATATAATACAATGTACATATGAGATATTAAGGGCCTGTTTGGCAGCCCTACTCAAACATAAAACTACATATTTTAAATAACATTACATACATTTTCACACACATTTTCATCTACGTGTATATCAAAAATACTTAAATAACATTACTCAAACTAACCTACCAAACAGGCCCTAAGAGATGCACAAGTTTCATTGACGATCGTAATAATGGATGAGGAAATAATTCATTTTATAGTCAAACTTTGAAATTGTGATGGGTAGTAAAACGATCATAAAAAGTAAAAACTATAATGTTATCTAATTTTTTAAAAAAATTTTAAATAAAAGATTTTGGACCTAAAAATGAAGATGAACTTCTTTCGTGGTCATTGCAAGAAAAATGAACAGTGCCAAATTTATGGGCCCAATTAAGCCCATTATTAGTCGACCCAAACTTTGAACTAAACAGCCAAGATTGGGCTTTTCTAGCCCGTTTCAAGAATGAAAGGGACGCATTCAAATCCTCCACAAAGAGTTGGATAAATGTTTGAAGGGATCTGAAGACAAACATACCTTAATCCTCAACTAATGTTTTTATTTATACCGTTAATAAAATGATTCTTTTGTTTCATCTTCAATTTTTAGGGTACCAAAATATTCTTATACAAATTTTGAAATAATATACCTTTTATTTTATTTTTTTTAATTTTATATTAAAAAAGTAAAAAAAAAAAAAAAAAAAAAGGTTAAAACAATAATACTATCTTACTTACAAAAAAAAAAAAAACCCGCTATTCTCACCACCCATTTATATTCAAATTTTTTTATTTCTATCTATATTTGTTATCTACTTGAATTCAAATACTTTAATTATTTTTATAAAAAAAAAATACAAAATTACTTTTTTCAAAAAAAAAAAAACCACTACCTCACGTAAAAGCTACTCATTTTTATCCCGAAATTTCTATGGTTTTTTTTTTTTTTTTTTTAAACGTTCCAAAATTTTTGTTATCCAAATTTTATACAGTAATCTCCATCCATCCACACTAACGTATATCATCTTTCTTTTGTTCAAGTCTCAAATTTTTATACTTATCACAATTCTTATCTCAATTAATAAATTCAAATGTCCCATTGGGTTTCAACTTCTTATCGTTCTTTATCTCATTTTTAAATATTATTCCACGTTACCTTACCTTCCTTTTTAATATATATATATATACACACACACACGGTTATTTATATATCATTTTAAAGCATTATAATACTAAACATAAAAAATAAAAAAGAACATTATTACACTCTTAGAGCGTGTGTGATGAGTTTAGTATTTAACTATAATGAACTTCAAGCTTTTATAATTTATCACAAGAGAGAGGATTAGAACTATAGTAACTTGAAAAAAAAAAAAAAGAGGGATGCCGGATATGTTAAGGTAATTGGATTTGGGCCAACAATGCGCTGCCTAATTTCCGCCATTGCCTAGCCGAAGCCCATAGACATACATATCTCTAGTTGAAACCATTACTTCACTTGCAAACTTAAAAACTTAAATGAGACCAAAAAAAAAAAAAAACGTTTTTAATCTCTGATTTATGTATCAATTTTCAATTTGGTTATAAAATTAAAAAAAAAAAAAAAAAATCCTTGCCTTGCTTGCTGTTTGGTAGCAATGTTTATAAAAGGTGCTCTACATGAAAATTATTCTCTAGTATTTTCCCCTCTGTTGAGGGTCATTTTTTGTGAAACCCAAGTAGAAGAAAGGAAGCCTAACCCAGCAACATGGGTAGCAAAGAAATGACAAGTGTAAAGTAAAACCATTAAGCCCAAGCGGCATAAATAATGGATCATAGGCCCACAACATAAATAAATGAGCCTTAAGGAGGCAAATGAGCTTAAAGAAACTTGGAAAGAGACAAATGGCACCCATGGCCAGTATATGATGTAGAAAAGTGAGAAGGGGCCACGGCAGGCCCAAAGCATTGTAAACAAAGAAAGTAGGAGTTCCACGGCAAGCCCGTAAATCCCAAGAATGAGAATAAGGAAATTGGGCTGGAGAAGCCCAATGAAATTAGTAAAAACTTATGGGAGTGCAAAGTTAGTAAATGAGCCAAAGAAAGCCCGAAT
This sequence comes from Quercus glauca, assembly GCA_023736055.1. Classification (NCBI taxonomy): domain Eukaryota; kingdom Viridiplantae; phylum Streptophyta; class Magnoliopsida; order Fagales; family Fagaceae; genus Quercus; species Quercus glauca. Next base: position 15,702,121 of record CM043318.1, on the reverse strand, counting down.
GAAGCAAACGGGTCAAGGATGCCCAAGGGAAAACAAAAGGGACGTTGGAGCCCATGAGTAAGAACAATAGTGGCCATTATAAACCACTGGGGGAAAGAATAGAACGACAGGCCTAGAAAAGGCCCATCAGGAGTAAGCCATTACGGCAGAAATGATAAGTAATGTGGCAGGAAGTTAAGACAATTAATAAATGGATTGCAAGAAATACAAAGCCCAGTGCCAAATAAAGTAAAGCCTAATGCCAAATAAAGTCTAGCCCCTAAGAGAGTGGAAAATCAAAAAGGCAATTCATAAAGGGTCAAGAATGGATAGCAGACAGTGTAGGTAAGCCTCCGAGACCACGGCAGACGCATGAGCAGCAGGTAGACTTTGGACGCATGTGGAAGGCAGGCACGCGTAAGGCCTAGACCTTACCAGCCTGTACCCAGCCAATACGGGATATGGCAAGGTCGTGGGTCAGAGGTAAGAGGGCATGATTTGGTGGTAAGGAGAGGGAAAAAACTTATTTCGGGTTTCTTGTTTAGACTCTTTTGGGGGATACGTTTTGATAGGATGACATACGTCCCAAAAGAGACAAGACTGAACTGGAATCACCAGGTGCATGCCATGAGGGAGAGAAAGAGAGAGAATCAACACCGTGGCAGGAAGGGGTGCCACGGCAGATTAACAAACAAAATAGTTGTTTTTGTCTAATAATGGAGAGTGGTATGCAAATAGAACAGTGATGGTCGGCAAGTATACCCAGACTAGACAAAGGTGGTTAAGGGGTTGAACAGTAAAATTCGCTCATGGCAGGTATTATAAAAAGAAACCTTTGCCGCGCACAAGAGGGGACAACAATAAGAAGGAGAGGAGGAGAGGAAAAACAACACACAAAGGAGTTATAATCGAAACAGAAAGAAAATCATAAAAACTAAAAAGAAGGAAAGAAAGAAAAAACAGAGAGAGTTAGTCCGGCATGCACCGATAGGTTTCTTTCTTTTTCTCCCTCTCAAAATCCTGCTCTCTGCCAAAAGCAAAATGAGTCTTCTTCTGGAGCACTAGCCTTTTGGATCCGTTTCCCTCAAAATGATTAATTTCCACAGCAGGATTTACCTGGGAGATTGATTGTGTTGAGAAGAGGCATTCTTTCTTTTTTTCTGGGTTTGCTCCTGCGGCCAGACTTAGCTTGAGTTCTCACACCTTTTGATTGACTTATATATATATATATATATATATCTACTCCTTTGGCTTTCTTTGTAAAACGATTTATCATTATTGTGATTATGTTGTTTAAATAAGGATCATTTGGTCATTTCTAATTAAAAGGCCAGAATACTCTATTTTTTGTTATTACCATATTTGTCTGCTACAACCTGTCTGAAACAGTTTTGCCTGCCGCAAGTACATTCTTGGTAGACAAGGCATAGTTTGTGCACAAGTTGGCCCAAATTGAGTTGCAGTTGGATCGGTTTCAACTCCCTCACCCAGAATACTTGGGCCTATCATCGCAGGAAGCAGCCCAGCCCAACATAACAAAGAAGGCCCCCACACCCTCTAAAAACTTATTAAGGTAATATGGTTTTATAATTTTTTATTCTTGAGTTTATTTATTACAAGTTTGTCACTACTTCAACAAACTTAGCCAAGTAAGGTTTTTTTTTTTTTTTTTTTTTTTTTTTTCAATGGGTGATAATTTAATAATTACGAGAATGGGAGATAGATGATTTGAACCATAGTCATCTCATTTAAAAATACCAAAATTTTGGCAAATAAACTGACATTATTAGAAATATTAGAGAAAATTTTGACATAAAAGAGAAACACTAAGGACCAAAATAATAATTAAACTTAAAAACAACTACTAGGTACCAAGTTGAGATTCAAGATGGGCTCACTAGACATTGAGAATAATTTATAGAAGAAAAATTAGACCCAAGCCCAAAATTTATCTCATATGACTCAGTTTCTGTAAGCTTATGTGTATAAGGCTGTGTTTGGTTGCGTAAAATATTTTCCAGAAAATAAATATTTTCCGGAAATGGTATTTTCGGGAAAGGAAAATATTTTCTGAGTGTTTGGCTGCATTATGAAAAATTTTCTAGAAAATATTTTCATGTGTTTAGTTGCATTCTGAAAATGCTATTTTCCTACTTTCTCACATTTTCTCACCCATTTTCTCATTTCCCAAACAAATTTTATAATAGAAATTTCAACGTATAAACTTAAAAAAACAAAAATCACAACAACTCCATTTGATCAAATCCACATTCGGTCAAACTGAGAGAGCGAGGACGAGAGAGTGATAAAAAATGGATGGAAAGGGAGAGATCGGTCATGGGCGATGAGATCGGTCATGGGTAATGACGAGATTGAGTGGAGGCGAGATTGAGCGGCGCGGTGCTGCGATCGACGAGACCGGTGCGATCTGGTGCGTGCGATCGTCGGACTGGAGCTCGGGGTTCGCAGGCGACGTCGAAGGGCGTGATGCGATCTCGGTGGGGTGCAATCGATCTGGGTGGATCGGTCTTCGGTGGGGTGCGATCGGTCTGGTTGCGATCGGTCTCTCTCACCGTCGCGTGGAGGGGACGACGACGGCGGTCTGGGTGCGCGTCTAAGTCCTTTCTCTCTCTCTTTCTCCCTGTTGCGCGTCTGGTCCTTCTTTCTCTCTCTCTTTCTCTCTTTATGGAAGTGAATTGAAGGTAAAATAGGAACGGAAATCGTTTTCCATAATCAGAAGGCTTATTTACGGTCAACGGAAATGATTTTCCGTTTGACCCAATTTTCCTTGCGCACCCAAACAGCCTATTTTACGGAAAATGATTTCCGGAAACTATTTGAAGCCAAAACAAACACAGCCTAAGTTACATGTACTTACCCTCTCACAGTCTATCCCAATTGTGAAACAATACATACATATAGCGAAAACATGATAGGTTTTTCCAGACCTAACTCAGCCCAGCCCAGCTAGGCCAGTTAAAAATGGTAGAATTGCAATGAAAGTATGAAACCAAAATAATAAACAATCCTGGGCCAAGTATAATAGAACTCATGCAATGAAACCAAAATTCTTAATAAACAGTTTATCAAAAAAAATTATTAAAAAAAAAAAAAACTAATAAACAACCCTAGACCAAGTATACATATAAATGATAAGTCCCTCTCTCCGTTTTCTTTTCTGTTTGTTTGGTGCTGCGTTTCTCTTTCTAACAAGCGTAAACACATTAGCACTACCATCTCTCTCACACTCAGCTCTCTCTCTCTCTCTCTCTTCAATTCTTTACACAATCGCCGTCGCTCCGATTCTCTCTCTACTCGTTGCCTCGCAAGTAAGCTCTCTCTCTCTCTCTCTGTGTTGCGATTTTCTTTAATTAACGTAATTTTTGATATTGATTAGATTGAATTTTTCTTTATCAGAGTGATGAATTTCGCAGTTTACGATAACGAATTCTGAAATTTGGGCGATTCTTGAAGCTTCTGATCTCTGATTGCTGAATTTTTTTCGCGGTTGTTAGGTTAGGGTTTTGAGAGATAATAGTTTGTTTGATTTTATTTTTTTCAATAAATTCGTTGAAAAAAGTGAATAAAATAGTGCGGAATCTGAATCTGAGATGGGTAGAAAGAAGCCTACGGCGCGCGGGGACGACGATAACGTCCCTTCCGTTACGGCCGCCGCCGCCGCCGCGGTGTCGAAATCGAGGAAGAAGGCGGTTGTGATTGACGATGATGAGTATTCTATAGGGACCGAGCTCTCCGAGGAGCCTCAGGTTGTGGAGGAGAAGGTTGTGATTACTGGGAAGAAGAAGGGTAAGAAGGGAAGCGCGAAAGCGCGGAAACATGATGATGATGAGGATGAGGAGGATAGTAAGATTGATAAGGAGGAGGATGAGTCAGTGGAGACTGGTTTTTCGGGGAAGTCGAAGAAGGGCGGGTTTGGAATGTCCGGTTTTGGGTTGTTGGGAGACGAGGATGATGATAATGATGAGGACGAGGAAGAGGATTTAGGGAAGAATAAGAATAAGAAGGGTTCGAGGAAGAGTGGTGGTAGTTTGTTTAGTGCGTCGGCGTTTGATGCTATTGACGATGATAATGAAAGTGAGGTGGTTGATGGTTCTGTTGAGGATGATGATGAGGAGGAGCAGGTAATTCAATTTACAGGGAAGAAGAAGAAGAAGCCGAAGTCATCATTGAAAAGTGGTGGTGGGAGTGTGTTTGCGGCAGTGTCTAGTTTTGATGAACTTGATGATGAGGATAGGGATGAGAAGAAAGATGAGGATGAAGATGTTAGTGCAATTACTTTTTCGGGTAAGAAAAAGAGGTCGAAGAAGACTAGTGGTAATTCGTTTAGTGCTGTGTTGGCTAATGATGAGGAGAATGATGACGATGCTTCTGTGTCTGAACCTCCTGAAATTGCATTTTCCGGTAAAAAGAAGTCTTCTAAGAAAAAGGGTAATAGTGTTTTTACAGCTGCACCTGTACTAGAAGATGAAGATGAACCTGAACAACTGAGTGTGGCAGGAACTAGTAGTAATGTTGAAGCTGATAATTCTAAAGTTAATAAGAGTGAAGAGGTGAAGGAAACTTCGAAAAATAAAAAGAAGAAAAAGAAGAGTGGAAGGACAGCTGAAGAGGAGGATGATTTGGATAAGATTCTTGCAGAGCTAGGTGAGGGGACTTCTACATCAAAACCAGCTGCTGCTCCTCCTTCAGAGGACAAACCTGAGGTTCAGCCTGAATCTGTTGCTATTGCTGATGAGAAGGAAGGTGAAGAAGAGAATGTGGAGTCTGCTGCAGCGAAGAAGAAGAAGAAAAAGAAGGAGAAGGAAAAGGAGAAGAAGGCAGCCGCAGCTGCTGCTGCAGGGGTAAAGGATGAAAAACAGGAGGAAATAAAAATTGAAACAATAGAGCCAAAAAAGAATGATGCAAAGAGTAAAGCAGCGGACAAGAAGGTGCCAAAACATGTTAGGGAGATGCAAGAAGCAATTGCTAGGCGAAAAGAAGCCGAGGAGAGGAAGAAAAAGGAAGAAGAGGAGAAGTTGAGGAAGGAAGAAGAGGAGCGGCGTAGGCTGGAAGAACTTGAGAGGCAAGCAGAAGAAGCTAAGCGTAGAAAGAAGGAAAAGGAAAAAGAGAAAATTCAGAGGAAGAAAGCAGAAGGAAAGTTTTTGACTACAAAGCAGAAGGAAGAAGCCCGTCGGTTGGAAGCAATTAGGAACCAGATACTTGCTGGCACAGGGATGCCTGTCCCTTCTGCAGACACTGGTGCACAAACTAAACGACCAAAGTATCAGAATAAGAAGCAAAAACCAACTCACCATCAAGCAAATGGTCCTGCCCCTGATAAGGCGGTGGAAAACGTAGAAGCCAAGGAAGAACCTCAAGATGTTCTGGCCAAGATGGATAGTGTAGATTCAGAGAGAGTTGATGAGGAGTCAATTGATGTGGAGGAGAAATCTGAAATTTCTGAGGCTGTTGAAGAGAATGGAATGGAAGAAGATGAGGATGAGGATGAGGATGAGTGGGATGCAAAGAGCTGGGATGATGTTGCTGTTAATCTTTCTGTTAAAAGTGCATTTGCTGAGGAAGAGGCTGAGGCTGAACCTGTAAAGAAAAAAGATACAAAGGGTGCAGTACCAACTTCTCGCGATGGGGGTAAGTTTTGTGTGTGTGTATATATATATATTAACAGAGCCTTTCTTAGACCTTTTATTTTCTAATGTTCATATTGTCAACTTCTCTGTTTGGCTGGAATCCTCTATAATTTCGTGCAAGGGTATGTCTACAGAGTCTTTCTTCCTAATATCTCGACTCATTAAATTTGGTCATTAATTTTTCTCTTTTTCAAGCCTTGCCGAACTTTTTAGTTATAATGGTTGTGAGCACACACATCAAAATATGTTCTGCATGAAATAATGGCTGCATAGACAAGTAAAATGACATCTTGAAAAAATCAAATCAAGAAAAAAACATAGAAATGAGTCAAGCAGCAATATATGTTGTAAACACTTAAGTATCCTATTAAAGTTTTCAACTCAAAAGCACTAATGAGCTATAGCAATTGGTACTTTCTTCTCACCCAATAAAGGGATAGAGGGTGAGGTCCTTTGTAACTTGCCAACAAAAAAAAGGTTTTCAACTCAAAATCCTAGAACTTATAGTTATGCAATTCGAATGAGTTGGGTTATGTGAACCCTGCCTACACCATAAACCAAGTAGTGCCTTGGTTAGATGATAAAGAGAAATCATCATGGAGCATAGATTGAAATTCTATTGTATTTTTATAAAAAAAGAAAAAAAAGAAAAAAAAAAAGAAAGAAACGCAATGAGGTGCATCCGTGCGTGTCACTAGTTCAAATCTCTCTAATGTAGGATCTTTAGGAATTCACCACTAAATTAGATTTCTTGATGAGATCTTGAAGTGTTCTTGTATAGGTTTTGAATGTTTTAGGAAATTAACTTTAAATCCTTTACTAGAAGGACTAGGACTACTAAATAACCTATTCCTATAAAGACTAGGACCACTAATAACAAAAAAAGTATTTCTAAACCAAATAGGATAAGGACTCAAAATTCAAAATCAGACTGATGAGACTTTGGTATAGCCAAGGAAAGCCCATTCCTCGAAATTTAGAATTTACCAAACCACCCCTATTTTAGCCAAACTTTATTAAAATTGAACCAGCAACTTTCTAACCTAAAGAAACTTATTACTAAGACTCAATAATAATATTTTTTTTTCATAAGTAATAAAGATTCATTGATATTAAAAAGAGAGAGACACCCAAGTACACAGGGAGTATACATGGGTGAACATATCAAAAACGAACATTACAAAAATCAAGTAAATCCAAAATAGACGAAAAAGGATGGTTACTCCACACAGAGAACCAGTCCAATAAAGTTTTAAAAAATAGAAGCTTGAGGTCAAGCATGGAACCCTCATTGTCTTCAAAACACCTACTATTTCTCTCCTTCCAAATACACCACATCAAACAATGAGGAACAACCATCCATGTATCTCCATTACGATGGCGACCAAATCGACCTTGCCAGCAAGCAAATAGCCCAACAACAGACATTGGCATAACCCAATAAACTCCAAATAAACCAAACACCATATCCCACAACTCCAAAGCATCGCTCATTGTCTTCACCTCTATCACTTGACACCATAGAGCATCCCTTTCTTGCCCAAGTCTCCATAACCACTTCCCTAATAAAGCTACATTGAAAGCTCTTAGGTTCCTAATCCCCAACCCACTTGAAGCAAGCGGAGTACACTCCATAGACCAATCAACTAGATGAAATTTGGGCTCATCTCCTAGGCCACCCCACAGAAAGTCCCGCCGAAGTCTAGCAATTCAGTTGGCCACTGAAGCAGGAATAGGGAATAAAGAAAGAAAGTAAGTAGGAAGATCAGAGAGAGTGCTTTTAATTAAAGTGACTCTACCTCCCTTGGATAAATATAATTTTTTCCAACCTGCTAATTTTCTTTCCATCTTCTCTAGAATTGGATTTTAAATTGACTTGTCCTTTAATTTTGCCCCCAAAGGAAGACCCAAATATTTCGCTGGGAGAGACCCTTGCTTGCAGCCTAAGACGGCCAACAAAAGATCCATGTTATGTACTGCTCCCACAGCCACTAGCTTAGATTTACCCAAATTTACCTTTAGACCAAACACAGCCTCAAACCAAATGAGCACCATACGGAGAATCAGCATTTGATCAATATTAGCATCACAAAAAATTAGAGTATCATCAGTGAAAAGGAGATGGGAAACCAACAAAGATCTTCCAGTAGAAACACCTACACTAAAACCTGACAAACGACCTTCATGGACAGCCTTATCCAACATTTTACTGACAGCTTCCATAACCAACACAAATAACAAGGGGGACAAAGGATCACCTTGCTACAACCCCTTGAACTTCCAAAAAAACCCATGGGGAGTACCATTAATAAGGATAGAAAAACGAACCGTTGATAAACAAAAAGAAATCCATCACCTCCAGTTATCAGAAAATCCACAACACTCAAGCACCTGAGTAAGAAATCCCCAGTACACACGATCAAAGGTTTTCTCTATGTCCAATTTACATAACAACCCTGGCTGACCAGATTTCAATCTATTATCAAGACATTCATTAGCAATAAGAACGGAGTCAAGAAACTGCCTATTTAGAACAAAGGCATTCTGAGGAGTTGAGACGATCTCTCCTAAAACCATGCGAAGACGAATAGCCAAAACTTTAGCAAGAATTTTATAAACCAACACCCCACCCCCCCCCCCCCCCCCCAACAAGGCTGATAGGCCAAAAGTCCTTTACTTCCATAGCTGCAGCTTTTTAAGGAATGAGAGCAATGAAAGTTTCATTCAAACTTTTTTCAAACTGACCTGTAACATGGAAATGGTGAAACACAGCCATGATGTTTGATTTGAGAGTCCCCCAGCAAGCTTGAAAGAAAGCCATCATAAAATCGTCAGGCCCAGGAGATTTATCCCCATTAAACTCCTTGATGACTTCAAAAATCTCAGCTTCCTCAAAAGGTCTCTCTAACCAATCCACATTATCCCCAGAAATCCTTGGAAAATCCAATATATCTGGGAAAGGATGCTGCTCTTGCTGCTCAGAGTATAGGTTCATATAGAAATGTTCAATATGGTTGGCAATCCTATCCTGGTTGGAAGACAAAGCCCCATCAATCATAAGGTTTTCAATACAATTATTTCTTCTATTAGAATTAGCCATCCTATGAAAAAGCCTCGTATTGGAGTCGCCCTCCTTTAAATACAACACTCTGGACTTTTGTCTCTAGCTAATCTCCTCTAACAAGGCTGGCTTCTCAAGAACAGCACGAAAGGTTGTTGTTACGTGTCTTTAGAATAGACTCATTAATACTAAACTTAATAATCCCCACTCTCCCATTGTAACTATTGAATTATTTGAAAAAAATTATAAAAATTGTGCGCCAAGAAGCTTGAGCTTAAAGGGCATGCCTTTAGGGTGGAGAAAAGGATCCTCTCCATTTGCTATGAAATGGAGATGATCCATTTTATGGTTAAGATTTAGTAGTTCAATCTAAAAATGAATATAAAGACACGTAAAATTAATTATCATCTCTTGTTTGGTGGGATCAGATTTTAAATGACATGGTAATGTGTACACCTTTAGATGTATGGGAATTAGATCTCCTCCATAATATAAACCCTCTCCATTTCCTAGCAAATGGAGAGGATCCCGATTCTGTGAGACTGTGGATTCAAAACCCATTGGGTGTGTATGTAATCAATAAAAAAATTGATGCAATAATTATTGGGATGAAAATAATGGAACGGGATAGATGATTATAGTTATACAACAATAATGTTTGGAGCTCAAAAATCCTGCGAACAATTTTAGTTTTTCATGTTTTTCCTTTTCAACTTAAGAAAAACTCTTTAATTATGTTGGTGGTTAAACTACGTTATTGAACACATAGTATTTTGTGTCTGAGATATTAGTGGGGATACAACTAGAAAATGAAACCCAACTAAGTTTTGTAGGTTTTTTTTTTTTTTTTTTTTAATACTTCAAAGTGTTATTATTCTTTTAACTTTTTAAGAGTATTTTATTCCTTGAGGTATTTCCCGTGTATTGCATTATCTTGTTTATTTATTTAAAAAAAAAAACAGAACTTCTTAATACAAGATTTTTTTTTTCTTTTTATCTTTTGCATATGGTGGTTCTATTAAGTTTTTTTTTTTTTTTTTTGGATTAGGGTTCTATTAAGTTTTTCCTAACTGGAAATCACCCTATTAGTAGCTCTTATTTTATTTCCTTCACCATTTTTGGCAACTTATAGCTAGTACAAATTGAGAATATATGGTCCTACTTTTCAGAAAGCTGTTTGTTTTCTAATCAAGTGGGAGATTTGTTTTTAAGGAGTAGAGGAGTTGAATTGCCTTGTATTCCTTAACTAAGCAAATGTCTGTGTAGAATTATTTCGTGGGATAACTATTGTGAGCTAGGAATTTTCTTGCTAAAGTTTGTTGTCTTTGGGATATCTATATTGTCTTTTTATTTGGTTTTTCCAATCTACAGCATCTTCTGGAACTGCCAAGCCAGCTGTTGATGCTAAGAAAACCATTCCTTCCCAGGCAGTCGCGTCTCAGATTCAAAAGAGTAAAGAAGACGTTGAAGTTGCAGAAAAATATAAGAGAAAAGATGCTGCCATGAAAAAAGAAGCATCAAGTTCAGATGCTACCTCCAAAGAGAGTGAAGATAACCTTCGTTCCCCAATTTGCTGCATCATGGGCCATGTTGATACTGGTAAAACCAAGCTGCTGGATTGTATCAGAGGTACTAATGTTCAGGAGGGTGAAGCTGGAGGTATCACTCAACAGATTGGTGCAACATATTTTCCTGCTGAGAACATACGTGACAGAACCAAGGAACTGAAAGCTGATGCTAAACTGAAGGTCCCAGGTTTATTGGTTATTGATACCCCTGGACACGAATCATTTACTAATTTAAGGACTCGGGGTTCAGGTCTATGTGATATTGCAATTTTAGTTGTGGACATTATGCATGGCTTGGAGCCACAAACAATAGAATCAATTAATCTTTTAAAAATGAGGAACACAGAATTCATTGTGGCATTGAATAAGGTAAGGTTCATTATCTAATTTGTCTTTGGTGAAGCCCTCCCCCCCTCCTCTTTCCCCTTATTATTTGTTTTCTTGTTTTGAAATTATGCAGGTGGACAGACTCTATGGGTGGAAAACATGTCGCAATGCACCAATTGTGAAGGCCATGAAGGAACAATCTAGGGATGTACAAAATGAATTCAATATGAGGCTCACTCAGGTTTTATAAACCCCTCCTTTTCTCATTGATTCATTCTTGTCAATTTCACTCCTGATTATTTCTCATTTTTTTTTTTGTTGGTTGTCAGATTGTCACTCAGTTCAAGGAGCAGGGGTTAAATACTGAATTGTACTATAAAAATAGGGAAATGGGTGAAACTTTTAGCATTGTACCTACTAGTGCTATCAGGTACAACTTTTGGACTTCAGTCTTGTATTTATATAACTTGTTTAGTCTCGTCAGCTGCAAAACGTGTAATGCTACTATTTTGATAATTTTTGGTTCTTGATGATACAGTGGTGAAGGCATCCCAGATTTGTTGTTATTATTGGTTCAATGGACTCAAAAAACTATGGTTGAGAAACTTACTTACAGCAATGAAATACAGGTGTGCAATCTTTCACATTATTTTCATTTGGTTGAGTGCTTCAGGATAGTAGAATGGAAACCTAATTGTGGGTAAATTGTGCTCCAGTGTACTGTGTTGGAGGTCAAGGTTATTGAAGGCCATGGGACAACAATTGATGTTGTACTAGTCAATGGTGTTCTTCATGAAGGAGATCAAATAGTTGTTTGTGGCATGCAGGTAAGCATCTAAAACTTGATTTCACTTGATGTCATGCTTGCATTAAAATTATGACAAATGATTTTCTCATTGTAGGGACCCATTGTTACTTCCATTCGAGCTTTATTGACACCCCATCCAATGAAGGAACTCCGAGTTAAGGTATGGTTCTCTCTTTTAATAATTTCCTTTATTTGGTTGTTCTTGGGTAGGAAAACTAGAACTTGGTATATGGCTGGTGAAATAATTGGTGAAGAAGTGGTAGTTGAGCTCTACATACAGAAGAGGCTTTATATTGTATCTTTAATTAAAGCTTCATATTGTGCAAGGAGATTTGTTGATCTCTCTTAAATTAAACAACTTGAAGTTAAGAAATTGCAACTGGAGTTCACACTAATATCACTGAAGGCCGAGGTCTTGAAGGTAGTGGGCAATAGTAGTGCATCAAATAGTTGGAATCTCAAAAGGAGTTGCTACTTACCTCCTATTGATGAATGTGGGAATTATTTGGTACTTGTAAACTTCTGAGGTACATTGGAGGACATAAGTTCAGAGCAAAGAAGGGGTTAAAGAAAACGTGGACATTTCTGGTTTGTCCTGCATCAAGGAGAGTTTGGGGTGGCAATGGTGTTAGGTAGTCAGTCTTTGTGGCCACGTCTGCTAGTGGCTTGGATGATGGTAGTGTCTTGGAGAATTGGTGGTCATAGTGAGAGGCTTGCTGAGTATCAGTTAAGTGGTGGTCTAAGGCAGCATGGGAGGTTTTCAAGTTAGCTGGGATTTGGTTGTGTTCAGTGGTGCCTGCATTGTTGTGACGGGTGGCTCTTCGGTGCCAATGGGGATAGGATTATTTTTTATTTTTTGTTGTGTGTGCAGGTTTCACGGTTTGGGATTGTTGAAGGTGGTGGGTTTGTCTAAGGCATTTTTTGGCTGTCATTGACTCTGGACAACATTTATTTTGGTTGTTATTGATGATGATGTTCGCAATTCTTGCTTGAGACTGTTAGTTTGGGCTAGTTGTGATCTGGATGATGGTGACATGGTGTTCTTGATATAGTTTAAGCGGTGGTGAGGGGCTGGTGCTGGCTGACTGCTATCAGTTTTACTGGGAAATTGGATTAAGTCAAATGCTCTGATACTAAGTTGATGCAGGACAAATATTCAATGGAAAAATTGGATAAAACAATTGAACAGTAAAGAAAGAGTAGACCATATGAATCAACACCAAGCAAGAAGATCTAGAAATCATTATTCATCGCCAAACTATTGGATAACTTCAATACCAAATTTTATTCATCAAATCATGTGTCACTTATCAAAAAAGAATAAAGTTCATTCATCAAATCACGTCCCTTACATTTCAGCAGAGTTGTTTTTAAGTAGGTTTCCACAAAAATTAAATAGGGAAAATAATGTAACCCCTAATCATTATAAAACTACATTATTAGATATTCAAATTCAAATTAGTTCTAAATATGGAAATTGAAATTCCAGTTAGCACTAATTTCGGTATCCACATCAGAACGCATGTACCAGGGATTAAAGTTAATATGCCATGTACATGTCTATTTTTGAAGTTCATATAAAGTTGTAAACAATCTTTAGATGGTACACCAGGCAATATCTGGGGGTTAAGTCACCTCCCTTCTTGCATAAAGTTTATGTTATTGACTGAAATAGGTTCAAAAAGGTTCTTTCTTGTTCAGATAATTTGTATGAAAAATTTAAGTTTAAGTTATGACCTATACGTATAAAAAAAAATTGAAGTTATGACCTATGTTTTTCTAGCAAGAGGTCTGTTATGCAATGCTTTAGATGACGATTTGGTGGTGGTCCACTTTCAGGGGACTTATATACACCATAAGGAAATCAAGGCTGCAATGGGTATCAAGATCACAGCACAGGTATTTTTTTGCCCATACTGAAGTCACGGTTAATCCATTCTAATTTTTAACATTATCTATAGTTTAAATAATGCACTTACATAGTTAAAGTGAGATTTGTTGGTTTTTTTTGAAAGAAGTTCCTGAATTCTTGTGTTATTTTTTATTGCAGGGCCTTGAGCATGCTATTGCTGGAACTGGTCTTTATGTTGTAGGGCCTGACGATGATTTAGATGATGTTAAGGAAGAAGCTATGGAAGATATGAATTCAGTCATGAACAGGATTGATAAGAGTGGTGAGGGAGTTTATGTACAGGCATCTACCTTAGGCTCTTTGGAAGCATTGCTGGAGTTTTTGAAGTCCCCAGCAGTAAAAATACCTGTTAGTGGTATAGGCATAGGCCCTGTACATAAAAAGGATGTCATGAAGGCCAGCGTAATGCTTGAAAAGAGAAAGGAATATGCTGTCATCTTGGCATTTGATGTCAAAGTTACACCAGAGGCTCGGGAACTTTCAAATGAGTTGGGTGTGAAGATCTATGATGCTGATATCATTTATCACTTATTTGATCAATTTACAGCCCATATTAACGCTTTCAAAGAGGAAAAGAAGAAGGAAGCTGCTGATGATGCAGTCTTTCCATGCGTTCTTAAAATTTTACCAAATTGCATTTTCAACAAGAAGGATCCAATAGTATTGGGAGTAGATGTCCTTGAGGGCATTTTGAAGGTAATTATTTTCCAGCTTATTTGGCTTATTTTCTCTTGCTTAAGGAACACTGTAATTTTTTTAGAGTATCATTTTTTGTCAGTACATGTGGTCTTCATAGGTTCTGGATAAGTCCAAAATTTTGGCGTAAGACTTGTTCTCAGCCAACGTTGGTGAGAAATAAGTACATTTAGTCTGCATTAGCTCCTTTAAAATCTTGTTAAAGCTGAGAAAAAGTGAAGGGAAATTGCAAGTGGACTTTTTTTTTTTTTTTTTGAATACAAGAAGCTAACATCTTAAGTAGTTTAATGATATGCCTTTTATTTAACTCAAGTCTCCTGAGATCAAAACTGATTATAGAGCTTCCTTGGAGTATCCACTCAATTTGTTACTTGATTTGCTTAGGCGCCACCCTGGAAATAAATGGAAATCTGGACATGTGCATGATTTAGCCCTGTCACTGTTCAATTAACTGTGGGCCATATGGTGACCCCTGGAACGAATTACACCAATAAAGTTTCTAAGCTGATTGCTATGTCTCTGTTAGTTATGTGCCCCAATTTGGCTGACTTTTGTCCTTTCAAGTGGACTCAGCCAGGAGAGCCATCAACTACTACTGTGAAATTTTCTGTGACTACACTGGCACTGATGTGCATAGTTCCCCTCTGGGGACACTTACGACACCATGTTTGATAGTAGGGAGAGGAGGAGAGGGAAGTGAGGAGTTTATCTCCCCTTATGTTGTTTGGTAGGAAGGAAGGAAAAGGATGGACATGGTAAAGTTTAAATTTGACAGTTACACCTTATCTAATTTGTTTAGAACTAGGATAAAATGTAATTTCAAAAAATTTGTTAACAAAACTCTCTCCATCTCCAATTCTGTCCACAATGTTTCTTTGTTTTTTAATTTTGCTCAGTTAGAAGGGTTGACTTTAGGCCATTACAAATAGATGGCCTTACTATTATAATATGCGTCTGCAAGGCGTAGGTTATAGATTTTGTGGTTCACGTAGCATAATTTCCAAGAATTCTTCTACATTTTATGCGTTGCCATTTATGTTGATATGATATTGTGGGATAAAGTGTTTGAAACTCATGAGGTTCAAGTTATACATGGTGTAGTACTTGTCAATGTTGCACCACTTGAATAGCTTCTACTGGATGTGATGTTTGAAAAAGCTATCATTTGATTACATTATCTCTTTATACCTTTCATGAGGTTCAAGTTTTTTGTATTTCAGAATTTTATGCAAAACATGATTTAATGGATCAAATAGTAAATAACATCTGATTGTTACAATATTTAGCGTGCGTATTATAGAATGAAGAGAACATGTAATTCAATGGTGGAATTTCAAAATATGAATCTAATAAAAAGTTATTAAAGTGGTGTAACTTTAATAAAGAGTGATGCTAGGTGTTACTTGCTCCTTATATGTAGATATGAAATAATACTTCTTTTTGGAGACTGGGGGCCATGTGGTAGGCTTGGGATAATGCTTATTTTGAAATGGCACTAGAGAGATTGTATCCTAAATAAAGTACTTGTTTATATATTTGTACACATCTAACACAATCTGCTTTCTGCACAGATTGGGACTCCAATCTGTATTCCTCAGAGGGATTTTATTGATATTGGGCGAGTTGCGTCTATTGAAAATAACCATAAAGCTGTTGATTTTGCAAAGAAAGGGCTGAAAGTTGCAATTAAGGTATGTGTTTGAACCTCTGATGCTGTACTAAAATGGCATTAGTGATAATGTATTATTAGTGTAATTAAAATGATACATGAAAAAAGTGCTGTTTATTAGTATTATTAAACGAAAGCTCATTGGCCAAAATTATCCAAATATAGGCAGACATAAAATGGTATTATTGATAATTTTTGGACTTGATAGTCACTCCTTTGCTTGGTATTGTAGTCATTTTTCCTTACTGAGGTTACTCAATATTCATGATCCCTTATCTATTTTCCTGGTTTTGCATACTGTTATTTCTCCATGAGCTTTCCTCCCCCCCGCCTTTCCCAAAAAAAAAAAAAGAAAACGCCTCCACGTGCTTTATGTAATGATGAGTTTGGAGTTTTTCTTTTAAGTTTTTAAAAGGTTTTTGCTGTCAACTCCTTGAGCACGTTTTCAGGTGCTGATATATGGGTGACTCTATTGATTGGTTCTGGGTGACATTTAATAAATGGATTAGGAACAATTATACACATTTGTGAAGAAATGTATTATTACCAGGAATGCACTATCAATTATCAAAGAATGAAATGGGTAAACTGATTAGCATATCCTTTAGGTTGCATTTGGAGTTTGGATTTCAGGATTTAAAATCAAGGGATTTCAATAATAATTACTAGTATAAATTGCTTGATAATAATTTAGCAACACATGATGATACTTATTTGAATAACATTTACATTACATATATGAAAAAAAGAAAAGAAAACTACACATGATGCAAGCTTTGGAGATTTTGCTCAAACAAAATGTTTGTGACATTATGGGATTGAAATGGCATTTTACACCTAGTTACTTTAAATCCACGTATTAATAAAAATAAAATCCATCCACAAATTTCATCCAAAAAAAATTGTCATTTCATACATTTTTATTGGGTAGAATTAAGGCATTTAAACTTAAAACTTAAGATCCATATTGTTGTAAATATGTCCATCCAAATGGACCACTTGGTTATTCTGCATTTAACACTGCTGTCTTAAGGTTTGGACAATATATGTTGTGTCTTTAAAAATTGCTTGAGTCATGACTTATGTAGATAATCCTCTACAGATTACTTGAATGGTACAATTCGTGAATTTTCACTTTCAGTAATGTTATTGGTATATTTTTTCAAAACAACTTTTTGTTTTTCACTCTTCTTAGACCCCCTCCTCTTTTTCTGTGGGTGCTATTGCTGATTGCAACCAAATTTAGCTGTCTTTATGTATCTTATGGATAATATTATATATTTGTAAATCACTGTGATTCTGCCTGTTGTAATATGTCAAATAACAACTTTTTTTTAGACAAATTTTCCAAGACATTTCCTTTATCTCAATATAATGAAAATATTAAGGTTGGACCTAGTTGGTACTAAAATGTATAAGTTAATTTTTGGAGATAGATGATAAGATTTTGAAGGAAATGGCATTGGCAATGATCCGTCTCAACTGAAAATTTGAATTTAACTTTGCTCTGGTTTTCTAATCATGGCTTCCAATCTAATTTGATTCTTATTGTTTGTGCATTTTCCTTAACACATTTAAATGTTGCAATTTTGTTGTTATTGTTTATATTCTCACCAAGCACATGCTGTTTGTCATGCTATTTTACACATTAACTAGCATGTAACATGTGCAATGCCTTGTATTCTATTTTGTTAGACATATATAAATTTTGACAGTTTTTTTATTTTTTTATTTTTTATTTATTTTTTTATTTTTTTATGGCAATAGCTAAGAAAAAATTATTTTCCCTTGCTTTCATCAAAATAAGATAATGCGAAGTATTTAAACAATTCTTGAGCAATATTGCTATATATTATCAGATAATTCTCATGTCTGCATATCTTTAACATCTCTCTTAATATAATATTACCACTCTTAACCTAACCAATCGAAGTTAACAACAGTAACCATAGTCGTTCGTTTCAAATGTCAACTAACCCCATCATTACAGGCTCAGTCCCACTAAGCATGGTCATCTCTCATGTTTTTACAGCAGCATGGCAATACCACCAATATTAAAAACAACCTATCAACAAATAACACCTATTGATTTTGAGCCTTGAAAAGTATAATAAACTTGATCTCTTACTTCAATACTTCATTTACCTTTTTGCCTTATAGTTCACTGTACTCAATATTATCAAATGGTTCTGTGTTTGGCTGCTATGAGAGTTTTAGAAGTTAGGGGGTTTGAATCCTAATTACAGCTACCTTGAACACCAAATTTAGAAAGATAACAGATTGATTATTTGGTAAAAGAAACGTATCCGACATTTGGCGAACCTCGTACCTTTCTGGCCTAAGGTTTCCATTTTTATTATTTATAATAATAATAATGAAAATAATATAGTTTAGATACCATGGTATCTTCCATCTTAGGACTGGAAGAACATCCTGCTTGACCCCTATTCAACATATTTGTCTGTGCTGCTGTATCTTCCTATAGGGAGGGATATTTTCAGTCTTCAAACTCAAGTTGGCAATCTAGCCCTCAAGGAAATTTGTCATTCTATTTTACCTCATTGGATGCTGGCTTATTGTTACCTATTGTTTGTGCTTTTACAGATAGTTGGCACCAATTCTGAGGAGCAGCAAAAAATGTTTGGTAGGCATTTTGAGATTGAAGATGAGCTTGTCAGCCACATCACTAGGAGGTCAATTGATGTACTTAAAGCTAATTACAGGGTGAGTGATTGAATCCCTCACAATTTCTGTCCTTGATGGATCACATTGCAATGTCTCGGATTGTGACTTTTAATATGCAGGAAGAACTGAACATGGAAGAATGGAAGCTGGTTGTGAAATTGAAGAATCTTTTCAAGATACAATGAGGATGCATCAGTTAGGGCAGAAATGCTAGGTGGAATCTTCGGCAGTTCTTGTATTGGATGAATTCCGAAACGAATGGTCTATGGTCAATGGCCAATACAGGTTGGAACACTCAGGAATTTTAACTGCTATGTTTCAAGGGTCATAAGCATACTGGTTCGGTGACCGGTACAAAATTTTCGACAATACTGGCCAATACAGTACGATTTTGATGACTTCAGAGGAAAGGCCATGGTAAGGGTTGTGCTTCACGTGGTTTGGTTGTAGTTTTTAAGCAAGCGAGATATACTTAAAGAGGGATTTTAATGGAAGTTGGGGTATTTTAATAATAAAAATAGGATATGTTAAATTTTATTCATTAATTGAAAAGTGAAACTTGACTACGATATCTTCTCATCTTCCTACTCAATAGTTTATAGTTTGAGTTATAAAGATTTGTTTATTTGTTTATTTTTTATTTTTTTTATAAGTTGCAAAATAACTTTGAAGTCCAGGACCTTGAGATTACAAAAGAAGCCTCTGAATTGGTTTCAAGACTTTGTATAACTTGGAGTAGAGGTGGTGTTTTCCTCTTTGAGGATGCAGTGACGCAAAATTTTTTATGTAGATTTGTAAGGAACTGGTACTAAAGTCTTTATGTAAGATTCAAAAAAATATGGAAATAGAGATAGATACATGAAAATAAAAAAGTTTCAGGTATTTTGGTTGAGATGAATGTAAGCGCATTTTGGGAATGGAGATAGATATGGAAATTCAAAAAATAAGGGATAATAAATGATATGGTAATCGACATTAATAAGTTTATACTTTTTACTGTTAGATCTACTTAAATTTAACAATGTATAAAGAGTGTAATTTTAATATATATATATATGTATAAAATTTATTTACTTTTTGTACAATAAAGCGCCTTAACTCAAGTCACATTTTTAATTTCTTTACTAGTAGAACTAAGATTTGAAGAATGTCTCTTCTCAAAAAAAAAAAAGATTTGAAGAATGTCATCCGTGTTTGCACACCTCCCATCCTTGAAGTAAACCAAAGGGATCACATTAAAATCTATCAAAAATATTATCATCATGGGCTTAGCAAATTAGAACCTGTTAAAGAAAAATTTAAATTTGGTAAGGATAGGGTGTAAAACTAATGTTTTACATCCCATCTTTCATTTTTTTTTTTTTTTTCCCACGAGTCACTCATCAATTTAAAAATGAAAGATAATAGGTAGGGATGGCAATGAGGCATGGCAGGGTCGAAAGATGGGGTATTCGTTCTTATCCTACATGGTTTTGCCTTACCTCATCCCTACCTTTGTCCTGCACGATGAGAAAAATTTTCTTGTCACATCCCTGCCCCATTCTGTAAAATTTTACTCATTTTTTATTTGCCTCACAACTATTACAATTTTTTAAAATATAAAATATGTTTCATTAATAAAAATATACTTGAAATTAAAACTAAATTTATCCCATAAAATCAAACTAATTTTTAGCAAAAATTGAATAGTATTATCCAAGTGTTTAACAAGATAATATTATAATAAAAATAAAAATCTCATAGTATAACATATAACAAATTAAAGACAAAGAACCATGTTAAGTAGAATAAAATAAGTTAATATTGATATGTTTGTTTAAATAGTAGAGTTTTAAGGTATAAAAAATTTATAATTATAATTTTTATTAATGCAAGGCAAGATGGGGTGAGTCTAAAAAGTTTAAACCTATCTTCGCCCTATCTCGTAGTGTAAGGCTAAAAGCTTGCCCTATTTCCGTTACCCATCACTTTTGCAAGGCCGAAAAAACCCGAATAAAACGAAACAGTAAAAAAAATGGTCAAACGAAACGGGAGAAAATTGCCACTAGAGTGCGCTCAGAAACCTTGTATTATGCATAAGAGCATTCACAGCAGTGGAGCTAAAAATTTAGAAACCTTGTATTATGCATAAGAGCATTCACAGCAGTGGAGCTAAAAATTTAGCTTTTTAGCTCCACCAAAAGTTACTTTATCTATTATAACTACACACTTGCTGCAGCAGTGGATCTATTTTAACTATCAACACAATAAAATAATATAAACATCACAATAAAATAATATACCCCTACAATAAAATAATATATCCTACAACCCAATAAACTTCCCAGCACCGACCACAACCGGCCACCTCTACAATCAGCCACAGCCACAGCCGCCACCGCCACCACCACCACCACAGACACAACCAAACCCACAAACAAAATAAAAAACCAAACAACAATCATAGTCACCAATCCACCACCACAGCCACCAAGCCCACAAGAAAAAAAAAAATCAAACACCATACCACCAAACCATAGCCACAACAACCACCATCGCCACCACCATAGCCATCAAACTTGCAGAAGAAAAAAAAAAAATCAAACATCATCCCATCACTACAGCCATCAAACCCATAGAAAATGGAAATAGCATTTATTTTTCTACCTTTCTCTCTCTCTTCACTTCGCAAATTTCGGCGCTCTCGAGTTCGCGCCATTTTCAGCAAAGAGGAGGCTCACCGGTGCAAGGAAGGAGGCACGGCATTGATTGAAGCCCACCGATTCAGGTGCGATGCTTTTCTTCCTCTTTTCCCCAAATTTTTTTGCTCTCTGCTTTGTGTCTATGGGTGTGTGGGATTGTTTTATTTTCATGGCTTTGTGTCTATCGGTGCGTGGGTTTATTTTATTTTCTGGTTGTGTGGGTTTGTTTTATTTTCAGGGTGGTGGGTTTTGTGTCTATGGGTGTGTGGGTTTGTTTGTGTCTTTCAATTTTAAGAGTTGTTGGGGCTCTTTTGATAACTGAATTTCTGGGATTTGGTTAGCAATCCTTGTGGTTTATGCAGGTAAGGTGTTTGAGTTTGGGTGTGAATGGGATTCTGTTTGGAAAGAGACAGGTACAGTGGAATTTGATTTTGTTGGTTTTTCTTTGGGGCTTTTGGGGTGTTCTGTATTTTGAGACTTTGGAGTGGGTGAAAATAAAGATTGAAGTTAAAATCATCAAAATGTTAGTAAGAAAGAAGAAAGGTGAAGCCGGCGATGAGCTCTTCAAGCTCCACCGGGATTTTGGCCTGAGCATAGCAGAGGGGAAAAAAAAAATTTGAGGAAGAAAGAAGAAAGGAGAAGCCAGAGAGACAGAGAGAGAGAGAAGGAAATGTTTTTTTAACGTGAGAAGAGAGAGAAGATAATAAAAAAATAATTTTTTTTTAGCTGTGTGCTACAGTGCACATGTATCTATACATGTGCACTGTAGCAAATCATGTATAAATTATAAGCATGGCTCCACTGCTGTAAGCTATTTTTTGTGATTTTGAAGCTAAATTTTAGCATTATAGCATTATAACTCCACTGCTGTGAATGCTCTAAGTAGAGCCTTATTTTATCCATAAAATTTAGAAAAGATAGAATTATATCACACTATTTCACAGTCACGCAACACGCAGGAGAGGTCAGTGATGAAATTGATTGATTAGACATTTTTCGGATCAAAGGATGAACTCCAAAAAATCTTCATTCTCTACTGCCAACTGGCCCAACACAATTCGGGAATAACAAAAATAGTGGTTTCCACCTTTTTAATATCTTGCCTGTTTCAACAACTGATCGAATTAAAATATATGCCAATCCATCACCTGTTTGGGAATAACAACAATACTGCGTCCCAATTATTTTTATAATTTTTGTTTGTTCCAATAATAGCCAATTAAAAAAAATACAGGAACCATTTGAGTAGTTTGCAGATATTCTGCCAATATCTAGGAAAGATTTAAAATATTTCACCCAAAATGCATAAGAGCATTCGCATTCCATATGTAAAAAATATCTTATTTTATCATTTTAAAAGTGATTTTATCAATTATATCATACCATTTTATAATACACTTAACATCTCAAATTTATTTTTATATACAACACATTAAAATAATATAAAAGATCTTTCTCTCTTCTCTATTCATCTATATTCTCCGTCTCTTCGTTTTTCTCTCTTTCTCATCCATCCACCACCAACCCAAACCCAAAACAACCACCCACCAATATATGCCTTGCTACAACTTGAAAAAAGCCTTAATTTTTTTTCTCTCCTATGCCAATTTAGCTATACTCACAAAGAAAGAAAGAGTAGAGATAAAATTCAGCCACCACCCATATCAAACCCATACCCAATTCAACCATATCCATCTCTTCCTTTAGGCATCGGTCACAATAGGAAAAAAAAAAACCACAGAACCCAGAAGAACCCAGAACTCCAAACCCACTATCAAATAACCAAGAGAAACCCACCAATCTTCACACTACAACCCACCTGACCCACAACTCCAAACCCACCACCCGACCCATGACCCACACAACCGATCCACCGATCAAAACCCATCACCTGACCCACCAGATTCGACTCACATCACAGGCTGCAATTGCCACTAGATTTGACGGATGGCCTAAATTGCAACCCACGGTCTCTGCTTCTTATCGGCGTGGAGGCCCAACCACTAGCACAAAGAGAGAAAGAGTGAGAGATGAGAGCAAGTCAGAGAGAGAGAGGGAGACAAAATACTGAGATGAGGAAAGAGAGAGTTGAGAAAGAAAATGAGTCTGACATAGAGGAGAGAGAAAGAATAAAAGGGATTAAAAAACAAATACAATAGTCTACAGTAACTTCTAAATGGAAGGAAGCACTGTAGCAAAATTGTAAAAATTTTTAGGTTTACAAGTCTGGGTAATGCATCATTTTAATGGTTAGATGCTAAATATTAGCAACATATGGCATTTACAAGACCCAATGTGAATGCTTTAAGAGGCTAGGTTTGATACCACACAAGGGTATGGCTTGATAGTAGGAGTCCTCGTCCTGTACCCAGAGTGAAGCGATTTGAGTGATAGCCCCAGCAAGGCTTTTGTGGTACACGTGGTATTATCCATTGTCGTTACGTGGCGTGGGGTTGATGAGCCCACACTGGAGACCCCCTTTTTTTATTTAGCAAAAAAAAAAAAAAAAAAAAAATGAGACTAGGTTTGATAAGAATTTTTTTCTTAAAAAAAAATTTAATTTAATTCTTCTACCGTTGCCAATCTCTACTCTCCATTACCAAACAACCACAATACTATGATCGTAAGCTCCACCAATTTTAATACATTTTTAGTACAATTATATAACACAGTAAGAAATAATACACAATCACTCTTTCCCCTGAAAAATCCTAATCTACATACACAAAATTACAGTTTCCTTTACCACTTATTAAAATGGATGTTTATTAACACAATCTTCTTGTCAATAGTATTGTAATTCAACTAGTACCTTTTAGTGTTTCTAGCTGAGAGGTCCAGGGTTTAAAAATATAATATCGTCTTATTATCTCTTGGTCACTAAGAATTTTTTTTTTAAATAGTCATTGAGAAACTTAAATTATACAAAATCTAATAATGAGATAATTTGAATATATCAATGTTACCAAAAAAAAAAAAAAATG
This sequence comes from Quercus glauca, assembly GCA_023736055.1. NCBI lineage: Eukaryota > Viridiplantae > Streptophyta > Magnoliopsida > Fagales > Fagaceae > Quercus > Quercus glauca. The sequence continues at coordinate 15,678,103 of CM043318.1, read as the reverse complement.
CAAATACACAAAGTATTACAATTTCTTTTACTAACAAAGAGAAAAAGAAAGAAAAAAAAGACTGATAGGAGATAAAATGAGAATTGAAAATGCTAAGATGAGAGAGAGAGAGAGTATTGTGACTGCAAAGCCAATGGGAGCATAATTACCAATACTGCTAAGTAAAACTCATTACCACAATATTTCTCTTAATACATTTTTTAAAGAAAAATGAAATTACAGATTATTTTTATGTAATGGGTTAAACAAGTTACAAATTTGAATTATTAGAAATTTTTATTTTTATTTTTTTGTTTTTGAATAGGCTTTTTGTTAAATAACTTGTTCACTTGTTGTTTGGTCTAATCTTGTTTTTGTTTGTGTTATTTTTGTTGTTATTTGGGCTAATTTTTTTTTTTTTTTTTTACGGTCTTCTAAAATTTTATTTATTTATTTATGTTTAGGGAGTTAAGGATTCTATTTGACGGTTTTTGGAGTAATGCTATATCTACAACATTTTCACAACAAATTTTATGTGACAATCTATTATTGGTGGGTTAAAAAGTGATGTCAATATTAAGCCCAAATTAAAATTAGTAACGGCTTATCACAAAGTATTTGTTGTGCAATTATTGTGAAAAAGTTATGAATGTAGAATTTCTCTTATTTTTGTTGAACCTAAATTCTTGTGATTCTCAAGTCAAGGTATCCAACATTTTTATTAGGGTAGTCAAAATAGGTATATATACACAATTTTCATATGAACTTGAGACCTCCCTAAATTGTGAAAAATGTTATGAATTTGTATGTATTTACAAATTTATTGTAAAAATATATTTTATATTAAATGATATTTATTTGCCTCTATAATTAATATTTATTAAAAGATTTAATTTTTTTTAATAATATGCAAAAAATAAAAACATTTATTGAGAGGAAACACATGATTACAAAGGAGGGCTCAGGACATGAGCTTGCTGCCGGTTAATTACATTTGAAAATACTTTTGGGGAAGAGCCCAACATAAAACAATTAACTATAGAGCGACCAAGATGCTAAAACCTGTCCTGCTCTGTTAGCTTCTCTTGGAACCTACTTTAAATTGGATTGATTGCACTTTGGAAGATTGGAGAGAAGCTTGGCATTGCTTTCAACTATAGGCTGGTGAACAGGGCATTGCCAAAAATTTTTGTTTGGGGGCTAACTTATGATTCTAATTTATTAGCTTATACAAACTTTTATAAACAAGTACAAACACATACATCTATATACATATAACTTAGTATCCTTTATCGTGAATCCTTTAAAGTTTTCATTTTTAATATAAGTTACCAAATTGTCTATCATAGTGAGTTAAAAATTTCAATTGAACTAATAAAGTATTTAAACATGAATGATTCAAAACTTTAACAGACACAAGAACACATTTTACAATAAAAAATGAATGCGGAAAAAAAAAAAAACATTTTCTATAACTACTAGATCAATTGGACAATTTTTTAAGAGGATCATTGGACTAGCTCAAATATTTGGGGGGCGAATCCCATTTTTGTAGGCTAATATAAAATGTTAAATATTTATATATTTATACATGCAGCTCCGCCCCTGCTAGTGAATGTTGTGACTCACCGCTTGGTGGACAACCTGGTTGATTGCTTTAGCTTTAACTTGGACATTGTGGTTTCCACTCTTTTCAACAAAGCAAAAGCCAATGTCCCTTTCCAATCTTTTGCAACTATCACAACATAGGATCTATCTTGGCCAATTGCTACATCGCAGTTTATCTTGATGGTACCTTCATGAGCTAGACCATTTCTCAATTCTTAGCCGAGGCTGTGCCAAAGAAGTTTCTGGGATAGCCATTGATTGTTCCTGCATTCATTTTCTAATCTGCCAAAGGCCTTTTGGAATGTTCATCTCTACCTTTTCAAAGATAGTAGCATTTCTAGATCTCCATAAGCACTTTAGGACTAAAGACCCTAATCGTAAGTTCATAACAAACTATTGTTTCTTAGAGAGGGAGGTTCGGCCAATAGGATTGAGGGATAATAGTAGTTCAATAAGATGTTTGGTGAAGTGAGATTCAGTTCATGTGATCTGAATCCCCAATCACTGCTATACCACACGGCTTTAGTTGCCTAACAATACAAAAAAAGAAAAAATGTGAATTGCAGATTCAGAGGATTGTTAGGTAGCTAAAGCCCTGTGGTATTGTTAGGCAACAAAAGCCTTGTGATGTTTCCTATGTGGCTTTCCCTATTGATTAGCCTTGCCCAGATTTTACTTTCCAAAATAAATAGATAGGGAGATAAAGGACTTTCCTGTCTCAATTCTCTGGCTAGAATCCAATTTTAAGCCTACATAGCCTCTTTTTATCTTAGAGTTTTCAAATGTGTGCCCCACCACCTTTTTAGCCAAAAGAACATTTTTAGTGATGTTTTCTATTTGGAACGAATGCAGGTTAGGATGGACAAGATATGTCTAATTCTTACAACTAGAATTCTTGAAATCACGTGGTAATAGAAGTTGCATTGATAGACCTAAATTGACGATTGGGCTTTATTTATTTTATTTTTTTAATAATTAAAAATGGATCACATGTACAATCGAATTGCATTATAACATAGAACATTCCAAGCATTAATAAGTCTTGTCACTTTTCGAATTCACGACTCTGAGGCTAACACGTGTAACAAATTATAATTACTTCTCTACCACTAGACCACCTCCTGAGTTATTATCGCAATCTTGTGTTATTCCTTATTTTAATAAAATACAAGGTAGTTAAAAATTAGAATGTATTAAATAATAAAATTAATATATATATATATATATATATACCTATAATAAATAGAAAAAGGTCAAGGAAATCTACTAAAATTAAAATTAAAATGTATTCTTTCTTACGTTATTATTATTATTTTTTTGTTTACAAAAAAGAAAAGGAAAAAGAAAAAAAAGAGAGCTACTACGCCGCCTATCATTCATTCATAGCATCTCTCTCACACACACAGTGACACAGTCTGTAGATATTATTAATTTATTATTATATACTCTCTCTCTCTATATATATAAACAAACAAACCCACGCTTCTCAAAGCAAAAACCCAAACCCAAACCCAAACCCGGTTCTCTCTCTCGCTCTGCTTGAGAATCAAAGAAAGAGAGAGAGACACTAAGAAGAAGAAGAACATGCAGATCTTTGTGAAGACTCTCACTGGGAAAACCATCACTCTCGAGGTCGAGAGCAGTGACACCATCGACAATGTCAAAGCCAAGATCCAGGTCCCTTTTTTATTTTCTTAAATATCTTTATTCAAATTCGCTTTAGGGTTTGCGATTCTAAAATTGGATTTAAAAAAAAAAAAAAACTTCAATTGGGGTTTCTGGTTCTTGATTTGATTCTTTACCTGTGGTTCTTTTGTGTGATTGTCTTGCAATAGCTGCAAGCTAGGGTTTTTATTTTATTTTTGATTTGCGAATAGTATTGTGCTTTTGGGTTTTTCTTTTTTTGATAATAATAATATTGTTGTTTTATGGATGCTTTTGGTTGCTGAGGAAACAAGAGGGAAAAGTTGGGAATTTTGATTCTGAATAGTAAATATTTTGGGTTATTATCTTTCCGGGCATGGGTTGCTTTTATTAGATTATTCGTCCCAGAAAAAAAAGAGATTTCTTTTAGATTGAAATTAGTCTTGTGTGTGTGTGATTTGCTAATTTTCTAATCCAAGAATTAGGAGAGCTATTGGTGAAAAGAGCAAATTGTTAAAGCCAATATTGGATTTAGTATTTGCTTTGTAAGCATGGCATCTTGTAATGAATTTTTGAACATGGGGAAATTTCAACTTTTCCTGCCCAGTAATTAAATAGAAAATTTAGTCAAATTTTATGATATTAGTGATTTTTTATTTTTATTTTTTATATCAGTTATTTAGTTTGTGTCTTTTTATTATAGAAAGAGAATTTTAACAAAAAGAAGACTGTATAGTGTATTTGGTAGCTAATTGGGCAATTGATGACCCTGCCTCTTTACAATATAGTCCATGGCCTGGGTTTTTATTTTTATTTTTATTACTATTATTTTTTTAAAGCATGTGATTTATGGTTTTCTAATAAGAAAGGATGCTTATGCGGTCAGTGTTGTTAGAAGCGCCACTAGGTCGTTGAAGCATGAAGCTTGTTTACTGCCGGGCTTGAGGTGCACCTTTTGGATGAAAGTGCTATAAATAATGCCCTTTTTAATATTTCAGGGCAATTGTCTTAAACTAGGTTTTTTAATAATTAATATTTTTTTTTTGAAATAATTAGAAATCTCTACTTTACTACTTGAACCCCTCCCCTGCCCCTCAACTCCAACCTAGGGAGGTGCCATCAGACCAATTGGGTCTTTGGCGGATTTTTAATAATGAGTAATAAACTTGGGAAAGTTCCTTCTCTCTCTCTCTCTCTCTCTCACAAAATAAAACTAGCAATATTTTGTTTTATTGGCTTCATATCTTTGTGTGTGTGCACGTGTGCACATATGCATGCTTCTAGTCCTCTTGTTTTTGTCTCCCTTCAACCCAAAAGCATAGCATTGGATTTGTTCTGGTTCACCCAAAAGCATAGCCTAGTTTAGGGGTTTTCCTCCCTTTTTGTTAAAATCTTAACAGATAAGTAGCTTTAGTTATACTGAATATTGTAATTATTTAAGAGTATGTAAACGACATTTAATTATTTCGTACTTGCACGGCGCTCTTAACCATTTGAGAATTTTGATTTTTTAATTTTGATTTTTTTTTTTTAAGAGAAAGGGGGGTGGGGGGGGGGATTATATGTTATGACTTAGGAATCTTTTTCTTAGAAGCTATATATTATACTTAGAAATTATGTGCTTTACTTCAATTATGCCTGTGTTTGTGCTTTGCACTCATAGGCTTTAGGAAACCTTTATGTTTAAGTGTATTTGGCGCATTTAACAATATTTATTTAGCTTTTGTGGGTAGACATAAAGTTTATTTTGGTGTTATTATGTTGCTTTATAATTTTGTTTGATGTGATACTCACTGTTTTTTTTTGTTTATAATATTATAATTTTTTTACAAGTTATGGAAAGTATTAATTATGTGGTGGCATCTAGCGTCTATTATCAATTACATACTAGTACAGAATATGTTTGATTTCTGCTTTTGGACACTCTAATTAATTTATTTACCCACTTCATCACATATTGCGAACTCTAGGTTTTGTTTATTTATGCCATCAGGTTCCTTATAGGCAGCCTAGATATTGACATATTATTGATTTGTCAAGTCTATAATGCTGGAAAAATCTCAGAACCACAGAATTGGTTGAGAAAGTGTAATGGGAATTAAACAGGAATTGAGAAAGATGTCTTAGCTAAATGATTGCATGTTCTCTGTTTTTTGCAAAAAATTAAAGATGATTCAGTTAAAAATGCAACCTAGATATAAACACCAGAAACAGACCCATAGCAATTTTGTAGCGACCTGCTTTTCTTCTGTACAATGTTCTTCCCTTTTGCAATTATTTTAGCATGCTGTAGCGGTTGGAAATGGGATATAAAAAAAAAAAAACACACACACACACAATGTATCTTGATTTTCTCTTGTAAGTTGCAGCATTTATGTTTAACTAAAGTTGGAATGTATGATTTTCAGGACAAGGAAGGTATCCCTCCAGACCAACAGAGGCTGATTTTTGCTGGTAAGCAATTGGAAGATGGTCGAACTCTTGCTGATTACAACATCCAAAAGGAGTCGACACTTCACCTGGTTTTGAGACTTCGGGGAGGAACTATGATTAAGGTGAAGACTTTGACAGGAAAAGAAATTGAGATTGATATTGAACCAACTGATACCATTGATCGGATCAAGGAACGGGTTGAGGAAAAAGAAGGAATTCCTCCTGTTCAGCAAAGGTTTTATTTTCTTTATCTTCAAATATTATTCTACTTGAGTGGACTATAATTATACATTTATTTATTGCAAGTTCTGCTGTAGTGACCTCCATGGTGTGGATGGGTTGGCCAAGGATCAAAGCTTCCTATTACAACCACCCTGTGATTAAACAGATATAGGCTATGGATGGACCTTCAGTGTATAGGTTTTACCCGTTCACCCAAAAGTGGGCATGGTTCCTCTTCATTTTAAAAGAAATATGCTTTATTTAGTAACTAATAATAGCTGTAAGGTTCAAAAAGGATGTAAATACTTGGCATTCACTCCATCCCACTTTATAGGTTTTGGTTTGAAATGACACATATCAGTCGGGTGGTAAAAGTATGGTGCTTTGAAAATGTCCTTCACTTTATATTACAGGTAGCATGGCTTTGTATTAGAATATTGTTGCTTTTTCAAAAAAGTAATGGTAGCATGGGAAATTGACAAAGAACTCCAAGCATGTATCTTGGGGTTGTCCAAAAATGAAAGCAAGACCATTTACAATAGGATAGACGGAGTATATTTATTCTTTTGATACATGTTTCTTTTTCACATAAATTTAATATATATTTTTTTTTGTTTTTGTTTTTCTGTAATCAGAATTTCATTTGAAACAATGAAAATGTGGGTGTGAATTTTTGCAAATTATTACTCTTTTTCTTTTTGATTGGATGGCATCATTTCTGTTCTTATGGGGTTAATGGATAAATTGCTTTCTTGATAGGATTTGAATCTTGCTTTTGTAGCATTCATGGGTCTTTATATCTCACTTAATTTCTAGACTGTATATGAAATTGGAAATTACATTATTTGCATGCTTTTGAATTGCTATTAGGCACAATTTTTTTTTCATTTGTTGTTAACCGTTGCTTGATTTTCTGCAAAGAAAAATTTTCATCTTTACGGTTACTTCCAAATTTGTTGTCCATCAAATGTCTAATTTAACCTGTTGCTGCTCATATAAATCAATTTCATTCAATTGTTTCTTAGTGAAAATAATGTGAATTCTGAATATGGTCTGTGTCTGTGCCTTTGTTTGAGTGCTAGCCAATGCTAAATATGGTCAGTGCCTGTGTCTTATATGATTTGAAACTATTATCTCATTAGAACTATTACTAATTGCAGGCTTATCTACGCTGGTAAGCAGCTTGGAGATGACAAAACAGCTAAAGACTACAATATTGAGGGTGGTTCTGTCCTTCATCTGGTGCTTGCACTGAGGGGTGGCAGTCATTAAGTGGTACTATCATAGGAAACCAGTTGAGGTACTATGTGTACTGATACTTTTATGAACGTGTAAGTTGCATGCGTGTGGATAAAACCAAAATGTGGCAGTAAACTTGTTCTAAGTAACCATTCTGGTACCAAATGCTGTTAAATTCGCCTTATTTTCTACATCTACTGTTAACTTTTTTGTGCATGTACAATATTTTGAATTTTGATATGCATTTCTAATTTTAGATGGTGTAGGCCATCAATTTTATGGAATTGAGATTTCTCTTTTGAATTCATGTTGGAGCTCATTGTTATTAATATGGCATGTAATGTGAGTCCAAAATAAAGGTGTACCAGGCAAAGCCAAGGTGACTTTGGTTACTGGAATAAACTTTCCCAAATTTATTCGTTGGTATCTGGTGATGGAGATTATTGATTGAAACAGTGGCTTGTCAATAGAGAAGGTGGATAAGAAGGAATGTTCATGGGTTCACTTCACTCACAAAAAGGAGATTAGAAGGATTAAAAAGTATATGCATGTAGGGACTCCATGGCTTCTTTTGAGTTCCACTAAGAACTAGGTCAATGATCAATATACATCAAGAGGAGATTCTGATGCTCCAACATTGGCTACCTACTTATCCTAGTCTGATCTTATTCCTGATTATTTGAGAACCTGGTATTTGTACATAAGGCAGATGTTATTACCAAGTTAGTTTAGCTTCTGCATCAAATGTATGCCAGGCTGCTAGCTGTGCAAAAGGACTAAGTGCTTGGAAAACAGATTGTTATATACTCTATTGTTGATAAAAATGCCTCTATTGTTGATATATATAGGTTTTGGGTTTCTTACTGCGGGTGATATACAACCAAATCCTTAAACTAATGAGCTTGTTCACACACACACACACACACACACACACACACACACTATATATATATATATATATATATATATATCAGGTTGGGTTAGGGTCTTATTGGTTTAAAGAAAAATCAATTTGACATCTCAACCAATCAGTTGAACTTTGCCCAATTGGCATGGAAATTAATATCATATTTGTGAGAGTCGGTGTGGGGTGGCGTGGAGTGGGTCATACTGTTTGGGAAAATTAGGCGGATTGATGCATAAGCTTGGCTCTTTTGTTAAATAAAGGAGTATAAAAGAGTGACTCTTTAGTAAAATTTACTGATACTCATAGGCCTTCCGTCTTGCGTTTGGCATTGGCTTAAAAAGACAGTTTTTTTTACTATTTAACTTAGGACTGAGCAATGGACCTGATTCACCCGAAAACCCGACCAACCCGACAAATTTTGGGCGGGTTTGAGAATATTCGGGTCGGGTTTTGGGTCTTAATTTCGGGTTATTTTTGGATTCGGGTCGGCATTGGGTCATATATATCCTACTTTTGAATCCGATTTTTTTTTTTTTTTTTGGGAAAAAAACCCTACTCTCTATTGGTCAAATACTTTCAGCAAAACAAAAATGGAAAATGAGTAAGCCTCAGGCTTGCGATTTTACCTGATGAACAAGAAGAGGCAAGAGAAAGCTAGGCGCTCCATGCTCTAGTTCTGGACTTCTAGTTCTGAGAGAAACAGAGCATGTGAGAAAGCAAGAGAGAGTGGTTTTAATTTTGCTTCTTGTATTTCTGGGATTGTTTGTACTATCAATGAGAGTAAGTGGGTGAGCTTTTCAAAAAGAAAAATGAAAAAAGAAGAGAGTAAGTGGGTGAGAAAGAGTGTGAACACTAAGGAGTCTTTTATGGAGGAGAGAGGAATTAAGTGGATCGAGGTTGTAGCCATTTGACAGAGAAAAACTAAAGGCTAAAAGGACAAGTACGTTGGAAAGTAAGAGCATCCATAGTAGTGGAGCTAAATATTTAGTTATTTAACTCCATCAAAAGTTACTTTATATATTTTATCTACAAATATGCTGCAGTAATGAATCTATTTTAGGCTTTCAATACAATAAAATAATATAAACATCACAATAAAATATTATAACCACTACAATAAAATAATATATCCCACCAACCAAAAAAACCTAAATGTCCAATCTTTTTCCTCAGCTACCGCCACAACCACAACCACAAACAACCACAACCACCACCAATCCACAGCAGGAAAAAAAAAAAAAAAAAATCCAAATCTCCAATCTTTTTCCTTAACCACAGCATAACCACCACCAATTCACAGCAGGAAAAGAAAAAAAAAAAAAAAAACCCAAATCTCTATAATTGGGGTGGGTCAATGAGTACTCCGATCAGCAGTGTGGGTCTGAGGCGATTGGCAGCTTGGGACGGCTGGGTTGGGCCGGCAGCAGGGAATGAGGGAGTTTGAGAGAGTGATGGTGAGAGAGGAGAGTGACAGTGAGTTTTGAGAGCAACTTGGGACGGTTGGTCAAGTAGAAGTGAGAAAGAGGATGAGAGCTTGAGGACGGCTGGTCGGGACGGTGAGATTGCACAGTGACTGAGAGAGGATGAGAGCTTGAGAGAGTTTTGGGGAGAGGATGAGACTTCAGACAGAGGCGCGGAGTGAGAGAGAGGCACGGAGTGAGAAAGAGATAAAAGAATGAAAAAAGAAAGGAGCGGTATTATTTTAATCCCCTAGCCAGAATTAAATATTACTTATTTTGTTTAGCTCTCATGAACAGTGCACATCTATCTATAGATGTGCACTGTTCATGTGGAGCTAAAAAAAATGGATATAGCTCCACTGCTGGAGCATAATTTTGGTATTGGAGGAGCTAAATTATAGCAATATAGCAATATAGCATTACTGCTGTGAGTGCTCTAAGAGAGGAATTCAGTTTACTAGTTGCTATTGTTGGTCCAAGGAATTGGGTGGGACCCGTTGTTGGTAGCCATTTGACAAGAACTAAAGGCTGTAAATAGGACTTGAGAGTTAATAAGAGAAGAGAGTAGGCTCAACGGATCAGACCAACGGTTCAACGAACAAATTCGCCTGCCTATAAGTCCAACTTGAGACCTGACCCGAGACCTGGAAAACCGACCCGATTTTTCGAGTTGAGTCGGGTCTCAGGCAGCCAAACCCAATTTCTATCGGGTCGGGTTTCGGGCCACAGTAAACTCAACCCGACCCAACCCAATATCAATCGTAATTTAACTTATTTTTGCTATTATTTAGTTTATTTTTGTTATTATTTATAGGTCCAATTGCATTTTTTGGTATTACTCATAAGTTTTACTGTACTATTTGAGCTAGATTTTAACTTTATCTACAATATTTTTAACAAAATTTTTTTAGTTTCAGCTAAATAAGCTATTGCCAAAGGTACTCAAGTTCTTCTTCCCGCAACAGTTGTGATCGCTTGTAGGAATAATACTTATTTTGTTTCTCTTGTTTGAATAATACTCTCGTATGTTAGCAAAAAAAGAAAAAGAAAAAAAAAAAAGGAGTATAATGTTAAATAAATGAGCTTAAAAAAGTTTTTACCAGTCAGATTATTTACAACCTTCGTATGGAACAAAACTCTCCGTTCCCCATTTATAGATGCCTCTCAAGTCTTTCTGACGCAATCCTTTTCCCACCACTTGGTTGAACAGGTGAGTTTGCTGCCATGAAAAACAAATTAACTCCATCCACAACATTCATGAAATCCTAGAGAACATTGAAGCAGGCAACTCCCCCTGCTTATTTCTAATAACTTTTAAAATCGCAAGGCAAATCTAACTGAATATGGAATATGAGGAGCATGAACATTGAGTAATTATCCAATATTCTAGGAATTATATAGTGATGTGATACTCCATTTTTTTTTTTACATAATAATAGGTTTTATTAATTAATTTCACGAGATTCAACATTTATGCGAGGAGAGAATACTATGTTGTATTGTACTTCAAAAATACTTAATAATTTTTATATAAACATCTTGGGAGTCTTTATGATGTTAAAAATTATAACACAAATCATGTGTTGTTATTGTGGTACACTACTTGTAAATCAATGCTACTTTGCCACATCAAGCACAAACCACATTCAAAGCCCTTATCTATAGCCTCAATACAAAAACTCCTTATCAAAATTCAACATTCTTCTTACCTTTTCCATTCTACTGGAACCGGTATTTGATACACCAATTAAGAGAATTAAAGAACAAAAGAATGGGAAAATCTCATAGAGCTGTAGATATAGACTCATAAAGGGATGGCCATGGACCGAGTTTGGGTCAGGTATACTTGAATCTGACTCCAACCTTTTATCTATGTATATCCAGATTTCGATATCCGTTAAGCATCTGTACCCAATTTTTATGTGAATTTTTACCATTGATACCCAAACTTGACCTGATTTTTTTATTTTTATTTTACTTATAAAATTCAAATGAAAAATTCAATTAAACTATTTGTTTCAATGATTCACTCTTATTACTAGAAAGTTTATAAAACCCTAGGTAAGTGTTTGTTAATGTTGGAAACTATAATTGCATGGACATTTTAAAGTCATCGACGAAAGATTTATATCTCAGAAAACCATAAATGATTTGATCTGTGTCACATAAATTAATTGATGACTACAACTTTTATATGTTTACATAATAGGAATCTATATCAGATTTTAGTACCTTGAATTATTGTTTCTCCTTGCAGCTCAATGCCGTATTCATCTGTTTCAGCTTTTATTTGACATCTTGGTGATCAAAAATTTTCTTCAGCTCTATATCACATTGTTTTTCACTTTCTAATTCTAATTCCGATTGGTATTCATAGGATCGGATGATCTAAAGTTAAAAATGTGATTTTACATCCAAACTTTTAAACTAAAAGCCAATTCTTCTCTCTCTCTCTCTTTTATTTTTTTAACAAAATAGGATTTCAACCTATATATAAGTTCATAATCCATTTCAGGTTCAAAGGTTTATGACTCTTCCAAAGCTACTTAACCAAATAGGATACTCAGACCTGACCCGAAACCCCTTTTTTGTTCTTTTTTATATCTTATTTTTTATAATAAATAAACAGAAATAGACCAATTTTATATCATCTTTCAATTCGAATTAGCAAAAGTAATGTTTTCTTGCAAAGATTTATCCACAGATATCCAAACCATTGGTGATTCTTTTGGACTATTATGCCAAATTTGGAAAGGAAAATTACAGTATGTGAGCAATTATTGCTCAATATGTTCTAACCACAGAACCTTCAATAATTGTAACTTGCCACCAGATTCGGGCATATGACAAAACCCGGCCCAATACCCAAATTCCCTATGGGGTTGGGTAAAATCCACACTAATTGGGTTGGGCCAGGATGGGTATGTTGGGTTACACGTGTGAGTGAAGTCCCACATTGAATAAATATAAGAAGAATGAGTTATTAATATAACATAATTGAGCACATACCCATTGAGCTTAGGCCTTTTGGGTTAAAGTGTGTCTCTATATGTTATATTAATTACTCAAGGAAGCTCCCCAAGGTGTTTATCCCCCCTACAAGTGGTATCAGAGCCCATGGTGGTGTGCGGCGAAGGTAGTGAGGTGTTCATGGTCCCTACCCAGCGGGGACAGAGAAAGCCTAAACGGCCAACACACAAAGATCTTGAAATATTGCTAATGGTGTGATGCGAGGTTCCCAGGGATATGGATGTGCGGAGTTCCCATGGATGTGCGTGCGGGGTTGACACATGGTTCCCATGGATGGCATTCGAGAGACCCATGGATGACGTGTTGATGGAGTGAAAAGCCCATTAGTCAAGGGGGAGTGAGTAGGACTTGTTCATGACCCACAGAGAGGTCTTGAACCCCATAGAGAGGCAGAATCACACGTGAGGGAGAGATTGTTGGGTTACACGTGTGAGTGAAGTCTCACATTGAATAAAGATAAAAAGAATGAGCTATTAATATAACATAATTGAGCACATACCCATTGGGCTTAGGCCTTTTGAGTTAAAGTGTGTCTCTATATGTTATATTAATTACTCAAGGAAGCTCCCCAAGGTGTTTATCCCCCCTACAGGGTACCCATTACCCAATGGATTTTGGACCGGTGATCAATTTCTAGGTTTCGTTGTAAACCTAATTGGTTTTTTCCAATTACGTAAATCAATAGTTCAAACCGCACTCAAAGGTAGGGCATTTCCCATTTTTATAAGAACTTCTGTACCAGAAACAATGGTATCTCCAATTATAGCCCCTCTGGGATGTAAAATATATCTTTTCTCACCATCCCCTTAGTGTATGAGACAAATGTATGCATTTCGATTAGGGTCGTATTCTATGGTTACGATTCTACCATATATGTCTTTTTCATTCTGTCGAAAATCTATTTTACGGTATAAACGCTTATGACCTCCCCCTCTATGCCCTGCGGTAATGATTCCTCTGGCATTACGACCTTTACTACAATGATGCTGTCCATAGATCAAATTATTTCGTGGATTGGATTTCACTTAACTGTCTACGGCTCCATTGCGTGTGCTCGGGGTAGAAGTTTTGTATAAATGTATCGCTATGCTATTAAGTATTTTGATTTAAGTTCTTTTCTTTCTAAGAGGTGGAATAGAATAACCCGGTTGAAGCGTAATGATCATACGTCTATAATACATTGTATGTCCCATAATAGGTCCCATTCTTCTACCCTTTCCCAGGAGTCAATGATTATTCATAGCTATTACCTTGACACCAAAGAAGCGTTCGATCCAATGCTTTATTTCTGTCCTAGTTGATCCCGATTTGACATTAGAAGTATATTGATTTTTACCCAATAACTGAATACTTTTGTCTGTAAATACTGCATATTTGATTCCATTCATAAATCTATTTTCTTCCTTATGAGTTTCAGTCTCAATAAGAATGCTAGTTCTTACTGTTCATATGTTATGATATGAATATACCACACTAATTCGTTATGTATGGATGATGAGATTCCATTGATACAGAGCCAATTCCAATAGACTTATTGGAGGGTCCCATTGGCGTGGATCTAGTAGGAATTGAACCTACGAATTCGCCAATAATGAGTTGGGCGCTTTAACCATTCAGCCATGGATGCTTAGCGGGGATCCTTGTACATGGTGAATAACCAAATTCCAATTGAAATGAAATCCTTAGGATAAATCAATGCAATTTAGGAGGACTCAATGAAAGGACATCAATTCAAATCCTGGATTTTCGAATTTAGAGAGATATTGAGAGAGATCAAGAATTCTCACTATTTCTTAGATTCATGGACCCAATTCAATTCAATGGGATCTTTCATTCACATTTTTTTTTTCCATCGAGAACGTTTTATAAAACTCTTGGACTCCCGAATTTGGAGTATCTTACTTTCACGCAATTCACAGGGTTCAACAAGCAATCGATATTTCACGATCAAGGGTGTAGTACTATTTGTAGTAGTGGTCCTTATATATCGTATTAACAATCGAAAGATGGTCGAAAGAAAAAATATCTATTTGACAGGACTTCTTCCTATACCTATGAATTTCATTGGACCCAAAAATGATACATTGGAAGACTCTTTTGGCTCTTCCAATATCAATAGGTTGATTGTTTCGCTCTTGTATCTTCCAAAAGGAAAAAAGATCTCTAAGAGCCTTTTCCTGGATCCAAAAGAGAGTACTTGGGCTCTCCCAATAACTAAAAAGTGTATCATGCCTGAATCTAACTGGGGTTCGCGGTGGTGGAGGAACTGGATCGGAAAAAAAAGAGGGATTCAAGTCCCATTACCCAATGGATTTTGGCCATTTTTATATAAAGCATTGTTCTTAAAGGATAATTTTCTGTCACCTATAATGATTAATTTGGTGAAATTGGATTTTCGGCACATATATGATATATTCTTAAGGTTAGGTTATGGCATTGAGGATGCACAACCAAGGTGAAGATTCAAACAACCCTTATCTTGAATGTTTTCTTCCCATCGAGAGAGTGAAAGAGCTTAGGAAATTGGAGGGATCAAGATTCAAGAGAGAAGAGTAGATGGGCCAAAGATATTAAGATAGACTAATGGAGAGAGAAGTTCCTTCGATTTGGTCAATTTTTTTTTTAAAACAAAATAATTAGTCATGTACCAGCCCAAAGACAGATTTAATTCAGACCACAACAACTTCCAAAAAAGGGAAAAAAAAGAAGAAGAATGGTTGGAGACTTGGAGTAAAAAGTGGTTCAATTGGGTTTCAAGTGATAATAAAATGGTTATAACATTTTTTATAGTGTCCCAAGTTTGTTGTTTGAATCCCACCTCCTACTTCAACCCACAACAACTTCTAAGGAAAAAGAAAAATAAAAGAATGGTTCGAGTAAAATGTGGTTTAGGGTTTAAGTAATAGTCCAGTAGTAATGATATCTTTAGTGATACCTCATGTTCATGGTTCAAACCTACTTCCCTCCCCATTATCAACCTTTTTACTTATCTCAAAAAGGTGGATTGATTCATTTTGAGAATATTGGAATGTTAACGTGTAATTTAAATAATAATTATGTTATATATATACAACTTTTTTCACTAACTGAAGTGATCGAATATAAGTGGTGAGAATTAAAAGTGGTGGATTAATGTAAAAAATTGCCCACTACTCATAATTGACAACTTCAACGATTGTGAAAGATATTGTGTAAAAATTTGCACATGTACCATTACAATTTAAACAAAACCCCTTCTTTTATTTATTTATTTATTTATTTAATATAGACAGAAGACACATGAATGGAGAAAGAGAGAGTGTGAATACAAGACTTACAACACTAGCACTTACAAAAGGGCCTAACCTTTGTAAGTACTAGCAAGGCTTATAAACCAAAGATTTGCTCACTAACTGACCGGTGTGGTACTTTAGACCACTTATCTTTTTTTCTTTTTTTTTTATAGATAATATAGACAGAAGACATAGGGGATAGGAAAAGAGGGAGTGGGAAGACAAAACTTACAACATTAACACTTACAAAATCTAATATAGAAAGTAGCAAATTTTATTTTATGTCATGGTGACGAATCTCTCTCACATGAGGAAGTCAAAGAAATTTGATATATCAATGTGATCCTAAATACCTTCTCGTAAGTAAGCTTCAAAGAAAAGGATATCTTGGCTAGCTAACAAGAATATATAAGACCAAATATATTTATTTTCACCAATGTGGGACTCAAAGAAAGGTCGGAACACACACCAATAAGTCCTACACAATAAGTTTAATAACTTGTCTGTCTCTCTCTCACATCAAGGTCAGTGTGTGAAAATATATTTATTTTCACCAATGTGGGACTCAAAGAAAGGTCGGAACACACACCAATAAGTCCTACACAATAAGTTTTTTTTTTGGTAAACTCTACACAATAAGTTTAATAACTTGTCTGTCTCTCTCTCACATCAAGGTCAGTGTGTGAAATCTATTCTAGGCAAAAATGTAAAACTGATCCTCTAACTTTCAATGATTTTCATTTCAGTCTTTTAACTTTCAGTTTTGTTATTTCTGTTCTCTAACTTTCAATTTTTGTCAATTCAGGCTTCTGTTAGAACTCAGTTAAGGCTGCTGTTAAACTCATTGAGAAATGACTGTTTTGCCCTTTTTTTTTTTTTAATTTCGGAATTAAAAGAAAACGAAGAACCCAACTCTGTGACCGTTGCATTCACTCTGTGACCTGCTCTCACTCTGTGACCTTTCCATTCACGATGAACATGTAGAACTCGAAGAACCCAACTCTTTTTCTTCCTATCCAGACTTTCCTTCATGCCCAGACTTGTTCGAGTTCTCCTCCGCCAACCCAACAATCAAAAATGACATCGTAATCTTCTGCGGCAGAGTCATACACCAGAAACACCAAGAAGAAGAAGAAGAAGAAGATCCCAGACGAAGAGCTCTATGGGGATCAGAGTCTTTCAACAAGTCCCAGAAATTCCACTCCGCTAGGTTCACCGGCAACACCCGGTCAAGCTCGCTATGTGTACTGGTACCAGAAGTGCGAGTCAAAGAAGCACAAGGTGATAATTGGGCTAGCAAAGATTCAGCCCCAGATGGAGCTGAGTGAGATAAGGAAGAGACAGGCCCGGCAGGGCCCAGTACCCTTTATGTGTCTTTGTTTTGTCGTTCCACTTAAAATGTTTTTTTTTTTTTATACAGATTTTTCTTTTTTTTTTTTCTTTTAATTCCGAAATTAAAAAAAGAAGAAGGGTAAAACGGTCTTTTCTCAGTGAGTTTAACAGCAGCTTTAACTGAGTTCTAACGGATACCTGGATTGACAAAAATTGAAAGTTAGAGTACTGAAATGACAAAACTGAAAGTTAGAAGACTGAAATGAAAAACGTTGAAAGTTAGAGGGTCAGTTTTGCATTTTTGCCTCTATTCTATTATTTATGACCCATGTATTTTCACCATCCAAAATTAAACTTTTGATGTTGGGGGCACCTAACGTTTTCCTTGTGCTCTTTACATGAATTGTCACAACAGTTTTAGGTAAAGCAATGACCCATCAGGAGATCTTAATTTAAAGGAAAATAACAAAAAAAAAAAAATTTTTTTTTAAATTTATGGTAAGCAGTATCTATAGATTGCATTTATTGCTTTGCTTAGTTACTAAACAGCTAGGAAATAGATTTATCATTTATGTTTTTTCAATTTTATTTTTCTAATCAGAATCAAAGTGGCCCATTTTTTTTTTCTTACTAAAGGCCCAAAGTCCACAAAGTGGTCCAAATTAGGGAAATTTTTTTTTTTTGAGAACAATTAGGGAATTGAAATCTGAGCGATTTTAAATTCCTGTTTGAAGATTTCATCTTGGACCAGCTCCTCAAGAATCACTCATATCTTGTTTCACTATCTTTGAGTAAACAAGCATTTTAATGAGTCAAACTCTAAGCTTTAATTAGTAACTGCTTTACAATCTAACCAAAAAGTAGATGAGGAGACATGATTGAATGAGAAATTAAGACTAAAAAAAAAAAAAAAAAAACAAAGCACCTAAAGAAATTCAATAGGAATTTGATACTAATAAGTAATAAGAGGAAGAAAATAAGGAGTTTTACTGTTTAGCTAACTACCAAATTGGGTCAATGTTGTTTAAAAAAGTAGGCTATAAATTAATTCAGTTAGGAAAAATTTTGTAACGTGTAGAAGTGGTTCTTTATATTTTATTTCTACATCTTGAAATAGTATAAAATGTTCCTATAAAAAAAAAAAACCTAAACATGATCACCGTGCAGATTAAACAAACCGACTATAATTTAAAATTTGTAACCTGTTGAATTTTAATTTAAGGGGCACATTTGGTCCTTACAATTTGGTACAAGTTCAATTTTAATCCCTCAAATTTGGAAAGTTCAATTTTAGTCCATTAAATATTTAAAATCGAACAATTTAGACTTTTCCATAATTTTCACCCATTTTGTTTGCTTAGGAGTTAACAACATGTTGGATAAATTGATGATGCAACAATTTTAATCGGAAAAGAATAGAGACACAATTTTTATGTCACAACTTTAAAGTGATTGACTATGAGTGCGGGAAAAAAATTGTGAATTCATATGAAAATGATTGTCTACCACTGTAATCTATCACATTATCAAGTTATAACGAATTGTGCGGTGACATGGCCTTCTTTAGTGAAGATGCATATATTAAATACATTTCTTTTTCCAGTGAGAGGACTTAGCTCAACTGACTAGTGAAGGCTTTTATCATTGGACAAGAAATATGGACTTTAGCCCTACCTACACAAAAGCTGATTAATATCTTGGCAAAATTATAAAGAGCGATCGTCATGAAGCGGACGTCATAGGTTGCAATACTATTGTATATATAACAGAATTGATAGAAAATTAAAAGCTAATCATTCTTTTTTAAACATTTGAGGGACTAAAATCGAATTTTTCAAATTTGAGAAACTAAAATCAAACTTGCACCAAATTTTTAGGGCCAAATGTGCAATTCATCCTTAATTTATTATAGTATTAGTAAAGAACCAAAGTGAACCAAATACGTGTTTTAAACAATGACTATTTCATGCAAGTGCAAAAGGGCTAATGGGCTTCCTTATGGCAAGTTCAGTCAATTCTAGTTGACAGTTCTCCAACCTGGGTTTTGTCTATTTATTAATGAAATTGTTGTTAAAGTTGACTTGATGTTTTCCGAATTAAAAGAATCTTTGCCAAAGTTGCTTTGAAGGACAAGTTTGCATGACCAGGTTTAGTTAATCTAAATCTACCAAGTTGTATTGGGTTGCTGTCACTCCCATCTTTGGCTCCACCATTTGACAACGTAGGTCGAGTATTGAATTAGATAATGTATGCTTACTTGATAGATTTTGCTACCAGACCAAATACATCTGACCATTCAAATTTGAGTCAGATTTTTATTATAGAAAAACAATGTGGAATTTTTTTTTTATACAATAAAATTCAACATATATATATATATATATATATATATATGACGTTAACTTCATAATGATTGCTCTTATCATTTACGTTGTGCAGATAGCACCCTAGGACTCAAATCAATAACAGTAAATAAGTGGAAATTAAATAACAAGCACACACAAAGAACACAAGAATTTACATGGTTTGGCAAACTGCCTACCTCCACGGGGACGACGGAGAAATTTCACTATAAAAATAAGGAGATACAATAGTGCACAAGAACACTCTCAAGAAACCCAAATCCCAATTACACCCTAGCACTCTCTCACAGAAACAAGAAGAATAAAAGCTGGCTGCCTCTCTTTTCTCTATTTTCTCTCGTGCGGCTGCTGCTCATTAGGTTAATTGGAATACTCTTTTTTTGCCGTAACTAATAACATATATATCTATATAGATATTTGTTAAGTCGGCTACATTGGTCTCCTAATATAACAAGAATTCGTTGACTTGGGCTTGGCAATACAAGCCACACAACCCACATCAACAAATCTCCACCTTGGCTTGAATTGATCAAGCTACATGAGCAAACTCCTCCATCGCCTCCACCTTAGCCCTTAAGGGCTCACAAGCTGCAAACACCAATCAAGTCCAAGCAGTGGTTGAACTTGTCTATTGGAACTGGCTTTGTTAACATATCGGAGGCATTCTCACTTGTGAGAATCTTTGACAAAGAAATATCACCAGACGAAACCCATTCTCTGATCTTGTGATACCGCACAGCAATATTCTTTGTTCTTGCACGATATACCTGATTCTTCGCCAAATGAATTGCACTCTGACTATCACAATGTAGCATCATGCTATCCTGCTTGAAACCAAGCTCATTAACCAGTCCACTAAGCCAAACAGCTTCTTTTCCTACCTCTGTCATCGCCATATATTCTGCTTCTATAGTGGATAAAGCAACTACATCTTGTAGTGTAGACTTCTAGCAAACCTAAACACATAGCCTATCGTGGACTTTCTAGAATCAAGGTCCCCTGCATGGTCAGAATCCACATAACCCACAGCTTCTGTACTACCTCTTTGATCAAATAGGATACCGAAATCATGAGTGCCTGTAAGATATCTAAAGATCCACTTTACTGCATTCCAATGCTCTTTGCCTGGATCTGCCATATACCTACTGACCACACTGACTACATGAGAAATATTAGGCCTAGTGCACACCATCAAATACATGAGACACCCAACTGCATTCACATATGGCACTTTAGACATATACTCTGACTCCTCATCTGAACTTGGACACAACTCTAAGGACAATTTAAAGTGGGCAGAAAGCGGGCTACTAACAGGTTTTGCATCAAGCATACTAAACCTCTCTAACACCTTCTTAAGATATCCCTTCTGAGATAACCATAATTTACCAGCCCCTTTATCTCGGTGAATTTCTATCCTAAGGATCTTCTTGGCAGCTCCAAGATCCTTCATGTCAAATTCACTACTCAACAAAGACTTCAACTTCACAATTTCTTGCTTACTCTTTGCAGCTACTAACATGTCATCAACATATAGAGCAAGAAATATATAAGAGCTATCAGTAAGTACTCTAAAATAAACACAATAGTCATACTCACAGCACATGTACCCATGTGTGACCATGAATGAATCAAACCATTTGTACCACTGCCTGGGAGACTGTTTCAAGCCATATAATGATCTCTTCAACAGACAAACATAATCTTCCTTGCCAGGTTCTTTGAAGCCTTCGGGTTGTTGCATGTAAATCTCTTCTTCTAAATCTCCATGGAGGAATGTGGTCTTCACATCTAGCTACTCTAACTCTATGTCATGCATTGTCACAAATCCTAGGATTACTCAAATTGAGGTGTGCTTCACAACTAGTGAAAAAATCTCATTATAATCAATTCCTTCTCTTTGTGAGTAACCTTAGCCACTAACCGTGCCTTGAATTTTTCACCTTCCTTTTCTGACAATGCTTCTTTCTTGCGGAATATCCACTTGCAACCAATAGCCTTCTTTCCCTTGGGCAATTTCACTAATTCCCAAGTCTTATTCTTCTATAGTGGCTACATCTCTTCTGACATTGCTACAAGCCATTTATCATTGTCTTTCCTATTTGTAGCCTCCTTGAAAGTGAATGGATCTCCACCGTTGGTTATGAGAGCAAAACTAACCATGTCTTCAAAGCCATATCTCTGCGGTGCTTTGTGAACTCGCTTCTCTCTACGTTTAGCAATTGAATAAGACTCTTTTTGTTGCTGATGTGGATCAATCTCAGCATCACCCTTATCACTGGATGAACTATTCTCATCAAACTCCACCCGAACAATTAATTTCTCCTGTGGACTATCATCACATGTCTCTGCTTCATTCTGTTTCAACATAAAGGCTTCATCAAATATGACATCTTTGCTGGTCACCGTTTTCTTTGAGATTGGATCCCAAAGCCTGTAGCCTTTAACACCTTTTTCAAAACCAAGAAATACGCACTTTCTTGACTTTGAATCCAATTTAGAACGCTCTCCACTCTGCATATGCACATAAGCTAGACAACCAAAGACTTTTAGACTCGAATAATCAACTGGTCTACCTGACCAAACCTCTTTTGGAATCTTGAAATCTATGGCTGATGATGGAGATCTATTAATAATGAAGCTTGCTGTGTTAACTGTCTCTGCCTAGAACGCCTTAGGCAACCCTACATTCAATCTCATGCATCTGGCTCTTTCTGCTAAGGTTCTGTTCATTCTCTCTACAACCCCATTCTGCTGTGGAGTTCCTTTAACTGTGAAGTGACGAGTAATGCCTTCTAATTCACAAAATCTTATGAATTCTTTATCTCTATACTTTAGTCCATTATCTGTTTTAAGGTATTTTTTTTTCCTGCCAGTCTGATTCTCAACCTGTGCTTTCCATTTTTTAAATATGCTAAACACATTAGACTTATGCTTCATAAAATAAATCCATACCTTTCTAGAGTAGTCATCAATGAAACTGACGAAGTATTGAGCACCGCTGTGAGAAGAAACTGATACTGGGCCCCAAACATTTGAATGAATGTAGTCAAGAACACCCTTACTTGTATGAGAGCCGGTCTTGAAACTGACTCTATGTTGCTTCCGATACACATAATACTTGTAGAAGTCTAGCTTGCATGTCTTCACCCCCTTCAATAAATTTCTTTTGTGCAACTCTAACATACCACGTTCACCAATATGGCCAAGTCGCATATGCCATAATTTTGTGTCGTCAGTGCTGGACTCTATCAGAGTGGTGACTGTAACTCTTCCTACTACTGTGTTTCCAATCAATCTGTAAAGCGTGCTTACTTTCTGTCCCTTCATCACCATCAAAGCACCTTTGGTAATCTTCATGATTCCACCATTTGATGAGTATGAATAGCCCAAATCATCCAATACTCCTAAAGAAATTAAATTCTTTCTAAGATTTGGAACATGTCTGATATTACTAAGAACTCTCACAACTCCATCAAACATCTTGATCTTCACGGTACCAATCCCAATAACCAGGCATGTAGCATCATTACCCATTTGGACCATACCACCGTTGTAAGGCTTATACGTGTCAAACCAATCTTTCCTTGGAGTTATATGATATGAGCATGCTGAATCTAAAACTCAAGATTCCAATAGAACATTGTTACCTGATGAAACTGAAAGTAAATCTGCACTAACTTCACTGTCATCTGATGTTTCTTCAGCAACACTAGCTAATTCTAGGGGCTTCTTTCCATTCTTCTTCTCCTCTAAATGCTCTTTCAACTCTTTACACTGATTCTTGTAGTGCCCTTTCTTGTGACAGTAAAAGCACTCTACATCTTTCTTTGCACGGGATTTAGACTGTGATCTGTTCCTGTTGGAGTTCCGTCCTCTTGACCTGCTTTTACTCCTATTACTTGACTTAGACTTTACAATAAGTCCATCAACCTAAGATCCATCACCATCTTGCTTCATCTTTATGTGTGACAAAAGAGCACTAGTCATCTCTTCAAGTACTATAGTCTCTTTCCCATACATCAACGTAGTCACTAGATAATCAAAAGAAGTAGGAAGCGACGCTAATAAGAGTAACACTTTATCTTCGTCCTCATAATTCACCCCAAACCTTGACAGTTGGGTGTTCAACAAATTAAATGTGTTGAGATGCTCCAACAGATCAGAACCATCCTTCATATGCAAACTATACAGTTGCTTCTTCATGTACAACTTGTTCGTCAGATTCTTTCTCATATAAAGACCTTCTAGTTTTTCCTAAACCTCCTTTGCGGTCTTTGCTTTTGGGATATTGTGAATGACCTCATCACCTAGGTTGAGACGAATAGCGCTAGCTGCTTTCTCATCCATCTCTATCCATTTTGCATCCTTCATCGTTTTCGGTTTCTTCTCCTTCCCAAGCAAGGCCTTATGAACTCCTTGTTGAATTAGGAGATCCTTCATCCGCCTTTGCCAAAGAGAAAAATTTCCCTTAGTACAAAACTTCTCTACATCATACTTTGTCCTTGACATCTTTACTGTATTCAAAGGATTGAATCCTAACCTGGCTCTGATACCACTTATTGTGCAGATAGCACCCTAGGACTCAAATCAATAACAGTAAATAAGCAAAAATTAAATAACAAGCACACACAAAGAACACAAGAATTTATGTGGTTCGGCAAACTGCCTACCTCCACGGGGACGACGGAGAAATTTGACTATAAAAATAAGGAGATACAATAGCGCACAAGAACACTTTCAAGAAACCCAAATCCCAATTACACCCTAGCACTCTCTCACAGAAACAATAAGAATAGAAGCTGGTTGCCTTTATTTTCTCTATTTTCTCTCATGTGGCTGCTGCTCACTAGGTTAATTGGAATACTCTTTTTTTGCCGTAACTAATAACATATATATATATATATATAGATATTTGTTAAGTCGGCTACAATGGTCTCCTAATATAACAAGAATCCGTTGACTTGGGCTTGGCAATACAAGCCGCACAGCCCACATCAACAATTTAGTTAAGACACCAATTAGTTTTTGGTGTAAACTAAAATAGAATACAAGATCTCTTATTTGATAAAAAAAAATGACTTTACTAGTTGAACTAATTAAACTCCAATATCCCATAAATGCATGTGGAGTTAGAATAATCTTTTAAATAATAATTCAAACCGGTTAAATAATTGTTTATATATATAGGTAATTTTTTGGTTGAAAAGTATGTATAAAACTATGTCTAGTTTAAATTATAATATTCTTGAATTGGATATAAGTTTATAATGATTACCCCCAAGGGCACGTGGAATCAGAATTTAAACCTGGAGAGAACGAAATAGTTGTTAGAAATTCTTAGAATAGAATTAAGATTGTCAAAGACCTCTTGGATCTATCTAGGTTTATCTAATGGCACCTCCAACTTCTTTTGAAAGGGTGATCCGGGATTCTATCTGGTTGTGAGCTTGACATCCCCTAACAATATATATACACACACACACACCTATACTAAAAAAAAAATTAAGATTGATAGGGTTATAGAAGAAATAAGAGAAAAATTGAGCGCCATCTTGCTATAAGGTCTCCCTAAAAAAAAAAAAAAAAAAACTAATCTAAACTAATGGGTTTGATGTTAAAAATAGAGTAGAAAAAACTTTGATATTATATTGTATTAAAATAAGAAAAGAACAAAGTTTGACCCCAAACATATTAGAGTTATCTTTTCCAACTTATTACATGACAATATTTTTGATAGATCTGTTTGAAGCTTTCTTTTTCAACCCATTAAGTAGCAATCTTTTTGATAGATATGATAGAATTTCAACTTTTGACGTCTACATCATAATTATTACTTTTTATCATCAGACCAAGATTCTAATTGGTTCTTAGTGTAGGTGAGGTTCAAAACCCAAATCTCTTGTTTGTTGACAAAGAACTTTATTCGTTGAACTAACTAGAACCCACACATTACATAGTGATTTATAAGATTATCCATATATATCATATAAACAAGTTGATGACTTATTAAAAAAAGTTAAGTAACTAAAACTATACATTGATGATCCCTTTAATAACCACATTATGGACTGGAACAAGATAGTTTCAAATGAGTTTGGAGTCAAGTTTTTTCCAAAAGAAAATATTCTCAACAAGGTTATTTTATTTTATTTTTTAGAAACATGTTTTAAATAAGTTGAAAGAGAATTGACACCTCTTCATGCACAAAGTGCTTGTAAGTTTAGGGGATAAATGGTTCAAGTTGCGGGATTAATAGCCTAGGCAGCTATATATTTACTATGAAAGTTTTTGTTACAATGAATCAATTAAAGGGTTTATATAAGAATACAATGTATATAATATGGTAATCAAAATATAAATTTTTTCTCCCAAATTGGAAAGAAACTTCTCCAACCATTACATGGTGATTAGATATGATCATCTAAATATTTTTTCAATTACATGACTTACTAAGTGATATGTTATGTGGCAATTAAATAGGATATGTTATTTAATATACACATGGATGATTATTTGAATTACTACGTAGTGGGTTCAACTGGGAAGAATATTCCATTGAACTAGTTTCAATTAAAATTTGATCCTCTAATATATATAGGAATATATTAGGCCTAATCTTGCAACCCAAAATCATGGTAGCTCATGATATTATACAAAATCAATCCATGGTATTCATGATGTAACCATAGTTATCAAAATATGAATCATATCGTGAATTAATTTTAAATTTTTTCCCCTTTTTAGTACTGTGTATCATGAGATACACAAACTCTTAACAAAACTTATAAAAAAAGAATTGTATATATATATATATATAAAGATTTTTATATTATAAATTCATAATATATTCAAATAATGAATAATTTAATAATCACTTATATATTAATATTTAACAAAACTAACTAAATGAACCAAATTAAAATGTCTTTATAACTGTAGGGGCTCAAAATGTAATGGACCCAGACAATAAAATTTGTAGAGAATGGGTAAGAAGGGCTAGGCAACTAACAAGCAGACAACGGTTCATACGAAATTTATGGTTCCTCCTCCAACGAATCGGACCGGAGGTTTTGTAAGAAAAATCCCCCCTTCGGTTAAGTGTTCTATCAGGAATATTTATTCTCGGCTCAAGCCGAGGACATCTTTTCTTTTTGTTTTCCAAAAAGATCTCCCCAACAAAAGATCCCCCTTTTTGTTTAGAATCTCACTAGTTATATAGTCTTACTTTCGTTGATCTTGACCATCCATTTGTCAATTATCTGATCGTCGTGTACAGGAGTTTGTCACATCATCTGTAGTTTACAGGCTTTATGTTAGTTCTCAGCCGCCTTTACAGAATTTCTATTAGTTGTGGTAACCGAGGCGACTGGGTCCGTTGGTCACGTCTTCATTAAGACGGCCAAAATGTTGGTGGGATATTTTCCCTTTACCAACCATCGGTGCGCCGAGGATAGGTGTATCCTCGGCGAGGCTATTTGGACGACTTGAGCCCTTCCCCACCATCCTCGGCGTGGGCCCTGGGCTGGATACGAAGTGGGCCAACGTGGTTAATGTAGTAGGGCCCCATAATAGCCCCTCAAAATTCTGCTGCACGTCCCCTTGGGCGGGGAGGAGGATTTTGACTTCCTCGGCGCGTTTTCTCGGCCTATTGGCTCTACCTCGTCGTCAGCGTTATTGCTATTTCAGCTGTTTTTACAGTTTTCTTTTTGTACAAAAAGTTTGCCCGAGGATGGATAGGTTTGGGTCGTTTGTGCTATAGCGCCCAGTTTCCCATGGTTCCCCTCCCCGACGGGGTTCGTTATTCAGCGTCTAAGGGGGTTGGGTTTGCCTCAGTTTTGGACTCGTTGCCCATATATGTACCTTGGCTCCGTTCAGCGTTTGTTATTGCCTCATAGTGGCCGATTCCCATAGAGGTTTGGGGTCTGGAGACCATGCAAGACCTTAGTTTTGTTAGCGTTTAGTTTTTACGAGGAAATTTTCTTCCTGCTGACTAGAGGCCTTTGACCGCGCAATGTTTAAGCTTTGTTTAGCGCTTGGTTTTCTCCTTTTATCGTCTGAGGTATCTAGTTTCCCCATGAGGCTTGGGTCCGAGGACCATGCAATGCCTTGGTTCTGTCCAGTACCTAGTTTTCTTGTTTTAATCATCTGAAGTATCTAGTTTCCCCATGAGGCTTGGGTCCGAGGACCATGCAATGCCTTGGTTTTGTCCAGTACCTAGTTTTCTCATTTTAATCATCTGAAGTATCTGGTTTCCCCATGAGGCTTGGGTTCGAGGACCATGCAATGCCTTGGTTCTGTCCAGTACCTAGTTTTCTCATTTTAATCATCTGAAGTATCTGGTTTCCCCATGAGGCTTGGGTCCGAGGACCATGCAATGTCTTGGTTCTGTCCAGTACCTAGTTTTCTCATTTTAATCATCTGAAGTATCTAGTTTCCCCATGAGGCTTGGGTCCGAGGACCATGCAATGCCTTGGTTCTGTCCAGTACCTAGTTTTCTCATTTTAATCATCTGAAGTATCTGGTTTCCCCATGAGGCTTGGGTCTGAGGACCATGCAATGCCTTGGTTCTGTCCAGTACCTAGTTTTCTCATTTTAATCATCTGAAGTATCTGGTTTCCCCATGAGGCTTGAGTCCGAGGACCATGCAATGCCTTGGTTCTGTCCAGTACCTAGTTTTCTCATTTTAATCATCTGAAGTATCTGGTTTCCCCATGAGGCTTGGGTCCGAGGACCATGCAATGCCTTGGTTCTGTCCAGTACCTAGTTTTCTCATTTTAATCAGTTTTATCTACTTATCCGTAGCCGTTTAATTTTACATTACTACGATTTACAATAAGCATTAAACACCCACGTTTTTCAAGCATGGCAATAATAATAACAATAATAAATGTAGGCTGGAGTTGGTGGAGGATAAGACCTTACCGTGTTTTGCCTCTTCGTTTGGTGGGACTCTTCAGATAACGAGGCGTCTCCTGGGTCGTCCGAGTGACGCGTTCTGACGCTTCGGTGTCTTCTCGTTTAATGAGGCGTCTCCTCATTAATACCGGCCATGGATCTACGAGGATCTAACGGTTAGCAAGCCCCTTAGAAGTTGGGGCGGCATTATTGCCTCCGAAAATTTCTCCCTGGGATTTATGGCAGATTGGCACTCATCGACATCCCACCTTCTATATAAGACGTTTCCAGGGAAACCTTCTCCTTCACACTTGACAAATGTCCATCTCAAATTTCTCCCAAAAATACCTCCCCAAAAAGGTTCTGCCACACATAGCTACCTGAGCCCCTACGAACAAGTTGGCCCTTTGAGAGGGCGATCTTGGGGATGCAAAACCCCTATCAGGAGCCGAGGATGGCACTCCAACCCTGGCCGCTGCGCTGGGATGGGTGTATGGGAGATCCGAAGATTGTCCTTCTTTTCAACCTAACCAGAGGAGGAGCCCTCCTCGCCGTCTGGAGGAGGATCCAGGAAGAACGTAACCACCTTCCCTTGGGTATGGGTCATTGACCCCCCAAGCCGGCTGCAGTGGGGGTGGGAGGGAAATCAGGCGGAACCCGGAAGCGGAGCCGTCCTGTGCCGCGACCTCTTCCACCTCCTATGTAGCCTTCCTTTCTTCTAATCCTTCTTCTCTCTTCTTTCTTTTGCTCTTCAACGAGCCTTCTTCTCTTCTTTCCTTCTCTCGTCCTTCACTTCTTTACTAATATTTGTTCTTCATCTCTTCCTCTACTCTCTCTTTTTTTTGTTCTTCTGCCATCATTGCTCTCCACCATTTGTTCCTCTGCCGGCTTTGTCAAGCGTCTGCCTTTGTAGTTAGCTTTAGAACAAGCCCCCTGGGCATTACTTGTAAGAGATGTAATTTTGCTCCATATATGAATAAAAGAAGTAGAGTTGTTTCACGTGTTGCCTTCCTCTTTTTTTTTTTTTTTTTTTTTTTTTTTTTTTTTTTTTTTTTTTTTTTTTTTTTTTTTTTTTTTTTTTTTTTTTCTTGTTGTTGTAGACTACCGGACGAATATTGTTGCTAAAAACTGTATGAATTTGCATCTGTTCTTGATTGATTTGTCGTTTTGTTTTCTTTACCCCAGCCGTCGTGCCGCTAATGTACAAATCCTCCCCACAGACGGCGCCTATTGTAGGGGCTCAAAATGTAATGGACCCCAGACAATAAAATTTGTAGAGAATGGGTAGGAAGGGCTAGGCAACTAACAAGCAGACAACGGTTCATACGAAATTTATGGTTCCTCCTCCTAAACGAATCGGACCGGAGGTTTTGTAAGAAAAATCCCCCCTTCGGTTAAGTGTTCTATCAGGAATATTTATTCTCGGCTCAAGCCGGGGACATCTTTTCTTTTTGTTTTCCAAAAAGATCTCCCCAACAAAAGATCCCCCTTTTTGTTTAGAATCTCACTAGTTATATAGTCTTACTTTCGTTGATCTTGACCATCCACTTGTCAATTATCTGATCGTCGTATACAGGAGTTTGTCACATCATCTGTAGTTTACAGGCTTTATGTTAGTTCTCAGCCGCCTTTACAGAATTTCTATTAGTTGTGGTAACCGAGGCGACTGGGTCCGTTGGTCACGTCTTCATTAAGACGGCCAAAATGTTGGTGGGATATTTTCCCTTTACCAACCATCGGTGCGCCGAGGATAGGTGTATCCTCGGCGAGGCTATTTGGACGACTTGAGCCCTTCCTCACCATCCTCGGCGTGGGCCCTGGGCCGGATACGAAGTGGGCCAACGTGGTTAATGTAGTAGGGCCCCACAATAACAATCATACTCAAATTGATCAAATGCATAAGTAATAATACATTATATATAAATCAAATGAATAATTTTTTTACATTATATATAAATCAAATGAATAATTTTTTTTCTTACATATTCATCATGTTGCTTAATATACTTCGTATAAGTCAATGTTATTGATAGGCTAAAAATGTAATGACCCCTTGTGATGGATTAATTGATTAATTAGTCAAGTTTAATTAATTAATCAATTTAACATGCAAACGCGTGGTAGTACAAACAAATCACCAATTAAATTAAGTATGCAGCAAAAAATAAATTGACACAGTGATTTGTTTACAAATAGGGAAAACCTACATAGCAAAAATCCCACGGGGTGATTTTAAGGTCACTACTCCAGAGAATCCACTATTATCACAACAAGCGGTTACAAGTAAAGGAATCCCAGTACCTTATACCAACCTACAGTTGAACCCTTACCCCAATACCTAATTGGACTTGTTCTGTAGTGATAATCTCTCATTGTAATGCACAGCTCTTAGTACGTGACTAACCAATTACGCGGATCCCAGTACGCTACTTCAATCACCAACTAGAGAAAATTGTTGATTGCAAAATTCTTCATTTCATCACACGATGAAGATCTAGAAGATGATTGGTCATAAAACTCTACGATGCACAAACACAGCAACTTCTTCACAAGAAAGATGAACTAGGGCAAATTCTGTCTCCGGTCACAATTTGCTTGAACAAACTTTGCTCAACACTTGTGTCCACTTTTGACGGCCCTTAAAATAATCATTTTATATGTCTAGGGTTATGAGAAAAGAAAGCCCAAACACATAATCACGGATTAAAGTCAAAACAGAATTGAAATTCTGTTTTTCATAAACCTCGACAGATGCCTAGCTGTCGAGCCACGGGGCTAGAACAGCTCTTCAAGCTCGACAGATGGCTAGCTGTTGAGCTTTAATGATAAGCACTTTTCAGCCTTGAATCTTGGACAAACTTGCATGGCTTCAACACTTAATCTTGAAAAAAAGTTTCTTGAAGTATTAAACACATCCTAGATCTACCAAAATACAAGTAAAGTGCGTTTTGTTAAAGGATTAGCTAATTACATAAAATAGTGACATATGTTCTTAACAAGTGAATCACATATGTGCTAACAGTTCTCATCATTTTCTTCATCTTATGAAATTACTTTCTTCACTGACATTTTCTTCATCGTCATCAACATTTACTATTGCATTATTATTTTTCTATTTTATTAACTTTTCCTTTCTATTTTTTTCTACACATTCTAGTTTCAATGAAGAATAGGTCAAATGTAATTTCTCATTTATTTTTAAATGATTAAAAAGAGAACAATTGAGTCTTTTTACATGATTCTATCAAATAACTATATAATTGATGGCAAAGTGCAAAGTGTAAGATGAGTTATAGTTTAGGGTACTAATCGTGCATTCTAAAAATTTAAAGTGTAAAGTGTAATTTGAGATATAGTTTAAAATGATAAAGTGTAATTTCCCTTAATAATAAATATTTACTATTATACAGAAAATGGTGTGATTTATAGGATGTCACATCTTATTATAGGTTGACTATCACACATGCGTGCACACACACTCACGATAGGCTTCATATGATAACTCTAAAATCATAATAGTATTACAAAACTACAATGGCCCATAGCATTATACAAAACCTTTGTTCAAAATATTTAGGATATACTCTATATGATTATAATTTCAATGACATTATACAAAACCAACTACTGCAATATTTTATGATGAGTGATTATAGATATCCTATATTCTATTATATAAGCCTTACAAACTGCCTGTGTCTAAAAGTAGACATATAAGTTTATAAGATTTTTGCAATAAAATTGGTAGTAACTTTTGAAATTTCCTTTTCATTTTGTGTCTAAAAGTTAACAAATAAATTTATAAAAATTATATCGTAAAATTTGTAATATCCTTAAGACCACTCTTCTATCATATTAAATTGGGAGATTGAGGACATAAAAAAAGTAAAGAAAAGATGATTCTCTTTATTTAAGTCAAATGGAAAGAGTTCATTTCGTAGTTCAAATATAGTTTTCTTGAATTTTTTTTTTTTTTTTTGAGAAAACCTTTTCTTGAATCTAAGAGTGTATATGGTGTCATATTATTTGTAATTCCATTATACAAAATAGTAAATAGAAATTGATTTTAAATAACATAGTATTGTATTCACTTTTAAATTTATTAACTACTAAATCTTAATCATAGAATGCATTCTCTCCGTTTCCAAGCAAATAGAGAGGATGCCTTTGGAATTGAAAAGAAAGATTGATGATTGCTCTAATTTTTAGAACCAAATTGGTAACAAAAGATTCTCGGGAAAGCTTAGGAGGTCAAAATTCTTTAAAGATGATAATAATTTTTTGTCAAGGTGTCAACACTCTTTTAAGTTCAGCAAAAGAAAAGACCAAAAATGAAAAGAAAAAAACTCTCTTATTGAACCAATGGCATAACCTTTTCCCTTGAACAATGTTTAAAATAAAAATGGGAATGTGGGGCTACAGGTAGATGAATCACATAAAATTGCGTGGATTTGGTTTCCAATATGCATATGAAGGACTTTTTTTTTTTTTTTTTTTTTTTTTTTTTGGGGTTAAGGTGGTGCTAACCAAATGCAAAGGTACACTGGGATAAGTTAGGGTTGCGTAATTGATGGTAGGGACACCCTCCATATGACTGGTTGATATGTATCAAATTAAACTTGTTACATCTTATCAGATTTGGCTCGAGTCTAGTGCTCCTACCTAATCTTGACGTATCATAGTCTTTACAGATTCAATGCATAGGAGCATTGGACCTAATCTGTGCCCCATCTTACTTAATCTTCCCAAGTTTGAATTTGTTTATTTGATTTTCTTTTTTTAAACTTGTTTGAGTTGTTATTTACGAAATTTGAAAATATTATTAGCAGGAACCCATTAAATTTTGGAAAATCTAATTTTAGCATGCTTTTTGTTAAACATTCCCATCCGGAAATTCTATCCTATTTTATTTTACCATCTCAAAAAGCTACTTTATCAATTATATCATACAATTTTACAATACACTCAACATCCTAATTTTTATTTCACAATACAACACATTAAAATACTATATCTACACAATAAAATAATATATTTCAAAACATAAATAAAAGCCAGAAATGAGACACGGAGAGAGAGACAGAGATTGAGACGTGAGACAGAGAGTGGGAGGAGAGAGGAATGAATAAAAAAAATATTATTTCCTTTTACAATTATGCTACAGTACCATCACAAATTTGTGATGGTACTATAGCACAATTCTAAATTTTTTTAGGATACTAGACCAATACAAGGCCAAATGCTGGGGCCTTTTAGTACTTTAATGCTAAAATTTACTTACATATGCCATTTTGCAAGACCAATTGTGAATGCTCTTAAATGGTTTTGCCAATTGTATTTGTCCTTGTTATATCAAGTTTAGGCTTACCAAATATGATTTCTTAATAAGGCATACCCAATTAAAGGAGTGTGCTGTGAATGTGGTAGCCCATGTATTAGCAAAAAGGGCAAAGTCTATTTTGGAGTTTCAAGTCTGATCAGAAGAAGTACCAGCTGATGTTTCTCCTATTGTAACCTGGGACATTTTTATTAGCTTTTCAACAATAAGATTAGCCTTGTTTATCAAAAAGAAAAAAGAAGAATATGATAAATAAATTTCATAATTACTTTTTTGTTGTGTGTATAGAAATTAACACATCAATTTATAAAATCTATATAATAAAATTATTATATCCTAACATCACTTTTTTTATTAAAAAAAATCCTTTTAAATCACTAAATACCAATAATAACCAAATTAATTGCCAAACTCCCAAACCTAGTAATCTTGGAGGATAATTGAAAAAATAAATTAGGCGATTGAAAAAAAAAATTGAGAAGCACCAATTAATCTTGGATTTTTTTAATACTAAAATAAAATAATCTTGGAGTTAGAATAATACTTGGAGCCGACTTATCTTGGAGAATATTAGTTATTTACTATTTGGATAATCTTTTTTTTTTTTGAACTGAAAAGGCTTTCCGCATGTCATTAACTAGGAAATAATTTATGTTGATCATCCCATTTAAAAAAAAAAAAAATTATGTCGGTCATACTTTTTGTAGGGATTTGAAGTGCATGTAAAAGATTTTTTTCTCAATGAGCTGTTATAAAAATATCTATTTATCACCTTGAAAGCTATCTGTTCAACAATTCACACTCCAATTTCACATCTTACCAAGTTATGGACTTATAATGAATGCAACCTATCATATTTCACATCTTACCAAGTTATGAAATTATAATGAATGCAACAATGCAACATATCGTTTCACATAAGTGAACTACTAACATTTAATTTATTATGTATCAATCACAATTTGACATATTAATTAGGTATGAATTTACGTGTTTATAGGCTTATTATTGTGCCTTTTTTTTTTATAGAGAATTTCAACATATGGCTTCTGTTCTTAATGATAGCTCATATCATTAGATTAAAACACCAATCGGGCATATTATTGTGCCTAAACGCATAAGATGGTTCAAATTTAGATCATGTGAACTAGCAGATGAGAAAGCAAAATTACAAGTCTAATTAAGCAGCCATATGGCTGCTAAATCTTGAAGTGTAGCATCATTGATGAATTGACTAGATTTCATAATCACTCAACATGTCAAATGCCATGCTATTGGTGATTTCTTGCCATTGGTGATTTCTTAAAGTGTAGCATCATTGATGAATTGACTAGATTTCATAATCACTCAACATGTCAATTGCCATGCTATTGGTGATTTCTTGCCATTGGTGATTTTTTACACAAGTTCTTTTTATATATTAGGTCATGCAACATGCTGTCATGCTTTTTACTATTGAGACTTTGAGTGTCCCTATATTAAATACTCATACGTGTCTATTTAAAAACCTAATCAAACGAAGTTTTAAATTCAAAGCAAAGTCTAAACAGTACCAATGTCAACATATATATGTCTCACAAATTCAGAATATTAAGTCATTTCATTTGAAAATAAAAGGCATGGATTTGTCTCTGTTTTTAAATTGAAATGACTTCAAATATACCCCGGCATGGGTTTGTTTTACTCTTCGAGAGCAACCATTACATTAAACTCTTGGTTAGCAGCTTGTCAAACTGAAACACTCGTGTGTATAGGCAAATAGCCAGATAGGCACTTTTTCTCGTGTTCACAATAACGTTGCTGTTTGTCAAACCCGTATGCATCAATCTTTGTTATGGGTCTAACACATGGCTCCAGAAGCCTAGCACACATAAGATGTTCGTCATGCATATGTTATTATTTTAAATATTATATATTTTTTCTGGTTATAATTTCTCTCTCTTTCACTCTCTGTCCTTGGACTAATCTAGGTAGGTAGTCATGAAAAGTCTTCAATGGTTAGTGAAACTCTACTAACCCAAAACAAAGATGTCAAGATTAGGTGCCAAATGGTAAAAGCCTTATAATGTTAGTTTCCCTAACAAAAGACTTAAGAGGTGGGGGATTAATCAATGCTTTATTTTAGTCATTGTCAAATGGGTACACTTGTTAGACTAATTTAGCCTATTTAGGATTGCATGAGGCAGGTTTTTTTTGTCATGAAATAAATATTTAAAATGTTAATAATATTATATTCAAGAGGCACTATATTGAGCGGGTAACCTAAATCATAAGACTTGTGGCTTTATCACCAATCACCATGTAGTTTGATTGACATGCACACCATGAATCTCACAACATTCCACTTGCTTTAATCAAACAAAATTTGGTGAGAGTAATCAGCAAAAGAGATAAGATCTTCTGGTTTGTTGCGTAGGGATGAGTATGTTTCATAGCCTTCTTTGACCTATTATACCTAGTCGGTGAATTTGACTGATTTTTGTTTCATAATGAAGTAAAATTCAGTATTAATTACAACTATACTTACACTAATCTTAACAAGATTAACAAAGTGAGATGACACCACCACACACCTTTGGTGCCATCTTTGGTCTGTTGGTCACTCCATAAGTATAAGTGCAACAATTTAGTTAGAGTAGAAATTCTATCTAGTTAAAAAAAAAGATTAGGCTTAGTCAGGATTCAAGTCTCTAGGAGGGAGTTTCACACACATATATACTTAGATTAGGCTAGAGTAGAAATTCTATCTAGTTAAAAAAAAAGAAAAAAGTGAGATGACAATATAATTAGTGTCAGATTAACTACTTAATAAATAAATTTGTAAACCCTGTTTGGAAACAGGAAACTAACCTAGGATCTATTGTTGGGGACAAATAATTAATCAAGTAAAGGAAAAACATGTGAGTAGGGATTAACCATGTAACATGTAGAGAAGATGTGGATGCCCAAGTGGAAAATAATTAAACCAAAGATTAAAGCTCAGAAGGGCAACAAGTGGCGTTAATCTAAGGTAGTTACCTCGAGGAAAATATGGAAAGTTATCTCGAGTGGTTAATGAAAATAGTCAGACATTAAGACACATGCTAATTAAACGAAGATAAAAAAAACAAAGATAGAAAGGAAGTAGTTTCCTCAAGGTGGCTTATAAGAGGTTATCAAGTTCTACTAATAACAAGACACTTGGTAATGAGTGTTAATTAAGGAGATACACGTAGAGAAAGGAATCGAGCATAAATATAGGCTTAGAGCCTCAAGTATAAATAGGTTATGATTTTACAAGAAAATGACATCATGTATAATTGAGAACACACTAAAACACTTTTTTGAGATCACATGTAGTTCAATTCTTATGAGATCTAGTAGTTCTTAAGCTTTGTAGAAGACTTTATTCTTGTAAGTTCATTTCCTTTGTACTTGTAGCGTTTTCTAATCAAGTATTTATCAAGTTTGATGCAACATTTAGTTGTTTCCTTATATTTGATCTTAAATTCGTGCTTACTTTGAATCAATTTAGAATTAGAAAAATTTAGGCTTTAATTTGCTAAATTTCCTGCAATTTACTTTACTTCGAGATGATTTATGTTAACTTGGAGATGATTTAATTTAAATTAATTTAGTCCAATTAAACTTGTTAACTTAGACTCAATAATTTAACTTGGTCATTTAGGAACTTAGTCACTTAGGACTTTTTATTCTCATTGTCAACATTGGTTTCTACTAAAGAATGTATTGGATGCAAACAATATAAAAGAAAGAGTAACAATAACATGATGATATATTGGTAGAGACAGAAAGACGAAAAATAATTTTACAAATTGTTTAATTATTAGGGAAAACAAATTATCTTCGATAAATTTTAAAAAATAAATTATATATTGTACCATAATTACAAAATAATTATTTATTCTTACGTATCGTGTAAGTTTGTGACTAGTTAATAATAATAATAAATAAAGCCGTCTTCAAACTAAAATTTGATGTATAAATTCTTCCACTACAATTAGTATGCTTTTGTGAATCTGCAAAATCCTTTCTGCGCTTTAATGATTTACAACAAATCGACTACTAATGATGATTGTATAATTTTAAAAATTACTAATAAAATTAATTAACTATTAAGATGGTGTTTGGTATGGGGTAATCTTTTAGGATGCTTAGGAATGTTAAAAAATTCTCATGTTTGGCTACAAATCACACAACGGAATCACATGCCTAGGGGAATTTGAATTCCCACTCAAACCCCTCTTGTAGGAATGTGGTAACCCTTTATAAAAGATAGATATCCACATTCTCATGCTTGGAAAAATTTACATTTTTTAGAAACTGATAATTTTACCCATTTCTTTTTGGTTTTTAACCAATAAAAAAATTATAATTATTATAAATTGGCAATTTAAATAATTATTTTTGGATTATACATATCATTTAGAAAATGTTGTACTATAATATTATTGATTTTTTTTTCATGATTTATAGTTATTATTTATTCTTTTTAGAATTTATTTGGAGGAAGATTTAAAAAAAAGGTTTGATAAATATAAAATGACGAATCAAAGAATATTTTGGAAAAAATAAATAATTCTTATAAGATTCCTAGAAATAAATTAAATATAAGTATCTCATATTCCTAGGATTCTCATTAGATTCCCAATCAAACCAAATATAGAATAATTACATTCCCAAATATTTAAATTGCTAAACATCACATTGACTGAAATATAGATGCGGGAGTAATATAAATTTTCCCAAACCAAATGCCACCTAATAGTTGGTTTCATTCATTATTGCTTTATAAGACATTAATTATTTCTATAAGAGAGAAAAAGTGTAACATTTTTTTTTGTTTGTGTGTGAGTAGAATCCATACTTTTAATCACCATATGTTAATTGATTGAACTTTCATCGAGTTCTTATATCATTCGTATTATTCTTATCATAAGTTCACACCTTTATGAATTTATCATGCAAAAAATTACTCTTAGATAATTATGTTAGTTTACAATTTATTATTATTATATGGTAATAAATTGAACTTTTACTTAATTCTTATATTATTCGCATGGGAGTCAAAAACACTTGATAGAGATCCTAAACAAGAATTCTTGACTAGCATAACTAATTTCTAACAAATGGGAGAGAAGAGTCTACAATGGAAAGACTAAGTAGTTAATCAAAGATAGAAAATAGCTGGATCATGTGTTTTTTTTATGAAGAAATGATATTCATGTGGTACAAAGATGGGTTCTAAGTGACAGATACAAATAAAAAGTTCTAACTATTTTTCTCCCTCTCGTTCTTGCTCAAGTTCTTTCTTTTTTCTCAATCCCCCTTCTTGGTATTCTCCCCCTCATTTTATAGCCATTTCCCCCTTATCCACTAGTTATCCTGCTCTTAGCTGGATTTGGGGAATAGTTGTCCCATCACCTTCTTGCCTTGCTATTTCTTGATTATGAAGGAAGACTTTTGGGAGTGTTTTTACTATTCAAGCCAGTTATTCAGCATTTAATGTAGCTTACATTAGGTGGGGTATCTCATTAATGCGGAGGTGACTGCATTAGGCTCTGCATTTTTTTCTTCATGTTCCTTAGGAGGAGTGTGGGTGACAGGTGGTCCCAGCCGAGGGAGAAAGTTGTTCCCCGGTGATCTTTGTGGTCTTAGGAAAGATGGTTTAAGGGATTATCTCAGTAATGGGACTTGGGAATAGTAGGTATCATAGATTACCTCGATTGTGGACCCAGATGGTCACTTTCTACCAGCAGACCCTTTTATCCCTCAACGAACTCTAGGCTTGGTCCACTCCTTGGATTTACCTCTCGGGCTTTTGTCCTCGGGCTAGATTTAGGTCCACCCTCCCTAAAAGTCATATAAACTGACATTTTTTGGTATTTTCAATAAAGTTATATAAAGTTCAAATCGCATTACTCCTAACCATTCATGTATAAAAAAATCACATTAATAATGTTGAGTAGAGAGATTGCTTTTTGTAAGGGCTCAAAATGTAATGGACCATTTCACAATTAAATTTGTAGAGAAGTGGGTTTAAAGATTAGGCATCACCGAAGTAAACGATCACTGGTGTAAAGTTTATGGCGAATAATTGATAACATGAGATCTATTCGATTCCCCATGTCTGGAATTTGGCTCAGTGTTTATGAAGGATCCCCCTTCCTCGGCCCCAGCCCAGCCCCCTTTATGTTGGGAAATCTCTTCATTATATATTGTTTTTTCCTGTTAATCTTGGCCGTTCATCTGGCAATAATCTGAGCCTCTAGACTTAGGGGATTGTCCCATCATCTGTATTTGCAGGCTTTACAATAGTTGAGGTGACTGATGCTTTAGGGTTTTCAGGTCACCTCACCATTAAAGTGGTCAGAATGTTGGTGAGATATATTCAAAGAATGTGGGATATTTTCCCTTTTAGTGAGGTCGGTGTGCCAAGGACAGGTCATCCTCGGTGCGGCCTTTGGATGACCTGGGCTTTTCCCATTGTCCTCGGCCTTTACATTGTCCTCGGCGCGGGCCTTGGGCTGTATGTAGTGGGCCAACGTGGTTAGTGTAGTAGGGCCCCACAATAGCCCCTCAAAATTCTGCTGCACGTCCCCTAGGGCGGGGAGGAGGATTTTGACTTCCTCGGCGCGTTTTCTTTTTTGTGCACGGAGTTTGTCCGAGGATGGGTAGGTTTGGGCCGTTTATACTATAGCGCCCAGTTTCCCATGATTTCCGTCCCCGATGGGGTTCATCATTTAGCGCCTAAGGGATTTGGTTTGGCCTCAGTTTTGGACTCGTAGCCCATACAGGCACCTCGGCGCCGATCAGCGTTTGTATTGCCTCATAATGACTGATTCCCATAGAGGTTTGGGTCTGAAGATTATGCAAGACCTTGATTTTTCTTAGTGTTTAGTTTTTACGAGGAAATTTTCTTCCTGCTGACCTGAGGTCTTTGACCATGCAATGCTTTAAGCTTTGTTTAGTGCTTGGTTTTCTCATTTTATGCTTGGTTTCCCATAAGGCTTGGGTCCGAGGACCATGCTATGCCTTGGTTCTGTCCAGTACCTAGTTTTCTCGTTTAATCATCTGAAGTATCTGGTTTCCCCATGAGGCTTGGGTCCGAGGACCATGCAATGCCTTGGTTCTGTCCAGTACCTAGTTTTCTCGTTTAATCATCTGAAGTATCTGGTTTCCCCATGAGGCTTGGGTCCGAGGACCATGCAATGCCTTGGTTCTGTCCAGTACCTAGTTTTCTCGTTTAATCATCTGAATTATCTGGTTTCCCCATGAGGCTTAGGTCCGAGGACCATGCAATGCCTTGGTTCTGTCCAGTACCTAGTTTTCTCGTTTAATCATCTGAAGTATCTGGTTTCCCCATGAGGCTTGGGTCCGAGGACCATGCAATGCCTTGGTTCTGTCCAGTACCTAGTTTTCTCGTTTAATCCGTTCTATCTAGTTATCCGCAGCCGTTTAATTTTACATTACTACAATTTACAATAAGCATTAAATAATCACATTTTTCAAGTGGGGTAATAATAATAATAAATAAGGCCGGAGTTGGTGGAGGATAAGACCTTGCCGTGTTTTGCCTCTTCGTTTGGTGGGACTCTTCTGATAACGAGGCGTCTCCTGGGTTGTCCAGGTAAGGCGTTCTGACGCTTCGGTGTCTTCTCGCTTAATGAGGTGTCTCCTCATTAATACCGGCCATGGATCTACGAGGATCTGACGGTTGGCAAGCCCCTTGGAAATTGGGGCGGCATTATTGCCTCCGAAAATTTCTCCCTGGGATTTATTGCGGGTTGGCACTCATCAATGTTCCACCCTCTATATAAGGCGTTTTCCAGGGCAACCTTTTCCTTCACACTTGACAGACATCCATCTCAAATTTCTCCCAAAAATACCACCTCGAAAAGGCTCTGCCTAACATAGCCATCTGAGCCCCTACGAATGAGTTGGCCCTTAAAGAGGGCGATCGTGGGGATGCGCAACCCTTATCAAGAGCCGAGGATGGCACTCCAGCCCTAGACGCCATACTGGGGTTGGAGTAGGGGAAATCCAAAGATTTTCCTTCTTTTCAACCTAACCAGAGAAGGAGCCCTCCTCGCCGTCTGGAGGAGGATCCAGGAAGAACATAACCACCTTCCCTTGGGTATGGGTCATTGACCCCCCAAGCCGGCTGCAGTGGGGGTGGGAGGGAAATCAGGCGGAACCTAGAAATGGCGCCGTCCTGTGCCGCGACCCCTTCCACCTCCTCTGTAGCTCTTCTTCCCTCTAATCCTTCTTCTCTCTTCTTTCTTTTGCTCCTCAACGAGCCTTCTTCTTTTCTTTCCTCCTTTCTTCCTTCACTTCTTTTCTAATATTTGTTCTTCATCTCTTCCTCTACTCTCTTTTCATTCTCCTTTTCTATCTTTCGTTCTTCTGCCATCGTCGTCCAGCATTTGCCTTTTGTTCTTCTGCCAGCTTTGTCAAGCGTCTGCCTTTTGTTCTTCT
This sequence comes from Quercus glauca, assembly GCA_023736055.1. Classification (NCBI taxonomy): domain Eukaryota; kingdom Viridiplantae; phylum Streptophyta; class Magnoliopsida; order Fagales; family Fagaceae; genus Quercus; species Quercus glauca. The sequence goes on along the minus strand of CM043318.1, from coordinate 15,635,900 downwards.
GCCAGCTTTGTCAAGCGTCTGCATTTTTTAGTTAGCTTTAGAACAAGCCCCCTGGGCATTCCTTGTAAAAGATGTAATGAATTTTTCTTTATGTATGAATAAAAGAAGTAGACTTGTTTTTACTCTCTCTGTTTTCAGCATATTTTTGTTCTTGTGATTGTTGACTTCAGAATGATTGTTGCTGTAGTGGATCGTATTTTTTTTTTGGGTAAATTGCTTCTGAAAAAGTTGCTCTTGATTTCTTTACACCGATCACCGTACTCGCCAGCGCACAAATTCTGCCCCACGGTGGGCGCCAATTGTAAGGGCTCAAAATGTAATGGACCCTTTCACAATTAAATTTGTAGAGAAGTGAGTTTAAAGATTAGGCATCACCGAAGTAAACGATCACTGGTGTAAAGTTTATGGCGAATAATTGATAACATGAGATCTATTCGATTCCCCATGTCTGGAATTTGGCTCAGTGTTTATGAAGGATCCCCCTTCCTCGGCCCCAGCCCAGCCCCCTTTATGTTGGGAAATCTCCTCATTATATATTGTTTTTTCCTGTTAATCTTGGCCGTTCATCTGGCAATAATCTGAGCCTCTAGGCTTAGGGGATTGTCCTATCATCTGTATTTGCAGGCTTTACAATAGTTGAGGTGACTGATACTTTAGGGTTTTCAGGTCACCTCACCATTAAAGTGGTCAGAATGTTGGTGAGATATATTCAAAGAATGTGGGATATTTTCCCTTTTAGTGAGGTCAGTGTGCCGAGGACAGGTCATCCTCGGCGCGGCCTTTGGATGACCTGGGCTTTTCCCATTGTCCTCGGCCTTTACATTGTCCTCGGCGCGGGCCTTGGGCCGTATGTAGTGGGCCAACGTGGTTAGTGTAGTAGGGCCCCACACTTTTTATTAAATGTTAATATACTTTTGCATAAGAAAGTAAAGGTACAATAAGTTTACAAAATATTCACATTTGTTTGTGATATATTTTGTTATTGGTGTTGACACAAACAGTAACACAGTTGTGAAAAGTGATGTACTCTTATTCTCAAGAAAAAAAAAAAAAAAAACTTTTTGTCTCATTAGAAGTGTGTTTGAATGAATTTATTTATTTTTAATTTAGACATGCGTTTAAAGAATTTATTTTTATTTAAGAAATAATTATTTAAATATATAATTGTACTGATGATATAACATTTTGAAAGATTATATAAATAAACAGAAATTTTAAACTAAACCAACATACTCTCATTTTCAAATTTAGAAGCACTTTTTAACTACAAATGGAGTTTAATTGATTTTTCTTCCATGGGCCCCTATAGTTTTTTTTTTTTTGGGTCTCACACTCACCATATAGGTACAATTGGGGAGGATTCTAAAAAAAAAAGGTACAATTGGGGAGGGAAGTTACAAAGTTTCAATCATAGATTTCTGTTGGCTGTTTTGTTTTGTTTTATTTTATTTTATTTTTATTTTTTTTTAATGGTAAATTGTTTCATCCGGTATTTTATTCAGCCGATTGTCATTGAATTAAGTTCAAAGTACTATTACAGCAGAAGAAGAAAGAAAAAAATGACTAACGAGACAGTGGTTTTTTTTTTTTTTTTTTTTCTATATGCAGTCAGAGTCTGAATTTGATAAGGTAGGGTGTAAAACCCATATTTCATATTATCCAATAAAAAATTATCTTGTCAGCATTTATTTAAAATTTAATAAATCTTACCATACTTAACCAGCATTTTTTTTTGGAGAAATAATTACAATATACTGCTAATCTAGCTCGAACTCTTTCCCCTCATGAAATATGGTATTTATTGAATGTTATCACATGTGTTCAGATGTATTTATATTTTAGTAATATGATAATGTGACATATCCTTATTGGATTTTGCAAATCAAAAGATTTACAATAAATACAAATAAGCAAGTTAAAAAAAAAAACCAAAAAGAAAAGGAAATTGGTTTCTTTTATTTATTTTTTATTTTTGCAAATGTTAACAAGCGCCGACGTGGTGCCTGTTAAGGTTAAAATAATATGGTTTACACTTAATAAAAAAAATAAATAAATAAGAGAAATTGAATAAAGTTGACTCTACAATGTATAAAAATAACCTTAAAGTGTATAAATAAAGCTGAAAAAATACTAATATAAAGACAAAATTTCTAACACAAAGTTTGATGTTAACAGGCATATTAGCAAGTTAAAAAGAAGAAAAGAAAAGAAAATTAGTTTTTTTTTTGGGTAAATATTAACAAACACCGGTGTAGTCCTTGTTAAGATTAAAATAATATAAATTTTACTTAAAAATAATATAAATTTTACTTAATAAAAAAAATGAATAAATAGGAGAAATAATATAAAACTGACTCTAAAGGGTATAAAACTTAATAAAAGTGATCTTACAAGTGTATAAGGCGGACAAAACACTGATATATAGACAAAATGTTAACAAAATTTTTTTTTTAATTTTATTATTATTATTATTTTACCTGGTCAGTTTTGTGGTCTCTGTACTTTACAAGAATCCTGCTAAATAACGTGAAACAGCGTTTTGTACTTTTGCAGCATGAGTCATGACTAGCCAGAGCAACACGTGCATAATACGTGCTCCGTTTTTGGGTAAAGGTAATTAAAGCCTCGTTTTTTTTCCTTTTTCTTTTTTTCGAGTAAGCATCTCGATTCTCGAGTCCACTTATTTTCATAAATCTACGCAATCAGGAGTGTTGGTTTTGGTTTTTTTTTTTTTGTTTGAGGGCTATTTATTTTGTTGAAATTAAAAATTTTTTGTTAAAAATATTATAGATAAATGTAAATTTTAGTTAAAATAGTATAATAAGACTCATAAATGGTATCAAAAAATGTAGTGGGGCCTATGAATAGTAGTAAAAATAAACTGAATAGTAAAATAAGTTGATTTTTGATACTATTCATAACTCCCATTGTACTATATCAGTTAACTTTTACTTTTATTTACGGTACTTTCAGCAAAAAAATTTCAATTTCAACAAAATAAACAGATCTCAAATAGACTATTAATTAAATTCATATGTTATGATTGATAATTTGATATATAATACATGTCATTAAAAGAATTATGTGAAAAAGAAATCACACCACTCACAACGTCATATTTTAAGAAGTAATAAAATAACCAAATAAGTTGTGAAAAAAGATTGTGTCATTAATATTACTCAACTATGCAGAGTAATGTTATGAATACCATTTCGAAATCTGCTTCAGTTTGTCCATTGAAATAGAATGTTTTGGTATCAGTCTATTTCAACGTACCGTTGCATACCATTTTGGAGTTTTGCTATTTTATAAATATACATTGATAAAAAAAAAAAAAAAAAAAGCATATGAATTATTAAGGACTTTAAAGGTATTTTTTTTTCTTTTTTGATAGAAAGAGTTTTAAAGTTATAAGTACATATTTGATTAAAATATGCATTTTTTTTTTATAATTACTTCATTTAAATTATTTTCTTTCTTTAAAGTACTAAACTCTTTTGATGCAACACTTTGGAGACATGACTACTCTCAAATCTTTATACACTATTCCATTCAAGTTGCTTTTTTTTTTTTGTTTAAATTCCATTCAAGTTGCTGAAAAGGTTGTCAGTGGCTTTTTAAATATTTGTCTAGCACACTACTCAAGCCAACTGCATTTCCTAATTCCAACATTTTTTTTTCCTTTTCTTTTTACCACTCATCCGTTTCACACTTGTATCTTTTTTACTTTTTCTCTAGTTGTCTTTGAGGAGTAATGGTAAAAGAATGTACTCATTTTTTAATAATGTTTGCTCTGTATATTCTTTTTCTTGTATTTTCTCTTTCTTTTTATAAAAGGGGTGAGAATTTGTTATTTATTTTTAGAAAAATGCTATAACTACAAACAATAATACAATTTTATTGTAACTCGCCACGTGGTGAGTTGTAAGTAGTGAAAAAAAGTGATCAGTCCATATAAGTCCACATCTCAACTACTCATAAATTGCCATATGGCGAGTTGTGAAAAAAGTTATGCAATTGTTTGTGATCCTAGCATTGATCTTATTTTTGGGGTGAGAATTTTGTTCTTTTAATAATAAGTTTGTTTTGAACATAGTTCTTAAAAAAAAAAAACTTTTTTTTTCTTGAACATTTGAGCACCATTCAAGTTTTATTTCATGCCATGTTCCTATTTATAAATGAGAAGTACTACTTCCACAACATTTTTACAATACTTTCATAATAAATCATAAGTGGTAAGTTGCTATTGCCTTATTAGTTCAAATTTAAATCTAAAACTTAAATTACTTTTTTGCCTACCTATAATAACCAGTAACAACCTACTACTTAGAATTTATTGTGAAAATATTATGGACATAACATTTCTCATTTATAAATAGAAGTTTTAGGTTTTAACAAAAATACTTGGTATTAAGTAGTAAGACATTATTTTTTTCAATTATAAACTTTAACTATTTTATAAAGAAAGTTAAACAAATACATGACAAGTTGTAGTTGGTGGAACATGAAGTAGAACACAAAAATGGTACAGAGGATTTGTATTCGAGCATAATACAAATCTTCTGCATCATTTTTTGTATTCTACTTTATGTTCCACCAATTACAAATTGTCATGTGTTTATTTCTTTTTTCCATTTAAATTTTGATTATTTTATAAGGAAAGTTAAACAAATACATGACAAGTTGTGATTGGTAGAACATAAAGTGGAATACAAAAAATGGTACAGATGATTTGTATTTGGGCAAAATACAAATCTTTTGTATCACTTTTTGTGTTTCACTTTATGTGCCATCAATTACAAGTTGTCATGTGTTTATTTTTTTCCATTTTAAACTTTGACAATTTTAGAAGGAAATTTGAACAAACACATGACAAGTTGTAATTGGTGGAATATAAAGTGAAACACAAAAAATGGTACAGAGGATTTGTATTCGAATAGAATACAAATCTTTTGTATTACTTTTTTATACAACCCAGTCAAGCCCAGTCAGGACTTAATGGATTTATACGACCCGGTTAGATTTGTAAAATTTGTAAAATTACATCTATGGATTCACTTTATTGACTTTTTTAATGTTTAATATGTTATAATATGGTAATTTAAAGAGGAGAAAACCTAAAGAATTTTTTTTTTAAAAATGCACTTCTTTGCTTGTCTACCTACCTCCAAGTCTCACATCCTCCAAGTCTCACATCCTACAAAAGACTACCCTGTTATTGTGAAACCTGAATTTTGAATTATAATTGCAAAGTTAATTTAGGAATATACCTATTATTTTAATTTACATATTTATGTTGTGATTTCTCAAACTTATATATATATATATATATATTTATTTATTTTTAAAATTTTTTATTTGACCATGCAATTTAATCGGTAATCCACTGATTGAACCAGTGACCCGACTCATAGACCAGGTCAATATCCGGGTCAGGTTTAATAACTACGCTAAAAATGCCGTTTTGACGGTGATTGGCTGAGCCATTATTCCAACTATTGGTTTCTATAGTTCGGTCACCAGACCTTCGACACTAGCGGCTCTAGTAACTAAGTTATTTGTTTTGGTGATTTGCTTGAAAAATTTTACATATTATACCAAACACCTGAAAATATTTTATTGGAAATTTTTTTACATTTAAGAATTTTTTACCTTAGAACAAGCGGAAAGTTAGGTACACTTAATAGAAAAGAAAATTCCAGCAGCACAACCCAAATCTAAATATGAGACAATATTTGTTTTTCATGTTATCCAATTACTATATGGTCAGACCTAGTGTCCTTCGTCCCATTCTGTGGGAGTTAAATTCGTGGATTGAATTCCCTTATAAACTTTTGAAAAACAGAAGATCGGGGAGGCTCTCAACCTTAAAGGATAGGGATCTTTTTTCTTTTCTTTTCTTTTCTTTTTTAATTTTAATTTTATAATTTAAATTTATTTTATTTTAAATATGTTGGAGAAATTCTAGTGTAAATGGGTCCTAATGCGTTCGGTGGAAGTTAAATTCGAGGGTCGAATTCCCTTCTTTGCAATAGCATGAATGTGTTCCAAGCTCTAACTCCTAATGCATTGTGAGTGCCTATAGATCATACTATAGTGGTTAAAAGCTCCTGATAATAGTTCTTTTATTATCAAACTAAGATGCTAGTTGGTTTTTTATGTAGGCGGGAATTGAACCATAAATTTCTTATTTAACTATCAAATACTTTACCAGTTGAGCTAACTGAAATTTACAAAGCCATGAATGGACTTGAAAGAATGAGATAATCATAAATCCTTTTATTTCTGGTTTAGGATATGTTCAAATATTCACCCTGACTTGGTAAGAAAATCCTATACTATTGACCCTACCAAAAGTGAAACCCACAAAATACTGACATTGGAAGAAGCACAAGTTTAAAATTGGCAAGGTCAGACTAAACTTTAAAAAACATCCAAAAGTCTTGGATGTACGTGCACTAGATAATTTACCAACAAATGTTTAAAGATCAATTAAGAAAACTCTGTGATGTCATTTTTCAAATTGGATGGCTCTGATTTAGTCTCATATGGATTATTATAAGGCTGTGTACCATGCCAAAATTTTCTCACTAATTATAAATTCAAATTCCAGATTGGATAACTACAGGAGAGCTTAGCTTAGTGAAGTAAAGAAGACTATGTCATCATTAGAGCACCATATATATAATAAATGAATAATTAATTAATTTTTGGAATTATGGATTTCAATAATCTTCTTGGATCTCCCCTATTTATTGCAACATCGGGTATGCTACTTCATGGCATGACCCGTGTGGCCCATTTGGAAAGTCCTCTCTCCATTTCTATATATATCTCTAGCTGTGACCCCTCACCACATATACAGACAAAGTTGATGCAGTTGAATGAATGTGATTCATTTGCTAGACTTGAACAGAAGTGGTTCTCTCTTTGAGTAAAGTGGTGAGAGAGTTCAGGCCAAGAGAGAGAGTGTGAGAGAGAGATTATATCATGGGAAGAGGAAGAGCACCATGTTGCGATAAAAGTCAAGTGAAGAGGGGTCCTTGGAGCCCTGCTGAGGACTTGAGGCTCATCACTTTCATTCAGAAGCATGGCCATGATAACTGGAGGGCCCTTCCTAAACTTGCTGGTAATTAAGCTCTCTCTCTCTCTATCTCTCTCTCTCTCTCTCTCTCTCTTGCACAAACACATTTGTTTTGCTTAACTAGAGTATCTGACGTCTTCAAGTATCTGATTATATTTAAAACTCCCACTCTCTTTCTTTCTTACACACACATTTTTTTTTGTTAACGCGACTGTTCAGGACTTTTCTGATTATATTGAAACAATGGTATGCATGCATATCGATCAATTTTTCACTTCATTTTTCTATGGTACTCGAAACCTTGCATTTTCCTTGGTTTTTTCTGGGTTGAGTTTGGTACCATTCAAATAATATCCCTTTTGCAACATACAAGTTCCAAATTGTTAGATTCTTTAGTCTTCTTTTTGAAGGTTCAATAACAATGATTCTCTCAACACTTTCATGGCCGGATTCATAAGCCTTATTTCATATCACACTATAGTCAATGACTCAATAGTGCTGAATAAAACTGACAAAACGTATGCAAGTGATTTTTACGTTTTTCAATGTAACAATAGGCTCAAGTTTGTGACAGTCAGGAATCTGTATTGACATTTGTTGGCTCATTAAAACCGATATAGCATGAATGTGTCACAAGTGTACAAACTGAGTTGACCGTTGTTTCTCTTACAAGACAATTTTGAAACGTTCTTGCAACTTATTTTGTCTTTTTTTCCCACCAATAAAAATTGACACAAACCAAACATGGATAGTTTTTTTTTTTTTTGATGAAACATGGATAGTATTTGAACAAACATGGAAATCACAGTAAATTACATAAACGAAAACGAAATATTAGTTGTTAGTATTACATATATAGCATATACACAGACGAAATCTGTATTTGTTAATTTTAAAGCTATTTATTAAGCATGTGTTTGGATTGAGCATTTTGCCCAATCTGCGCGTTCAGCGTTTTTTTAGGTAAATTTGAATCCCACAGTACTATTCACGCTTATAAAAATTATTTTGCTATAGTGTTTTTAGCAATAAATTTTCAGTTTTCAGCAAATAAGTGGGTATCCAAACACATCCTAAGTATAACAAAGCACTTAATCACGGTTCCTCAAGTTTTGGAAATTGTATACACAAAATAGCTCATGAGTGAATTAGGTAAACCTGCATTTGGACCCAGTTTTTTCCTTTATGATCAGTGAAATCTTTATAGGAGTTAATTGTTTTTTCTAAATTTTAAATTTAAATTAAATTAAGCTTCATTATTCTTACTTTAGTCCAATTGTGGGTCCCGTAAATCAAGTGTACATAATAATTTCTTGATTGGTTGGTCTTAAATAAAAGTTGTGGACATATCAAAAAAAAAAAAAAATGATTGTCACATACAGCAAGTAAAGGAAATCTCAACTAAAAAAGGCCAAGTTAGGAATTGATAGCAACTTCTACTCGACCAAACTTATTGAATCAAATTTCACAATCTTGTACCTAAGTTAATGTTACTTTTTGTTTGATAGCGAAGTACAAAAAGTAGAATTTAGGAAGATAAATAGACAACAAAGAAAAAAGTGATTAGGTAAAAATTGTCAATGCACGTCAAATTTGGAACACTCGTAAATATAATAATGAAATAGAAAAAACAATTATATATGTGACGGCTAAAACACTAGGTATCTTTTGACGCCCCCACTATCAAAGATAAAGTCGTATATACATGATTATATACATAAAAAAAGTCATATTATACGTAAAACCTTTGGAAATATTAGCCATTTTCGAGTAATGATTTTGAAAACGCAACCATCTTTATTTTATGATGAAGAAAAAAAAAAAAGGCTGTTACTATCAAGGTGGTTGGAGGGTAGAAATTATTATTTATTAAGTCATTATATACTATATGTCAATTCTGAACAATATTTTCTCTCTTTTATTATTTATTTTGTTACTAAAAATGTGAAGTGTATGTTCACATTAATTTCTTCTTTGATTTGTAGGATTGTTGCGATGCGGAAAAAGTTGCCGTTTGAGATGGATCAATTACCTCCGGCCAGATGTGAAGCGAGGGAACTTTACAAAAGAGGAAGAGGAGTCTATAGTAAAGTTACACGAAGCTTGGGGGAACAAGTAAGATACTATGTTTTTTTTTTTTGTCTGAATTTAAAATAGGTAGAGGGGTGATCTTAGTTGACTTCTTCCACCTGAGCGTGACCATAGTCACACTTTACCACTAGGCTCGAGCTTGCAGGATATTTTTTGCAATACTTGTAGATAGTTGTATATTCTTCTTTTATTTTGGGCTTACTATTCTTTATGATGCTTAATATGATCACATTAATGTGCAGGTGGTCCAAAATTGCATCTCATTTACCGGGAAGAACGGATAATGAGATTAAAAATGTGTGGAACACTCATTTGAAGAAAAAATTGACTATGAAAGATGGTAATGTTCATGGAGATGAGTTATCATCCATAACCTCCTCATCCTCATCTTCATCTAGTTCGTTTACATCACGCGAGAAACAAAACATAGGTGGTGGAATTGAGCATCAATCTGAGCAAGCCCCTATGGACAAGAAACCTCATGAAGAATGCAACTTGACACATGATTTTGAGAAAATTCAAGGTTCACAAAAAGAAGACACCAATCAATTTAGCATTGGCAAGGACCTTATGGACCAATCAAGTTCTTCTTATTCATCTTATGATTCAAACGTTTCAAATTCTAGTCCGGTTGATGCGTTAAGGCCCGAACAGCAAATGGTTTCGCTGTTCGATTACGGAGAACCTTTTGATGTTAGCAACATATTACAGGAGGTGAACAAACCAGATGTGGATAGTGTGAATGAAATCCCATTTGAGGCTGATGTGGACTTTTGGAACATGTTAGATAATTTAGATTCTGTCATGTCTAATGAAGTCCAACATAGTGAGGTGAATGCTTGCCAAAGCTCCAACTTTGAGAAGGAATGTAGCAAAAAGGTTGATGAGAACAAGAAGTGGTTGCGTTACTTAGAAAATGAACTTGGATTAGATGCAATGGAGGAGGAGAACAAGGACATTTCAACAAAGGATGCAGCTCAGCCACTAGTCCCAGAAAATGTTTTAGTTTCAGATATTTTCAAGCCAGAAACCAATCCAGACATGGGTTATTTTCAAACGTGGCCCTCTTTGCCTCACAATTCTTCTGCTTTTTGAATAGGCCAGTAAAGTTGTGGTTCTAAGAGTATGTCAAAATTGACTACTATAGTAGGATTCCTAACTTTGTGATTGTCCATTAGGTCCTGATATATATTGAATGTTATTAACACATTACACAGTTTTAAGTGTAGAATGAACAATAAGCATGTATTGTTTATGAGTAAAGATTTATCATTCACCCGTTATTGCACACTTACTACATATTCCTTCTGAAATCGTGTTTTGAAAACACGATTTTACAATTTTAACTAAAAAGACGAGTTCAAAAGGAGCATGCTATAACAAGATTTTCCCATTGTTCCTCGTCCGAAGTAGTGGCTATCAAACGTCTGCTCAGTGGGTTGGTGATATACTCCACTAATTGCCATTTCTTCATGTTCCTACACCTTGAAGGAATGATGACAAATATAATTTGGAAGTATATCCTCTAGTTTCACACATGAACTTGACCTGCACATACTCTTAATGTCAAGTCAACCAACAACTTTGATTGAACTTGATTTGACACAATTTGCTCAACAACATATTTGAAATAAGATAGAGAACCTCGAAGAAGAAAAAACAGGTTTTACTAGAGTTTTCTATTGAAAATTGGCTTGTAATTAATTGGTATGCCTGCGTACAACTTTAAGCAAACACGCCTTAAAAAGAAATGACAACTTAGATATAGTATACGTTTGGCTCCAAATTAAAAAGTCAGTTTATTTTTGTTATTATTCATTAGTTTCACTGTACTTTTTAGTACTATTAATGAGTCCTACTGTATTATTTCAGCTAACTTTTACATTTATCTATAGTACTTTTAGCAAAAAAAATTTAATTCCAGTAAAATAAGTAGATCCCAAATAGACGCATAGTTCTCTAAATTAAATTTAAATATATGATTAAATGACCGATAAAGCATAAACAATGTTATTTTTTTCAAGAACAATGAAATTTAATATTAAAAAAAAAAAAAAAAACACCATAGCAACAAAGAGAGGGAGTAGTGATTCTACCTTTAAGAATACCGACAGTTCCTATCCAAAAAAAAAAAAAAATTCCAATAGTATGAGGGTGAGATTTGATTGATTTTTTTTTTTTGGTAAAGTTTAAAGTGTCCCGTATAAAAGTATGCAGTTTATTATATCCCTTAGGGGATATAATTATGAGTTTCTTTTTTTAAATATATATATTCTATTAATTTTGGTTATAGAGTCAGTTGATATAAAATTAGAATAGATTTATTAGTTATTTTAGGCCAAAATGGGGTTTTACCCATTTCTCACAAACTTTCCAGTAAAATGCCCCCTGTCTAAAACTATTTAGGGATATGTCTCTGTTTTGAAACTCGATTTTTAGAAAATCGAGTTTCAAATATAAAATCAATTTTTGGATAATCGAGTTATAGCGAAATTGAACTTAGAAAAAAAAAATTTGGAACTCGAGTTCATGGAACTCAAGTTCCACTTGAATATTTTCAAGGAACTCGAGTTCCACAATTTTTTTTTTTTTTTTAATTTTCAGTTCGCTATAACTCGATTGTCCAAAAATCGAGTTTTAAATTGAAACTTGATTTTTAGAAAATTAAATTTCAAAACAGGGGCATTTCCCTAAATATTTTCGGACAATGGGCATTTTGCTAGAAAGTTTTTGTAAAAGGGGCAAATGCCCATCTCGTACAAATAGATGCCTGACACAAAATTAAAATGGATTATCTTAACCTTTATGGACCATCTCGTACAAATAGATGCCTAAGCCAAAAAGAAAATAAAAAACAAAGGTTGAAAGTTGAAGTTCTACCTACCAAGTATTTATTTGAAGAGAATCTTAACAAACCAGAAGAAATGGTCTCAAATTTCGCTGCCAATTAATCATTTGAACAGAATCTCACCAAACTAGCTGAAGGTCTTATTTTGCTGCTTTGTTTGGAGCTTAGCTAGTGGCATCTTGTCAACGAAAGAAGGATACAAATTTCTGGAAAACGATATCATCAAATAAAATGTGATTTGGTAACGTCAATGACTAGTGTGTAAAACTTGGCTTTAAGAGATGTTAGAACAAAAACAATGAATATATCCATAGACTGTTTAAGCACTACTATTACCATACCACAATGACTGGGTTTTTGGTATTGCAGTATTGCACACTCAAAGTCCACAGTCCACACCTACTTTGATTTTCTATAAAGGCATGCATTATCAAATTGAAAACATAACTTGAGTTGTGTCGATTAATCATTTATCATATGTAGTAGGGGTAAAATACTATTTTAGTCATATATTTGATCAATATTTATTTTTCATTCTTAAATATTAAGAAGTTTGTTATTTATCCTTAAACTATTTAAAAGTTAGTCTTTCATTTCTAAACTATTAAAAATGTTTTATTTCTATCCTTAAACTATAAAAAAGTTATATATATTTTTTCATCCATAAACTATTGAAGATTTCTTTTTTCATCATTATTTTTGTCACTAAACTATTGAAAAATCTCTTTACAAAGTTTAAGGATGAAAAAAGAACTTTACAAAGCATAAAGACGAAAAATATAATTTTGATAAAATTTAAAAACCAAAATAGTATTTTATCCTATGTAATATGTCATAATCCAAATATGCCATTGGGGTAAAAGAGAAATATACTGGTATTCTTTAACCCCCCAAAAATTACTAGTCTTTGTATTGCTGGAAGCCTACACAATTTTTTTTTTAGACATGATGAAATTCTTATTTTTCTATTGAGTTATTGAATTTGTTTCATATTAACCTGCCATTGGCTGAGTGATAATGTGCCTAATTTCCCTTAATTTATCCATGAAATCCCAAAATTTTCATTGAGTTGTCATCTTTATCCTAATATAAGTAAAAAAGTGATGCTATTCTAAACAGAAAGAATGTATATGTATATGTATATGTATCTATATATTTTATGACGAGAAAGCTGTAAAATTTGTTAGTGTGAAATTCTTATTTTGCTATGGAATTAATTAATTTGTTTCATACTAACTTGTCATTGGCTAGTGATAACATTCTTGATTTGCCCATGATTTATACATTGTTCTTACACAATTTTTCAGAAGCTGTCATAAGCCCACCCAAGGAGAAGCCTAAAACATACGGACCCTATTAATAAGGTAAGGCCCAAGTCTTCAATTAAAAGCCGACAAAGGGGCCACAATCATAAATTCGCGGCAGAAGCCCACAAAGGACTACACCTACAAAATGATCCAAGAATCCACTCAACAAGGGAATGAACTAACATCCGTAGAAAAGTCGAAGCAAGCCCGTATAAGCCCAAGAAGAAAAGCAAAGAAGATCAAGAGAGTATGATGAATTCAGCTTAGACCAGCAGAATAGAAATTAGTTTGCTCTAAAATATTTATCATCATCTCATCCCTAAAAAATTCCAAAGGACTGAAGTCCAATGAGTCAATAACATGCACCACTAAGTTAGTCCAATACATCTTCTCAAAAAAAAAAAAAAAAAAAGTTCATCTTATACAATTTGAATCGAGTTTACACTTTGAATTTGGGAGTTCGAGCTGAAGCACCTTGTATCTCAATTAACTCAAAGCGTTCGGTTTAGAATAGCTTATTTAGACTTTTGCTGAACTTTTTTTTTGTTGAAAGTGTGCTAAAGTATACTAATACTTAAAAAAAAAAAAAAAAAAAAAAAAAAAAAATTTAAAAAAGTGAGAAAATGTTAAAAAAAAAAAAAAAAAATGATGTTTCAAAAAATTGTACATCAAAGCTAAAAGTTAAAAGCTAAAAGCTTAGCTTGTAAGTTCTAGCCAAATAGTCACTAATGACTACTTGATTATTATGGTCTCCAGTTGTATACTTCGTGTATACTTGAATGAATCTTTTCACGATTTAAATAAATTTTCCATTACTTATAATTTTTTTTTGAAGTTTGTATATAAAGTGAGAAGTGTTGAAATTAAGGCTATGTTTGGTAACCGTTTTTGTTTTCTAATTTCAAAAACTTGTTTTTGGGGATATAAATAATAATAAAAAAAATTTCTTGTATTTTTGAAATAAAAGACATGTTTGGTTAGTTGAAATTAAAAAAAATAGTTTTTTTGAAGAAATAAATAGAAAATACTAAAATATGTTGTTACTAGGATTTAAACTCTAATACTAACTCATTAAATGAAAAAAGATTCATTAAATTAAATGCATATTTTCATTGACTTTTGAAAATTAAAAACTGAAAACAGCCTTTTACACGTTTTCAATTTCCTTTACAAATTGAGTTTTGAAAATAGTTTTTGTTTTCTGTTCATTTTGGGTTGCTAAACAAGTTTTTTAGTCTCAAAAATAGAAAATTGTTTTTAGAAACAGAAAATAAGGGAAAAAACAGTTACCAAACATATCCAGTCTTTTAATATTTTACATTTTCAAAGAATATGCTGGAGTGAAGCTGTGAGAAAACAAGAACAAGTAGTGGTCTTGTTGATTAGAGCCGTGAGAAAAGTTGAGGCCCCTCCCTTGCGAATCCTCATTTTTGTTTAGTTTTTTTTTGTTTAACACTTTGGGCCGAAAATGTAAAATTTAGTTGGAATGACCAAAATAATATGGAAATTCCATAATCAATAGATATAGTCTGATACTTTCACTGCAACAGAATAGTTGGTTGTTTGTATCGGTTTTGTGACCCAAATTTTTATGACTAAGGGTTGATTGTTATTAAAATATTTTTTGCTAAAGGAAGATGAATTCTTTTTGATATCAATGTTTTTTTTTGCTAAAGGAAGATGAATTTAGTCATTCCAATAGCGTCCAATCTTGCCATTAGTTTAATTTTTTTTCATATTCCAAAATGACATTATTTTACTGAACTTAAGGATGAATTGGATGGAAGGAACCACCATATACTGTGGACTATATAACAGAATTCTTTGATGCAGATTCATTGATTAATAAAAACTAACTTAAAAAAAAAAAAAAAAAAAAAAAAAAAAACACTTTAAAAGTCAGAAAATCAGGGTGAGGTTTATAAAAACTCCTTATAAAAAAGTATCATAATAATCCTTTCTACTTTACATTTATATTAGCTCATATTGATACCTGTAGTGAATATATTATTATTATTATTATTATTTAGGTTTTGTCACTTCAGCTATTTAGGACGATCAGAACTTTATGGAAATAATGAACTGATGACTTTTATGCTAGACATTTAGGACGTTGTCAAGGACTCTGCAAAATAAGAAAAAGGCATCATCCTGGCATAATTGTTTAACTAAATTATTTTAATTTAGGCACATGCCAAATTCACAAGTAAAAAAGACCAATCAAGATCTTAGAGGTTTTGGGAATTTCTTATTGCTCAGTTTTCATTCATTATGATTATGGTTTTGAAATTCCTAATCATTGCTTATATATTGTGCAGCTGATGAAGGATGTTCTTGAACTCCTGGTTTTCCTCATTTTTATTGTGCTATGAAATACGCTCATGACCAACATGGGAATGCTCCGATTAATAAAAGTTTAATATATATAAAGTAATAACATCAAAAGAGTGTCCAATTCGAAAATCTTATTACACACTTTGTATTATACATTCTGTACACACTTTGTTTCTCTTCTGAAATTTTTTTCTAAACTGCTCATAATTTCAGTTTTAATTATGAAATCGTGTTTTAAAATCATTATTTTACAATTTAATTAAAATCATTTTTTAAAAGTAGAATTTCAGTTCATGTGGTAGAATGTGTAAGGTGAGTGTGTATTATAGAGTATGTGACGTGTTGTGATATCATTACTCAGTTCTAATTTTGAGTTGTAAAATTCCAATTCATGCGTACTCAACATCATACTCGGTTTCTTTTTGGGAGAAAAAGTAGGGGAATTTAATTAATGACGGATTATTTACAATTTGATTCAATTAAAAATACTTTAAATAAAAGATAAAATAGAATAATAATAGATGAACGTTTCTTTTTCTTTTTTTTTTCTTTCTTTCCTTTTGTTATGGAAAAAATTTCATAACTGTTTGATTTATTATAGCAGTAAACTTACATTCTTTTGAGAGTATCCAAAAAACAGAACGTCAAATTCAATTTTGAAGATATTTTCCATTCCCTTTGCTAAGGAAATTTTATATATGCCAATAAAATTCTTTTGTATTCCAGTTGCATTCTCATCCCTTATCAATGACACATTTCTGAAGCCTTTTTAGTAAGTCAAATCTAGATCAGCTATTGACAAAAATTTAATTGTTGTCACTTTTATTTTGCTTCATGCTGTTGGTTTATTTAGACCCCTTAAACCACAATTAGATTAACCTAGTTAATTAGCCAAGTGATCAACTTAGTCCAATTCATGCAAATCTAGGTTAACACAATTAAATAATCATATCAAGAAAATATAAAGCAACGGAAAATAAATAACACAAGATATGATGACCCAGGAAACCACACGGTAAAAACCTGGGGAGGATTTGACCTAGCTATCCTCAAGGTAAACCTAAATCGACTATGAAAGAATCGAAATTCATACAAAAGGACTTACAAGCTCCCTGCTTGGCTTCCTAATGCTACCCACCAGTAGAACTTACTGACACGACCACGTGCAAGCTTTGAATCCACGGACTCCTTCTTTCTTGGTTTCTTCAATCAGCTACAAGCTCCCCGCTTGTTTTTCTTTAAGCTCCAATGGTAGCAACCGAGTTGATCATTAAGATGTTGAAATAATCTCTACCTTGAAAACTCTAAGTTTTGTGTAAAGGAAAGCTCCTCAAAGATCTCACAAGAGATTCACACAAAACAGCAAAGTATGAGCAACAATACAATGTGAACAACTTCCAAAAACGTGGCTAGGGTTTTGTTTAAATACCTAGGGTAAAAACATAAAACCCTAAACGTTTAATGAAGTAGGGCTGAGTTGAAAATTCTGCAGAAAACGCAACCTGGGCGATTTTCGATCGATCGAGTCTGTCCTTCGATCGATCGAACTAGGCCGAAAGTCACAAAGACTTCTGCAGCCACTTGATTCCAACTTTACAATAATTAATCAACTTTGAGCAAGCCTAAACAAGACTAAACACATTGTTTTAATCATGATTTGCCAACATTACACATTAGAGTTCTAAATACATAAAATCCTAAGACCTTAGAACCTAACACATGCTAAGGGTCTGTTTGGATAGAACTTATTTTGCTGAAACTGAAAACTAAAATCACTGTAGCAAAATAATTTTTAAATGTGTAAATAGTACTGTGGAACCCAGTTTTATTGATAAAGTTGCTGAAAAGTGAGATTTGTGAATCCTGTGCACTGTTCACGGGACCCACAGAACTGATAAAAGGGCTAAAAAGTCAACAATTGTCGGCTACAATTCACATGAACAGTAGCCATTGTCCCATAAAAGAGTGCGCAACAGCAGGGAGGAAAAAAAAAAAAGGTGAAGAAATGTAAACGCAAACGTGAAAAGCTGGATCCAAACCCAGCCTAAATCACAAGAGCTACTTTCAAATAGGATGACATTTATATTGATAAATATGTTTTGGTTCCCTTTATACTTAATACTCCATCTTTTATAAATGTTTGTGTTTTAGAGATAATTACAACATATTGTTAAGCATTTTGTACATGGGAGATGCCAATTCAGCTATAAAACCCTTGGTCAACAAATAAACTTTTTTAGACACATGAAACCATGAGGCATATGCTCATTGCCTACTCTGTGCATCTTTGATGTGGGGAAGAGAGCAAGGAGGGGACCTCTATGGTGCTCAAAATCTTTTGTTTTGTTTTGTTTTGTTTTTGGTTTGTTTTGTTTGGTTTTTTTTTTTTTTTTTTTTTTTTTTTTTTTTTTTTAATTATGTAAAACTCATATTTCTTGTTATTTGATAAATACTATGAAGAGATAAATTAGTATTGTTTTAATCTTTTTAATCATCTTTTGATAACTTTGGTTAGAGTGCAAATAATTGTCTTTCATAAATACCCTAAAGTTATTACTATTTGTTATATAATGGACAACCTTTTTCTAAATATGTATACATCCATATTTAATATTTTAGTTACAACTAACTGGGGGGAGTTGGCTTAGGGGTAACAACTAAGAAAAGTTTAATTAGTTGCTTTATCTTTTAAAAATTTTATGAAAGAAAATGATATCATTCATTTTTTAAGTCATAGATACGCTAGATTCCTTCAACTTTGAAGATGTGTGACACCATTAGAAGTCCCCTTTTTTTTAGGGATATACCATTAGAAAACTTAAATCCTGTATGCGTTTTAACAAGTCTTTGATAATTCTTTGGAACTTCGAAAGACTTTGAAAATTCAAGTCTTGGAATTTTTTTCTTTGATCAATATAGTCTTGGAATTTCGGACTATATTATAATTGTTTGATGCAACTTGCAAAGTTATAGACAAAATGTGTGGCAACTTATTAAACATGTAGCAATCATGTTATCCGAATAAGTTTTATGTCGTCCTTTCTTTTGCTCAAATTAATTAATAAAAATGATTTATGATTAGATATACTCATTTTTCCTTGTAATAATCAAGCAAATTCATTTTTACAAACGGTAATTAGAAGCTGAAGCTCTAGGAGGAAGACAAGCAAGATCAAAATGTAGTCATCCAACTTTAGTTAACAAAATTATCAAAACGACGTCACTCAACTTAAATGAATCCTCATTGAACCAAAACATTACCGTTGTTTACATTAACTATACGGTACCATTTTGTAGCTGAGCCGGAATATGACCATTAGAAACATAGCCGTTAGAATCTCTTTTTTCTAATCTCCTTTTTCTATTCTTCTATTAAATTCAAACTCTTCATTTGAGAGGGGATGTTGAATTAGACGAGCTACAAGTCAAACTAATTTGTGTTCAGGGGTCATTCTAATCCTCTTCCAACCTTTAAATAAGACTAATATATATATATATATATATATATATATTCAAACTTAATTTAAAAAAAAAATTTAAAACTCTCTTAATATAGTCAAGAAAAAAAAATCTTATATGTACTGCGTAGCCTTATAGTTATTCTTCTTCTTTTTTTTTTTCTTTTTTTTTTTAAATAGAAAATGAAATGAAATACTAATGCAACTTCTTAAATAAATGTGTCAAATTTTATATATTGTTGTTTAGCTTCAATTTCTTGTTCGATGCTTTCGACTCAATCTTTCATGAATGTGTATATTGGAGAAAAAAAATAGCACTACTGTTTCTATATCCCCCAAATTCATTCAACCATGAAAGCTCATGCTGGTTAATAGACAAAGATCCCAAAGACTTAGAGAAATGCACGAGGGTTGAATGAAAGATATCTGTCATCAATTTGTATGCCAGAAAACAAGATACAACTATTCTTACTATAAGGCATAACGAAAGACATATGTCATCAATTTGTGTGGAAGAAAATGAAATACAATTATTTTTACTAAAAGCCATTGAAAACATGTGGTATAGGTTAGATTTCCAGTTAATGCTTCACAAGTTTTTGGTCATTGTTTGGAACTCGTAAAGACTTTGGAAAGTTGTAGTCGTGGAATTTTGGACTGTATAAGAATTGTTTGATATTGATTGTGTAGTTACGGTCATAATGTGTAGATATTATGTTATCTAGGTTCCTCTATTATTCATGCTAGATTGAACGTGTGGTATAGGTTAGATTTCCTAGTTAATACTTCACAAGTTTTTTGTCATTGTTTGGAACTCACAAAGACTTTGGAAAGTTATAGTCTTGGAATTTTGGACTGTATAAGAATTGGTTGATACTGATTGCGGAGTTGTGGAGATAATGTGTAGATATTATGTTATCCGGGTCCCTCTATTATTCATGCTAGATTGAACGTGTGATATAGGTTATATTTCCAGTTAATACTTCACAAGTTTTTGGTCATTGTTTGAAACTCACAAAGACTTTGGAAAGTTATTGTCTTAGAATTTTTTTATTGTATAAGAATTGTTTGATACTGATTGCGGAGATAATGTGTAGATATTACGTTATCCGGGTCCCTCTATTATTCATGCTAGATTGAACGTGTAGCAATCAAATTTTTGGGTTAGTTTTACTTTTATGTCATTTGTTTCTCTTTCCTCAAATATTTCATTATTAAAAAAAATTGGTATGCTTACAATGATCAAGAGTTCAACAAAAATTATTTATTTATAATGATATTATTTAAGATTAAATTTACAATTAAATTCTCTCCCTCTTTGTCACGACCCAAATCCATGGAACATGGATTTAGATGCATGACTAAGCTACTGAACTTATATAACTCAATGAACATAATTGATCCAAAATAAATTAAAACTCCAAAGAAACAATGCTCTTAATAAATAACCTTTTACAAAAATCTAAACTCCACAAATTGAAAATAATCTCCAAAATATAAAACATGAATTACAAAATAAAGGTAACTAAAATTCTATAAGTCTTCAAGTAATACTGAAGTCGCCTACAACTTACATGCTCTACCTTGTACCTTACAAAGTGATCCAAATGTTCTATATTCCCAACTACACTTTAATATGAAAATAGTAATTGATGGGTGAGCCACACATCTAGTAAGTAATTATATAGAATACACAATGGAATAGAGTCAAGCAAAGCACGAATATTTTGATTTTTCACAAACTCATTCAATGATATCAAAAATAATTATTCCAAAACATATAATGAATCACTTAATACATATGTAATCATATCTTAAAATCATTAAAAAAAAAAAAAAAACACATACATATAATTGATTAGAGCACAGTGTCATATATACACATCACATATTCTCACATACAATCCTATGAGCGGATTTACACATATATCTTATATATCTGATCAATTCTAAAAACACTTATTTTGAGTCACATATCACAAAAGCAAAGTTTATACAAAATATAATAATTTGCTTGATATTAACAATTATTCCAAATACAGAGGCACATCAAAGATCATAATATCGAATGAAACATAAATCAAAGGATGCTTGACTCTCTTGGGGAATGAATAGAAATTGAGGAGTTTATATAAATATATTACAATTCTTGAGTAAATCTGAAAATTTAATTGGCTAAAAGAAAATTTTAAATACCATTTGGAGAATAGGAATATGACTGAAATCACTTGGTTTTAACAAATTTAAAGAACAAGAACTTTTTTAGAAAACTTACTTTGAAACTCAATTATTTTTGGAAAATAGTTTAGTTTAGAAATCATCTTTTAAATGAGATTTGGACATTCAAAATGTTATTTAAAATTCGAAATTTCTCTTTAAAACATTATTTTTTTTAAAAATCAAAGTTTCTCTTTCAATGTTGTAAAAATGCTTTTTGATAAACTTTTAAAAATGTAAGCTTAAAAAAAATATAACTTTTGAAAATGTTAACTTCTAAAAACCTAAAGAACAAAACTTGAGCATATTATGCATAATTACTTACCGCACTTGAATCACTCTGAAAGTCCAGTTGAAACACCCTCCAAATAATCTCAAAATACTCTTAAATAGGAC
Organism: Quercus glauca; assembly: GCA_023736055.1. Lineage (NCBI taxonomy): Eukaryota > Viridiplantae > Streptophyta > Magnoliopsida > Fagales > Fagaceae > Quercus > Quercus glauca. Next base: position 15,614,165 of record CM043318.1, on the reverse strand, counting down.
CTATAATCAATCATGGAAATATACTTAATATCTTCTACAAAATATAAAGCTTATAGAACTATACAAATAGACTCACTAGGATTATACTTTGCTAAACTAATAACACTTTTAACACTAAGTTAAAGTTTCTCTAACCAATGATGCTCTAACAAATAATATTCCCTTATATTAATCGAAACTCATATTGCCATGAGGAAGGTAGTAGCCAAAAATATCATTGACCTGGGATTTAATATAAAGCCCCAATGAAAATGTAAGAGTCATATACCTAAATAGATATTTGTAATCCATGACTTGTTCACACACTGGGCAACCTAGAATTTTATTATATAACTCTGATGAACACGTGAAGGCCATCTCCATGAATAATATCTTAATCCATGACTTAGTTCATGGATTACACACGGTGGCCCAAAACTAGAATTATATATATATATATATATATATATATATTCCAACGAAATAACGTTAAAGCCATCCTAACGTTAAAACCATCCTATAATATATATATATATTAACCACAATTGAAATTTTACAGCCGTGTTCTTGGATTAGGAATTGAAATTCTATGAATCTGTTCAAGAACCCACATACTGGGCAGTGGGCAATCCAAGATTTAATAGTGTAAACAACAATTCTAGGAAAAAAAAAAAAAAAAAAAAAAAAACCCCTTTTTAACAATCTACACATCACTAAAGTTTTCCATGATAAAATTCTAACTCCTTAATTCTTTGTTTCTAACGGTGAGAAATTATACTTTGAACAATCTGATTGCCTCTTCACTTGTATGTGCTTTATACTCCAAGGAAAACCTCTTAGTCTCTTTGATAAAACCCTTTCTATGAAAACCCTAACGGCGTCTTCCTCTACCCTGTAGTTCGTATTAGAGATGTGGGCTTAGTGGGGTAGTGAGCTGCAGTTACTAATAAAAAGAATACGTATGGCCCATCAATTATATTTTAAAATTTTTTTAATAATAACCTCAAATAAAAGTATGTGGGGTATTACACACACACACACACACACACACTCTCTCTCTCTCTCTCTCTCTCTCTCTCTCTCTCTCTCTCTCTCTCTATATATATATATATATATTAATTGGTTAAGACATCCTATAATTTTTAACATAACTTTCGTTCAACAAGTGTCAATCGTTTTCACCAAGTCTTGTCATAGTTCAAAACTTCCAGAAGACTTGGAAAGTTGTAGTCTTAGAATTTTGGACTATATATATATATATATATATATATATATATATATATGATGCAAATGGCAGAATTGCAAACTAAACGTGTGGTCATTGAACATGTAACAATAATGTTATCTAGGTCCCTTTGTTAAACCAAGCCAGAATGAATATGTAGAAATCATGTAGTCTAGGTCTGTTTTATGTCATTCTCAAAAAATTTAAAAAAAAAAAAAAAAGTTCGTTTTATGTCATCTATTTATTTTTCCTCAAAATAAATTAGAAAAAAAGAAAGACTAATTTATAAGTTCAAATCCACATGCAATGATCCTTTGCAATAATCAAGAAAAATCAATAAAAGTTTTTTTTATACATATTTATTCAAGCTTAAACTACAAAATACATAATTTTAATATATTTTCAAATTAGACATTTAAATTTCATGTCCCCCCATTTTAGTCTTTCAACTGTAATCTAGTATTAATTTAGTCATCCTGTCAATTTTGTCCAATCTCACCATAAGTTTTAGATTTTTCACTTTAGAAAACAATGTTGTTTTAGTGAATTCTATGAGGTGGATCCAATGGGAGAGCTAAATTGAAAATGAATGAAAATTAAAGGACTCAAATAAAAAAAATTAAAACAAAAAAAAAAGTGAAAAAAATCACTAAGTTGAGAAGAATGTAAAATTTGAGTGTAATTTGTAATTTAGCCTAATACTTTCTCAGAAGAGAGGAACGTATCACTAATCTTCGCACTAATGATGGTGTTGATGGATGTAATAAATCCTAAAACTACTTGGGTTGGTGTCTATGAATGATTCCTATATATACAGACTTAAAGTGGTTTGTGTACGCTATGAAAGGGTGATGAAAATATGGAAAAAAAAGAAAGAAAGTGAATTTTGTGACTATGGGTTGGTAACCTAAGCTTTAGAGGTTTTTAGCCTTCAGCTAATGATAATCCAGAGCTCTTTTAATTTAAATACTAAGTTGAGACTTGAGAGATGCATTTTCCTTATTCTTAGTGCTCAAAAGTTGTGCAATTGGTAGTATAATCTATTTTTTATCTCCCACAAAAATTAATTTAAAAAAAAAAAAAGAAAGAAAGAGAAAATCATATCCAAAACACTGAAATTTGGAGCTCTAGTGTTGTTCAATTAGCAATTAGAGCGTATGAATCAACACTTTGGTTCAACTGTTGGAGTGCTAATTTGCCCAATAGGTCCCACTTTTTGGATTTTTCAACTGAAAAATGCTAAAATTACAAATTATTTTATATTATTTTTTATAAACTACTAATATGGTAAATGATTAAGTAAAAACAATTATGTTAATGTTAGGTGCTGATGAGAATCAGTAAGAATTAGTCACATCAACAATTTGTAAAAATGTTGTAAAATAGTTTTTATGTGTAAATTAATCTTTTCAATTCAATTCTAATTTTTACAGTTGTTTTAAAATTAATTTAGAATTTCTAGTATAATTGGATTTTCTTTTTCATATTGCTCTTCCATCATTCAAACTTCAATTAACTAATTAAATAAATGTAGCATTTAATAAGATAAATAAAGTTATTTTGAAATTAATTAAAAGGAAAATATTATACACATTGATAGCTGCCTTCTTTTCTAATTTTTTTCTAAAAAAATAGTAATAATAAAAAAGAAGAAGAAAAGAAAGAAAGCTACCATTCAATGTGCTTGCAAATGGTTCCCTAATTAATGGATTAATCGTAATTTAGATGATTAACTCATGGTGGCTTATAGGCATTTCATAGCGTTGATGGTGATTTTGTACATTGATGTTTTGACTTTGGAGTTCAGATAGTAAAATTAGTAATTCTAACCAATATAATTATAATTATTTTTTTTTTTTTTGAAAAAAAAAAAAAGCAAGTAATCTTGCAACTCAATTGACACATTTGGTTGGTATCAATAAAGATATTTAGGGTTCAAAGCTTCCCCTAACTATCAATTCATTATAAAAATGTATACCAAATAATTAGTTCATTGGATATCCATTGGTTTGTAAATCATACTTTTAGAAAAATTAATTTTGTGACCCATGATATTGTTAAATTGGCTCTTATGTGTTATCTTGAGGGAAAGATCCACATCTTTTCATTTTTGTCTTATAACTAAAGAGAATGATTTTTTTTTTTTTTCGTGATAAAATAGGAAATGAGGAATTTGAACCTTGTAAAATTCTGTAAAAAACACCACAAAATAGTACCAGTTATGCTACAAGACTTTTGTCTCAACAGTGGGATTCAATTCCCGTCTTTGTACTTATGATTTTGACGTATAATTAGAGATCTGAAATTTGAACCCGCTTATATTGAAAATTGATTGGTGTCTTAGTTTAATGATAAGAGCAATTATCATAGAATGGATGTCATAAATTAAAATTCTAGGCTTCGAATTCGGATATGATCAGAGGTTGGGGTGCAAACATTATTTGTCTGCAGGAAACAAAAATGGAATTGATAACAAGGAGAGAGATTCGGAGCTTGTGGGGTTGTCAACATTTGGATTGGCTATATTTGGGCTCTATAGGTGCTTCGGGGGGTGTTTTGGTGATGTGGGATAGAAGGATGGTGGAAAAAATTGACGAAGCAGTGGGAAGGTTTTTTGTCTCTTGCAAATTTAAGAATGTGGTAGATCATTTTGTCTGGGCTTTCGCTGGTGTATATGGACCAAACTCTGATCGTGACCGACGACTGCTTTGGGAAGAGCTGGCTGGTATTCATAGTTGGTGGAATATGCCTTGGTGCATTGGAGGTGATTTTAATGTCGTGCGATTTCCTTCAGAGCGACTTGGTGCAGACTCTTTCTCATCAGCCATGCTTGATTTTTCAGATTTCATTTCTAATCACAATCTTATTGATTTACCATTAGAGGGAGGTACTTTCACTTGGTCTAATTCTGGAGCAGTGGCTTCATGGTCTAGGCTAGACAGGTTTCTTCTCTCTTCTGATTTGGAAGAGCACTTTCCTAATATTCGTCAAAAAAGGCTGCATAGATTACTTTCAGACCACTTTCCAGTTCTGTTAGAAAGGGGAAATTTTCACAGAGGCAACAGTCCTTTTCGCTTTGAGAATATGTGGTTAAAGGCAGAGGGTTTTGTAGAGAAAGTGAGAACTTGGTGGGAGTCCTATCATTTTCAAGGTTCCCCTAGCTTTCAGTTTGCAAGCAAATTGAAAGCTTTGAAGCTAGATTTAAAGAAATGGAATGTAGAAGAATTTGGCAATGTGGAGGATAAGATGAACAAGTTATGGAAGAACCTTGAAGCACTGGACTTGCTGGAAGATAGTCGTCCTCTATCATATGATGAGACTTTGGAAAAAGAACGGCTTCGTATTGATCTCGAAAAGGTAACTCTTATGGTTGAAATATGTTGGAGGCAGAAATCTAGGGCCCTTTGGATCCGAGAGGGGGATAGAAACACTAAGTTCTTTCATAGAATAGCAAACTCCCACAGAAGATTTAATACGATAGACAATCTGATGGTGGAAGGTGAATTGACATTGGATCCTAATTCAATAGCAGCTTGCATCTCTCACTTCTATAAACAATTGTACTCTGAAAATGAGGGCCAAAGGCCTGTGCTTGATGAAGTGAATTTCTCTATGATTTCTGAGGAGGAAGCTGCTTGGTTAGTAAGACCATTTGAGGAAGAGGAGGTATATGGTGTCATTCAAGGTTGTAATGGCGATAAATCTCCAGGACCAGATGGTTTCTCAATGGCTTTGTTTAAGGCTTGTTGGGACTTTTTAAAACTCGAAATTATGGAGGTTCTTGCCAACTTCCATTCACAAGCTGTCTTTGAGAAAAGCCTTAATGCAACTTTCATTGCTCTCATTCCAAAGAAAGTAGATGCTATCAGTGTGAGAGACTTTAGACCTATTAGTCTTGTGGGTAGTATTTATAAAGTCATTTCTAAGTTGCTGGCTAATAGGCTGAGAATGGTGATTACTAGAATTATCTCTGAGTCTCAAAATGCTTTTGTTCTAGATAGACAAATCCTAGATTCTATTTTAATTGCTAATGAGTGTTTGGATAGTAGGCTCAAGGCAAGGATACTTGGGGTTTTATGTAAGTTGGATGTGGAGAAAGCTTTTGATCATGTCAGCTGGGATTTTCTTATGTATATGTTGCAGCGTTGCGGATTCTCTGAGAAATGGAGAAAGTGGATTCTGTTTTATATCTCCACAGTGAGATTTTCGATTTTGATAAATGGCTCTCCTAAGGATTTCTTTGGGAGTTCTAGGGGGCTGCGCCTAAGAGATCCTCTCTCCCCGCTCTTATTTGCTATTGTTATGGAGGCTTTAAGCCGTTTGTTGGATGGTGCGGTTCTGGCTGGACACATTTCGGGCTTCACTGTTGGTACCAGGTCTAATACCCCCCTCATGGTGACCCACCTACTCTTTGCGGATGACACTTTAATTTTCTGTGATGCTACAGCAAGTCAAATTGAATATTTGCGGGAGATTTTGGCCTCTTTTGAGTCAGTGTCAGGGTTGCATATTAATCTGGCTAAGTCAGAATTAGTTCCAGTTGGAGAGGTGACTAATATGGGGGAGCTTATGGCATTGCTGGGTTGTAGATAGTCATCTTTGCCAATGACTTACTTGGGACTGCCTTTAAGTGCTAAATTCAAGGATAGGGCGATTTGGAACTCTATCCTAGAAAGAATGGAGCCAAGGTTAACGAGTTGGAAGCGATTATACTTATCAAAAGGTGGTAATATTACCTTAATCAAAAGCACTCTCTCAAGTTTGCCAACTTATTTCCTATTTCTCTTCCCTATTCCTGCGGATATTGCTATTTGTATTGAGAGGCTTCAAAGAAATTTTCTTTGGGGTGGGTTAGATGAGTCTCCTAAATTCCGACTAGTAAATTGGGCCCAGGTTTGTTCTCCATTACAGTATGGCGGTTTGGGTATTAAAAATTTGAGAACCTTCAATCAAGCTTTGTTGGGGAAATGGTTGTGGAGATATGGAAGAGAGATAATCCATCTCTGGAAGCGGGTTATTGAGGCTAAATATGGGAATGATTGGGGAGGTTGGTGTACAAAAGAAGTCTCTAATCCTTATGGTGTTAGCCTTTGGAGAACAAAAAGACAAGGCTGGCCAGCCTTTTCAAAATCCATTCAGTTCAAGGTTGGTGTTGGTGACAGAATTAAATTTTGGCATCATGTGTGGTGTGGGAGCTGTACTCTCCGAGAGGCTTTTCCAGAACTCTATAATATTAGTTGTAATAAGGAGTCTTCTATTGCAGATGTTATCCACTTTCCTAACCAGAGGCTTCACTGGGATCTTCTTTTTTCTAGAGCTCCCCAAGATTGGGAAACAGAGCATTTTTACACTTATCTAGATTTTATCAATTCACTGCCCCTTAATGGTGAAGGTCAGGACAAACTATGCTGGAAACCAACTGGGAATAAGAATTTTAAAGTGAGTGAGTACTATCTCTCTCTTTCCTCTACTCTCGACATTTCTTTCCCTTGGAAGCCTGTGTGGCGTTCAAAGGTCCCCACTAAGGTTGCTTTCTTCTCTTGGACTGCCTCATTAGGTAAGATTTTGACTACTGAAAATTTATGGTATAAGGGTGTTGCCGTTGTAGATTTGTGTTATATGTGTAAAAAGAGTGGGGAATCAGTGAATCATCTTCTTCTTCATTGTCCTATTACTTATGAATTATGGTCTATGGTGTGGGCTCTATTTGGTCTTCAATAGGTTATGCCGCATGGGGTCTTTGATTTATTTTCAAGTTGGCAAGTGTATTTTGGTGGGCATCGGAGCATTGATTTATGGAGGGCTGTCCCACATTGTGTCCTATGGTGTATTTGGTGAGAACGGAACTTAAGATGTTTCGAAGGGAAGGATAAGTCTATTTCAGAAATTAAATCTCTTCTTCTCCACATCTTGCTAGAGTGGAGTTCTTCCTTTAATCTTTTCCCTTGTTCTAATTTTTTAGAAATGCTTGATCTTTGTAATTTTTGTGTTTGATGTACTATTTTCCACATACACCCCCGGTGTACCTGGACTTTTAATTAATACAATTCCATTATTTATCAAAAAAAATAAATTAAAATTCTATTCTTAAAATTAAAAAAAAAAAAAAAAAAAAAAAAAAAAAAAAAAAAACCCTAGATAGTAATTACATATGGAAAATAATTAATTTGATGTCGTTAAATAATTTTAAGGTATTACACAGAAGGGAAAATAACTTCTTACTCGCTCAACCCAACGTGATTAGCCTAGTTTAGTTAATCCAGTCGGTTTAGTTTCCCAATTTCTACTTCTTTGTTCACTGTCTATGTTATTCCATTTCCCTCTCATTCCTGCCTCCAAATGGACAAAACCAATAGAATTAAGGGCAAGTTCATGGATAAAGAAGAATAAGTTGAAGAAATATAAGCAGAAGAATCAGCTAAAACCCAACTGTAGCTGTTTCAGTACTCCAAGAAATATTTATGTAGATGAATGAATCCATATGGGACACATTGGGATAGAACTTTTTTCTTCTTCTTACTGTACATATAGATTAAAATAGAGGAAGATTAATAGGATAAAATAATCTGGAAGAAGGTGCATGCGCCTCTATGCATGAAAGAAACATTAGAAGAATTGTCATTTTAGTAATTGGATCAATTGGTTTGATTTTTCCATGCCATTCCACAAAAATTATATACTGATTCATCAAGGCAACTAAATTTTAATATTCATTATCATTTGAAAGTAATTTACTTCCTTTGAAAAATAAGGATGGTGCAGATAGATAAATCTAATACAAATTTGTGGTTTATATATGCTTTTCGTTCTGTGATGTATTTTAATTTCTTCAGTATTATGCCTAACCTGGTGTATCTTCTAGTATTTTTAAACTATTTTGACTGCCTGGTGAGCAAAGTGAAGTGGAGATTTGGTTTGTTTGCTTGTATATGGTTTTATCTTCTCAACTCTTTTTGAAAATCTTGACAGAATCTAATGGGTTTCATTATGCTCTGTTACTAGTTTGATATCTGTGGGACAGTGACTCGGGGGTTTGATGCAGGACTTGAATGTTCTTGGCATAATGAACCTATCTGAAAGGCTTCTCAGCATCCGTCCCAGACAAATCCATTAGGTACAGAACATTTCAAAAAGTTCTCCCCTAAACTTTTTTTGTCTTTCGTTAAGCTCTTCTATCATCTTTCCCTTCTATACCTCAAAGCATACTGTTTCATTCAATAAAACTTAATAATTTATTTTCTTCTCATACGTGCAGCCTTTTGTCTGTAAGTTTACTTCACTCATTCAATAACTATTACTTCCTGGAGCATGCGTTTATCATCACAACAATCATGATCAATTCTATATTGAAAACTATGGGAAGAAGCAAACATCAAAGAGAAACAGCACATGTGAATATAGCTATGAATCATAAATCAGCTGAGTGGATTCTGTTTCTCATGTCACTTGGTAAGAGTATCACAGTTTATCATATCATTCACTGTAGCAATGGAAATGTTAAGCTACACAATAGAGGACTCCAAATTTTGATTATGAGGGGGTGAGTGAAGATTGAAGTTTCTGCAGGAAATAATTTCCAGATATACAAAGCAAAAATAACAAGGTCAGCTTTCTGGTGCTACTCACCAACACCCCCACCCCCCCCCCCCCCCCCCCCCCCAAAAAAAACACAATCTGATGATATATGCTCTCTCAAGTTTTAATTACTGTGTTATATATGATGACCATGCTTCACATTTTCTTCACAAATTATGTGTGTCTAAATTTTTTTTGTAAGTCCATTTGAAGATTAGAACTAAGATAAGCAAGCTCATATAGAATTTAGATCTCCCTTTGCTGAATTCATCTTAATCAACCATTATATATAGGAAAAATAACATATTTTTACGAATGGCAACACCTCATTCCTTTTACCCTTTGAACTCGTCATATGGTTTTCGATAGAGTTGCATATATATCTCACCCGTAGTCAGCAAGGAAGAGATCAGATAACACCTCAGATGCAATTGTTCCCTTTCTCTCCTTCTTTGTTAGTCTACCTGTGAAGAAGTCTGATGCTGACTCTATCACTGTCCTGATCTAATTGTCAAAAGACCAAAAGGCGTATGAATTAGCCAAGCCTAAATAACAAAATGTCTACCACCCAAAGGAGAATAAACAAGAGTCCCACTTACAGCTCCAAGATATCACATACTATACTATTAGTCTAGAAATTACAAATAGACATACCTTCAAATACATGGGCAAAGTTTTGGATTTTGAATCACCCTTCTTATAGTGCCTCTATAGATCAATGGCACTTCTCAATTGTAATCATGAACACAGGAAGAAATTCAGAAATCAAGATGGAACTTTCTTTTAAAAGAATTTAGAATATAATTAAGTTACAGAATCTAAACTCCTAGCCAGCAAATGAACCATCAAAGTCAATAAAAAGTGTCATATTAACTTGATAAAGCCATAAACCACTACATGCATATCCAAGCTTCGCAACAACTTATCCCCCCTAAACCCTCAAAATCCAAATCCAAAAAAAAAAAAAAAAAAAAAAAAACTAAGGGGGTGTTTGGATTTCTAGTTTCCATAACTCATAACTTTGTTTCCATAACTCAATAACTCAAAAATGATGGAACCCATGACTCAAAAGCTTGTTTGGATTTCAATAACTCTGTTTCCAGTTTTTGTTTCTGTCACTCAATTCTTTAATTTTTGAGTTATGAGTAATGAAAATCGAAAACACATTTTAGGTGTTTTTAGTTTCCAAAACTCAGTTTCCAATAACATTTTGGTAATTAAACACACATGGAGGGACCCACTAGTCAAGTCAGCCGCACCTTTTGACCCTTTTTTTTCCCTTTCTTCACTGTTCTTCAGTTCGTTCTCTCTTCTTTTCTTTTTTTTTTCTTCCTTTTCACCAGAATCTTGTCAATTCGTTCTTCCCTTTTTTTTTTTTTTTCCTTCTTCTTTCACTGGGTTCAGGTTTCTGGGTTTCTTTTTTTTCTTTTTTTTTTCTTTTTTTTTTTCACTGGGTTCGGGTTTCTTCATTCTTCCTTTTTTTTTTTTCTTCCTTCTTTCACTGGGTTTGGGTTTCTGGGTTTCCCTTTTTTTTTTTTCCTTCTTCTTTCACTCGGTTCAAGTTTCTGGGTTTTTATTTTTTGTTTTTTGTTTTTTGTTTTTTTGTTTTTTCACTTGGTTCAGTGAGTTTGGGTGCTGGGGATTGAAGGAGAAAAAAAAAAAAAAAAGCTACACCTAGTGATAGGTATGGGGCCCACAAATAGTGTGAAAAATATTGAGTGATGACAAGTGAGTGATGGTGCCAAACAGGTAGGGTATTTTAAGTGATGAGTGATGAAAAAAAAATCCAAACAAGGCTTAAGCTTCACAATAAGTTATTATATATGATTATTTAATTGTAATTATTCAGTACACCAGGAGCCACGTTTCTTCCCCTCACACGATAGTGAGTCTCACTAATTAAATTCATGGTAGGTCTTGTCATTCATGTGAGAGGAGAGAACATTGCTCAAGGAGTATTGCATAACTTTCCATAATTTAGATAGATATAGTGTGAGTTTGGAAGTTGCTGAAAACTGAAAGTTAGTGCGTTTGGCCTTTTTTCTGTGGGTCCCATGCACTATTCACTGGACCCGCAAATACGGAATTCAAAAAATATAACTTCAAAATTGAGTCCCACGACACTATTCACACATTTAAAAATTATTTTGCTACAAAGTTTTCAGCAATAAGTTTTCAGTTTTCAACAATAATGAGTTCCAGCATAATTCAAGAGTAAATGGGAGATTGTTTGAGTCAAACTTATTCAACTCCAAGGAAATGCTGAGATGAATTAAGTCTAATCTTAAATTTGGAACATGATATCATAAGATAACGCTCACTTTGGTCAAAGTAAGAGCACATCATAATTTAAAAGCACATCTAAAATTATGATATGTTCAATCGATTCTTGATGTGAATTTCTTTTAAGAAAATAGAATCATGAGCATTCAAGTCAATATAATGCAAGCAAAACTTTTTGAGTGAAGTTGAGTTTCTGAATCATCTTTTTGAAATTGAAACTATAAACGTCCTAGATAGAGCAACAAATCAAATATTCGAAGATACTACCATCAAAATTACTTCAAGTCCAGCCCAAGTTTTACACTTGACTATGCCGATGCCATTTTACAAGAAACGTAGTTGGCAGTATATGACTAAAAGATATCACTTATATCCCTGGAAAATCATCTTTTTAGGGTGCAAGGTAAACCCCTCTCACCAAGAATGTTGCTTAAATGTTACAGAAAGGCATGAATCAGCAACCAAGTCAAAGTCATTGGTAGAAAAACAACTACTAGTGCCATATTGTCATATATCAATTCCAATTCATGGAAAATCAACCAGCTTTCAATTTCAGTTTGTTATTTTACCCATTTAGAGTCAAATTATACACGAACATTATTTTTTGGTAAGTAAAAATTTTTTACATTTCATACACAGGAAATTATTTTCAAATGCTCAACAAGGATACAACCAAAGGCTAATGACTACACATACATTATTGAACATATCAAATGCATTAATAGGAAATACCCTACCTTCTACTTCATTTCTAATTTTCTAGATTGTGAATTATCTAAATCCAAACAATCTCTTAAGTAGAAGCGTAAGATCTAATTAAACTTTAAGCTATAATTTTAATTACAAAGAGACCGGGCATTTAAATATTTACCTAGTTCCATTGTTGCATAATGGCATATTCCCTAACCACATAAGTTTGAAAATTGAAATAATAAGAAAATTCACAAAAATGAAACAAATTTGAAGCAATTAAAATGTTACATAAAGAATAATTTGAGTATAATTGAAAAGTAGTGCCACATAAACAAATTACATAGACAAATATAGAGTTCACCACACCTTCAATAAATACAGAGCTTTCTCAATCTTTGGGGTGATGGTTTGTGCAGGCAAGTCAAACCTATTTACATTTTACCAACAAAAAAAAATGTAATTATTGATAGCAGGAAAAAAAATTATAAAAATTATAAAAGAACAAATCTTGTTAGTTGAGACCCAAAAAAAAAAAAAACTAATTTCCCCCAGCCGTTTACACCTAAGACTATTTGAGTAGAGATTTAGTGATTAATTTGAAACTAAAATATGCTAAATACACCCTAGCACAATATTTAGAACCCTTAACACAAAGTTTTATGGCTAAGTTGATTTTAACACTAAACTAAACAATATAGTCCAAGTGTGAGTTACTTAGCAAATTTCTAGCTATTAGCTAACACTTAATGAATAGTTCATAAGCACTACCCAACACTTCATAAGCTCTAGAATGTGAAGCACAAAATTTATACATTATAAATAAATTGAAATTAATTATAACTCACCAATATTCTACTTTTTCATACTGGAAAACCTATCTACATCAGCCACTACAGCTGGCTTTGATGCTCCAACAACCATTATAAGCCCCAGACATCATTCCAAATTCAAAGGTTAGAGCAAATGGCTAATTATTTACAAAGGGGCAGAACAATCTCATCAAGTCAGAACAATAAATTAAAAAATAGAAATTAAGGAAATAAAAACCTACCTATTATTATTGATCACTCATCTAGCCTGGAAGAAGAATAGCATCAAATCTGTCTGCTCCAAACATCCCCAAAATTGGATAGAATGGAAGTCCCTACAAATAATTCAAACATAACTTAGTGCTATTTGTTCTAAAAAACATTTAAGCATAAATCAACTTCAAATTCTAATGGATGTGGCTGCAGCTTATGACCCATAGCCTCATTCTCCCTTTCTCTTTTTTTCTTTATTTTCATGGTAAATATTTTCTTTGAAGAAGTCAAAAATAAGCAGAATTAGACAAAGCAAGCAAGGAAAAAAAAATTTAAAACATGAGTAGGAAGTGCAAAGAAAGCAAGAAAGAAATTATATACTAATTTAAGTCATCAAGAATATGTCAATCAGTTCGTTCAAATTGAAGACTAATTGTGCAAGTATCACCAGAATTTGATAATTTCAATTATTGGGGGCATTGCTCTCTTTTTCGTATTTCAATAATTCAATCAAAACTACATCTCCTAACCTTATTTTTTTGCAAGAAGATAACCAGAATAACTCGAAAATTACCGTTGTTTCTTTCTTTCTCTCTCTTTTATTTTATTTATTAAGCCGGTAGTTTTTAATTTGTGGTTGAGATTTTCTTTCTTAAGTTTGGATGGAGGGGGAAGGAGGGGGGAATAGTGGAGAGTAGAATAGTTTTGGCTTAGTCTTCTTCTTCTTCTTCTTCTATTCTGTTTAGAATTGGTTTTCTTTTGAGTATTTGGGTTAATCTCCATATTTATAACCAAATTATTCATTTCCATAAAAATTTGATTTTAAATAGCCATAGTATAACTACTCAGATTTATGATCATATATCAAATTTAAGAGGAATTTCATCAAACATATATCATGCAACACCAAAAGAACATGTAATTTTAGATTTAAATAGATATTATCGGAAAATTTTCTGTTATAACCAAATTAATAATTTCCATTAGAAAATTAATTTTTACAACCATAGTATATAGCTACTCAGATTTATCACAACATAAGGGGGAAAAAAAGGTTGAGTGAAAAGATCTCACATCAAATTTAATAGGAATTTCATGTCATGCAACACCAAAAGAACACCTATAGAATAAGTTAATTCAAAGCAACCCAAAAAGATGGTTCAAAAAAAAGCACTTACCATTTCATCCCATCTAGCAATTAAGTTCCAAACAGATAGACCCATGAGTACAGAATATTAGCCAACAGCTTTGATGACCCTGCAACTGAAATTCTGCATTTTGATTGAACAATGAGAAAAATAGTATGAGACCCAAGAAAAAAAAAAATAAATAAATACCAAATTTCAACCACAATTTTAAAACTATCTTAACATTAAAAATAAATATAAAAAGAAAATCCCACCACAGGATACAATTAGGAGACAAGAGTTTTGATTGAAATTGACAAAACCCACTCCAAACCCATCAGACTATGCTGATCGTTCAAAAGAAAAACACTCCCAAACACAACCCTATATCATATTTAACGGGAAAACTTATAAAACAAAATTAAAAAATTACCGGTAATGTTTTCGGAGGAAAACTGGTCTGACGGTGGTATAGGCCCTCAAATTTTTCCAAAATTTTTTGGAGTTGCTACAGTAGCTCTCTTGACTTGGAGAGCACTGTAGCAACGCCAAAAGAATTTTTCTCCTTTAAAAAATCAAACAACTCAATAAAAAACAATTCTTTCTCCTCCATAGACTCAAACGTCTCACATAATCGAAACACAAAACACAAAACAAAATCTATTTCTTATTATAACAGCAAGGTTGAATTAGAACAGGAAAATAAGAAAAAAAAAGAAAAAAAGAAAAAGAAAAAAGGTTTGTTTAACGCCGAGGCGCTGTTGCTTGGTGAACGCCGATCTCCGCCGGCTTTGTCCTTCCGGCGACACTTGATCTCCACCGGCCTTCTCCCTCTCTCGCTCTCTGGGCTGCGTTCTTTCTCCCTCTCTCTCTTCTTTTTTTTTTTTTTTTGGTTAAATCTCTCTTCTATTTTCTCTGATGGGATAAATGTGTAACTGTGAAGTAAATAGAATAACGTGTCTCAATTTTTTTTTTTTTTTTGATAAAAAGAACGGTTGAAGTCCAGTAATCAATTGGGTGCCTTAACCAAAAAAAAAAAAAAATCAATTGGGTGCGAAAATGTGTGGCCTTTAAAATTAGTAGGTTGAAATAAAATTGAGTTAATCCATCGGTTTGGGTTTTTTTTTTTTTTTTTTTGGAAAAAAATAGAAAGAGATAATTAATTAATTAATTAATTATAAGTTATTTAATTTTTAAATAACAATAATAATAATAATAATAATAATAATCAAAAGAAAAAATAAGTTTTGAAAAATTTAATGAATAAATTCATTCCAAATTACATAGATTTGATAAATTTCAAGACTAATATAGATTTGATAAATGAAAAATAATGCAAGCATGAAAAATATGATCATTAAAAAAACCATTGGAAAGTATGATTGTTGAAATTTTTTTAAATGTTACCATTGGGGGATTTAAAAATATAGTTATTGGGAATTATAAAAATATAATAGTTGGGAATGCATAAAGAAATATTAAAAAAAAAGAATAAATGAAAATTAAGGAAAGAATGAAAAAATAATATTTAAATGGGATAGAGAAATGATATAGAATTTGTTGGAATGTGTATTTAAAAAAATAAGTAGATAAAAGGTAAATTCAATTGTTCACTCTCCAAATAGACAAAAATTTAGAAAAGCTGCTGGAGATGCTCTTAGACTGTTTGGTTTAGTGGAAGAGAAGGGAAGGGAAGGGAAGGGAAGAGAAGAGAAAAGAAAAGGTAAGGAAAAGAAAAAAGAGTGGGGGAAAGAAAGTATTTCCTCTGGCGTGTTTGGATACGAAGAGAAACAGGAAGGAAAGATGTGAGGTATAAATATCATTTCACAAAAATAGACAAGACCTTTTGAGGGTATAAGGGTAATTTTAAGGGGAAAAAATGGAATCTACAGAAACTTTTTTCTCTCCCATCCTTCCTTCTTTTTGTTTTCTTTTCTAACCAAACAAAGGAAAGTCATTCCTTTCTTCTTCTTCTTCTTTTCCCCTACTTCTTCCATCAAACCAAACAAAGGATTAATCCACAAAACGAAAAGGCACGTGTTTTCGGTGTTTTTAAAAGTAATCACAAGATAAATTTGTATAGTTACGTGAATTAGTAAACAAAAAGCCTAACATTTCGCTTTTATATTATTATATATGAGAAATGTTAAGTCCACAACATTTTCATAATATTTTCACAACAAAATTCTATGTGGCAAGTTGTTATTGGTGAGACAGAAAAGTAATTTCAGTAGTAGGTTCAAATTAGAACAAATAATAACTAACCACCTATGATTTGTTGTGAAAATGTTGTGGACGTAACACCTCTATCATTATATAGATTTAGATTTACATACAGATATAGATTACTGTGATTTGAGATTAGTGGAAGCGCATTCACTTGAACAAGAAAAATAAAACATTCCTAAGAGATAACAATATTTAATGTGGTTGGTCAATTTCACGCATACGTCCACGAGGAACACCAACCAATATATCCGCTATGAATGATATGGAATGTATCATAATAAAAGAAAGTTTTTTTTTTTTTTTTAAATAACCTTATATTTTAAGAGTATATAACATTGTTACAATTCTTCTTTCTTATAATAACTAAATCTTATATTAATTACTTCCTCAAAAAAAAATCTTATATGAATTACATTTTTTTCATAAATTAAATAATTTTCAATAGCACACATATTGTTCAACAACAAAATCTCTAATATCAATTATTGTGATACCTACATTCACAGGCAACGCTAATTAAAATATTCACTATCATTGATATGAATTAAAACGACATTAATTAATACTCACAACTCACACGAAAATACTCACAAAGCCTCACCAACATAAACAAAATCTCTCACAAACACAAACTCACAATCCTAAATTCCTAGTACACCCAATAACTCTCTCACGCCCACAAAACAACAAATTCTCAATACATAACAATGGGAAATCTTTCAATCCCAAATAATTGACCTACTATTATTCGAAGAAACCTAATTCATATTCTTCTAGGAACTTTCTCCTTTTCCCATGTGGGAGGAACCATTGGCAAAAACCACTAAACCCTTTTCAACAAGGAAAATGCTAGAGATACATACCCTTTTACCAAAAAAAAAAAAAAAAAATTACAAACTACTAATGTGACATGTGGTTAGTGGTAAATGAAAAAAATAATGTTAGTGGTGGGCCCAATAGGGGCGGAGCCATAAATTTTTGTTTGGGGGGCTAAGTTGCAATACTAATATATTTATCAAAACAACCTCTCTCTCACACACACACACACACACACACACACACACACTTTTTTTATTATACACTCACATATATACACACACTTATTAATTTGATAAGGTATATATATACTCACACCTAACAAAAAAAAAAAAAAGAGCTTAATATTTTCTATCAAAATAATGTTTGATGATAATCTTTCATAAAATAAATTAATTTTTACCATTTTCATTGTGAAATCTTTAAAATTTTCATTTTCAACACAAATTATCAAATTTTACACTAAAGTAAGTAAAAATCTTTCAATTGAACTAATGAAATTTTCAAAAACATGAATGATTCAAAACTTGGAGAAATAAGTTAATCTCCAAACATATTTGAAGTTATCTTCCTCTAACTTATTATGTGACAATTAAAGAGATATTTCTTGTATAGTTTTAAGGGATAATTACACATTACCAACCTGTGGTTTGACCCGAATTCTATGTGCCTACCCGTGGTTTCAATTTTGACACTTTACCCCCCTGTGATTTCCTCCGTTACTCTTCTGCTACCCACCTCCAGTGCAGACGTTACTCTAACACATAAACTCATCAAAAATAGAACCTAAAACAGATCAAACACTCCTCACTCCCAAAACACACTCTCATCCAACGTTCTCACCAAACGAAGATCACAATGCAATGTGCTTGAAATAATGGACTGAGAACCTCCTGGGTTTTGATCGTGGAAGCAAACCGAGGAAGAAGGAGACACAATGTTCATCTGTTCAGCTGAATCAAATACTGATTCAGTATGAACTATGAACTTCACTAAACTTGAAAAAAGAAAAATAATAAACCCATGCAGCCATATCAAAATTTTGGCATATCATGGGTTCATCTTCAAAACAAAACAACAATCAGAGTAAATTTCAAGGTAAAAAAAAAAATAAAAAATCAAATGAACAAACCTCCAAGAGCAACTTTCTGCCAACTCAAAGAAGCCAAGAATCTCTCAAAGATTTCTCTTTTACTCCACACCAAACCAAGCAAGTCAATATTTAAAATCACTAGCGAACTTTCAACAACGCAGGAGAGGTTTCTTCTTCAGAAACTTTCAATTAATCAAAAAAATTGTATTTTGTTTGCGTATAACAAGAAGGTTCAAAGTCTTTCTATTGCTTCAGTAACGGTTAGCTTCAACGACGGAAGAAGGCTTCCGTTGAACGCTCCTACTAGTCTCAACTATTGTTCTAGGAGTTCTAAGAAAAATCAATTTTCTTCTTTACCAATTATGCCTGGGTTTGAAAACCAAAGCACCTAAACATGGAGGTATCATCAAGCACACAATTCATAGCACAAATATACTTACAAACATAGCAACATCATCAAATTTATTTAAAGGCCACATTAGGGCCATAGACATAATAATATAAATATAAATGAGTTTTTGATGTTTCCACCATTAAAGCAGAAACAATTAAACAGAACCATAAATCATAAAACCATAATTTTCAATCATAAAGCAGGGCTTTTTCACTCCTCAGAAAGCACCACCACGGAGGCGGAGGACAAGGTAGGGTGGACTCCTTCTGGATGTTGTAGTCAGCAAGGGTGCGACCGTCCTCGATCTGCTTTCCGGCGAAGATCAACCTCTGCTGGTCTGGTGGGATCCCCTCCTTGTCTTGGATCTTCGCCTTCACGTTGTCGATGGTATCCGAACTCTCCACCTTCAAAGTAATGGTCTTTCCGGTGAGGGTCTTGATGAAGATCTACATACCACCACGGAGACGGAGGACGAGGTGAAGGGTCGATTCCTTCTGGATGTTATAGTCGGCAAGGGTGCGCCCGTCTTCGAGCTGCTTCCTGGCGAAGATCAGCCTCTGCTGGTCTGGTGGGAGTGGCGTTGGGGTTTCAAGCTTTTCAGATTTGGGGATTTTTCAGACTGGGTTATGTGGGTCAGTGGGTGTGAGCCTTTGAGGGTAAATTTGTCTCACCAAAACTTTTTAGTCCATTTGTTTATAAGTTTAAAAATAAATTAGTTTGGTCAGTGTCAAATGCCAGATGAACGTTGTGTCTCCTTCTTCTTCAGTTTGCTTGCATGATCAAAACCCAGGAGGTTCTCAGTCCATGAGGAGTGTTTGATCTGTTTTAGGTTCTGTTTTTTATGAGTTTTTGTGTTAGAGTAACGTCTGCACTAGAGGTGGGTTACGGAGGAGTAACGGAGGGAATCACAGGTGGGTAAAGTGTCAAAATTGAAACCACGGGTGGGCACATAGAATTCGGGTCAAACCACAGGTTGGTAATGTGTAATTATCCCTAGTTTTAATGATAATATTTTTTAAATGAGTTAATAACTTGTTAATCACCATATAATGGGTTGAAAAAGATAGATTTAAACATGTTTGGTACCAAACTTTATCAAATATTTAACAAATATAAGAGCATATTTTACAATAAAAAATAAAATTGAGAATAATAAAGTTACCCCTTACCTGTATACATAGTTCCACCCTTGGGGCTCAAATAAGAATTAGTAAAAAGTTGGTCACAATAACCGTTTGTAAAAATGTTATAAAATAATTTCTCGAACCATTACTCTTTCAACAATGCCTATATATAAGGATTTTCTTTTATTATTTAATGGATAAAGAATTCCCAATTATTTTTTCAACTAAAAATCATTTTTCCTTTTATGTCAAGGATAATCCTTATCTTCCACTTCAAAAACAAATCTTTCCTTCTACGTCAAGGAAACCGAAACCAAAAGTAATTACGAATTTAAAGCAATATTCAAGGACAATAAATTAATTCAATTTATTTATATAACAAATATGAGGCAGGACAAAAATATTGATAATTCATATTTACTTTATCTTTCTTGAGATATATATATTTAAGTTGGTTAGTAATAAATCTATATATATAATAATAGGTGAAGCAGAGAGAGTGTGAAATTGAATTCCAAATTAGAACTCTAATTGTGTGCCATGTGTACACACCAAATTAGAATTCTTAATTAGAGTTCTAATTTTGTGCCATATGTCTAGAATCTGAAATTGAAGTTGAATTTTGCATCATGTGGCTAAATGTATGTGGGCTCATTCTCATTAAAACCACTTCTATGTATCGGGTCAAGTAAGTTATTGTGCTAATTAAGTTTTTTTTTTTGATTTTGCAATCAAATGTGAAAACCAAAGAGATTAATATTTGTGAAATTGAAGTTGAATTTTGTATCATGTGGCTAAATATATGTAAGCTCATTCTCATTAAAACCACTTCTATGTATCGGGTCAAGTGAGTTACTGTGCTAATTAAGTTTTTTCTTAATTTTGCAATCAAACGTGAAAACCAAAGAGATTAATATCGGTGCTAAGAACTTAGTTTGGGTACATTGCATAATTTCCAAAAAGATAGCAAAGCCAGAGTTTGCATCTTTGTTATAAATTGCTTACAAAATTTGCATCTTTACATTTGCACTGAGTTTCGGATTAAAGTGCTTTCTTCTTGGTTCTAACACTAAGTTTTGTTTACTATTCACTTACAAAGTTTGCATCTTTACATTTGTTATAAATTGCTAATATGTGATTAGATGCACATTATGCCTAAAATTCACTATCCTTATATTTGGCTTTTTGTTCAGGTTGGCATCTATAACAATGAAGGAAGCACTGCTGTGGACCAATGGATGATACTTTTTGCAGGCTGCAAAGGAACTTAGTGATCAATGGAATCTCAAGCGAATTGGAGAGAACCCGGCTGTAGATGTCTGGATGACAGATGTGAGTCACTATGTTTTTAAAATTTTCAGTGAAGGTAAAGGTTATGAACAATGTAAATTTTCCGGAGAGAGATTTATTATTCTATATTTACACAAGTTTGGTTGCCTTCTTGGAGTGGATCACTCCACCCTGTCTTTCTACTGGAATTTTTTATTCAAATTGTTACAATTTAATCCGAAATTTTATTTGAATTTTCCTATTGTTGTTACTATCATATATTATCATTCCAATTGTTCAATTAGAATCTGAAATTAGAGTCCAATTTTACTATACACATGTACAATCTAATTATTTTTAATTTTGCTGTCATGTGTAGAAGCCAATGAGATGAAATTAATAACACATTAAACACTCATGCTTTGGGAGTCGGTAATACCAATCTAAATCCATTGGACCTACTTCGTGATAATACAACTATGAAGGATGTATAAAAACACGCACAAACCCATCTCTCTATAAAAAGAGATTGGAGAGAATTTCTTTTATCAGCCATGGAATTTCAGAGGTTTTTTCTTCACACAAATGTCCATCATGTTACAAAATGACCCATTGTAAAACTACAAAATGAGTATAAATCTGAGGTTTTTTTTTTTTTTTTTTTTAATTTTAAATTTTTTAAGCTACGAAAATTTCAATCATCAATAGAGATTGAAGATTCAAAAGCGTGAATGAATCTTTTGGATAAGCATTGTCACCAAGGTTTATCTTTCTATGAAAAATATATATACTACTAAGTTTTGTTAATGAAATTTTCTGATTAATAATATGAATTTAGACTTAACTGAACCTTTTAAACATGAATAAACTCATGATTAATAATATATCCATTCCCGTGCGGTAGCACGGGGCTATATACTAGTAAATAAATAAAAGGCAGGACACAACTATTGATGATTGATATTTACTTTATTTTTCTTGAGATATATATTTAAGTTAGTTAGAATAACCCGCGTGTTCAAAGAAGAAGTTGCGAAAAGTAAAGGAGAAAACGCATGAAGAAGTAGCGTATTTTCACGGCTAAAGCCTTAAGAAGCATTCTTTTTCATTCCTTCGCAATTTTCAAGAATGCCATTTCTCCCTTACATATTATATTCTGCATTCTTTAGATTTGGATTAAGAAGAATTCTCAAGACCCATGTTAGAGTACATCAAAATTTTAAAATTTTTTTAGTTGATGAGAACAAGCTGGGCTACTATTATATTAACTGTTTTGTTTACTTTGATTTTCCATAAGTGAATATGGTGTATGGGGTGGAGTTTGTTGAATAATTGACTTCGCTCATTTTGATTTTCTAAAAAAAAAACTCATTTTGATGATTATGTATGGTTTATTGTGAAGGGTTGTGGCCAAACTTGTTGGTGGCTGCCTGTAATGTTGGCTGCTGTTGAGCAATGGTTGAACAATGACTTTTTGGTTCAGCCATGGGGGTCCTGTTTGTAGTATTGAAAAATAGTTAAAATTATTAAACTATACACATTTGTATATCTATGCAAAATTCAAAACTCACTTGGTTCGTGTGTAATTACCAATTTAAGAAAATTTGAACATACATGCTTTGTCAAATAAAAATCTCCTGTCCGATTTTCAGTGTTCCACTTTATGCTTCACGAATCATAGCTTGTCACACACACGCATGTATAAATAACCAAAGTTTAAAATGAAAAAAAAAATTCATATGGCTTATTGCAATTGATAGAGTATAAAGTCGAACGCTTTGAGTGGGACAAAGGATTTTTATTCATGCTTACTGTTTCTATTTCTTCTAATAAAAATTTCATAGTTTCTAAATGTTGTGTGTGTATGGTGTGCCAATCTGTGTGCTTCCGTGTTTTTTTGTTCTTTCATCATGGGTGATGTTCCACCTTTGAATTTCTTTTTAAGAGCATGATGTGCACCCTTTATCAAATGCCTCACCTTTATTCTCCTTGGACTTCAAAGCTTTCACAACTGTTAGGGAATCGTCTCCAGATTTTTATCTTGTAACCCCACGTCTCTTGCAATGTCAAGTGTTACCTTTGCTACAAAAGCTTTCATTTCCTCCATTGCGGCCATGACAATTCTCACTTCTGCTCATACCTGCTTTCACAAAGCACTTATTATCTCTAACCCCCAACCCCATTCCTGCTTTACATTGAATTTGTACACCCTCAGTAGAGGAGGTATTAGCATGCCTCGTGTATCAACTCTGGTTTGTTCCATAATGGTAACTTGACAAAATTCTTACTTGTATTCCATTGCGTTGCCTATTATCAAATATCAATGCAGTTGTTTTTCTTTTTCCCACTGCATCTTATCCAATATTTATGATTCCATAGTGTCCATGAGAATGTTAAAAATAATTTTTGACCATCCTCTCCTTGTTATTCCACTATTGCCCATACTGTCTTGGAAAAGTCCATTTTCTTAAAACTTCCAGCAGTTTTAGAGTGAAAGGGGTTGATCCTCCATACCTCTTTTGCAAGCTAACATTCCCACAATGCATTGTTTACTGTTTCATTGGACTTCTTGCATACTTCAATCTTTTCTCTTGTAAGATTTCTCCTTTCCAAATTTCCTTTGGTGGGTTGGCACACCATGCAAAGAATCTGATTTTATTTGGCAGCTTCATTTGCCAAACTTTCTTCCATAGCATCTTTGAGCCATTGCTATTGGAACTCTCTCCTTCATTCTCCTAATTTTTACGCTCTAGGGTCAGGTTATACGCACTCCTTACCATTAATCTACCTATGGAATTTCTAATTCAAATTACTTTGTCCTAAGGCAGCTTGGAACTCATGGTGCTCTGCTTATTATTTCGGCTTCCATGGATTATATCTGTATTCTGTCTTTTCCTTTCTTTATCAATTAGTTCTTTCACCCACACATACTCTTTGGGAGCTCATTCGTCCATCTCTCCGCTTTGTCCCCAAATGTATAACTTCTTTCACTTCAAGATTGCTTATCCATCCAAAGGATGTGTTATGTCTTGGTCTTGCTTCCAAGAATGAGCATGTGAGGAAGTACTTTTCCTTGAACACTTTATAGAGAAGGATCAAGTGTTGTGCATAAGACACCACCCTTGTTTTGCTGAAAGAGCAAGGTAAAAAGCTTAGAGGTTTTGGAAATCCATGCCCCCATGCAACTTTGATTTGCTTCCAGTCTACAATTTTGATGAAATTTTTTTTATGGATTATGTTTTTCATAAGACACCATCCTTGTTTTTCTAGAAGAGCAAGGTTAATTCATCCAAAAAAAAAAAAGCAAGGTTAAAAGCTTAGAGGTTTCAGAAGTTCATGCCCCCATGCAACTTTGATTGCCTCTAGTCTACAATTTTGGTAAAAAATCAATGCTTCATCTATTAGAGTGTTGGCAGGGATGCTTTTAGCAACACATAATATCCAAGGTGTGGTCAGCCACGCCTTTTTCCGTCATGTGGATTCTGTGTTATGAACCTAACATGAGGTTCTTTGATGGGGTGGAACATCCTACCTTTTAATCCAAGAGCACATTTTGAGATCCTTGTACAACTAGATGCAGGTTCATAGTTGCATCAATTTGATGTCCAAGTTGATTTCTTAGTTTTCCTCTCTTTGTGATTTGTATTCTTTGATTTGGGAATGTTCACATCCTTTGTGCCACTCTCTCTCATTTTTTTAATAAACTTTGGACTCATCAAACAAATATTTGGGATGCACTGGGTAATGTCTAAGTGAGCAGTTTATTGTTTGGGTGAAGAGGAACTGGTTGGAAACATAGAGAATTTTTTACTCGGCATATAATCCCCTTATGCATATTGTGCGGTATATGGAGGGAGGGAAATAAACACATTATTCAATGGAGTGGAGATTTTGATTGGTGAGTTGAATATGTATTTTTAAGATTATTAGTTGGATGGTCTCGTATTCTTGGCACTAGCGATATGCACTATGTTGTCGACTTTGTAGACTCCATTTATTTTAGAATGTAATTCTTATATAACCTAATTTTTAGGGGAATTTTGTATCCCACAACTGATGTGCAGTATGTCGTAGACTTTGTGCACTCCATTTCTTTTAGAATGTGATTCTTATATGTTATATTCTTTAGAGGAGCTTAATAAATACTATGGTCTAAAATGAAAATAATATTGATGGCCAAAACGAAATAAAACAATTTTTTTTTTTTTTTTTTATAAATGATTTACAGACCAAGGCATAAAGAAAAGAGAAAAAGAAATCAAAAGTGTGTACATAAAGTGAAAAGTTTTGAACCAAGTCTTTTACTGTTTTACATTTTCATGGAATATGCTGGCAGTGAAGCATTATTTGTTGCGCAGAAAACCAAGAACAAGTTGTAGTCTTGTTGATGGGTGGATCTGGTAAGACTTCATTGATGGTTTGACACCTTCTTGACAGCGCTGTCATCCTCCCTTACAAAGCTCGAGTATTGTTTTGTTTTGTTTATGTTTTTTTGTTTAACATTTTGAACCAAATATATAATTCGGCCGGAATGGCCAACATAATACTGAATTTCTAGAACCATTCGATACAGTGCTGTAGATAATTTGACTGGGACAGAATTGTGGGGGGGTTTTTTGTACCGTTCTTATGACTTGTACAAAAAGTCAGGTAATACCGACATGTACGGTATGTTTTTGAAAACATTTCTTCGAATAGAATCGAATGGCAAAAAGAAATACATGTGGCTGAATTTGACTAATTTGTTGAGGATCCATAGCCAAGAGCAAATCTTGGGACTAACGTTTGGTTGTTATTGTAATATTTCTGCGATAAAAAGATTAATTATTTTGGTTTTCATTTCCTTTATTTGTCAATAGTCTTGTAGCTTGGGGACATAGCTTGCTCTCATTTATTAGGAAAACTAGGGTTCTTAATTTGTGTACTTTCCATCACTTGGATTCTCAGTTGAAATAAAACTCAACTAGCACTTCCTTTTCACATAAAACTGGGATGGAAGGTGAGGTTGTGGTAATGCTCCACTGAATGTGTGAGTAACTTAACAGTACAAGAAAACAAATTTGTTCGAGTTTTATGTATATATTTATATGTTTGCGTGTGTGCATCTTAAATTATCAATGCCTTTCCACTGGCTTGTCTCCCCTAGTGTGACATTTATTCCTTCTTAGTTTTGGTAGGACTATCTCTATGTAGTTATAAATGATTGGCTTATGAGATGATGGTATTCTGCTGAAAATTGAAGGCTGACTAATATTTTGTTGATATTGGGAATGTTTAGCAATGGGAGAGCATTTTGTTTAAGTTTAATGATTCCGAAAGATATAGAAGAAAAGTTGGATCGATTGCCGGTTCGTGCATAACAGTTTCTGCCCCCATACCCAATCCGATAAAGCGAGCAGCAGGTTTGGTTGTGCTATATTTTAGTGGGAGATATGGTAGTGCTAGATATGTTTGAGGTAATTTACTGCTTCAAGAGATTTTATCGACTATTGCCCATTTCAAGTAACATGGTTTTGTTTTGCTATAGAAGTAATAACATCTAAAATATTATTATATTTGTATAATTATTATTTGCGTTCTAGGAACTCTTGTAAATATTTTCACTATCATGATAATTATTATTTATTTTCTAAGTACAAACATTGAATTATCTTATTGAAGTATTGACTTATCTTTATATGCTAAAATTATTAATTGATGAATATTAATCAGCTGCTTTTCAGAATTTCCTTGATATTGTCTTTTGGACCTATAAGATGGGGACAGTCTGAAATTCATACTTGTTAGTATCTTGTGATTTTTATTTTTTATTTTTTTTTATTTTTTTTATGTTTGATCAAATAACCTATATAAAAGCAAAGTTATATGTAACAAATGCATACATTGCCCTTTTCAAGATCCTTGCCTAATTTACCCAGGAAAAAGTTAGGTGAGCTTAGTACTTGGTGCTGTTGTTAATTATCAAAAAATCTAGTGTTGTTGTAAGGTAATATTTTTGGATGTCAAATATTCAAGAAGCATATGGATCTCATAGAAAGAGTTATATTAGGCAAGCGAAATTAGTAAAATGGTAGAAGCTCTACTGTGTTGCATTTGAACATGAACATGATTCTCTACAAAGTTATGGCGATGGTTTTCATTTTCTCCATAATTCATTGGTTGATGGAATTATATCTCCAAATGAAGAAAACTGGAATCAACTTCTACGGTATTTTGGAAAATGTACATAGGATCATGTTTAAGTATTGCATTGCATAATTGATGAGTCCTCTTGCCTCTGCCAATCTATGATGAATGCTTTTTTTGTTTTTTGTTTTTTGTTTTGGAGAATGGCATTGTGCAATTGGCAACAGTGGAGGAAGACTAAAAGCACAAGAAGGAAACTAAAGAAACAATAGAAGAAGTGATTTGGTTGTGCTCACTGTTTAAGATACCCTGGATGCTGTTGATGAAGGGACAGATGGGTATTCTTTGCTCCTGGCAGTGAATAAAATATAGCACTTCTTCATTGTTTATATTCAAACAAAAACCCAGGAGTGTATGGTCATTCATTTTTCCTTATTAGCTTAAAGTAACATAGTGATGGGTATTTTTCCAAGTTTAATTTGAATAATAAATTGGACATTTCTTTTTTCATTTCCTCTATTTTTCAAATAATTTTTCATTTTTAGTTGTGAGCATGGATTTTGACAGCCATGTTCATGTGTATCCTTTCCTTCATTCCTCCATGTTCATGTGTATCCTTTCGTAATTTCCTAGATTAACATGCTTTGCTCAAAATAAATGATGAATCGAAAATAACTTCAGCGATTAAAAGTTTCAATAAGTGGGTTTTTTTATAATATGGGACAGTACTGATCTTTGTAGTTGATTCATCAGACCTTGGAGTTAAATTATTTATTGGATTTTTATGTTTTGTCCATTTGTGTTTCAATAAAGAAATCTATCAAGAAAAGTCCATACGATCTAGCAAACATTCCAACGCTCCTAACTGTCACTGCCCATTGGTGGATGGGACACACACAAGTCACACAACTGATCTAGACTGAGAAGCAGGATGAGGAAGAGAAAGAAAAAAATTTAAATAGCCTAGAGAAATAAAATATTTAGGCTAATGTAGGTGTATTCTTGTTAAAATAGTACAAGTATAATTTTTTTGGGTTAATTTCGCTAAAACTGTGTAGATGCCAAGGTGAATGCTCTAAGGCTTCAATTGGATTGTGGACCTTGTTATAAACCGATTTTTAGAGAACAACTCTAGCGCATGGTTTGGAGTGAACTGACGTTGGAGGAGTGTCATGCGTGAAGCACAAAGGAACATATAATAATGCTAGCCAGATCAACTAATATATCAAACCTAAATTGAGATAGCACATGTAGAAGGAAAGACTAGTTGTCAATGGATTCTCTGGATCAGACCACCAATGGCATCAATATTTTGTCCAAATTATGAAACTAACTGATGGGCAAGGAAGCTGTAACTATGACATTGAGCTTGAGTCATGCCACGAGAAGATAAAGAAGAACTTCACTACTTGCATATTGAGCTTGTGGGAAATTTGTCGCGAAAGTGCGTATCAACACATGGATTGAGCCACTCATGACTTCGGATGTGCATAACTAAAAGCATACCAAAACCTTCTGCAGGCATGATAAGTATAATTGATTACTAACTGATGACAATAAAACATAATGGAATTTGATTAAAAGCTATGCCTATGAGCCACTTTTAAATTCTACTTGGTGATTAAAGCAATAAATAAATTTATAGACAAATCTATTTCTTTGTTTCATGACGCAGAATTGTAGACTTTCGTAGTTCTGAAATTCAAACTCAAAAAAGAATTAACTGACATCTCCTTCCGGTGACGAATAATCAGCCAAAACTTGTTAAAAATACTAACACCCAATTAAAATAATTTGGATGTTGCAGCATAGATTATGATCTCCCCAAATATTAGTTAGCTTTTGGTAACATTCCAAACCTTGTAATTCTATATTTCTAAAGAACTCAACAACCACAACATATTTCATCATTGTGTCTAATGTCTATTCTATGCCATTGCCTCTATATATACACTCAAATTAGCACAGGCAAGAAGTTTAGAAGTCACTGCATCTACAATCAAACATTGAACTTAAAGAGAAGTTCATATGAAAAAAAAAACGATGTCAAGAGTCCATTACGGTCAAGACTATCACTTAGGAACTGACCAAAGGCAAAGAGCAGTTTTGTCAGATCTGACCTTGAGATCTAGCCAAAACATTAAGCCCTGAAATCTTCATCATTGCCTAAGCAAAGTCCAGTCTTGCAGTTGATCTGTCATCTGAAGCATAAGCCCTCACCAGTCTTGCGGTCTTCTCATTAGCTAGCTACTACAGATCAGCAAAAAGGAGTCCTCTCCCCTTCTTAATGATTGGCTGTGAAGTCATGCAGATTCACTCGTTTCCAATGATTCCATGGGTTAAGAAGAAGGCTGAGTGGTGGTCCTATTACTGTCTTGGCACCTCATTCTCATGTCAGTGAGGAAATCAGAAGCTCTGGTTGGGTCAGGCTGTCCTATCCCCTTGAAGTCATAGAGGTGTTTCTGTATGAACTCATAGCCAATCTTCCCAATTTTGAGTGCAACTTCAGATGATCAAGAAACCAATGCAAACCAAAGCAACATTTTAAACCTTTTTCAATTCCATAAAACAAAGGCATAAAATGAGAAAAGGCAGAGAACTAGTAAGTACCTAAAAGATACACTATTTCTCTTTCATCAAAACCTCTTAAGGCCAAAAAGGGGAAGTGTCTGTATAAAATTATCATCCAGTCATGGAATCTCGGCCAGTGCTTTGTTGAAGTATGAATAAATGTTGTCCCTTCGGCCAGTTAACACTGGATAGAAAGGGCCACGAGCCTGCGATGTCAAGTAAAACAGTTTACATCAGAGAACTCCAATAAAAAGAACAGCTAAATATTGCAAAATAATTAAATAAAGAGAAAACAGAGAGAAGCATAAAATAGCTATCCTCAGCTTGGCTGCTGAGAAGTGGAGGTGAAGGGTTTGGTCCCTCAATGAAGGAGAAAAGATTCAACTAAACCAAGTGTAATGTAATTACTTGGCTGCAAGAAGTTGAAGAATCAACCAAGAACATCAAATTTGTTTTTTTATCTTTTCACCTTCAAAGAAACTGGTATAATGTGGATAGAGAAGAATCAACTGGGGACAAGATATATAGGAAAGCACAATATACACACACACACACACAAGTCAAGAGAGAGAGAGAGAGAGAGGAATGGATTGTAAATCATAAAAAGAAAATTATTAACAATAGAATCATGAATCAATATCAAAATGTTATGTGAAAGAGTTATCAAAATAGAAGTGTCCATCATTATTAGTTTTGTCAACAAAATAATACATACAAGATATTTGAAGAGGGGATAAAAAAATTTTGAAGAAGATAGAAATGAAATTTTGGTTACTTCGAGGAAACCAATACCTCCAAATTTGATAAAATGGACTTTTTCAAGGGAGTCCACCTCTTACACAATGTGTTTTAATTGAAATAATATCTGATCATGTTTTCAAAAACCCCCTGCTGAATTTATCAAATTGGAGACTTGGGTTGCCACAAAGCAAATATAATTCTATTCATCCTTCTCTAAATCGTTTACTTTCTCTCTCAAAATATTTGCATGTATCAACTTACCTGATCTAGATGTCAGCTAATAAACTGAATCTGCTCCTCCCAAATTCATCTCATACAATTTGATTTGAATGGTTAGTAAGCTATTAGACCTGGCAGGCAACCAATTCCAGCTGCCTTCCCATATAACTGATATTAAACTAATTAGGAAGTAAAGTTAACAATGGAATAGTTTTCTCTTCAACAAAATCAAATTCATTAATATACTAGAAGACCAAATAACTACATGCAACAGAACATCTTAATAAGATGGGACAAAAAAAGTAGACTCTAAATTTAACCAGCATGTTTGTTGGTGTTCATGCGTATCCTTTCATTCATTCCTCCATGTGCAAATTCATGTATAGCTAAGTTAGCTAAAAACTTTTGTGCTAACCTATTGCTATTTGTGCCAAGTGCTCAACTTGGGGAATTCATAATTTCCTAATATAACATGTTTTGTTCAAAATAAAGGATGATTTGAAAACAACCTCAGTGATTAAAAGTTTCGATGAGGGGATTTCTAAAAGAGCGCATATGAGACTGTATTTGTTTCTATAGTAGATTTATCAGACTTCGGAATTAAATTATTTATTTGTCAAATTGCATTTCAATCAAGAAATCTCCTTCAAGAAATGAAAAACAAAAAGAAAATTGACCTACATGAACTATAAGGGTAATGAAAAATCCTGAAAGTAAAATCCAGTTAGGTCATGTTTTGTACACCTTTTGAAGTTAGTCAATAATTAACATAGATGGTATGAGTTGTCCTTGAAGAGCCCCTTATAATAATTTGATTTAGTCCAAGAAATAAGTAACGTGCCCACTTTTGGTAAGGTTTTCCAATTATATATGCCACATTTGTAGCATAGTTTTCAGAACCGGACCGGACCGAACTAGGAACCGGGATGAAAACCGGTTTTTTAAGCCTAAAGAACCGAATTTTTAGTTAATTTTGTGAACCCCTAAAACCAGGGTTGGACCGCACGAACCAGTGGCAAGAACCGTGCAGTCCAACCCCTTAGCAATTTTTTTTTAATAAAAACAACTTAACACAATTTTATTCTACTTAATTAAATTATCCATCTCTTACAAAGAATAAAAAAAAATATAATGAAAATCCTTCACAGATATTCAACTTTACTTCAAAAATTAATCATAAATTTTAATGTTTTCATGGTTATTATTTTATTTTATTAAATTTATTATTTAATTATTAAATATATGCTTAAAAATTATTAAATTTCCCTCACATATATAGATATATTAGTCAATTTTGCTAGTTTTATAAATTTAATATCTATATTTAGGCTTTAATTAATTATTAAATTAATTATAACGTCATCACGGTTCGACCTCGATTCGAGTTCAAAAACTTTAAACCTCTTCCTTTTACGGTTCAATGAACGGTCTAGGTCTGAAAACCTTGATTTATAGTACAGACACCCATGTAATGATGGAGGTGAACAGTATGTGTTTTGACCATATGAGCACCTTTCCTCTTGACATGAGAGATTAGTGTCACACCATCTGAAAAGCAATAGGTGCATATTCTGAACTGTTTCAAAAGTGTATCTAGTCATACCAAATTTGGTTACCGGTCCAATGGCTTGTTGGAGATTTGGAAATACCTAGATATATTGCTCTACTATTAATTGTGTTTGGATTAACCTTTCGCTTATTTGCTGATTGTTGAAAATGTGCAAAACGTACAGTTGTACCTATAAATGTAAGTTTTTAAAAACTATACAAGAGGAGAACCAGGTGATACACTAGAGCAGATAACTACTTCCATAAGGCTTTGGATATTAATTTCTAACTTTTGTCTGAAATTAATATTTCTGGAAAATTTACTGTTGAAAATACCATGTTTACTTTAATAAATTTTTTGCGGATGAATAATAGAATTTCATTTTAAACCAGTATGAAAGTACAAAAGTAAAATTCTAGGGCTATTAACTAGCCAAAAACAAAATGATATTGTTAGACAACAATGGGGCTATTAACTAGACTACTATATAAAGCATCTGAAATAACTTTAGGAATGTTAACTCCAGATATTCGATGAATCCAACAAACACTATCTCGTATATTCTTTATTGTACATTGTTTAACTAATAATCATAAGGATCACAGCAACAACAACAATACAAATACAAATACAAATGACAATATTGTAAACTTACAATATGCCCAAAGTATTTACTACTTCATGCAAACAATAGAGCCACCCCATTTAAAATGTTCAACCATGACAAAGTAGTGGGGTAGAGATATGTGTTCTTACACTATAGCATAAACCAGGGCTAGACCAAAACGTGCAGTTTTGCAATAGTGAGCGAGTTTATTTTGTTGTGTAGCTATTACTAGCATAAAAGCTTATCCACCTGTAAGCAAAGGTTTTTCATCATTAACACAAGAACAAACATTTTTGGCCAATGGAAAGTAAATTAAAAGTGAACAATCTGTTTAACAATATAAAACGAATTTTTTTTAACAAAACAATATTATGAAATAGAGTATTTTCTAATATATTAGTGTTGAAGTCCTAAAGAATATACCTTAAATCACTATTTGTTTCCACCAAACTCTTCTTGGACTAATTCCTTTGTGAGCATTCTTCTTGGATCTTCATACGTTGTGTTGTTCTTTGCCAACCACATTTACCAGCCATTTTGGATGTTTACTTGAGAATTCAAGGTAACCTATAGTCAATCCGAACATGAACCCTCATCCGTACCCCAACAATACAACTTTCCAATGAAACCAATTTCCAAACTTGAAATCATCGACTTGAATGGTTAATGATGGCATGGTTGTTGTCCCTCAACATTGTCACAAAGTCTTATTAATGGAAATCCACATAACCCCAACCCCAAGTTTCCAAAGTAAGAAACATTTGTAAATGTATTGAACTGATTACCTACAGGTATTGCCCCACAAGACGATTTTTCGATAGATTTAAAACTTCAAGTGAAGTAATATCTACTAACTGTCTTAGAATGTTCCCTGTGAGCATGTTTGAGGAGAGATTTAACCATTCAAGATTGGTCAAATTTCCCAATGATGGAGGCATGTGACCTATAAGATTATTGTATGAGAAGTTAAGCCCCTTGAGAGACTTAAGCTTTCCAATTGACTGTGGAATCTCCCCCCTGAAACTATTGTTTGAGCAATCGATGGTTGTAAAGAGATTTTGGATTTTCACCATTTTAATATAAAATCCTTTCAAGGTGACCATCACAGAATTGTGATAATAGCTTTCACCCATATATTTCAATTTACCATTATTTGCATTCTTGCCCATCATGGCTTTGAAATGATTGAAATATTTTGTTGGCAAAAGACCATGGAATTCATTGTGAGAGAGGTCTATGATTTGCAAATTAGGGAAAGAGAATTTGGTTTTGGGATTGGCTATGACACCATGAAACTCGTTTGATCGCAAAACAAGAACCCATAACTCTAGAGGACTCTCCACCCAATGAGGGAAGGTGCCACTTATCTTGTTGTTACCAAGATCTAGAACTTTCAACCTTCGACAATTGATCAACGATCTTGCCAATGACCCTTCCAATTGATTGTCATTGAGGTTAAAACTTCTCAAGTAGTTTCTCTTTGCAAAAGTTGCTGGAATGGTGCCATGAAGTTTGTTACTTCTCAAATCTAAGACTGTGAGAGAATGACTAAAGTTTCCCAAACACAAAGGAACCGTGTTACTCAAGTGATTATGAGACAAATCAAGAACGTTGAGGGAAGTGATATTACAAATCAAGGAAGGTATGTTTCCAATTAAAGTATTCCTTGAGACTGAAAAGAAATAAGTGCCCAACGGAGGTACTGGAAGGGGTCCTTGAAGCAAGTTGGAACTAAGATCGAGAATATACAAATTCTTCCAAGGAAGGTGTCCAATACTTGTCAAGGAGTTGTATCAAAAATTCAAGGAATACAAAGAATCTTTCCCCACCTCCAACAACCACATCGGAATATTGCCTTTGATTTGGTTATCAGAAAGATCTAACTCTTCTAAACTTTCCATAGATTTTATAAAATCCAGAAAGTCACTTATGTTGCAAGATGACAAATGCAAATCCCAAAGTTTGGGCAAAGTATAGTCTACAATGCTATAGTTGCTAAATGATAACAAATTATTATGTGAAAGATCAATTGTGTGGAGAGTTTTGAGCTTTGTGAACATGCTTGACTCCAAAGGACTACTCATATTATTGAAGGAAATATTTAGAAGGTAAAAACTCACAAGTTTAGCAATCGAGATTGGAATGTGGCCACGTAAGTTATTATTACTCAAATCAAGATAATTTAAAGAATTATGCTGGAATTCATCAATCTGTCTAGTGAATTGGTTATGCATAGAGATAATTCAAGCAAAGATGGTATTGTATACACCCAAGATGGTATTGTCCCATTCAACAAGTTACCAAATAATATGAGAGATTCTAGATTGGAAGGAATCTTGTTGACTAGTTGACTATTAGAAGAATTATTTGAAGAGAAAATTTGGGTTAAGTTTGTCGTTACTTCCGGAAGCTGCCCTATGAAATTGTTGTATGAGAGATCTAAGTAAGTAAAAACTTCAAAGTTTAGGAGGGACCATGGAAACTGACCACCAAAGTTATTATCTAAGAGGGCCAAAGAAGTGATTTGTGTGAGATTAGGAAGAAATGTTGGATATGATCCTATGAAATTGCATCCTCCGATGTACAATTCTTTTAAGTACTTGAGATTGCTGATTAAATTAGGTAAGTCGATTGGGAATTCGGTTATAAAGAGATCCAAGGACTTGAGAGGAGTACTATACGTTGGAAGGACTTGTTCCTCTTCTCTCTCTTTTAATTCATCAACGCCTCTTTGCCATTCACACCAATCCTCTGCTTTGCTCCATTTCAGAAACTCTTTTTCTATCGGCGATTCTTATTATTCTTGTGATTTGTACTCTAATCCTCCGAAGAATTCGTGGAAAATGGGTAAAAATTGTTGTTGGTGGGATGGGGTCACCTGTGATACGATGATAGGTCGTGTCATTAGTGTTGACCTCAGTTGTAGTTGCCTTGAAGGTCTCATCCATCCCAATACCACCCTTTTCTCTCTTCGCCATCTCCAGAGGCTCAACCTCGCTTACAACTATTTCCGTGACTCCGCAATTTCATCTAAGTTTGGTGGCTTTGCAAACATGACACATCTCAACCTCACTTGGTCCTCTTTCGCTAGTAATTTTCCATCCAAAATCTCCCACTTATCCAAACTAGTTTCACTTGATCTCACTTGGAATTTTGGCATGAGAATAGAAACGCCTAGTTTGAAAAGGCTTATTCAAAACTTAACCCATCTAACTGAACTTGTTTTGGATTGTGTTAACATGTCTTCTGTTTCACCTAATTCTTTCGTGAATTTGTCTTCCTCTTTGACATCTCTTCGTCTTTCTGACTGTGGATTGAAAGGGAGATTCCCAGATAATATATTCCACCTCCCAAACCTCCAGCTACTTAATGTAGCTTACAACAATCTCATCAGTTCCCTTCCAACGTATAACTGGAGTACTCCTCTCAAGTCCTTGGATCTCTCTATAACCGAATTCCCAATCAACTTACCTAATTTAATCAACAATCTCAAGTCCTTAAAAGAATTGTACCTTGGAGGATGTAATTTCATAGGATCATATCCAACATTTCTTCCTAATCTCACACAAATCACTTCTTTGGCCCTCTCAGATAATAACTTTGGTGGTCAGTTTCCATGGTCCCTTCTAAACTTTGAAGTTCTTACTTACTTAGATCTCTCATACAACAATTTCATAGGGCAGCTTCCGAAAGTTACGACAAACTTGACCCAAATTTTCTCTTCAAATAATTCTTCTAATAGTCAACTAGTCAACAAGATTCCTTCCAATCTAGAATCTCTCATATTATTTGGTAACTTATTGAATGGGACAATACCATCTTGGGTGTATACAATACCATCTTTGCTTGAATTATCTCTATGCAATAACCGATTCACTAGACAAATTGATGAATTCCAACATAATTCTTTAAATTATCTTGATTTGAGTAATAACAACCTACATAGCCACATTCCAATCTTGATTGCTAAACTTGTGAGCCTTTACCATCTAAATATTTCCTTCAATAATATTAGTGGCCCTCTAGAGTCAAGCATGTTCTCAAAGCTTAAAACTTTCCAGACAATTGATCTTTCACATAATCCTCTGTTATCATTTAACAACTATAGCATTGTAGACTATACTTTGCCCAAACTTTGGAATTTGCATTTGTCATCTTGCAACATAAGTGACTTTCCGGATTTTATAAAATCCATGGAAAGTTTAGAAGAATTAGACCTTTCCAATAACCAAATCAAAGGCAATATTCCAATGTGGTTGTTGGAGGTGGGGAAGGATTCTTTGTATTCCTTGAATTTTTCATACAACTCCTTGACAAGTATTAGACACCTTCCTTGGAAGAATTTGTATATTTTTTATCTTAGTTCCAACTTACTTTAAGGACCCCTTCCAATACCTCCGTTGGGCACTTATTTCTTTTCATTCTCAAGGAATACTTTAATTGGAAACATACCTTCCTTGATTTGTAATATTACTTCCATCAACGTCCTTGATTTGTCTCATAATCACTTGAGTAACACGGTTCCTCTGTGTTTAGGAAACTTTGGTCATTTTTTCACAGTCTTAGATTTGAGTAGTAACAAACTTAATGGCACCATTCTAGCAACTTTTGCAAAGAGAAACTACTTGAGAAGTCTTAACCTCAATGAAAATCAATTGGAAGGGTCATTGCCAAGATCGTTGATCAATTGCCGAAGGTTGGAAGTTCTACATCTTGGTAACAAGAAGATAAGTGGCACCTTCACTCATTGGGTGGACAGTCCTCTAGAGTTACGAGTTCTTGTTTTGCGATCAAACAAGTTTCATTGTGCCATAGCCAATCCCAAAACCAAATTCTCTTTCCCTAATTTGCGAATCATAGACCTCTCTCACAATGAATTTCATGGTCTTTCGCCAACAAAATATTTCAATCATTTCAAAGCCATGATGAGGATGAATGCAAATAAAGGTAAATTGAAAAATATGGGTGAAAGCTATTATCACAATTTTGTGATGGTCACCATGAAAGGATTTTATATTGAAATGGTGAAAATCCAAAATCTCTTTACAACCGTTGATTTCTCAAACAATAGTTTCAAGGGGGAGATTCCAAAGTCAATTGGAATGCTTAAGTCACTCAAAGGGCTTAACTTTTCACACAATAACCTTATAGGTCATATGCCTCCAACATTGGGAAATTTGAGCAATCTTGAATGGTTAGATCTCTCCTCAAACATGCTCATAAGAGAAATTCCAAGACAGTTAGTAGATGTTACATATCTTGAAGTTTTAAATCTATCAGAAAATCGTCTTGTGGGGATGATACCACCTCAGATGCAACTATTCGCTTACTCTCCTTATATTTTAAGAGTGTATAATTTTTTTTTTTTTTTAAATTTGGAATAGGGGAAGGGGAAACCTAGACTCAATGCTTAACGGAATGGAATAAGGACTGAAACTCACGCTAGCTCCAAAACTGCATGCGGCAGTTGGAGTGGCGGAGCAAGTTATAAGTCCCTCTCCTAACACAATTGTAATTAGCAAGGGAGAGATTAGATAACACCTCAGATGCAACTGTTCCCTTACTCTCCTTTTTTGTTAGACTACCTGTGAAGAAGTCTGATGCTAACTCTATCACCATCCCGATCTAATTGTCAAAAGACCAAAAGGTGTATGAATTAGCCAAGCCTAAATAACAAAATGTATACAACCCAAAGGAGAATAAACAAGAGTCCCACTTATAGCTCCAAGATATCACATACTATACTATTATTCTTTTTTGATGGGTAATAAGAATATTATTAAAACAAACTAAAAAAAAAATGAAAGCCAATACAAGGTGTTCATGATGGTGAACACAAGGAAAAGCAACAAACAAACAAACAACAAAGAACAAGAAAAAACTTAAAGAGCAATATTAAGAGAAGAAATAAACTCTAAGATAGTGGAGCATTCTGAGAAGCCCCAACACCTAGACCAATCAAATAAAGTCTTCTGGCATAAAGTCTATAATTGAACCAAGGATATCTCGGTATCCTCAAAAGAGCGCCGATTTCTTTCCGTCCAAACAATCCACATCAAACAGCCAGGAACCATATTCCATATGTTTGAATTAAATTTTCCCAGCCAAAAACTCTAACAATACACCAAGCTTTCCACAGAGCCTGGCATGACCCATTGAGTTCCAAAGATCTAAAACATATAAACCCACAGAGAGTGAGCTACAAGACAATGGAGGAGAAGATGATCCACAGTTTCCTCATTCCGATGGCACATACAACACCAATTCACCAAAATGCACCCCCTAAGCATAAGATTATCCAATGTAAGGATCTGCCCATGAACCACTATCCACACAAAAAATGCCACCCTCCTAAGGATCTTAGCTTTCCAAACACCCTTCCACGGAAAATTGGAGGCAGCTACACCCCTAATGATATTGTAATAGGACCGGACATCAAACTTGCCATTCCCTTTGAGACACCAATGAGAAGTGTCATTCCCACCACCCCTAGGGATCCGAGAGTGAATGAACTCAAGGAAAGAGAAGGCAGCCCCTAATTCCCTTTCATGAAAATCCCTATGAAATCTCAAATTCCAAATTCTATTGCTACCACCCTCCTGGTAGCATAAAACATTAGAAATGCAAGCTTCCTTGTCATTAGAGCACACATACAACTGGGGATAGAGCCTTTTAAGTGAGTTATCTCCAACCTACTTATCATGCCAAAAAAGAATACGAGAGCCATCCCCCACCACTAAGGTCACATGGTTGGAGAAACTCTCCCAACCATCATGAATACCACGCCACGGACCACATCCATGGGCCCTTCTACATATTTTAGTATTCCACCCCCCTTGACTCTCACCATATTTAGATGCAATAACCCTCCTCCAAAAATGAGTTCCTTCTCGCCCAAACCTCCATAACCATTTCCCTAACAAGGCTTTATTAAAATGCACTAACTTCCTGATCCCCAAACTACCCAAAACTATCGGTAAACACATCTTCTCTCAAGCCACCAATGGATATTTGAAACACTCCTCTGAAGATCCCCATAAAAACTTCCTCTGAATATGCTCCAATCTATCAGCCACAACTACAGGAATGACAAATAAAGATAGGAAGGCTAGAAAGAGTACTCTTCACCAGGGTAAGTCTACCCCCATTAGATAAATAAGGATGCTTCCAACTTGAGAGTTTCTTCTCCATCCTCTCCAAAATAGGATTCCACATAGATGCTGTTTTGTAAGGGGTGCCCAACGGCATACCCAAGTATTTCAAAGGCAAACTACCCACCCTATATTGAAGAATAGTAGCCAACACATCTATATTTCCAACCTCCCCAACCAGAACAATCTCGCTCTTCCCCAAATTAACTTTCAAATAAGGCTAGTATTTTTGTGGATATAGTTGTGTTTTTTGGTGGAGCTCAACGTGGTTGTGTTATGGTACCTGCAAGTTCAAAAAGGGCTGGGTGGTGCTTGTTTTCTAAAGAATTAGATAGTTTCCTAGCAAGTTCTAACACTGTTGGGGTGGAAGGGAGGACTTCCAGTGGTGCTGTTGATGGTGGTGGACATGATGGGAAGAAACTTTTCAAAATTGGCAACTAGCGAAAATTAAGGAAACTTGAAAATTCTAGAGCTTATTTGGGACATAACGTGTTCAAGGGCGAAACTGCTGCTGTGACAGTTTCTAAAAAAAATGGCAAATCCACACATGATTTCATGTTCAAGGTACTAACACCTTGGCACTAACGATGTCTTTATCTGAAAGGGGTAAAAGGGTGGTGTCTTGGATGAACCCACTGGATTCCCACAAGTCCATTAAAAGTGGGAACCCAGATGGAGGCAATCGACTTGTCTCTTGGGTGGATCAAGTGAAGTTATAGAGGCCTGTTGTGTAGGGCCTATGGTTACTAAGTCCCAATCCCAAGCCCAAGCCCAAGCCCCCTTAGCTTTCCCGATAAATATTAAAACCCATTTAGAGGCAGAACATACCTGCGATCCAAATGGGTTGAATGAGGTCTGTGTTCAGGACATGAATGGGTCAGGCGAGTCTTCGAGGGAGCCCAGGGTAGCGGCGGTGGCGCCGATTGTGGGATTGGAAGCTCCGATGAGGGTGAAACCCTTGTCTAGCCCTGTTCCAGTGGTTTGCGCCCCTCAGAGATGAAACTATCTAGCACAACCCTCAACCTATTTGCCAACTCCTTAGACAACAGCTTGTACACACTCCCTACCAAACTAATAGGCCGAAAATCCTTAACATCAATAGCATTATTTTTCTTGGGAATTAGAGTGAGAAACGAGGCATTTAAAGACCTTTCAAACACTGAATACCTGTGAAAGTGCACAAAAACAGCCATAACATCCACCTTTACCACACTCCAACATTTTTGAAAAAAAAACCATGGTGAAACCATCTGGTCCAGGTGCTTTATCCCCCTCCATCTCCATCAAAACCTAGATCACCTCTTCTTTAGAGAACTCCCTCTCCAAGGCCAACTTTTCATCCTCTCCAATGCAAGCAAAATCCAGTCCATCCACAGTTGGACACCAAATATCTGTCTCTTTGTAGAGATTGTGATAGAATCGAACCACCTAAGATTGTACTGTAGGTCCATCCTCATATAAGACACCATCAACCTCAATGCTTCTAATGTGATTAGCTCTTCTATGAGAGTTCGCTAGTCTATCTCCCTCCTTCACATACAGAGCACGAGACTTACGTCTCCAAAAAGTCTCTTCTAAAGCGGCTAAAGCTGCAATATCACCTTTAACTTGAAATCGACGGGAATCTTCCTCGTTAGAGAGGCCCCGCAATTCTTCCTTAGCATCTAGACCCATTAATTCAGCCAGCAAACACTTCTTCCTAGATGCCAAATCTCCAAATTCCTCCTTATTCCACTTCTTAAGGTCTTCTTTCAGAGCCTTTAATTTCTGAGCTAGAACAAAACTAGGGGAGCCCAAAAAGCTATACCCCTCCCACCAATGTTTAACTCTCTCGAGAAAGCCCTCAGCTCTAAGCCACATATTCTCAAACTTAAAAGCACAGCATCCCCTATCCACTCCACCAGCTTCCACCAAAAGCGGACAATGATCAGAAATAACATGAGGTAGCACCCTTTGAGACACATTCTCAAAATGATCCACACAATCCACAGAAACTAGAGTCCTATCAATACGGGACATAGCTAGCAGCTTAGCATCTCTAAACCAGGTGTAAGTAGCCCTGTCCAATGGTAAATCCACTAGATAATTATTCTCAATAAAGCCCGAGAATGCAAACATGGCTGGGCTAAAAGACCCACAACCAAGCCTTTTGCAAGGGTATCTAATAATATTAAAATCACCAAATAAAAACCAAGCTATGTTCCACCTGACACGTACCTTGGACAGCGCCTCCCACAAAGCAACGCTATGATGATCAGCATTGGGACCATAAAGACCAGTGCAGCCCTAGGAATTACAAATAGACTTACCTGGAAATACATGGGCAAAGTTTTGGATTTTGAATCACCCTTCTTGTAGTGCCTCTACAGATCAATGGCACTTCTCAACTGTAATCATGAACACGAAGAAATTCAAAAATCAAGATGGAACTTTCTTTTTTAAGAATTTAGAATATAATTAAGTTACAGAATCTAAACTCCTAGCAAGCAAATGAACCATTAAAGTCAATAAAAAGTGTCCTATTAACTAGATAAAGCCATAAACCACTACATGCATATCCAAGCTTCACAACAACATATTCCCCCCAGCCCTCAAAATCCAAATCCAAAAGAAAAAAAAAATTGAAGCTTCACAATAAGTTATTATATATGATTATTTAATTGTAATTATTTAGTACACCAGGAGCCACATTTCTTCCCCTCACATAACAATAAGTCTTACTAATTAAATTCATGGTAGGTCTTGTCATTCATGTGAGAGGAGAGAGCATTACTCAAAGAGTATTGTATAACTTTCCATTATTTAGATAGATATAAAATTACTTAAAATCTAAATGAGTTCCAGCATAATTCAAAAGTAAATGGGAGATTGTCTGAGTCAAACTTATTCAAATCCAAAGAAATCCTGAGATGAATTAAGTCTAATCGTATATCTGGAACATGTCATCGTAAGATAACGCTCACTTTGGTCAAAGTAAGAGCACATCATAATTTAAAAGCACATCTTAAATTATGATATGTTCGATTGATTCTTGATGTGAATTTCATGTAAGAGAATGGAATCATGTGCATTCAGGTCAATGTAATGCAAACACAACTTTTTGAGTAAAGTTGAGTTTTTGAATCATCTTTTTTGAAATTGAAACTATAAACATCCTAGATAGAGCAACAAATCAAAGATTCTAAGATACTAACATCATAATTACTTCAAGTCCAGCCTAAGTTTTACACTTAACTATGCCGATGCCATTTTACAAGAAACGTAGTTGGCAGAATATGACTAAAAGATATCACTTATATCCCTGGAAAATCATCTTTTTAGGGTGTAGGGTAAACCCCTCTCACCAAGAATGCTGCTTGAAAGTTACCGAAAGGCATGAATAAGCAACCCAGTCAAAGTCATTGGTAGAAAAACAACTACTAGTGCCATGCTGACGTATATCAATTCCAGTTCGTGGAAAATCAACCAGCTTTCAATTTCAGTTTGTTATTTTACCCATTTAGAGTCAAATTATACACAAAAATTATTTTTTGGTAAGTAAAAACTTTTTACATTCCATACACAGGAAACAATTTTCGAAAGCTCAACATGGATCCAACCAAAGGCTAATGACTACACATACATTATTGAACATATAAAATGCATTAATAGGAAATACCCTACCTTCTACTTCATTTCTAATTTTCTAGATTGTGAATTATCTAAATCCGAACAATCTCTTAAGTAGAAGCATAAGATCTAATCAAACTTTAAGCTATAATTTTAATTACAAAGAGACAGACATTTAAATATTTCCCTAGTTCCATTGTTGCATGACCATGACCCAAGTTGCATAATGGCATATTCCTTAACCACATAAGTTTGAAAATTGAAATAATAAGAAAATTCACAAAAATGAAACAAATTTGAAGCAATTAAAATGTTACATAGAGAATAATTTGAAGCATAATTGAAAAGTAGTGCCACACAGACAAATTACATAGACAAAAATAGAGTTCACCACACCTTCAGTAAATGCAGATCTTTCTCAATCTCTAGGGTGATGGTTTGTGCAGGCAAGTCAAACCTATGTACATTTTACCAACAAAAAAAAAATGTAATTATTGATAGCAGTTAAAAAACTTATAAATGAATAAATCTTGTTAGTTGAGACCTAAAAAAAAAACTAAATTCCTCCAGCCATTTACACCTAAGACTATTTGAGGAGAGATTTAGTGATTAAGTTGAAAGTTGAAACTTAAATATGCTAAATACACCCTAACACAATATTTAGAACCCTTAACACAAAGTTTTTTGGCTAAGTTGATTTTAACACTAAACTAAACAATATAGTCCAAGTGTGAGTTACTTAGCAAATTTCTAGCTATTAGCTAACACTTAAC
Organism: Quercus glauca; assembly: GCA_023736055.1. NCBI lineage: Eukaryota > Viridiplantae > Streptophyta > Magnoliopsida > Fagales > Fagaceae > Quercus > Quercus glauca. The sequence continues at coordinate 15,569,990 of CM043318.1, read as the reverse complement.
TAATAGTTCATAAGCACTACCCAACACTTCATGAGCTCGAGAATGTGAAGCACAAAATTTGTACATTATAAATAAATTGAAATTAATTAAAACTCACCAATATTCTACTTTTTCATACTAGAAAGCCTATCTACATCAGCCACTACAGTTGGCTTTGATGCTCCAACAACCATTATATAGCCCTAGACATCATTCCAAATTCAGAGGTTAGAGAAAATGGCTAATTATTTACAAAGGGGCAGAACAATCTCATCAAGTCACAACAATAAATTAAAGAAATAAAAAGCCTACCTATTATTATTGATCACTCATCTAGCCTGGAAGAAGAACAGCATCAAATTTGTCTGCTCCAAACATCCCCAAAATTGGATAGAGTGGAAGTCCCTGCAAATAATTCAAACATAACTTAGTGCTATTTGTTCTAAAAAACATTTAAGCATAAATCAACTTCAAACTCTAATGGATGTGGCTGAAGCTTATGACCCACAACCTCATTCTCCCTTTCTCTTTTTTTCTTTATTTTCTTGGTAAATATTGCTCTTTGAAGAAGTCAACAATAAGCAAAATTAGACACAGCAAGCAAGGGAAATTTTTTTTTAAAACATGAGTAAGAAGTGCAAAGAAAGCAAGAAAGAAATTAAACCTATAAACAATACACGCACACAAAATTTGTTGTATATAAAAAAAAATGACATATTAGTCAGTTCATGGAGTCATACAAGTAGTTAAGTTGTCTACAACCACAGAATAAATTAATTATGTCATATGTAAAGGAAGAATCATGCTCTATAGACTATAATTATGAAATTATATACTAGTTTAAGTCATCAAGAATATGTCAATTAGTTCGTTCATATTGAAGACTAATTGTGCAAGTATCACCAGAATTTGATAATTTGTGGTTGAGATTTTCTTTCTTAAGTTTGGATGGAGGAGGAAGGAGGGGGGAATAGTGGAGAGTAGAGTAGTTTTGGCTTAGTCTTCTTCTTCTATTCTGTTTAGAATTGGTTTTCTTTTGAGTATTTGGGTTAATCTCCATATTTATAACCAAATTATTCATTTCCATAAAAATTTGATTTTAAATAGCCATAGTATAACTACTCAGATTTATGATCATATATCAAATTTAAAAGGAATTTCATCGAACATATATCATGCAACACCAAAAGAACATGTAATTTTAGATTTAAATAAATATTATCAGAAAATTTTCTGTTATAACCAAATTAATAATTTCCATTAAAAAATTAATTTTTTACAACCATAGTATAGCTACTCAGATTTATCACAACAGAGGGGGGGGGGGGGGGGGGATGGTTGAGTGAAAAGATCTCACATCAAATTTAATAGTAATTTCATCAAGCATATGTCATGCAACACCAAACGAACGCCTATAGAATAAATTAATTCAAAGCAACCCAAAAAGATGATGATTCAGAAAAAGCACTTACCATTTCATCCCATCTAGCAATCAAGTTCCCAACAGATAAGCCCATGAGTACAGAATATTGGCCAACAGCTTTGATGACCCTGAAACTGAAATTCTGCATTTTGATTGAACAACGAGAAAAATAGTATGAGACCAAGATAAAAATAAATAAATAAAAACCAAATTTCAACCACAAATTTAAAACTATCTTAACATTAAAAATAAATAAATAAATAAAAAGAAAAACCCACCACCAAATTTCAACCACAAATCTAAAACTATCTTAGGAGACAGAGTTTTGATTAAAATTGACAAAACCCACCACAGGCTCCAAACCCATCAGACTATGCTGATCGTTCAAAAGAAAAACACTCCCAAACATTACCCTAAATCACATTTAACAGGAAAATTTATAAAACAAAATTAAAAAATTACCGGTGATGTTTTCGGAGGAAAACTGGTCTGACGGTGGGGAGGCGGATGAGGCGCTGCTGCTTGGTGAACGCCGATCTCCGCCGGCTTTGTCCTTCCGGCGATACTTGATCTCCACCGGCCTTCTCCCTCTATCTTTGTGCTGCGTTCTTTCTCCCTCTCTCTCTTCTATTTTCTCTAATGTGATAAATGTGTAAGAGCATCCACATCAGTACGTGGAAAAATATACACATTTATTCAAATAAAATATTCATTTCTTTAACAGTATCATCTCTCTCACTGACCCAACACAACCCACACACGGTCATCTCTCACTGACCCGAAACAACCCAAACAACCACACAGCCACCATCGGAACCCACACAAGATCGACAGATCGGCGACGGGAAAAGGACGTGTTGGCCTACAACAGCAGCGATTCCATCAAGAACAGGAGGAATTTCCATTTCCGTTTCGGGTTTGGCTTCATGCTTGTTAATTTCACAAAGAGAAAGGTTAGCCGAAATATCGGCCGAAATGGGAAGTGGGTTCAGGAATTTGAGGTGATTTGAGGCCGAAACTGAAGGAATTGAGAATTGGGTATCCCAGAAAGACCCATAAAAGGATGAAGTTTCGGTGAGAAACATGAACTGTAACGGACGAGAAAATCAGTTCGGACTTAGGGAAGAACGGAACGATTTGGAATTGCTGTTGTAGGCCAACAGATCGGCGGCGTGGGACGGCGAGAGAGTTGATCGGTGAGAGTGAGGTGAGAAAGGAAATGAGAAAAAGAGAGTGCGGTGAGTCAGAGGTAGAGATAGGAGAGAGAAAAAAAAGAATAAAAAAATCATTTACACGGTGAACACTGAGAGCAATTTCATCCGTCAGTGGAAAGTTCTGCAAAATGAAAAAACTAACTGATTTTACACTTTTTGAGCAAAAAAAAAAACTCATATAAGTAGGTGTAAAATTATGTATAAATGCACAATTGTATGTGCATTTAATATTTTAATAATTTTTTATTCGCTCCTTTTTTCTCTCTCTTCTTCATCTGCAAAACTAACCCTCCCTCCCATGTTCTTTCTTCCTTTGATATACACACTCCCACAGACATAAAATTAAAAGTCAACTACAAAAATCAACCACAAAATCAACCATCAGAACAAAATCATTGGATTGGTGATCGATGATCATAGGTCATGGATTGGAGAGGCGATTTGGATCGGTGATGTGGATCGGTGTTGATGGAGATCAATAATGGGTTGATGTGGATCAGTATTGATGGAGATTGGTTTTGATGGAGATCGGTGATGGGGATCGATGTTGATGGAGATCAGTGATGGGTTGATGTGGATTAGTGTTGATGGAGATCAGTTTTGATGGAGTGTTTGTAATGGGTTGACGGAGAAGGGGAAAGAAAAATATTCTCAAAAAAAAAAAAAAAAAAAAGAGGAAGGAGAAGAAAGAGAGGCGGAGATAGAGATAAGGATGGTGTGAAGAAGAAGGGGGTGTATTCAAAGGAAAAAGAAGGGTGTTGATGGAGTGCTTGTGATGGGTTGATGGAGAAGAGGAAGGAAAAAGATTCTCAAAAAAAAAAAAAAAAAAAAAAAAAAGAAGAAAGAAAGAAGAAGAAGGAGAAGAAAGAGAGGCAGAGATAGAGATAAGGATGGTGTGAAGAAGAAGGGGGTGTATTTAAAGGAAAAAGAAGAGTTAGGCGGGGGTAGGTGGGAAATAATAAAAAAAGTGAGAGAAAATATTATTTTAATAAAAAAGTGTGTATAATAGATAAACTGATATGGGTGTTTTGTAAAAATAATAGTGTAAAATAGAAAAAGTATGTTTTTTTGTGTAAAATAGATGGAATCTTTTGCACCGATGGATGTTATTGCTCTAACCGTGCATATATGCATTATTACTGTTTATTTACACAATCATAATGTGTATTTGCACATTTTTGCAACCACTGATGTGATTACTCTAACTGTAAAGTAAATAGAATAATGTGTCTCAATTTTTCCTTCTTTTTTTTTTTCTTTTTTTTTTTTGATAAAAAGAACAGTTGAAGTTGAGTAATCAATTGGGTGTGAAAATGTGTGGTCTTTAAAATTTTGGATTTTTTTTTGGGGGTATGTAATCGTGTGATATGGTATTTAATATTTTGAGAAAAAATAGAAAGAGATAATTAATTAATTAATTGTAAGTTATTTAATTATTAAATGACATTATTAATAATAATAATCTAAAAAAAATAAGTTGTAAAAAATTTAATGCATAAATTCATTCCAAATTACATAGATTTGATCAATTTCAAGACTTATATAGATTTGATAAATGAAAAATAATGCAAGCATGAAAAATATGATCACTAAAAAAAAACCATTGGAAAGTATGATTGTTGAAAAAATTTAAAATGTTACCATTGGGGGATTTAAAAATATAGTTATTGGCAATTAGAAAAATATAATAGTTGGCAATGCATAAAAAAATATTAAAAAAAGAATAAATGAAAATTAAAGAAAGAATAAAAAATAATATTTAAATGGGATAAAGAGTTTGTTGGAATGTATATTTAAAAAAGTAAGTAGGTAAAAAGTAAATACAACTGTTCACTCTCCAAATAGTATAAAAATTTAGGAAAGCTATTGGAGATGCTCTTACACTATTTGGTTCAATGGAAGGGAAGGGAAGGGAAAGGAAAAGGAGAAAAGAAAAGTAAGGAAAAGAAAAAAGAGTGGGGGAAAGAAAGCATTTCCTTTAGGCTCTGCTTGGGAAGAGGGAATGGAATTGAATGGAAAGGAATAAAAAGAATAATTTTAGAATATTCTTCCATTTTCTTGTTTGGGAGTTTTAATGGAAGGAATGGAAGTCCATTCCCTCATTTGGGAGTTTAAGTGAGAGGGAATTGAATATGTAGGAAGGAATACTCATTCTTCTCTATTCCCTTAAAATCTCAAATTTTCATTCCCCTCGAAATTGGGAGGAATGGGAGGGAATGGAATTAGATTTAATGATTTTTTTACTAAAACTCCCAAAATACCCCTATATATTAAACCATTTATTTTAAAATAGGGGTCTAATAGTAATATTGTCATAAAATGATTTCATTTCATTCCCTCCATGTTGCTCCCAAACAGGATTACTTACATTCCATTCATTTTTATTCCTTTCCATTCCTTTATTTAAAAATATTCAATCAAAATTACTTAATTCCATTCTTTTCTATTCTTTTCCCTTACTTAAATATATTTCATTCCATTCTATTCCTTTCCATTTCCTTATGATCATCTCATTCCATTCTATTCCATTCCTTTATGAACTCCCAAGCAGAGCCTTAATGTGTTTGGATACAAAGAGAAATAGAAAGGATAGATGTGAGATATAAATGTCATTTCACAAAAATAGACAAGACCTTTTGAGGGTATAAGGGTAATTTTAAGAGAAAAAATAATGGAATCTACAAAATCCTTTTTCCCTCCCAGTCTTCCTTCTTTTTGTTTTCTTTTCTAACCAAACAAAGGAAAGTTATTCATTTCTTCTTCTTCTTTTTTTCCTTCCTCTTTCATCAAAACAAACAAAGTCGTAATCCACAAAACGAAAAGGCACGTGTTTTCGGTGTTTTTAAAAGTAATCACAAGATAAATTTGTATAGTTATGTGAATTAGTAAACAAAAAGCTTGACATTTCTCTTTTATATTATTATATATGTGAAATGTTAACTCTACAACATTTTCATAATATTTTCACAACAAATTCTATGTAGCAAGTTGTTATTGGTGGGGTAGAAAAGTAATTTCAGTGGTAGGTTCAAATTAGAAGAAATAACAATTAACTACCTATAATTTGTTGTGAAAATGTTGTGGACGTAGCACCTCTCTTATTATATGGATTTAGATTTTGATATGGATATAGATTACTGTAATTTGGGGTTAGTGGGAGCGCATTCACTTGAACAAGAAAAATAAAACATTCCCAAGAGACAACAATATTTAATGTGGTTGGTCGATTTCACGCATTCATCCTTCTTTTATATTAGTAACATAATATTTAAATTTTTATAAAATTTTAGTTACCAAACTTTAATGATTAGTAAAAACATAACTTGAAATTTTAGAATAATAATGCAAAGTTTATTAAGTAACAAAATACTTAAAAATGCAAATCTCTCCACAACTGGTTGAAAAACTTTTTTTAAAAAAAAGGTCATACTAAATATTTCATAATACTCTCTAAATAAAAATTTTAAACAATGGACTTTAATTTTGAATGGGAGAATAATTTTGGAAACCTACCCTTAAGCAAAGGACATGTTAGCACATAACAATTTTAATATCAACTTAATAGAATTTGATCAAACAAATGTCAGAGGGGGAATATAAATTTTCCCTTCAGGTTTGAGATAGATTGCAATTAGCCACAATACCATCCTAGGCTCATAGTCCCTCATGTTGGCATATTTGGATTGAACGCTTTAGATATCTTTAAATAATGTAGGGGAAAAAGCTTGAAAACGTGTTTCAAGTTTGAAAGACTTTAATCCTATGTTTCACTAATTTTGGTAGTTGTTGGATCTTCTCTTTTTCTTTTTCTTTTTCTTTTTCTTTTTTCTTTTTTTTATTGGAAAATTTAGAAATTTTGGATATTTTCAAGACTTGGAAATTTATGGTCTCGTGAGTTACCGCAATAACATGTGAAAGTGAACAGAAGACCTTCTAAGTCTAACACGAGTATCAAGGTGGACGTACGGGAGGAGCATTACCACAATAATATGTCTCAATGTCAATCTAATCCCTCATTTACGCTTACTTTGATTGGACGCTTTACATTTCTTTACTGTATCATCTCTAGCCCTCCACTAAAAAAATGTTTCATGTTTGGAAGACTGAAAATCTATTAAACTTTCAGTGTTCCACTGACTTTAAATTAGGTTAAATTTCACTGACTTTGGTTACAAATTTGGATCTTCAATAGACTTTGAAAACTATGGTCTTCCCCGTATAATTGAAAATTATAGACTTCAGAATTCTATGTTGCGCACTTAGGCTAAATATGAATTATGTCGTCAACATTTGTTTGATAATTTGATTGTTAGTTTTTTCTTCTTCTTCTTCTCCCTTTTGTTTTACTTTTCTTTTAACAAATGGATCTACCAATGAACCTCTTGTCTAGTGGCATTTGGTTGCTGTAATCCCATATCAAATTCTCTCATCTTTCACTTTACTTGGTTTACTATATAAAAGATTAATTAAACTTCAAATATCTTTTGAAATGGTCAAGAATCAAGATGACACAGTTTGCTCCGAACTTTCCCATGGGCTGAGCTCAGGTTCGATGTCTATTCAAGGCAAAATCTCTTATTAGAAGTATGTGGTTAAATAATTAAATTTGCTACATTCCAATGATTTAAGCTTTTGGGCAATCAGTAATTTAAAATTGTATCAAAGCAATTTTAAAAGAGAAATCCCACCTTACTGTAAAGATAACTTGGAAATGTACATGCATATGTAATATTTTAATAACTAAGTGGGTGAAGGCAAAGAGTCTTCCAAAGTATATTATCAAAAAAAAAAAAAAAAAAAAGTCTTCCAATATGAAGCAAATAAAAAAATGTTAATGGTCCGTTTGGATTAAGGGGAGGGAAGGGAAGTAGAATAAAGTATAATAGATTTGGCCCAAAATTAGTCTATTTTCAACCAATTCTACTATACTCCCCCTCCTTCCCTTTACTCCTCCTAAATTCCTCCTTAATCGAAACGAACCCTTAATTTAGTAACTTTGCCTTTGTCTCTTAAATTTGTGTGGGACAAAATAATAGCACTGCTCTTTTGAAAGTCATTGATCTGCCAGATTCTTTCATGCTTTGGAAACGTGTTTCACCATTGCAAGACTTTAACAATTCTGGTTTTGGACTATAATTTGTGGACGTTTAACTTGCGAAGACTTTGGAAGTCATATTTTTCTGCAGGGTCAATATATTATTACCTACCCTGAATTTTGGACTATAGAATTGTTTGTTTAGATTGCTGAGTCGTTGCTGATTGAACGTGGAGCAAGCAATCTTTGAACGCGTACCAATCATATTTTCTAGGTGTCTGAATTAATCATGCTAGATAGAACATATAGAAATGGTATTCTCAGGGATTGTTTAATGTCATCTATTTCTTTTTGCTCAAATTATTTTAATTTTTAACAAAAACAAAATTGAAAATTACCTGAAAATTTTTGAATAAAAAATTATATATATTACAAATTATATCCTCTAATTTTATTTCATGTTGTTTCTTTAATTTTAATTTTATAATTTTTTTCAATTTAGACATTTCATCAATTCAGTAACCAATTTTAAATTTATTTATTTATTTATATTTTTCACTTTTCAAAGCAATATTGTTTTAATGGACTTGACAATTGGGGATTGGATGCCAAGAGTTTTGTAAAAAATTGGTTGTTAAGACATCTAAAGTTTAAATCTTCTCACCCGAGTGACTATCTTTTGCTTATACTAAGTAGATATATTAATTATTAAAATAATTTAGTTTAAATGAAAATCTATTACCAAAATAGTAAGCTGCTTATTAATTTTAAGATGTTTATTCCATGTAAAACTTGAATTGAAATCGAGTGCAATATGCAATTGTAATGAGTGGTCAAGGTCGAGAGTTGGAAAAAACAACTTTCAATCTCAATCATTGAATAAAAAAATATTAAAAAGAAGTAAAAAGTTAAAGTTAAAAAAATAAGGATGTAAAAATTTTTGTGAAGGAAATGAGGTTAATTGCACGGTGTAATTGCATTGGATCTCAATCCGTAAACTCTATTACCTAAGCTTTAATAAATTTAATATTCTATTAAACCTTTTTTTTTTTTTTTAGAGAGTTTAAATTTATGACATTCACTTCTGATGATAACTTTTCATCATCAAATCAAGACACTAATCGGTTTTTGGTGTAGATGAAAATTGAATCCCAAATCTCTTAAGTTCATTCATTAAAAATTAAAAAATAAAATAAAATTTAATATTTATTTTTTGATCATCTAATCTAGTTTTGTATTTTAACGTAGTAAACTACATGTTACATGTTGTGCTCAAGTCGAGTGACTTAAGATATATTGTACGTAAAATTAAAGAGCCTTTTTCCATGTGACTAACTAATTAATTTACTCATAATTCACTAATTATTAAAACGGTTTCAATAGTATTAGTAAAATGTTTTTTTTTTTACTTAAAATTTTAATTTATGGCACAAGAATTCTACTAGTATACATAAAATTAAATAATTTTATTAGGGGATAATAAAACAAATATGCAAGATAATCAATAAATAGGATATTAAACATTAAATAATTTAAATGAATGTGTACCTTTTATGCAAGATACAGTGGGATGAGCAAAATCTGTCCCATTCAATTGCCTATTTTAATGGGAAAATTTTGCAAAGAATAGAACACACAAAATAGATCAAACAATGCCGAGATTGTCAATGTAACAACTAAGAAAAGTTTAATTATTGGCTTTATCTCTTAAAATTAGCACAAGAGGAAATATATATATATATATATATATATATATATATATATATATCTATATATCACTACTCTTTTTTTTGAGTCTTTGATCTCCCAAATACCTTCAATCTTGAAAACGTGTGGGACAGAGGTATAAAATCGTGAAGAACATTTCACCATGTCGTTTGTAATAATTTTTTGGAATTTTGAATACTTGGAAAGTTATTTTCGTTTGGTTTTTTTTTTTTTTTTTTTTTTTTTCTAGAAGTAAAGACTTGGAAAGTTAAGTGTTATAGTCTTCCTTCTATTATCTAGCGTGAAATTTGGACTATAAAATAGTTTGTTTCAAATTGCAAAGTTGCAAATTGCAGATGTAAGAATCATGTTATCTAGGTCCCTGTATTGACCCAACAATCATGTTATCAATTTATCATGTTCATGTGGCAATGATGTTATCATATAGCAATCATGTTATACGGATCTCTATTTCTTTTCTTTTTACTCAAAATTAAATAGTAATGTCTAAATAAACACAAATGTAATTTAATTTATTTATATAACAAATAAGAGGGAGGAAGGACAAAATTGTAGATTAAATCATATTTACATTTTGATTTAGTTTTTTTAGATATACAAATAAGTTATTTATTAATATAAAAAATAAAATGGGAATTATCTTTTCTGTTGGTTCAAGTTTTAGTTCATTGATTCATTATATATATATATATATATGTGTGTGTGTGTGTGTGTTCGTAATAAATTTATTTCTAACCGGTTCAACCCAGCGGAGACCATAACCACGATTATCAGCCACAAGTCAGAATTCTAGTCCCTAGTGTTAGCGTATTTTTTGGGTTGTGCACTTTAATTTTATTTACCTTCTCATAATTTTAAAAGACTTTATTCCAGTAAAAGTCTTTGGCCAATGAGATGGAAAATTTAGGTCTCGTGTTTCCTCAAAATGAGAAAATTAAAAGGCTGTTTGGATGGTCTGTTTCTGTAATTCAATTCTCAGTTTTCATAACTCATAACTTAAAAATGGTGGGACCCATAACTCAATATTCGTTTGGCGCACGATAACTCTGTTTTTATCACTTAATTATCTGATTTTTGAGTTATGAGTTATGAAAACTGAAAACACATTTTAGTTGTTTTCAGTTTTCATAACTCATAACTCATAACTCAATGACATTTCCGTAAATAACACTACATGGAGGGACCCACTATCAGTCAAAGTTGCAACTTTTTACTCTTTTTTTTTCTTCATTGGGTTCGGTGCGTGCGTTCATGTTCTTTTTTTTTTTTTTTTCCTTTTACACTAGTGGCTTCCTCACATTCTTCACTGGGTTCAGTTCTTTGTCTTTTTTTTTTTTTTTTTTTTTCACTGGGTTCTTTTTTTGGCTGGGTTTTTTTGGGTTCAATTCTTTCTTTCTTTCTTTCTTTTTTTTTTGTTCTTTCATTGGGTTCTTTTTTTGGCTGGGTTTTTCTGGGTTCAGTTCTCTTTTTTTTTTTTTTTTTTTTTTTTTTTTTTTTTTTTTTTTTTTCTGGGTTTGGTGAGTTTGGGTAACGAAAAAAAAAAAAAAACTGCACCAAGTGACAGTTATGAGACCCACAAATAGTGTAAAAAATATTGAGTGATGGAAAGTGAGTGATGGTGCCAAACGGGTGTGAAAAATTAAGTGATGAGTGATGAGTGATGAGTGATGAGTGATGAGTGATGAGTTATGATTGATGAGTGATGAGTGACAGAAATTGAGTGATGAAAAGAATTCATCCAAACAGCCTCTAATGTCTTGTGGGTCACTTGTCAAAGACATGGAAAATGTTATCAGTGGAAATGTTGTCACTTGTCAAAGACAGGAAAATTAATCTCTTTTTGATTACTTTATTATTTTTTATTTTTTACTGGATGGGTTACTCTATTTTGTTTATTTATAAGAACTAGTTTTGAAAGTGAAAAAAAAAAAAAGATTATCCGACTTAGATTTAAAAAATTAAAAAGTACTTATAAACAAGTATCATAATAATCTCATATACTTTAGATCGAGATTCACTCATATTGATACCTTTAGTGGATATATTTTTAAATTTTTATTACCATCAGCTTATAAAAATAAATGTCGAATTGCACAGTTCTCATTTGCTACAGAAAAGAGTCAAAAGACCTGTCCATGTTTCTACTGAAAGTCCTCTTTTTGAAGTCATTGATCTGTTGCGAGATTCCTTCATCCTTTGTAAACGTTTTTCACCATTACAAGAATTTAACCAGCCTGAATTTTGGATTATAATGTGTTGACGTTTTACGTGAAAAGACATGGTAAGTCATGTTTTTCTGCGGGGTCCATCTATTATTACCTATCCTGAATTTTGGAGTATAGAATTGTTTGTTCATACTACTGAGTCGTTGCAGATTGAATATGTAGCAAGCAATCATTAAACGCGTAGAAATCATATTGTCTGGGTGTCTGAATTAACCATGCTAGAAATGGTATTAGCGGGGATGGTTTAATGTCATATATTTCTTTTTGCTCAAATCATTTTTATTTTTAACAAAAACAAAATTGATAATTACATGAAGAAAATTTTAATAAAAAAATTATATATATTACAAATTATATCCTCTAATTTTATTTCATTTTGTTTCTTTAATTTTCATATTTTTTTATTTATTTATGTAAGGTTGAATTTAATCAACCATTTTGTTAACTTTATTTCGTACCAATTTGCTTGTAATTCAGCATTTAGAAACCATGTATTTAGGTGGGAATCATGCAAGGGTAGTTTGTGAGAGTGTATAAAGAAAAGCTCAAAAATGTGCACTCGTCAGGGCCTCGCGACTGGCTCGCGACTAGTAAGTCGCCAAAGGAGGCACACGTGTGAAGCATGCAGAGGAGCTGAAGAGTCACACTAGTTGGAGCACTACAGGACAAAGCTTCCAGTCTGGCCATTTTGTTAGCTTAGGACTTAGACTCGCGACTCAGTCAAGTCGTGAGGCCAAGTCGCCAGTTCACTCTGTTTGGGAAAAACTGACCTTTCGCATTCCAAACACACACCAATATAAATACCCTTTATACCCACGAAATGTAGAGAGCTTCCAGAGAGAATTTTGAGAGAGAAACCCTAGAGAAAAATAAGATTGACTTATCCACAATTTTCATTTTTTGATTCTCCAAATTCCTCTACTCTCAACCTCTCCGTTGATACATCCTTAAGAGGTACATTTAGCCAAATCTTTATCTCACCATACCCATATCTGTGAGAAAGTTATTTGGTACTTGGGAAGCAGTTGGGAAGGGACCAATTGATTTTGGTTGATGCTATGGGCTATAGCGGAATCCGATAAGTTAGAGAAGACAAAGGTTCGGCGTAACCTCGTTGAAGCAATAAGCTTGGAGGGCTTAGGTACACTGGGTAGATTAGGCTTGGAGGGTCTTCTGCTGTTCATGTATCCCAACTTCATTCTCTAGTGGATTATTGACCGCTTGGAGGGCGGCGAAGAGGTTTTACGCCGAGGATTTCAGTTTCCTCTTCGATAACACATCGCTGTGTTGTTTTTGTGTTTGCATCTCTCTTCCCTTAATCTTTGCCATTTAATTTCTTCTGTGCTTATGATTTTATTTGGTTTAGATTGTTTTATCAATTCTGTGTTAGCTTATTTTCATATTCCGCACATATATTGTTTGATCATAAGCTTGAATTGGTAATTTGTTATTTGGAGGTCTAAACGTTCAAGGTGTTTTACACACTATTTGAACATTCAATTTCATTTTCATTTTTTTTTTATACAATTTAGTCATTTCATCAGTTCTGTGTCCAATTTTAACTTTATTTATATTTTTCACTTTTCAAAAGAATGTTGTTTTAATGGACTTGACAAATGGATATTGGATGCTAAGAGTCTTGTAGTTCAATTAGTTGACATCTCCTAATATTTTTAAAACATCCAAAGTACAAATCCCCTCACCCGAGTGACTATCTTTTGCTTATGCTAAGTAGATATATTAATTATTACCAAAATATTATGTTGCTTATTAATTGTTAAGATGTTTATTCCACGTAAAAGTCTATTACCTAAGCTTTAATAAATTTAATACTCTATTACACCTAAAGTTCATATATTAAAAATTAAAAAAATAAAATAAAATTTAATACTTAGTTTTTGATCATCTATTATAATTTTGTGTTTTAATGTAGTAAATTGCATGTTTCATGTCGTGCTCAAGCTGTGACTAAAGATATATTGCACGTAAAATTAAAGAGTTTTTGTCATGTGACTAACTAATTATTAAGATCGTTAATTTACTCATAACTCACTAATTATTAAATGGTTTTTATAGTAATAGTAAATTTTTTTTTTTCTTTCTGTTACATAAAATTTTAATTTATGGCACAAGAATTCTACTAGTATACATAAAATTGAATAATATTGGGCAGAGAGAGAGAGAGAGAGAGAGAGAGAGAGAGAGAGAGAGAGAGAGAGAGAGAGAGAGAGAGAGAGAGAGAGAGAGAGAGAGAGAGAGAGAGAATAAGTATTTAAGGGATAATAAAACAAATATGCAAGATAATCAATAAATAGGGTATTATACATTAAATAATTTAAATGAATATGTACATTTTATGCAAGATATGGTGGGATGAGCAAAATATGTCCCATCCATTTGCCTATTTTAATGGGAAAAATTTGCATAGAATAGAACACAGAAAATGAATGCCGAGATTGTCAAAGTAACAGCTAAGAAAAGTTTAATTATTGTCTTTATCATATATATATATATATATATATATATATATATATATTACTGCTGTTTTTTGAGTCTTTGATCTGCTAGATTCCTTCAATCTTGAAGACGTGTGGCACGGAGGTATAAAATCGTGAAAAAGGTTTCACCATATCTTTCGTAATAATTGTTTGGAATTCCAAAGACTTGGAAAGTTAAGTGTTATATTCTTCCTTCTATTATGCAGTGTGAATTTTAGACTATAAAATAGTTTGTTTCAAATTGCATTGCAAACTAAAGATGTAGGAATCATGTTTTCTGGGTTCCTGTATTGACCTAACAATCATTTTATCAATTTATCATGTTCATGTGGCAGTCATATTATCAATTTATCATGTTCATATGGTAAACATGTTATCATATAGCAATCGTGTTATACATATCTCTATTCTTTTCTTTTTTCTCAAATAATTTTTTTAAAAGAAACTCATTTATAATTACATATACTCAAATTTACTCCTTAGTATCCCGTACAAGGATCAAGGATAGAGAAAGTCGAAAAAAAAATTACGAAATCATGAAAAATAGTCACCAAAGTATACACGATGTGTAGAGTTAGAGACCATATCAATCAAGTAGTCATTAGTGACATCAGTGGGTTTGCACATTCATAAAAGACTCAAAGCATTCACATTTGAGTATTTAATGAAATACACAATTTACATTCTAAAAATTTACTTTATCTATTTTACCATACCATTTTACAACTCACCCACATCTCAGTTTTTATATTTACATATAACACATTAGAATAATATAAATTACTCCAACAAATAATAATAAACCATTTAACAAAAGTTTGATATTACATTTATGGGAAATAGAAAATGCTATCAAAATATTAATTGTTTTTTTTCCCCATAAAAACTTTCCTAAAATAGTGCACTAAAAAATATCTTTAGAGCATCCATTAACTTTTCCCTAATAAGATTTCCATTACTTATTAAAAATAAAAATAAAAACCTTTAGGGTTTGTTTGGTTGGATGGGTGGAAAAGTGGGAGGATAGAAAATTGTGGGAAAATTGAAAAAAGAGAAGATAGAAAAGATTTTAATTTCTCTTATTTTTGTTTGGTTGGGAGTGGAAAAGTGAAAGTATGAAAAAAGTGAGTTTGTATAAATTTACTCCTACACCCTTGTTAAAAAAATGATGGTCAATTAAAACAAAAAAGTGATAAACAAAAAAAAAAAAGTAATCACCCAATTTATTAAAAAAAAAAAAAATCATGTCTAGTTAAAGAAAAAAAAAAAGGCATTTTTGTCCAAGTGCACATGGGCATTTTTGTCCATTAAGCAACCTCATTTTTTTCCTTCAGTTTTCTCTCAATTTTGGGGAGGAATTTTTTTGATGGGCCCTGGGAAAAAACACCCAGACTCCACCATTTATTTTTCTTCCTCCTAACTTAACCAACACACTTCAAAAATATTTCCTTTCTATTTTCTCTTAAAATTTTTTCATCCACCCTATTTCACCTCTGACTAACACACTCTTAAAACGTGTATATGAAGTGAAAAGTGTTCACTCTAAAAAAAAGAAAAAAGAAAGTGAGAAGTGTTGAAGTCTTTTATTATTTACTATTTTTAATTTTCAAAAAATGCTGGCAGTGAAGCAATGAGAAAACAAGAACAAGTAGCGGTCTTGTCAATGATAGCGATAAGAAAAGTTGATGTCCCTCACAAGTCATGCCTTGGCAGCTTTAATTAATGTTGGGTGAATTTGGGAAGACTTCATTGATGGCAAGACATCTTCAAGATGACATGTCCCCCTCCCTTACAAAGCCTTATTTTTGTTTTGTTTTGTTTTTCTGTTTAACATTTGGATCAAAATGTAAAATTAATGGTGGATGGATGAAATAAATCCTAAGTATCAGTTTGGATTCAGCGTTTTTCACTGTATCCTGCGGCACATTTTCTCCTTCTTTCTTCTTCTTCTTTTTTTTTTTTTTTTTTTTTGCTTTCATGCGTTTAGGGACAAAATTTACTGTTCATGAGAAAAAAAATACTGTTCATGCACTGTTATGATACTGTTTACACACTGTTCATGGGACCCACAACTATTTTATTAAAAAAATATTAAAAATAGGTCCCGCGGCACTATTCACACATTTAAAAATTATTTTGCTACAGTATTTTCAGCAACAATCATCAGTTTTTAGCAACAATAAATTATATCCAAATGGAGCAATAAATTATATCCAAACGGACCCTAGTACTTGGGTTGGTGTCTGTGAATGATTACTATATAGACGAGCACTTTTAATTGGAATAATAAGTTGAGACTTGAGAGAGGTGTTTTCCTTATTTTTAAATTGTATAATTGGTAGTATAATATCATATTTACCTCCCACAAAAATTAATTAATAAAAAATAAGAGAAAATCATATCTAAAACACATAAATTTCTCTAGTTTGGAGCTTCGGCGCCGTTCAATTAACACTTAGAGCTTCCAAATCAACACTTTGGTTCAACTAGTGGAGTGCAAATCTGCCCAATAGGTCCCACTTATTGGATTTTTCAATTGAAAAATGGTAAAGTTACAAACTATTTTACATTATTTTTTATAAACTGCTAATATATTAAGTGATTAAGTAAAAAAAATTATGTTAATGGTAAGTGTAAATGAGAATCAGTAAAAATTAGTCACATCAATAATTTGTAAAATTGTTGTAAAATAATTTTTATGTGTAACATTACTCTATTCAATTTAATTCTAATTTTTACTGTTGTTTTAAAAATAATTTAGAATTTCTAGCATATTTGAATTTTCTTTTTCATCAACGTTCTCCCATAATTCAAACTTCAATTAACTAATTAAATAAATGTAACATCTAATAAGATAGATAAAGTTATTTTGAAATTAATTAAAAGGATAATATTATACACATTGATAACTGCCTTCTTTTCTAAATTTTTTCTAAAAATATAGTAATAATAAAAAAGAAGAAGAAGAAAAGAAAGAAAGCTACTATTCAATGTGCTTGCAAGTTGCAAATGGTTCCCTAATGGACTAATCATAAATTTAGATGATTAACTCACAATGGCTTATAGGTGTTTCGTAGCCGTGATGGTGACTATGTACACTGATGTTTTAGCTTTGGAGTTCATATGGTAAAATTAGTAATTCTAACTAATATAATTATAATAATGATTTTTTTTTAAAAAGCCAGCAATCTTGCAACTCAATTGACACATTTGGTTGTTATCAATAAGATATTTAGGGTTTAAAGCTTCCCCCAACTATCAAATCATTACAAAAATGTATACCAAATAATTAATTCATTGGATATCCATTGGTTTGTTAATCATACTTTTAGAATAATTCTTTCTCAAAAAAAAAAAAATACTTTAAAAAAATTAATTTTGTGACCCATAATATTGTTAAATTGGCACTTATGTGTTATCTTGAGGGAAAGATCCACATCTTTTCATTTTTGTCTTATAACTCAAGATTTTTTTTTTTTTTTGGTGATAATTTGGTAGTTATAATGGGAAATGGGGAATTTGAACCATGTATAGTTTTGTAAAAAACACCACAACATAGTACTAGTTATGCTACAAAACTTTTGGCTTAACAATGGGATCCAATTCCCGTCCTTGTACTTATGATTTTGTCGTTGAATTAGAGATCTGAAATTTGAACCCACTTATACCAAAAATTGGTGTTTTAGCCTAATGATAAGAACAATTATTATAGAGTGAACATCATAAAGTGGACGTCAAAAGTTAAAATTCTATTCATTTATAATAATAAAAAATAAAAATAAAAAAACTAGATAACAATTACATATGGAAAATAATTAACTCGATGTCATTAAATAATTTTAAGGTATTTACACAGAAGGGAAAAAAAACTTTTGACTCACTCAACCCTCTAGGTTTGGCCTGGTTAATCCAGTTGGTTTAGTTTCCCAATTTCTACTTCTACGTTCGCTGTCTATGTTATTCCATTTCCCTCTCTTTCCTACCTCCAAATGGACAAAACCAATAGATTTAAAGGCAAGTTCACGGATGAAGAATAATAAGTTGAAGAAATATGCGCAGAAGATGCAAGAAGAATCGGCTAAAACCCAACTGTAGCTGTTTCAGTACTCTAAGAAACATTCCTTTGCAACTGCAATCCCCATATGTAGATGAATGAGTCCATATGGGACAGACACACATTGGGGTAGAACTTTTTTCTTCTTCTTACTCTACATAGAGATTAAAATATAGGAAGATTAATAGGATAAAATAATGTGGAAGAAGGTGCACGCGCCTCTATGTATGAAAGAAAACGTTAGAAGAATTGTCGTTTTAGTAATTAGATCGGTTGGTTTGATTTTTCCATGTCATTCAACATAAAATTATATACTATTTATCAAGGCAACTAAATTTTTATATTCATTATCATTTGAAAGTAATTCACTTTGAAAAATTAGGATAGTGCGGATAGAGAAATCTAATACAAATTTGTGGTTTATATATACCTTTCGTTCTGTGATGTAATTTATTTATTTATTTTTTTGGTAAACATTCTGTGATGTAATTTAAGTTCTTTAGTATTATGCCTAACCTGGGGTTTCTTCTTAGTCTTTTTAAATGATTTTGATTGCTTGGTGAACAAGTGAGGTGGAGATTTGGTTTGTTTGCTGGTATATGGTTTTATCTTCTCAACTCTTTTTGAAAATCTTGGTAGGATCTAATGGGTTTCATTATACTCTATTACTAGTTTGATATCTGTGGTACAGTGACTCAGGAGTTTGATGTGTGTGTAAAACACCTTGAACGTTTTGACCCCCAAATTATAAATTACCAATTCAAGCTTATTATCAAACAATATATATGCGGAAAATGTAAATAAGCTAAAACAGAATTGACAACATAATCTAAACCAAATAAAATCACATCTACAATAGAAATCGATGAGACTGACGAGTTCGTTTGACATGGACGATACCATGAATACGGACGAATCTAACCTCTGGCTAGGTGAGTCAATTATAGGCATTACTGACGAAGATATCCAGGCCATTCAATGCAGGCAATCAAACCCAAAATGGTTACAAGGACAACTGTACAATCCGTTGGAGGACATTGATGACACATTATACAGCCCTAGACGTTACCAAAAGGAGCATTAAGAATCTCCATAACTACTCCAACGGCTAGAGGCCATAAGAGCATATATAAATCCCACACATTGCCAAGAATGAGGTACATACACACATACGAGTAACAAGAGATTTTCTTTCATTCTATTCATTTTTACATTGTTTTACTTTGAAGAGAGTTTCATATACTGACTTTGACATCGGAGACGTTGTGGCAGGCACCACACTGGTGACCATCTTTAAAGGCTGAGGAATCATCTTCGTTTGACGAATGTTACTGACGAGCTTACGCTCCATCAGTTTGGCGTCGTTTGTGGGGAACGACATTTTCGTGTTCAAACTCGAAATAGTAGTTTCCGATAAACTATTTTTCTTAGATGGAGTCCAATCAAGATTCTGCAGCCCTAGCTCAGCAAATTCAAGCTCTTGCAGCCACAGTTGAAGAATTGACTAGACAGAACCAGGAGATGAAGTTACGGCTTCAACAAGAGGAGAATCGGTCCAAGGGAAATCAGGAAGACGAAGGGGATAGTCATAGAAGAAGTAACCCTCGAAGGCCCGCCACTCCAACTGAGCAGAACTCAGACATGCTGAGGGAGATGAGGAGGGAAATGGACGAGCTTTGGAACGCCATCAAGGAGAAAACAGAGCGAAGTTTCACAACAGCAGTCCTCGATTGTCCAGTACCGTCGAAATTTTGGTTACCTCAGCTCGAGCCCTTCGATGGACTGAAGGATCCTCAAGATCACCTAAATACCTTCAAAACAACCCTGGGACTTCAGCAGCCCCCAGATGAAATATTGTGCTGTTCCTTCCCAACTACACTCAGGGGAGCTGCCCGAGAATGGTTCACAAAGTTGCCAACATCGTCCATCGACACATTCGAACAGTTGAGCAACGCCTTCCTGCATCACTTTTGTTGAGGTTCAAAAAGAAATTAGACAGCCCACCAATAGGCCCACAGAGAAAGGAAAGGTATTGGGCCCATTTCACACAAAAATAAGGAGAGAAAGAAAAGACCGGAGGATTGGGATCCAAAAGAAAGGAGCCCAGCCAACAAAACCAGACCAAAATAAAAAAAAAAGGAGAAAGCTGGGCCGGAATCCCAGAGAAACTCCCAGAGGTATCCTAGGGCGCGCAGGAGGATCACAACAGAAAGAAATCAAAGAAAGGGAAAAAAGCAAAGGCCACGCAAAACTTGTGACCCAGACACGCAGAGGAGGTACAGAGCATGCAAAAACGCAGAAAAATCTGATTCAACCGTTTGAAGAAAAGACAAGGAAGAGTACAGCTGGGAAAGGCTGGGACCTCAAGCCAGCCAACACAGGATGTCCGGAAATGGAAAGGAGCCGAGGAACTTTTATGTGGTTGGAACAAAAAAGGAATTATGAAGAAAGAGGAAGAGACATGATCCTGAAGCAGCCAGGCACAGTACAAGCTTCAAAGGGGTAAAACAGGGAATGGCTGGTTCACCAGTGAGGCCGAAGCTGTGCTATAAAAGGAGGAAGGGATCCATGCTACAGGCATTCAATTCGCTGATTTTGAGAACAATCAGACCATTCTTAGGCGTTCAGCTTTGCTTTCCTAAAATCCCAGAGAATCATGAAAAATACTCTGTAACTTAATAAGAAAAACAGAGGAACCGCCCCAGTGTCCTCAGTGCAGCCACTATTGAACAAGCTCGGATTTAACAAGTTCAAATTTTGCAAGACTTTGAAGCTCGAATAGCTATCAAAGTCTGTAACTTATGAGCTTAGTTGAACCTTGCACCACGTCCTAGTGAGCATTGCAACCATAGCTTAATGAAATCAATGAAATATACCTCACTTAATTAGAGGATCCTCAGCTTGTTCTTATGTTCCATTCTTTTCATTTTTGTCATTTGCGTTAATCTTTTACTGCATAAATGTTGTTCAAATGCAAATATTCCAGCTTCTTTTTTTTTACTAACCATTTGCATTATGGAAAGTATGTTCTGTGCACCAATTGATTCTTAAAACAGCCCCTTTAGCTGCGGAGAATCAATCCCAGTCCACCAAGAACATCTCACAAGGCCCAAAATCCTTGGGCCATAGTGCTAAACAAAAAGGCACTCTCACATTTTGGCGACTTCACTGGGGACTGGGTAAAGAAAAGGGAAGAAGCAATCCCTTCGCAGAACATGCCTCCAAGACAAAGGAACAGTAAAGGTGCAAACATGCCACCCACGGCCTCTGAGCCCGTGGGGGAAAATGAAGTAGCCTCCAGACAAAGAGGCGAGGTGCCCCTAACAGAGCACGAGGCCGTGTCAGAACAGAGGAATGCAAGGCAAGAGCTAGACCCTGTGGCTCAAATGACCGCGATGTTGAAAGAGTTGCAACAAGAAGTTCACCTGCTCAAAGAAAGTAAGACGCAAGAAGTTAGAGACAATGCCCCCATTGTGGGTAACCAAGACAGAACCCAGCCAGAGGGAGGATCAGCAGTGGGAGGAGGAACTAACCCCCAATATCTGACAATGGCAGATGTCAGTGCCCTCCTGGACCAAGAAAGGGAAAAACTTTCCAAGACCCCCAAGCAATTTTCTCGGGATCCCCCATTCCCACTGGAACTCCTCGGCAAGCCGTACCCCAAGGGATATGAGCCGCCAAAGTTCCATCCTTTTGATGGAAGGAATGGAAGTGCAGTAGAACACGTGAGTAGGTTCGTCCACACTATGGGCCCCTACGCAGGAGACCGGGAGCTGTGCCTAAGAGAATTTGCTAAGTCCCTGGTGGACAGAGCATACACTTGGTACATTACACTGAGGCCTGGGTCCATTAAGACCTGGGACGAAATGATGGAAAGATTTTGTGCAAAATATTACCCCGGTGAGGACAAGGTCACTTTCCAAAGCCTTCAGATGGTAAGGCAGAGGCCTGGAGAGGATCCTGTCCAGTTCATCAAGAGATTTGAAGATGTGTCCCTAGACTGTTATGGGGACCATGAAGAAAAAGAGCTCGTGGAGACTTGCATCTCCAACATGCTTTTCGATTACAGGCTCAACCTCGAAAACTTATGTATCACACAGTTCGCTGACCTGCTGCAGAGAACAAGAAGGACAGCACAAACTATGAGGGCGAAGAGGGCACCAGCATCCCAAGCCATGACAGCATCAGTGGGAGAAAAAAGGAAGAGGCCTGATGGAAAAATGTTCGAGGAACCACCAGTGATCCCATGTACCGTAGAAGAATTAAACCACGTCCTGGACAAATGGATCGGAGATGGAGTGATTAGGCCATTCACTGTGTCCAGGCCACCCACCGAAGAAGAAAGGAAAAATCCTTTGTTTTGCAGGATTCACAATTACGTTAAGCATTCCACCAAGGATTGCTGGACCCTCCGCAGGCTTTTCCACAGGAAGCTAAGAGAAGGAACCCTGGAACTCACCCAGAAGGAGCCAGAAGTACAAAGAAACCCCCTGCCTAACCATAAAGGAAAGGGGGTAGTAGCTGTGGTGATCCATGGGAACTCGGCAGAAGCAGAAGAGGCAGGAGGATCCTTCCACCCAAACACAGTCAGGACCCTCCAAAAGAATCCCAAGTTCAGGTCATTATTCAATCAGCTGGGATTTGGACCAGAAGCAAGAAGGGTGGCCACGGAATCCCTCATGACTATAGCAGCAGAGTCAGGAATGGAATGTTTCACGGCAGAATCACATGCCAGCCGAGCCTTCCTGGAGACAACAAATGCCATAACTTTCACTGATGAAGATATGGAGGTTGAGCACCCAGACCACCGCAGACCTCTTTACCTAATGGCCACCATAAATGGTGTCCAAATCAGAAGAGCACTTGTAGACACAGGGGCATCACTCAACCTCATAGCCCTGAGCACCATGGAAGCCGTGGGCCTAGCTGGAAGGAGGATCCTGGGGGCTCCCATGGAGATAACCGGATTTGGAGGATCAGCAGAATCAACTGAAGGCTATATACAGCTGGCCCTAAGGGTAGGGCCAATAGTGGCTTTAACCAGATTTCACGTAATCAATTCAGAAGTGTCCTACCACATACTCCTGGGACGGCCATGGCTCCATAAGCACCGCCTTATACCATCCACATACCACCAGTGCGTTAAGGGGAGATTGAATGGAAGGCCTGTAAGGATCCCTGCCAACCACAACCCTTTCAACCAAGGAGAAGTAAACTTTGTAGAAACAATGTTTTATGATGAGTTGGGACCGGATGATGAAAGTCCCATGTCAAGGACCCCAGGAACACCTATTTTGGAAAAAGAAGAGGGAGGAGGAACCCATGACTTGAGGGACCTCCTAAAGAGAAAAAGACAAAAGAAAGAGCCCAGCGCCTCAGGATCCCGGGAGTGTGTAGTAGCACGAGAGCCCGGGGGAAGATTAATATATCGTTTGTGAAGGTGCGCGGGACCTGAGTGCATCGTGCAGGAAGGTCCCGGACCACCAGAATGTATGATGGCCCAGGAGGAAATCCAAGAGGAGCCAGTCAAAGAGACACAAATCCAGCCTGAGGAAGAATTACAGGAAGTAAACTTAGGAGCTGAACTGGGATCTCAGAAGCCTGTTTTCATCAGTAGTCGATTGACAACACAAGAAAGGGGGCCACTGCTGGCTTTGCTCAAAGAATACGCAGATGTGTTTGCATGGACCTACGATGAGATGCCCGGTCTGGATCCTGAATTAGTGGTCCATGCCCTCAATGTGGACCCAGGAGTTAAACCAGTGATCCAACCAGCTCGGGTCTTTCACACTGATATAGAAGCCCAGATAACTCAAGAGGTCAAGAAGCTACTAGCAGCTGGCTTTATCAAACCCATCCAGCACCCCAGGTGGCTTTCTAACATAGTACCTGTGAAGAAAAAGAATGGCCAGATCCATTGCTGTGTAGATTTCCGCAACTTGAATAAAGCATGTCCAAAAGATGAGTTCCCCCTGCCTAATATTGACCTCCTTGTGGACTCAGCTGCAGGAAGTTCCATGTTCTCATTCATGGACGGGTATAGTGGGTACAACCAGATTCGCATGGCTGCCAAGGATGCCGAGAAAACAGCATTCAGGACACCAATCGGAAATTTTTATTATACTGTGATGCCCTTTGGTCTTAAAAATGCAGGAGCCACATACCAGCGAACCATGACAGCCATCTTCCATGACATGATGCATAAGGAAATGGAGGATTATGTGGATGATATTGTGGTCAAATCAAAAACTAGGACAGGGCACCTTCAGATACTTGAACGGGTTTTCAAAAGATGCAGAGAATACAAACTACGCATGAACCCCATGAAATGCGCTTTTGGGGTATCTGCAGGAAAGTTCCTCGGGTTCCTGGTGCACCACAGAGGCATAAGTGTAGATCCAGTCAAAGCTGCAGCCATTGCTACTATGAGAAGACCAACGACAGTAAGGGAGCTCAAAAGCTTCCTGGGAAGGGTTTCCTACATCAGGAGATTCGTGCCAGGACTGGCTTCGGTCACAGGGGGCTTATCCAAGCTGTTGAAAAAGGGAACTGAGTTCACCTGGGGAGCAGAGCAGCAGGAAGCCTTCCAAAGGATCCAACAGATCATGAATCACCTGCCCACTCTCCAGGCACCAGTACGTGGGCGACCCTTGCTGTTGTATTTGGCATCAAATGCCCAAGCAATAGGAGCCCTGCTGGCCCAAGAAGATGATGGGGGGAACGAGCAACCTGTTTACTATGTGAGCAGAACACTCAAGGATGCTGAGACCAGATATCCCAGGATAGAAAAAGCTTGCCTAGTGGTTATTTACGCATCTCAGAGGCTGAAGAGATATTTCTCAGCCCACCAGATCCTGTTAGTAACTAAATCACATCCTATAAAAGCACTCCTACATCAGCCCCTCCTTACAGGGAGAATAGCACAATGGCTGGTCCTGCTTTCTCAATACGACATAGGCCTCAGGACCCCCAAGGCCGTCAAAAGTCAAGCCATAGCTGATCTCCTGGCGCAATTTCTAGGGAAGGAGGAAAGCCCACTAAGCGAAGAGATACCAGGTGAAGTGGCAGTAGCAGAAATCCCGGGGAAGAAATGGACAATGAGGTTTGATGGGTCAGCTACAGCAACTTCAAATGGGGTAGGAATTGTACTAAGTTGTGAAAACGGAGACACCATACCTCTATCCTTCAAGCTTGGATTCTCCTGCTCCAATAATGCAGCTGAGTACGAGGCGTACCTGACCGGGCTAACTATAACACTAAGTATTGGGGTAAAACACATGAGAGTATTGGGAGATTCCAATCTTGTGGTATCCCAGGTGAAAGGCGACTTTGCATTAAGGGAACAAAGCTTGGCAGCCTACAGGACATGGGCACAAAGACTGGAGCAGGAATTCTTGACCTTTAGCATAGAGTACACGCAGAGAAGTGAAAACAGATTTGCAGATGCGCTTGCCACCCTGGGGTCCCAAGTACCATTCAAGGGAAAAGACACTCTAGTCAGAATAGGAAGGCAGGAGCATTCCGTCTTAAAAATCCTCCAACAAATATCCCCCGAAGAGTCCAAGCAATGGGACTGGAGGAGCGAAGTGAAAGAAAAAATGAGAGAAACAGGGTCTGGAGGGAATGTCAAGGAGCTGAGAGACTACACTCTGATAGAAGGAGAACTATACAAAAGACTGCCCGGAGGAATCCTATCCAGATGTATCAATGAAAAAGAGGGAAAGCTGAGGTTGGAAGAACTACATACCCAAGTCTGCGGGACCTCGGAAAAGATCAGTCTATACAGGAGGATGCAACGCATGGGATACTACTGGCCAGACATGAGCAAAGAAGCATCAACTATACAGGAAAAATGCCAAGAATGTCAACCTTCGATAGACAGGGGAGAAAGCTATGCTGTATTTGTTACAGAAGACTGGAGGACCCCTTTTATGGATTACTTGGCTCAAGGGATCCTGCCAACTGACAGGACGCTGGCCCACCAGCTCAAGAGGCTCGCGGTCAGGTATTTCTTACAGGACAAGATCCTATTCAAAAAGGGATAGAGTGGAGATCCCTTAAGATGCCTGGGACCAAGGGAAGCCAGGGAAGTGGTCAGGGAAGTCCATTCTGGTGATTGTGGAAGTCACCCAGGTAAAAGGAGGCTCTATAAACAGTTACTACTACTGGGATACTACTGGCCAACAATGAAAAAGGACTCCGAAGAAGTAGTCAAAACCTGCCACGCATGCCAAGTCCTTGGAGATGCAATCCATACTCACCCAAATGCGTTACAAGACATGACAACCCCATGGCCTTTCCACACTTGGGGGCTTGATCTCATAGGGCCTATAAATCCTCCATCCAGTGGTTACATATGGATCTTGGCAGCCACTGAATATTTTACAAAATGGGTAGAGGCCATCCCCTTGAAGAAAGCCACTGGAGTAGCTGTAGCAAACTTCATTCGAGGCCATATCATTACAAGGTTTGGGATCCCCAGAAGGTTGATCAGTGACAACGGGACCCCCTTTATAAATAAAGACATGAAGGGGTTAACAGAAGCTTACTACATCAAGCATGGAAGGTCTACACCATACTACCCACAAGGGAATGGCCAGGCAGAGGCCACTAACAGGGTGATCTTGAAAATCCTTAAGAAAATGAAGCAAGAATATGGAGGAAAATGGAGTGACCACCTGGCAGATGTACTTTGGGCGTGTAGGAGCTCTGTGAAAACAGCCACGGGATTTTCACCTTTTTCCCTGGTCTATGGGACAGAAGCCATCAGCCCAGTAGAACTAATCGTCCCCACACCAAGAGTAGTACTTGAGGAAAGTCAGGAGGACACCGAGGACACAAACAATGAGAGGAGGCTAGCAGACCTGGAGGGGATAGAGGAAGAAAGGGAGCTAGCCAAAAGAAGAAGTCAGAGGTACCAGCAGAGGATGACAAGAGCATATGCACAAGCAGTACGCCCGAGGACTTTCACTAAAGGGCAGTTGGTACTAAGGACAGCAGAACACGTGAGAAGAAACCTACCGGGACCCTCCAAGTTTGCCCCAAAGTGGGAAGGACCCTACATCATCAGGGAGACCCATGATAGTGGGTACTACTACCTCACGAAGGAAGATGGAACAATCTTGACAGAGCCCATAAATGGGAAGTGGCTGAAACAATACTATGCATGAGAAAGGAAAGGCCTCAGTACCCTGGAGTCCTTTTGGCAAAAAAAAAAAAAAAGAAAAATCTTTGCTCCAACCTGCTAAGTGTTCCTCTTCTTTCTTTCTTTCATATACATGCTATTATTTGAGTAGTTCTGTTCAAAAAAAAACTAGAGATAGAAGGACATTCTAGGATCCTTATTATCTTGATTAGATTTGCTGTGTTCCTTGAAGGACATTTATGTTTTTTTTTTAAGATTCAATGAAATTTCTGCTTTTGCTTTTTCAGTTATTAAATTCTAAGTATCACAAAATTCCTAACATGGACAAAATCAGGGGAGGATACCTGAGGAAATCTTCTTACATAACCCAGGATCACCCCACGAAGGACTACAATTAGTTGAAATTAAATACATTGGTCTAGGACCTCGAGCATGAGCTGAGAGTACCTAGCCCAATACTTGATGCAAAAAAAAAAAAACTCGCCAAGATTCATGAGCTGGGACAAGTAAGAATACATTACCAAATGTACCCAGCTCAGTACTTGTGCAACAAAAGAAGGGGATACTTGGGGAAATCTTTTGATACATAACCCAGGATCACCCCACAGATAGCTGCGAAGCAACCAAATCTCAAATACATGGACTAGGATCTCAAGCATAAACTAAAGATACCTAGCCCAGTACTTGATGTAAAGGAAACCTGCCAAGTTCATGAGCTGGGACAAAAAAAAAAGAGTACAATAATATGTTGTCAAATGTACCCAGTCCAGTACTTGCGCAACCAGGAAGGAAAAGAATGAGTACCTAGTGGGGACCTGCAACAAAATTTTTTGTGGGGATCACAGGCTAGGACTCAGCAAAAAAAAAGAAGACAAGAAAAGAAGATCCACATGCCACTTGAAAAAGATTAGAAGCAGAGCTATATTAAAAGCACAAACACATAGAAGCAGTCTCAAAGCACAAGTGCAGATCTAAACAAAAAGAAACAGAAACATTGTTCAACCAAAATAGAAAATTATACAATCCCAAATTGCCCACGCATATCCAGACAGTTTTAAAAAAAAAAAGAAGAAGGAAAAGCTAAGTAAGGAGGCCGGCCAACAAAGAGCCACTCGGAGGAAGAGCAAGTGCAGCAGAAGAAAGAACCCGCTGCCTTTTGACTTTCAGATCTTGCAAAGTCTTGTGAGCATGGGCCAGAGCTTCCTCAGCAGCAGCAATCTCAGCATCAATACTCTCAGAAGCTTGCCTCTGGAAGAACGCTTGGGCCAGTGATCGCAGGTACTCTAACAAAAAGGATAAGTTAAACTTGGCCTCCAAAAGATCCTGAACAACTCCCCTCCATTCCAAAAGCTTCTCCTCAGAAAGAGAGTCCAGTGAGGAATCTCTCATAGAAATCAACACGGCACACAGCAGCTCCAGCAGAATGTTCCCCAAGAATACTCCTCCTCTGAAACCAAGGGTAAAATCCCCATGACTTTTATGCAGCCCTTCTAGCAATGGCAGACCTTCCATAGGCACGGAGAACCGCAAGAAGTTGCCATAGGAGGGTCCAAAGCGGCAAAAATGACTGGCAGGAAGGCTGTTGAATTCCAGGAGATCAAAACGAGCCAAAAAGGTGGGGAGCCTTGAAGCAGGGTCTGAAGCAACCACCTTTGGGGCCTTCCCCTTTGCTGCATCATCGCCCGGGGTCCCAAAGAAACCTTCAACCTCCTGAACAGCATAAGGAGCAGCAGCTTGAGCAGGTGCAGCTTGAGCAGACCCTACACCTCCCTCAGGAGTTACAATTTCAGGATTTTTGATATCAACCCCTGCAAAAGAAAAGAAAGGGGGGTGGGGGGAATTTAGCTTATAAAAAAAAAGAGGAAAAGAGATGAAAGGAAGGAACAAAAAGTGATAAAAAAAAAAAAAAAAAAACCTGTGTCAGCCTCTTGAGGCGAAATTTCCTCCTCTTCCTCCTCTGATTTCTTGAAAGATTCTGGTAAAGAACACAGGGCAAGTTGAAGAAAAGGTGAGGAAGCCCTAGCAAAATGGCTAAAAGAAGGCAGGGACATAGGGGGCTTCGCCATAACAAAGAAAAGCAACAAAAAAAAGAAAAGGGGGAACGCAAAAAAAAAAGAAGAAAGAAAGAATGCAGTAAGTACAGTCCACACCCCACCTTCAGAATCCTCCGATTCCGAAGAAGTAGCAGCACCAGAAGCAGATCTTGCAGTAGCTTGGCCTGGAAAGAAGAAGAACTCAAAAAAAAGAAGGGAAAGAAGGGGTGCAAAAGAGATAAAGATAAAACGCTATATATAAGAGAAAAGAAAGGCTCACCCGTTTGCCCAGATGATGATACGCCCCCCAAGGTCCTTGTACTTAACTCAGTCTGAGGTAGCACGGTCCTGACAGGGCTAGGAATCTGTTCAAAGTGAGAACTTGGGGACGCGGGGAGCTTGGGGGCCTCGGGATCTTGGGCAGCCTGGACATCCTGCATTGGTTGCCCGGTTTCCTCAGCTATGCTGCCAATGGGAGCCTCTTCCTCTTTACTCTGAGACGCAGCTTCAGCCATCTCCTCCTCCAAAGTCTCACCAACAACAGGGGGAGGAACCTCAACCTAAAAAAAAAAGAGGGGGGAGGAGGGGAATGAGCAAAAAAAAAAAAAAAAAAAAGGACAGCACAAGTGAATGACACTTGTGAAATAAATATAAAGAAGCAGCGAAAGACACAGATAAGGAAAACATACCACATCTTCACCAGAAGATTGACTCTTACCCTTCCTGGGGTCTAGCTTACGTTTGGACTGCAAAAAAAAAAAAAAAATTAAACTCATTAGTTCAAAGAAAAAAACAACGAAACCACGAAAGAGCAAAGGAGGAAAGAGGCCTTGCCCTTCTTTCTCTTTCAACAGGGTCTCCGAGTCTCTGTTGTCTACTACGGGTACGTCCAGAGGGTCCCAAGGAACCATGAACGGAAGGACTCACAGGAGCTGGGGAAGAAGAAGACTCTACCTTAGTCTTCACACGGCCCTTTATGGCCAAAGGTTGCTCCACTTCCTTCTCCTCAGCAAGTACCAACTGTTTCCGAGATTTTCCAGCCTTCTTTTTCTTTGGCTTAGGACCAACCTCCTCTGCACTCTCTTCAGCCGCGGCTTCCTTCAACTTCTCCTGTTTGATTGCTTTTCCTTTACTTATGCCTATGGGGGCGCTGGGACTTATGGCTTCCACTGCTCCTTTCTTAATTGGTACCCTAGCAGAAGCACCAACAACAAGGTCACACCCCAACCAGTCCTCTGGGAAATCTTGCGCATAAGTCACCCAGCCTTCTCTGGAAGCATGCCATTCTGCAAAGCCAGTTTTGCTGCTCACAGCAGCAGAAACAATACCAGCAGTAGGCAGAGACAAGCGCCTGTTGGATGTTAGAGCAGAAGAGATGTCAAGGTTAGACACTCTACCAATTGTCTCAGAACCCGCATAATCAGCAAAAGATTTCTGAACCCTCCTCCAATAACCAGCATAGCCATTAGAGGCAAAAACTCCTCTCTGAGAGTTAGGCACAACAAACTGAGGACTCCGACGAGACCAATAAGAAAAAGCTTGAAGTCTCATGAAGGGATCCAAGGAGGGAAGAGAAGGAACTACGTCATTGAATACTGGGGGAATATCCTGGTCAAAACCGAACTGCCGAAGTACTCGATGCGCCGAGTAATGGGTGTACCGTGGACCAGTCGAAGAAAGCACAGGAAGCCAGGAAGGACTAATGCAAGCCAAATAGGCTAAACTACCCTCATCACCACGACGTAGATCAAAAGTATTACCTGTAGAAGTCAGAAAAGGAGATAACACAGAATCGCAAACAAAACCAGGGCCAAACTCCCGAGGAGAACGCCAATTCAAATGGCCCGCTTGATCAAACAACTCGACCAAATTAAGATTGCCACCTTTTAGACTCAGCCAACGAAAAATAATGGGGTGGCTGTCAGTAGAGCTGCCACAAAGCCCTTTTATCACATCAGGGGAACCCTGAAACTTGTCTTTCACAAATTTTAAATTTCTGCATTTTGCCAATGTAACTGAAGAACGATCCCACATAAATACCTGGAGAATAGCGCAGTGAAGCGAAGAAGTGATAACATAACAAGAATCACCCTCTGCCTCATCTCCATGGAGTTGATCCAACTGAGAGTAAACGTGGCCCAAAAACATGGGGGCTAAAGGATATTGAGCACCCTGAGCCAACTTAATCGCCAAAGGAAAAAGAGTGGACTTGATTCCGTACCCAGGGAACTCGCTGAACAGGAACTTGCTAAGCCAGAATGCAAGGAACCTAGCACGCCTGACTTCCTTATCCTTCTCGCGCGAAAGAGTCATAACCCACTTGCCCATCCTGGCCGGTTTCCCACCAGAAGAGGCAGTACGCCCACCAAAATGAGCAAATAACTTCTCTTCAACTTTGAGATCCTCATCGGAAAGCTTGATATCAAAGGGGTTTTCATCCCCAAGCACAGGAAGGAGAAAATTGTTGACTACATCTTCCAAGGTGACAGTCAACTCACCAACAGCAAAAGAAAAGGTGTGCAGAGAAGGACACCAGTAGCACACCAAATGCCTAAGCCCTTTGGCATCTCTGAAACCCTCAAGGTTTCTGGAAATAGCTACTGCCTTCAGGACGCCGGCATGCTCCAAGCGACCCACAAACTCTTTATCAGAGAGCTCATTATCTACCCAAATGGGCCAGCCCTGAATCTTCCCAGCAACGAAATCAAAGAAGATAGGAACCGCTTCTCGAAGTCCCCGCCTGATTTGGAGATCAAAAATCTCCCTAGGGTCTGGGACTTGTGCAGAACCAACAAAACCTGCTTGACCAGAGAAAACCCAGGTGTGCGGAGATGGAGGAGTCTCGCCATGAGACACTCGAGGAAAGAATAAGCTAGGAGTGTACCAAGGGTCTCGCAAAGGGAAAGCAGGGCGCACAGTGACGGACTCATCCTGTGCAGAACTAGAAGAGCCCTCACCTTCAAAAGGACTGGGAGTACGCTCCTTCCTTTTTCGAGAAGAAGAAGAGGCCATTGGAGTGATGGGTATCTGAAGAAAGAAAAAGAAAGAAGAAGGCAACGATACTGATTGAAGAAGAGGTTGGTAACAGAGAACTCAGGTAGGCAGAGAGGAAGAATAATGAGAGAGATGTTAGAAGAGAAGGAATAAGAACAGTTGGAGAAGACAACGTGTGGAAAGACGCGCCAGTTGCCAGGAATTAAA
This sequence comes from Quercus glauca, assembly GCA_023736055.1. NCBI lineage: Eukaryota > Viridiplantae > Streptophyta > Magnoliopsida > Fagales > Fagaceae > Quercus > Quercus glauca. Next base: position 15,537,455 of record CM043318.1, on the reverse strand, counting down.
TTTAAAAAGAAGGAGGTTATCAGCAGTTATTAATGGGTGTATGGGAAACGTAAAAGTAGGTGGTGGGAGTTTTATTTCGACCCAACTGCCACGTACCACAAAAAGGGGAAGAGTCACACGAAAGAAGGGAGAGAAACAAAGGAGACAGGATACCAAAAAAAAAAAAGGAGAGAAAGAGAAAATAGAAGATCAGGATCTCCGCGGAAAAAATCAAAACAAAAGGGTATCCTGTAAGGAACTCACGCATGGGCTGCAGGCAACCCATGAGCTCGGGGGGCTAAATGTTGAGGTTCAAAAAGAAATTAGACAGCCCACCAATAGGCCCACAGAGAAAGGAAAGGTATTGGGCCCATTTCACACAAAAATAAGGAGAGAAAGAAAAGACCGGAGGATTGGGATCCAAAAGAAAGGAGCCCAGCCAACAAAACCAGACCAAAATAAAAAAAAAAGGAGAAAGCTGGGCCGGAATCCCAGAGAAACTCCCAGAGGTATCCTAGGGCGCGCAGGAGGATCACAACAGAAAGAAATCAAAGAAAGGGAAAAAAGCAAAGGCCACGCAAAACTTGTGACCCAGACACGCAGAGGAGGTACAGAGCATGCAAAAACGCAGAAAAATCTGATTCAACCGTTTGAAGAAAAGACAAGGAAGAGTACAGCTGGGAAAGGCTGGGACCTCAAGCCAGCCAACACAGGATGTCCGGAAATGGAAAGGAGCCGAGGAACTTTTATGTGGTCGGAACAAAAAAGGAATTATGAAGAAAGAGGAAGAGACATGATCCTGAAGCAGCCAGGCACAGTACAAGCTTCAAAGGGGTAAAACAGGGAATGGCTGGTTCACCAGTGAGGCCGAAGCTGTGCTATAAAAGGAGGAAGGGATCCATGCTACAGGCATTCAATTCGCTGATTTTGAGAACAATCAGACCATTCTTAGGCGTTCAGCTTTGCTTTCCTAAAATCCCAGAGAATCATGAAAAATACTCTGTAACTTAATAAGAAAAACAGAGGAACCGCCCCGGTGTCCTCAGTGCAGCCACTATTGAACAAGCTCGGATTTAACAAGTTCAAATTTTGCAAGACTTTAAAGCTCGAATAGCTATCAAAGTCTGTAACTTATGAGCTTAGTTGAACCTTGCACCACGTCCTAGTGAGCATTGCAACCATAGCTTAATGAAATCAATGAAATATACCTCACTTAATTAGAGGATCCTCAGCTTGTTCTTATGTTCCATTCTTTTCATTTTTGTCATTTGCGTTAATCTTTTACTGCATAAATGTTGTTCAAATGCAAATATTCCAGCTTCTTTTTTTTTACTAACCATTTGCATTATGGAAAGTATGTTCTGTGCACCAATTGATTCTTAAAACAGCCCCTTTAGCTGCGGAGAATCAATCCCAGTCCACCAAGAACATCTCACAAGGCCCAAAATCCTTGGGCCATAGTGCTAAACAAAAAGGCACTCTCACAACTTTATTGGAAGACAACGACCAAAGAGGACCGCGGACCACTTGCTCACCATCAGGCAGGGAGAAAAGGAAACTTTGAGGTCGTATGTAAAACGTTTCACAAGGGAGACACTGGAGGTAGACAAAGCCGACGATAAGGTGCAGCTGACGACCTTCAAGGCAGGGTTGAGGTCCAGGGAGCTCGTCACCTCACTCGCGAAGAACCCCCCAAAGACGATGGCTGAAATGCTCCTTAAGGCACAAAAGTACATGAACGCTGAGGACGCGTTGGCTGCTATCAGGGACGGGGACAGACCAGGGGATAAAGGAAGAAGAGAAGATGACCGTAGAGGACAAAAGAGAGACCGACCGGATCGTTGAACCAATGACGAAGTCAGAAGGAAAGATGATAAAAGTCCACGAACGGTAAAATTCACTCCTCTCGTTATGCCTGTTGACAAAATTTTAACGCAGATTAAAGACGAGCACTACCTTAAGTGGCCACGACCATTGCACTCATCTCCTAACGTCCGCGACAAGAGTAAGTACTGCCAATTTCACAAGGATCATGGCCATTACACCGAAGATTGTAGGGATCTCAAAGAGCAAATAGAAGAATTGATACGAAGGGGGAAGCTGCAAAAATTCGTGAAGAAGGGAGAGGACAATAAATTTTGAGATGAAAACAAAGGCCAACATGAGTCCTCGACCAGGAGCGACGGCCGTCAATCCCAACCTCCTCAAAATGTGATTGGGGAGATACAGACGATCGCAGGGGGGCCTACCACCGGGGGCTCATTCAAGTCACTCAAGAAAACACATCAAGGACAAGTGAATAGCGTCCATATGACACCCCTGCCAAAGTGCAAACGAACTGATCAGGATATGACTTTCAACGAGAGTGACGCTAGAGGAGTGAAATAGCCTCACAATGACCCCTTGGTCATAATGCTCACCATAGAGGGGTTTAACACCAAAAGGATCTTCGTGGACAACAGTAGCTCTGTCGATATCATTTACTTTCCTGCATTCCAACAATTGAAGCTGGATCCCAGAAGACTTCGTCCGTTCGATTCCCCCCTCGTCAGTTTCAGCGGTGACAGGGTATATCCCAGAGGCATAGTGACGCTGGCAGTAACGGTGGGAACGTACCCGAAGCAGCTGACTCGCCAGATAGACTTTTTGGTAGTAGACTGTACCTCATCCTATAATGTCATCATCGGAAGACCAGCACTCAACAAGTGGAAGGCGTCCACATCAACCTACTGCCTGAAGGTAAAATTTCCAACGGAAGATGGTGTTGGTGAAGTTAAAGGAGACTAAGTTCTAGCTCGAGAATGCTACCAGGCTGTTTTAGCAGCTAAGGAGAACCACACGTGGATTATAGAAGAAAAAGAGGAAGAAAAAGTGGAAGCATTGGAAGCAGTAGAGCTGATCGAAGGGGAAGCAACGAAAACAACCAAAATAGGGACGACCCTAAGTCCTAAGATGAGAACGAAGCTCATTCAGTTTCTTAAGGAGAACTTAGACGTCTTTGCCTGGAGTCATGACGACATGCCGGGCATATCTCCAGAAGTCATCCAACACAGGTTAAATGTGGACCCAGAGAGAAAGCCCATCAAGTAGAGACAAAGAACCTTTGCGCCCGAAAGAGACCAAGCAATCGCTGATGAAGTAAGTAAACTCTTGACTGCAGGCTTCATCAGGGAGGTGCACTATCTAGATTGGCTTGCAAACGTTGTCCTAGTAAAGATAGCAAATGGGAAATGGAGAATGTACGTGGACTTCACGGACCTGAACAAGGCATGCCCGAAGGACAGCTTTCCTCTTCCAAGAATAGACCAGCTCGTAGACTCCACAGCCGGGCACAAGCTGTTGACATTCATGGATGCATTCTCAGGATACAACCAGATAAAAATGGCTGAGGAGGATCAGGAGAAAACCGCCTTCATCACCAGTCAGGGGCTCTACTGTTATAAAGTAATGCCCTTTGGACTGAAGAACGCAGGAGCGACTTATCAGAGGTTGGTGAATAGAATGTTTGTCAAGCAAATAGGCAGGAATATGGAAGTGTACGTCGACGATATGCTCGTCAAGAGCAAGGAAGAGTTTGCGCATCTGGACGATCTCAAGGAGAAATTTGATACCCTCAAGCAATACCAAATGAAGCTGAATCCTGGTAAGTGTGTTTTTGGTGTTGCCTCTGGAAAATTCCTGGGATTCATGGTGTCTCAGAGAGGAAGAGAAGCAAATCCTGAGAAGGTGCAAGCCATAATCAATATGGCATCACCTAAGACCGTCAAGGAGGTCCAGAAGCTCACGGGCCGGATTGCAGCCCTTAACAGATTCATGTCTAGAGCAACGAACAAATGCTTACCATTCTTTAAGACCCTGAAGCAAGCCTTTGAATGGACTGACGAATGTGAAGCGGCATTCCAAGAGCTAAAGTGTTACCTTAGTAATCCATCACTCCTAAGCCCATCCAAAAAAGGTGAAAATTTGTACTTATACTTAGCAGTTTCATCTACAGCCGTCAGTGCAGCCTTAATCCGAGAAGAAGATGGGAAACAGCTCCCAGTTTACTACGTCAGCTAAGCTTTCCAAGGAGCTGAATTCAGGTACCCAAAGATCGAGAAAATCACGTTTGCATTGATAGTAGCCTCGCACAAGCTCAGGCAATACTTCTAGGCAAATCCAATCTTAGTGATGACGGACCAACCCATCAAGAAGTCTATGAACAAGCTCGAAGTAGTCGGGAGGATGGTCCAGTGGGCGATTGAACTCAGCCAATTTGACGTGGAGTATCATCCCAGGATGGCCATCAAAGCACAAGCTCTGGCAGACTTTATCGCCGAGTTCACCTATCCAGACGAGCTGAGCCTTGCCAGCAAGGACGAGACATGGGTGATACAGACCGACGGCTCGTCAGCCCAAAAAAGAGGGGGAGTAGGGGTCGTCATAACCACTCCTGACGGAGAAATATTGAGATATGGAGTTCAGCTAAAATTCCCAGCCACCAATAACGAGGTTGAGTACGAAGGAATTCTGACAGGTTTAAGGCTCGAAAAAGAGCTTGGGGCTAGGAACCTGCTAGTCCAGAACGACTCAAAGCTAGTAATTGGGCAGATCAGAGGAGAGTACGAATCAAAAGAAGAAAGAATGCAGAAATACCTCAGGTTGACGAAGCACTTGACTCAAGAATTCGAAAGAGTGGAGTTCATCCAAATTCCAAGAAGCTAGAATATGTCCGCAGACGAAGTTTCAAAGATAGCCTCGTCGGAAGAAGCAGAATCAAAGACAGACCTGATGATGGAGATACAGAGAAACCTCAGCATAGAAGAAATTTCAACATTCGCAGTCCAAGGCACAAGTAGCTGGATGTCGCCCATCATGTCCTTCCTCCAAGATGGCCACCTACCTCAGGACGCAGATGAGGCCAGGAAGATCAAGAAGAGATCAACCAGATTCACAATTCTCAATGATACCTTATACAAGAGAGGTTTCTCCATGCCCTACTTGAGGTGCGTTGACGAAGGAGAGGCCGAGTACATCTTGAGAGAGGTCCATAAAGGGATTTGCAGAAATCATGCAGGCCCAAGATCCTTGGTGAGAAAAATTATACGAACAGGGTACTTCTGGCCTACCATGCAAGATGACGCATCAAGGTTCATTAAGAAATGTGACAAGTGTCAGAGGTTTGAGAATATTCAACGACTCCCATCAGAAAAGCTGACGACGATTACATCTCCATGGCCGTTTGCACAATGGGGAATCGACATCGTTGGCCCACTGCCTCAAGGCAAAGGTCAGGTAAAATTCTTACTTTGCTATTGATTATTTTACTAAATGGGTTGAAGTAGAGGCATTGGCGGCCATCACCAAAACCAAAATCCAGGGTTTCGTATGGAAGAATATAATTTGCAGGTTCGGGATTCCACGGACGATCATATCAGACGATGGACGACAGTTTGACAGCTAGGGTTTCAAGGACTTCTGCTTAGGCTTGGGCATCAGGAACCAGTTCTCATCACCAGACCACCCACAGGCGAATGGACAGACGGAAGTGACGAACCGCACGTTGCTCAAGATCATAAAGACCAAACTGGACGACGCGAAAGGTGCCTGGCCAGAAGAGCTGCCCAACGTCTTGTGGGCCTACAAAACCACGGCTAGAACCCCAACAGGAGAGACCCCCTTCAGACTTACCTACGGTACGGAAGCAGTGATCCCTGTCGAAGTGGGGATAACCAGCACCAGACGAGAAGCTTTCAATAAAGAAGACAATGACGACCTACTGCAAGTTGATCTAGACTGCCTCAACGAAGTACGAGAGAAGGCCTTCAGTAAAATGACAGAATACCAGAAAAAAATGACAGACTACTACAACAGAAGGGTGAAGCTCAAGCGACTCAACATAGGAGACCTCGTCCTACGCAGAGTGACCCAAGCAACCAAAGACTCAACTCAAGGGAAGCTCGGCCCCACATGGGAAGGACCGTACAAAGTCGTTCATTACTCCAGACAAGGCAGCTACCACCTGAAAACCCTAGACGGACAAAGGCTCTCAAGACCATGGAACATTGAACATTTGAAGAAATACTATCAGTAGATGTAATAGAAAGATGTATTCGTCATTAACAATCAATAAATGAATTATTCAGCTAATACTTGTGTACAAACAGTCCTGGTCCAGAAGAAACTCACAAGAGCAAAAAATGGCTAAGTAACAAGATTCCGCCTAGACAGATGTAAGTTACTGACGACGAAATCTACATAGAGCCAAAAATGGCTAAGTAACAAGATTCCGCCTAGACGGATGTAAGTTAGTGATGACGAAATCTATATAAAGCCAAAAATGGCGAAGTAACAAGATTCCGCCTAGACGGATGTAAGTTACTGACGACGAAATCTACATAGAATCAAAAATGGCTAAGTAACAAGATTCCGCCTAGACGGATGTAAGTTACTGACGACGAAATCTACATAAAGCCAAAAATGGCGAAGTAACAAGATTCTGCCTAGACGGATGTAAGTTACTGACGACGAAATTTACATAAAGTCAAAAATGGCTAAGTAACAAGATTCTGCTTAGACGGATGTAAGTACCAACGATGAAATCCACATAAAGTCAAAAATGGCTAAGTAACAAAATTCCGCCTAGACGGATGTAAGTTACTGACGAAGAAATCCACCTAAAGCTGAAAATGGCGAAGTAACAAGATTCCACTTAAGACGGATGTAAGTTACTAACAAATATATGCACGCCAAAGTGGCCAAGAAGAAAAGGCTAAACGGCAGGATTCTACCTTGACGGAAGTATGCTACTGACGACTAAAAAAAAAACATAAGATGCTACCAAGATGACAGATACGGTAAGCATACATCAGATCAAATAAGAGTAAGTACCAAAGAAATAAAATTAAAGCTTGAAACTAGCAGGCAAATTACCACTGTTTTACAACTAAGAGCTCATAAACGCTGGGCTAAAAATGCTATTCTCAAAATAAATAAAATTGTTCTGCAAATAGATTTACAAAAAAAAAATAAACGCCCAAAACATGACGGGCATCTCCAAAAAGAAATATTTCTGTTGAAACTTAAGTGACAGGTTCAGGCTTCAGAAGCTAGAGGGGCATCAACGGCAGCAGCATCGTCAACAGGGGCATTTCCTGGAGCACCATCAGCAGGGACGACGGACGTAGTAGCTTCGTCAGCGGCCATCTCTTTGTCCACTTCTTCCAAGTCCAGGTTTCTAATGTCAACACCAGTTGGATGCTTGACCATATATCTTCGAAGAAGTTCAAAGCCTTTAAAATACCAACTGAAGAGCACAGTATTGTACTCGTCAGTGGTTTGCAAGGCCTCAACTGACCTAGCCGTGATGGTCTTTAGCGATTCCTTAGAACTTTGAAGCTGTTCATCCTTTTCCAGGTTCAGCTGGCGCTCAACTCTAAGGTCATCACCCAAAACTTTGAACTTCTCCTTCAAAGTGGTAGCTTCGTCCATAGAATCAATAAGGTTCTTCTTCAGCTTAAAGTTTTCACTTTCCAAGGCTTGCACCTTTGATGAAAGAGATGCCAGCTTAGCCTCTTGGGTGAGATACTCAGAAGCGATATGTAAGCTCTCTCCCAGAACCTGAAAAGAAATACCAAGTCTTCAGTAAAAAAAAGAAGGAGGGGTGCTCACGAAAGAAGTAAAAAACACTTCACCTGAACGAGCTTATGGACGTGGCCACCAGCGACTGTATTAAAGGGAACCCCAGAGAAAGCCATCAGATCGTTAGCCGTCATGATGCTATTGGGCCCTTTCAACTGCCAGCCTCTCATCCCCCCAGATTGTAGAACGACAAGCATCCCCTTTCTCCTTCTCCTTTTCCGTCAGGCGTGGCCTTTTAGAGACAGGTGTAGGAAGCTCCTCCACTGAAGTAGACGGAGAAGCAGTCCTTGTCGTCTCAGTGCCAGAGACAAGGGGAGTGATGGAGGTTGGCGGGGTGGCAGAAGTACCCCTCCCTACTACGCGCACGGTCTTTTTGCCTATATTCGACAAGGGCTCGTCCTTCTTTGCCTTCATCTTCGCATACATATCTTTATTGAATTTCGACGTCATTTCTGTCAAAAGAAGAACATTAATCTCGAGCAAGCACACAAGAAAGAAAGGAAAAAAGATCAATATTGACAAAGCTGGTACTTACTCTTTTTTCCTTCTATACCAAGATTTTTCAAAACAAAGGCAGAGGGCTCAGGCCCGAGGCAGTAGAACGCAAGAGTTTTGGGATCAACGAGATCGTCCCAGCTCTCGATTGTCTGCACGTACTCGACAGCCTTTTGCACACGTTCTTTATACCTACTCTTAAGCTTTGGTCGTCTCTTGACTGAAAAAAAAAAAAAAAGTGTTTAGCAGCCATAATTGTAAGCACGACAGAATTCAAGAAACGAAGAGGAAATATTAATGCACCTAAAGTCGGGGTTTCCCACCGACGACGTAACCTCGGGAGATCACCCCAAAACTCATCTGAGGGTGTCTCAAAATCGTCCCCAGACACATAGAAGAATCTGGATTTCCAATATCTGAACGACGAAGGTAACTTTTTGACAATCTTAGTCCTCCTCTCCCAAGGCACTAGTTCATAATACCCATGCTCCTTTGACGCTTTCAAACGATACAAATATGCCAGCTCATCAACCCTGAGCATATCCCCATCAGTAGCAGCCAGCCATATTCCCATACAGCTGACTAAAATCCTCCACGAATTGGGCATAAGTTGCCCAGGAGCGATACCAAAGTAATCTAGCAACTCCATCAGGAAAGGATGGACGGGGAATCTCAGCCCACAAGTGAAAGCAGTCTCGTAAAAGCATACCTCACCTGGGAAGAAGTGACATGCCCGATCCTCCTCATTAGGTAGACGAACCCTAACCCGATCCAGGAATTGGAATCTATCTCTAAACCTCGCCAATGTGTCAGTGTCCAGCCCACACTCCTCTCCCACAGCATAAAAAGCCCTAACCTTTTGAGGGCTAGAGACGGCGGTATCTTCCTCCGCTGGGCTGCCGTTGGACGACAACCCAGTTTCAAGCTCGCTCGACCTAACTTCAGACATACCTACTCGCTCTCCAACCTCGTTCACAAACCAATCCAAAGACTGACGAAGCAAAGGCAATAAATTAGCCAATGCAACACTCAGACAATTACCCTTGAAAACAAAGTCCTCAATATTAGAGGGAGCCCCTAAGACCCTCCTAGGCGAGCGAAAAGGAATGAAATTGATGGGCAAGCTATCCTAACCTCAGAGTTATTAACCATGAAACCCAAAGAAAAGACGCAACAGTGAACTAAACCCCCATGAAATTTAGAACAAACAAAAAGGAAAAAGGAGAAAAAGATTAGATGCAAAGTTATAACAAGGCGATGAAAATTAACACAGGAATGAAAAAAGGAATGGGTGTACCTTAAGGAAGCGATCAGCAGAGGGAGCACCGCCATGCCGTTTGCTAGTTCGGAGAAAAGTTGCAGAGAGAGGTCGCCGGAGATAATGATCAGAGCAAATGATTAAAGGATTTTTGAAGGAAGTGAACAAGAAAAAGTTTTAAACTAAGGTTTCGGGAAACTGAAAAAAACCAGCTGGAAGCCCAATAGTCCCACCAATCGAAGCATTAACTCCACCCACTAGCACGTGCCACGTAGGCCACGATTTGCGAAACGCCGCCACCTTGCATTTAATGCGGAGCGAAATCCCAAACGACACTCGTGAACTGTAAACTATTCACATTCTATGGTCGTCATTTAAATAACGAACACAGAATCAGGGGCAACTGACGAGACTGACGAGTTCGTTTGACATGGACGATACCATAATACGGACGAATCTAACCTCTGGCTAGGTGAGTCAATTATAGGCATTACTGACGAAGATATCCAGGCCATTCAATGCAGGCAATCAAACCCAAAACTGTTACAATGAAAACTGTACAATCCATTGGAGGACATTGATGACACATTATACAGCCCCAGACGTTACCAAAAGGAGCATTAAGACCTCCATAACTACTCCAACGGCTAGAGGCCATAAGAACATATATAAATCCCACACATTGCCAAGAATGAGGTACATACACACATACGAGTAACAAGAGATTTTCTTTCATTCTATTCATTTTTACATTGTTTTACTTTGAAGAGAGTTTCATATACTGACTTTGACATCGGAGACGTTGTGGCAGGCACCACACCGGTGACCATCTTTAAACGCTGAGGAATCATCTCCGTTTGACGAACGTTACTGACGAGCTTACGCTCCATCAGAAATTAAATGGCAAAAATTAAGGGAAGAGAGATGCAAACACAAAGACAACACAGCAATATCAATGAGGAAACCGAAGTCCTTGGCGTAAAACATCTTTGCCACCCTCCAAGCGGTCAATAATCCACTAGAGAATGAAGTTGGGATACATGAACAGCAGAAGACCCTCCAAGCCTAATTTACCCAGTGTACCTAAGCCCTCCAAGTTTCTTGCTCCAACGAAGTTACGCCAAACCTTTATCTTCTCTAACTTACCGGATTCCACTATAGCCTATAGCATTAACCAATATCAATTGGTCCCTTTCTAACTACTTCCTAAGCACCAAATAACCTTTTCACAGATATAGGTATGGTGAGAAAAGGATTTGGATAAATGTACCTCTCAAGGATGTAACAATAGAGATGGTGAGAGTAGAAGAATTTGGAGAATCAAGGATGAAGATTGTGGATGAGTCAATCTTGTTTTTCTCTAGGGTTTCTCTCTCAAAATTCTCTCTAGAAGCTTTCTACAATACGTGGGTATAAGAGGTATTTATACTGGTGTGTGTTTAGAATGCGAAAGGTCAGTTTTTCCTAAACAGAGTGAACTGGCAACTTGGCTTCGCCACTTGACTGAGTCATGAGTTTGAGTCGCGAGATAACGGCTTGACCAGCTGGAAGTTTTTGTCCTGTAATGCAACAGTTGGCGTGACTCTTCAGCTCCTCTACATGCTTCACACGCGTGACTCCTTTGGCGACTTATAAGCCACGAGCTAGTCGTGAGACCCTACTGAGTTGCACACTCTTGAGCTTTTCTTCACACTTTCTCACACACTACCTTTACATGATTTCCATCTAAATACAGAGTTTCTAAATGCTGAATTACAAGCAAATTGGCACGGAATAAAACCAACAGAATGGCTGATTAAATTCAACCTTACAGGCACCATACATTTTAATACAAATTTGCTCCACCTTTTCCTAGTCAAACTAGTTTTCGAAGCAAGACTTTTTCAGCTCTTTTCTCATTTTTAGAGATAGACATTTGTAGAGCTCTTTGAAAAAGAAAAAAAATGTGAGGAGATATATAGGCACAAGTCTACGCATGTATCAAGATTAAACATGACTATTGACTGATCATTCATGACAAGCTTGAAGATCTATTACAACGGTCAAATGTAGATTTATAGATGTCACTCACACTTAGAAAATGTGCATACATAACAAGTTAAGCTCGTAAATGCACTACGTCATTAGTAAGGAGGTATTAGGCCAAACTCACATATGATATACACAACACAAGCGATCAAACTTTTTGAAAATTTTCACTTTTTATGGGTTTTTGAATTTTTCAACACACTCAAAAACAAAACAATAAGGTAAGATTAACAAACACAAAAAAACTAGGTAAACAAACAAATACCTATAAAAGAAACATGCTTAAAACGTAAGCAATGACACAAGAAGACTACATATGTCATGATGCATGAAACTATAACCCTAATACGTTGGAAATATTAATGCATGGGCATAGTAATTGATTATGCATAAGTACCCTTCTTCACTCATACTGTACGAGTGTTTTGGGTGAGATCCTTAGAAGGAGGAGTACGACTGACATAACTTTCAAACCTCAGGGTGAAGTTAGCAAGGCATTATGAAATGTTCTTAAACATCTTCATAACATCTCCAATGAGTTTTCCCTCATTTTCTCCTTTAGCTTGATTACCCTTTGGCATTCTTCTTGAGTTATCTTGGCCACGTAGAGAGTCAGCCCTCTTAAGAGCTTGAAGCTTGAAACAATTTGGTATTGTGTGCCCTCGCACGCCACAATGTTGACAACAATGCTTCACATGACGCCCTCTTTGACTTTTGGGTAATGACTTCCATTTTTCCTTTGGTTTTGCACCAATGGTTCTCTTTGCAACAACAGGGGGTCATAACCTTAGGCTTCTCCACTTTGGGCTTCTCCATATTTTTGGCCATCACGATCCTTACTTCCTTCTTGGGTTTGCTACTTGAGCTTCCTTCATAAGTATAGCCTAGACTGGTCTTTTCATGTGAAGGTTTTTGAGAAGAGAGCACACTGTCAAGTTTCTTGGTGGAAATATGCTCCACTTTGACATTTGCTTTAATGATCTCAAGTTCAAGGAACTTGATTTTAGAATAGACATTCAACAATTCTTCCTTCAACTCTTCAACTACACATTTTGCGTCCTTGAGTTGCACAAGAGTGGACTTATGTTCCTCTTCAACTTTCTTCATATTTTTAACAACATTCTTAGAAACCTTGGCATATTTGCCACAATGCAACGTATCATACACTTCTCGAAAGATCTTCTCACCTTCATTGGTATACACATCCTCATCTTCCTACTCATCAACTTCTTCACCTTCGGAATGTGCACTTAGCCAATCAACCAAATCGCTCAACTTATCTTTAAAATCAACGATGGTAATTGCCATGAAAGCCAAATAGTTTCCATCGCTATCACATTCTCCTTCCATATTTGAGTTAGAGCTCTCTGAGTCACTAAGGGTAGTAGCAAGCTCTTTACCCTTTCCTTTCAAGTAGTTTGGACATTCATTCTTTAGGTGTCCATGACCGTTGCATTCATAACACACGATTCCTTGAGTTGATGACAAGTCTTTCCCATCCTTCTTATTGAACTCCCTCTTGTCATTTTTGGAGGATGGGAACTTTCTTTTGCCAAACAACTTCCCATTATTCCTTATCTTGAGAAATCTCCGAAAGTTCTTCGCAAGAAACGCCACCTCATTCTCTACATCGTCTTTATTAGAGGAATCACCCATTCTCTCATTTATAGTTTTAAGAGCGAGTGATTTGCTAGACTTGTGAGAGGGTAGTCCAAGCTCATATGTTTGGAAAGATCCAATGAGTTCTTGAATCTTAATCTCATCTAAATCTTTGCTCTCCTTTATGGCTGTGACATTTGCCCGGAAGCTTTCGGGTAAGGATCTCAAGATCTTCCTTACCACCTTGGCATTTTCAATCTACTCTCCAAGATTGAGCTTGGCAATCACTATCTTGTTGAGTCTCCCATAAAAGGAATCGAACGACTCATCGTCGCTCATCTTTACTTCCTCAAACCGAGTAGTGAGCATTTGAAGCTTAGTGTCCTTGACCTTCTTGGTACCTTCATAGGTTTTCTCAAGAATGGTCCATGCCTCTTTGGCATTCTTCATATGCGAAGTCCTATGAAACTCATCAATATACACACCATAGAAAATAGCATTAATAGCTTTGCTGTTGGCATTTGTCAAAGCAAGAGTAGCCTTATCCCATTCAGATTTGGAAGTAGTGGGTCTTACATATCCATTCTCAATGGAATCCCACACCGTCTCATCAATAGCGCAAAGAAAAGCAAGCATATGCACTTTCCAAAAATCATAATTACTCCCATCAAAATAAAGAGGTGCATTAAGGGATTGAGATCTATCCATCTCACACAGGGTCTAGGATCACACTAGAATATTGAAATCCAACAAGTGTACCCGCTCTGATACCAATTAAAAGCTCAGATTTATGCTAAAACACAAGAGCTTGTTCAGACCCCTAAATAAAAATTATGGCTAGATTTCTTTTACTCTAACTTAGATTAAGAGCGGAATAAGAGTAAATAAGTGCAATGAACTGATAACTCTACCCTAAGCCATATTCATCCATTATCAACAATAAAATGAAAGCTTAAAAAGTAAGGAAGAGAGATGCAAACATAAGATAACACTGAGATGTGTTATCGAAGTGGAAGCCGAAGAACTCGGTGAAAAACCTCTCCGCAACCCTCCAAGTCGAAATCGATCCATAGAGAATAAAGTTGGAGTACACGAATAATAAAAGACTCTCCAAGCCTAGTCTACCTCATGTACTTGAGCCAAGGCTAGTTGCTTTTATGACTTTTTTAAGGAGATGCGCAACTCCTCGGCCTTTTTCTCAAATCTTGCCAAGGCAGCCTTAGCGTTTTTGTGCCCTTTTTCAGCTTCAGCTAAATGAAAAAGGGCCTATTTGTGCTTCTTCTCATAGTCAGCAAGGGCCTTTTTGGCGTGGGTGAGCTTGCCTTCTGCCTCACAGGACTTGGATAGGGCATGGTCCATCCACTCCTTTTAGTGAGAGAAACACCTTGCGCTTCCTTAGCCCTTAAAGTTCTTGCATATCCTCGGGGAGTAGAAGTGCCTTCTCCAAGCATTTTGAGACCAGCCTCGACCATCCTTTCTGGGGGTCCCTAAGAGATGCTACAAAGGTCATGGGATCCCCCAAGCTGAGTACAAAAGTGGGATTCCAAATGGTTGGTTTGGTGCACTATTCTACTTCGGTGCTTTTGCCGGTCCCAAGGGTAACACCTTTCTTTTGGTGAGCCTTTGTAATTCTGGGTTCTTTAGTAGGCAGTTGTTGGGTAGTAGGAGGGATCTCTCCTTCTTTGGAGCCCTTTGCTGCCTTGCCCCTTTTCCTTTTCTTTTCGGCCATATCTGCAATTGCAACATGAGTTGGAGCAGGAGTTGGTGGCTGAGGTACTATTGGCACTGCGGGGGAATCACCCCCGCCATGAGCGGTGAGTAATGCTAACAAGTCAGGAGTCTTCTCTTCCAGAACCATAGCTTCTAGGAGGAAACTAACACTAATCTCATTCTTCTCTCTCTCTCTCATGGTTTTCAGACCTGGACCGTCTATTGAACCGTAAAAGGGAGAGGTTCAAGGTTTTTAAGGTCGAACCGAGGTCGAATCGGGGTCGAATCGTGATGACGTCATAATTAATTTAATAATTATTTTAAATATATATAAAAACATTAAATTAATAAAAAATAGAAAAATTAACTAAAATAGTCTAATTTACTTTCAAGACAGCCAACACACATACACAAATGCATTCACAAGCTAAGAAAAAGGAAAAGCTTAGTAAATTACTAGTTGCCTCAAAGATCTTTTGAATTTCATGGCATGTTACTACAGTACTGAGGAACACAGGATAGTGCCATTTTTTTGGGTTTCTTTCAAAAAAATGAAACAAGTTATAGATGGACACCTTGTAATTTTATATAGAACTTCATACTCTGCAGAATGTCATACACCATTTTTCTTGTAATTATCCATAACTAGATCCTTTCTTCTTTCCACTGTACTTACTACATGCTATGTGCAGTCGCCAATTGTTTCACATTCAAAACAGTCTATGGGAAGGTGGATATCACTTCCTTAAGTATAGCTATTCCAATATCATAAATTAAGTACAACAGCTTGCAAATTGTTCTTATTTGGTTACTATCTGCCAAGCAATACTCTAGTACAAGAATAATTCATAGCAATGCTTTACTTTTCTCTATCATATTGAGGACTTAAAAAGCCAGCTTCACTTATTCAGAAGTTGGATGCCACTCTCATGTGGATCACATGCAAACAAACCTGCCAAGCGTTTAGCACTTTAGCTAATTATGCTTCTTATCAAACTCAGCCTTGTATATGGATGGAGGAATGTCCTCTCTTGAAATATCCATTAAACTCAACCTGCACATTATTCATCATCATTACAGGAAGTTTAGAACTTCCAAAATATTTGTAGACTCATCAAAACTAAAATGAGTTCTCCAAACAAAAAGACAGGCTGCTTAACACAGAATATAACCAAAATTCACACCCCAATGTAGTCCAAACTAGCCAATGTAATCCATAAAACTTAAAAGTACAAAATAAAAATACATAAACAAGCCTCCAAGTTACAATACACAACTACACATTGTTTCTTACAAAAATACATAAAACTTATCTCTAAAAATCAACAATAAAACTTCAAACTCCAAGTTACACACTGTGTTTTACAAAAAGACAGAAATTATCTCTAAAATACAAAATAAAACTCCAAAGTTCAAATAGAATTATTATGATGAAAAATCATCAATGTCATGAAAGTTAGCATGCTCATCATCATTCCCTGAAAATCTAGGAGGAGGGCCAATAGGTTGTCC
Organism: Quercus glauca; assembly: GCA_023736055.1. NCBI lineage: Eukaryota > Viridiplantae > Streptophyta > Magnoliopsida > Fagales > Fagaceae > Quercus > Quercus glauca. The sequence continues at coordinate 15,521,254 of CM043318.1, read as the reverse complement.
GAATGTTCCCAACTCAATTCCTTCAACCTCACTGCTATCATCTACAGATTCTACATAGAAGTTTGAACAAAATAAAAAGAAAAATCATTATAATGTTTACACAAGTTTGAAAAAAATAAAAGAAAAATCACTATAGGTTATCAAATTGTTTACATATAAACTAACCTTCAATATTAGAAGAAGGCTCTGCTGGATATGCACCCTCTTCATAAATTGCATTCTCCAACTCTTCATAATTAAGATATGGGTCTTCCTCTTCCACATATATCCAAAAATCAGTTTTGTCGATACTTGCATAATCAATGGGGTCAAAATTAAACTTTTTGTTGTAAAGCCTGCATCATAAAATGTCATGCTCATTATTGGAATTTGAACATAATTAGTAACTAACAATTACATTATATAAATGACTTCTTAAAAATTAATATAATGACAAGATATAACATTTAGTTACCTATGTTGCAATCGCAAGTTATGATGAACAAACACAAAATCATTGAGCCTTTGATGCTCTAACCTATTTCTCCTCTTAGAATGTATTTGGTCAAATAAACTCCAACAACGCTCACATCCAGAAGAGGCGGAAGTTTGGCTAAGGATTCTAATTGCCAATTTTTGCAAGTTTGGAGCATCAGCACCCCACAACTTCCACCATTCATCTAATTTTCATAATACAACGTAATCTAATATTAATCAACATAAACAAACAAACTTTCAATTGAATTATCACTTCAGTTATTCTAACTATAGTGACAAAACTAACTTTCAACATGAACAAAAAAAACTAAGATTTGTTTATAGTATTAAAGTAAACTAATTACTTCTCACCTGGATGAGTGGTCGTGCTTGTTGACAATGCGAGATCTCTATCAAAGCTCCCAATACGGTCTCGAAAATATTGAGTTTCCTTAATCACCTTTTCTTTGTCACCATCATATTTTGTCCCAATGTAATCCAAAACAGTCATATTTACTGCTGGTTTCCGACAAAAATTCTCCTCATCATATTGAAAAGCGGGATTTAACCAATATGCAGCAGCATGAAGATCTTTACGCAAATGTTTGTCCCAACGGTTTTTTATAATTGAGGTGTATGACTTGTACAAGTGCTTCTTCATTCGGAAGATCTTCTTGATTCCCAACCGTGCTCTATGCATGCCCTCATACACATATCCTATTGCAGGCCTTTAATCAGAATCAACAATCCGTAACAAGCGAATAAGTGGCGATGAAATCTTGACAAGAACATTAATATCATCCCAAAAAGAATTATCCAAAATGATAGAAACTACTTCTTTTGCCTTTGACTCTCTTGCCATTCTATTGTTCACAAAGAACTTGCTAGTCACTAAGGCTTGCAAGTCATGCTTATGCACATGAAGGCTTCCAAATGAAAGGAAAGTAGTAGCAAATCTTGTTGCTCCCATGCGTACAATATTTGTCCAACCAGGTCTCTTCCTCAACCAAGCAGTCAAAGCCACATGATTATAAACAAAAACTGTAACTTTGGCTGCACAGCTTTTGAGTCTCTCCACATGAGGCATGTCTCCCATATCCTGCAGCACAAGATTCAGGCAATGTGCTGCACAAGGAGACCAACTAATAGTTTTATACTTTTTACACAACAATTTACCAGCAGATACATAATTGGAAGCATTATCAGTAACCATGTGAACTATGTTTTTTGGACCAACCCATGTAACTACTTCATCAAACAATTTAAACAAGTTTCTAGTACTCTTCACAATACCTGAGGCATCAACTGATTTTACAAATACCATTCCCCTAGGACAATAAACAAGAAAATTAATCAATGACCTATGTTTAGTATCTGTCCAACCATCAGCCATAAGTGTACATCCAACTTCTGCCCAATGCCTACGTTGTGACTCAACCAACAACTGAACCTCTTTCTTTTGATCCCTCAACAAAGGGACCCGTACAGCATCATAAGATGGACCTTTGTAACCAGGACCAGCAGCAGCTATGACATCAATCATCTTTTGGTAGTACACTGAATTCACTACATTAAAAGGTAGGCAATTGTCATACAAAAACCTTGCAATAGCCATATCAGCTTGCCTCACCCTTTCTTTTCTTTGGAACACACTTTTAAGACCAGGTTGAGCTCCTGGAGTAGTTCTTGGAGCAAAGTAATTATCCAATGGGTTTGTCCTCTTTCTTTTACCTAAAATAGGTTTTTTAGGCAACCCACTACTAAATACTTCCTGAACATCTTCATCTTCTTGTACATCACTATTTGTGGAAGGCACACTAAACATTTCTTCTTGACGTTGTTTCTCAGCTTTTTTCTTCAACTCAAACTCCTTCAAATATTCCAACATTTGGTGTCTCACATCATAAGAAACCTTTTTACACGATCCAATATCACCTTTTATCCCCGCAAGGTGTCGTTTCATCCTATTAATACCCCCACCTTTATATGTTTGCCTACAATACACACATGTAAAAGTATTCCGTCCCTTCTCATCCTTACCAAGGCTAAAATGTTCCCAAGTCGGATCAACCTTTTCCCTTACTCTTGAGCTAGACTCCACTACATTGGAATCAACATCATGTGATGGAGTAGACCCGGTCTCTGTTTCCATTTTAATCTAAAAGACTAAACAACCAATCAAACACGCATAGACCCATCAATTTTTGAAATACAGATAGTCAAAGAATCACAACTTCATACACAGTCAAATTAACAAACTAATATACACAAAGTCATAGAGTGAGAGCCAAAGAATTACAAGGGAACTCAGCATTAAAAAGAAACAATTACAGTGTACAATGTAGCCACAATCAATAATATAGCATACAAGGGAACTCAGCATTAAACCCAAATTCATCAACAAACACCTAAACCGAGCTAAAAATATAATCAAACAAACAAGTACACTTAAAGAATATAATCAAATCCACAGATAAATCTCAGTAAGCTTAAATACATATCCCTACAATTCCCTCTCTATAGTTGATCAAGCTGAATTCACACACAATCCAATCAAAATCTACAGCTTGATCCAAAGCTTTCTATAAGCTCTAAAACATTTTGCATACAAATACATAAAAAATTAACATCTTTTTCCTGATAAATACAGATCCAATAATATCAACCTAAGAGAAATATCCAACACATAATTCAAAAAAGAAAGCTGAAAAAAAAAAAAAAAAAAAAAGTACCTAACGACGGCGACGAGGGAGAGCTGCGACGGCTGAGCTGCGATGAGCGTGAGAGAAATGAGGGAGTTGCGACGGCTGAGCGGCGATGCGTCAGCTGCGATCTGGGCTGAGCTGCAACGGTGATGAGGATCGCAGTGGCGACGAGGGAGAGGCAGAGACGATAGTCGCAGCGGCGACGAGGGAGAGGCAGAGACGATAGTGATTGAGATTTGAGACTTTGAGAGAGTGAGGAAGAGGCAGAGAGTGATTGAGAGGTTTGAGAGTTAGGTTTCGTTTCAGCATCTTAGTAAATCAAAATGTCCAAAACGACGCCGTATTAGGGGAAAAAAAAAAAAAAAAAAAAAAAAAACGACGCCGTTTTAGGCGAAAACAGGGACCCGCTTGAACCGTGAGAACCGGCCACGATTCATAGAACCGGCCGGTCAGACCGCGGTCCGAATGGTTCCATGCTTTTCTCGCATGGAACGGTTCATAGCCTTAAATGAACCGTGAATCTGAACGGTTCACGGGTTTCCCGGACCGTACGTTCCGGTCCGGGTTTAAAAACCATGCTCTCTCTCTCTCTCTCTCTCTCTATATATATATATATATATATATATATATAAACACACTATTGAAACTTATTGTTAACTAGTAGCTTGTCACTGAAATTCATAATACCAACAATGACATTGTCATAACATGAAATAATATGTAATGATTGTCGAAGATGTCAAACAAGTCGAAGAGGACCAGGCCAAACTTTGTTGCTATCACCCATCTTTCTCCATCATGCCATAATTTCTTATCACTTTCTCTTTCATTGCAGAATTTCTTAATATCACTAATTCTTTCCCCACATTCTTCGTTGAATCTAATGCCAACAACCCCCCATCACTAAGATCTTTGTCACCCTCATTTAACTCCACCTCCTTAGACGCTAATTTTAAATTCATGTTAGAACCTTTGTTAAAGACTTTACTTTAGTTTTGAGTTACAACTCCATCAAATAATTACCAAAATTTTTTACTAAAATTTTGTGTATATATGTGCAAGAGAGAGAGAGAGAAAAGGGAGGGGCTGAAACTCAAGTTGTGAACATGTACAAACCCATGCCTTCAGAACCCAAATTCGTTATTGGAGTAAAAGAGAAAAGTAATGGTAGTCTTAACGAAAAAAAAAAAAAGTACCAAAAGTTTTTACTGCAAGGGTATATTATTTTTTAGGCACAATGAATTACCTAAAATTACGCTATTGACTTATTTTATTTGTTTCACACTAGCGAGTCTGTTTTTATTTTTTGGTAAATACACTAGCATTCATTGGTCAAGTGCTAACGTTCCTTTATAATTTATCCATGGGATCCCTATTTTAGTCATAGAGTTTCTGATTTATCCTAAAATTAGGAATATTGATACTATCACTTAAATTTAATCATGGGCAAGGTTTATTATCCAAAAAAAAGGGGGTAAGATAAGCACAAAATAGTGTCAAAATATAGATTTTTATTTTGTATCATTATAAAAGAATAAAAGTTTTTAAACAATCTTATTTTTAAAAGTATATTAGTATTGGCTATAGTTTTTCTTTCTTATAATAATTAAATCTTATAAGAATTACATTCTTTTCCTAAAATAAATAATAATGTTCTAATAACACACAAAAGTAATTCAATTTATTTATATCACACTAATGTAATTCAATTTATTTATATAACAAATAAGAGGAAAAAAAAAGATAAAATCATATTTAAATTTAATTTAGTTTTTTAGATATAAATATAAGTTGGTTATTAATATAAAAAAGGGTAGACTATATAATAGTTGGCCTCTATCCTGTAGGTTGTTTGTTAATTTGGTCATTGATCTTTTAAATGCGTCAATTTGGTTCCTAAACTTTAGGTATTGTGTCAAAATGGTCATTGTTGTTAAGTATTAGATGTGCTGACATAGTTAACAGTGATATTAAAATATTATTTTTCTATCAAATAAGTTGCCACATGGAAATTTTTGAAAAATATTACCAAAAAAGCTAAAACTTTCTGAAAACTAAAATCACAAACATATTTAGGTCTTAAAATTTTAGCAAAAGAAAAATTCTTCAGATTTAATCTTAACATCTTTGGAGCTAAAGGAACTCTTTGGTTAGATTTTCTTTGCAGCTTTCTCCTTAAGTTCTTTTCATTTAATTCACCTATCATCTCTGTAGCTAATGGAAGACCCAAGATCAACTATTAATCACACCTAAAGCCTTCATGAGTTCTCAAAATAAAAGATAAATAAATCTGAATGCAACGTTCATTGAAACTCATCTAACATATAGCCTATCTCTACTTGAACTTTGTTACAAGAGTTAAGCAGCTGTATGAGCCTTCCAAAATATGTATACATACATTTGTAATATTTTAATAAGTTATTGGGGGGAGTGGACTTACGGGGAAGACAGAGTCTTCCAAAATAACAGGTAAGAAAAGTTTAATTAGTAGTTTTATCTCTTGAATTTTGTGTGGGAGAAAATAATCGAGGCTTTTTTTAAGTTATTGATATGTCAGATACCTTTAATCATGAAAACGAGTGACACCATTAGAAGTCTTTAATCTTGATAATGTCTCACTGAGTCTTTGGTTGTTGTTCAAAACTTCCAAAGTCTTTTGGTTATTGTTTGAGACTTTCAATATCTAGGAAGGTTATAATCTTAAAATTTTGAGCTGTATAATAATTGTTTGATGCAGATTGCATAATTGCAAACTAAGTGTATGGCAATTATCAAATGTGTAGCAATCATCGTATCCGAGTCAGTTTTACGTCATCCTATACTTTTTCCTCGAATAAAATAAAAATATAGATGGACTATAATTACATATCTAGTTATCTACTCATCCGCATCTCATGTAATGATCAAGAAAATCTTATTATTATTATTATATAAAACATATTTATTTAATTTTAAACTCCAAATTGCATCTCCAACTGTAACTTATTTCAAATTAGTCATTTAAGTTTCATATATATATTTTTCAATCTTTAACTTAAATATGTTATCAATTTAGTCATTTCATCAATATTGTCCAGTCTTGCTATTAGTTTAATATCGTCCAATATGGATTGGATGAAAGGAATACAATGAAAACAAATGAAAGTTAAAGGCACGAAATGAAAAAGAGTGAAACTTAAAGAACCAAATTAAATACAAGTCAAAGTTAGAGGTGTAATTTGTAATTTAGCCTTCATTTAATAAGTATTAATAGATAAAAAGTCCATTAGAGACCTTTTAGAGTAGAATATACCTATTAATTAAAATTGGTTTAAGGAAATTTAATCAAACCTAAATTAAAATTTATTTACTGTTAGGTTGCTTTATTTGAAAAGATAGTGTATTCTAATTAGATATAACTATCAATGGAGAAATCAAGGATTCCAATCTTCTATCTTTCATTATAACTATCAAAATAAAAAAACAAACAAACTTCAAAACGTGTGGTACTATTAGGAGACTTTAATCCTTATAATGTTGCAATGGGTCTTTGATTAGTGTTCATCAAATAAATTTAGACTTGGAAAGTAATGGCCTCATGGTCCCACTATCAACTAGCTTGACTTTTGAACTATATAATTGTATAATGATATACAACTACTCTTTTCAAGTCATTAATTACCTAAATGCATTCAAACTTGAAAACTTGTGTTATAGGGGAATATACTTCAAAACCCGTGGCAAGAGTTTTGAAGCTCAATTAGCTAACACCTCCTGGTGTCTCTATGATTCAAAACCTCCCCCTTTTGTTATAACTATCGAATTATCTAAAAGACTTGAAAACATGTGATTCTATTAGAAGACTTGAATCCTAATTACATTGAATGAGTCTTTAGTTAGTGTTTAGAAATTCAATTTAGACTTGGAAAGTAATGGCATCATGGTCCAGCTATTAACTAGCATGACTTTTGGACTATATAACTATTTGCTAAAGATTCATGCTAGAGTGAAACTACGAGAAATTGCATGTATTATCCTAGTAAGTTTCAAATTAGTGTTTTGATAAGAAAGATATCTATGGTGAGCCAGACACAATACTTTCTTTGAAGAAAGGACTAATCTCATTCTTCTTCCTCTACAAAAAAATTGGATTTAGGTTGCATTGTGTTGTTTTGTTTTTGTTTTTTGTTTTTTGTTTTTTGTTTTTTGGTTTTTTTTGCAGTGTATCCAAAACCGTCACTATAATATATATATATATATATATATATATATAAGATAAGTTCAAATTACACTTGTGTCGTGTTTGGTATAGGGTAATGTTTTAGGATTCCTAGAAATGTTTAAAGATTCCCTTATTTGGTTGCAAATCATACTAGGGAATCAAGGTAGGGGAATCTGGATTTCCCCTTTAACCCCCTCTCAGCAAGAATGTGAATTCCCTTTAAAACAGGTGGGTATCTAGATTCCCAAATTTAAAAGAAATTGTATTTTTTATAAATTGACAATTTAACCATTTTTCCTCATCATTTAAGCAATTGAGATAAAATATAAAACAAATCATCAATATATTTTCGTTTGTCTTTATCTCTTCCTGCTTAGACAACATTATCTTTTCCCACCAAAATAACATAAATAGGATATACAACTTTGTTGATATATTCATTAATAAAATTCTATTTTTGTTTCACTTGTTAAAAAGAAAAGTTTGAAATGTTAGACTATAGTTTTAATGAATTTGTCATAATTTATAGTTTATATTTGGTTTTTCATTATTTATTTAGAGGAAGATTTTTTTTTTTTTTTTAAATAGACTTATATTGGATTTACAAATCTAAGGATAGAATGAGAAAAATAAATAATTCAATCAAGATTCCTAGGAATAAACCAAACATTATAATCTCATATTCCTGAGAATCTTATTAGATTCCTAATTAAACCAAACATAGGAATTGTTACATTCCAATCCTAGGCATCCAAATTGTAAGGCATCACATTTCCAGTCATCTAGATGCTAGTAGTAATGTGGATTCTCCCGTACCAAACGCCACATTGGTGTAACTTCATAAGAGTTACACATTTTTATAACCATAGATCTTCATAAGATGTAAGGGTGAAAAATACACAAATGCCATGTCATTAATATTATGTCTAAAAATTAATGAGTTACTTGCCCCCACATTAATTATTTCCCTAAATTCAACGCTTCTCCCTCTAAAGACTAAACCTAATCAGCTTCTCTCTTTAAACTCAACTTCTTTTCCACGGCCCCAGACACTCCTCCACCCTACTGATAGCTGATAGAATTTTATTTGCAGTTAAAGTGCAAGTTTTGCATTTGATGAACTTGCAATTGCTAAAATCGGGTATCAATTTCCCTTGTAGAAGAGAGCTTTTTTTTTTTTTTTTTTTTTTTTTTTTTTTTTTTTGTAGAGAGTAAAGTAAAAGAAATAATTTGTTTCTTTTATTTTCACATTGTAAATTTGGTTTATTGATTAATCAAGAGACAAATAATTTAATAATAACGCTACAAAACAAGAGTAATAATTTTCATTTTCTCAAATCTATTTTGCTCTTTCCCTTGTACATGTTGATCATGAATCGCAAATATTCCAACATTTTAAGAGAGAAGAAAGGAACCAATGTATCGGTATGGCTTAGGCTAACCATATTTATTTGTGTCTTCTTTTATTCGTATGAATTTTAAATTTAATTTTTTAAGGCCAAAAATAAAATTAAAAAAAAGCCCATTTTTCCAATGTTAGAAATACAGAGTTTTGAAAGGACAAAATCTCCTAGGCACTCTGCGTCTCTGCCACCAGAACCGGTGAACTAGCTGTATCTTAAAGAAAAGTAAGTACTAGTCAATAGCAAATAATTAACTTGTCTGTGTTTGTGATTTTCGTCTCTTATTCATGGCTTCTCCTTATACAGTGACCTGACCCGTGGAGAGTGTGTAGCTTTAGAGAAGAAGGTAACTTTAGAGAGAGAAGCAGTTTAGGTTAGTTTTTAGAGAGAGAAGAGTTGAATTTAGGGAAATTAATGTGGGGGCAAGTAACTCATTAATTTTTAGACAGAATATTAATGATATGGCATTTATGTGTTTTTAACCCTTAGATCTTATGAAGATTTATGGTTATAAAAATGTATAATTTTTGTGAAGTTACACTAGGTATAACTTATAACTTGAACCCATATATATATATATATATATATATATGAGACTACAAGATTACTGTTGAAATTAAAAAAAAAAAAAGATTACTGTTGAAATTTATTGCTGAATGTAGCTTGTAACTGAAATTCATAATACCAACAATGACTGTCATAAAGATGACAAACAAGTCGAAGAGGTCCAGTCCAAATTAAACTTTGTTGCTATCACCCATCTTTCTCCTTCATTCCATAATTTCCCCACATTCTTCGTTTGAATCTAAAGCCAACAACCCCTCATCACCAACATCTTTTTCACCCTCATTTAACTCCACCTCCTTAGACGCTAATTTTAAATGCTTTTCAAAACCTTTGTAAAAACTTTAGTTTCAAGCTACAACTCCATCAAACACTCACTAAATATTTTTTACTAAAATTGTGTGTATATATGTGCATGAGAAAGAGAAAGAGAAAGAGGAGGGTTGAAGCTCAAGTTGTGAACACATACAAAGTACAAAACCATGCCTTCATAATCCAAATTTGTCATTGGAGTGAAAGGGAAAAGTAATGGAACAAATTTTAGCAACAAAATTGGTTGTAGCCTAAGGCTACAATCTTACTTGACGGGACTGACGAACTCATTTACTGAAGACGACGACCATGAGTCCGACGAAGACATCCCTGGACGAGCAAATTAATACCCACTGACAGGACTGACGAACTCATTCGCTAAGACGACCTCAACAATACAGATGAGGGCATACTTGGACGAACAAAACCAATGCCCACGTCACTGACGAGGGTAAAGTCATCCATTCAATACAACCAATTAATACATGGGGCAGTTACAAAACCAGCTGTGTGAGCCATTGGAGCACATTGAAGCCACATTATGAGGCGCGAAACGTTACTAAGAAGAGCATTAAGACCACCTTAATTGCCCCAACGGCTAGGAGCTGTAACTGCATATATTAAGCCTCCACATTGCCAAGTGCAAGGTACATACACACATAGACACTAAGAAACCTTTTTCATTCTGTTCAATTACATTGTTTATTCCCAAGAGAGCTTCTTATACTGACTTTGGCATCGGAGGCATTGTGGTAGGCACCACACCGGTGACCACCTTTGAGAGTACGTTCATACAGGCTGAGGATTGCTTTCATTTGACCAACTCAACTGACGAGCTTACGCTCCATCAGTATAGCTCTACTGATGAACTTACTCTATTGACGAGCTTACGCTTCATCAGTATAGCTCTACTGACAAACTTACTCTACTGACGAACTTACGCTTCATCAGTTTGGCGCCGTTTGTGGGAACGTGACGTTTTCATTTTCATATTCGAAAACACTGCTTCCATCAACTTCAGTATTCAGATGGAGTCCAATCAAGATTCCGCAGCCTTGGCTCAGCAAGTCCAAGTTCTTGCGGCCGCCGTTGAAGAACTTACTAGGTAGAATCAAGAAATGAAGCTATGGCTTCAATAGGAGGAGAATCGATCCAAAAACAACATAGAGGACGAGGGAAATAGCCATAAAAGGAGTGACCATCGAAGACCCACTACTCCGGCAGAACAGAATTCAGATCTTCTTCAAGAGATGAGGAAGGAGATGGACGAGTTGAGAAATGCCATCAAAGAGAAAACAGAACGTAGTGTGGATCGAATGGTCAGGGCAACAGATTCGCCTTTCACCACGGCAGTCCTCGAATGTCCCGTGCCGTCGAAATTTCGGTTGCCACAACTTGAACCGTTCGACGGGCTCAAGGATCCTCAGGATCATCTTAATACCTTCAAGACAACACTAGGGCTTCAGCAGCCCCCGGACGAGATATTGTGTCGTTCTTTCCCTACCACTCTCAAAGGAGCTGCAAGGGAATGGTTCACAAAGCTGCCAACGTCGTCCATTGATAACTTCGAACAGTTGAGCAGCTCCTTTTTACGTCATTTCATTGGAGGACAATGTCCTAAGAGGCTGGCGGATCATTTACTCACCATCAAACAAGGAGAGAAAGAAACCTTGAGGCCCTATGTGAAACGATTCACTCGGAAAACCCTTGAGGTAGACGAAACTGACGATAAGGTGTAGTTGACGACCTTTAAAGCGGGACTGCGATCCAGGGAGTTCGTTTCTTCACTCGCAAAAAATCCTCCAAAAACGATGGTTGAGATGCTCCTGAAAGCACAGAAGTATATGAACGCAGAAAAAGCACTGGCTGCCATAAGGGACATGGAAAAACTAGAGAACAAGGGAAGGAAGGAAGACGAACGTAGAGGACAAAAAAGGGACCGCCCAGATCGTCGGTTCAATGACGAAGGTGAGTCTAAAGGGGGTTTCTCCCGTCGGGGTTCTCGCTGTGGTTCTATAAGCCCATATAGGAAGGACCTTACCGAGTCACCCACTACTTCAAACAAGGTAGCTATCACCTGGAAACCCTAGACGGACAAAGGCTCTCGAGGCCATGGAACATCAAGCACTTGAAGAAATACCACCAATAGATGTAACAGAAAATGTATTTGTCATTGAAGTTAATAAATGAATTATTCAGCTAATGTCTCCATAACAAGCAGGTCTGAGCAACTACAAGTCTCAAAAATGGCTAAGTAACAAGATTCCGCTTCGACGGATGTAAGTTACTGACGATGACAAGAATGGATAAGTAACAAGATTCTGCCTCGACGGATGTAAGTTACTGACGATGACAAGATCCCTAAATGGGTGTAAGTCACAAAAGCCAAAAATGGCTAAGTAACAAGATTCTGCCTCGACGGATGTAAGTTACTGACGATGACAAGATCCCTAAATGGGTGTAAGTCACAAAAGCCAAAAATGGCTAAGTAACAAGATTCTACCTCGACGGATGTAAGTTACTAACGATGACAAAATCCTTAAAAGAGTGTAAGTCACAAAAGCCAAAAATGGCTAAGTAACAAGATTCCGCCTCGACGGATGTAAGTTACTGATGATGACAAGATCCCTAAAAGGGTGTAAGTCACAAAAGCCAGAAATGGCTAAGCCAAAAATGACTTAATAGGGTGTAAGTCACAAAAGGTACTGATGAAGATAAGGGGAGAAGTTTAGAAGCAAAGGCTCAGAAAACTGAAAACTAGCGGGAAACCCAATAGTCACATGAATTGGAGTTATTTACAGCCCAAAACCTTTCACATTCTACGGTCGTCATTACAAGTCACGACGACCACAGAATTGGGGGGCAGCTGATGGGACTGACGAACTCGTTTACTGAAGACGACAACCATGAGTCCGACGAAGACATCCCTGGACGAGCAAATTAATACCCACTGACAGGACTGACGAACTCATTCACCAAGACGACCTCAACAATACAGATGAGGGCATACTTGGACGAACAAAACCAATGCCCACGTCACTGACGAGGGTAAAGTCATCCATTCAATACAGCCAATTAATACATGGGGCAGTTACAAAACCAGCTGTGTGAGCCGTTGGAGCACATTAAAGCCACATTATGAGGTGCGAAACGTTACTAAGAAGAGCATTAAGACCACCTTAATTGCCCCAACGGCTAGGAACTGTAACTGCATATATAAAGCCTCCACATTGCCAAGTGCAAGGTACATACACACATAGACACTAAGAAATCTCTTTCATTCTGTTCAATTACATTGTTTATTCCCAAGAAAGCTTCTTATACTGACTTTGGCATCGGAGGTATTGTGGCAGGCACCACACCGGTGACCACCTTTGAGAGTACGTTCATACAGGCTGAGGATTGCTTTCATCTGACCAACTCAACTGACGAGCTTACGCTCCATCAGTATAGCTCTACTGACGAACTTACTCTATTGACGAGCTTACGCTTCATTAGTATAGCTCTACTGACGAACTTACTCTACTGACGAACTTACGTTTAATCATTACTCAATATTATTCACATTACTACATATTTTGAAAATCTAACTGTTGAATTACATGTTCTTTATGCTCTTAATATATATATATATATATATATATATATATCAAATTTTTGTTAATTGGATATTATTTACTATATAATTTATAAGCTTACAGTTTATGTACAATTTTAAATTACAAAAACTTGTAATTTAAACAATTTATTGATGACATAGTTATTGATTTTTAATTTTCTAGAAATTTTGCAAGCATTGAGAATATAAGAAGAAAATGTAATCCAATAGTAGATTTGTCAAAACTCACCTCCAATAGAAAGATATTGAGTAAGGTTGTAACCTTAGGCTACAACTAATTTTGTAGCTAAACTTTGTAGAAAGTAATGGTAGTGTAAACAAAATATATATATATATATATATACCAAATTTTTTTACTGCGAAAGACTTGTATATTATTTTTTAGGCACAATGAATTTCTTAATATTACGCTATTGACTTATTTTATTTGTTTCACACAATTAGCATGTCCTTTTTATTTTTGGTAAATAGTAAATATACTAGCATGTCAATATTGGTCCAGAGTGCTAACGTTCCTTTATAATTTATCCACGGGATCCCTATTTTTATCATAGTGTTTTCTGATTTATCCTAAATTTAGGAATATTGATACTATCACTTAAATTTAATCATGGGCAAGGTTTATTACCCAAAAAAGGGGCAAGATGAGCACAAAATAGAGTCAAAATATAGATTTGTATTTTGTATCATACTAAAAGAATAAAATTTGTTGATTCGAAAAAAAAAAAAAGAATAAAATTTGTTTTTTCAAAAGTATATAAATATTGGCTATAGTTTTTCTTTCTTATAATAATTAAATGTTATAAGAATTGCATATTTTTCCTAAAATAAATAATAATGTTCAAATAACGTACTAATGTAATTCAATTTATTTATAGCACTCTAATGTAATTCAACTTATTTATATAACAAATAAGAGGAAGGAAAAAATTATCGATAAAATCATATTTACGTTTAATTTGGTTTTTTAGATATAAATATAAGTTAGTTATTGCTATAAAAAAATAAACGGGAATTACCATTTCTACAATACTTATCTCACTCATCATTAGAGAAACTTTGTGGACTCTTTCTTAGGGCTTCTTTTGGCCTTTTGATTGGGGATGTATAACTTTTTGGGTCTTTTCATAGTGTTAGATTTTTTCATGTACATAGGGATGAAAATTTTGCAGCTCACAACTTTACTAGGCATATTCTTCATGTCAAAACTCACAAGTTCCCTTGTGTTGATAGAAAGAAAAAGTCTAGGACCACAAAATCTGTGACAACTTCTTACTACAACTGTTATGTGGTAAAGTATGATTAGTGATGAAAAAATAGTGAATTCATATGTAAGTGATGGTTAACCACTCAACGTTAGTCACATCAAAATTGAGACAAAAATGTTAAAGAAAATTTTGTGGTCCTAAAACTACTCTGATAGAAAATGCCGCACAATACATCTCACTTGTTTTTCAAGCCACTTTCGTTATATTTTTATTACATATTGTTAACTCAATTGGTTAAAGATTTTTAATCATTGAATAAGAGATCTGAAATTTGAACTTGTTTACACCAAAAATTCATTGATGTTGTAGTGTGATGATAAGAGCAATTATTATGAAGTGAAACCTTTTTATTCCTTTTATCACAAAAAGAAAAAAGAAAAAAGAAAAAAAAAAAACCTCTAGGTTGCAATTACACAAGGAAATAATGAATTTGATGTCGTTAATTAATTTTCAGGTATTACACAAATGACTGCTTAATTAATTTGTGCAGTGTCTTTGTTATTCCCTCTTATTCCTGCCTCCAAATGGACAAAACCGATAGAATTATTTACGGGCAAGTTCACGGATGAAGAAGAATAAGTTGAAGAAATAAAAGCAGAAGACGCAAGAAGAATCGGGTAAAACCCAACTGTGGCTGTTTCAATACTCTAAGAAACATTCCTCTACAACTGCAATCCCCATATGTAGATGAATGAACCCATATGGGAATGTGACACGTTGGCATATTAAAATAGCGGAAGATTAATAGGCTAAAATAATGGAGAAGAAATTGCAACTAAATTTTAATAAGCTGTAAATTAAATTGTACGAAAGAAAACATTAGAAAAATTGTCATTTTAGTCTGAGTTTTCCATGCCATTCAACAGAAAATTATATACTGTTTTATCAAGGCAACTAAATTTTAATATTCATTATCATTTGAAAGCAATTTACTTCCTTTGAAAAATGCTTAAGAACCCTTCTTTGTCTCCCTAATTCATCAAACACAGGATTAATTACTCTCAAATTAATTAAACTTACTCATTTTGTTAACATTTAAATATCAGTAACATTATAAAAAATAAAAAAAAAAATTTATGGAGTCACTTTTTTTATTATGTTGGTAGAATCCTAGGAGAGTATCTTTACCCTGTAGTGCGGGATCTTCTAGTAGTACATAAATAATCTCGTGGTGAACATGAAATTTTTTTATGTTACACTTCTTCTGTGACACTATTACGCTACAGCAGGAAGTTTTTAGAATCTTGTAACAATTTTGCAAGTTCTCCTTAGTCCTTCGTGGAATTAGGTGGTACTGATTAGTGATTATAGCTCTTTTGTTTTCCTCAAACAAGTTATAGTTTCACAAGTCTTTGGTCGTTATTGTTTTGAACTCCCAAAGATTTTGAAAAGCTGTAGTCTTGGAATTTTGGACTGTATGTATAATAATTGCTTGATGCTGATTGCAGAGTTGCAATCAGGACGCGTAGGCGTAGCAATCAGGCTATCCTTATCCGGGTCCCTGCATTAACCATGCTGGTTGAATGAAAGATATCTCATATCTGTCATCAGGAATATAGGTGCTCATTACTTTTACTTACCCCCAAAAGTAAAAAAACTCTCCCTAGTAGGAGTACTTCTCTCTCAACTGAGTTCGACCACATCTCTCTGGCCGAGTCCGAGCACCCTCTCCCCTAAACGATCGTTCTAATCGGTCGATCTAGGGGTTTTTTCTTGGTCGTTCTAATCGATCGTTCTTGGTTTTCAAGGGTTTTGTTCTTTCTTTCCCTGAATTGTGGGATCAAAAGCTTTCCCTCTCGGAGCTTAGGTTCTGTTGGTATTTTCTGATTGTGTTCGCACAAGTATTCGTTGGCCACTACTGAGTGATCCGATTCCTCTGTTTGTTCATCATCACGCTCTTGGTGGGTTTCCCCTCTTTATCTGAGGTTTATCGGATCCATGGGTGGGTCCTCTTGATCGGAATGGGGCTGGACCATTTGCTGACTGGTTTACTGGTGGTTTATTTTGTCTGCCTTTGTGAAATTTCAAAGCTGTAGGAGTTGGGGTTTTGAGGCTGCCTGAAGCTTCTGTGGCATGATTTCTGGCTAGTGAAGGTTTTGCCGGACCGGGCGTGTTTTGGCCAGGGGTGGATATCCCAAGTAAGAGGTGAATAGTTTCTATATGTTTAGTAATTCCCTATTTGGATTTAGGAGTTTTTTGGATTTTCGCTTTGTTTCTTGGTACGGGTTGGATGCTCTGGTTGTACCCCTGGTTTATCTTATCCCTTTTTGGGTTGGCTTTATATGATGTATGGTATAGAAAATTTGTTATAATGGCGGGAGCACTGAGGATTATAAGTTGGAATTGTCGGGATCCCTAGTCAGTTAGGGCATTGCATGATCTGGTGCGGTGTTGGAACCCCAAAATTGTCTTCCTTATGGAGACAAAATCAAAGAAGAATCACATGGAAAGAATAAAGAATAGAATTGGGTTTGCAAATGGATTGATTGTGCCTAGTGTGGGTAGAAGTGGGGGAATTGCTCTTCTCTGGACAAGGGAAATTAGTTTAGAGGTTAAAAGCTACACAAGATTTCATGTTGATGCAGTAATCACAGAGGCCAGCAGTGATTATAAATGGAGAATAACTGGTTTCTATGGCCATCCAGAGACACATAAAAGGTACGAATCCTGGCACCTTCTTGCTGTCCTTAATAATCAATTCCAACTACCTTGGTTATGTTTAGGTGATTTTAATGAAATACTCTCAATGAATGAGAAATTTGGGAGAGCAAATCGCTCTCAGCTACAGATGGATGGTTTTAGGGGAATTGTAAATTATTGTGGTTTCCATGATTTGGGTTATGTTGGTCCGGATTATACATGGAGTAATGTGCAGGAGGGGGAGAATAGAATTTGCCTTAGATTGGACAGGGCATTGGCTACCCCAGAGTGGTCGGCCAGATTTGATGGAATGAAAGTGCACCACTTAGTGGACTCAACTTCGGACCACTGTGCACTTCTTGTCTCTGATTCTAGAACTAGCCACCGACCGAGGGTAAGACGCTTCCACTTTGAAGCTCATTGGGCTAAAAGAGAGGATTGCAAGAGCATTATTGAGGCCTCATGGGGTTTTGGTGTGGATTTGAGTACACCGGAAGGCATAGCAGAGAATCTTAGAATTCGTGTTGCTGAACTTTCCAGATGGAATTCAGTGATATATGGGCAGATCCCAAAGAAAAAACAGGATAAAAGAAATAGGCTGGAGGCCCTGGCCATGTGAGAAAGAGATGAGGATCTAAGCTTGGAGATTAACAGACTAAGGGGAGAGATCAATGATCTTCTTGATGACGAGGAAATGTATTGGGGGCAAAGGGCAAAAGCCCACTGGCTTAAGGAGGGAGACAAAAACACTAAGTTTTTCCATGTGTAAGCATCGGAAAGGAGAAAACAGAATACTATTGTGGGCATTTGGGATGAGCAAGGGCGATGGTGTGATGATGAAGAAAGCATTTCCCTAGCTACTATTTCTTACTTTGATAACATATACAGCTCCTCCCACCCAAGCCGAATTGAGGAAGTAACTGATGCTATTCCTTCTAAGGTGACAGGTGAAATGAATGAGAGCCTAATAAGGGAATTCACTAGAGACGAAGTGGTTGTGGCTCTAAAACAAATCCACCTTAATAAGGCCCCTGGACCAGATGGCATGTCCGCTATGTTTTTTCAAAAATATTGGAGTATTGTTGGCAACAACATTACTGATATGGTCCTAAGAGTCCTCAACCACAACATACCTATACTGGAGCTCAACAAAACCAACATCTCCCTAATCTTGAAAATAAATAATCCCAAAAGAATGACGGACTTTCGTCCCATCAGCCTCTGCAATGTTGTCTATAAGCTCATCTAAAAAATTCTTGCTAATCGTCTAAAAACTCTCCTACCCCATATTATATCCAAAAATAAAAGTGCCTTCACCTCTGACATGCTCATCACAGATAATGTGCTAATGGCTTTTGAGTTGATGCACTACTTAGATCACAAAACAGTGGGGAAAGAGGGCTTTATGGCCGTCAAACTTGACATGAGCAAGGAGTTTGATAGGGTTGAGTGGGGTTTCATTTCAAAAGTCATGGAAAAAATGGGGTTCTGTAACAGATGGAGAGACTTGGTTATGCAATGCATTACATCAGTATCATACTCAGTTCTTATTAATGGGGTAGCTCATGGAAACATCCATCCTTTGAGGGGCCTTCGCCAAGGTGACCCTCTTTCCCCGAGCCTTTTCCTACTTTGTGCTAAAGGTCTCTCAGCTCTTATTCACCAGGCTGCTAAGAATAAGCTCATCACAGGCATCTCCATTACTAGGCGTTGCCCAAAGGTGACCTACCTTTTCTTTGCCGATGACAGCATACTCTTTTTTAAAGTAGCGTTGGAAGAATACCACTTGCTAAGATCAACTTTGATGGAATATGAAGAAGCTTCAGGACAGAAAGTAAACACGGACAAATCCTCTATCTTCTTTAGTCCTAACACAGCCTAAGAAACTAGAGATGAGATTTTTAATATCCTTGGCCCTATGTAGAATTTGAGACATACTAAATATCTTGGTCTCCCCTCTCTTATTGGTAGGTCAAAAAAGCAAGTCTTTGCAATCTTAAAGGAAAGGGTAGGTCAAAAACTTGCGGGTTGGAAAGGTAAGCTTCTTTTTATGGGTGGGAAAAAAAATTCTTATCAAAGCAGTGGCACAAGCTATTCCAACATATACTATGATTTGCTTTCTACTTCCTTAAGGCCTATGTGATGATATGGAAAGAATGATGAAAAACTTCTGGTGGGGCCAAACGTAGCAGGAAACAAAATTGGGTTGGGTTAGCTGGAAGATGATGTGCAATCCTAAGGCAAGAGGTGGGTTGGGGTTCAGGAATTTGAATGCTTTTAATCTAGCCATGTTGGCCAAGTAGGCTTGGAGAATTCTCAATAATCCGAGCTCGTTGGTTGCAATAGTGCTTAAAGCCAGATACTTCCCCACAGGTAATCTATTAAATGCTAAGCTTGGTTCTTCGCCTTCTTATTCTTGGAGGAGCATTCACAGTATCTTAGAAGTTATAAGGCAGGGAACCTGGTGGAGAGTTGGTAATGGGAAGCAAATCCATATATGGAAGGATAGATGGCTCCCAACACCTTCCACCTATAAAGTTATCTCTCCCCAGATCCAAAATTTTGAATTTCCTATGGTTTCCTCTCTCATTGATCCGAACACTAGATGGTAGAAAGCAGAAGTTCTTCGTGCCACTTTTCTTCCATTTGAGGTGGATACCATTCTTAGGATTCCGCTAGTTATAATTTGCTGGAAGATAAGCTTATATGGATTGGAAATAGGAAAAAGTGCTTATCATGTTGCCCATAGCATGGTTGATGCTTCTGAAGAGGGTGAAAGCTCTTCTGGGGATCCTTATAGACAACTTTGGCGGAATTTATGGCATCTAAACCTCCCGGAAAAAATTAAAATTTTTGCCTGGAGGGCTTGTGTCAATGGTTTGCCCACCTATGATAATATAGCAAAAGAGGGATCAATTGTAGTACTGCTTGCCCCGTTTGTGGTTTGGAACCTGAGGTTATAAATCATGCTCTCCTCCATTGTGAGGCAGCCTCCCTAGTATGGAGCTTATGGATAGATTATCCCAGACCTCCTTAAGGTCACCATTGGTCATTCTTAGACATGGCCTTACATTTAAACCATTCTAATGCCTCACAAGCCCTGGACTTGTTTTTTGTACTATCATGGGCCATTTGGTCTAACAGAAACAAATTAGTGCATAATGATTCTCCACTTTCCCCACCTCAGGTTTGGACTTTGGCAAACAGTTCCTTGGAGGACTTCAAAAATGCTGCTGCTCTTAGTAAGAAAATGCTGCTACATCTAACCAAGGAAGAAATTCCAACATTGGAGTGATCATTAGGGATTGCTTTGGTCATGTTGTAGCAGCTTTTAGTAAATACCTTCCAGGCCGGTTTGCTGTTGACCAAGTGAAAGTTTTAGCTATGGAGCAGGGCATTTTACTTGCTCGGGAGTTGCATTTGCCTCGGGTTATTTTGGAGAGTGATGCCCTCAATGTGATCCAAGCCTTGAATGATAACTCTATCGGAAGTGAGTTAGGCCATATATTACAAGGAATTCAGCTTGTGTGTGATTCCTTTGAGTTTTGCATTTTTAAGCATGTAAGTAGAGACTTTAATGTTGTTGCACATGAGTTGGCTCAGCTAGCTCGGAGTGAGGAATCTACTTGCTTGTGGAATGTAGTTCCTCCCCCTGCTGTTTCTATGCTTGTCCATAGTGACTCTTTGTATCTAGCCTAGGGGCCTATTGTTTTTATGATATATAACTTCCTTTTCAAAAAAAAAAAAGAGGGGAATAAAGGTGCTCATTACCTACAACTTGGGAATGCTTCGAGCAATAAAAGTTGAACATAAAGTGACGGCATCATCAGGAGGGTCCAATTTGGAGCAAGGAAGTCAATTCCGTACCGGCCGGTATATACCATACCGGCCAGTGCACTAGTTAAGATACCCCTCTTGTTTCGTACCAGAAAAAATACCAGCCATACCGGCCGTGTTGGCGAAATTCGGCTGTTTCGGCCGGTAAATGGATATCGGGTAAAGATAGAGAAATCACAAAGAAAAATTCTCACGAATTTTCAAAACTTACCCAAAGCTGTTGCAGAGCTGGAGCCACTCCGCCTCCTACCACTACCAACAACCCAAACCCACCGATCCCAACCCTTAAAAACCCAACTCACACAACCCAACCACTGCATAAACACACAACCCATGAACAAAAATCCGGCCGTCATCTCTCTCTCCTCTGCATAAGCCCAAACAAAACCCACTGAATCAAAACAAAATAAACCCATAAAAAAGTACAATAAAACCCACAAAAGCATCAGTGTGAAGAGATGAAAAAAGAAGAGAAAGAAGAAGCAATAGATGTGAAAAAAAAAAAAAAAACACTGAAGCTGCAAACGGGGTGAAAGAAAGGAGAGGAGCAAATGTAAAAGAAGAAAGTAAAAGAAACGTAAAAGCTTGGTATTTGATGAGACAACAAAATTGCTCATAAGTGAAATATCTGAAAGAATCGAGTAATAAAAACAAATTCAAACAAGACTTGTGGTTTACAGTTCACATGTAGTATTATTTTATTATTTTTGAGAATACATTTTATTTTATATTTTATTATACTTCACTTTTAATGTTTTACTATTTTATATTATTCTTAGTTTTGATAACGATGTATTGTTATTTGTATTTGTTTATTATCATACTTATATGTTTGTTTATGTTAAATTATATTTAATAATAGTAACATGTGTAATTATTATAATGAAGCATTGAGATAACTACAAACTCACTTTAATTGTTTGGCTTTGTTTGTAAATAGAATAGTGATAGTGTACGATTATGTGTAATACTGTGTGTGCAATAATAATTTTCTTATAAATAATTTTAGTATTATTAAATAATATATGACAAAATTTTGCTCAATTACAAAAACATTGGGTGTGTTTGTGTATCTCCGTGTTGATTTGTTTGTGTGGATGTGCTTGTATGGGTGTGTGTATATATACATATATTAAATATATAAAATAGCGGTAAATACGAAACGGTATACTGGTATTGATCAGTATCCGAAATATATCGTACCGATGACCAAACTGGTACAACCTCCGGTACGGTATTGACTTCCTTGATTTGGAGTAGTATTTTCAATTTCATGTGTGCACTGTGCAATGGCGGAGCCAACATTACACTTGGTTACAATTAGATTTAATAAAATAAAATTAAAAAAAGAAAAAGAAAGATAAAATAGAATAATAATTGATGAACATTTTTATTCTCTCTCTCTTCTTTTTTTTTTTTTTTTTTTTTTTTTTTGTCATGAAAAAAATGCATAACGGTTTGGTTTAATATGGCTGTAAAGTAACTTACCTCTTTTTGAGATTATCATTCATCATTTTTACTAATTTAAGTACGTGTCACTATTGTTTTCTCATTTTTTTGAGAGTCTGTACGGCTCTAGCTCATGCCAACTCACCGAACATAATTTTCCTTCCTAAATAATTAAACGTGTGTAATATTTTAGAAATAATTCTTAGGTGCTCCTGGAGCATAAAGAATGATGATCCTCCTTCTCACATTTATGGTAGGGTCCGTTTATTAAATTCATGGTGGGGTCTATCATGAATGTGAGAGGAAGGAGTACCATTTCTCCATGCTTCAAAAGTACCTAAGAATTTTCCATATTTTAGTAGTTAAGTTTTCAAAATTATCAGCTAAAAATTTTAATTAATAGTTTTATCTCTTAAAATTTGTACCGATGTAGAAGTTGAATTTCTATTGTATCTTATAAAAAAAGTTTAATTAGTTGCTTCATCTCTTAAAATTTGGTTGGGAGAAAATAATAGCACTACAATTACTCATTGACCTGCCAGAATTGGCAAATTCCTTCAACCTTCAAAATGTATGACACAATTAGAAGACTTTAATCCTATTAACATTTCACCAAGTTTTTGGTCATTATTTGGAACATCCAAAGACTTGGAAAGTTATAGTCTTGGAATTTTGGATTATATAATTAAGAATTTTCTTTGATGCAAATTGCAGAGTTAAAAACTGAATGTGTGGCAAACGTTAAATGTGTAGCAATCATGTTATTCAGGTCCCTTTAATAATTAAGCCAGATTGAATGTGTAACAACCTTGTTCTCTAGAAAGTTTTATGTCATCCATTTATTTTTCATCAAATAAATTTTAAATATTTTGATTGATAATTAGGTATCTACTCATTAGTAACCCAGTGCAATGATCAAGAAAATTCTAAAAGATATATTTTTATATAATACATGTTAACTACAATTTTTATTTTATTATTTTATTGTTTCTATTATGGAAGATGTTAAGTTAGTTATGGTTGCTAGGGGCCTAGGGCTGTTAATAGTTTCTTATGAAAAGGTAACAGCGGCTAGTTGAGCAGTTAAGCCTAGCTCTTAATTCAATGAAACCCAGATTGATTGATTCTATTTTTTTTTTTTTTTTTTTTATTATCTAAAACTCTCTTCCTACGTAGTTTCCTTTTCTCTTCATTTCCCAAACTCTCTTAGTTCTCTTTTCATAACCCAGAACTATTTTACCCTCAGTTAATTTCTAGTTCATTGCGTTCAACTCAATTATTCATCAACCTTGAAAACACATACCATTAATAAACAAGACTATAACTTCCCAAGTCTTGTGGAAGCTCCTAGCAAAGACCAAAACACTTGAAAACGAAATATGACTATTCTTGCTAAAAGATTCAATGACCCTTGAAAATGTTTGGTCATTGCTTGGAACTCTCAAAGACTTTGGAAAGCTGTAGCCTTGAAATTTTGGATTGTATAATAATTGCTTGATGCTGATTGCAGAGTTGCAATCTGGACGGGTAGGTGTAGCAATCAGGCTATTCTTATCCGGGTCCCTCTATTAATCATGCAAGACTGAATGTGTGGCTATCACGTTTTTGGGTCAGTTTTAACTTTTATATCATTTGTTTCTTTTCCTTCAAATAATATATATATATATATATATATATATATATATATATATATATATGACACCGCACTACACAATATTTTTTAATTGGATGTGAATTTTGAAATATTCACAGTTGAATTATATTATTTTTGTATAGTCTCCATACTTTGTAAAATTTCAAAGTAGTTAAAGATTAATAGTCATGTTATTAATGTTGGGATTTATGCCATAAAATCCAATTTATAGGCATGTCATAAATAATTAAATAGTTTAATTATATGAGACTATTTATAAATGAACCAATAGGATATTATTTTAGTCCATGAGATGCATAGTATGTGATTTATGTGAAAAATCACAGAAAGATATAAGTCACAAGTTCTTTGTAAACTCAGAGTTTTAGTTCGTAGTCGGTGATGAAATTGAGCATTTCATCTGCGAAGACTATAACATATCAACTACGATGATTTGTCTTGATCATGGAAGTAGAGACTTCTAGTTGGTATGTTGATATGTTTTAAGAGTTAAAACATATTGAACTGGACCGCTGTGAGATTTATTATTCTCCTAATGACTGTCAAATGAATAATAAATCTCACGACTTCTATTTACATCAACTCTAAATCCTGAGAGAATAATAGACCTGATCATGAGATGTAGGTTGCTTTGATATATCAGGAGTGAGATCTATTAGTTACGGTCAAAACCTCAGTATGTTGGGCAGCCGCATTTAATGTTGATGGAACATATATTCTCAAGATGGAATTCATAATCTCTTAACGGAGATATAAAATATTCCCTTGAGATAAGTTTAATGGGTTTGGTTATTCAGATTGTTGGGCCCGACCACTTTAGTAATGAGTTACTAAAGTATATATATTTGTGAAATTGGATTTCATAAATATATATTGAATAACATAAAGGATTAAACTGGGTACTCAAGGATTAAGATGTAGTAATCTACAAAGTGGCAGTCCACATTTCATGACTTTGTATTACTACGAATATTTTAATGAAGGGGTTGCATGTACAATAAATTAAAGTCTTGAGAAATAATTTATTGATAAGGCCTAGAATGCAACTATATTTATATAGTGGTATTAAATATAGTTAATGGTAATTTTGGACTTGTCAAGAGTTGACAGAAAAGCCCAAGACCCATTGGAGCTAGTGTCTTATTGGTCCCTTTTGGTCCCACTCCAAGCCACACACTTAAGCCCAATTGGAAAGGCCCAAAAGACCAGTCCAATTAGATAATTGGTTAGATACAAAAGGGAAAAACGTTCAGAATATTTTGAGAGAGTAACATCATTGTGAAATGGTGTGTATGTGAGTTTTTGTCACTCTCTAATCACCCTTTTGCTACCGATTGAGAGACCACACATTTTGGGCATCAAGTGGAATTGGAGTGAAGATTAAAAGTCTTCCCAAGAACGTTTGATCTTTGATTTTGAATTTCACCACACCAAGGTACGCTTTCTTGTTCTCAAATTCTGAAACTTACATAGTGCATGTTATCAATTGCGAATGAAGTAAATCCGTTAATTTTTCCGCTGCGTACATCTATTTTTCCTACAATTAATCAATTTTTTAAATTCAAGTCTTTGTAATTTAAAATAATCATAAAATGATTATAAAAAAATATAAATAATGCATAAAATTTGAGTTTATGGATTGAATGGTAAATAACATTTAATTGACAGGAAAATTAGTATATAAATTAAGAACATATAAAATTGTAAAACATGTAATTTAATAGTGGAATTTTTAAAATATGAATTTAATAACAATGATTGGTTTGAAAGGCCAACAAAAATTTCATTTATTTATGACCATATTATTTAAAGTTAAAATTACATGATACATGAGTAAATCCTCTAAATTATTCATTCGTTAAATTTTAATTTGCGTGGGTTTTCACTAAATCTTTTTTAATTGTTCGAAACATGCAAAGACTTGGAGAGTTATAGTCTTTATAATTTTGGACTAAGGTGGACTCGACTGATGGCCTGACAATTGGAGAATTATTGGGGATTAGTTACATTAAAGTGTAATCGGACTACTTAACTCCATTTGGATCTAATCAGTCAATTTGATCCAATTTAGTCTATTTTGGTCTAATCGTCCCATTCGGTCTACTTCGGTCCTAAGACCTAGGACTGAAATCAAATAACATATATTTTACAAAAACCCAGATCTAGCCGATTTGATAACAATTTTTTGAACACTGTGAGTCCAAAGATCACTAGTATGTGTGGCTTATGAATAAATTTTTTTTTCTTTTAAAAAACATATTACAACATACTATCAGATAAAATTAGAACTGGGTAGTGCAATTGAGCCATAAGGCTCTTGGACTTTCATTGTTTTTGTGAAGAACATACTATTAGATAAAATTAGACCCCCTACCCCTACAAGGCTCTTGCAGGACTTTCTTAGACTTGTAGGTCTATGTTTAATAGCATCTTGTTCAATTCTTGGTGATCTTACATTGTTTAGATTTATGTCTTTTTTTCTTTGTATACAATCCCGGTTAACTTTCATTTTGTGATGCTAGACATAAGGTGTGAAGGGCATTTGTCTCTAATAACTTATGTTCCATTGGGTTTCTTGCGTAAATTGATTTCTGAAATAAGCTGACATTGGTTACAGCACTAGGCAAGCACCAATGTGTGTATCAGAAATGAGATTATATTTAGGGTTTATTTGGGAACAACTTATTTAGTGGAAATTAAAATATTTTTGTTGAAAGTCTAGAAAAAAAAAAAGTTAAATACTAGTTGAATAGTACAATGAGACACATAAATAATACTAAAAAGAAGCTAAAAACTCAAATAAGCTAAAATAAATTAGCAGTTGACATCATCAAAAGGATGCTTCAAAAGTTGAGGTAAAAAATAGGTAGAGGCACAAGAATTTGATGCATGGCTTGCAAATGGTCAACATTACAGATTTGAAGTTGATTTTCTAATGAATATGCCTTGAAGGTTTCTCATAATAATGGTTTATGAAGTGACTTGATTTTGACTGTGTTAAGTTGCAGGCTATCAGGAGATGGAAGAAGCTTAACTGTCATACTGATGTTCCTGACATCTGGAACCTTCTAAGTATATCCACATTTCAAATCAGCTCAATCTAAAAGAAAGAACTTTGATACATCTTATTCTTACCTATAGTACTTTTGTTGGGATTCATGATGCATTTGGGAATGCCTTTTTGAATTTGCATATATTAACCCAGCTCTTAGTTTCTTTTAGCTGAAGTTTACTACTCTAAGCAGAGGAAAGATATGCCTTAACCACCTATTTCAAATTTTCATGTGATTAATCAAACTAATTATTCTTTTGTTCATTTTTGGTAAAACATCCTTTATGTCTTTTCCATCTTTTGTGTGTGTTTTGTTATGAGTAAGTTGACATTAAACATTTCTCAAAAAAAAAGTTAGACATGAAACCAACGGATTTTGAAAATCATGATATCCTTTCCTTCATTTTTCCATGTTAGTGGTCATGTAGCAAAGTTAGCTACAACCTTATTGTCTTGGCCTACTGCAATTATGCTAAGTGCATATCAACTTACCGAAGTCACAAACAGTGTAACTTATTTTGTGCTCAAAATAAATGTTGTAGTGAAACAAACATTGATGTTTAAGAGTTTTAACAAGTGAATTTCTATAAGAAATATAAGTGTATTGATCTTTGCAATAGTTTCATCATACCTTGGTATTAAATTTGTTATTTTGGTTGAAGTGTGTTGTTTACTTTGTAAACCTTTCATTATAAGAAAAAAAGCTCCTTCATGAAAAGAGGAAAAAGAAAGGCCTAATTTTTCTAGACAGGATAATGAAAAATCTTTGAAGTGCTTTAGTAGGAGAGAAATTATTAAGTCCACTGAGAGGACTATTGATGTGGTCCTTCCAACCAATGAGACGATGCTATCTATGCAAATGTGTGAGTGGACTTCATAATCAGCACAAAAAATAAAAAATAAAATAAAAAATTACTAGGTGATTTTACATTTGCATAAAATAACAGCATTTTATTAGTTAAGAGGTCAAGGAGGACCACATTAATAGCCCTCCTGATGGACCTAATAATTTCTCCTATTAAGGAGGTAATAATCTCTTTCCTCATTTTACTAAGTTAGTAGTTTGGTAGAGATAAAGTGTCAACTGCCAAGTTCAACACCATGTATACAAAATAGCATATCACACTAGACTGAGGATGCTCCAAAAATACCTAAATCAATACCATCTCATACTATAAAAGAATATTTCCAATACTATGGCCAAGTTCAACATCATGTGTACACACCACACCACTTAGGGCACGTTTAGTAGATTATAATAGTAATTACAAATGAATAAGAATAGGTATTACAAGTAATACAAAGGGTTTGTTTAGATACAACTTATTTTTTCTGAAACTGAAAACTAAAAACTGAAAACATTGCAGCAAAATAATTTTTAAATGTGTAAATAATACCGTGGGATCCATTTTTAATAATTTTTAACCCGTGAACAGTGCTAAACAGTGCATGAACAGTACTCTTGTCGGGAAAAAAAGAAAGAAAGTAAAATGCAAAACACAAAACGTGCATTTCATTCAGATCCAAACACTCACAAGATGTTGTAATGTAATACTTATTACTATTTATTTGTTTGGTGAAAACACAAGAATAGAACCCTGATAACAATGGAATAAAAGCATTTTAAATCAAATTGTCTAAAATATCCTTATTCTAAATTTGCAAATACACTTTTGAGGCAAAATTTGCCAAACAGTATGATTCTAAAAAAAAATTTAGGTGGATGGCATGCGTTCAAAGTTGGACTATTTTTTGAAAATAGAGTATAGCAAAATTGATTTCCAGCGAAAATTGCCAAAATCGAGTTTAATATACTTGACTTCCGACTGCAAATTAGCTCTGAGATGGATAAAAAAGGAAGTCGAGTATAGCAAACTCGATTTTGGCTGGGATTTTGGTTGGAAGTCGATTTTGCTGTACTCGATTTCCAAAAAATAGTCCAACTAACTAATAAACTTTGAACGCATACCATCCCCCTAAAATTTTCCCAATATTATATTGTTTGGCAAATTTTGCCACACTTTTGATAAGGATTGGTTTAACAAACACAATCTTGAACGGAGGACCTCCAACAAACCCAATCTCTCTTTTTTTAAAAAACAAAATAATAATAAAATTGCTTTTTATTTCATTGCATTAAAATTAAGAAGTAGCTACATCATTAATCAATTTTGAAAGCTCGAAAATGTGTTGAAAACACACGAGCGGTTTAGACCCCCAAATTAAAATTACGGCTTGGTTGATTTTACACTGACTTAATGATAAGTGCGGAATAGTGTAAACACAAGCGTATAAACAATACAACTACTCTAATCCATATTTAAAGCAACACAGCAGTAAAAATGAAATAAACAAGAGTAGGGAAAAAGGATGCAAACACAGATAACACTGAGACGTGTTATCGAAGAGGAAACCGAAGAACTCGGCGAAAAACCTCTCCGCCGCCCTCCAAGCAGAAATCGATCCACTAGACAATCAGTTGGGATACATGGGTTAGCAAGAGACCCTTCAAGCCTAGTCTACCCGATGTATCTAAGCCCTCCAAGCTCCTACTCCAACAAGGCTTCTCGGAACCGTGTCTTGTCTCAGTTATCCGGATCCCGCAACAAGCTCCATGTTGCATCTGCCATTCAAGGCTCTTTCCAATGCTTCCCAGCAGCACCAAAACGTCACTCAACACTCTAAAAGGTGTGGTAAGTGTTTGGGCTATCAACCTCTCAAAGATATGAAGAATGGAGAGGGAAGGGTTGAGGAAAATACCACAAGCAAGTGTATAGAGAAAAGTGGGTATGATAATCTCTAATTCTCAATGTGTTTGGCTAGGGTTTTCTCTCTGAAGTATTCCTCAACATTTGTGGGTAATGAGGGTATATATAGGATAGGCACAGAAAGTGTGACTCAATCAGTACAGGCTGGCAGAACAGATTGCCTCGCGGGTGTCTCGCGGGAAGGCCTTACCCGCGAGATACTCGCGAGACACAGCTGTCTCCACCTGGCTTGACTCTTCGCATTCTAGCATGTGCCTGGCACATGTTTCACTTCGCGGGATGTTAGGTCGCGAGACACTCGCGAGAATCCTTCAATCTTCAAATGCTTGAGTCTTCATACACTCTCTCTATCACACACCCCTTACAACAAATCCCACAACAAATATAGGGTATAAACGATTGATAATAATTACAATCAAATTTGGCATGGAATAAAAGCCAACAAAAATACATAGTTGTAAATTACAACTTTACAAATTTGTCTTTCAAAAAATCTTGTGGGTCTTCAATCAAGTGTCCCACACTTGTAAAATTTGACCTACAAATGACAATCTTACTTGAACAATGGTAAAATACTTGATCTTTTCAAAGTCCTCTTATTCAATATTTGGTTTTGCTCTTAATCTTGCATTAGGTAATATGGTAGAAATCCTTTCTTCTAAGACTTTCAAATATCTAGGTTTAAACTTATTCTTAGGGTTACCTTCCCTTTCATGGTGATATTCTACCAAAACCTCCACTAGTTTCAAATCTTCCATAGGAGTTCACTTTCTTTTAGAACGACCTTGAGAAGCAAGTGTATTTGAATCCATATTTAAAAACACAAATCATAATGTAGCTAAAATATTAACAAATAAAATGGGAAGTTGATAAATAAAATGTAAATAATATGCAAAAAAGCAGCGCATAAAACAAGTTTTTAAATCTGAAAGTTTTGAGCGCAGTGCATGAATGTGATTTTAGCCCAATCGATTCATTGCCATGTGATGACACAAATTGAAAATATTGTTGTAATTGTATTTACTAGACCATAATTACCAGATCCGAATAAGAATAATGAAAGTTAGTGTTTGCATAAAAAGAAACCCAAAAAAAAAAAAAAAAAAACCTCTACCTTGCTTCCTTTGCCAGATCCTTAGAAGTCAAAAATCTCTACCTTCCTTTCTTTGCTTTTGAAGAAACAAAGGTCTATTATAGCGAGAGTGATTCAAGTGCGTGTTTAAGTGTTTCGCGGAAGCTACCAGTTCGTAAGCCTTATGCCCAATCATGTTTTGCCATAGGTCAATTCAAAGTATTAGCCATCAAGCTTTTGAGGGGAGAGAGAGAGAGGAGCAGTACCTATGGAATTGCAGAGCTCTGGTGGGGGGAGAAAAAAAAAATCTTGAGAAGAGAAAGGCAATACCAGTAGCTGTAGAAATAGAAGATCTCTAGTTGCAGGAGATTAAAATTTTTTAGAAGAGGGACATAAAAATTTTTGAAGAAGCAGGAGGGAGATAAAAATTTTGGAGAAGCGAATAACAAGAGATTTTTTGGGAATTTTTTTAATAGTGTGTATTACGTTAAGTGAAGGAATAAGGATTCAAAGCTTTTAATAAGGAATGACTATTCCTTATTTTAAGAAATAGCTATTCATAAGGAATAATTATTCTCTGTAATAAAAACAAAACCAAACAACTGTATAGCTAAACCATAGAAATAGTTGATATATTACAGTATCTATTACAGCCTACTAAACGTGCCCTTAGTTACAATTTGCAAGACAATCCCTAGCTCCTATCGTCATTCAAGTAATTAATTTGGGAAAGTAGAAAAGAAGAATAATAAAATGCACCAATCTTAGATACTAGCACCAATCATTTCAAATTCCATTAGAAAAGCCACTCATGCAACATTATGCTGGGATAAAGTCACTAATTTTGAGTGGTATTTACTTGAAGGCCATCTCTAATTTGTGAAGCAATGTCTTTCACAGTACCTGATCCATGTGTGATGAAAACAGAGTTGGACTCTGACAACACGCCAATTTCTTTCATTGTGACAAAATATTGAGTCACCAGAACCAGGCAAAATTTGCCAAACAGTATGATTCTGAAAAAAATTTAGGCGGATGGCATGCGTTCAAAGTTTATTAGTTAGTTGGACTGTTTTTTGAAAATCGAGTATAGCAAAATCGACAAAATCGAGTTTAATATACTCGACTTCCTACTGCAAATTAGCTCTGAGATGGATAAAAAAGGAAGTCGAGTATAATAAACTCGATTTTGGCTGGAAGTCGATTCTGCTATATTTGATTTCTAAAAAACAGTCCAACTAACTAATAAACTTTGAACGCATACCATCCCCCTAAAATTTTCCCAATATACTGTTTGGCAAATTTTGCCCCAGAACTATGTCCATGAAATCCTTTGACGTAGTCCCAGGTACATTCAAAGAGAAAGAAAGCACACTGTCCTTCAGCCCAGATATTTAGATTCAGCTGTTCATTACATGTAAAAGGTCAATGACAGGTTAATTAGTATTCAGGAAAAAAGAAGCCAAACTTACTTAGAGAAAGAGGAGAAAAAATGTTCAATTCAAAATGAACACTTACCGGCATTTATCTTGCTCATAACCCTCTTCACATGTTCATCAGGTTCAGTTTCCACAAAGAGCATTTGAACAATCTCAAATCCATAAGCTGACATGGCCTATGCATGTAAAATTCAAAGATATTAAAAAGAATCAGATTTACCTTGTAACTTGACTAATACTAAACCAAATTAGCAGACAAAGAAATACACCTTTTCAAGTTCCTCTTCCACAGCTTTCGCAATCTCATTCTTTTGTTAAAAAACAGAAACCAACTCCAATTTCAGAACACTTGCTCTAGTAACTAGAAGAATAGAGACATAAACCTTTTAATTTCTCCAATCGATATAAAAATAGGTAAAATTGCCTCCAATGGAAATTATAACTTAACAAGTCTATGCATTGATAGTGTGTAAAAATTTCCACAACCTCAAAAACATTCTACACAGCAAATTTCATAACAATACTATAAGAATTTTTTTTTCTCCATTTGTCCTCATAATATTCACATCAGATACATTACTTAATTGGTCCTCTTTACATGAACATTATTGTTAAAATAATCACTTTTCCATATCCAATAAAGCATATCATGTACACGATTATCCTATATAGACATTTCAATTGTTTTAGCATAAACTTCAAAAAATCAACGTCAAGCTATAGAAAAGAAAGTCCACAATTCTCAGCATAAACTTCAAAAAGTCAATATCAAGTTAGAAAAGCCCAGACTTCTCAAATTTATTTATTTGCCTAACAAATGCACACCCGTGGGACATTTTTCAATAGTAAAGGACTCGACTCTTTTAAATTCCATTATTAAGAAAAGAGTCGCAACTTGCTACAAACAAACCCCATTTCACAGAACAAAATCCCCTCTCCTCCCTTTCTAGTTTCTATCATTCAAGTCAAAATAAAGTCTCATCTCTTTCTCATAGGAAACACAATCCAGCAACCCGCCACACACACATCGCTAGAGTCGCTGCCGTCACCACCGCCCAATCTTCTCTCCATTTCTCTACAACAAATCTGAAAACATTAAATTAAATTTGTAAATAGTACCCAATCGATTCCAGCCCACAACAATCTCAAAAGTTGGAATGAAACCTCAAGAACTCCACCCCCAAAAAAGAAGAAGAAGAAGAAGAAGAAGAAGAAGGAACTTTGAAGTTTGAACACCAATTTTATATACCAATAATGAAATTTACAAAACCCATTTCATGAAACCCCCAAATAACAACAAAAATACAATAAAACCACTTGAATTTCCTCTAAAATAGAGCAATTCAAAAGTGACCCAATTGAAAAATCTTACAAATCATGTTAAATAAACCATGAGTCTTGGATATCATCAAACCCTAAAGTCACCATCCCTATCTCCATCTTTGCGCGCACACAATGAACCACCAAGTCACCAACTCATTGCCACAGAAAACCCTTCAAACCCATACCCTCAAACCCCAATCAAACCATATATGTTGTTGTTGTTGTGGAAAGTGGGAGGGAAGGTAAGATGATGGCAACGACAGTAAATTTTGTGGCTTCTAGTGGCACACGGCGGCGTATGGCGTGCTATGGTGGCATATGGCGGCATGGGTGGTGGGGGTGTTGGACTGCTAGGTGTGCTTCTTCTTTGTTCTTAGAAATATAGAAAGAAGAGGTTTGAGATTTTTATAATTGTTTTGAATCTGAAATAGGATTGTGATTTCATAAATAATTTAATTAATAATTATATACTTTAAAAAAATAAAAATAAAATAACTCATAATATTTATTAAAAATTTATCCAAGCACATAAATAATTTTAAGTGATTTTTCACAGCTCATAATATTAAAAAGATTATAAATAATCATATTAACATTATGAAAAAAAAAAAAAAAATTTTATGAAAACTTTTGTTTTATATGTTTTATAACATAATCAAAAGGAATTAATTGGACTGTAAGATTAAATTGAAGCTATTTTATTTTAATAATAAATTCAAGCTATTTTAATACTTAGATTCAAATTATTCTATCTTTAGAGTAAATATATATTTAACATAATTGATTTTTTTTAGATATCATCATACAAAGCTTGAATATAAAAAAATTATTTTATATTAATTTACTTTTATATCTTTATTTTATTATATATTTCAGTACATATAAAAAGTTATTTATTTATTAGTTAAAATTAATAAAATAACATTTTATAAAAATTAAAAAATTAAACATATATTTTGTTCTCTTTGTTATTGTATTTATCATATTTTATTATTATATTTATCACATTTTATTAGTGAGTTTTATGTTAAGCTTCTAGGTGGGAATTAATGGTGGAATAGGGAATTATGAGTGGTTGCTTCGAGGGAACCGGTCCTCCTTAAGATAGAGAAGAGATAGAGAGAAGAATAGAGAATCAAGAACAATGAAACTTGTGTTATTTCTATTTTGAATCTGATGTACAACATACAAGTCCTTTAATAGCTAATTCTATAGCTTCTGGCAGTTACTAACCATCCTAACTAACTTCCTTCAACCACATCCTAACTGTACCAGCTTATCTATACAACAGACCCTAATCAGTTACAACAATCCAATAGCTTGTTACTACCCCATTACAACATCTATACAGAGTCTTAACATTTTCACACCTCATTTTATTATTATATTTATCACATTTTAAATTTTAAGAAATTTGTTTCCTGCCTTTAAATTGTTGACAAGTTTGTCTTTCGTCTTTCAACTTTAAACTATTAAAAATGTTTTATTTCTATTCTTAAATCATTAAATTTTTTTTTTTTATTTCATCCCTAAATTATTGAAAAAAATTTATTTTCATCCTTATTTTTGTCTTTAAAATCAAAACTATTAAGAAACTTTTAAAAGTAAAGGATGAAAAATAAACTTTTAGTAAAGTTTAAGGACCAAAATAGTAATTTACCCAATATAATATGTCAAAATCCAAATATGCCATGGGGGTAAAGAGAAATGTATCGGTATTCTTTAACACCCCCCCCCCCCCCCCCACCCCAAAAAATACCAGTCTTTGTATTGCTAGAAACGTGCACAAATGAAATTCTTATTTTGTTATTGAGTTATTGAATTTGTTTTATATTAGACTGTTGTTGGCTGAGTGATAATGTACCTAATTTTCCCTTAATTTATCCATAAAATCCCAAATTTGTCATTGAGTTGTCTTCTTTATCCTAATATAGGTAACTAAGTGATGCTATTCTAAACAAAAAGAATGTCTATATATATATATATATATATATATATTTTTTTTTTTTTACCAAGAAAAAAATGTAGTAGTCTTTTTATGACGAGAAAGCGTAATTTTATTTTTATTTTTTATAGACACTGTGAAATTCTTTTTTTTTTTGATATAGACATTGTGAAATTCTTATTTTGCCATGAAATTATTTAATTTGTTTCATACTAACTTTTTTTTTTGAGAATCCAATCTGTAATGTCTTATTAACTCAAGAAAGAGGCATATCTGCCAATACAAAAGAGTTGATATCTGGTGGAACATGCTCCATCCAGACGGTTAAATCAGAACTGAATCTAGCTTTTTTTGCCAAAGCATCGGTTACAGAATTTCCCTTCCTATAGGTGTGAGTAAAACAATAGCTTCTTAAGGAATTGACATAGAACATAGTGTCTTTAAAGAGATGGCTATAAGAAGATTGAAACATATCACCTTTCTGAAGGGATTTGATGACAGTTTTCGAGTCTCCTTCCAAAATGGACTGATGGAGACCTACTTCATGGACAAAAATGGCAACACGCTTTGCTGCAAGTAACTCCAAGCATGTAACTGAAGGTGGCTGTGAGATTTTTTCAGAGAGAGCCGCTACGATTTTGCCAGCATGGTTATGTATTACCACACCCAAGCTTGCCTCTCCTTTGTCTGTGAACATGGCCCCATCAAAATTGGTCTTGAAACAATTGAACTCTGGAGGCTTCCACTTTGTTTCCTTTGCATGAGAGTGATTTTTTGGTAGGTTGCTGATCGGTTACTGGTGGAGTGACAAGTATCTTTTTGCTTCAAAAACTACTCGGTTCAGAGGGAGAGCATCCTCATTTAGCCTAAGTTTGTTCCGCCTGGAACATAGGAACCAAGCTATGGTAGTGAAGAGCTCCAGTTTGAGTGGCTTTTTCATGATCAATTCAACCAGATTTTGGAAGGACCTCATGGAAGTTTTTTGGCGATCAACCCATCCAAAATCCACAT
This sequence comes from Quercus glauca, assembly GCA_023736055.1. Classification (NCBI taxonomy): domain Eukaryota; kingdom Viridiplantae; phylum Streptophyta; class Magnoliopsida; order Fagales; family Fagaceae; genus Quercus; species Quercus glauca. The sequence continues at coordinate 15,484,536 of CM043318.1, read as the reverse complement.
CCCATACCTGACGAAGAGAGGGACAGTTCCAGAGAGCATGGAGGACAGATTTGGACTAGGCTTTGCATTGTTGGTATGTGCTGTCTGCTATGATTTTTTGCTGCATTAAGTTTTCCTTCGTTGGCAGCGCATTTGAACAAGCTTTCCATGTGAAATGCTTGATTTTTCCAGGTACATCAGCTTTCCATAGTTGCTTCCAAAAGCCGTGGGTCTTGTCTAGGTTTGATGTTGAAGCCGATTCCTTATTCTCCTCTGCACACAGCCACTTATACCCCGTGCTAACTGAATAAGAACCATCTTTGGTCCAAGGCCAATATAGGGTGTTGAGTTGATTGATTAGTCCCAATGGAATGGACTTTATTTTCGCTGCTTCAAAAGGCGAGAAATTATTGTCAATGGTGTGGGAGTTCCATCCATAACTGTGTGGATCAAAGAGTGCCGAAATAGTAGCTGATCTAAGTGCAGGTGTTGGAGGTGAAACCACTCGACCTTGAGACTCCCCAGGCAGCCAATTCTCCCCATAAATCTTGACTTGAGAACCATCACCAACTCTCTACTTGGCACCCCTTAGGATGAGATTTCTTGCATGTAAAATGCTTCTCTATGCAAATGGCCCAGATTTCACTTTTGCTTCAAACACACTACTATTTGGAAAGTATTTGTCATGCATTAGTCTCTGCACTTGTTGGCTAACATGGCTTCATTGAACTTACAAAGATCTTTGAACCCTATACCTCCATTCACCTTAGGTTTACATAAAGTCTCCCACTTTTTCCAATGTATTTTTCTCCGGTCACCCCTTTGCCCCCACCAAAATTTACGGATCATCACTTCAATGTCTCTACAAAGACCAATCGGTAGGCTAAAGCAACTCATTGCAATGGTGGGGATTGCTTGCTCCATTGCTTTGAGGAGGACTTCCTTGCCGGCTTGTGACAATAATTTTTCTTTCCACCCTTGGATTTTTCCCCACACCCTATCCTTGATAAAATTCAGGCTGGCACTTCTGTTTCTTCCCACCATCGTTGGAAGGCCTAAGTACTTTTCGTATACCTTAATCTCCGGAACCCCAAGAATATTTTTATGTCATTTTTTGTTGCCAAGGGCACCGCTTTGCTAAAGAAAAGAGTGGTCTTTTCCTTGATAATACACTGTCCGGAAGCTTTCTCACTTATATCACTTATCTGGGCACGACAAAACAGTAAAATATCATCAGCAAAAAATAAATGGGAGATTTTTGGACCATACCGGCGAAAGGTGTATCCCCTAATTTTGTCTTCATGCACAGCTTGTTTGATGAGAGCATTTAGACCTTTAGAGCAAAGCAGAAAGAGGTATGGTGACAAAGAGTCGCCTTGTCTAAGGCCTCTTGAGGGGACTATGTTTCCTTTTGGTTCTCCATTCACCAGGATGGAATAAGTGACCGTTCTGAGGCATTCAAAAATCAACTTCACCCATCTTCTATTGAAGCCCATTTTTTCCATCAGTTGTAAGAGGAAAGGCCACTCCACTCTATCAAAAGCCTTGCTCATATCAATTTGAGCGCCATAGAGCCAATTTTTCCTAATTTCCTTGTTTTCATGTGGTGAAGTGTCTCAAAAGCAACTAATATATTATCTGAAATTGCTTTGTCAGATTGAAAAGCACTTTGAGATTCAGATATAATATCAAGTAATATGACTTTTAAGCGGTTAGCTAAGACTTTTGAAATAAGCTTGTACACAATGTTACACAATGCTATGGGTCGAAATTCAATTACATGTTCAGGACTTTTCACTTTTGGAATAAGAGAGAGATAGGTGTGGTTTATACCTGCTAGAATATGGGCTGTGTTGAGGTAAGAGAGCATGGCGGCAGCTACATCACTTCCAATATCCTTCCAATAGTGTTGGAAAAAAATTGGGGGCATCCCATCAGGACTTGGGGCTTTTAACGGTGCCATTGAGATAATGCTAAGTCAACCTCTTCCCTTGTAAACTCATGGCCAAGGAGGGTGTTCATCTCTTCGGTAACACTTCACTGGACTTGCTACACTGTTGAGTCAATTTCGCAAGGGTTTGATGTGGTGAATAAACCCGTGTAGTAATCAACCAATAATGCAGCAACGTTTTCATCCCCACAACACATCTCCCCCCTTGAATTTCGAAGACCATGAATGGTATTGTAGCAAAATCTATGAGAAGCTTGACTGTGAAAATAGCTAGTATTTTTATCCTCCGATTTTATCCAGTAAGATTGAGACCTTTGATGCCATAGTTTTTCCTCCACCACCAACAACCCATTTATACCGTGCTTCAGTTGTTGTACCTGGGCAAAATTTTTATCCTGGGCCGCCACCCTCTCTGCTTGTTTCAGTTGCTTTTTCTTCTCAGCTATTTGTCTTGTGATATTACCAAAATTCTGTTTACTCCAGCGTTGTAGACTTGATTGACATTTGTTGATTTTTCTAGCCACGTTTGTCATGGGAAAAGACCCAAAATTTTGCCTCCAAGCCGTGTGGATTGTATCATGATAGCCCTCATTGTCCAGCCATACCTGTTCAAATCTCCAATGGTGTTGCTTGTTGCTTGGGATGCCTATGGGGTGAATTATGATGGGTTTGTGGTCTGAGGTACCACACTTAAGGGTAAGCACCTTTGATGCCAGAAATAGGTTCAGCCAATCTTCTGTAGCAACTGCCCTGTCAAGCCGCTCCCTTATTGTATTGCCATTCTGATAGTGTTTGTACCAGGTGTACTTATTTCCCATATATCCCAAGTCAGTGAAACCACACTCGTCAAGAACGTCTCTAAAGTCCTGCATTTGCGCATTTGGTCTTGGTCTGCCACCTAATTTTTCATGAGATTTCATAATCTCATTAAAGTCACCAGCACATATCCAATGAAGGGAAGATTTTTGGTGAAGCCATCGTAGTTTATTCCAGGATTCCAAATGGTTCTGTGTCTCCAAGAAACCATAAAAACCTGTAAACCTCCAACAATTTTCCCTTCCCTTGTTTAAGATGGCATCAATGTAGTTCAGAGAGGAATTTTCCACCGATAATTCAACATCTTTTTTCCAAAACAAAGCAAGTCCCCCGCCTCTGGTGACTCGGGAAACTCCAAAAGTAGACTCATTGCTCATGGAGGGGCTGGGATGCAGCTGCTGCCAATCTAAATTCTGATTCATGGATGAGCACTCTTTTTTTGTTTAGTTGATCTAGTTCATCTTCTAGTGTGAGGTTGCGTTTGTGTGGGAGGGTATTTTGCTGAGGAAGGTTTGCTTCTTGTGGTGGTCGACTGGTCGTGGGATTCTTTTCCAGGTTTTTGGGGTGGCGTTATTTTGGTTACACGGGTTGGTTTCAGGGTTGACATCAGGGTTGGGGGAAGGGACATGGTTGGTCACGTGATCATTAGAATTCAGGGGTTGGCTAGAGTCCACATTTGAGTCCACTTCTCTTGCCCTAATCTCCGCGGCAATTATTCCATGATTAATGCATGCGTGGCTGTCAAACATCATTAACTCCTGATCAATTTCATGTAACGTGTCATTAAATGATTTGCCCAACCCGCATTCAACGTTATTCCCCTGTAACGTAGATACGTTTTGCGTGTCATTAATGCTGGTGTGAGGTGCCGTTTGTGTTGTGGCAGAGTTTTGAGTCACCGGAGTAGGGTCCGGCGAGGTTGCAGCCGGCGAATCTCCCTGGTGTTTTTCTTTCAGACCTCTCTCTTTTCTCAAAGCTTCATAGAATCCAGGTACTTTTATCACTGTCTTCCGAGGCATGGCGAATGGGGAAGCACGAATCCATGGACCATATTCCCTATCTTCAAGAGACAAAGAATCGTTGCTTTCAATCCATCTGTCGCAGTCTTTATCGACGTGATCCAGGCAGCCACACCAATAACAGAGTATTGGCAATCTTTCATATTTGAAATTAACCCAGCCCGTCGCACCATTCTCTAGTGATATTTTCCTCCCACGACACAGAGTGATAGTAACATCCACCTGACTTTTACTCGAAAGTAATGACCACCATCCATCTCAGAGAGTTTTGTGTCCTTACACACTTCACCCACTGCGGTGCAGAGCTCTTCAGCAACTCCCCTGTTGAAGAAGGTTAGTGGGATATCATGTACCTGAACCCACATTGGAACTTTGTTGAAGTTGAGTTCGCTAATTGGGGTTGCACTGTCATAACGACATAGAGCAATCAGGTACTTATCAAAACTCGATGGTTGGAGTGACAAAATTTTTTCTGCCTCTTCCTTATTGTCAAAAACAGAGAGGAGGATGTGGTTTCCTCCTGTAAGAATCTCAAAGCCATTTTTGGAGCGCCACAATGGGTTAAAGGTCCGAATCACTGCTTCTGTATTGAGAACCCGCTTTGTGAAAAAATTTTCCGCCAAAATTGTTTCACCAGTAGATCTATCTTTTGTCAATTTTAGTGTACCATCCTCTCTTTCATTCAGGGACAGGTTACTTCAGTGTTTCTCGTGTTTCCCAAAACCCCAAAGAAGAAAAACCCAACAAAACCCTGCGATAAACCTTGTTTATCCAGGGACAAAAAGCCTTACTTGAAGGGACAACAAATTCTACAATGAAAGAGAAGCTTTGGAGAGTCCAAAACTTTTCTTACCAGAGAGAAACTTTGATGAAATTGGCTGGTGATAACATTCTTGATTTGTCCTTGATTTATACATTGTTCTAACTTCTAACATAATTTTTCACAGGCCGTCATAAGCCCACCCAAGGAGAAGCCTAAAACATTCGGACCCTATTAATAAGGTAAGGCCCAAGGCTTCAATTAAAAGTCAACAAAAGGGCCACAATCATAAATTCTAGACAGAAGCCCATAAAAGGACTACAACTAAAAAATGATCCAAGAATCCACTCAAGGCAATGTACTAACATCCTTAGACAAGTCAACGCAAGCCCATATAAGACTCAAGAAGGAAAAGCAAACAGATCAAGTGTATGATAAATTCGGCTTAAGACCGGCAGAATAGAAATTAGTTTGCTCTAAAATGTTTATCATGATCTCATCCCTAAAATAACCAAAGGACTGAAAGTTCAATGAGTCAATGACATGCACCACTAACTTCATCCAATACATCTTCTCAAAAAAAAAAAAAAAAGAAAAAAGAAAAAAAGAAAAAGTTCGTCCGGTGCAATTTGAATTGAGTTCACACTGAATTTGGGAGTTGCAGCTGAAGCACTTTATACCTCAACTCATATATTTAATTTGTTTGTTAAAAGTGTATTAAAGTATACTTGTACTTAAAAAAAAAAAGGAAAAAAATTGAGGTTTTTAAAAATTGTACATAAAAGTTAAAAGCTAAGCTTATAAGCCCTAGCTAGCCAAACAAACACTAAAGTCTTTTATAAATGTGCAAACCCACAAATGTCACTAATAACTACTTAGATTGTTATGATCCCCCAGTTGTATACTTCTTGTATACTTATTTCACGATTTGAATAAAATAAGTAATAACTTGAGAGGTATTTTACATCGTGACTCTTTTCACGATTTGAATAAAATTCCATTACTTATTTCTAAAAAACTTTGAAGTGTGTACATAAAGTGAGAGGTATTGAAGTCTTTTACTATTTTACATTTTCAAAGAACATGCTGGCAATGAAGCAATGAGAAAACAAGAACAAGTAGCAGTCTTGTTGATGAGCGCGATGAGAAAAGTTGAGACCCCTCACGAGTCACACCTTGGCAGCTTTAATGTCAGGCGAATTTGGGAAGACTTCATTGATGGGATGACACCTTCAAGATGACAGTGTCCTCCTCCCTTATAAAGCCTCATTTTTGTTTTGTTTTGCTTTAGTTTTTTTGTTTAACACTAACCAAAATGTAAAATTCAGCCAGAAGGACCAAAATACTACGAAATCAATTGATATAGTCTGGCACTTTTGACTATGACGGAATGGTGAGGTTGTTTGTATTGGTTTTGTGACCTGTACAAAAAAGTCTAGCCATAGTGATATGTACCATGTCTTTAAAACATTTCTTTAGATACAATAAAATGGAGAAAAAAAAAAAAAAAACATGTGGCATACCATGTCTAATCTTTTGAAGCGATCCAAATTTTTAGGATTAAGCCTTGCTTGTTATTATAATATTTTTGCTAAAGAAAGATAAATTATTTTCGATATGTGTGTCTTTATTTGCAAAGATTGTTGTAACTTGGTGGCATATTCAGCCCTCCTTTGTTAGGAAAACTGAAGTTCAAATCCCACCTCTCTCATATTTGTAACTATCAAATCATTAAAAAAAGTTCTTTTATTTGTGTACATTACATCACTTTTGGTTGGAGAGATAGAAAAGTAAGATGATAGAAAACGGTGAAAAGATGGAAAAATGAGAGGATAGAAATGATTAAATTTTCCCTCATTTGTATTTGGTTGAAAGGATGAAAAGCTTTTTTGTTTGATTAGAACAAAAATTGAGAAGATAGAAAAAGTATTTTATATAAATTTACCTTTATGTGCTTATTTCATTATATATAGGAAGTAATTTTTTTGTAATAAAATATTGTTTATTTATTAGTTAAAATTAATAAAATAACATTTTATAAAAATTATTGCTGGGGTTTATGTCCTAAAATCCAATTTATTGGCATGTCATAAATAATTAAACTGTTTAATTATATGAGACTATCTATTTATGAACTAATGTGACATTATCTTAGTCCATGAGATGCATAGTATGTGATTTATGTGAAAAGTCACAGAAGATATAAATCACAAGTTCTTTGTAAATTCAGAATTTTAGTTCGTAGTCGGTGATGAAATTGGGCATTTCATCTGTGAAAACTATAACATATCAACTAAGATGATTTGTCTTGATCATGGAAGTGGAGACTTTTAGTTGGTATGTTGATATGTTTTAAGAGTTAAGACATATTGAACTGGACCGTTGTGAGATTTATTATTCTCATAATGACTGTCAAATGAATAATAAATCTTACGACTTCTATTTACATCAACTCTAAATCCTGAGAGAATAATGGACTTAATCCTGAGATGTAGGTTGCTTTGATATATCAGGAGTGAGATTTATAAGTTACGGTTAAAACCTCAGTATGTTGGGCAGCTGTATTTAGTGTTGATGGAACATATATTCTCAAGATGGAATTCATAATCTCTTATCGGAAATATAAAATATTCTCTTGAGATAAGTTTAAAGGGTTTGGTTATTCAGAGTGTTGAGCCCAACCACTTTAGTAAGGAGTTACTAAAGTATATATTTATGAAATTGGATTTCATAAATATATAATGAATAACATAAAAGATTAAATCGGGTACTCAAGGATTAAGATGTAGTAATCTTCAAAGTGGCAGTCAATATTCATGACTTTGTATTACTACGAATATTTTAATGAAGGGGTGTCATGTATAATAAAGTCTTGGAATATAATTTATTAATAAGGTCTAGAGTGCAATTATATTTTTATAGTTGTATTGAATATAATTAATGGTAACTTTGGACTTGTCAAGAGTTGACAGAAAAGCCTAAGACCCATTGGAGTTAGAGTCTTATTTGTTCCCTTTGGTCCCATCTCAAGTCACAAACTAAAACCCAATTGGGTAGGCTCAAAAGGCTGGCCCGATTAGATAATTAATTTTTATTTAATAAGAGTTATTAAATAAAAGGAACTACCAAGGTAGTTAGTACGTACGTATGATAAAAAGAAAAGAAATAAGTTTTTCTCCACAAGTTACGGTCAAAACCTTAGTATGTTGGGCAGCCGCATTTAGTGTTGATGGAACATATATTCTCAAGACGGAATTCATAATCTCTTAACGGAGATATAATATATTCCCTTGAGATAAGTTTAATGGGTTTGGTTATTCAGAGTATTGGACTCAATCACTTTAGTAAGGAGTTACTAAAGTATATATTTATGAAATTGGATTTCATAAATATATGATGAATAACATAAAAAATTAAACCGGATACTCAAGAATTAAGATGTAGTAATCTTCAAAGTGGCAGTCAATATTCATGACTTTGTATTACTACAAATATTTTAATGAAGAGGTTGCATATATAATAAAGTCTTGAGATATAATTTATTAATAAAGCCTAGAGCGTAATTATATTCTTATAGTGGTATTGAATGTAATTAATAGTAACTTTGGACTTGTTAAGAATTAATAGAAAAGCCCAAGGCCCATTGGAGCTAGAGTCTTATTTGTTCCCTTTGGTTCCATCTCAAGCCACAAACTAAAACCCAATTGGGTAGGCCCAAAAAACTAGCCCAATTAGATAATCAGTTTTTATTTAATAAGAGTTATTAAATAAAGGAACTACCAAGGTAGTTAGTATGCACGTATGATAAAAAGAAAAGAAATCAGTTTTTTTTCACAAGGAGAAGAAGAAGGATTTTTCTTTGAGAGTCGATGTACAAAAGACTAATTAAGAGACCACACATCTTGGGAGAAAACAAAACATAAACGAGAGAGAGAGAGAGAGAGAGAGAGAGAGAGAGAGAGAGAGAGAGAGAGAGAGAGAATGGTTGAGCAAATTTATCTAAGTTTTTTTAGAGAAAACATTTTGGTCGGCCCTGAGAAAAAACATTTGGGCCTTATCATTTTTCTCTCCTAAAATTACTCTAACCAAACACTCTAAAAAATAATTTTCTCTCTACTTGTCTCTCTCCCTTTTTCATCCCCTAAAATCCACCTAACCAAACGAACTCTTAGGTTCTTAGTTGAAAATAACTTAACCGGCACTTCCACTTCGCATCATACTTGGATGGAAGCTTCGATGGGGTTGTGGATTAATGCTCCATTGTTTGTTCCATGGTCTTGTACCCCCATGTGTAAATTTTTTATTCCTTCTTAGTATTGGAAGCATTATCTCTACGTAGCTAAAATGATTGGCTTATGAGATCTTGGTATTCAATTGAAAAATCAAGTCTGGCTAATATTTTATAGATATTGTGAATATATAGCAATGGGGGAGCATTTTGTTCAAGGTTAATGATTTCAAAAGATATATAAGCACAATTGGATCTATTGTTGGTTCAAGCATAATAGCTGCTTCCCCCATATACCGCAATTAATCAGCTACTCTAGAGAAGTTCCTTTGTGCTGTCTTTGGGGCCTAAACATGGAGGCAATCTGAAATTCATATTTGTTAGCATCTTGTGTTTTTGACAGATGTTTAATCAAATCTATATATCTATTTGATCAATTGAATTAATAGATTGCTAAAATCAAAGAGTCCAAAATCAGTGTACCTCTAATTAAAAAAAAAAACAATGAACAGTAAAAAAAAAAATCATCAATGTCCTCTATGTTCTATCTTTGCTCCCATAATCCCTAAAAAAACCTCGGCTTCTGGAACTCCAAGATCCAGAGACTCTACCCCAAAGTCCAATCAAACTCAATCACTAAGAGAAAGTAAAGATGGAGGAACAGTCTGAGATGAAGTAAGCAAAGAGAATAACGAACAGGTTGTATGCAAGTTTCGGATGACAATCTCCTCTTAGGTACCTTCTCTTCACTCTCTCTCGGATTTTCCATCATCATTTTTTTTTGCTTTCAGGTCAATTTTTTCCTTTGGAATTTTCAATTCCTCTCAAAGTATTTGAAGAAATCCTTGAACTGACTTTTTTGTCATAAATTGCTTCTCAATTCTAATTTTGGTGTAGGTGTGCGGAAGAACGAAGGATTTTATTCATATGGAGAATTTATAAATTCTCATTCTTAGGCTGTACCACAAAATTATAAGATTTGAGGAGAAATAAAAATAAGTAGCTTCTTATTATTTTGAAATTTTTAATTTAGTTTTTTAATCTTTGGTGAGTATGTAGGTTGGGAATGGCATTGATGGGTGTGATGAGGCTTGAGTTGGAGATGAAAGTCATTGTTCAAGTCATGGCTGAAGTGTTGTTATTTACTATTTACAGTCTCACTATTGTTGTTATCATTTGTACATGATTTACCCAAAGGCCAAGTAGAAGTACATTTTTTATGGTTATGCACATATATCTTTTGGTCTTGCTTGTGATTTTGGAGGGCTCGCTGCTGGTATGGCAATTGGTTGTGTTGGTGATGCAGGTGTTAGGTATATTACTATATTTCTAATCTCTTCTATATCTATTAATATTTGCATGTATAGATTGGTTGCCGTTATCATATCAGCAATTGTTATCTACTACATTGTGGATTGAATTTTTGGGTTAGTTTTGAAGTTATTATTGCTAGATTTGTGCTTCAAATTGAGACTTCCTACTGATTCATTTGCTTAAGTTACCAGTTGGTTCATTAGCATTGGTGGTTTATATTAGTCTGCATAGGTATTTCATATTAGTCCTAGAGTTCACTTTTGGCATTAAGTCCTCTTGTCCTAACTCTGTCCATTTGAGTTTGGATCCAATATAGAGCTAACAATTTGAAGTTTCTTTACTTGGATGAGGATGAGCTTGGTTCACATAAGTGTTGGCGTGACAAGGTTGACATTTTTAATTTGGAAAAACAAGACAACTTGTTATTGGAAATTGAAGGCTGAAAAGAATGCAGTCTTACTCAACATCTATTGAAAGTTAGACTATATTTTGTTTATAAACTCAAGGCTTAAAAAACTTCACAAGCCCAACATGAAAGCCTTTAATTTGCAACTAATCTACTTTGGGTGGGTGCCTTTGGGTGTTTTGAACTACATATGATGAACATCATTACAAAATATGATGATTTGCTTCATAAATGCTATAAAAAAATAGAGTTTATTTTGTAAGCAGCAGGTATTTGGCTTCTTGGTAGACGTAATTAACCATTTCAACAAACAATTTTACTTTTAAAATAGCATTCCACTATTGGGCATAATCTTTTTATGATAAATATTTAATTAGATGCTTTTTTGAAGATAATATTCTATTAATCTTAATCACATGATATGAGGGTCATTACCTTTGTCGCTAAAATTTGGATTATTAAAAGTCAACAGTAGAATTTCTTTCCCCTTTTCTTTGAGCTTTTGCACTAGAAATTACTGTAGTATCAAAGTTTTGTTTAAATGTTTGCACTAGAGTTTTTTTTTGGAGAAACCAGACCACGAAGGTCTGAGTATTATTGAAATAAAAAGAAAATTACAAGGAGTCACGTGTGACTATGGGAGCTATGTCATCAGGGACAAAATTCTGCCAAACCTGAAGCTCACAACCAGTTTTAGAAAACCTGGCTAAACAATGGGCAACTAAATTTCCTTGCCGTTTTATATGAGAAAAGCTACAAAAAGAGAAAACACTGGCTAAGTTGAGAACATCATGAATCACGTTTCCATACTCTAGGTGAGAAGAATCCGAGAACCTGATAGCTTGTATAATAACCTTAGCATCACCCTCAAAAATGCAATCTAGCACTCCTTGCTCTTTTGTGAAAAACATGGCCGTACGACAAGCCAATGCCTCCACTGCTGCAGCAGAGGTTGGCTTTATGATACGTTGAGCCAAAGCATGGAGAACATTACCAGAACTATCACGGATGACTACGCCCAATCCTGTTGTACCCTTAGAAGAGAAAAGAGCAGCATCAAAGTTCACTTTACAATGGGGCGAAATAGGTGGTATCCATCTTACTACTCTAGCCGAGGCTGTGGGAGCTAGAACCTGAGGATTCTGCACTGCTAAAAAATCCTGAAGGAGAGTAGTTGCTCGGCTTCTAATACTGCTATCCTCCACAAAATAATTTCCACACCTGCGAGCATTTCTGTTACTCCATATCAACCAAAACATCATAATTAGAAGATTGGTATCAAGTCTCTCCTTCATTAAGAACACCATTCCCAGCAAATCCACAAAGTTTTCAAACCTATACCTCAATAGCATTATGACAGGCTCTCCAAATCATGTTCTTCATCTTGTGAGGAACCTGCGAGCTCCAGATGCTAGTCCAGAACCTATGGGTTCTCTCTGAACTAGAGCAAGTTGGGCTTAAACTCCTTTCGATCCCAGCAATCAGGTAGTGAGCACTACGAGTTGAAAAATTACCATCCTTAGTTAGGAACCAGATCTGCTCATCTGGGTGGATTGATAACTTAGAGGGATACCAAGGATCAATCTCACTTCATGGTCCATAAACTCATTCTGAATGATTTCTGCATTCCAGATATGAGATTCTTCATCAATCAGGACACTCAACTTCTAATCCACAGGCAGAGACATATGAGGGGAAGTAACCAATGAAGGTGGATTTTTTGGCAACCATTTGTCAGATCAAATCACTACTGATTTTCCATCCCCAATTCTCCAGCTGGCCCCTGATTCAACCACGTATCTAGCTTGCAGGAGGCTTTTCCACGTATATGAGCCTTTATTAGGGTTGTCAAATTCCATTAAATAGCACTCCGGAAAAAACTTATCTTTAAACACCTTATGAAACAAAGAATTTTCACATGTTTGCAGTCTCCAAATCTGCTTAGCTAATAAAGAGTCGTTGAATTTACTCAACTCTCTAAATCCCATACCCCCTTCATTTTTTGGCAAACAAAGCTTATCCCAACTTACCCAATGGATCTTCCGTTGCTCAGCCCTGTAGTCCCACTAGAATTTCCTTATCAGCGACTGAATTTTTTGCACCAAGCTTTTTGGAAGCTTAAAACAGGACATTGTGTAGGTGGGAATCGCCTTTATGATTGCCTTGATTAAGATTTCACGACCTGCTTGAGACAACAACTTCTCTTTCCAGCCATTCAGTTTCTTCCAAATCCTCTCCTTAATAAGGTTAAAAGACTTCTTCTTATTCCGCCCCACTAAAGCTGGTAAGCCTAGGTATTTCTCATACTGCTGCACTGCCGGAACACCTAAGAAGGCAGCTATGGCTGTTCTTGTGACTTGTCGGGTGTTTGAATTGAAGAAAATATTTGTTTTTCCCTATTCACACTCTGCCCAGATGCTTGTTCATACATATGAAGGATTGACTGAATTTGCACACATTCTGAAATGGTTGCCCTATAGAAAACTAGGCTGTCATCCGCAAAGAGTAAATGAGAGATTCGAGGGCCATTTGCATAGAGAGAAACACCTTTATTACCCCTTCATCTCCAGCCTTCTTAAAAAGAGAGTGCAAACCTTCAGTAACCAACAGAAACAGATATAGTGACAATGGGTCACCTTGACGAAGACCCTGTTTCGGAATAATGTGGCTATGAGGCTGACCATTTAAAAGAATAGAATAGGATACAGACTTGATGCAAGCCATAATAATGGTGACCCATCTTGCATTGAAGCCCATTTGTAGCATAATCTTCTCTAGAAACACCCATTCAACTCGATCATACGCCTTTCTCACGTCGAGTTTAAGTGCCATGTAGCCCATCCTGCCATTCCTTTTTTATTTCAAATGATGAAGAGTCTTGTGAGCAATGAGAATGTTATTTGTGATCAATCTCCCTGATAAGAAAGCGTTCTGATGTTCTGAAATTAACTTGGGTAGTAAAACCTTTAGACGGTTAGCTAAAACCTTAGCTACAAGCTTATAAAGGACATTAGACAAACTGATGGGTCTGAAATTTGTTACCTTTCTTGGGCTGCGGATCTTAGGAATATGAGTTAAGAAAGTGTGGTTAAGTGGTGAGGGGATTGTACCTGAATTGAGGACTGCCAACACGGCATTTGTAACCTCCGACCCCACTTTGCCCCAATATTGCTTATAAAACAATGAGGGAGGACCATCTGGGCCTGGGGCCGTACTTGCCTTCATCTGCTTTAAAGCCCCTTGCACTTCACTGGGTTCGAATGGCCTGAGTAGTTCCTCATTCATTTCTTCGGACACTGTTGGAAGCACCCCCTCCAGCACGGAGTCCATGCTAGTGGGGTTTGATGATGTAAATAGCTTGGAATAGTATTGAAAGATCTGACTTTCTTCCTCTACCCAAACACCCAAATCATTTTCCAACCCCGAGGTATAATTTCTCTTATTATGTTCTGTAGATCTACAATGAAAATACTTGGTGTTTTTATCACCATCATGCAACCAATCAGTTTTTGCTCTTTGGTTCCACATACATTCTTCCATGTCCTTCAGTTTCCTTATCTCGTCACTTAATTCCTTCAATCGCCCATTGCCACCACCCCAAGCAGAAATACGCTCTGCCGTTTCTAACTCCTTTCATTTCTTTTCCAAAGTCCTACGCACATTACCGAATACTTTTCTACTCCAATCACTCAGGTGAGTTTGACAGTTACTGACCTTGAGGAGCACATTACCTGTCGGGTCGTTAGCGGAACTCATATCCCATGCATCATGAACCACCCCTTCACAACGCTCATCCTTGATCCACATAGCCTCGAAACGAAAAGGCCTATTGGACCTAAGAAATCTCCTCTGAATGTCATCTGAATAGAGTCATATCGGCTTTTGATCAAAAGAAAAATCGGACAAATGATGAAGTCTGACTTATGGAAATTTCAGAACCCACTCTGGAGTAGCAACCGCTTGATCAAGTCTGACCCATACTACATTCCCATCAAATCGTCGATTACACCAAGTAAATGGTAAACCTGAGTACCCCAAATCTTTTAACCCATAAAAATCCATGCGCTCAATAAAGATCTCCATCTGTTTCTCAGGGCAAATTCCATTGCCTGACTTCTCCTCCAAACGGGTGATCTCATTGAAATCACCTAAAACGACCCACGTTAAGCTGATTTGAGTTGTGAGATGCCGTAGCAAAGTCCAAGAATCTTCCCGGTTGGCCACTTCTGGAGCTCCGTAAAAGCCCGTGAAGAGCCAGGCGTCATCAATCCCTAGACTTACTACCACATCAATATGATGAGGAGAGAATGTTTTGATGTGCAAATCGAGATCATTCATCCACAATAGAGCTAACCCGCCACTTCGATGTCTCCTCGGAACGATGAACATATTATCGAACTTAAGGCGGCACCTAACTTTCTCGAGATAGCTTTTCTTCTTCTTGGTTTCCATCAAAGACAGTAACTTAGGACTTTTAGCCCTCACCAGATCAGAGAGCTCTCGAACTCGCCGTGGGATCCCAAGCCGACGGCAGTTCCAGCTCATACAGTTCATAGTGGACGGTGGTGTTGGAGCTTAGCCACTGCCAACTGGATTTTTGATGAAGGAATTTCATAAGGCTTTGTATTTCTCCTTTTCTGAGGTTGCGATTCAGCGTCATTATTGTAGGGGAGATATCTTTTCAGAGGTTGAGGACCAACCTTATTTATCTTAGGAGCACTCGTGAACCCAAGCTTTGGGCTTTTAATCTTCCTGGGCTTCGAGCTTTTTGTTGGGGCTTTAATGTTAGAAATGTCCTGTAGAGGTGTCCTGGAAGTTGGGCTCGATTCTGTAGGCCTTTTTTCCTTTGACACCTCTATCTTAGACTCCACATTAGGATAGGATGGGCCCTGCCCATTTTTACTGCTATCCATTGCTAGCTCAGTAGGTCTACTTTCAAATTTTCTGAGGTCTCGATCAATTTCCTGAAGTTTTGCCAGGAAAGGATCGCCTTCAAAAAACGCTCCTGAGTTCAGGGGAACTAATTTAGGTTGCTTTCCTTTTGAGGCTTCTCCAAGATTTCTGCCCCTAAAATCATTCCTATCATTACCCATAAAATCCTCCTCCAGCCCCTTATGGGAAATATTAGTGAAAGAATCAAACTTTTCCTGCAGGGGGCCGTTATCCACGAGACTAACAGGGACTGAAAAGGAAACAGAATAAGACACATTAACGTTAGCATTAATTACCTCTTCATGAGTATCCATTACCGTTATCAGACTTGGGGTCACCGTCAGCGTTGCGGTTCTATTACCTCCGTCCATCTCAGAACTCCCCCCTTTGTCGTTGCCCGTGTTGGTGGAAGCACTAGCAAGATCATCATAGAAACCTGGAATGAAAACAATAGGCTTGTTCGTTGCTCTGTAAGGGGAAGCACAAAGATTCTAGCTAAATTGCCTTTGATCCGCCATAAGAGTACCTTTACTTTGGATCCACAGGGGATAATCCTTATCGTTGTGATTTAGTCTCCCACACTAGTAACACAGATTAGGCAAACGCTCATACTTAAAACTCACCCAAATTTTATCACCACTCTCAAGGGTTAGCACTCTGCCTCGGCACAAAGGTAATGATATATCCAGACTTACTTTAACTCGCATAAACCTACCTCCATCCTCATCAACTCCACCAATTGAACGGCACACCGTCCCCACAGTATTGCAAATATTCTTAGCCACCTCCCTAGTCATGAACCTGATTAGGATGTCATGGACTTGGACCCAGAAGGAAGCCCACTGAAACTTGAGTTCACTAATAGGAATGTCGTGGTCATATTTTTGAAAAACCACAAGGTGCTTATTGAAACACCACGGCTCAGACCGAAGAATCCGATCAATATCGCCTTGGTTTTTGAAGACAAATAACACTACGTGGTCATCCATGTTTCGGATCTTAAAGCCTACAGTAGATCGCCACAGTTGCCTAAAAGTTCTTGCCACTGCTTCCATATTCAGCGCACGCGTTGTAAGAAACTTAGCAACCAAAATAAATTTCGGCAATCGAAAAATGTTTTTTAGTTTGAACCTAGATCCTTCTCTCTCGTCAAGGCTTAGATTATTCCGTGATCTCGTTAGATCTTCCATGGAAGAGTGAACAAAGATAGGACAAAGAGAAAAAAACAAAAAACAACAAGAAACAACTAAACTAAAACTGTTTCGCACACCCCCGAAGGAATGAAAAAACCACTAGCTCAAGAAATAACCTTGTTATCTCTCGAGAACACACACGCCTTCTGAAAGAAGGGACCAATTTTTCTACTGCCTAAGAGAAGGAGAATAGAGTTTGTTTTAGATATTCAGTACATTTACTTGAAAGTAATTAAAACTTTGCACCTTAAGGTGTTTTCTCCTTTTTTGCTCATAGAAATTTTAATATATTAGTTTAGATTCAAATGTAGGTTATAAAATACAGATTTTTTGGAGCTATTTAGATGATAATATGCTGGAAAAACAAGAGGTCAATTGATCACACAGGAGATGTGTTTGCCTTATTTGTTTGTGATATAACATAATATTATGATACTCTTAAAGTTTGTACATATCCATATTTAGTAATTAGTTTTGATGAGTTATAATATCATTCAAATATTGTGACTATCACAATTATCATTAAAATTATTATCTCAACTTTGTGTGAAAAATTAAAGAACATTAAAGCTTAGGAATAGTAGATCATAGGGTAGTTTGATAGATGGGAAAGCATTAAAGTGTAAAAAGCACACCTTTGTTTGTGTAAAATTTCTTTTTCAGAATTTTTGTCAAATAAAAAGATCGAGACATTTTTATTATTATTTAAATTACATCTCCCCCCTCCCCCTCAAAACAAAGGGGGAAATAAAACTTTTTTTTTTTTTTTGAGAAAAAAAGGGTGGGGGGGGGGGGGGGGGGAATAAAACTTAAAAGAGAGATTGTAGGAAAAATTAATTAATATTGTTTTCCCTCGGATTGTTGACACTAATTCATTCATTACATATTAATATGGATATTCGACATTTAATGAGATAGTAAAGTTTTAGACTCAAGCTGGCAAAGTATAAATGTTAGGATTGCGAACAATAATTCATTCATTACATAATTCATTCGTTGCATACTAATATTATAGATGTTATGAGATTAGAAGAAATTTTTTGAAGAAAGCAATTTGTTTTTCCAGTATTTTAAGTTTAATTTTTTTTCCACCATAATCTTCAATGACCAAGGATCATTTTGCAAAATCTAATAATGCAAATGTGAGGTTACGCCTCATTAGTGGTTGTATCTGTTAATCTTCACAATAAAATATAGACATGCTTAATATAAAAATATTAACATTAATAATTGCAATCAAAAATTTTTTTTTTCACTAGTATTCAAAGTTTCCGTGCATAAGCATAGGTTACATGCTAGTAACTTATATAAACTAGTAACCTATATAAAAGAAGAAGTTAGATGTAACAAATGCATACCTTTCCCTTTCAGGATCCCTATCAAATTTACTTGGGAAAAAAAAAAAGCAAAGGTGAGTTTAGTGCTGTTGTAAATTAGCAAAAAACTTAGTGTTGTTCTAACATAATATTTTTGATTTCATAAATTCAAGAGGCAATTAGAGCTCATAGAAGGAGTTATCAACATGAATAACAAGATCATAAACCAATGGGTAGGCAAGCAAACCTAATCCCTGATCCAATACAGATTTTTATAAATGAATAAAATCATAATCGTTGAAATTAAAATAGTAGAAGTTCCACTATTTTGCATTAGAACATGAACATGATTCTCAGCAAGAGTCCATAACTCATGGTTATCCACTTTGGGGCCCATACTCCTTATGGTTTTGTTCTCCCCCCAAAGCACATAGTAGTGGGGAAAAGGCCTCTACATATTAAAAGGAGGTCATTTCTTATAAGCACATCTCCATGTGCTCCCCTAGGAGATGTAGGATTCCATGGATTGCAAGACCCCTCCTTTTTGGATCTCTACATCCCCATTGCAAACTCACTCATTTCCAATGATGCATGGATGAAGAAGAAGGCAGAGTGGTGGTCCCATTACTGTCTTAGAACCTCATTCTCATCTCAGTGAGAAAATAAGAAGCTATTGTTGGGGCAAAAAGGTGAAGTGTTTGTGTTATGTTATCATCTAGTCATGGAATCTTGGTCAGTGTTGTCATTACCCCTTGGCACCATTCAGTAGATTTCCTTTTTTGTTGATTTGGTAGAGAAGAAAGAGAAAGCAATAAGATCATTCAAAGAATGTTAAGCTGTGCAAATGGCAAGGAATGCTGAAATCAAAGAGGCCAAGACGCCTAAGATTAGGCATCTGTTGATATATGAAAGAATGCTGTCAAGCCTGTGATGTCAAGTATAGTGGTCTACATCAGAGAACTCCAATAAAATGAGTTATCAATATAGAGCTGTTCTTTATTGTCAGTTTAACTAAAATTGGAATAAGAAAAGTATTTCATCTTAATTATTTTTGAATTTTTTGACATTTTAGACTTGAAAAACCATAACCAAAAAGTGCCTGAAACAACTAGTTGGTGAGTAAAGGTGACTGTAACAATTTGTGGAAACCAAAACAGCAAAAATCACTAGAAACATACTCTCAATTCATTAATTTTCTAAGTTTTCCACATAATCAATATGTACTTTAGAATCTTATTGATAGACTCCTCAACATATAAAAATGTAAATAGATACCAACTCTTTTAAAGTCTACTTCTTACATTTTTGCCAAGTTTCATTTATGCATCTTTATCCACAAACAATCATCAGATCCTAAACCTTAAATAAAACCCTTAGGTGAACTGACCCACACTATTAACAAAAAATATCTTAAAAAGAGAGAACATATGAAAATTCAGGATCAAGAACATACTAGCATAATGCCATCTCTAGTGGCAATAGAAACAATATCAACACTTGAAACTACCCCTGGATAAGCCTTTTCAAACTCCTCCTTGATGGAATCAATTTTATCAAAACCCTTCAAGGGGAGAATGGGTATGGCTTGCCTCTCAGTGGAATGGTTTTTGCAACTTCTTTTGTCCTTTTTTCCCACCAATAAAAATTGACACAAACCAAAACATGGATAGTATTTGAACAAACATAGAAATCACAGTAAATTACATACACGAAAACGAAATATTAGTTGTTAGAGCACCCACAGTAGATGTGGGATATGTGCCAAATGCTAAATATTTGGCACATATCCCACACCAACCACAAAAAAGAGTCCCCCATCAGATATGGCATATGTGGTAAAATGAAAATTATTATTTTATTTGAATTTTCTCTCTCCTCTCATTTCTTTATTTCATCTTCTTTCTCCCTTCTCAGAATCTGTTTCTCTCTCTCTCTCCCAAGTTCCCAATCCATTCTTTCTCTTCTCACAATCGGACGCGAGCAAGAAGAAGGCGGCGGTGGCAGCGGCGGCGAATCATCGTCATCCTCCACAACCACCACCTTAGCCAACCACAACCACCACCGCAGCAACAAACCCAAATCCAAAACTACTCCATCGAAACCCACAAACCCACGCTCTGTGGAGACCGTCGGAACCCACAAACCCACAAACTACTCCATCGGAACCCATAAACCCAAACCCACAACTACTCCATCGGAACCCACAAACCCACAAACTACTCCATCGGAACCCACAAACCCAAACCCACAACTACTCCATCGGAACCCACAAACCAAAACCATAAACCACCGTAGACCCACGCTCTGTGGAGACCGTCGCCAACCATCGCCAACCACCGCGGAGACCATCGCCGACCATCGCCTTCAAGAACGTCACTACGGCGTTAGGCTCAGTGGAGATGGGTTTAGGCGGTGATAGGTTTAGGTTTGGCAAGTGATCTCACTCCAGGGCCGTCGTCAATCTCACCTTCTTCCCTCTGTCCGCCTTTCACTCTGTCTCTCTCTGGTTGTGGGGTTTTTTTTTTTTGCTGCATTTTGGGTTGATCTGATATTGGTAATTGTGGTGGTTGGTTTGCAGTAGAGGTGTTGTTTGTAGTAGTGGATATTGGTGGCCGGTGGTTGTGCCGTTGATGATGTGGTTGTTGTGGATGATAATGGGAATGAGATAATATATTATTTTAACGTGTAGTAAATATTATTTTAATGCATAGAATTTAAGGATAAAACATTTTATAAATGAAATGTTGTAAAATGATGTGGTAAAATAATAAAGTAGGTGTTTGATGTTGTAAAATGGCATAATTTTTAGAACATCTGCTACGGATGCTCTTAGTGTTACATATATAGTATATACACAGAAGAAATCTGTATTTGTTAATTTTAAAGCTATTTATTAAGTATAACAAAGCACTTAATCACGGTTCCTCAAGTTTTGGAAATTGTGTACACAAAACAGCTCATAAGTGAATTAGGTAAACCTGCATTTGGACCCAGTTTTTTCCTTTATGATTAGTGAAATCTTTATAGGTGTTAATTGTTTTTTCTAAATTTTAAATTTAAATTAAATCAAGCTTCCTTATTCTTACTTTAGTCCAATTGTGGGTCCCGTAAATCAAGTGTACATAATAATTTCTTGATTGGTTGGTCTTAAATAAAAGTTGTGGACATCAAAAAAAAAAAAAGATTGCAACATACAGCAAGTAAAGGAAATCTCACCTAAAAAAGGCCGAGTTAGGAATTGATAGCAAATTCTACTCGACCAAACTTATTGAATCAAATTTCACAATCTTGTACCTAAGTTAATGTTACTTTTTGCTTGATAGAGAAGTACAAAAAGTAGAATTTAGGAAGATAAATAGACAACAAAGAAAAAAGTGATTAGGTAAAAATTGTCAATGCACGTCAAATTTGGAACACTCGTAAATATAATAATGAAATAGAAAATGAATTGTATATGTGACGGCTAAAACACTAGGTATCTTTTGACGCCCCCACTATCAAAGATTCAAATGTAAAGTCGTATATACATGATTATATATATAAAAAAAGTCATATTATACATAAAACCTTTGGAAATATTAGCCATTTTGGAGTAATGATTTTGAAAATGCAACCATGTTTATTATATGATGAAGAAAAAAAATAAGCTGTTAGTCTCAAGGTGGTTGGAGAGTAGAAATTATATTTTTATGAAGTCATTATATACTAATATGCCAATTGTGAACAATATCATCCATAACCTCCTCATCCTCATCTTCATCTAGTTCGTTTACATCGCGCGAGAAACAAGACATAGGTGGTGGAATTGAGCATCAATCTGAGCAAGTCCCTATGGACAAGAAACCTCATGAAGAATGCAACTTGACACATGATTTTGAGAAAATTCAAGGTTCACAAAAAGAAGACACCAATCAATTTAGTATTGGCAAGGACCTTATAGACCAATCAAGTTCTTCTTATTCATCTTATGATTCAAACGTTTCAAATTCTAGTCCGGTTGATGCGATAAGGCCCGAAGAGCAAATGGTTTAGCTGTTCGATTATGGAGAACCTTTCGATGTTAGCACCATATTACAGGAGGTGAACAAACCAGATGTGGATAGTGTGAATGAAATCCTATTTGAGGCTGATGTGGACTTTTGGAACATGTTAGATAATTTAGATTTTAGATTCTGTCATGTCTAATGAAGTCCAACATAGTGAGGTGAATGCAAGGGTGGCCCAACAAATTTGGAAGCCTAAGGCGAAATATGTAAATGGGGCATTTTTGTTATCACTTAAATAATATTTAACTAGGGATGGCAATGGGGTGGGGCGGGGCGGGGCCCAATGATGGGAACTTCGTCCCCGCTCTGCATGATTTTGTTTTGCCCCATCTCCACCCCGCCCTGCATGACGAGGAAAACTTTCTCCTCTCATCCCCGGCCCTTGGGGCCCCGCGAAGCCCCGCCCCACCCTGTAAAACTCTACTTTTTGTTAATTTGCCCTACAATTAGTACAAATTTTTTTTATGAAACATATTTCATTAATAAAAATATACTTGAAATTATAACTAAATTTATCCCATCAAATCAAATCATTTAGAAAAAATTGAATAGTATATCCAAGTATTTAACAAGACAATCATAAAGAAAAAAAAACACATAGTATAACACATAACAAAATAAAGGCAGAGAACCACATTGGGGAGAATAAAATAACTAATATTGATATGTTATTTAAATAGTATGGTTTTAGGGTATGAAAATTTACAATTATAACCCTTAGCAATGCGGGTGGGGCGGGGACGGGGAAGGGCGAGGCAGGGCAGGTCTAAAAAGTCTAAACCCATCCCCGCCCCGCCCCGTGGTGCAGGGCTAAAATCTTGCCCCATCCTCGCCCTATCACCTTTGCGGGGTAGGAAAAACCAACGTGGGGCAAAGCGAGGGAGGGGCGGGTTAAACAGGGTGGGGCAAAATTGCCATCCCTATATTTAACTAGTATTCAATATCATAATTTCTTTATAACAAAAATCTATTCCTTTTATTTTGTAATATGCTTTTTTTTTTTGGGAAAAATGCTAAAGTTATAACAAATTTTACTAAAAAAAAAACTTTCAAACGATGTGGAAATGAATGCAATTAGTAACACTTCAAAAAGATAATAAATAAGTATTTGAATGAATGATGTTAGGGATATTATAAATTTTATAACATGAGACTTACAAATATGTATCATTAATTACAAAAAATAATTCAAAAATACATTTAATAGGTTATTGACGTCCACATATCATATTAATTGTCACATCAATTTATAAACTTTTCAAGTAAAATTAATAATATTTTTAGCATTTTCCTATCTGAATTATTTCTTGCGATTAGTGACACATATATTTATAAGGGAAAATGCTAGAGATACAAATTCTTTTACAAAAATTTTTACAAACTGATGATGTGGTGAATGATTATAGATAAATAAAAAAGTGATGTTATTAGTGGGCTCAGATGAGAACAAGTAAGAAGTTGATCACAAAAACAATTTGTAAATAATGTTGTAAAATAGTTTGCAAAACTATAGCATTACTCTATTTGTAAGACCCATGTATCTAAAGTTGTATTATCTCTAGCATTACTTAATACTTTAGAACTTCTTAAAAGTAGAAGAAAATTATAAAACTAATTTTTTTTCACGGAAAAAAAATTAGTTTTATAATTTTCTAGTAGGGGCCCTAGTCGGTGGCCTAAGTGGCCTAGGCCTAGGGCTGGCCCTGGGTGAATGCTTGCAAAAGCTCCAACTTTGGGGAGCAAGGTAGCAAAAAAGTTGATGAGAACAAGAAGTGGTTGCGTTACTTAGAAAATGAACTTGGATTAGATGCAATGGAGGAGGAGAACAAGGACATTTCAACAAAGGATGCAGCGCAGCCACTAGTCCCAGAAAATGTTTTAGCTTCAGATATTTTCAAGCCAGAAACCAATCCAGACACGGGTTATTTTGAAACGTGGCCCTCTTTGCCTCACAGTTCTGCTTTTTGAATAGGCCAGTAAAGTTGTGGTTCTAAAAGTATGTCAAAATTGACTACTATGGTAGTATTCCTAACTTTGTGATTGTCCATTAGGTCCTGATATATTATGAATGTTATTAACACATTACACTACACAGTTTAAGTGTAGAATGAACAATAAGGATGTATTGTTTATGAGTAAAGATTTATCATTCATCTGTTATTGCACACTTCGTACATATTTTTTCTAAAATCGTGTTTTGAAAACACGATTTCACAATTTTAACTGAAAAGACAAGTTCAAAAGGAGCGTGCTGTAACAAGATTTCCCCATTGTTCCTTGTCCGAAGTAGTGGCTGTCAAACGTCTGCTCAGTGGGTTGGTGATATACTTCACTAATTGCCATTTTGTGTGACATTTTTATCTTCATGTTCCTACACCTTGAAGGAATGATGACAAATATTATTTGGAAGTACATCCTCTAATTTCACACATGAACTCGAACTGTACATACTCTTAATGTCAAGTCAACCAACAACTTTGATTGACCTTGATTTGACACTTTCTGCTCAACAACATATTTGAAATAAGATAGAGAATCTCGACAAAGAAAAAACAGGTTTTACTAGAATTTTTTACTAAAAAATTGGCTTGTAATTAATTTGTATGCCCGCATACAACTTTAAGCACACACACCTTAAGAAGTAAGGACAACCTAGATATAGTTCCCTAAATTAAATTTAAATATATGATTAAATGACCTATAAAGCATATATAAATAGCGTTATTTTTTTTCAAGAACAATGAAATTTAATTAAAAAAAAAAAACACAGCAACAAAGAGAGGGAGTAGTGATTCTACCTTTAAGAATACCAACAGTATGAGAGTGAGATTTGATTAATTCTTTTTTTTTTTTTTTTTTTTTGGTGAAGTTTAAAGTGTCTCATATAAAAGTATGTGGTTTATTATATCCCAAGGATAAATTATGAATTTCTTTTTTTAAATATATTTTCTATTAATTTTGGTTATAGAGACAGTTGACATAAAATTAAAATAGATTTATTGGTCAATTTTAAATACCAGACACAAAATTAAAATTGATTATCTTAACCTCTATGGACCACTAGTACAAATAGATGCCTAAACCAAAAAGAAAATAAAAAACAAAGGTTGAAAGTTGAAGTTCTACCTGCCAAGTATTTATTTGAAGAAAATCTTAACAAACCAGAAGAAATGGTCTCAAATTTCGCTGCCAATTAATGATTTGAACAGAATCTCACCAAACTAGCTGAAGGTCTTATTTTGCTGCTTTGTTTGGAGCTAAGCTAGTGGCATCTTGTCAACGAAAAAAGGATAAAAATATCTGGAAAACGATATCATCAAATAAAATGTGATTTGGTAACATCAATGACTAGTGTGTAAAACTTGGCTTTAAGAGATGTTAGAACAAAAACAATCAATATATCCATAGACTGTTTAAGCACTACTATTACCATACCACAATGACTGGGTTTTTGGTATTGCACACTCAGTCCAGAGTCCACACCTACTTGAGTTGTGTCGATTAATCATTTATAATATGTAATAGGGGTAAAATACTATTTTAGTCCTAAATTTTATCAATATTTATTTTTCATTCTTTAACTTTAAAAAGTTTGTTATTTGTCCTCAAACTATTTAAAAATTCATCTTTCATCCTTAAACTATTAAAAATGTTTTATTTCTATCCTTAAATTATAAAAAAGTTATATATTTTTTCATCCCTAAACTATTGAAGATTTTCTTTTTTCATCATTATTTTTGCCATTAAACTATTGAAAAAACTCTTTACAAAGTTTAAGGATGATAAAAGAACTTTACAAAGTTTAAAGATAAAAAACATAATTTTGATAAAATTTAAAAACCAAAATAATATTTTATCCTATGTAATATGTCATAATCCAAATATGCCATTGGGGTAAAAGAGAAATGTACTAATATTCTTTAACCCTCCCAAAAATTACTAGTCTTTGTATTGCTGGAAGCTGCACGTACAAATTATTATTTTTTATTTTTTATTTTTTACATGATGAAATTCTTACTTTTCTATTGAGTTATTGAATTTGTTTCATATTAACCTGTCATTGGCTGAGTGATAATGTGCCTAATTTCCCTTAATTTATCCATGAAATCCCAAAATTTTCATTGAGTTGTCATCTTTCCTAATATAAGTAAGTAAGTGATGCTATTCTAAACAAAAAGAATGTATATGAATATGTATCTATATATTTTATGACGAGATAGCTGTAAAATTTGTTAGTGTGAAATTCTTGTTTTGCTATGGAATTAATTAATTTGTTTCATACCAACTTGTCATTGGCTAGTGATAACATTCTTGATTTGCCCATGATTTATACATTGTTCTTACACAATTTTTCACAAGCTGTCATAAGCCCACCCAAGAAGAAGCCTAAAACATACGGACCCTATTGATATGGTAAGGCCCGAGTCTTCAATTAAAAGCCGACAAAGGGGCCACAATCATAAATTCTCGGCAGAAGCCCATAAATGACTACAACAAGAAAATGATCCAAGAATCCACTCAACAAGGCAAGGAACGTTATCCATAGAAAAGTCGAAGCAAGCCCATATAAGGCCCAAGAAGGAAAAGCAAAGAACATCAAGAGAGTATGATGAATTCATCTTTAGACCAGCAGAATAGAAATTAGTTTGCTCTAAAATATTTACCATCATTTCACCCCTAAAAAATTCCAAAGGACTGAAAGTCCAATGAGTCAATAACATGCACCACTAAGTTCGTCCAATACATCTTCTCAAAGAAAAAAAAAAATTTGTCCAATATAATTTGAATCGAGTTCACACTTTGAATTGGAGAGTTGGAGCTGATCACCTTATATCTCAACTCACTCAAAGTGTCCGGTTGGGAATAGCTTATTTAGACTTTTGCTGAACATTTTTTTACTGAAAGTGTTCTAAAATATACTAATACTTTTAAAAAAATGAAAAAAAAAAGTAAAAAAATAAAGAGATTTTAAAAAGATGTACATAAAAGCTAAAAGTTAAAAGTTAAAAGCTTAGCTTATAACTTCTAGCCAAACAGACACTAATGACTACTTGATTATTATGGATCCCAGCTGTATACTTCATGTATACTTAAATGACTCTTTTCATGATTTAAATAAATTTTCCATTACTTATAATTTTTTTTTTTTTGAATTTTGTATATAAAGTGAGAAGTGTTGAAGTTAAGTCTTTTAATATTTTACATTTTCAAAGAATATGCTGGCAGTGAGAAAACAAGAACAAGTAGTGATCTTGTTGATAAGAGCCATGAGAAAAGTTAAGGCCCCTCCCTTACAAAGCCTCATTTTTGTTTTGTTTTTTTTTTAGGTTTTTTATTTAGCACTTTGGACTGAAAATGTAAATTTAGTTAGAACCGATTTTGTGAACCAAATTTTTAGGACTAAGCCTTGGTTATTATTAAAATATTTTCTGCTAAAGAAAGATGAATTCTTTTCGATGTTAGTGTCTTTATTTGCCAAGAGTGTTGTAACTTGGTGATATTTCATCCTCTTCTTCATTATGAAAACTAGGGTTCAAATCCCAACTCTTCCATATTTGTAACTATTTAATTATTAAAAAAAGAAGTTTCTTTTTGCATACACTCCATCACTTATGTTCTAAGATGAAAATTGGCACTTCCTCTTCACATCATACTTGGATGGAAGCTGAGATTGTGGGTTAATGCTCCATTGTGTGCATATTAAATTATCCATGCCTTTCCATGGTAGTGTACCCCCATGCGTAAAATTTTATTCCTTCTTAGTAATGGAAGGACAATCTCTATGTAGCCAAAATGATTGGCTTATGAAATCTTGGTATTCTACTAAAAAATGAAGGTTGGTTAATATTTTATAAATACTGCGAAGGTATAACAATGGGAGAGCATTTTGTTCAAGTTTAATGATTTCAAAAGATATAGAAGAACAATTGGATCTATTGTTGGTTCAAGCATAATAGCTGCTACCCCAATATTTTGCAATTTATTAACTGATGCATATTAATTAGCTACACTTCAGAATTTCATTCGTGCGGTCTTTGTGGCCTATAAGATGGAGGCAGTCTGAAATTCATATTTGCTAGCATCATATGGTTTTGATAGATGTTTGATCAAATAACTTATATAAAAGAAGAAGTTCGAGAGTAACAAATGCATACCTTTCCCTTTCAAGATCCTTGCCTAATTTACTTGGAAAAAAAGCATAGGTGAGTTTAGTGCTGTTGTAAATCAGTAGAAAACTTAGTGTTGTTCTAACATAATATTTTTGATTTCTTATATTCCAGAAGCATTTAGGGCTTATAGAAACAGTTATTGACATGAATAACAAGATCATAAACCAATTGGTAGGCAAGCAAACCTAACCCATGATCCAATGCATATTTTTATAAATGAATAAAATCATAATCATCGAAATTAAAATAGTAGAAGTTCCACTATTTTGCATTAGAACATGAACATGATTCTCTGCAAGAGTCCATAACTCCTGGTTGATGGAATTATATCTCCAAAGTGTAGTAAACTGATTCAAGTTTTGTGGTACGTTGCAAAATGTACATGGTATCTTGTTTTAAGTATCAAATTGCATTATGGATGAGTACTCTTGCCCTTGCGAACGTATTTTGAATGCTGTTTTGTTTTTGAAGAATGGCCTTATGCAATTGGCAAGAGAGGAGGAAGCCTATAATCACAATAAGTAAACTAAAGAGGCAACAGAAGAGGCGATTTGGTTGTCTATATATATCAACTTCAAGATACCCTGGATGCTGTTGATAAAGGGACTCATGAGAACACATTGCTTCTGGCAGTGAATAAAATATAGCCCTTCTTTGTTGTTTGTATTCAAAACAAAACCTGGTGGTGCATGATCATTCCTTTTTCTTACTAATTAGCTTAAAGTAACATATTCATAGTATTTTCTCTATTCTTCAAATGATTAGCTGTGAGCATGAAATTTGCTGATCTAATCATTTGACTAGTTACATTTTATTCTACTTTCCTTTTAAGATTTTGACTAAGTTATGTTGTAGGCTATCAAGAGATGTGTAAGAGTCATAAGCATGTGGTACAAATCTGTAGTCAGGAAATCTTTTCATGCTGGTTCAATGTTGAAGGGAATGACATTCGAAACCTTCCAAGGATGTTCCCTTTCAAAGAAAGACCAATCCAAGTGAAAAAAGAACACTGTTACAACTTCCCTATAGAACCACACTCATTTCCACATAGGTCTCCATGGCAAAATCAATTTGTAAATCTAATTTAGTCCAAAAAAATAGCTAAAGTCCCTTAGAGCGCTCCTACAATTTTCCCAAAATAGCTAACAAATGAACACTGTTTCAGCCAATTTTACACTTATCTCTCTTCCTCACTGACACTTTCTCCCTCAACTAGACCAAGCTCTCTCTCTCTCTCTCTCTCTCTCTCTCTCTCTTCCTTTGAATTAAAAAATCCATGGCCAATTAAGTTCCTCCTTGAACAAATCTCCATTCTTCATCATTGTCATCACGCTTTAATGATTTTGTTGGCAGATGGGTGATGCTCCGTTCATCGTAATTTACTGATTCTGATTGAAAAATTGTTGATTTTGTTGTGAAGGTTTACTGATTTTATTGATTTGGTAGATGGGTTTACTGATTTTATAGATTTGGTGGATGAGTTTGACAGTGAATTCGGTGTTCAAAGGCCTAGGTTTTCAACGGCAGTGGATGCTTGGTAGTGTGAGTGTGCAGTGGTGTTACGTGTGGCTGTGAAATAGGATGGGGAAGAGAGGAAAAAATAATATTTTTGTAAGAGTAAAAAAATAAATATTGAGGTTGATGTAGGTGTATGCTTGTTAAAATAGTAACAGTAGCCTTTTTGGAGTTAGTTTAGCTAAATTTGTGCAGAGTCTAAGGTGAATGCTCCAAGGCCCCAGTTAAAATTAATACATTATGAGCTCTCCAAATATTAGTTAGCTATTGGTAACATTCCAGACTTCTATATTTCTAAAGAACTCAATAGCCATAACATATTTCTACTCACCATTGCTATTATATATAGACTCAAATTAGTACATGCAAGAAATGTAGAAGTCACTGCATCTACAATCAAACATTGAACTTAAAGAGAAGCTTCCATGAAAAAATAAAGCTGTCAAGAGTTCACTACGGTTAAGACTGTCACTTAGGAACTGACCATAGGCAAGGAACAGTTTTGTCGGACCTGACCTGGATATCCAGTCAGAACATTAAGTCCTGACATCTTCATCATTGCCCAAGCAAAGTCCATTCAGAAGGTTGATCCGTCATCTGAAGTATACGCCCTTACAAGTCTTGCGGTCTTCTCATCAGCCAGAAACTGCTGATCAGCAAATAGGAGTCCTCTCCCTATTAATGATTGGCAATGAATTCATGCAGACTCACTCATTTCCAATGATTCCATGGGATAAAAAGAAGGCTGAGTGATGGTCCTTATTACTGTCTTGGCACCCTATTCTCATCTCAGTCAGGCTGCCCTGTCCCCCTGTGGTCAGAGAGGAGTTTCTGCATGAACTCACAACCATTCTTCACAATGTTGTGTGCACCTTCAGATGATCAAGAAACTGATGCTACCCAAAGAACATTTCAAACTTTTTTCAACTGCATAAAACAAATTCTTAAAATGAGTAAAGGCCTAGCTAGCAAATACCTAGGAGAGTGAGTGTTTCTCTTTCATCAAAACCTCTAAAGGGTAAAAAGGTGTAGTCTGTGTTATATTATAACCCGATCATGGAATCTCAGCAAGTCCTTCATTGCAATATGAATGAGTGCTGTCCCTCTGGCCTGTTAACACTGGATAGAAAGGGCCACCGGCCTGTGATGTCAAGTATAATAGTTTACATTAGAGAATTCCAATAACAAGAGCAGCTAGCTATTGCAAAATAAATTATATATATATATATATATATATATATATATATAAGAAAACAAAAAAGCACAAAATAGCTATGCTCAGCTTGGTTGCTAAGAAGTGGAGGTAAAAGATTTGGAAACCATTAGGAAAAAAAAAAAAAAAAAAAAAAAGAAAAGAAAAGAAAAGAAAAGAGAAAAGAACAATTAAGTATGATCCTTAACTTCTTAAGGATCATACTAAATGTATTGTAACCAATCTTCCCATGTCTTTATTTTTATGAGCCTTTAATTTGTTTAATTAAGTATTATATTTTATGATCCTTTATTTTATTTTTTTAATGTTAAATCTTTTATAAGTTTCAAACTTCAAGGTATTCAATTATTTTCATTTGTTTCAGTGACCAAAGCTTAAGTGGTCTATTGAGGTATATGTAGAAACACTAAAAGACACAGCTGTTTTGAACTTTTAATCACCAATTGGCAGAGAGTACCAGCGCCTAAGCATAACTTCTTTCAATATATGGAGTGAGAAATATAAATGATCATTAAAAGGGAGCTGCCAAATCAGGATATTTACTTAATATAAGAACACAAAGAACAAACATAAGAAATGGGAACAATGTATCAGGGGAGAAGATAAATTATGCATACATATGCAGTTTATGCATTTCTAAAAGACTCAAGTTGCTATTTCAGCACAAATCAAAACTATAAGAATTAATAGAGAAAAACTTCAATTACATTTAAAAGACAAGATAATGATGAAATCTCTAAGCAAAGATACTAACTGAAAATGTTTCCAGGAACAAACCATCTTCATGACACATAGGAAAGATAAGGAACTTAATTTCGATAAATAGCTATCAAAGTCAAGGATATGTAGTCATACCAGTTCCTTCGATAGGGAAAATATTCTGTGAGATACTGATAAATGGAATCAATCACATAGTCCGCATATCCAAAACTAAGTCTCAACCTCTAAAATTGGTTTTTTGCCAACAGTCTTGCATCTCAAAATCTTTGGAAATTTGAGTTTGCATCAAACAAGCTCTCTCTCAGACAACCAGAGGTAATAGAAATGACATTTTTGACGACATCAGCAGCACTCGTAACCTTCAAATTTGAAAAAATTAGATTCTCAGGTAACAGATGAAGAGATGAATGAAGGCATCCATAACAAGAAAAATCTCCTCCTAGGCATAAATTAAAAAATCTTTTTCCATGAACTATAATCAATTTGAGGAAACATAACTATAATTAGTACCTTCTAAAGCCATTAAGGAGAACCTGCTAGATTGATGGTAGATTCACTAAATGAAATAAGGTGAAGGAAAATGTAAATTCAAGTTGTAGCATAGCAATGTCATACAAGAAGTGTAACTTGTTTAGTGAAAATTATGGGTTAGATTCAGGTGAATGGATCCCAACTATAGCATTGTTAAACATGCATAACAAACAGCATTCCAAAACCTTCTGCAGCCATGAAAAGTGTAATTGAATACTAATTGATGACAATAAAACATAATGGCATCTAATTAAAAGCTATTCCTATGAGCAACTTTTAGATTCTACTTGGTGATCAAAGCAATAAAGATAATTATAGACAAATCAGTTTCTTTGTTTCAAGACATAGAATTTTAGACTTTCCTAGTTCTGAAGTTCAAACTCAAATGGATCAACTAACATCTCCTTTAGATGATGAATAATCAGCCAAAACTTGTTAGAAACACAAACACCCAATTGAAATTAATTTGGCTATTATCATCACAGCATACATTATAAGCTCCACCAATATTACTGAACTTTTGATAACATTCAAAACATTATAATTCTATATTTCTAATGAACTCAACAACCAAAAAATATTTATATGCAGTTTTAACTAGCTATTTCATCACTGTTACCATGACCAATGATGCCATTGGCTTTATATATAGACTCAAATTAGCACAGGCAATAAATGTAAAAGTAGGGATCCACAATCAAACATAGAACACAAGGGAAATTAATATGAAAGAATAAAGATCTCAAGAGTTCTTTAAGGTCAAGACTGTCACTTAGAAACTGACCAAAAGCAAGGAGCAGTTTCGTCGGACCTGACCTTGAGATCTAGTAAGAACATTAAGCCCTGACATCTTCATCCTTGCCCAAGCAAAGTCCATTCGAAAGGTTGATCTGTCATCTAAAGCATAGGCCTAGCAGTCTCACGGCCTTCTCATTAGAAATCAATTACTGGTGGGCAAAAAGGAGTTCTCTCCCCTTTTACAAGCTCTGATAGTAGTGAGTGTCAAAACTTGCCCCGGATGATATTGAAGATAACAATGCCTAAAATTATGACATCCCCACTGCAGACACAGTCATTTCCAATGTTGCCATGGATAAAGAAGAAGGCTGGGTGGTGGTCCTATTACTGTCTTGGCTACTCATTTTCATCTCGGTGAGGAAATTAGGAGATATAGTTGGGTCAGGCTGCCTGGTCCCCTTGAAGTCAGAGAGGCGTTTCTATATGAATTCATAGTCAATCTTCCCAATGTAGTGTTCACCTTCAGATGATCAAGAAACCAATACAAACCAAATAACTTTTTAAACCTTTTCAACTCCATAAGACAAGGGGGAAAAAGAAAGAAAGGCAGAGAGCTAGGAAGTACCTAGAAGACTGACTAATCTCTTTCATCAAAACCTCTATGGGCAAAAAGGTGAAGTGTCTGTATTATGTTATCGTCCAGTCGTGGAATCTGGGGCCAGTGTTGTCACTGCCCCTGGGTACCTTTCAGTAGATTTCCTTTTTTGTTGATTTGGGAGAAGAGAAAGAGAAAGAAATTAGATCATTTGAAGAAGATCAAGCTGCAAACGTGGCAAGGAATGCTGAAATCAAAGAGGCCAAGGCGCCTAAGATTAGGTGTCTGTTGAAATATGAATGAATGCTGTCCAACCTGTGATGTCAAGTATAATAGTTTACATCAGAGAACACCAATAAAAAGAGTTATCAATGTAGAGTTGTTCTTTATTTTCAGATTAACAGAAATTGGAACAAGAAAAGTATTTCATTTTACTTATTTTAATTTATTGACATTTTAGACTAGAAAAACATAACCAAAAAGTGCTTGAAACAATTAGTTGGTGAAGTAAAGGTGACTATAACAATTTGTGGAAACCAAAACAGCAAAATTCACTACGAACATATTCTCAATTCATTCAATTTCTAAATTTTCCACATGACCAATATGTACTTCAGAATCTTATTGATAGGCTCCTCAACATATAAAAATGTAAAGAGATACCAACTCTTTTAAAATTTGTTTCTTACATTTTTCCCAAGCTTCATTTAAGCATCTTTATCCACAAACAATCATCAAATCCTAAACCTTAAACTGTTGCTAAAACCCTTAGGTGAACTGACCTGTACTATTAGCAAAAATTATCTTTAAAAAGAGAGAACATATGAAAAATTTAGGATCAAGAACAGAGCAGCATAATGCCATCTCTAGTGGCAATAGAAGCAGTATCAGCACATGAAACTACCTCTGGACAAGCCTTTTCAAGCTCCTCCTTGATGGAATCAATTTTATCAAAACCCCTCAAGGTCTGATTGGGTATGACCTGCCCCTCAATAGAAGTTTTTATCACCATTTTTGTCAACCAAGAGGACCAAAGCATCACAACCCTGATCAAGAAAATCCCACACAACATTAAGACGAACAAATTAATACCTACAAATAAATGGCAAGAAATCATAACATACAAATTGCTGTCTTATTTAATCTTTTAATACAAAAATTGATACGTATACTAAGAATCACACTACTCACAAGAATTCAGAATTAAAAGTCACTTCATGGGCTATAAATCAAGCAAGATAAAAATGATTGAAATAAGCATCTAATTGAAAATATAGAGGAAATCATTCTACAGCTTAAAGCATCTTGGGTAGCACTAGAATATTTACCACCTCTCTTCAAGTTGGAAAAAAAAATCCCACTCTTCAAACCAAAAAGATCTTTAATCTGTAAAACGAAGGTAATAATTACAAGAATGAAATAACAGTGAAGATTCCCCTTTTAAAAAAAAAAAACCATAGACCAAGGAATGGTTTAGAATTGCAATGGAGTAGAGAAATTTCTTCTCACACTAGAGCATAAAGCAGGGTCATTAAATGAAGTCTGACGTAAATAAAGCATTTAAAATGTTGCAGTTACATAGTAGAAGCTAATTTACTCTTTCGTATAGCTATAACTTAAAACATAGAAGCTTATGCAGCCAGTAACAGTAATAAGCCTCATTATTTAATATTCACACAAGCTCAGCCATTCCTGACTAGCATAAAGGAAATTAGAAATGAACAATTGTTTTAACAGTTTAAATAAATATTATTTTTATGAAACCAAAATTATGAAATAGAGTATTTTCAAATAGATTAGTATATAAGAATATACCTGAAATTAGTACTTGCATCCACAAAATTCTTCTTCAACCATTTTTCCAGGAGCATTCTTTTTGGATCTTCAAACCATGTTATGCCGTTCTCCATAAACAACATTAACAAGCCCAAGTTTTCTTAGACTCAAAATCCTGTTTTCTAAGAATGTACCCATTTTCCAGGATTTCTTCATCGGATAAGAATAATAATAACATTCATAACGAGAATGACCGACAGAAAAAGTGTTTCTGAAATGGAGCAAAGCAGATATTAGATGAGGAAAAAGAAGAGAGTGAAGAGGAACAAATAGGTTGAGAAAGCAAGAGGAAGCAAATGAGTAAGACTAAGAGTAGGTGACTTGGCCGAAATACAAAGAATTCACGCTCCATATTTGCTGATTTGCTCTGGATTTGAGAAATGAGAATATAAATATATTTAGGAAGATATGGGAATTGAGATGGCATAGATAAATATATTTATAGGCCGCGATTATTAGTAACAAGACAATTAATCCATCGTGTCGTGTTAGCTTATTTTATGGGTCGGGCCAATGATTTGGAAAATTAAAGGTGTTGTGGGTCTCTCTATTACATTTATGTATCTTTAACCCGTTAATTAATAATATCTATGGTCTTG
This sequence comes from Quercus glauca, assembly GCA_023736055.1. Classification (NCBI taxonomy): domain Eukaryota; kingdom Viridiplantae; phylum Streptophyta; class Magnoliopsida; order Fagales; family Fagaceae; genus Quercus; species Quercus glauca. Next base: position 15,448,659 of record CM043318.1, on the reverse strand, counting down.
TGGGACAAAATTATGGTCTTGTGGTTGTGGGTCACTCTAAAAAGTAGCTCTGAAAGTGAAAAAAATATCAGGTTATCCGGGTTAGCTATATCTACTGTTTATCATAATAACAAGGGATAATTACATATTACCAACATGTGGTTTAGCCCGAATTTAATTTACCCCCCCATAGTTTCATTTTTTACATTTCACCCACCCGTGCTTCTCTCCGTTACTACTCCGTAACCCATCTTCCTTTCAAACGTTACTCTAACACATTTTTTTTTTTATCAAAAACAAAACCCAAAACAGTAGAACACTCCTCTCTCTCCCAAATCACACTCTCATTCACGCATACAAACTTTCAGCATTTTAAGCTTGTTACAAGCTTAAAATCAAACAGATCAATCATTTCAAGATCCACCACAACATACTCAACGCCAGCAACAACGAGAACTAAACCTAGCCAAAAACTCAAATCCAAACACACAAACCCCAGTGAAACCCATACAAAAAAAAAAAAAAAAAAAAAAAAAAAAAAACAACAACCAAGCAAAGCATGTTCAAATTCGTCTCGAGAATAGAACTCAAACACAATTCGCGGAACAATTTTGATACCTTGTCAAATGGCAATGAGAGGGAGCTTTCCACTGAATGGAACATACTTTCAAGTTAATGAGGTATTAGCTGATGACGAATCAAGCCAAAACCCAATAAATGTTCCTAGGGAATTTATATGGCATCTAGAAAGGTGAACTGCATACTTTGCAACTTCAGCAACAACAATACTTAGAGGTTTATCAATAGATGAAATTCGGACTTGCTTTATCAGAGGGTTTATTTGTGTGAGAGGATTTGACTGAAAAACAAGGGCTCCAAGACTTTTGGCGAAAAGATTCCACTGTTCAACAAGCATGATGGGAAAGTCAAAAAGAGAGGAGTAGGAGATGACTACAAAACCAGCCAAAGGTCCCCAGATTGTATTACAGACAATTTCAACCATCAACATCTATGGTGCCAGTTTGTGATGTTCTTCATGTTTGTGTATGTTCTTCATGTTTGTGAATTGTGAGAAACTAATACCATCTTTTAATCTTGTTTTCCTTTTGTTTTGTTTTGTTTTGTTTTTTTTTTGTTTTTTGTTTTTGTTTTGGGAGGAGAGAGACATAAAATAGGTGTAAAAAGACTTATTTACCCCTATTTTTTAACAGAGGTGGGTAACAGAGATTAAACGGAAGTAACCTCAGGTGGGTAAAGTGTCAAAAATGAAACTAGGGGTGGATAAGTTAAATTCGGGCTAATAATCTCTAATTATCCCTAATAATAATCCTATCTACTGTTTATTTTTTTTTATTTATAAGACTATCTATTGTTTATTAAAAATAATAATAATAATAATTTTATCAACTTTAGATTTCAATTCGCTCATACTTTCAAGTTTTGTCTTTGCCTATTTAAGTATTAGGACCATCAGTTTATGGAAATAATTAGCTTATGACAATAACGCTAGATATTTAGCATAATGTCAAGGACCCAGCAGCAAATAAGACAAAGGCATCCTCTTGACAAAATTATATTTAACTAGACACTAAGCACGTGCATCTCAAGGGCTCTTTTATTTTTTTGAATAAAAGTTAATAATTTGCATCTATTAATATTTGGAAACATATATTTTTATTTCTCAAAAAAAAAAAAAAAAAAGATAAAATTTAGAGATAAGTGGTAACTGTAATTTCTTTTTTGAACGTTTGTTTGAAAGTGGTATAGTGATATAGAGAAAAGTTAGGATAGGAGAAAAATAAGATGAACGTGAGGGAAAAAAATGCTAAATTTAGGAGTTCTCTTAGTTTTTTATTTATAATTTTTTAAATTGGGGATGTTTTACTTTTATTTGGAAGAAAAAAAATGTATAAAAGGGCAGTCAAGAACTCAAGATCAGAGGGTTTTGGAATTTCTAATAATTGCTCATTTCTAATTATTTATACATACATTTTTTTGGGGGGGGGGGGGGGGGGGGGGGGGGGTGGGGGGGCGCTGGAGTGGGGGTAGTGGGATTTAGGAATCTTCCAAAGTAATATTTAAGAAACGTTTAATTACTACCTTTATCTCTTAAAATTTGTATGTTTGGAGAAAACAGTCACATTTTTTTTAAGTCATCAATATACTAAATCCCTTCAACCATGAAAACAAGTAATACCATTAGAAGACTTTAATCTTGTTAACGTCTCATCAAGACTTTGGTTATTGTTTGAAATTTCCAAAGACTTGGAAAGCTATAGTCTTGAATTTTCGGACTATATAAAAATTGTTTGATGTAGATTACAGAATTACAAACTAAACGTGTGACAATAATCAAACTTGTAGCAATCATGTTATCATGACCAGTTTTACATCATCCATTACTTTTTCCTCAAATAAATTAAAAATTAAAATTGACTATAATTAAATATCTAGTTATCTACTCTTTAGTATGCCATGCAATGATCAAGAAAATTCAAGTTTAAAATTAATTTTATATAACACATAATTATTCAAGTTTAAACTCCAAATTACATCGTCATACCTAAAATTATTTTCAAATCAATCATTTAAGTTTTTTTTTTTTTTTTTTTTTCTTTCATTTCAGTCTTTAACTTCAAATATGTTTTCAAGTTAGTAATTCCAGCGTTCAATCATGCCATTACTTTAATGTTTTTCATATTCCTAAATGATATTATTTTAGTGAACTTAAGAATGAATTGGATGGAAGGAACTAGCGGATACTGTGGACTATATATATAGAATTTAAGGGTCATTCTGTTAACTAGCGACACTGTGGACTATATATAGCAGAATTCTTTGATGCAGATTCATTGATTAATAAAAACTTTTTTTTTTTTTTTTGTCATTCTGTTAACTAGCGACACTGTGGACTATATATAGCAGAATTCTTTTATGCAGATTCATTGATTAATAAAAACTTTTTTTTTTTTTTGCTGTGGACTATATATAGCAGAATTCTTTGATGCAGATTCATTGATTAATAAAAACTTTTTTTTTTTTTTTTGCAAAAAAAAAAAAAAAAAAAAAAAAAAAACTAAAAAACTAACTTTGAAAGTCAGAATATCAGGGTGAGATTTATAAAAATTCCTTATAAACAAGTATCATTCATAATATATAATCCTACCTACTTTACATTTATATTAGCTCATATTGATACCTGAGGTGAATATATTATTATTGTTATTATTTATGTTTTGTCTCTCTGGCTATAATGAACTGATGACTTTGTGGATATAATGAACTGATGACTGTTGTCAAGGACACCGCAAAATAAGAAAAAGGCATCATCCTGGCATAATTGTTTAATTAAATTATTTTAATTTAGGCACATGCCAAATGCAAAAGTAAAAAAAGACCAATCAATATCTTAGAGGGTTTGGGAATTTCTAATCATTGCTCAGTTCCCATTCATAATGATTATGGTTTTGAAATTCCTAATCATTGCTTACATATGGTGCAGCTCCTGAAGGATGTTCATGGCCTCCCGGTTTCCCACATTTTTATTGTACTATGATTTAATACGCTCATGACCAACATGGGAGTGCTCCAATTAATAAAAGTTATATATATATATATAAATCGTGTTTTAATTACGAAACCGTGTTTTAAAATCATTACTTTACAAATTAACTGAAATCATTGTTTAAAAGTAGAATTTCAGTTGACATGGTAGAATGTGTAAGGTGAGTGTGTATTACGGAGTATGTGACGTGTTGTGATATCATTACTCGGTTCTAATTTTGTGTTATAAAATTCCAATTCATGCTTGCAATGGTCGAGCCAACATCATACTCAGTTTCTTTTTGGGAGAAAAAGTGGGGGGATTTAATTAATGACCGACTATTTACAATTTGATTCCATTAAAAATACTTTAAAATAAAATATAAAATAGAATAATAATAGATGACCATTTCTTTTCTTTTCTTTTTCTTTCTTTCCTTTTGTTATGGAAAAAATTTCATAACTGTCTGATTTATTATAGCTGTAAACTTACATTCTTTTGAAAGTATCCCAAAAACAGAACGTCAGATTCAAATTTGAAGATATTTTCCATTCCTTTTTGCTAAGGAAATTATATATATGCCAATAAAATTCCTGTGTATTCCAGTTGCATTCTCATCCCTTGTCAATGACACATTTCTAAAGCCTGTGTAGGAAGTTGAATCTAGATCAACTATTGACAAAAATTTAACTGTTGTCACTTTTATTTTGCTTCATGCTAAATCACAAGAGCTACTTTCAAATAGGATGACATTTATATAGATAAAAATATTGTGTTTCCCTTTACACTTAGTACTCTATCTTTTACACACACACACACACACACAGATAATTACAACATGCTGCTAAGCATTTTGTACATGGGGAGATGTCAATTCAACTACAAAGCCCTTGGTTAGCTTATAATCTTTTTTTAGACTGTAACAAAATTGTTCAACGCATCAAACCATGAGGCATATGCTCATTGCCTACTATGTGCATCTCTGATGTGGGGAAGAAAGCAAGGAGGGGACTCTACAGTGCTCAAAGTCTTTTGTTTTTGTTTTTTTGTTTTTTGTTTTGTTTTTTGTTTTTTTTTTGTTTTTTGTTTTTTGTTTTTTTGTTTTTCATTATGTAAAACTCATATTTCTTTTTGTTTGATAAATAATATCAAGAGATAAATTAGTATTGCTTTAATCTTTTTAACCATCTTTTGATAATTTTGGGTAGAGTGCAAATAATTTTCTTTCATAAATACCCTTAAGTTATTTCTATTTGTTATATAATGGACAGCCTTTTTCTAAATATGTATACATCTGTATGTAATATTTTAATAACAACTAATTGGGGGGAGTTGGCTTAGGGGTAACAACTAAGAAAAGTTTAATTAGTTGCTTTATATCTTAAAATTTTTATGAAAGAAAATGATATCATTCATTTTTAAGTCATTGATACGCTAGATTCCTTCAACTTTGAAAAAGTGTGACACTATTAGAAGTCTTTTTTTTTTTTTCTTTTTTAGGGTAATATCATTAGAAAACTTAAATCTTGTTAGCGTTTTAACAAGTCTTTGATCATTCTTTGGAACTTCGAAAGACTTTGAAAATTCAAGTCTCGGAATTATTTACTTTGATCACTATAGTCTTGGAATTTTGGACTATATTAGAATTGTTTGATGCAACTTGCAAAGTTATAGGAAAAACGTGTGGCAACCGATTAAACATGTAGCAATCATGTCATCTGAATAAGTTTTATGTCATCCATTTCCTTTTGCTAAAATTAATTAAAAAAAATGATTTATGATTAGAAATACTCATTTTTCCCGTGTAATAATCAAGAAAATTCATTTTTACATAATACATTTAATTACAAACGGTACTTGGAAGCTGAAGCTCTGGGAGGAAGACAAGCACGATCAAAATGATGTCATCCAGCTTTAGTTAACAGACTTATCAAAACGATGTCCCTCAACTTAAATGAATTTTCATTGAACCAAAACATTACCGTTTACATCAACTATACGGTACTATTTTGGAGCTGAGTTGGAATATGACCGTAAAAAACATAGCTGTTAGAATCTCTATTTTCTAAGCTCCTTTTTCTATTCTTCTATCAAATTCAAACCCTTCGTTTGAGAGGGGATGTTGAATTAGACAAGCTACAAGTCACACTACTTTGTGTTCAGGGGTCATCCTAATCCTCTTCCAACCTTTAAATAAGACTAATATATATATATTCAAACTTAATTTTTTTATTTAAAATATTTAAAACTCTCTTAATATAGTCAAGAAAAAAAAATCTTATATATACTACGTAGCCTTATAGTTATTCTTTTTCTTTTTCTTTTTCTTTTTTTTAATAGATAATGAAATGATATACTAATGCAACTTCTCAAATAAATGTGTCAAATTTTATATATTGTTGTTTAGCTTCAGTTTCTTGTTCGTTGCTTTCGACTCAATCTTTCATGAATGTGTGTATTGGAGAAAAAAAATAGCACTACTCTTTTGATATCCCACAAATTCATTCAACCATGAAAGCTCATGCTGGTTAATAGATAAAAATCCCAAAGACTAGGTGAAATTCACGCGGGTTGAATGAAAAATATCTGTCATCAATTTGTGTGCCAGAAAACAAAATACAACAATTCTTACTATAAGGCATAATGAAAGATATATGTCATCAATTTGTGTGGAAGAAAATAAAATACAATTATTCTTACTAAAAGCCATTGAAAACATGTGGTACGGATTAGATTTCCAGTTAATACCTCACAAGTTTTTGGTCATTGTTTGGAACTCGCAAAGACTTTAGAAAGTTGTAGTCGTGGAATTTTGGACTGTATAAGAGTTGTTCGATACTGATTGCATAGTTATGGGCATAATGTGTAGATATTATGTTATCTAGGTCCCTCTATTATTCATGCTAGATTGAATGTGTGGTATAGGTTAGATTTCCTAGTTAATACTTCACAAGCTTTTGGTCATTGTTTGGAACTCGCAAAGACTTTGGAAAGTTATAGTTTTGGAATTTTGGACTATATAAGAATTGTTTGATACTGATTGCAAAGTTGTGGAGATAATGTGTAGATATTATGCTGTCCAGGTCCCTCTATTATTCATGCTAGATTGTACGTGTGCTATAGGTTAGATTTCCAATTAATACTTCACTAGTTTTCGGTTATTGTTTGAAACTTGCAAAGACTTTGGAAAGTTATAGTCTTGGAATTTTGGATTGTATAAGAATTGTCTGATACTGATTGTGGAGTTGTGGAGATAATGTGTAGATATTATGTTATCTAGGTCCCTCTATTATTCATGCTAGATTGAACATGTAGCAATCAAGTTTTTGGGTTAGTTTTACTTTTATGTCATTTGTTTCTCTTTCCTCAAATATTTTATTATTAAAAAAAAATTGGTATGCTTACAATGATCGAGAGTTCAACAAAAATTATTTATTTATAATGATATTATTTAAGATTAAATTTACAATTAAATTCTCTCTCTCTCTCTCTCTCTCTCTCTCTCTCTCTAAATATAAATATATATATATATATATATATATTAATTGGTTAAGACATCCTATAATTTTTAACATATATTTCGTTCAACAAGCATCAATCGTTTTCACCAAGTCTTGTCATTGTTCAAAACTTCCGAAGACTTGGAAAGTTGTAGTCTTAGAATTTTGGACTATATAAAATTTTTATGATGCAAATGGCAGAATTGCAAACTAAATATGTGGTCATTGAACATGTAACAATAATGTTATCTAGGTCCCTTTGTTAAACCAAGCCAGAATGAATATGTGGAAATCATGTAGTCTAGGTTCGTTTTATGTCATCCTCAAAAAAAAAAAAAAAAAAAAAAAAAAAAAAAAAAAAAAGGTCCGTTTTATGTCATCTATTTATTTTTCCTCAAAATAAATTAGAAAAAAGAAAGACTAATTTATAAGTTCAGATCTACATGCAATGATCCTTTGCAATAATCAAGAAAAATCAATAAAAGTTTTTTTTATACATATTTATTCAAGTTTAAACTACAAAATACATAACTTTAATATATTTTCAAATTAGACATTTAAATTTCATTTCCCCCCATTTTAGTCTTTCAACTATAATCTAGTATTAATTTAGTCATTCTGTCAATTTTGTCCAATCTCACCATAAGTTTTAAAATTTTCACTTTATAAAACGATGTTGTTTTAGTGAATTCTATGAGGTGGATCCAATGGGAGAGCTGAATTGAAAATGAATGAAAATTAAAGGACTCAAATAAATAAAAAAATTAAAACAAAAAAAAGTGAAAAAAATCACTGAGTTGAGAAGAATGCAAAATTTGAGTGTAATTTGTAATTTAGCCTAATACTTTCCTAGAAGAGAGGAAAGTATCACTAATCTTCGCACTAATGGTGGTGTTGATGGATGCTATAAATCCTAAAACTACTTATAGGTTGGTGTCTATGAATGATTCCTATATATACAGACATAAAGTGGTTTGTGTACGCTATGAAAGGGTTATGGAAATATGGAAAAAAAGAAAGTGAATTTTGTGGCTATGGGTTGGTAACCTAAGCTTTAGAGGTTTTTAGCCTACAGCCAACAATAATCCAGAGCACTTTTAATTTAAATACTAAGTTGAGACTTTGAGAGATGCGTTTTCCTTATTTTTACTGCTCAAAAGTTGTGCAATTGGTTGTATAATCTCACTTTTATCTCCCACAAAAATTAATTAAAAAAAAAAAAGAAAGAAAGAGAAAATCATATCCAAAACACAGAAATTTGAGCTCCAGTGCCGTTCAATTAGCAGTTAGAGCATATGAATCAACACTCTAGTTCAACTAGTGGAGTGCTAATCTGCCCAATAGGTCCCACTTTTTGGATTTTTCAATTGAAAAATGCTAAATTTACAAACTATTTTACATTATTTTTTACAAACTACTAATATGGTAAGTGATTAAGTAAAAACAATTATGTTAATGTTAGGTATTGATGATAATCAGTAAGAATTAGCCACATCAACAATTTGTAAAAATGTTGTAAAATAGTTTTTATATATAATATTACTCTTTTCAATTTAATTCTAATTTCTACTGTTGTTTTAAAAACAATTTAGAATTTCTAGTATAAATGAATTTTCTTTTTCATATTGCTCTTCCATCCTTCAAACTTCAATTAACTAATTAAATAAATGCAGCATCTAATAAGATAAATAACGTTATTTTGAAATTAATTAAAAGGATAATATTATACACATTGATAGCTGCCTTCTTTTCGAAATTTTTTCTAAAAAAATAGTAATAATAAAAAAGAAGAAGAAGAAGAAAAGAAAGAAAGCTACCATTCAATGTGCTTGCAAATGGTTCCCTAATGAACTAATCATAGATTTAGATGATTAACTCATAGTGGCTTATAGGCGTTTCATAGTTGTGATGGTGATTATGTACACTGATGTTTTGGCTTCGGGTTCAGATGGAAAAATTAGTAATTCTAACCAAAATAATTATGTTTTATTTATTTATTTATTTATTTATTTTAAAGCTAGTAATCTTGCAACTCAATTGACATGTTTGGTTGTTATCAATAAAGATATTTTAGGGTTCAAAGCTTCCCCTAACTATCAAATCATTATAAAAATGTATACCAAATAATTAATTCATTGGATATCCATTGGTTGTTAATCATACTTCTAGAAAAATTAATTTTGCGACCCATAATATTGTTAAATTGGCTCTTATGTGTTATCTTGAGGGAAAGATCCACATCTTTTCATTTTTGTCTTATAACTAAAGAGTATGATTTTTTTTTTCCCCGATAATTTAGTAGTTATAATGGGAAATGAGGAATTTGAACCATGTATAATTCTGTAAAAAACACCACAAGATAGTACTAGTTATGCTACAAGACTTTTGTCTCAACAGTGGGATTCAATTCCCGTCTTTGTACTTATGATTTTGTCATTGAATTAGAGATCTGAAATTTGAACCTGCTTATACTAAAAATTGATTGGTGTCTTAGCCTAATGATAAGAGCAATTATTATAGAGTGAACGTCATAACTTGAAATTCTATTCATTAAAAAAAAAAAAAAAAAGAAGATAGCAATTACATATGGAAAATAATTAATTTGATGTTGTTAAATAATTTTAAGGTATTACACAGAAGGGAAATAAACTTCTGACTCGCTCAACCCTCTGGGATTGGCCTAGTTCCAGTCGATTTAGTTTCCCAATTTCTACTTCTATGTTCACTGTCTATGTAATTCCATTTCCCTCTCATTCCTGCCACCAAATGGACAAAACCGATAGAATTAAAGGCAAGTTCACAGATGAAGAAGAATAAGTTGAAGAAATATAAGCAGAAGTGAAAGCTCGAAAATGTGTTGAAAACACAAGAGTTGTTTAGACCTCCAAATAAAATTACGGCTCGATTGATTTGTACACTAACTTAATACTAAGTGCAGAATAGTGTAAATGTGAGTGAATAAACAACAAACTACTCTAATCCATAAACTAAGCAACACAGCAGTATAATGGAATGTAAAAGAGTAGAGAAGAAGGATGCAAACACAAGATAACATGTCGATATATTATCGAAGAGGTAACCGAAGAACTTGGCGAAAAACATCTCCGCCGCCTTCCAAGCGGTAATCGATCCACTAGACAATCAGTTGGGATACATGGGTTAGCAAGAGACCCTCCAAGTCTAATCTACCCGATGTACCTAAGCCCTCCAAGCTCCTACTCCAATAAGGCTTCTTAGAATCGTGTTTTGTCTAGCTCTCCGGATCCCGCAACAAGCTCCATGTTGCATCCACCAAGCCTCACCGGCTTCTTTTGGCAAATCCCTAAAACTTCCTAAGCTCGAAAACACTCTCTACAGTCTGAATAGGTGTGGGTTGTGTTTGGGTACAAATCTCCTCTCAAGGTATGACAATGGGAGAGGGGTGGAGAAGAGGCTACAATGATTTCTCACTAAGGATGAGTAGCTCTCTCTCAAAAAGATGGGTGTGTGTGTTGTAGAAAACCAATCTAGGGTTTTTCTCTTTGAATAGCCTTTCATACATTTGTGGGTAATGAGGGTATATATAGTATGGGTGAAGGGTAAGAAAGTCACACATTAAAATCTTCCAGGCAAAATGTTTCACAACTATCTCGCTGGAAGGCCTTACTTACGAGACACTCGCGAAAACGACAGCCTGGCACAACTCTTCAGCTTCTAGTCATGTGCTTCTCACATGGCTCTTTCGCGGGTTAGCTTCCAGTGAGACACTCGCGAGATCCACTGATTCTTCATTTAAGCTTTAGTCTTCACCAACTTGATACTAAACCCAATACAATAAAATCTCACAAAATACAAGGAACAAAATTAAAGTAATTACAACACTTGTTGTCATGGAATAAAGCTAACATAAAATATAGTTGTAAATCACAACTTTACAAGAATATGCAAGAAGAATCAGCTAAAACCCAACTATAGCTGTTTCAGTAATCTAAGAAACATTCTTCTGCAACTGCAATCCCCATATGTAGATGAATGAATCCATATGGGACACATTGGGATAGAACTTTTTTCTTCTTCTTACCGTACATAGAGATTAAAATAGAGGAAGATTAATGGGATAAAATAATCTGGAAGAAGGTGCATGTGCCTCTATGTATGAAATAAAACATTAGAAGAATTATCATTTTAGTAATTGGATTAGTTGGTCTGATTTTTCAATGCCCTTCAACAGAAAATTATATACCATTTTATCAAGGCAACTAAATTTTAATATTCATTATTGTTTGAAAGTAATTTACTTCCTTTGAAAAATAAGGATAGTGTAGATAGAGAAATCTAATACAAATTTGGGGTTTATATATGCCTTAAGTTCTATGATGTATTTTAATTTCTTCAGTATTATGCCTAACCTGGTGTATCTTCTTAGTCTTTTTAAACAATTTTGACTGCTTGGTGAGCTAGTGAAGTGGAGATTTGGTTTGTTTGCTTGCTTGTATGTGGTTTTATCTTCTCAACTCTTTTTGAAAATCTTGATAGAATCTAATGGGTTTCATTATGCTCTGTTACTATCTGTGGTACAGTGACTCAGGAGTTTGATGTAGGACTTGAATGTTCTTGGCATAATGAATCTGTCTGAAAGGCTTCTCAGGATCCATCCAGATAGATCCATTTGGTACGAAACATTTCAAAAAGTTTTCTCCTCTAAACTCTTATGTCTTTCGTTAAGCTCTTCTATCATCTTTCCCTTCTATACCTCAAAGCATACTATTTCATTCAATAAAACTTAATAATTTATTCTCTTCTCATACGTGCAGCCTTTTGTCTATAAGTTTACTTTACTCATTCAATAACTATTATCTCCAGAAGCATGTGTTTATCATCACAATAATCATGACCAATTCTATAAGAAAACTATGGGAAGGAGCAAACATCAAAGAGAAACAGCACGTGTGAATATAGCTATGAATCATAAATCAGCTAAGTGGATTCTGTTTCTCATGTCACTTGGTAAAAGTATCACAGTTTATCAGATCATTCACTATAGCAATGGAAATGTTAAGTTGCACAATAGAGGACTCCAAATTTTAATTATGAGGGGGTGAGTGAAGATGGAAGTTTCTGGTGCTCCTCACGCCCGCCCCCCCCCCCCCCTCTCAAGTTTTTATTACTGTTTTATATATGATGACCATGCTTCACATTTTCTTCACAAATTATGTCTGTCTGAATTTTTTTTTTTTAAGTCCATTTGAAGATTACAACTAAGATAAGCATGCTCATATAGAATTTAGATCTCCCTTTGTTGAATTCATCTTAATCAACCATTATATATAGGCAAAATAACATATTTTTACGAATGGCAACACCACATTCCTTTTACCCTTTGAACTCAACACATCATGTCATGATATGGTCATATGGTTTTCGATAGAGTTGTGGGTATGGATATGTGATTTCAGTGGTTGTTGATGTTGGTGATGGTGAGTTGAGGCGGTGGTGGTGGGGGTAGTTAGCGGTTCCAATTTGGGTTTGGGTTTAGGCTTTGTTTGTTTTTTTTAGGGGGGGTTTGTGGGTATGGATATGTGATTTTGGTGGTTCTTGATGGTGGTGATGGATTTCAGGTGGTGGTGGCAGGCTATGGAGGTGGTGGCTGTTGTGGAGAGAGGAAGAGAACAAGTGAGAAAGAAAGAAAAAAAGAGAGAGAAGAGAGACCTATGAAACGGAGAAGACAAGAGAGAGAATAAGAGAGAAAGAGAAAAGCTATTTCAATTGATGACGTGGCAGCCTCCTATTGGCTGGCGTAAAACCAGTGTTTTACGCCATAGCCTGACCCAATGTTTACTCTTGTTGGAATGTGTATTTAAAAAAGTAAGTAGATAAAAGATAAATGCAACTGTTTACTCTCCAAATAGTACAAAAATTTAGAGAAGCTGTTGGAGATGCTCTTAGACTGTTTGGTTTAGAGGAAGGGAAGGGAAGGGAAGGGAAGAGAAGAGAAAAGAAAAGGTAAGGAAAAGAAAAAAGAGTGGGGGAAAGAAAGTATTTCCTCTAGTGTGTTTGGATACAAAGAGAAACAGAAAGGAAAGATGTAAGGTATAAATGTCATTTCACAAAAATAAACAAGACCTTTTGAGAGTATAAGGGTACTTTTAAGGGAAAAAATAATGGAATCTACAAAAGCCTTTTTCCCTCCCATTCTTCCTTCTTTTTGTTTTCTTTTCTAACCAAACAAAGGAAAGTCATTCCTTTCTTCTTCTTCTTCTTTTCCTTCCTCTTTCATCAAACCAAACAAAGCCTTAATCCACAAAATAAAAAGGCACGTGTTTTTGGTGTTTTTAAAAGTAATCACAAGATAAATTTGTATAGTTATGTGAATTAGTAAATGAAAAGCCTGACATTTCTCTTTTTATATTATTATATATGAGAAATGTTAAGTCCACAATATTTTCATAATATTTTCACAACAAATTCTATGTGGCAAGTTGTTATTGGTAGGGTAGAAAAGTAATTTCAGTGGTAGGTTCAAATTAGAATAAATTACAACTAACCACGTATACTTTGTTGTGAAAGTGATGTGGACGTAGCACCTCTCTTATTATATAGATTTAGATTTAGATATAGATATAGATTACTGTAATTTGGGGTTAGTGGAAGTGCATTCACTTGAACAAGAAAAATAAAACATTCCCAAGAGACAACAATATTTAATGTGGTTGGTCGATTTCACGCATACATCCACGAGGAACACCAACCAAAATATTTGCTGTAAGGTTGAATTTAATCAACCATCTTGTTGACTTTATTCCATGCCAAATTTGCTTGTATTTTAGCAATTAGTAACCCTGTATTTAGGTGGGATTCATGTAAGGGTAGTGTGTGAGAGAGTGTGAAGAAATGTTCCTCATTGTGCAAAGAAGCAGGGACTCGTGATTGGAACTAACGGGTGGCTCGCGGGTGGCAAGTCGCCAGAAGAGGGTCACGTGTCAAGCATACGGGAAGCTGAAGCGTGATGCCAGCTGGTGCACTACAGGACAAAATATCCAGATTGGCAATGCAGCTAACTCACGGCTTGAACTCGCAACTCAGTCAAGTCGCGAGGCCAAGTCGCCAGCTAGCCCTGTTTGGGAAAAACTGTCTCTTCGTATTCCAAACACACACCACTATATATAGATCCTTATACCCATGAAATGTATAGAGCTTCCAGAGAGAATTTTGAGAGAGAAACCCTAGAGAGAAATGAGATTGATTCATCCATAATCTTTACCTAAGAGACTCTTCAAATTCCTCTACTCTCTTCCTCTCCATTAATACATCATTGAAAGGTTCTTGGCCAAATCCTTTTCTCACCATACCCATATCTGTGAGAAGATGTACTTGGTGCTTTGGGAAGCAGTTAGAAAGGAACCAATGTCTATTGGTTGATGCTATGGTTGATAACGGAATCTAGTAAGCTAAAGAAGAAGTAGGTTCGGCGCAACCTCGTTGGAGCAAGAAGCTTGAAGGGCTTAGGTACATTAGGTAGATTAGGCTTGGAGGGTCTTCTGTTATTCATGTATCCCAACTACATTCTTTAGTGGATTATTTACCGCTTGGAGGGCGGCAGAGAGGTTTTACGCCGAGGGCTTCGGTTTCCTCTTCGATAACACATCGTGTGTTGTCCGTGTGTTTGCATCTTCCTTCTCTTTATCTTTACCATTTATTTTCTGTTGTGGATGTGTTTATATTTGGCTTAGACTGTTTATCAATTCTGTGTTTGGCTTATGTTCATGTTCCGCACATTAATCGTTTGACATTAAGCTTGAATTGATATTTTGTAATTTGAGGTCTAAATGTTCAAGGGTAGTTTATACCCATATTGAACATTCATCCGCTATGAATGATATGGAATGTATCATAATAAAAGAGAGTTTTTTTTTTTTTTTTTTTAAACAACCTTATATTTTATGAGTAAATAACATTAGTTACAATTCTTCTTTTTTATAATAACTAAATCTTATATTAATTACTTTCTCAAAAAAAATCTTATATTAATTACATTTTTTTTCATAATTAAATAATTTTCAAACAGCATACATATTGTTCAACAACAAAATCTCTAATATCAATTATTGTGATACCTATATTCACAGGCAACACTAATTAAAATATTGACTATCAATAATGAATGTTCAAAATGTGTATAAAACATCCTTGAACGTTTTGACCCCAAAATACAAATTACCAATTCAAGCTTATTATCAAATAATAAATGTGCGGAACATGAGCATAAGCTAATAGCAAAATTGATAAACAATCTATACCATAAATAATCACAAACACAGCAGTAATTAAATGGTAAAGATAAAGGGAAGAGAGATGCAAATACAAAGACAACACACGATGTGTTATCAAAGAGGAAACCGAAGCCTTCGGCGTAAAACCTCTCCGCCACCCTCTAAGTGGTCAATGATCCACTAGAAAATGTAGTTAGGATACATGAACAGCAATAGACCCTCCAAGCCTAATCTACCCAATGTACCTAAGCCCTCCAAGTTTCTTACTCCAACGAGGTTGCACCGAACTTTTTTTTTTTCTAGCTTACCGGATTCCGCTATAGCCCATAGCATCAACCAATATAAATTGGTCCCTTCCTAACTACTTCCCAAGGCACCAAATAAACCTTCTTACAGATATGGGTATGGTGAGAAAATGATTTGGTAAAGAACCTCTCATGGATATAACAATGGAGAGGAAGAGAGTAGAGGAATTTGAAGAGTCTTTTAGGTGAAGATTGTGGATGAATCAATCTTGTTTTTCTCTAGGGTTTCTCTCTCAAAATTCTCTCTGAAAGCTCTCTACATTTTGTGGGTATAAGGGTCTATATATAGTGGTGTGTATTTGGAATGCGAAGAGTCAGTTTTTCCTAAACAGGGTGGTCTGGCGGCTTGGCCTCGCGACTGGTCTGAGTCGCGAGTTCTCGGCACGAGTTAACGGCCTGGCCAGCCTAGGACTTTTGTCCTGTAGTGCGACAGCTGGCGTGACCCTTCAACTCCCCTGTGTGCTTCTCACATGTGCTGTAGTTGGCGGCTTGCCAGTCGTGAGTCAGCCGCGAGTATCTGCATCCTTGAACAATCTTGAGCATTTCTTCACACTCTCTCACACACTACCCTTACATGAATCCACCTAAATACAGAGTTACTAATTGCTAAAATACAAGCAAATTTGGCATGGAATAAAGCCAATAAAATGGTTGATTAAATTCAACCTTACAATCTCCCCCTTTGGCTATTCCATGACAAAACCCTACAACAGACTCTAGACTTAATGCGTGAGTTGGGAACAGTTGGGCAAAACTCACTCACACCTAACTCTAGAATTTGATAAGCTCTTGAACCATAAGAACAAGTATCTCTTGAAACATAACAACACAACAATATTATTGTATGTAAAAAACTTGAAATGCATATAGAGCAAGCACAATGTGATCAAGCAAGATGGAATAAAGCAATAGACCATGGCTTGACCAAAACAGATAATCACTATGCAGAAGTGATCACAGTGCTCATTCACACAAGGAATGAACATCCGAACATGCAAGCTAATAAGCTCATTTGCTAAGTATCATTTGCATGTCTAACACTCAATCAATGCATAAAGCATATATGCATCTAGGAAAAATCCTACAAGGGCACAAGAGTGATGTACTTAAAGAAAATGCATGACATTTAGCAACAAATACAAAAGCTACAAAGCATGGGTACAAAACATAAAGGCTGCATAAGCAAGGTACAAACCATAGAAGCCTACAAATGCATGGAAACAAACCCTGAAAGCTTACAAAAGCAACATGGGTACAAATGTACCATACAAACAACTAACTAAATAACATCATATATATAAATATAAACCAAAATAGATCCATGAGTTTACCAAACCATTAACCATATCCATGAGTTTACCAAACCCTCAGCCATAGTGTATCAAACTCTCAAATCAGCAAAACATTATCCAAAACATAATAACATAACCATAAACATAAACAAAGTAAATATCATTGTTTTTGACTTCTCCCCCTTAAACTAGCACTCCCCCTCAAGAGTTGCTACTAAAAAATTCTCCCCCTTTTTGACCGGAATGGCCAAAGGGCCAGTGCTGGGTATTGAGGCTGTCAAACTTGGCTGAGAGTACGTTGACCTGATCCTGAATAGCTGCCATCTGCCATCCTGTCAGTATGCTCATTTTGGACCTCTTTAAGTCCATCAATCCTTTCTAGAATAATCTAAAATGCATCCGGAGGTGCAGCTGATGAAGTGGAAGCCCTGCTCCTCTTACCTTTGCCTCTGGGTGTAGATGTCTGTCCTGCAGCCTCTGCTTCAGTTTCCATTGGATCACCTTCTCCTTGGTTACCCTCCTTTTCATCACCTGGCAGACGAACTTGTATCCTGATGATGGTCATCTTGTTGATGGCTGAAGGTGTAGACATGGGGCTAATATCTTGAGGGATTGCAACTCCTTTAGCTTTAAAAATCCTCATGACTAGGAAAGATCAGCTTAGGCCTAGAGGTGGTTCTGGTCTCATCCACAATTGTGTCAAATATGTGAGAGTTGATATCAATGAAGGTTTTCTCCTTGAGCTCCATGAGGAAGATAGCTCTGGCATTGTTGATTGTAGTCAGCTTCCTCACTGGATACAAATTGAACATCATGATGGTGGTGAGGCACCTCATGTCAACTGAAAATGCTGTAGTGTTGAGACATCTCCCTTCTCTCTGTCCACCAATGCGATTTTGGACAGTTTCTATAAATAACATCCTGTCCTTGTAATTTGTGAACTCATAATCCTCTAAACCCTCAAGACCTAAAACCTCATCAATATCATATGCATCTAGGGTGAACTCATGACCCCTGATCCAGCAATTCAACTCATCCTCCCTTATAACAACATTTGTAGAAAATTCCCTTATTAAAGGCTCACAAACAGCAGGTAGGTCACTCAGCAACTTGTCCCAACCTCTACCCTCAAAACATTCTGGAATGAAGGTATCCTTCAAATCCCCTAGGTCTACAAACCTTTCCTGAATAATGGTTCCCTTCAAGAAAGAATCTTTGTATCTCTCAAAGTGTTGAACAGACCTAAACAAGCTGTGGTCCATTTTCAATCGTTTGTCAACCTTCTTAGTAGGAGTCTTCTTCTTTATAGGTATGGGAGCCATCTGTAAACAAGCAGAAGAGACCCAAGCACAAAGCACAATGGATGGAAATTTAACCATTAGTAACAGGTTAGTACAATATCAAACAAAACTACCATTAAGGCCATATTCAGATGAGATTCAGGCATTAAAACCTAATCAGGAGCATTCTTGGGCATAATCCTAATCACAGACTACTGCAATCAGTAATCAACTAAATTGAAGTAGTGTATAACCCATTCAACCAAAAGAAAGCACATTCTAATGAGTATGTGATGTTCAAACCAATATAAAGCAGACAAGAACCTCAGAACAGAAGCAACATACATGACATCAAAAGACAATAGTCAATATGGAAAGCCACAAGAATGGCTCAACCAATTAGAACCAACAAAACTCATAGTCATAAAAGAACACAGTAAACCCAAACAAATTATCATGGGTAAGGGATTTATCAACCAACACAGATCAGTGCACGAACACTATCAGAGAAATGAAAACATGAAAACAACTACATTTAGTATTTTAAAGACAA
This sequence comes from Quercus glauca, assembly GCA_023736055.1. NCBI lineage: Eukaryota > Viridiplantae > Streptophyta > Magnoliopsida > Fagales > Fagaceae > Quercus > Quercus glauca. The sequence continues at coordinate 15,429,957 of CM043318.1, read as the reverse complement.
GATCAATCAAGTCTAAACACCCAAACACACAAACATGAACCAAACCCATATTCGAAACTGCTCAATCCTAAAAACAACAACACAACTTCACAAATACAAGGAAATAACACTCAAATCATGAGATATAAAGAGAGAAAGAGAAAACCCATACCTTTTCTTGAAGATTTGAAGGCAGAAAGATGATCAACAATAGAGGTTTGGTTTGAGTGCACGGTGAGTTTGGGAAAGGGAAACTGGGGAAGACAATGAACAGTCACAAAAATTTGAGGGAAAACTAAAAAGTTTTAAAAACTGACTTGAAAACACAAAACACGTGTTTTTCACGATTGAGTTAAGCCGCGTGCAAGTCGCGAGGTTAAGCCGCTAGAACACTTAAAAGAGAAAATTTGGAAATTTTTCTAAGTGTTTTTCCCGACTGGAAGGTCTACCTGCGAGAGAGCCGCGAGATGAGCCGCGAAAATCTCTGTGTACCCTCGCGATTGGACCTTCCACTCACGAACAAGTCGCCACAATGAGCCGTAAGAATCATAAAAACTCAACTTTTGAAAAATATTCTAAGTATTTTTCGCGATTGTGACATTAACTTGCCATTGAACCGCGAAAAATCTCAAAGGGGGCTCGCGACTAAGACATGCGACTGGGACAACCCGCGACTAAGTCGCCAAAACAGGGCAAAACTGTTTTTGAAATTTTGACAATTTTTTGTAAGAACAAAATACTTTCCAAAAATAACGAAAAACACTAAAAAATCTTTTTGTGTTTGATCAACAAAGATTGAGCATGTAAAAACACATTTAATCAAGTACAATCACACAAATGAATATGGCATTCATTGAACATATACTTGTGTGATGTGTGTGGGTATCAAAAATGAGATAGTCCTTAGTCCAATGTGAAGCTTCAATGATCAATTCAATCAAGGCATACACAACTAGCACTAGATAATGTGATCCATCTTAATTATAGAAGTATGCATATATGACCTCCCACATAAACTTGATTACAATTCTTTGAAGCTTTTCATTTGGCTCCATATACATCATATCATTTGATCTTTTAGAATTCATACATCTCATTGTGAGATCGATGCCTGAAATTTTTGATATTTCAATTGATGAGTTAGCTTTTGGCTTTCTGGGCATCATACATTTTATTTATGGTCGCTTTCCCTTTTTCCTAGTCAAATACTAGTATGTGCGACAGGCTTTTGCAGCTTAATATCTCTTTTCATTTGGAGATTTACATTTGGTGAGCTCTTTAAGCAAAACAATAAAATAAAGAGTGGGAAGATATATAGGCACAATTCTATGCATGTCTTAAGATCAACAAATCCATTCACTAATCATTCATGACAAGGTTGAAGATCTATTTACAACAATTACATAGATTTCATGATTTCTCCCACAATGACATGAGTGCAATAGAGATAAGCTAAGCTCGTAGATACATAAAGCCATTAGTACAAAGGTACAAGGAAAAACATGCTTTGAGACAAAACTCAACAAAGTCAATCAAACTTTTGGATTTTCTACTTTTTATGTATTTTTGGATTTTTGACACAAAAGTAAAAAGAAGATTGATCAAAAACAACAAAAACAACAATGTAAAAACATTTGAAACAAAAACAAACAAACTGACAAAATTTCAAATCAAACTCGCAAGAAGCACACAACCAAGCATATACATGAAACATGGAAAGTATTAATGCATGGACATGTTGTAATGCTTATGCATGAGTACCCTTCGTCACCCACACGTCACGTGCATTTTGGGTGTTATCCTTGACGGATTGGGTACAGGAATTAGGACTTTCAAACCTTCTTGTGAAGCTTTCCAAGAAATTGGTGAAGGCACCGATCATCTTCATCACGTCCCTTATTCTTGAATCACTGTTTTGACTTCTTGGTTGCTCACCACCCCAAGACCTCCCGTCATTTCTTCTTCCTCGTGACCGGGGAGCGCTTGCATTGTTCAATGCTCTCAGCTTATGGCAGTTGGGTCTGGTATGTCCTTGCAATTCGCAATGGTGACAAACATGATTCGTTCTAGGACCCCGTTGTGATCTTGGCAATGATCTTCCTCTAGCTTCAAATCTGGCTTCAGATTGATTTCAGGACTTATTTAACACCCGTTGATTAGCCACCTTCCTTTTCTGTTCAACCTTGACTTTCTCAGGAATAGATTTTTCTATAATCGGCTCTATGGCCTTCACAAATTTCACTTCTTTGGTGACATTGGCCGATGAGCTACTCCCTCCGGTATATCCCAACCTGGACTTATCTGAAAAATGTTTTTGAGATGAAATAACATCTTCCAACTTCTTGGAGGAGACCCTATCTATCTTGGCATGTGCTTGCACTACTTCTTGCTCAAGAAATCTCACTTTTGTATAAGCTTTTGATAGCTCACCATTTAGTGTCTCAATCTCACACTTTGTCTCCATATATCTGACCAAGAGACTTCTGTAGTCTTCTTCTGCTTTCTTCATTTTCTTCACAGCCGTCTTTGCTACCCTTGCATATTCTCTCGACTTTTCAAGAAATAGGGTGTAATTCTTTTGAAGACTAGCTATATTCTCATCCTCTTCAGCATCCGATTCTTCAACAATCCCAATGGAGTCTTCATCACTTTGTTCTCCAAGTTCTTGTACAAGTTGATTCAGGTCCTCTGAGGACTCAACATGTTCAATATCCATAAATGCGGAGTAGTTTCCTTCTCCGTCACAGCTATCCTCAGAATCAGAATTTGATGAATCTGAGTCATTTAGAGTAGTGGCATATACCTTGCCCTTCGATTTCAAATAATTCGGACATTTTTTCTTAAAATGACCATGTCCGTTGCACTCAAAGCAAGTAATTCCTTATAAGGATTAGGTCTCTCTACCATCTTTCCTTCTAAATTCCTTTTTCTCCTTTCTAGAACTCTGAAATTTTCCTTTGTCACCAAATTTTCCACTGTTCTTGAGTTTTAAGAATTTATGAAAGTTTTTCACAAGATACGCCACATCTTTATCTACACCATCCTCATCTGAAGAGTCACGAGATACTGCTCTCTCATCAATTGTCTTAAGAGCAAGGGATTTACTCTTCCTCTGTGTAGGCAACGACAATTCATATGTCTGCAATAAGCCAATCAACTCTTGAACTTTAATGTCGTCAAGATCTTTGCTCTCTTCAATAGCTGTTACTTTGGTACGAAAACTTTCTGGCAATGACCGAAGGATCTTCCATACTATTTTCGAATCCTCAATTTTTTCCCCCAAATTGAATTTACCGATGACCACCTCGTTCAGCTTACTATAAAAAGAGTCAAAAGACTCATCCTCGCTCATTTTGAGCTCCTCAAAGCGAGTGGTCAACATCTGAAGTTTGGTGTCCTTCACTTTCTTAGTTCCTTCATAAGTTGTCTCCAGAATCTCCCATGCTTCCTTAGCAATAGTAATATGTGAAATCCTATGGAATTCTTCTAGAGAGACACCACAGAAAATAGAATTTAAGGCTTTGCTATTTGCATTAATCGTTGCAAGAGCCGCCTTATCCCAAGTGGATTTGGTAGCCTCCAGCCTGGTCCAACCTACTTCAATTGCATCCCACACAGCATCATCAATAGAACACAAAAACGCCCGCATTCGGACTTTCCAAAAAGCATAATTATTACCATAAAAAAATGTTGGAATATTTAGAGATTGAGACCTATCCATCTCTATAAGGGGTCAGGGATCGCACTAAGGTAATGAAACCACTAAGAGTGCACCCGCTCTGATACCAATTGAATGTTCAAAATGTGTATAAAACACCCTTGAACGTTTTGACCCCAAAATACAAATTATCAATTCAAGCTTATTATCAAACAATAAATGTGCGGAATATAAGCATAAGCTAATAACAGAATTAATAAACAATCTATACCATAAATAATCCCAAACACGGCAGTAATTAAATGATAAAGATAAAGGGAAGAGAGATGCAAACATAAGGACAACACACGATGTGTTATCGAAGAGGAAACCAAAGCCCTCGGTATAAAACCTCTCCGCCGCCCTCCAAGCGGTCAATAATCCATTAGAAAATGTAGTTGGGATACATGAACAACAATAGACCCTCTAAGCCTAATCTACCCAATGTACCTAAGCCCTCTAAGCTTCTTGCTCCAACGAGGTTGCGCCGAACCTTTTTCTTTTCTAACTTACCAGATTCCACTATAGCCCATAGCATCAACCAATATGAATTGGTCTCTTCCTAACTGCTTCCCAAGGCACCAAATAAACCTTCTCACAGATATGGGTATGGTGAGAAAAGAATTTGGCAAAGAACTTCTCAAGGATGTAACAATGGAGAGGAAAAAAGTAGAGGAATTTGAAGAGTCTCTTAGGTGAAGATTGTGGATGAATCAATCTTGTTTTTCTCTAGGGTTTCTCTCTTAAAATTCTCTCTGGAAGCTCTCTACATTTCGGGGGTATAAGGGTCTATATATAGATGACCAAAGGCACCACAATGGTGACAAACAATGTGTTTAGGTCCACTAGGCTTTTTGGGAAGGGATCTAGCAACATGGTTTTGTTCCCTCTTCAACTTATGACATTGAGGTCTTATATGACCAATCACACCACAATGGTGGCAAGTTGGAACAAACTTAGATCCATCCAAAGCCTTAGGTTGAGACCTAAATAGAGGCTTACGCTTAAGGCTCCATTTGTTTTGGTGGTAAATGATTTCAGGAAATCATTTACCACCTGACCCCACTGTTTGGAAGCCAAGGAAAATAAAAATTTCTGGAAAATATGATGTAGTTGACCGAAATTTACTCCTTTGACCCGGAAATGGTTTTACACTCTCATTTTCACTTCAAACCATTTCCGGGTCACGCACAAAAGAGAGAGAGCCAGAGAAATTAAGAAAGAAGAGACCATGCCGACGCACAAAAGAGAGAGAGCCAGAGAAGTTAAGAAAGAAGAGACCACGCTGAGACCATCTGAGAAAGAAGAGACCAGAGCTCCACGCCGAGACCACGCTGAGAAAGAAGAGACCACGCCGAGAAACACCGTTCCACCACTCAACGGTGCGTCTGATCCACATCCACACCGAGAAACCCAGAGCTCACCTCGCCGAGGAAACGCCGTTCCACCACTCAACGGTGCGTCCGATCCACATCAACACCGAGAAACCCAGAGAGCGCAGCCTTCGCACCGTGCCTCCGATCCAGCCACCACACCAATCCAGCTCACTGTGGGTCATGCCAAGCTCAGCCACCACACCGATCTAGCACAAACGCACACCCACGGTGAGTTTTCCTTCTCCGGTTCACTGTGCCTCCGATCCACATCCCGATCCGATCGCATTATATATATATATATATATATATTATTTATTTATTTATTTATTTACATAAATATTTATATATTTATTTATATAAATATTTATTTATTTATTTATATAAATATTTACTGTTTTTATTTAATTTTTTAATTATCCATTTTTTATTTAAACTGTGTATTATTGATGATTGGGTTTAGGGTGATCAATGTTTTTGTTGTGCTGTTGGTGAGAATTTGGCTAGTTGGGTATGTAACTGTGTATGAAATTTTGGAACTTGAAATTTTGCTGTGTTTTATTTAAACTGTGTATGAAATTTTGCTGTGCTTTATTTAAACTGTGTATGAATTTGGCTAGTTAGGGTGATCAATGTTTTTGCTGTGCTTTATTTAAACTATGTATGAAATTTTGGAGCTTGACCATTTTAGCTTTTGCTGTGAGTTTTTTTAGAATTTGGCTAGTTGGGTTATGTGCATAATTGTTGTTGTAAATTTTTTTTTTTTTTTTTTTTTTTAAATTTGGCTAGTTGGGTTTTGTGTATATAGTTTTGGAGCTTGATATGTATACTTTGATGTAGCAAATGTTATTATGTTGCCTATTGGGTTATGTATACTTTCAAGCTTGAGACATGACAAATTGTATGATTTTTTTCAACATTTGGTGTTATTATTTTCTTGCAGTAGAATATGTGTGTGTTTAAATTGTATTGTGATGACTAAATTGAGACATGATGGTATTGTGATGATATCAATGTGCAGTTATCAATGTGATGGTATTGTGATGGTGTAAATATTGATTGTAAATAGAATACAATGTGATTTGGTACTCGTTATAAATGTGGTTTGGATGTTTTTCATTTGTGGCTGTTTTTATTTACATACCTCTTAGACCACAGTGTTTGTGATTTTGTTAGATGAAGAAAAAAACCAAAGCCGCAATTCTTGCCTCAGTTGCATCTATCCTCATTGTGGGGGTTGCATTGTTAAGGAAATTGCGGCGTAGACGTAGACAACTGCCTAGGGCGCCTTATGTTGATCATGCAGCCGAGAGAGAGGAATACATAAATAATATTCTGCATGGAAGTAAGAGAAATTGTGTGAATCAACTTAGGATGAAGCCTATAGCTTTCAACCACTTATGTCACATCCTCACTGAGGGGGAGCACGTACGCCCAACTATTCACATGTCTGTTACGGAATAAGTGTTCATTTTCTTACACATTATTGGTCATAATGTGAGGTTCCGTGTAATGGGTAGTCGGATCTATAGATCAACTGAGACTGTTCATAGATACTTCAAAGTTGTCCTTAGGGGGGTCCTGAAATTATATAGAGCTCTAATAAGACTGCGTAGCGAAGATACACCCCCAAAGATAAGGAATAGCAGAAGGTTCTACCCATATTTTAAGGTAAATATTGCGACTTGTGTATTTTTGTAAATTTTGAAGATTTGTGTAATTTTAAACCATTATGTCTATCAAAAATTAGGATGGTGTTGGAGCAATAGATGGTACACATGTTCGTGCATCTATGCCACTTGAAATACAAGGAAGATTTCATGGTCGCAAAGATGGAACCACGCAAAATGTGTTAGCTGCCATTAGTTTTGACTTAAAGTTCATATATGTATTGGCTGGATGGGAAGGCAGTGCACATGATTCACGTGTGTTAAATGATGCATTTGCTAGGCCAGGGGGATTTTCAATTCCCGACGGTATTATACGATTACTTCACCTTTTTGGTTTATTAGTTTAATAAATATTGTGCGTTTTCCTAAGCATAGTAGTGATTTGGTTTTATTTTTGAATCTATATAGGTAAATATTATTTTGGTGATGCTGGGTATGGTAATAAAAATGGAATAGTGTCACCTTATTGGAGTGTGCGATATCACTTGAAAGAGTTTAGTGATTGTCCTCCTGAGAATGAGAAAGAATTGTTCAACCTCCGACACTCTTCATTGAGAACTACCATTGAGCGAGGGTTTGAAGTGTTGAAGAAACGTTTTCAGGTGTTGGATGCAGAACCATTTTGGTCGTTTGAAACCCAAGTGAAAGTAGTGTTAGCATGTTGTGTGGTTCATAATCACATTATGGGGGTTGAACCACATGACTATATTATGGAAGATGTAATGAACGAAGTAGAGTCTAGTGACCCCCAACAAGAAACACAATCACGTCGGGAGTCCATTGAAGACAATAGATCATGGAATGCTAAGAGAGATGAGATATGCCAAGCTATGTGGTCTGATTATATCAGGAGTGGAGAGTAGTACGTATTTAGATTTCTATGATTGTAATATGTGTTTTTTTTTTTTTTTGTAAAGACAATGTATTTACTATAGACTTCTGGTGGCGTAATGAAAAAGTATTTTCAGCATTACGTTGTTATTTAATGGTATTACATTCTGTTGTGCACATTTATAAGCGTGGTTATATGTGTGTTTGATTTATTGTTCATATTCCGAGCCTAATTACTAAATGCTACTATCATTTTTAAATGCTACTCTGACTATACAATTTTCATATGTAGTAATGTCAAAGGGCAAAGAGAAGGTGAGCAGCAGCAAGCAGTTTAGGTGGCTGCCGCCCATGCATGAAATGATGCTTAGGATACTTGCGCAGGAGGCTGCAAAGGGCAACAAGCCGTCTAGCGCCTTCAGGGCAGGCTCCTTTGCTCTTGTAGCGAAGGAGATAACTGCCCAATTTGGGGTTGAATGCCACCCCTCCTATGTTGACAATCGGATGCGGACTCTAAGGACCATGTGGTCCACTATTGAGAAACTTCGAAAGAAGAGTGGATTTGGCTGGGATGATAACCTAAAAATGATAACGTGTGACCCAAACACATACCAAGAAGAAGTCATGGTATGGCATCCAATTATATTTTTTTAATATAAATAATAATATATGTTTTTGTCCAAAAATTGAAATTTATAGTGTCATTCTTTTTAGGATTCCATTGCTTTTGTCCAAATTATTATCTTTAAGTCAATTATTTGGTATTTTAAAGAGCTGTAAATGAAAAAAGAGAAAGACAACCATATCTTAGTTTGGAAATTGAAGGCAAAGAATTATTTGAAAAGATATTCAAAGTTTCAACCATATCCTGCCTAGTACGGTTTACTGTCCATAGTCCAAGAGTAATGTCACATCACCATATCTAGATGTTTAAACTCAGCATCTACTCCATACCATGATTTTATGTTTAATTTGACAAGGATGGACACCCACTTTGTTTTTCAAATAATAACAGATTTTTTTGTTTATCATTAACCTAAAACATTTAATGGCATCTATATTGAATTGAATATTGAATTTATGAGTGAAGTGATTATTGCATTGTTATTATACGTTTCTTCCTCCCTTATAGGCGCATCGAAAGTATGCGGAGTACCTAAACAAAAAAATTGAGATGTATGATGAATTAGCTATTGTTGTGGGGAAGGACACAGTCACAGGTGGCTTTTCTAAGTCCTATATGGATATTGAGAATGAGCCGGACAATGGGGACAGTGCTGAGTTTGTTGCAGACAATGTGGAGGAAGATGTGGTCGAGAAAGAGAAGAATGCAGTCGAGTCATCCACCACTGGGTCGGGAATTTCCAAGTCCCGCAAAAGAGGGCGTGCACCTTCTAATGCTAATGATAGTGTGTTGACTGATATGTCTAATCAGCTGAAGGAAATAGCTGTGGCTCTGAAAGAACTCAATCGAGGCCCGGTGGATTACACAGCTCTTTACAATGAGGTTATGGCTATGATGGCGGATGGGTATAGCGAAGAAATGCTCGCAACTGCGTTTGACCATCTTTGTGAAAATGAGAAGGCAGCACGAGGATTTCTAGCCAAGAATGCTAGGCTGCGAAAGCTGTGGTTGGATAGTTTTGTTCTCACAACTTTGACTTGTCTGTTTCATGTAAACTGTGACGGTAGCTTTAGGAATTAGCTTTTGTTGTAGTACTAGTATTGACCTACCATTGTATTATATATGTAGTATTTTGTATTATTGGGACGATATAATTGCCCAAATTATGTATTTGTACTGTTCAGATACTACGAGTAGGTATCATTTTTGTACACCATGGAGGTGTAATGACAATGGTGAACGATTAATGGTTATGTTTTTATATTAATATTATGAGTATATTTAAATGATTATTTTTGATGTTGAAGTGGATGGTTATTTTTGTACTGTTACAGATATGTCTAGGCAATGTAGGTGCTTGAATTTGGATGATTAATGTTGATGTTGAAGTGGATGATTAGTTTTGTACTGTTACAGGTTTGTCTAGGTAATGCAGGTGCAGAAATTTGTAAGGCATTTCATATTTTCCATAAAATGATCCACAAACCAAACATGGGAATTGATTTTTCGTAAAAAACGAATTCCATTTTTGGTAAAATGTTTGACCAAACCAAACATGGAAATTGATTTTCCGTAAAACAGAAAGCATTTTCCGTAAAATGTTTGAACGAACCAAACACCGGAATTGATTTTCCGTAAAACGAATTCCGAGACAGCCAAACAGCCTGAATACATTTTCCTTTTCCGGAAAATAGCATTTCCGGAAAATATTTATTTTCTGGAAAACGTTTTACAGCAACCAAACACAGTCTAAGAGCATTTCTCTCCACCTTTTGATTTCTTTTATGTGGAGGAATGTACACCAATTTGTCCTTTGGGTTAGAACACATAATAGGCATAATATCGGGTACCACAACATGATTGCAAAAAATATTTTCATCATTTTTATCAATAGGTTCAGCAATCAAACACCTGGCATGCATCTTGAGAGATTCATTTTCACACTTTAGCTCATCAACAAGTTTGTTAGACAAAACAAGTTTGGCATCCAAGTCCATATTCAAACATTCAAACTCTTTTAGCTTTTGAAGAGAAATTTCAGCAAGTTTCTTATATTTTTCAACCAATTTGTTGGATTCATTCAGCTTAGCAATCAAATCATCATTTTCACAAAGTAACTTGCTCAAATTCTTTTGAAACTTCTTAGCAATTTTCTTCAAGGGTTTGATGTTAGGAATATCAACAACATCCAAAGATTCATGTAACATAGCATCACAATCATGAGGATTATCACTCATAAAGGCATTTTCACAAACACGTGGCATGTTACATTTATCACCAACCAAATCATATAAAGAGTCATATAAAGCACAATCCATGGTAAATAAATACAAGGGGTCAAGGATCACACTTAGGTATTTAAACCACAACAAGTGTACCCGCTCTGATACTAATTGAATGTTCAAAATGGGTATGAAACACCCTTGAACGTTTAGACCCTAATTAACAAATTATCAATTCAAGCTTATTATCAAACAATTAATGTGCGGAACATGAACATAAGCCAAACATAGAATTGATAAACAATCTAAGCCAAATATAAACACATCTACAGCATTAAATATAAGACAGAGATAAAGGAAGGAAGATGCAAACACACGGACAACACACGATGTGTTATCGAAGAGGAAACCGAAGCCCTCGGCGTAAAACCTCTCCGCCGCCCTCCAAGCGGTAAATAATCCACTAAAGAATGTAGTTGGGATACATAAACAGCAGAAGACCCTCCAAGCCTAATCTACCCAATGTACCTAAGGCCTCCAAGCTTCTTGCTCCAATGAGGTTACGTCGAACTTATTTCTTCTTTAGCTTCCCGGATTCCGCTACTAGACCATAGCATTAACCAATGTGAATTGGTTCCTTCCTAATTGCTTTCCAATAGCACCGAATAAACCTTCTCACGGATATGAGTATGGTGAGAAAAGGATTTGGCTAAAGACCTCTTAAGAATGTAACAATGGAGAGGAAGAGAGTAGAGGAATGTGAAGAGTCTCTAGCATAAAGATTGTGGATGAATCAATCTTGTTTTTCTCTAGGGTTTCTCTCACAAAATTCTCTCTGGAAGCTCTCTACATTTGGTGGGTATAAGGGTTTATATATAGTGGGGTGAGAAAGGAATGCGAAGAGTCAGTTTTTCCCCAATAGGGCTGGTTGGTGGCTTGGCCTCGCGACTGGTCTGAGTCGCGAGTTCCAGCCGCGAGGTAACGGCCTGGCCAGCCTGGGTATTTTTTCCTGTAGTGCACCAGCTGGCAAAATGCTTTAGCTTCCCGCATGCTTGGCACGTGACTCTCATCTGGTGGCTTGCACCTGCGAGCCACCCGCGAGTTCCAGTCGCGAGTCCCTACATCTTTGCACATTGAGGAACATTTCTTCACATCTTCTCACACACTACCTTTACAATAAACCCACCTAAATACAGGGTTACTAATTGCTGAATTACAAACAAATTGGCACAGAATAAAGCCAACAAGATGGTTGATTAAATTCAACCTTACAATATCGCTTCTTACCATTATCATATATTTATTAATTGATGATTTGTATAACAAAGAAGATAAATGAGAGGTAGCATTGTTCATTAGATTTTCAAAAGTAATAGTGTATGAAAATTATATATATATATATATATATATATATATATATATATATATATATATATATATATATATATATTATAAATAAGGTTAAATGAAATGTCAAAAAATGGATTTTTAAATTTTCTAACTTTATTTCTTATGTAATTTCTACTACTATCAGAGAACATCTCTTTTTTAGTACATGATTGTATTTAATTTTTTAAGTGAATTTAATGGTTTATGTTACTACACTGTAAATTTTTAATGTTCTCCACACTGTAATCTCTATTTTATTTTTTACTTCTCCTTACAACCTCTTTGTTTTCCAATCAACAATTACTAATTGACATTTGGTTTTTTTTTTCTTTATCTACTCTTTATTAATTTGTATTGGTTTTTTTTTTTTTTTTTCTTTTTTCTTTTTTTTTTTTTTCTGTACTATCTCTCTCTCTCTCTTTATTGACAACCTATTGTTTTCCAAAATTTGATGATGATTCTATGATGAAAGTTCAAAATGGGTATAAACCACCCTTGAACGTTTAGACCCCAAAATACAAAATATCAATTCAAGCTTATTATTAAACAATTAATGTGCGGAACATGAACTTAAGCTAAACACAGAATTGATAAATAATCTAAGCCAATTATAATCACATCCACAGCAGAAAATAAAAGGCAAAGATAAAGGAAGAGAGATGCAAACACAAGGACAACACGCGATGTGTTATCGAAGAGGAAACCGAAGCCCTTGGCGTAAAACCTCTCCGCTGCCCTCCAAGCGGTCAATAATCCACTAGAAAATGTAGTTGGGATACATGAACAGCAATAGACCCTCCAAGCCTAATCTACCCAGGTACCTAAGCCTTCCAAGCTTCTTGCTCCAACGAGGTTGCGCCGAACCTTTTTCTTTTCTAGCTTACCAGATTCCGCTACTAGACCATAGCATCAACCAATGTAGATTGGTTCATTCCTAACTGCTTCCCAACAGTACCAAATGAACCTTCTCACAGACGTGGGTGTGGTGAGATAAGGATTTGGGTAAAGGCCTCTCAAAGGTATGATAATGGAAAGGAAGAGAGTAGAGGAATTTGTAGAGTCTTCTAAGGTTAAGATTGTGGATGAATCAATTTTGTATTTCTCTAGGGTTTCTCTCACAAAATTCTCTCTAGAAGCTCTTTCAATATGGTGGGTATAAGGGTATATATATAGTAGGGTGAGAAAGGAATGTAAAACGTCAGTTTTTGCCAAACAGGGTGTTTTGGCGACTTGGCCTCGTGACTGGGTTAAGTCGTGAGTTCAAGCCGCGAGCTAACGGCCTGGTCAGCCTGGGACTTTTTGTCCTGTAGCGCGACAGCTGGCGTGACCCTTTAGCTTCCCTACGTGCTTCTCACGTGCCAGCATTTGGTGGCTTGCAGCTGCGAGTCACCCGCGAGTCCTTAGCCACGAACCTCTGCTTTTTTGCACATAATTGAGCTTTTCTTCACATCTTCTCACACACTACTCTTACAAATAATCCCACCTAAATACAGGGTTACTAAGTGCTTAAATTACAAGCAAATTGGCACGGAATAAAGCCAACAAAATGATTGATAAAATTCAATCTTACAATCTCCCCCTTTGGCTATTCCGTGACAAAACCCTACAACAGACTTTAGACTTAAAGCGTGAGTTGGGAACAGTTGAACAAAACTCACTCACACCTAACTCTAGATTCTGAACAGTTCTTAAACATATGAACACGTATCTCCTGAAATATAACAACATAGCAATATCATTGTATGTAGAAACACTTGAAATGCATATGGAGCAATAAAAGTATGATCAAGCAAAATGGAATAAAGCAGTAGACCATGGCAAGATCAACAAGCAATCACTATACAAAAGTGATTACTATGCTCATTCACACACGGAATGAACATCCAGACATGCAAGGTGATAAGCTCAATTGAAGAGTATCATTTGCAAATCCAACACTCAACCAATGCATACAAACATATATGCATCTAGGAACAATCCTACAAGGGCACAAGAGTGTTGTACTTAAGATAATGCAAAGCATTAACAAGTACTAAAGCACAATGTAAAAAGGCTGCATAAGTAAAGTGTTGCAAATAAATGGTACAGACCATAAAAGCTTACAAAAAGTATAAGTGCATGGAAACAAACCCTTAAAGCTTACAAAAGCAACATGGGTACAAACCATATAAAGACAATAGACTGAAATAACTGAATAACCATCATCAATATATATATAATAACCCAAGTGATAAAAATATTCAAGAGATATGAGTTTGAACCAATCTTAAACCACAGTGTATCAAACTTATAACAACAGTAGTTATCCAAGCATAGTATCAAAATTATAAAGAAAACAACATATAATAATGAAACTCCCCCTCAGAATAAACACTCCCCCTCAAGAGCTGCCCAAAATCTTCCCCTTTTTGACCGGAATGGCCAAAGGGTTAATGCTCCTGGCTGGTGTGAATGCTGTCAAACTTGGCAGAAAGTACATCAAGCCGGTCCTGCATTGCTGTCATCCTTTCAGTGTGCTAATTTTGAACTTCCCTGAGTGTATCAAGCCTCTCCAGGATGATCTGAAATGCATCTGGAGGTGCAGTAGATGATGTAGAGGCTCTGCTCTTCTTGACTTTTACTCTTGGTGTGGAAGATGGTCTTGCACCCTCTGCTTCAGTCTCTATAGGATCACCTTCTTCTTGTACACCCTCCTCTTCTTCACCTGGAAGACAACTCTGTATCCTTGTGAGAGTAAATTTGTTGATGGTTGATAGAGGAGGCATGGGACTGATATCTTGTGGGATTGCAACACCCTTTTCTTTGAAAATTCTCATAAGAAGACTTGGAAACACCAGCTTGGGCCTCGAGGTGGTTTTAGTTTCATCCATTATAGCATCAAAAATGTGGGAATTGATGTCAATAAAGGTGTTCTCCTTAAGTTCCATAAGAAAGATAGCTCTGGCATTTGTCAGCGTAGTCATCTTCCTTATAGGGTACAGGTTGTACATCATTATGGTTGTTAAACACCTCATGTCTTTAGGAAAATCAGAAGTGTTGAGACATCTCTTTTCTATAACCCCACCAATTCTTTTCTGGATAGTTTCTAGAGAAAGCATTCTGTCCTTGTAGTTAGTGAATTCATAATCTTCTAATCCCTCCAGCCCTAGAACCTTATCAATGTCATGAGCAGCTAAGGTAAATTCCTTTCTTTGAGAATTGAACTAAGAAGTTGTCATCACAAATCTAAGTAATACTCAGCAAGTTCACTTTTAATCTCTTAATGTACAACACGTTAGTCAACAGTGGCAGTCCCGGAATGTCCACCGTTCCCTTTCCAAGAACTTGTGAATGACTACCATCTCCAAATGTCACAAAGCCATCTTCCTTGTCTCTAAGAGTTTTGAACAGAGACTTATCTCCAGTCATATGCTTTGAACAACCGCTGTCAAGGTACCACAAACATGAATTAAATACTTTTAAAGCGGTATGAACAAAAAGATATGCATGAGAGAGACATTCTTAACCCTCAAAGCAGGACTCATTTTCCTTTATTTCATTCAAGGATGAGTGAAGTTTTCTTTTTAGACGGTCAAGTTTATCACACAAATGTCTATTTCTCCTCTCATACTTATAGACTAAGGACTTTGACTCACATAAGCTATTATGAATATCATGGTTTCTATGAACTAGGGATTTTAGCATGTGACAGAAGATTCTAGCATGTTTCTTTGACTTAAATAACTCTAAAAACACATTACTAGAACAATCTTCAAAAGTACTCATAGAGTCTTTTTCACAAACATCTTTACTTTCCTTCATGTTGATTTTAACCAAGACACTTTTCAAACAACACCAAGGGGTCAAGGATCACACTTAGGTAATTAAACCACAACAAGTGTACCCGCTCTGATACCAATTGAAAGTTCAAAATGGGTATAAACCACCCTTGAACGTTTAGACCCCAAAATACAAAATATCAATTCAAGCTTATTATTAAACAATTAATGTGTGGAACATGAACATAAGCTAAACACAGAATTGATAAACAATCTAAGCCAATTATAATCACATCCACAACAGAAAATAAAAGGCAAAGATAAAGGAAGAGAGATGCAAACACAAGGACAACATGCGATGTGTTATCGAAGAGGAAACCGAAACCCTCGACGTAAAACCTCTCCGCCGCCCTCCAAGCGGTCAATAATCTACTAGAAAATGTAGTTGGAATACATGAATAGCAATAGACCCTCCAAGCCTAATCTACCAAGGTACCTAAGCCCTTTAACCTTCTTGCTCCAACGAGGTTGCGCGGAACCTTTTTCTTTTCTAGCTTACCAGATTCCGCTACTAGACCATAGCATCAACCAATGTAGATTGGTTCCTTCCTAACTGCTTCCCAACAGTACCAAATGAACATTCTCACAGACGTGGGTGTGGTGAGATAAGGATTTGGGTAAATGCCTCTCAAAGGTATGATAATGGACAGGAAGAGAGTAGAGGAATTTGTAGAGTCTTCTAAGGTTAAGATTGTGGATGAATCAATCTTGTATTTCTCTAGGGTTTCTCTCAAAAAATTCTGTCTGGAAGCTCTCTCAATATGGTGGGTATAAGGGTATATATATAGTAGGGTGAGAAAGGAATGCAAAACGTCAGTTTTTGCCAAACAGGGTGTTTTTGCGACTTGGCCTCACGACTGGGTTAAGTCGCTAGTTCAAGCTGCGAGCTAACGGCCTGGCCAGCCTGGGACTTTTTTTCCTGTAGTGCGACAGCTGGCGCGACCCTTTAACTTCCCTGCGTGCTTCTCACGTGCCAGCATTTGGCGGCTTGCAGCCGCGAGTCCTTAGCCGCGAACCTCTGCTTCTTTGCACATAATTGAGCTTTTCTTCACATCTTCTCACACACTACCCTTACAAATAATCCCACCTAAATACAGGGTTACTAAGTGCTTAAATTACAAGCAAATTGGCACAGAATAAAGCCAACAAAATGGTTGATAAAATTCAACCTTACATATGACATTAAATATGCATTATTAGTTTTTATTTATTTATTTAGTGTTTCTAACTTGATTTGTTTTGTATTTCCTTCTTCCTTTGATGCATTAGGTGTGAGAATGAGTGTTTCCCTAGCATTACTCCACTTAATGTGGACAATTTTATTTATTTAATTTAGGAAAAATATTATATTTTAATTTTTTTTTTAAAAAAGGAGTGGAAATATAAATAATTTAATGATATATATGGGGATGTGGCTAAATTTAAATGTTAAATAAAATGATATGAGAAAAAAATAAAAATAAAATACATAACAATAAACACTAACTTATCCAAATAATTCTTTGTAATATAATAATAGTACATTCTTATATACTATTTTTAATTATTTATGATGCAATATGATAATATTTAACAATCAAAGTCATAAAAAAAATAAAAAAAAAATAAAAAAAAACTTAAAACACAAAACTAAATCCCATCAACCAAAATAGAGTTCTAAAGAATACAAAACTTTATCAAGCGAAAATAGAGATGCAAGAAAAATAAAAATAAAAATGCACCAAAAAATTGAGGGAGAAAGAGTGGGAAATAACCACTTTTTGGTGAGAGAAAATTATGTAAAGTATGGAAGAGCGAATAATAAATTTATATAAGAGGATGATAATAAAAAAAAAAAACAAAATAAAGGAAGATAAAAGGAAAGAGGAAGAGTGATATCAAGGTATAATGTTTGGGGAGATGAAAGAGAAAGAGAAATGTTGGAGAAAGTGTAAATGTTAAAAAATATGAGTACAATTTGATGAGCACAATTTTATTTTATTTGAATTTAAGTAAAATATTACTTTTTTTATTTTTTAAAACAAAAAGAGAGAAAATATAAATAATTTAATGATAAGGAGGATTTGGTTGAATTTCAATATTGAGTAAAATAGAAGGGAAGAAAAAAAATAAGAAAAATTAAAAGATATAACAATAAACACTATATTATTCAAATTATGCTATGTAATGGAATACTATTTTATTTTTATCTACTATCTTTAATTTTTTATAATGTAATCGGATAAAATTTAACAATCAAAGTGCAAAATAATAATAATAATAACTTAAAACACAAAACTAAATTGTATCAACCTAAATTAGAGTTCTTAAAAACACAAAAATTTATCAACCTAAAGCAGAGATGCAATAAAAAATAAAAACCTACCAAAACATTGAGAGAGAGAGAGAGAGAGAGAGAGAGAGAGAGAGAAACCTTTTTGTGAGAGAAAACTATACAAAGAATGGAAAAGAGTGACAAATTTATAGTAAAAGGGAGGGGATAAGAAAAGACAAATAAAAGAAGATGAAGGGAAAAATGAATAGCAATATTAAAGTAGAGGGTAGCGGGGAAATGAAAAGGTAAGGGAAGAAAAAATGTTGAATAAAGTGTAAATATTTAAAAAATAAGTGAATGTAAAAAAATTTATAGGAAAATTGGAAATAAAAAAGAAATATACATAGATGTCAAAAACCAACAAAGATGAATATTTAAAGTTAATAATCTATTTATATATTTTTTATTTAAAAAAATAGGAATAAATAATAAATAATAATTATGTGGTGAATAACATGGCGATGAGGTGGCACAACAGGAGCTTAGCAGCAATAAATGCCACGCTTCAGCTTTTAGTAATATATAGATAGATTTTCTAAGTAAAAACATTGAATTATATTATTGACTTATCTTTATATGCTAAAATTATTAATTGGTGTACATTAATCAGCTGCTTTTCAAAATTTCCTTGATACTATCTTTTGGACCTAAAAGATGGGGACAGTCTGAAATTTGTACTTGTTAGCATCTTTGTGGTTTTGTTATATTTTTGAGCAAAGTTAGATGTAACAAATGCATACCTTGCCCTTTTCAGGATCCTTGCCTAATTTACTGAGGAAAAAGTTAGGTGAGCTTAGTGTGTTAATTATAAAAAAAACCTAGTGTTGTTGTAAAGTAATATTTTTGGATGTCAAATATTCAAGAAGCATAAGGGTCTCATGGAAAGAGTTATCAACATGAATTACAAGATCATACTATAATGGTTAGGCAAGCAAACCTAACCCCATGATCCAATGCAGAATTTATAAATGAATAAAATCATAATCAATGAAATTAAAATGGTAGAAGCTCTACTGTGTTGCATTTGAACATGAACATGATTCTCTACATAGTTATGGCGATGGTTTTCATTTTCTCCATAATTCATTGGTTGAAGGAATTATATCTCCAAAGTGAAGAAAACTGGAATCAACTTCCGTGGTATGTTGGAAAATGTACATAGGATCATGTTTAATTATTGCATTGCATGATAGATGAGTCCTCTTGCCTCTGCAAAACTATGATGAATGCTTTTTTGTTTAGAAGAATGGCATTATGCTTGTGCAATTGGCAACGGTGGAGCAAGCCTATAATCACAAGAAGGTAACTAAAGAAACAATAGAAGAGGTGATTTGGTTGTGCTCACTGTTTCTGTTAGGTTCTAAATGTTTAGAACAATTGGCAAATCGTGAACACAAACTTGTCTAGATATAGATCTTAGAGTCTATAGGTTTTATTAGACAATGCTCAAGGTGATTCAAGTCAAGATTCAAGAACATACAAGCTGCAGGAAGAAGACTTCATATTCTGGCTGGTTCGATCGATCGAAGAACAGGCTCGATCGATCGAAAATCGTATCTGCAGAATTTTAAGTCAGCCCAAACAGCAGCTTAAGCCCATTAAGGATTAGGGTTTCAGATCTACTTCTCCCACTATATAAAGGAAATCCTAAGCCACGATTTCGGGACTAGAGAGAGAGAGATTAGAGTGCCTCTTGTGCCTCCTTTTATTTTATTAGGGTTTTGTACCCAAACCTCTCTAAGTCTTTGTTGCTCATATTTGCTGTTTATGTGAATCTCTTGTGAGATCTTTGAGGAGCTTTCCTTCACATAAACTTAGGGTTTTCAAGGTAGAGATTATCTACATCTTGATGATCAATAAGGTTGCAACCATTGGAGCTTAAAGAAAAACAAGCGGGGAGCTTGTACTTGTTTGAAGAGTCCAAGAAAGAAGGAGTCCGTGGATTCGGAGCTTGCACGGGGTCGTGTCAGTAAGTTCTACTGGTGGGTAGCATTAGGAAGTCAAGCGGGGAGCTTGTAAGTCCTTTTGTATGAACTTCGATTCTTTCATAGTGGATTCAGGTTTGCCTTGAGGATAGGTGGGTCAAATCCTCACCAGGTTTTTCCGTGTGGTTTCCTGGGTGATCATATCACTGTGTTATTTATTATTCCGCAGCATTATATTTTTGATATGATTATTTGATTGCTTTAACCTAGAACTGCTTAATTTGACTAAGTAACAACTTGGCTAATTAACTAGGCTACACAATCTAATTGTGGTTTAAGGGGTCTAAATTTTCAACAGTTTCAACTTCAAGATACACTGGATGCCGTTGATGAAGGGACAGATGATTATTCTTTGTTCCTGGCAGTAAATAAAATATACCCCATCTTCATTGTTTGTATTCAAAACAAAAACCCAGTGGTGTATGGTCATTCTTTTTTCCTTATTAGCTTAAAGTAACATAGTGATGGGTATTTTACAAAGTTGAATTTGAATAATAAATTGGACATTTCTTTTTTCATTTCCTCTATTCTTCAAATAATTTTTCATTTTTAGTTGTGAGCATGAAATTTGTTGATCTAACATTTGACTAGTTCCATTTTATTCAATCGTTATTCTAAGATTTTGGCTATGTTATGTTGTAAGCTATCAGGAGATATTTAAGGAGATGTTTAAGAGTCATAAGCATGTGATCTGTAGTGAGGAAATCTTTTCATGCTGGTTTGATACTGATGGGCTTGACATCTGAAACCTTCCAATGATGTTCCCTTTCAAAGAAAAACCAATCCAAAATAAGAAAAAACTTGCAACTACCCCATAGAACCAGATCCATTTCCACACGGGTGTCGCTGCGAAAGCAATTTGTAAATCCAGTTTGTGCTCCACATGATTGACGATTTGTCAAGGAATAGAAGGATTGCTTTGGCCTTGGAAGTAGTTTTCGAGTTGTTTATAGCTATTGTAATGGAAATAGCTTGTAGTGGCATTGTTGGACTTCTTGTTCGGTATAGTTATATGTATGCAAGAAAATACTCATTCGTTGTTCATTTTTGGAAACCTTGGTGTCTTTTTTTTCTTTTATAAGTTACACATTGAATCCGTGGATTGTGACAGCCATGTTCATGTGTATCCTTTACTTCATTCCTCCATGTGCATATTCATGTAGCTAAGTTAGCTAAAAACTTTTGTGTTAACCTGTTCCTATTTGTCCCAAGCGCTTAACAACTTTGTTAGGTTTTTAGACCCCTTAAAACAACAATTGGATTAACCTAATGAATTAGCCAAGTGATTAACTTAGTTAAATTATGCAAATCTAAGTTATCATAATCAAAACAATCATATTAGGTATATAGTAGCGGAAATATAAATAACACAATGATATGATGACCCAGGAAACCACACGGTAAAAACCTGGGGAGGATTTGACCTAGCTAACCTCAAGGTAAACTTGAATCCACTATTTGAAAGAATCGAAGTTCATACAATAAGACTTACAAGCCCCCACGCTCGACTTCTTATTGCTACCCACCAATAGAACTTACTGACACGACCACGTGCAAGCTCCGAATCCACGGACTCCTTTTTTCTTGAATTCTCCAGCAAATACAAGCACCCCCGCTTGTATATCTTTAAGCTCTTATGGCAGCAACTGAATGATCATCAAGATGTTGAATTAATCTCCTTCTTGATAACCCTATGTTTATGTGAAGGAAAGCTCCTCAAAGATCTCACAAGAGATTCACACAAACAGCAATATGAGCAACACGAGCTACCTCTAAAAACATGGCTAGGGTTTCCTTTATATAGTGGGAGAAGTAGATCTGAAACCCTAATCCTTAATGGGCTTGGGCTGAGTTGGAAAATTCTACAGAAAAATGATCTGCCCGAGTTTCGATCGATCGAGCCAGACAGATTTACATAGTAAATCCTGCAGAACACTCGATTCCAACTTTACATATAAATACACTTTGAGCAAGTCTAAATAAGACTAAAAACTATTTTGATCATGGTTTGCCAACAATACAAATTAGAGTTCTAAATACATTAGTTCCTAAGTCTTTAGAACCTAACAAACTCCCCCTTTGGCAATCCGTGACAAAACACAAACACAAAGCTCAAAGTTACAAGTAAAAGCCTTTACAAAAATAATGCCCATTACAAAATAATCCAACCTAACTACTATCCATCAGTTGCAAGTGTAGACAGTAGTAAAATTGAATCAATCTGTATATTTCCTGAAACACTAAACAAAACGCATAAACGCATGTGTGATAGAAAAACAGTAAATCAACAAATATGCAAACTAACTCTCCCCCTAAGTTAGATGCATAACAAATTTATTTTCTCCCCCTATCAAAAACAAATTCAACTCCCCCTAAACAAAAAAAAAAAAAAAAAAAAAAAAAAAAAAAAAAAAAAACATGATTCCCACACACTAAACAAAACGCATAAACGAATGTGTAACAGAAAAACAATAAATCAACAAATATGCAAACTAACTCTTCCCCTAAGTTAGATGCATAACAAATTTATTTTCTCCCCCTATCAAAAACAAATTCAACTCCTCCTAAACCAAACAAACATGATTCCCACATTTCAACTATTTCTCCCCTTTTTTGTCATGTATTGACAAAGATAACTCATACAAAGAGTAAACAATTAACATACGCAAAAAAAAATCAAGAGAAAATAGGGAATTAAGGGGACACAAAACAATACAACTCTATAGAAAATAGAGACAACTTCTCTTATGAACAACAAAGGGTAAAAACAAGCTTCTCCCCCTATAAAAATAGGAAAAACAAAATAAGTTTTGGGAAAAACAGTTTTGGAGAAACTTTAGGTGGTGGGGAAAAAAAAACACACAAACCAAAATTAAAAACTAAGTCGATAAGGTGAGGATACACATGAAATAAATTCTCTCTTTCAATAAATGCAAATTTGACACTATGTGACCCATAAACAGCTGCATGAGTAGAGAAAATATTTGCACATTGATTGTCCATCATATATCTTAAGAAAAATATTTTCTACAGTTCACACAGAAAAATAGCATATACTAAAAAGTACATAACTCAAAAATTAATCAATCAATTTTTAAATCAAGTTGAGTACCAAATTTAGCAAAGTGTATGCATGTTATGTGTGAAAACAATGAGAGATATGATTGCAAAACTACAAGATGGATACAAAAAAAAAAAAAGGCAATGCATGTGAATCCTAAACACAAATGATGCATGAAAAAAAATTTGGTCAAAAACTTAAAAACTAAACACATTTTGCATCAAAATCAAGGAACTTTTAATCTTGGATAGCCACAACAAGATCACACAATACAATGTACCAAGTTTAGTAAAGAGTAACTTGTGTAGTGTGTGCAACTAGCAAAAGCTTGAAAGACATGTGAGGTGATATGTGAATAGAAATCAAACACAAAGTCAACAAAATTCATCACATAGAATTTAAAAGAGACTATCACCTAAATAGTTACATCATATAACTATCACATCTCCTAGAATAAAAGCTTGCAATCATGTAAGTTTCTTGATTTTTGCCTCATAATATACACACCAATTTTAATTGTGCAGAAACTCATTAAAATAGTCGGGATAATGTACACACCAATTTTATTTGATTGATTTAATTAAGGTTCAATAATGTACACACCAATTTTAGCATTTAAACCAAGGCTACGCCTTATGTTCTTTTCGTGCATGTGCTACACTTTCTCGAGCACAAAATCTTACGATATGCACTAAGGTGTTCATGATTGGCTAGTAAACAGTGGTGAGATGGTTATTTATGCATTTCTTAAAAGGTTCAAGTCTGACAGTCAAAGACATGTGACTTCAAGATCAAGACAAAGTGATCAAAAACTACAAACATCTTTCCCACATAACATGCACTACAAAGATTTAACTAGAAAAGTGCAATAAATAAGCTCATTCAAGTTAAACAAGGTACATAAACATGTTATGTAAAGATAATATGGCCAATTTTTGATTTCAAATCCAAGAAAAATAATGCAAAACACGAAAATCTTTTTGGTTTAAAAAAAATATATGACCAAAAACAAAAAGCACATATTATGCTAAATGAACAATGCAAAAGTAATGCATAATAGTGCTAAACTAAGCTATAGAAGGTACACAGACAAGAAATATCAATTTCTTAATTAACCCTTGAGTACATGTACAAATTAGTACATACTCACACAAAATTAGAAAAAGCTTAGCACTTATATAACACATGCTATTCAAGTTTCTCTACAATGTCAAGCATGTTCTAAATCAAGAGAGAGATATCATAATTCATGTAATCCTCAAGAAAAAAAAAAACAAGACTCAAAATAAAATATTTTTGTCTTTTTGAAAATTTTTCAATGTTTTTGGATTTTTTTTAAAAAAAAATAAAAAACAACCTAAAAAACAAAACAACCAAAAACAAAAATAAGACATGTCCACAAACAATTGAAAGAATTAAAACAGGGACAAGTCAGCAACACTCACCTTAGAGAATCTTTTCTTACCCATATAGCACGAGTCTTCGGCTTTGTAGGTGAAAATCCATGAGAAGCAGAGTGTATTTAAGAGATTACACCAATCTTCTGAGAAAGACTTAAATCCTGCAAATTCCTTTTACAAGCCAACAAGCTTAAATTTTTCAAAAGCATATGAAACAATTTATTTGGACTTATGACAGGAGAAATATCATCACATATCCTAGATTAACATATAGAATGCTTATATTTCAATTTATGACAATTAGGACGAATTTGACAGGAGACACCACAAAAGTGACAAACAGGAACAAATTTAGGAACATCAGTATTTCTAACAGCAAATCTAGTCTTAGATTTTGGTTTTTACCTCAACAAAGAACAATTTGGTCTAATATGACCAGCAACACCACAATGGTGAGAAGTAGGCACAAAAACAGATTTATTATGCTCTTTAACAGTAGGTTTAGACTTAGGTTTAGAAACTTCAGCGTCTACATCAGAACTTTTACCTTTGTCTAACCTAGCAAAATAAACATTTTCTTTATTATTCCTCTTGAAATGAGAGATATAAACTTTTTCAGCTTTAGGCTTAAGAGAAACAGAAACACATCTGTTATCATCAACAGGCTTGGTACTAGTCAAATTTTCAATTTTAGCTTTAGATTCAACTAATTCTTGTTCCAAGCTTTTCATCTTCTCATCTTGAGAGGAAATTTGATTTCTCAAAAATTCATTCTTTTTATTAGATTCATCTAATCTAACAATCAATTCCTCTTTTTCAAGATTAGCCAATTTTAACTCTTCCTTGAATTTCTTAGCAATTTTCATAGATTTCAATAATTCCTTATGAAGAGTTTCACAAGCATCAATAAAATCAACAGAAGCATAAGCAGAAACATGATTAGAAAGACACTTCAAATTATCCATGACAACAAGGGTCAAGAATCAGCTCTTAATTCAAAAGATCTAAAATAGAAGAGCTACCCGCTCTGATACCACTTGTTAGGTTTTTAGACCCCTTAAAACAACAATTAGATTAACCTAGTGAATTAGCCAAATGATTAACTTAGTCAAATTATGTAAATCTAGGTTATCACAATTAAAACAATCATATCAGGTATATAGCAGTAGAAATATAAATAACACAATGATATAATGACCCAGGAAACCACACAGTAAAAACCTAGGGAGGATTTGACCTAGCTATCCTCAAGGTAAACTTGAATCCATTATATGAAAGAATCAAAGTTCATACAATAAGACTTACAAGCCCCCACGCTCGACTTCTTATTGTTACCCACAAGTAGAACTAACTGACACGACCACGTGCAAGCTCCGAATCCACGGACTCTTCTTTCTTGGATTCTCTGGCAAATACAAGCTTCTTTCTTGAATTAATCTCCTAAGTTTATGTGAAGGAAAGCTCCTCAAAGATCTCACAAGAGATTCACACAAACAGCAATATAAGCAACAAGAGCTACCTCTAAAAATGTGGTTAGGGTTTCCTTTATATAGTGGGAGAAGTAGATCTAAAACCCTAATCCTTAATGGGCTTGGGGCTGAGTTGGAAAATTCTACAGAAAAATGATCTGCCCGAGTTTCGATCGATCGAATTTGAGCTTCAATCGATCAAGCCAGACAGATTTACACAGTAAATCTTGCAGAACACTCGATTCCAACTTTACATATAAATACACTTTAAGCAAGTCTAAACAAGACTAAAAACTATTTTGATCATGGTTTGCCAACAATACAAATTAGAGTTCTAAATACATTAGTTCCTAAGTCTTTAGAACCTAACAAACTAGGAGACTTCGTAATTTCCTACTATAACATGCTTTGCTAAAAATATATGATGAGTTGAAGATAACTCCAGTAATTAAAAGTTTCAATAAGTGGGTTTCTATAATATGGGACAGTACTGATCTTTGTAGTTGATTCATCAGACTTTGGAGTTAAATTATTTATTCGATCATTATGCTTTGTCAAGTTGTTTTTCAATAAAGAAATCTATAAAGAAAAACCCATACGATCTAGTAAACATTCCAATTCTCCTGACTATCACTGCCCATTGGTGGGTGGGACAACTGATCTAGGCTGTGAAATGGGATGAGGAAGAGAAGAAAAAAAAATTTAATAGCGGTGAGAAATAAATATTGAGGCCAATGTAGGTGTATACATGTTAAAATGGTAAAAGTAAATATTTTTGAGTTAGTTTCACTAAAACAGCGTGGAGGCTAATATGAATGCTTTAAGGGACATTCTGGCCTTTTGCCCCAATCATCGAGTTCAGCTTCACATGCGAGTAACTAATTTGAAATTGGGTCAGAACGTAGCATAAAAACTCGATTATACCAGAGGCGAGTAATAATAATAACTCGGTTTCTACATTGCCGAGTTCTAAACAGTTACACAGGAATATTTTATTCCCAAAATCCACCCTGGATGACCAGCGTGGCAAGAACTTGCCTTGAACTCGGCTATTGGATAATCGAGTATTTTAAATAACTCAGCTTTGGGATCATCGAGTATCGAAACAGGGGCACGCTCCTATATAGTTTCGAAACAGGGGCATAATCCCAATTATTTTGCCCAAAAGGGGCAAAAGGCCAGAATGTCCATGCTTTAAGCCTCCAAACAGATTGTTGACCTTGTTATGAACAGATTTTTAGAGAACAACTCTAGCGCATAGTGTGGACTTGAGTGAAATGACGTTGGAGGAAATGAAAGCTGATGGACAAGGAAGTTGTAACAATGACATTGAGCTTGAGTCATGCCTTGAGAAGATACAGAAGAACTTCACTACTTGCAAATTGGGCTTGAAGGAAATTTGTAACGAAAGTGGGTATCAACACATGGATTGTACCATTGTTGTCTTCTCCATGAGTGGCTCCCAGCTAAAGCATGACTTTGGATGTGCAGGCATGATAAGTGTAATTGAATACTAACTGATGACAATAAAACATAATGGCATCTGATTGAAAGCTATGCCTATGAGTCACTTTTATATTCTACTTGGCGATAAAAAAAGTAAAGAAAATTATAGACAAATCAATTTCTTTGTTTCATGACACAGAATTGTAGACTTTCCTATTTCTGAAGTTCAAACTCAAAAAGAACAAACTAACATCTCCTTCAGATGATGAATAATCAGCCAAAACTCGTTAGAAACACTGACACCCAATTAAATTAATTTGGATGTTGCGGCACAGATTATGATCTCCCCAAATATTAGTTAGCTTTTGGTAACATTCCAAACATTGTAATTCTATATTTCTAAAGAACTCAACAGCCATAACATATTTCATCATTATGTCTAATGTCTACACTATGCCATTGCCTTTATATATAGACTCAAATTAGCACAGGCAAGAAGTTTAAAAGTAACTGCATCTACAATCAAATATTGAACTTAAAGAGAGGATATGAAAACATAACGATGTCAAGAGTTCATTATGGTCAAGATTGTCACTTAAGAACTGACAAAAGGCAAGTAGTTGCGTCGAACTTGACTTTAAGATCCAACCAAAACATTAAGCACTGGCATCTTCATCATTGCCCACGCAAAGTCCAATCTTGCGGTTAGTTGATCTGTCATCTGAAGCATAGGCCCTTACCAGTCTTGTGGTCTTCTCATTAGCCAGCTATTGCTGATCAGCAAAAAGGAGTCCTCTCCCCTTTTTAATGATTGGCTGTGAATTCTTGCAGACTCACTCATTTCCAATGATTACATGGGTTAAGAAGAAGGTTGAGTGGTGGTCCTATTACTGTCTTGGCACCTCATTCTCATGTTAGTGAGAAAATCAGAAGCTAGTGTTGGGTCAAGCTGCCCTATACCCTTGAAGTCATAAAGGTGTTTCTGCATGAACTCACAGCCAATCTTCCCAATTTTGTGTGCACCTTCAGATGATCAAGAAACCAATGCAAACCAAAGTAACATTTTAAACCTTTTTCAATTCCATATAACAAGGGCATAAAATGAGAAAAGGCAGAGAACTAGTAAGTACCTAAAAGATAGACTATTTCTTTTTCATCAAAACCTCTAATGCCAAAAAGGTAAAGTGTCTGTATAATATAATCATCCAGTCATGGAATCTCGGCCAGTGCTTTGTTGAGGTATGAATGAATGCTCGTCCTGTTAACACTAGATAGAAAGGGCCACAAGCCTGTGATGTCAAGTAAAACAGTTTACATCAAAGAACTCCAATAAAAAGAACAGCAAAATATTGCAAAATAAATAAATAAAGAGAGAACAGAGAGAAGAATAAAATAGCTATCCTTAGCTTGGCTGCTGTGAAGTTGAGGTGAAGGATTTGGAAACCATAGAAAGTACTATGTTTGGTTCCCCAATAAAGGAGAAAATAGTCAACTATGTACGTTTTTAGACCCCTTAAAATACAACCAAATTAACCTAGTTAATTAGCCAAGCGATTATTTAGTCAAATTATCAGATCTAGGTTAACACAAATATATCATATCATTGTAAAGTGCGGAAAATAAAAAGACAATGATATGTTAACCCAGGAAAACCAAACCGGTAAAAAACCTGGGGACGATTTAACTTAGCTATTCTCAAGGTAATACAGATCCACTATGAAAGAATTGAAGTTTACACAATAGCGACTTAGACCACTAACATCCTATTGCTACCTTGAGTAGGAAACTTACTACCACAACCACGGGACAGCTCCGAGTCCATGGACTACTTATTTCTTGGATTCACAGCAAGTACAAGCACTCCAGCTTGTATATCTTTAAGCTCTTAATGCAGCAACTGAATTGATCATCAAGCTCTTGACATAAATCTTGATTCTTGATAACCCTAAGTATATGTGAAGGCAAACACCTCTAGATCTCACAAGAGATTCACAAACACAGCATAAACAACAACTGCAACAATAGTAAAACGTAATATAGG
This sequence comes from Quercus glauca, assembly GCA_023736055.1. NCBI lineage: Eukaryota > Viridiplantae > Streptophyta > Magnoliopsida > Fagales > Fagaceae > Quercus > Quercus glauca. The sequence goes on along the minus strand of CM043318.1, from coordinate 15,400,637 downwards.
GTTTTTCCTTTTATACTTAAGGCAAAACATAAAACCCTACACGTCATATCATTGCCCAACAATTTGCACGAGCTTCGATCAATCAAGTCCAATTTTCAATCGATCGAGCTAGGCAGATTTACACAGTAAATCCTGCTATACACTCGATTCCAACTTTACACATAAACATACTTTGAGCAAGTCTAAAAACAGGACTAAACGTTTTGATCATTGTTTGCCAACATTACAAAATGAAGTTCTAATACATTTAAACCTAAAGTCTTAGAACCTAACAAACTCCTCCTTTGGCAATCCGTGACAAAACACAAACTAAACAAAGTGCTCAAAGTTTACAAAAAACAGCCCATTACAATATCATTGCCCAACACAACAAATTCAACCTAACTACTATCTATCAGTTGCAAATGTAGACAGCAGCACAACTGAATCAACTTGTATATTCCTGTAACACTTAACAAACGCATAAACGCATGTGTGGAAAATACAAGTGAAACAAAATAAATTCTTGATTTCACATAACATAAACTACAAGACATATATCATGAATAACCTCATAAATGTAAACACATCATAGTATCTCCCCCTATCATAGACAACTCAAATGAAGCAAAATACATCATGAACCAAAAAAAAAAATACATGATGAAGCACCTAGATACAATCTAAAGCTCCACAGCTCCAAAACAACAAAAAAATCTCCCCCTATCAATAAAATCTCCTATCCATATGCACTCCCCCTTTTTGTGACGAATTGCTAAAGGGCAATCACTCATCATTAAAAGGAGGTGGCAGAGGTGACCGTCTAAAATTCACCAAATCTACTCTCAAAGCCTAAAGCTTGATAAGCACGTCCACCAATAGCTGACCATGAGCCGTTTGAACGGTTATGACAGTGTCCAAATCACGACGAATGCTAAAAACATCTGAAGCAGAAGGTAGAGGATCAACAACAGCAGTTGGATCAACAAAGGCATTAGCAGCCGAATCACCTGTAGAAGAAGGAGGAGAAGGAGGAGGTGCACGAGAAGAGGAAGAATCTACTCTAAGGCGTTTAGAGCTAGCTCGCATTTGAGCAGTCCTTTGCCTAAGAGAGGTGGCACCTATTAGAGCTATGATATAAACGAGCTCAGACACCGGAAACTCATCTGATCCTAGATGTAACAAAATCCTATGAATAAAAACGAGGAAGAACAAACCATAAGCAGTAGAACTACTCCTATGAACCTCAATCAAAGAATGAATGAAAAGATGAGGAAAACTCATAGAAGCGTCTGTGACAAGAACATACAAAAATGCACATCTCTCCAAAGGAATAATGTGCAGGTGAGAGATAGGCCAGATGGAATGGCAAAAAATCCTGAAAAAGAGATAATGAATCTTGGTCAACTCGTGAGAAGTGATCTGAGGATCAAAACCCCACAGGATAGAAGTCCCAGTTAGATATGACATAATGTCATTAAGGGGTGGAGACTCATCGTAAGGATAAACAAGATGCTAGACCATAGGCACCCCAAGAGTATCAGCCACTACCAAAGGAGTAATGGTGTACTCTTTACCACGTATCCAACTTTTCACCAGAGTGTTGGAATCATAGGAGTGGATAGAGAGGTTCAAATAGAACTCTCTGATCAACATCCAACAAAGGCAACTAGCCCCTACGGTCAAAGTTTCTCCTATTCTCTGGGTCAAGCTCATCTAACACTACTTTCCTCTTAGCCCATACATTCCTACGAATGTTCAGCTTCTCATATGTTTCCTGGTTTTCCTCACTTAAGAACCTCTCATTATCAAAAGTGGGGACAGAAGAAAAGGAGGATTTCCTATTAGCTCTAGTCTTCCTAGACATGATGCTAAGGATCAAAAGGACAGACACAAAAGAGATAGAGAGGGAAAAAAACAAAAAACAAAAACCAATGGTAGACTGCCAGTTAGCACAGAAATATAGAAAATAACAATCTATATGATGCATGATCAATATCAACACATGATGCATGCTCTAATGCAGTGAGAATAAGTTCAATTTTACTTTGAAATTACAAAATTGGCTTGAGCATAGAGTTTATATCAAAAACCCCAAATTTTGAAAACCCACTTTCACAAATCTCAACAAATTGACCAATTGATCATTACACAATTTAGATAACAGATTATAATGACCAAATCAATAAATCAAACAAGCCAATTTCATCAAATAAAGCTTAATTGAACAAAATCCCCAATTCTGGTAGTTTCAAGCCCTAGAAAATTCAATTTTTCCTAAATCAACAAATTGATCAAATTAAACCACAAAGATAAGTTGTATATCATCCCACAACAAAAACCTTATTGTCAATTTTGAAAGAAATTATCAAAAACACCAAAAACCCCAATTTTTCATTGGTTTGAAAATCTCCCTTAAATGCATGAACAATGAAAATACATGAAAAAGGAAGGGTAAAAGGGTTTTACCAGTGTATGAAGACAAAAACCCTCGAAAAAATTTGAGAGAAAATGACAAAAATAGTGACTTTGAATCTGACCGATCAAAGAGAGAGAGAAAGAGCTTTTTAAAAAAGTTTTGAATAGTGAAGAACAAACTCAATGTTTTAAAAAACTCTCTATGCGATTTTCGATTGATTGAAAATTATATTTGATCGATCGAAAATTACATTCGATCGATCCCGAAGCAATTGAGCAACGATCGAACCAGATAGATTCAAAACAAAATTTTAATCGCAATTTCGATCAGTTGAGAAACAAGTTCGATCGATCGAAAATCTGGAAAAATCACTTTTTTGAAAAACAAAGCAATTTAATGCAGAAACTCCTCAAATCATAGTATTTTATGAATAGAATGCATGAGTAGGAGATGAAATGCTTTTCAAAAACACTTGTATTGAACCCAGATCTCCCAAACATAAGATTTTCAATCAATTTTCCTTAAATTCTCAAACTTCAAACACATTTTGCATTAAACTCAAGGAAGTTTCAATCTTAGATGGCCAAAAAAAAAACACTCATAATAACATGTACAAAGTTTAGCAAAGAGTAACTTGTGTAGTGTGTGCAACTAGCAAAACTTTGAGATACATGTGAGGTGATATGTGAATAGAAATTGTTAGGTTCTAAGGTCTTAGGATTTTATGTATTTAGAACTCTAATTTGTAATGTTGGCAAACCATGATCAAAACAATGTACTTACTCTTGTTTATGCTTGCTCAAAGTTGGTAAAATATTGTAAAGTTGGAATCGAGTGACTGCAGATGCATTGGGGCATTTCGGCTTGGCTCGATTGATCGAAGGTTAGACTCGATCGATCGAAAGTTGGCCCAGATGTGTTTTTCTGTAGAATTCCAACTCAGCCCAAACTCTTTAAACGTTTAGGGTTTTATGTTTTTGCCCTAGGTATATAAGGCAAACCCTAGCCACGTTTTTCAGAGTTGCACAAGTTGTATTGTTGCTCATACATTGCGGTTTTGTGTAAATCTCTTGTGAGATCTAGAGGAGCTTTCCTTTACACAAAGCTTAGGGTTTTCAAGATTGAGATCACTTCAACATCTTGATGATCAACTTGGTTGCTGCCTTTGAAGCTTAAAGATAATCAAGTGTGGGTGCTTGTAGCTAATTGAAGGAATACAAAGAAAGAAGTAGTCCGTGGACTCGGAGCCTGCGCGTGGTCGTGTCAGGAAGTTTTACTGGTGGGTAGCATTAGGAAGTCAAGCGGGGAGCTTGTAAGTCCTTTTGTAAGAACTTCAATTCTTTCTTAGTGGATTCCGTTTTGCCTTGAGGATCGGTGGGTAAAATCCTCCCCAGGTTTTTCCGTGTGGTTTCCTGGGTGATCATATCATGTGTTATTTATTTTCCGCTGCTTTATATGTTTTATATGCTTGATATGATTTTGTGATTGTTTTAACCTAGAATTGTTTAATTTGACTAAGTAACAACTTGGCTAATTATTCTAGGCTACGCAATCTGGTTATAGTTTAAGGGGTCTAAACCGTACAGAAATCAAGCACAATTTCTAAAAAATTCATCACATAAATTTGAAAGAGACTATCATCTAAAAAGTTACATCATATAACTCCCACATTTCCTAGAAAACATGCTTGCAATCATGTAAGTTTCTTGATTTGCCTCATAATGTACACACCAATTTTATTTGATTAGAACCTTATTAATAATAGCCAGGATAATGAACACACCAATTTCATTTGATTTGAAGTTATTATAGCCCAATAATGTACACACCAATTTTAGAATTTAAACCGAGGCTACACCTTATGTTCTTTTTGTGCATGTGCTACACTTTCTCGAGTACAAAATCTTATGATATGCACTAAAGTGTTCATGATTGGCTAGTAAACAGTGGTGAGATGGTTATTTATGTCTTTCTCAATAAGTTCAAGTCTGACAATCAAAGGCATGTGACTTCAAGATCAAAACAAAGTGATCAAAAAACTATAAACATCTTCCCACACAACATGCACTACAAAGCTCAAACTAATAAAGTGCAATAAATAAGTTCATCAAAGCTAAATAAGGTACATAAACATGTTATGTAAAGATAAAATTGGCCAACCTTGATTTCAAATCCAAGAAAAATAATGCAAAACCCATTTTGCTTCCCTTTTCCTTTTTTTTTTTTTTGTTTTTGTTTTTTTTTTTTTTTTTTTTTTTTGAAAAGAAATAACAAAAACAACCTAGAATGAAATGCATGAATGTTATGCAATGCAAATCCTAGAGAAACAAAGAGAACAAAAACAACAAAGAGGAATGGTCACAAAGAGTAGAGCGATGAAGCACAAGGACCATGTCAGAAGGACTCAATTAAATTGAGCATTTTGTATCCAAACTTTTTAGATGCAACTCTAGCATTGGAGTTGTTCTTCAAATAAACTTTTTTTTGGTTTATTCGCTCGCTTAGCAGCTTGTTTAGGAGGGTTAGGAGCCTTAGGTTTAGACTTTTAAAGATCAACCATAATCTTCCTAGGAGGTGTAACTTCTACAGGTTTGACAACCTCACTCACAAGGAGCTCAAAAAAAGGAACAAAGTTTATGGAACATGGTTCAAGCACATAGATGCTTTCTACAAAACCTAAGCCAGTTTTGTCTGAAGGAGACTTTTGAACACTCAACATATGATCAAGTTTAGAACTAGTAGATCTATTTGTTTGTTCTTTAGTAACAGATAATTCCTGTTCCAAATTTTTAACTTTATCAAGTAAAAGCATGTTCTTAGTCTTCACATTATTCAACAATTCATTAGCATCAAACAGTTTCACAAGCGGATTCTTCTTATCAAGTTTAGGAGATGCAATTTTCTTTAAGCCTAAATCAACACTCATAGCATCTTTTGAGCAACTTTGCAAAGTTTATTATAGGCTTCTTGCAAGTCTACATCCTCAGAGAGTTCCCCATAAGAAGGGTTCTCCTTAACAGCAACACTTTCATCAACTATAGTAGTAGTAGTGAAAGCAATGAAATTTCCATCCTCATCACTATTAGACTCATTGTCAGAAACTTCATCATCACTAAGGGTTACAGCCATAACCTTACCCTTAGACCTCAAGAATGTTAGACATTTAGATTTTACATGACTATACCCTTGACACCCAAAACATTGTTGACCCATAGAATTATTAGAAAGTTGACCTACTTTCTCTTTAGATTTTTCAGTGTTATTCACCTTTGTGGGATCATTCCTCCTAAAATTTCTAAGTTCAGCATTGTTTTTACTTCTTGCCCTTCTATTATTGTTCCTAAGAAAGTTTCTAAAGTTCATGGCAAGATAGGCAATCTCTGTAGCAGAGAGCTCATCATCAAATCCATTAACATCAACATCATCAACAGAATTAAGAGCCATTGATTTGGATTTGCTTGTCTTAGGTAAGTCCAACTCATAGGACTGAAGAGATCCTACAAGTTCAACAACAGGGATAGAATCCACATCCTTGCTTTCAGTTATGGCAGTCACTTTGGGTCTAAAGTCCTCAGTCAAAGATCTAAGAATCTTCCTAACAATTTTAGGTTGATCATAGATTTTACCCAAATTATAAGCAGAATTAACAATATCATTAAGCTTAGGATAGAATTCATCAAAAGTTTCATCATCAGATATCCTAATGCTTTCAAATCTAGTTGTTAACTGTTGCAACTTATTGATCTTAGCTGCCTTCGTGCCTTTATGCACAGTTTGGAGAATATTCCATGCAGTGTGAGCAACTTCAACATTAGAGATTATCTTGAATTCTTCCATAGAAACAGCATTAAAAATAGCATTCATAACTTTTCTATTAAAAGCAGCTGCTTCTTTTTGGGAAGTTTGCCACTCACTAACAGGAGTAGTGGGCTTCTACCATCCGTATTCAACGGAATTCCAAACTCTCTCATCAATAGATTTCAGGAATGCTTTCATCCTTACTTTCCAATAAGCATAATTATTTCCATCAAAGTGAGGTGGGATAACAAGAGAGTGACCGTGTTCCATGACAACAGGTGTCAAGGATCAACTTTTAGATCAAAGGATCTAAACACTAGAGCTAACCCGATTAACTTAGTTAATTAGTCAAGTGATTACTTAGTCAAATTATCAAATCTAGGTTAACACAAATATATCATATCATTGTAAAGTGCGGAAAATAATAACACAATGATATGATAATTCAGGAAAACCAAACCGGTAAAAAACCTAGGGAGGATTTAACCTAACTATCCTCAAGGTAAAACATATCCACTATGAAAGAATTGAAGTTTACACAATAGCGACTTAGACCACTAACATCCTATTGCTATCTAGAGTAGGAAACTTACTACCACGACCACGTGACAGCTCCGAGTCCACGGACTACTTCTTTCTTGGATTCATAGCAAGTACAAGCACTCCCGCTTGTATATCTTTAAGCTGTTAATGCAGCAACTAAATTGATCATCAAGCTCTTGACATAAATCTTGATTCTTGATAACCCTAAGTATATGTGAAGGCAAACACCTCTAGATCTCACAAGAGATTCACATACGCAGCATAAACAACAACTGTAATAACAGTAAAATGTGGCTAGGGTTTTTCCTTTTATACTTAAGGCAAAACATAAAACCCTACATGTCAAACGGGCTTGGGCTAAGTTGGAAAATTCTGCAGAAAAACAATCTGCACGAGTTTTGATCGATCGAGTCTAATTTCGATCGACCGAGCTAGGTAGATTTACACAGTAAATCTTGCAGTACACTCAATTCCAACTTTACACATAAACATACATTGAAAAAGTCTACAAACAAGACTAAATGTTTTGATCAAGGTTTGCCAACATTACAAAATGAAGTTCTAATACATTTAAACCTAAAGTCTTAGAACCCAACAAACTAAACTAAGTGTAATATAATTTCTTGGCTATAAGAAGTTGAAGAATCAATCAAGAACGTCAAATTTGTTTGTTTATCATTTCACCTTCAAAGAAACTGGAATAATGTGGACTGGGAAGAGAGGAATGGATTGTAAATCATAAAAAGAAAATTATTAACAACAAAATCACAAATCAATATCAAAATGTTATGTGAAAGATTTATAAAAATAGAAGTGTCCATCATTATTAGTTTTGTCAGCAAAATAAAGTGGAAATTTCAAAAAAAATTCAAATCAAATGTTTGGAATTTTCTATATTTCAGATCAATTCTAATAAAGAAGCGTGCCAAAATTATTTGGCTTTAGTAAATTAGTCTAATTCTTTAAAACCAAAATAAGAAAACCATGAACCTAAGTTCTCTTTACTTTACTTTAACAACAAGAGCTAGATGCCTATGATTTAAGATAGAAAAAGAATGTTGGAGAACCTGAATTACAAATACAGAAAAATAAAGAAACAAAAGATCAAGGAAAAAAAAAAAAACTTTTTGGAAGTAAAGATACATTGGTGCTCCAATTGGATGCTTAGAAATGAAGAAGAGGAAGGAAAGTAGAAAACCTAGATACTCCAAGTTGTGGTTTTTCCTAAGGCATGAACAAGAATGGAAAAAGTACGTAACTAAGCCTCATGCTTGGCCCATTATGTTTATAGATTTCTTAGAACTATCTTTCTCTCAGATAGCCAAATGTCGAAGAAATGACACTTATGATGGCTTATCAGCAGTACTCCTAACCTTCAAATTTGAAGAAATAAGATTCCCAAGCAACAAATGAAGAAATGAATGAAGAAATCAACAACATTTGCAAATGTATTGAATGGACTACCTACTGGTATTGGCCCCACAACACGATTTTCTAATAGATTTAAACTTCAAGTGAAGTAATATCTGCTAACTGTCTTGGAATGTTCCTTGTGAGCATGTTTGAGGAGAGATTTAACCATTCAAGATTGCTCAGATTTCCCAATGATGGAGGCATTTGACCTATAAGATTATTGTACAAGAAGTTAAGCCCCTTGAGAGATTGAAGCTATCCAATTGACTGTGGAATCTCCCTTTTGAAACCATTGTTTGAGCAATCAATGGTTGTAAAAAGATTTTCGATTTTTACCATTTCAATATAAAATCCTTTCATGGTGACCATTACGGAATTGTGATAATAGCTTTCACCCATATATTTCAATTTACCATTATTTGCATTCTTGCCTATCATGGCTTTGAAAAGATTGAAATATTTTGTTGGAAAATGACCATGGAAATCATTGTGAGAGAGGTCTATAATTTGCAAATTAGGGAAAGAGAATTTGGTTGTGGGATTGGCTATGGCACCATGAAATCTGTTTGACCCATAACTCTGGAAGACTTTCCAAGCAATGAGGGAAGGTGCCACTTTTCTTGTTGTTACCAAGATCTAGAACTTCCAACCTTCGGCAATTGATCAACAATCTTGGCAACGACCCTACCAATTGATTGTCATTGAGGTTAAGACTTCTCAAGTAATTTCCCTTTGTAAAAGTTTTTGGGATGGTGCCATTAATTTTGTTACTTCTCTAATCTAAGACTATGAGAGAATCACTAAAGTTTCCCAAGCAAAGAGGAGCCATGTTACTTAAGTGATTATGAAACAAATCAAGGACATTAAGGAAAGTCATTACAAATCAAGGAAGGAATTTTTCCAATGTGAGAGAGAGAGAGAGAGAGAGAGAGAGAGAGAGAGAGACAAGATGAGAGAGATGAGAAAGAATGTTCAATTCAAAATGAACACATACCGGCATTTATCTCGCTCATAGCCTTCTTCACACGTTCATCAAGTTTAGTGTCCACAATGAGCGTTTGAACAATCTCAAATCCATAAGCTGACATGGCCTATGCATGTGAAATTCAAAGATATTACAAAGATACAGATTTACCTTGTAACTTGACTAATACTAAACCAGATTCGCAGACATAGAAATACCTTTCAAGTTCCTCTTCCATAGCTATCACAATCTCACTCGTTTGTTCAAAAACAAAATCCAGCACCAACTTCGGAACACTTGCACTAATAACTAGAAGAATAAATACATAAGCCTGTTAGTCTCTCCAAACGATATATAAATAGGTAAAATTGTCTCCAATGGAAATTATGACATAACAAGTATATGAATTGATAGTGACAAAAAACTTGCCCCAACCTCAAAGATATTCTACACAACAAATTTCATAACTACTATAAGAACTTTTTTTCTTTTTTTCTGTCACTATGCACCATTTGTCCTCATAATATTCATATTAGATACATTACCTACATGGTCCTCTCCTAATGAACATTATTGTTAAAATAATCACTTTTCCAAGGCATGTCATGCCCATAGTTAATCATGATGCTTTAAGCAATTCATAAAGATAATTAAAACATAAAACGATTATCCTATATAGCTGTTTCACTAAGAATAGACATTTCAATTGTTTTTGCATAAACTGCAAAAAATCAATGTCTAGCTAGAAAAGAAGTCCTCACTTCACAGCATAAACTTCAAAAAGTCAATATCAAATTAGGAAAGTCCATACTTCTCAGAATTTATTTATTTCCCTAACAGATATGGACCCATGTGACATTATTTAATAAAAACAAATTGACTCTTAAATTTCATTATAATGACGAACATCGTGACTTTCAACTTCAAGGTCCAGTTACACACCCATACCATCAAAGACAGAGATAGGATCTGTGCTCTGGTATTGCTAAGTTTGTAAAAAGCATTAGCAGATTTGTCTGACAAGGCCCGATATTGAATAGAAGTAACAACAGTAACAAGCACATTATCATGAAATATATATATATATATATATATATGTATGTATATATATAGATCAGAAGAGGCTGAAGAATCATGCTTTTAAGCATATAAAATAATTTAAAACAAAAGGATAGTGCTTAGCTTAATATATTCATGCTTTACTGCTTTTTACTGAAAAATAAATAAATAAATAAAATGTTCTAGATAAATTCTGCAGTCACTCATGACTTGACAACAATAAAGCAAAACACATCTTCAAACAAACATCTCTTGCAATCTGTATGATACTAATGCTGTCCGATCAATTTTGGGTTCCCTTGCTTCAAACCAAGAAAAGAAGTAAAGACATTTATATTGAGACAAATTGATTGTTTTACTCTCTTGGATTGCTACAAAACAGAAAAATTATTGTAAAATGTAAATTTAAAATGTTACCTTTGTCTTCCCATATAATATCCAAAGTATATGAATCTTTTTTTCACACTATTACTAATTCAAAAAAATTAAATCCCTCTAGGACCCAATTATACTATGTGGCTATCATACAATACAATAGATTGCAAGCATGTTCTAGTTGAATTCCTAAGAAGAAAAAGAAATGAGCAATCAAGGCAAAAACAAATATGCAATAAACCTTTTGTCTATGTTTCAAATCAAACATCCAGCTGTTGCACACACAATGAAGTGGCCAGCTAACTGTTGTCCCAAAACCCAAGGCAAACGGTGGCTGTAAAGTTGTAATTTACAACTATGTTTTGTTGGCTTGTATTCCGTGCCAAATGTGATTGTAATTATGTTCAATCGTTTAAAACCCTGTATTTGTTGTGGGATTTGATGTAAGGGGTGTGTGAGAGAAAGAGTGTTGAAGACTCAAGCATTTGAAGAAGAGAAGGATTCTCGCGGGTATCTCGCGGGTATATCGCGACCAAGCTTCCCGCGAAGTGAAACATGTGCCAGGCACATGATGGAATGCGAAGAGTCATGCCAGGTGGAGACAACTGTGTCTCGCGAGTATCTCGCGGGTAAGGCCTTCCCGCGAGACACCCGCGAGACTAGCTGTTCTGCCAGCTTGTACTTTTTGAGTCACACCTTTTGCACCCCTCCTATATATATCATCATTACCCACATTTGTTGAGGAATGCTTCAGAGAGAAAACCCTAGCCAAACACCTTGGTAATTAGAGATTGTCTTCCCCACCTTCTCTAAACATTTTGCTTGTGGTATCTCCTCAACCCTTTCCTCTCCATTGTCCATATCTTTGAGAGGTTGATAGCCCAAACACTTGACACACCTTTGAGAGTGCTGAGTGACGTTTTGGTGCTGCTGGGAAGCATAGGAAGGAGCCTTTAATGGCAGATGCAACATGGAGCTTGTTGCTGGATCCGGATAACTAGGACAAGACACGGTTCCGAGAAGCCTTGTTGGAGTAGGAGCTTGGAGGGCTTAGGTACATCGGGTAGACTAGGCTTGGAGGGTCTTTTGCTAATCCATGTATCCCAACTGATTGTCTAGTGGATCGATTTCCGCTTGGAGGGCGGCGGAGAGGTTTTTCGCCGAGTTCTTCGGTTTCCTCTTCGATAACACGTCTCGGTGTTATTTGTGTTTGCATCCTTCTTCCCTACTCTTGTTCATTCCATTTTTACTGCTGAGTTGCTTTAAATATGACTTAGAGTAGTTGTTTGGTTTATATGCTTGTGTTTACACTATTCCGCACTTATCATTAAGTTAGTGTAAAATCAACCAAGCCGTAATTTGTATTTGGGGGTCTAAACCGCTCGTGTGTTTTCGACACATTTTCGAGCTTTCAATTGGTATCAGAGTGGGTACACTTGCTGAGGTCTAATTACCTAAGTGTGATCCTTGACCCTTTTGGTGTTGATTGGATAGTGTCTTTGTTAAAATTAACATGAAGGGAAGCAATGATGTTTGTGATAAAGACTCTGTCAGTAATTCTGAATTCTGTTCTAGTAATGTGTTTTTAGAGCTTTTTAAGTCAAAGAAACATGCTAGAATTTTCTGTCACATGCTAAGATCACTAGTACATAGAAACCATGATATTCATAATAGCTTGTGTGAGTCAAAGGCTTTAGTCTATAAATATGAGAGAAGAAATAAACACTTGTGTGATGAACTTGATCATCTAAGGGGAAAACTTCACTCATCCTTGAACGAAATAAAAGAAAAAGAGCCTTGCTTCGAGGGTCAAGAGTGTCTCTCTCATGCGTGCCTTTTTGTTCACACCGCTTTGAAAGTTTTTAATTCATGTTTGTGGTACCTTGACAACGGCTGTTCAAAGCATATGACTGGAGATAAGTCTTTGTTCAAAACACTTAAAGAGAAGGAAGATGGCTTTGTGACGTTTGGAGATGGTAGTCACTCACAAGTTCTTGGAAAGGGAACGGTGGACATTCCGGGGCTGCCACTGCTGAATGACGTGTTGTACATTAAGGGATTGAAGGTGAACTTGCTGAGTATCACTCAAATCTGTGATGATGACTTCTTAGTTCAATTCTCCAAGAAAGGATGTCTAATCTTGAATGAAGAAGGTGTTAAAATTCTGAAAGGTCTTAGAACCACCGACAATTGTTATGGGGTCATTCCCAAACCAAGCATAGCATGTCGAAGTGCCCGGGTAGATCTCTTGGAGTTGTGGCATCAACGACTTGGACATGCCAATTATAAACAAGTGGCCAAAGTCTCGAAGCTTGAAGCGGTGGTTGGGTTACCAAAATTTGGTAAAATTGAGAAGAATATTTGTGGTTCATGTCAACTAGGAAAACAGACAAAGTCAGCCCATCCGAAAGTGAATGTGATTGCAACTTCTCGCACCTTAGAGGTACTGCATGTGGATCTCATGGGTCCAACAAAAACAGAAAGCATGGGTGGAAAACGGTATATTATGGTGGTGATCGACGACTTCTCAAGGTATTCTTGGGTGGACTTTCTTAGGGAAAAATCAGAGGCATGTGATAAGATGAAGAAATTGTGCAAGAGATTGATGAATGAAAAAGGAGTACCTATTGTCAAGATCAGAAGTGACCATGGGAAGGAGTTTGAAAATGCAAAGTTTGAAGCATTTTGCGATGAACAAGGCATCAAGAAAGAATTCTCAGCCCCTAGGACTCCACAACAAAATGGAGTAGTAGAAAGGAAGAATCGAGTAATTCAAGAAATGGCTTGAGTAATGTTACTCAACAAAAACCTTCCACAGAAATCTGGGCCGAAGCGGTGAATACGTCATGTCATATTGGGAATAGGATCTACTTCCGAGCTGGAACGAAGAAGACATCCTATGAAATCTGGAAAGAAAAGAAACCAAAGGTGAAATACTTTCGAGTATTTGGAAGCAAATGTTATATTCTTAATGACAGAGAGAACACCGGAAAATTTGATGCGAAGAGTGATGAAGGGATCTTCCTAGGTTACTCTTTAAACAGTCGAGCGTATAGAGTGTTCAACAAACGCACCAAGACTGTGATGGAGTCAATAAATGTGGTTATCGATGACACCATAACTGAAAGGAATGTTGATGAGGGTGAAGGTTCTGACCCTAAGAAGGGGGATGGTGAAGACAACATGTCAGAAGTTGAGGATATTGAGAACGGATTACCGGAAAAAGAGACCACACCTTCCATCCCAAGAAGGGAGACTAGATCAACACAAGGGCCTCCTAGTCCTCTTACCCCTCCAGAAGTTCAACCACCAATCTCTCGAGATGAAGAAACTTCTACCTCAAAGAGACCGTCATCAAGGGTAATTCTCAATCATCCATCAAGTAACATTATTGGTGATGTCAATGAAGGACTTCGGTTGAGAAAAGGACCAAAATATAGTGCAAATCATGTGACATACAATTGCTATCTTGCTCAATTCGAACCTAAGAAGGTAGAGGAAGCCCTTGGTGATGAGAACTGGATAGAGTCTATGCATCAAGAGCTACATCAGTTTGTTAGAAATGATGTGTGGGAATTGGTTCCAAGGCCCAAAGATACTCATGTGATCGGCACCAAGTGGATCTTCAAGAACAAAACTGATGAAGACGGGGAGGTTGTTCGAAACAAGTCCAGGTTGGTAGCTCAAGGGTATACTCAAGTGGAAGGCATAGATTTTGATGATTCGTTTGCACCAGTAGCGAGATTAGAGTCTATTCGAATTCTACTGTCCATAGCTTGTGTTATGGATTTCAAACTATACCAAATGGATGCGAAAAGTGCATTTCTGAATGGGTTTTTAACTGAAGAAGTATTCGTTGAACAACCAAAGGGATTTCAAGATCCTCATTTTCCAGATCATGTACTAAGGCTGAAAAAGGCACTATATGGGTTAAAGCAAGCACCAAGAGCATGGTATGATCGTCTCACGACATACTTGTTGGATCGTGGATTCATAAGAGGTCAAGCTGATCGAACGTTGTTTGTAAAGAGAGATGAGAAGTCGCTCCTGGTTGCTCAGGTATATGTGGACGACATTGTGTTTGGATCTACACTTGATCATTTAGCTCTTGAATTCTCCGAAGAAATGAAAAAGGAGTTTGAAATGAGTATGGTGGGAGAACTGACCTATTTCCTAGGACTTCAAGTGAAGCAACGGAAAGATGGGATATTCATATCTCAAGAAAAGTACACCAAAAATCTCGTTAAAAGATTTGGTCTAGACTCCAAGAAGCACACCTCCACCCCAATGAGCTCCTCGTCAAAGCTAAGTAGGGATGCTGTAGGTGTAGAAGTGGATCCAACACTCTATCGGAGCATGATAGGAAGTCTCTTATATCTCACTGCCAGCAGACCAGACATTGCCTTCAGTGTCGGCGTATGTGCACGTTTCCAGGCAGCCCCCAAAGAGACACATTTAACAGCAGTCAAAAGAATCATTCGATACATAAATGGGACATCTGATTATGGAATTTGGTACTCAAGAGATTCAAATGAATGCCTAGCCGGATATTCTGATGCTGATTGGGCCGGTTGTGTTGATGATAGGAAGAGTACCTCCGGTGGGTGTTTCTATCTTGGGAACAACTTGGTGTCATGGATGAGCAAGAAGCAAAATTCAGTCTCTCTATCGACAGCTGAAGCTGAATACATAGCTGCTGCAAGTGCTTGTGCTCAATTACTGTGGATGAAGAAGCTCCTTCATGATTATGGAATCACTCAAGACACGATGTGTGTGTATTGTGATAACACAAGTGCCATAAATTTGTCAAAAAATCCAGTTCAACACTCGAAATCAAAGCATATCGAAATCCGGTATCATTTCATTCGAGACTTGGTGGACGAAAAGATTGTGTACTTGGAGTTTGTCAACACTGACAATCAAAAGGCAGACATATTCACAAAACCTCTCGATGGCCCTAAGTTTGAGTCTTTGCGTAAGACCATCGGCGTCGGTATCATTCCTTGAACTCTATCTCCTGTGTGAACCTACACTGCTCTTGGTTGCATACTTGTTAGTATGGTTTCACATATTTTGTTTTAGTTGTTTATGTTTCATGTTTTGGTCCACATTTATTTGTTGGTCTTATCCTTTTTGTTCTGTTTTGGGTGTGTTTTCAAAACTTCAAAAACCCATAAAAATTATAAAATTCTAAAAGTTTGATCACTTTGTTGAGTATTGTCTCAAAATATGTTTTGCCTTGTACCTTTGTACTTATGGTTTTGTGCACTTAACGAGCTTAGCTTGTCCCTCATGCACTCATATCATTGTGGAAGAAATTCTGAAATCTATGTGACTGTTGTAAATAGATCTTCAATCTTGTCATGAATGATTAGTGAATGGTTGTGTTGATCTTGAGACATGCATAGACTAATGCCTATATATCTTCCCATTTTTAATTTTTTTTGCTTAAAAGAGCTCTCTAAATGTAAATCTCCAAATGAAAAGAGATATAGAGCTGCAAAAGCCTGTCGCACAAACTAGTATTCGACTAGGAAAAAGGGAAAGCGACCAAAATAAAATGTATGATGCCCAAAAAGCCAAAGGCTATCTCATAAATTGAAATATCAAAAATTTCAGGCATCTTTCTCTAAATGAGATTCTCTTTGCTCAAAAGTTGCAAATGAAGTGTTAAGAATGGAGCCAAATGAAAAGCTTCAATGAATTGTTATCAAGTACGTGTGGGAGGTCATATATGCATGTTTCCATAATTGAGATAGATCACATAATCTAGTGCTAGTTGTGTATGCCTTGATTGAATTGATCATTGAAGCTTCACATTGGACTAAGGACTATCTCATTTTTGATATCCACACACAACACACAAGTCTATGCTCTATGAATGTCATAATCATCTGTGTGATTGTACTTGATTAAATGTGTTTCACATGCTCAATCTTTGTTGATCAAATCCAAAAAGATTTTTGTGAGTTTTATTTGTTTTTGAAAGTGTTTTTAGAATTTTTTTTTGTGTCTCTTTTTGGTCAAAATGAATTTTGTGTAAAACTGGTTCAGTGGCTTTTTCGCGAGAAGCTCGCGACTAAGAGGCTTCCCGCGAAATGCTGTTTGGAAAAAACTGAAATTTTCTTAAATTCAGACAGAGAATCTCGCGACTGTCTCGCGATTGTATCGCGACCTAGAGCTTCTCGCGAAAATTTTGTGCTTCAGTGGCACCTTTCGCGGTTGTCTCGCGACTGTCTCGCGGCTCCCTATCCCGCGAAAATCGCGTGTTTTCAGTTTTATAGGGCTGATGTGATAGTTGTTTCAAAACATAAAAACTTCCCTCCCTAAAAACTCTTTTCGAACCTCTTTCAACCCAACTCACTATTTCATCATATCCCCTTCCAAATCAAGAATTTTTCTGCATTTTCTTCTTCAAGGTATGTTGATTAACCATTTCCTTCTAAGTTTTCACCTAGATTTTGCAGTATTTTTGGTTAGGGTTTTGATAATTGGGATCTTTCGAATCTTTGGGTTGTTTTGCAAAATTGAGTGAAGTTTGTGTCAAACTGTTGATTGGGTTTTGTTGCATTTGATCTTGTTGCATCTGTGTTGGCCCCTTGTGGCATTTTATCATGTTTTTAGGCAAGATTTTACCATGTTCATGCATTGCTCACACTTAGAGTGTTGTTATGCATATCAGGTGTTCGATAAAATGTTCGAATGACATTTTTGTGCCTATTTGAAATCCAGTGATTTCAATCTGTGGATTCTCACTCCATTTGGTCATTGAGTGTGTGTTTCTAACACTTTACTCTTTCTGCACATTCTTCACATACCTAGGCACATTGGGACACTCCCCATGCATATCACCTACACACACATGCCCAGTTACTTAGATTTATGCACTGTGTGTATGTTCATCATCATATACGGCACTACATTTGTCTTTAAACTAACTCGAATCTAATCAAACTCTGTGCTATGTTTTGTGTGCTGTGCACATGTTTTTCTGGTATCTTTGGGTGTTCTTTTGCACAGATGTCTTCGTTCAAGACTTCAGCTGTGAAAGGTGGCAGCAACAAAGGGAAAGAACCAATCATTGATGTTGATGAAGATTCCCTAAGACCAAAGAGAGCTCGTGCTTCAACTGGAATCTTTGATCCTAGTCTGTTTCGCTCTCATGCTGCTTTTGAATCCTATAAAAATCTCTTCCGAGATGCTCCTTTGTTGGTTGAAAGAGCTGTTGATCAGTCATCTCTTTTGGACACACAAATTCCCACTTGGTTCGCCACAAAAGACTGGAATTTTCTTCTCTCAGATCTTGACGATGCATACGAGAACATGGTGAAAGAGTTCTATGCAAATGCTGTTGTTGAAGGAGAAATGATCAAGTGCTGGGTTAGAGGAAAACGTTTCTCGATTACTCCGGTTTATCTTTCTGAAATTCTTCACATCAACCGACCCATACTTCCAATCCCACCTGTATATGATGAGTTGGTTCCATCTGAGGGCACGCTTCGGAGAGCATTAAGAGCTAATTTGGAGTTCTCTTCCAGCAGATCATCAATCAATGTGGCCTCACTGTCCCCAGAATTAAGGCTTCTGTCAATGATCATGTGCAACAATCTTTATCCGTTGTCAAGCACAGGTTATATTAACCTTGGTCGAGCATTATTTCTTCATGATCTGATATCTGATGAGGAAATCGATGTATGCTCCCACATCTTCCACATCTTGGCTAAAACGGTGAACCGCACTGCCTCAAGGAATTGCATTCCATTTGGTCGTCTGATTTCTCGGATTTTAAAACTCAAAGGTGTGCGTCCTTCTGCTGATGAGCGCCCTTTTCCTAGACCAAGTCCAATTAATGGTCGTACTCTTTAAGCAAGTATGAGCCATACCAAGAAGAATGTCAAGCAAGAACATCATGCTCCCGTAGGAAACTCGAGTACTACCTCTCATTCCTATGATGAAAAGTTTGACACCATCATGGTTGCCCTTCAAGATCTTAGCACCAAACTGTCAGGACTTACTCAAATCATGTACAGCCAACACTCCCGGCTTGATAAACAATTAACCTCTCTTGAAACTCAGATGGATGAAATTCAGAGGAAGCTAGAAGAGGCTGACCACTAGCTATTCCATGACAAAAAGGGGGAGATGATGTTAGTGACAGGGGGAGTAGTGATAGGGGGAGAAGCAGCAGCAAGAAGTCTAGTTCCCATGACTTCTCTATGTTTATGTTTAATTATTGCTTTTACCTGGTCTTTTGGTTTAAAACTCTGTTACTATGTGCCTATATCATATTATATTCAGTATATTTTCAGAAGTTTATGTTTTAGTTCTATGCTTTGTGGCATATGTGCTATGTGGCATTTTGATTTGTACCCATGTTGCTTGTGTAAGCTTTAAGGGTTTGTTGCATGCATAGGTTTGTAGGTCTTTGTGGTTTGTGCCATGCATTTGCTATACCATGCTTATGCAACCTTTTTGCATGTTTGCTTATTGTTCAATGTCATGCATTTTACTTCAAGTACATCACTCTTGTGCCCTTGTAGGATTGTTCCTAGATGCATATACGTTCTATGCATTGGTTGAGTGATGAACACTCTTGTGCCCTAGTAGGATTGTTCCTAGATGCAAATACTTCGTGTATTTCGCATTGGTTGAGTGTTGGAGTTGCAAATGATTCTCTTCAAATGAGCTTATCATCTTGCATATCCGGATGTTCATTTCATGTGTAAATGAGCATAGTAATTGCTTGTGTATAGTGATTACTTGTTTGATCTTGCCATGATCTAGTGTTTCTATTTCATCTAGCTTGATCATGTTATTATTGCTCCATATGCATATGCATTTCAAGTTTTCTACATGCAATGATATTGGTGTGTTGTTGTATTTCAGGAGATACTTGTTCATATGTTCAAGAGCTTATCAGAATCTAGAATTAGGTGTGAGTGAGTTTTTCCTTTGTTCCCAAACTCACGTTTAAGTCTAGAGTCTGTTTTAGGGTTTTGTCACGGAATAGCCAAAGAGGGAGATTGTAAAGTTGTAATTTACAACTATGTTTTGTTGGCTTGTATTCCGTGCCAAATGTGATTGTAATTATGTTCAATCGTTTAAAACCCTGTATTTGTTGTGGGATTTGATGTAAGGGGTGTGTGAGAGAAAGAGTGTTGAAGACTCAAGCATTTGAAGAAGAGAAGGATTCTCGCGGGTATCTCGCGGGTATATCGCGACCAAGCTTCCCGCGAAGTGAAACATGTGCCAGGCACATGATGGAATGCGAAGAGTCATGCCAGGTGGAGACAACTGTGTCTCGCGAGTATCTCGCGGGTAAGGCCTTCCCGCGAGACACCCGCGAGACTAGCTGTTCTGCCAGCTTGTACTTTTTGAGTCACACCTTTTGCACCCCTCCTATATATATCATCATTACCCACATTTGTTGAGGAATGCTTCAGAGAGAAAACCCTAGCCAAACACCTTGGTAATTAGAGATTGTCTTCCCCACCTTCTCTAAACATTTTGCTTGTGGTATCTCCTCAACCCTTTCCTCTCCATTGTCCATATCTTTGAGAGGTTGATAGCCCAAACACTTGACACACCTTTGAGAGTGCTGAGTGACGTTTTGGTGCTGCTGGGAAGCATAGGAAGGAGCCTTTAATGGCAGATGCAACATGGAGCTTGTTGCTGGATCCGGATAACTAGGACAAGACACGGTTCCGAGAAGCCTTGTTGGAGTAGGAGCTTGGAGGGCTTAGGTACATCGGGTAGACTAGGCTTGGAGGGTCTTTTGCTAATCCATGTATCCCAACTGATTGTCTAGTGGATCGATTTCCGCTTGGAGGGCGGCGGAGAGGTTTTTCGCCGAGTTCTTCGGTTTCCTCTTCGATAACACGTCTCGGTGTTATTTGTGTTTGCATCCTTCTTCCCTACTCTCGTTCATTCCATTTTTACTGCTGAGTTGCTTTAAATATGACTTAGAGTAGTTGTTTGGTTTATATGCTTGTGTTTACACTATTCCGCACTTATCATTAAGTTAGTGTAAAATCAACCAAGCCGTAATTTGTATTTGGGGGTCTAAATCGCTCGTGTGTTTTCGACACATTTTCGAGCTTTCAGTGGCATCTAGGCCCAAACACATCATCAAACTTTCCAAGAGCTGTTCTTTACTTTCAGTTTAACAGAATTTGGAATAAGAAAATTATTTCTCTTTTCTTTCTTTCTTTCTTCTTCTTCTTCTTCTTCTTCTTCTTTTCTTTTTCTTTTTTTTTTTTTTTTTTTTTTTTGGTTGAGTTTTTTGAAATTTTAGACATGAAAAAACCATAATTAAAAAGTGCCTAAAATAAGTAGTTGGCTAATTAAAGGTGACTAACAATTTGTGGAAACCAAAACAGCAAAAATTACTAGGAACATATTCTCAATTCATTAACTTTTTAATCTTTCCCCACAACTAATATGTAATTTATTGACTCCTCTCAACATAAAAAAAATGTTAAGAGGTACCAACTTTTTTAAAGTCTGTTTCTTACATTTTACCAAAGTTTCATTCAAGAATCATTGTCCACAAACAATCATCAAATCCTAAACCTTAAAGTGTTGCTAGAGGACACTGGATATTAACAAAAATATCTTTAAAGAGAGAGACGATAGGAAGATTAAGGATCAAGAACAGACTAGCATAATGCCATCTCTTGTGGCAATAGAAACAATATCAGCGCATGAAACAACCCCTGGACAAGCCTTTTCAAGCTCCTCCTTGATGAAATCAATTTTATTGAAACCCTCAAGGTCTGAAATGGTTTTTATTACAGTTGCTGTCATAAAAAAGGAATGAAGCACCACAACGTTGATCAAGAAAAGCCCACAAAAAATTAAGACCAACAAATTAGTACCTAAAAATAAATGGCAAGAAATTACAACACCAAAAATCAAAACATACAATTTTTTATCATCATCTGGCCGTGGAATGTCAGCCAGTGATCTAAACTATGAATGAATGCTGTCCCTCCATCCTGTTAGAGAGATAGAAAGGGTCACTAGCCTGTACATCAGAGCACTCCAACAAAAAGAATTACTAAGAGTTGTTCTTTATTGTTAGTTTAACTAAATTTGGAATAAGAAAAGTGTTAGGACATATGTGGTTCACATGTTAAAGAACATATGTCACAATATTTATGTAAATTGGCTAATCCTTTAACAAAACGCACTCTACTTGTAATTGGGTAGTTCTAGGTGTTTTTAATACTTCAAGAAACAAGGTTTCAAGATCAAGTGTTGAAGTCATCAAGTCTGTCCAAGAAAAAGCAAGCTGAAGTGCAAAGTTTTTAAAGCTTGACACCTGCTCGATAGCTACCTCGACACCCGCTATTTGTCGAGATTTAAAAAGTTAGATTTTCTGTTCTGATTTTCTTGGGATCCGTGAATGTGTTTTTGGGTCTTCTTTTCTTCTAACCCTAAACATATAAATGGAGTGTTTTAAGAGCCGTCAACATAGACACAAGTTGCAAAAGTATTGAGCAATCCTTGTTCAAGCAAATTGTGATCAAAGACGAAGTTCTTGACCTAGTTCATCTTCTCTGAAGAAGTTGCTGTGTATTTGCACCAAAGGGTTTTGTGACCAAGCATCTTCCTGATCTTCATCGCATAGGATGAACTGATGAACTGAAGAACTTTGCAGCCAACCTCTCTTTCTAAAGTTGGTGTTTGAAGTAGCGTACTGGGATCCGCGCATCTGGTTAGTCACGTACTTGGGAGCCGTGCATTAAAAAGGAGGAACTGTCACTACAGATCAAGTCCAATTGGGTATTGGGGTAAGGTTTCAACTGTAGGTTGGTAAGGTACTTGGGATTCCTTTACTTGTAACCGCTTGATTTGATAATAGTGGAGTTTCGGGAGTGGTGACTTGAAAATCACCCGGTGGGATTTTTACCGTTAGGGTTTTCCCCATTCGTAAACAAATCACCGTGTTATTTATTTTTCCGCTGCATATTTAGTTTTGGTGATTTGTTTGTGCTGCCACGCGTTTGCATGATAAATTGATTAATTAATAACTTGGCTAATTAATTAATTAGTTTAAATCACAAGGGGTCATTCAATTTGTGGACTATCAAGTGGTATCAGAGTAGGCACACTCTGATTAGGTTTAATCTTTGCTGTGATTGATCCATTGACCCCTGTTTGTCATGGATAGAGGACAATCTCTAATTATACCTCCTTTATTTGATGGGACTAACTATGCCTACTAGAAAGTACGCATGAGAGCTTTTTTGCAGTCCTTAGATGAGAAGGTGTGGCAAGCTGTTGAGATTGGCTGGACCAAGCCAAAAGAAGCGCCGGCCGATTGGGATGAAGCCAAGATCAAGGCGGCAAACTTCAACAGCAGAGCGTTGAATGCCCTATTTAGCGCAGTCACAAATGAGGAGTTCAAGAAGATATCCTCAACAGAAACCGCTAAGGAGGCGTGGACCATCCTCCCGACAACCTATGAAGGAACAAAGGCTGTCAAAGATTCAAAACTACAGAGGCTCACTACTAGCTTTGAAGAGATTAAGATGGAGGAGGATGAGTCGTTTGATGAGTTCTATGCCAAACTTAATGACATAGTGAACTCAGCCTTCAATCTGGGGGAAACCATCCCTGAACCCAAGGTTGTAAGGAAGGTGCTTAGATCTCTACCTAAGAGATTTCATGCCAAGATTACGGCAATAGAAGAATCAAAGGACATTGATAAAATTCCTTTGACTGAGTTGGTTGGGAACTTGCAGACCTACGAGCTAGGTTTATCAAGAATTGGCAAGTTAAGCAAGGGCAAGAGCATGGCCCTAAAGGCAAAGAGCAGTGATACAGATGAGTCTTCCGATGATGAAGATTCCAAGATGAAGTCCTACATTACAAGGCAGTTCAAGAAGTTTATGAAGAATGCCAATGGGAGGAGCTTCGACAAGGACCGCAGGAAATCCAGTTCTTCTCAATTCAAGAGCCAAGACAAAGGAAGGAAGGATGCTAAGGATGGCGGTTAGTACACTGTTCTGGCAGGACCAAAGTGTTTTGGATGTCACGGGTTTGGACACATGAAGAATGAGTGTCCTACATACCTCAAGAGCATTGGGAAGAGCAAGGCACTTGCTGCAACCCTAAGTGACACTGAGCCTGAAGATGATTCCGACAATGAGGATGACGGAATCTTAAATGCCTTCACTGCCATAGTCAATCCTACTGAAGGGATTGTTGAAGAAGTGGAACAAGAAGAAGAATTGGTGGATACTGAATGTGAGAAGATGGATGACAAAGATGATATCCATTCAACCTATGAGAAGCTTTACAAGCTCTCTGAGAAGCATGAGAAGTTATATAGGCTG
This sequence comes from Quercus glauca, assembly GCA_023736055.1. Taxonomy (NCBI): domain Eukaryota; kingdom Viridiplantae; phylum Streptophyta; class Magnoliopsida; order Fagales; family Fagaceae; genus Quercus; species Quercus glauca. The sequence goes on along the minus strand of CM043318.1, from coordinate 15,376,744 downwards.
GCCACCAAGAAGCTCAATGATGTGGAACTTGATCGAGAAGAGTTGTGCACAAAGTTTGATGAGGCGAATCAAACTATTGGAGCACTGAGGTTTGAAAACAACTTCCTGGCTGAGAAGACCAAGAAGCTTGAAGCAGAGCTGTTTCAAGTCAGAGCTCAACTGGAGAGGACTTCAAGTGCAAAACTTGATGAGATGCTCAGCAACCTGAAATCTGCTTTAGATCGAATAGGTTTAGGGTATGGTCTTTCTCTCTCTAATTCTGCTTCTACTAGTTCTACTGTTTTTGTTCCTCCTGCTAATACTGTTAAAATTGAGAACACTGATGTTAAAACTGAATTAGCTAGTGAGAACATAGACAAGGGTAAATCCATCTTAGGAGCACCCCCTAAGTTAGATAAGAAAGATGCTAGAAACCCTAGGGCTAAGAAGGCTAACTCTCAAAAGCCTAAACAAAAGAAGCAGCATCTCTGTCATCATTGTGGAGCTGCCGGTCATACTCGACCAAATTGCTACAAGTGGCTAGCCACCCAACAGAGCAACAGTATGACAGCATCTGGAAGCCAAAATCAGCTTCAATCCTCTCTTGCTCCTCTTAGAGATCTTCTAAAAGCCATCATGTTCCTTTCGAACTTGAACGGTTTCAATTCTTCCCCCTCACCGCCGGTTCAAGGATTTAATCAAAGGAAAGGCTCTTCCAAGGTGTGGAAGAAAAAGGACTCAAAGTGATTTCATCACTTTCTTCTCCCTTTTTGTTTTTCTTGTTTGTTGCATTGTTTGTGTGTTTTGCATTTTTATTGAGTCAGTCTAGTTTTATGCATTGTTTTGCTTTGTTAACATGTTTTTGTGTGTTTAATTTTAGTTTTGTTTATTTTGTTTTTGATATAAAATAAAAAAAAAAATTGAAAAATTGAAAAATACAAAAACAGTGTGTGTTATGTGTACTTTGGTACTTGTGTACCTTGGATGGCCAATGAAACAAAGTTTTCTAAACTTTGTATCTCTTGTAGCTTAGATGAGCATCTTTATGCACAACTAAGCAAGTGAGTTTTGTGGCTCTTGTTTGTGATGAGTAAGATTAGGTTATCTCTTTAAACTTAACACTCACATCACTCTTTTTGACGGGTAGGACTAGAAAATCCTAAGAGAAAGACATAAATAACCATCTCACCACTGTTGCCCGCCAATCATTAATGACATCTGTATGTTTCGGCATAGCAAAAGTGTGATGTCAATGACATTTGGGTGTTTAGGCATAGCAAAATTGAAATGTCAAATATCAATGGGTATTTCTTTTCTTTCTCATAAGCCCATGTATGATATGTTTAAAAAGAAAATATGCAAAGAAATAAAAAGCAAAATGATTAAAAATGCTTTAAAAATGATTGCAAGTGTGTATTCTAGGAGATGTGGGAGTTATAGGATGTACCTCGAAGGTGATAGTCCCCATCAATCAGTTATGATTGTGTGTGAGTTAAAGTTATTTTCTCATATCTCAGATCGTCATAACATGTATACACATATGCAATCTTGCAATGTTTTTCACACACAACACGCAATATTCTTTGCTACTTTTGATACATGTGCAGGTACAATGTGATTTGGCCATCACAAAGGTTTTACATGTGCTGTTGTATGCTTACTAAACTGTCATGACTTATTTTTGAAATATAAAATTGGTTAGACTTGTTTAGTTTGTGTGTGTGTGTTTTTGGGAGATCCATGTGCTTAAATTTTCATTGAGAGATGATTTTTGAGAGCTTTTTATGTTGATTGGATCATGGTTGAGGTGCTTGTCTTGATTGCATTCATGTCTGTGTTTTTCACTTCTCGAAAAACTATTTTTAAAAAAGCTGGCTCGACACCTCCTCGACACCTCCTCAATACCTGATCATCTGTCGAGCTTCTAAGCCTTTTTCTTATCACAATCTCGACACATCCTCGACACCTGGTGGATCGATCGATCTTCTGTCTCCTCGATAGATTCTCCACACCTGATGGATCGATCGAGATTCCCTTGTTGTGTCTGATGTCTTCTTTCTCGACACCTGTCTCGACACCATGTGGATCGATCGAGAAATCTCCTGTCTCCTCGATACCTCCTCGATACCTGGTCGATCGATCGAGCGTCCATTCTTGGTTCACCTGTTCTTACCTCGACACTATCTCAACGCCTTCAGCTGTTGAAGACCATTTCCTCGATACCTTCCTCGACAGCTTCCTCGATACCTCTCGACACCTCAGCTGTCGAGAATTACTGAGGTGTCTATATAAGGTGCGATCGCGATCCTCTCTCATTTCACTCGATCTCTCTCGATCTGTCCGAAGACTTTTCACCTCCCAAACACTTTTCTCTCACTTAAATCTTCAAATCCTCATCATTTTCAATCTTCCCTTGCTTCAATCACTTGGTAAGATCATTTTTCCCTTCCTTTTTCATGCATTTCATGTTTTGAAACCTAGGTTTTTGGGATTTTTGAAAATTTTTGGGGTTTTTCAAAATTGATGAGTTTTTCTTAAAAATTTGGGTTGGTTTTTCACTTAAATGTTTTTAAATGTCATACATTGCATTCCATGTGCATTAGAATGATATTTCCATGCATTTAGATGTGTGTTTCTTGTATGTGTGCTGCTAGGTTTGGATTGGGCTGAGCCCATGATGCTTTTTAAGTTTGCATGTCACATGTTCATGCATTCCCATGCATACATACTTTTTGTTCAATATATTTATCATATTTGAACTGTGTTGGGACTTTTCTGATTGTCTCCCTCTCTATCTCTTTCTCATTCTTTTACGTTAGTAGTGTCTATGGCACCCAAACGTAAATCCACTTCTGCTCGGAATCCTCTTCGTTCTGGAGCTTCCTCTTCTTCTGACTCTGCTCCTCTTAACCTTCGGTTCCGTGATGGAGATGCCCACAAGGCATTTACTAAGAGCTTTTCTAGACGAGGTGTTCATTCGGAACGCCAAGTCATTCTGGCGAACTTCGCCGACACTGACCTTCCCTTTGTCATTCACAGTAGGGGATAGGAGTCACTGTGTGACGTCCCGGTCACCTGTCCTCTCGTACTGATTCAGAAGTTTTACTCCAATATGTACGGGATTGATCGTTCAATACCTCTTTTTCATACTCGCGTTCGAGGTACGCGCATTGCTGTCACACCGCAGCTAGTTGCGGATGTGCTTAGGGTTCCTAGGATAGAGTTTCCTGACTATCCTACTTGTGAGCGTTTGAGGACTGTGTCCAAGGATGAGCTCATTTCCGCTTTTTGTGAGTGCCCTTCTGACTGGGGTGAGCATCAGTATACATCATGTAGACCTTTTGCTAAAGGTACTAGATTCCTTAACATGGTGATGACTTTTGTACTTCATCCTCTCTCTCACTATAACTCTATCACAGAGCCTCGTGCTCAATTTTTGCTATCTCTACTTGAGCAACTTACGATAGATTTTCCTTTTCACTTCATTTTCTCTATCATAGATGTTCATCTAGATTCGGCGTCCCGTGATAAGCTCATCTTTCCTTCCGCTCTCACGAGGATTCTACGCCATTTTTCCATCCCTTTCCCTGTGTCCGACCATTTCACACACATATCTGCCATAGATGCCGCTACTGTAAAACGTAGTGAGGCTTAGTTTAGGTCGCGACAGCCGGATTCCACTCCTCCCTCTCGTTCGGCTCCATCCAGATCAGCTCCATCTACATCGGCTCTTCCTTCTTCTTCAGACGATGTATCTCTTGGAGACATTATGGCGCAGCTACAGCGCATGGATGCTTGCCTCGATACACTCACCACTGAGTTGTATCAGGTGAACGTTCGTGTTGGTTGTATTGCACGACGGCAGGCAACCATGGGTGGTTTTGCTTCTGAGGCTTCTCCTCCACCACCTCCTCCAGTCGCTTCAGATTCTGATGCTGAGGATGATGATGATGATGGTGATGACGATGATGCTTTGGATGATGATGATGGAGATGCTAGCTCTACTGATGAGATGTCTACATGACACTCTACCCTTTGTCACTCGTGACAAAAAGGGGGAGTAGTTTTGGACTATGAGAGTAGTCATCTTAGGGGGAGAGTTAGTATAGGACATTTTTGATAGGGGGAGTGTTCATATTTTTTTGAGGGATGTAGTGAGGTTTTGATGTATCTTTTCTTTTCTATTCTTGTTAGATACATGGATCTTGTATATGAGGTCTTGTGACTAGTTTTACATACATTGTACTTATCTTTCTATATATGTGGATGTATGTTTTTCTTTCACCTATCTCTTCATGTGTTGTTTCTTTTCTATCTTTAGACACATGTTCTTTATACTTGTATGCAATCTAATTATTTTCTGTTTCACACAAGATGCCTTGATGAGTTTTGTCTAAAGTGTTTCAGAAATACAGGTTGTTAAAGTCTACTTGCCATAAACTCTCTTCTTGCAAAGTTTTTCAAGAGTTTGTGTTAGGATAGATTTTATTGTATTCAACAAGTGAATATGAGTTGAGTGATTTATGACTTCTCTCATATGTTCATTTGTTTGTTGTGGTTTTGTCACGGATTGTCAAAGGGGGAGATTGTTAGGACATATGTGGTTCACATGTTAAAGAACATATGTCACACTATTTATATAAATTGGCTAATCCTTTGACAAAACGCACTCTACTTGTAATTGGGTAGTTCTAGGTGTTTTTAATACTTCAAGAAATAAGGTTTCAAGATCAAGTGTTGAAGTCATCAAGTCTGTCCAAGAAAAAGCAAGCTGAAGTGCAAAGTTTTTAAAGCTCGACACTTGCTTGATAGCTACCTCGACATCTGCTATCTGTCGAGATTTAAAAAGTCAGATTTTATGTTCTGATTTTCTTGGGATCCGTGAATGTGTTTTTGGGCATTCTTTTCTTCTAACCCTAAACATATAAATGTAGTGTTTTAAGAGTCGTCAACATAGACACAAGTTGCAAAAGTATTGAGCAATCCTTGTTCAAGCAAATTGTGATCAAAGACGAAGTTCTTGACCTAGTTCATCTTCTCTGAAGAAGTTGCTGTGTATTTGCACCAAAGAGTTTTGTGATCAAGCATCTTCCTGATCTTCATCGCATAGGATGAACTGAAGAACTTTGCAGCCAACCTCTCTTTCTAAAGTTGGTGTTTGAAGTCGCATACTGGGATCCGCGCATCTAGTTAGTCACATACTTGGGAGCCGTGCATTAAAAAGGGGGAACTGTCACTATAGATCAAGTCCAATTAGGTATTGGGGTAAGGGTTCAACTGTAGGTTGGTAAGGTACTTGGGATTCCTTTACTTGTAACCGCTTGATTTGATAATAGTGGAGTTTCGGGAGTGGTGACCTGAAAATCACCCGGTGGGGTTTTTGCCGTTAGGGTTTTCCTCATTCGTAAACAAATCACCATGTTATTTATTTTTCTGCTTCATATTTAGTTTTGGTGATTTGTTTGTGCTGCCACGCGTTTGCATGATAAATTGATTAATTAATAACTTGGCTAATTAATTAATTAGTTTAAATCACAAGGGGTCATTCAATTTGTGGCCTATCAAAAAGTATTTCATTTTTTTTTTTTTTTTAATTTTAGACCTGAAAAACCATAACCAAAAAGTTCCTAAAACAACTAGTAAAGGTGTATGTAACAATTTGTGGAAACCAAAACAGCAAAAATCACTAGGAACATATATTCAATTCATTAAGTTTCTAAGCTGTCCCCACAATCAATATGTACTTTAAAATCTTATCTAATTGAAAATATAGAGGAAATTAGTCTACTCCTCCTAGCATCCTAGGTAGCACTAGGGTAATTAACACCGCTCTTCAATAAATAAATAAATAGATAACCACTCTTCATGCAATCCAACCAACAAGATCTTTAATCTATAAAATGAAGGTAATATTACAAAGATGTAATAATCTATATAATACTAAAAGCTGAAGCGTAGCATTTAATGTTGCTTCGCTCCTGTTGAGCCACGTCAGCTGCCATGTCATTACCCTCTTATTTCCTAAATTTCTCCTATAATTTCAAAGTATTTTTTCCTAAAATTTTCTCTTAATTTTAAAATACTATTAAAAAGAAAATAATTTCTAGCACTATCTCATCACAAAGCCCAACTTTAATTATATGTAACTTATGTTAGTGTTGTCCACCGTTAGGCCCAAACCTACATGTATCTTACGTTCAACCCAAGTCGAATGGTATTTACTCCTAACGCCAACAGCTTTCTATCTCCCCTCCTTTTGCTCTATCTGAACTTCAACCCTTTAGCTTTCTAACGCCAACCTCTATCTCTTCCAAAGACAGTTTCAAAACTTCTGACTTTCAGCTTTCTACCGCCAACTTCTTTCTCTTCCAAATACAGTTTCAAAAATTCAGACTTTCAGCTTTCTAACGCCAACCTCTCTCTCTTCAAATACAGTTTCAGAAATTCAAACTTTCAGCTTTCTCGCCAACCTCTCTCTCTTCCCTCCTTCATTTCTTCTTCAGGTATCTCTGAATCTCAATTGTAAATAAAATGAAATGGATATTGTAAAATAATTTTCAGTTGAGGATGCGTTGATGGGTCTCCATGGTTATTGAAAATTGATTTGAAAAGATTTTTTTTTGGTGAAATTATTTCAATAGTGTTATCTGTCTATTGTGAATATTCCAACACAGTGGCTTAGGCTCCTGGAAAAAAATATGCAGGAAATATCAGAGATTCGACAGCCCCAAAATCCCAATGTAAATATCACAGACTACCTCTGGTAGTCGTCCAACAGTGTTTGACAGCCCCAAAATCCCAGTATAAATACCCACAGAAAGCCTCTGGTAGTCTTCTAACATCATTGTTTCAATTATTTATTAATGGATTGCCTACAATGTGTTTGATTATAGTTGTCAATTTTGATTGTTCATTAATGGACTGCCTACAATGTGTTTGATTATAGTTGTCAATTTTGATTGTTCATTAATGGACTGCCTACAATGTGTTTGATTATAGTTGTCAATAACGTTCACACTGCTCTGTTTCAAAAAAAAAAAAATCCTCTTGAAGCAACCAAGGTTCAGAAGATGGGGAAACTTCAAGTCTTGAAGGATGGGCTTTCAAGTTAGTCGAAGGTGATTCAAGTAGGAGGAATTGGTGGATGAAGGTACTACCATTGATAATGCCTTTTTCTACATTTAGATCGATGTTCCATTCCGCAAAATATTTGTCTCTTTCAATATATGTTGTCAATACATCATCTGTTTTTATGTACCTTGGTCAAATTATTGATTAAACTAATTAGACACTTCCCAAAAAACTTAGCACCAGAAGCCAAGAAATCATTGCCTTTTCACAGAAACTGTTGAACTTGCTCTCAATCTGCTTGATTATCTTTGTTCTAGAACAAACATGTTGGTCCAATAGACTTGAATACCAAACAACAATACAGCACTTATTGGATGTTTGGATTTGTTGAAGTCTACCATCAAATGACAAAACATTTGCTATCCATGAATTGATTCTCACCAAAATTTATCGATTACAGGGCAGCAATCTTATCACCTATAGCTTCAAACAATTTGATAAACTGGATTTGATTGTTATTCATTTATGATTTCGACAATATTTGATTCATGAAAATTGTGGCTATTTAAGTTTTCTTATGAAATTGTTTTTTTTTTTTCAATGGCAGATTATTATTTTCTTTAACTATGAACTTTGTTTCCCTCAACCCCCCTTTTTTTATGGGAAATTATTATTTTCTTCAGTTTATCAATACTATGAACTTTGGTTTTTTCCCCTTTGTTTCTTAATTCCTTTCAAAGTTTTAGAAGAGATGCTTGAATCAAATGTGATTGATTGGGTTTTAAAGATTTTGTAGATTAGCTATGACTTTGGGAACATTTTTTTTTTCTATTTCAAACCAGTGCCATTTGGGTTCTAAAGTTTTCTCAAATTATTGATTAAACTAATTAGACACTTCCCAAAAAACTTAGCACCAGAAGCCAAGAAATCATTGCCTTTTCATAGAAACTGTTGAACTTGCTCTCAATCTGCTTGATTATCTTTGTTCTAGAACAAACATGTTGGTCCAATAGACTTGAATACCAAACAACAATACAGCACTTATTGGATGTTTGGATTTGTTGAAGTCTACCATCAAATGACAAAACATTTGCTATCCATGAATTGATTCTCACCAAAGTTTATCTATTACAGGGCAGCAATCTTATCACCTATAGCTTCAAACAATTTGATAAACTGGATTTGATTGTTATTCATTTATGATTTCGACAATATTTGATTCATGAAAATTGTGGCTATTTAAGTTTTCTTATGAAATTGTTTTTTTTTTTCAATGGCAGATTATTATTTTCTTTAACTATGAACTTTGTTTCCCCCAACCCCCCTTTTTTTATGGGAAATTATTATTTTCTTCAATTTATCAATACTATGAACTTTGGTTTTTTCCCCTTTGTTTCTTAATTCCTTTCAAAGTTTTAGAAGAGATGCTTGAATCAAATGTGATTGATTGGGTTTTACAGATTTTGTAGATTAGCTTTGACTTTGGGAACATTTTTTTTTTCTATTTCAAACCAGTGCCATTTGGGTTCTAAAGTTTTCTCCCTGTATATCACATCCTTTTCTCAAAGAAAGTCACTCTAAAAAGATTTTGATCGGCAAGTGATATATATATAATATGTGAATTCTATTGACAGAATTGTAAAGCCTTATATTACTACAAAGAATATTTTCCTAACATGCAGCTGAATCAGCCTAATAAAGCCTTTTTCTTTTTATTCTTTCAATTATTATAAAATGTATGGAATGTAGCTATTTAAAAAGAGAATTTTTGATTTTCCTTATATGACAAAAAACTTTCAATTTCGCTTTAGAAGCTTTTATTTCTTTTGCATGCTTAGAGTTTTATGCATTCATTTTGTTTCAGATTTGTTCACTTTATTGAATTAACATCATCTTATGTTGATGTTGTTTGATGATGTGCAATATTATAAGATATCAAAATCCAAGAAAGTCTAAGATCTTTTTTATTTTGAGTTTCTACATAGTAAGAGCACATAAATATGAAAGACAAAACCTACATATATTATGCATTTTAATGAGCAGGAGCTTTGTGCGTTGAATACGACCTTCTAATGAGCAAGATGCTATAGCTTAAGATGAAATTATAAGATGTTATCAGCTTAATTATAAGACCTAAAGTGAGTTTGCTTAGATTATGTGTAAATGTGATTTTTACTTGAAATCACTTTTGACAACTTTCTTACTTAAAATTGTTGATGTGCAGGTTTAAAGAAAAGATATAAGATTCTAGAAGGAGAATGCTTGGATCAAGATTATCATAGCATTGAGCAACTATGATAGTTATTGCTATTGGCTTATGTGTAAATTAAATGCCTAAAATCGAGATAGATGTGGCAATAGTGTTTATTGAAATTCTTGATAGTGTCTGATTTGCAAAATAAATTAGAGCAAAAAGTGGATTTGTGTAGAGAGGCTGTTGTATATATATATTATTTTTGTTGCAAAATTGAATTTGAATTTTGGCTTTGAGCCAAGTAAACATACTAATGATGCCAAAATCGTATCACATACGAGGGTTGCAATTCTCCTTGCAAATAGTTTCCCCATTGTCTTTAATGTTGCTTTAGTTTCAAACATTACACTTTTGTTTTTCTTTTTTTTGGTAGGCAAATTAGTCTCTTACTTATTATTTTAGCTTTTTCTTTTAATTTTTAACATAACCTAACAATTTTTTTTCTTTCTCAATCTCTTCTCGTCCTCTTTCTTTTTCTTGGTAGGCAAATCAGTCTCTCCCTGATTTCTTTTAGTTTTTTCTTTTAACATAAGGTTGGTTAATTATTCTTTTATTTAACTATTCTGTGCATCGCACGGGTTAGCGACTAGTAATAATAATAATTGAAATATGTAATAGAATATAACCCGATTATTTAAAGCTGCAACTAAGCAGTGAAGTTGCCCATTTAACAAAAAAAAAAAAAAAAAAAAAACCCTGACCACAAGATGTAGTTAGAATTGCAATGGAGTAGAGAAATTTCTTCTCACACTAGAGCTTAAAGCAGGGTCATTAAATGAAGACATAAATAAAGCATTAAAATGTGGTGGTTACATGGTAGTAGCCCATGTACTCCATGGTATGGCTACACCTTAAACACAACAGCTTTTTTTTTTTTTTTTTTTAAGAAGCATAGAAGCTTATGCACCCAGTAACACTAGTAATAAGCCTCACATTAACACAAGTACAACCATTAGAAACTAGCATAAAGGAAATTAAAAATGAAGAATGTTCTTACCAATATAAAGACACAGTTTTGAGGAAGCAAAAAATTACGAAATAGATATTTTCAAATATATTAATTAGTATATAAAAATATACCTAGAATCAGTATTTGTATCCACTAAATTCTTCTTCAATGAGTTCGTCCACAAGCATTCTTCTAGGATCTTTGTAACTTGTTATGTCTTCCTCCATAAACAATATTCACTAGCCATTTCGGTTTTCCACTTGAGAACACAAGATAACCCAAACCCAATCCAAACATGAATCCACAGCCATACCCCAACAATACAACTTTCCAATGAAACCCATTTTCAAATTCGAAATCATCTTCTTGAATGGTTAATGATGGCAATGGTTGTTGTCCCTCATCATTGCCATAAGCTTTTGTCATTGGAAATCCACATAACCCAAGGTTCCCATAGTAAGAATCATTCGTAAAGGTATTGAATTGTTTACCTTGGGGTATATGTCCAAAAAGATAATTTTCTGATAGGTTTAAAACTGCTAGCATTGTGAGATCTGCCAATTGTATAGGAATTTCACTTGTGAGCTTGTTTGATGAGAGATCTAGCCATTCAAGATTGGTTAAATTTCCCAATGATGGAGGCACATGACTTGAAAGATTATTGTGTGAAAAATTAAGCCCCTTCAATGACCGAAGCTCTAAAATTGCCTTTGGAATTTCTCCTTTGAAATTATTGCTGGAAAAATCAATGGCTGTGAATAGACTTTGGATTTTTACCAATTCAATGAAAAACCCTTTCAGCACCACTGTCACAAAATCCTAATAATAATCATCACCCATGTATTTCAATTCACCTTTGTTCGCACTCGTATTCATCATGGCTTCTAAATACATGAAAAAGTTTGTTGGCAAAAGACCATGGGACTCATTGTGAGAGAGATCTATGATTCGCAAATTAAGGAACATGAATTTGGTCTTGGAATTGCCTATGGCACCATGAAAGTTGTTTGATCGCAAGATAAGAACGCGCAACTCTGAAAGACTTTCCAACCAACAAGGAAAGGTGCCATTAATCTTGTTGTTACCAAAATCCAGAACTTCCAAATTTCTACAATGGACCAATGATTGTGGCAATGCCCCTTCCAATTGGTTGCCATTGAGTTTCGGACTTCTCAATTGACATCCCTTTGCAAATGTTGTTGGGACAGTGTCATTAAGATTGTTACTTTGTAAATTAAAGTCTTTGAGATTATCACTTAACTTTCCCAAAGATGGAGGAATCATGTTATTCAAGTGATTATAAGAGAAATCAAGGAATCTAAGGGAACTGAGATTGCAAATCAAGGAAGGGATGTGTCCAGTTAAATTATTCCTTAAGATTGAAAAGTAATACAATGAATCCTTCCCCACCTCCATTACCTAGGATGGAATATTGCCTTTGATATGGTTGTTGGAAAGGTCTAAGTATTCTATATATTTTGCAGTTTGTAAAAACTATGAAATTTCAGTTATGTTGGAAGAAAACAATTGTAATGAATAAATTTTGGGCAGGATATTGGTGGCAAAGGTGAAGGAGCTTAGTGACAGGAGAGGATTATTTGACATTTTAAGATATTTAAGATTTTTGAGCTTAAAGAATATTTTTGACTCCGCATTGCCACTTAAATTATTGGAGGAGACACCTAGTCGACGAAGGCTCACCAATTTAGAGATTGACAATGGAAGGGGACCACGTAGGTTGTTATTATTCAACGAAAGAGCAACCAATGAGTTATGCTGGAATTCACCAATATCCCCAGTGAATTGGTTATAATCAAGATATAAGGCACGCAAATATGGTATTGTATACACCCAAGATGGTATTTTCCCATTCAATAAGTTACCAAATAAGCGAAGATATTCTAGATTTGAAGGAATCTTGTTGACTAGTTGACTATTAGAAGAATTATTTGAAGAGAAAATTTGGGTCAAGTTTGTCATAACTTCTGGAAGTTGCCCTATGAAATTGTTATATGAGAGATCTAAGTAAGTAAGAACTTCAAAGTTTAGGAGGGACCACGGAATCTGACAACCAAAGTTATGATCTGAGAGGCTCAAAGAAGTGATTTGTGTGAGATTAGGAAGAAATGTTGGATATGATCCTATGAAATTGCATCCTGTGAGGTACAATTCTTTTAAGGACTTGAGATTGCTTATTAAATTAGGTAAGTCAATTGGGAATTCGATTCTAGTGAGCGCCAAGAACTTGAGAGGAGTACTCCAATTATACGTTGGAAAGGAACCAGTAAGATTGTAGTTGTAACCTACATTGAACAGCTGGAGGTTTAGGAGGTGGAATATATTATCTAGGAATCTCCCTTTCAATCCACAATCATGAAGACTAAGAGATGTCAAAGAGGAAGACAAATTCATGAAAGAATTAGGTGACATAGAAGACATGTTAACATCATCCAAAACAAGTTTAGTTAGATGGTTTAGGTTTTGAACAAGCCTTTTTAAACTAGGTGTTTCTATTCTCATGTCAATATTATGAGAGAGAACAATTGAAACCAGTTTGGATAAGTGGGAGATTTCGGAAGGAAAATTACCAGCAACAGAGGAGTTAGTGAGGTTGAGATGCGTCATGTTTGCAAAGCCACCAAACTTAGATGAAATTGTGGAGTGATTGAAATAGTTGTAAGCGAGGTTGAGCCGTTGTAGATGGCGTAGAGAGAAAAGGGTGCTATTGGGATGGATGGGACCTTCAAGCCAACTGCAAGTGAGGTCGACAGCAATGACATGACCTGTCATCGTATCACAGGTGACCCCATCCCACTCACAACAATCTGTACCCATATTCCTCGAATTCTTAGGAGGATAAGAATAATAATCACAATTATCATTAGAATCGCCAACAGAAAAAGAGTTTTTGAAATGGAGCAAAGCAGAGGATTGGTGTGAATGGCAAAGAGGCGTTGATGAATTAAAAGAAAAAGAGGAACAATTATTAGGTTGAGAAAGCAAGAGAAAGCAAATGAGTAAGACTAAAAGAGTAGGTGACTTGGCCGTAATACAAATACACACTCCATATTTGCTATGGATTTGAGAAATCGAAATTTAGGTGTTTTAGGAAGATATGGGAATTGATGGCATAGATACATTTATATTTATAGGCCACGATTATAAATAATATCTGGTGGGTTGGGCCAATGACTTGGAAAATTAAAGGTCTTGTGGGTCACTCTATTACATATATATATATATATATATATATATATATATAACTCGTTAATTAATAATATCTATGGTCTTATGGGCTAAAATTAAGTCTCCGGCTCCCCTCTCATTTGAAACCCTCCCGTTCTCTCCATTTTTTATTTCGATAAATGACACATGGCAAAGAAGTAATCTAACCATTAGAAAAATGCCAACTCAATTTCTCAATTTTTCTTATCTTACTTTCTTTCTTTGGCTGTCCTGTTCTCTCTACAACATTACCACCGTCACCGGGCATCTGTAAACGCAACCCACGCTGCAAGCTATGATTCAAAACCAGATTTCAAAGCAAATCAAATTGTGGCTCGTCGGTGTGGATGGGTTTGCAGTTAGAGATAAGAGGCGCCAAAATGCTAATTGGGACTGTTTGCCGTTGGAGGTTGCACATAGTGCTTCTGCTATGCAGTAATATTCCCTCTTTTTTGTGTTCTATATTATGTCTATATGATTCAGCAAATAAATTGATATTGGTATTGTCTTTGGATTTTTATATTGTTATATTTAACAATGATTAATATTCATAGATTTGGAAAGTTGTTTTTGCAGTAGTTTTTTTTTTTTTTTTTTTTTTTTTTCTTCTTCTTCTTTTTAATTCTTGTCTTTCTGGGAAAAATATCTAGAAAAAAGAGAGGCACTGGATTTGATTTGCGTTGGAATCTTGTGTTGAATAAAGCTTCCATTGATGGGTCTCTCATGCTCAGGTGATGGTGGTACAAAGAGAAGAGGAGAGGTGAGGGAAAGAAGATTAGAAAAATAGAGAGATTGTGTTGGCGTTTTTCTAATCGATAGATTACTTCTTTGCCACATGTCATTCATCAAAATAAAAAAAATGGAGAGAACTGGAGGGTTTCAAACGGGAGGGGAGCCGGACCCTAAAATTAAGGTCTTGTGGTTGTGGGTCACTAGTCTACAGTGTAGAGTTTTTGGACTACAGAATTATTCGATGTAGATTCGTTGATTTATGAAAAGTAGGTTCTAATTAAAAAATAAAAATAAAAAGTAGCTCTGACAATGAAAAAAATCAGGTTATTCCGGTTAGCCATATCTACTGTTTATCATAATAGCTACTGTTTATTAAAAATAATAATAATAATTTTATCAACTTTAGATTTCAATTCGCTCATACTCTTTAAGTTTTGTCTCTGCCTATTTAGTATTTATGACCATCAGTTTATGGAGATAATTAACTTATGACAATATAAAAATTGTTTGATGTAAATTACAGAATTACAAATTGAATGTATGACAATAATCAAACTTGTAGCAATCATGTTATGATGATCAATTTTATGTCATTCATTACTTTTTCCTCAAATAAATTTAAAATTTAAAATTTAAATTGTCTATAATCACATGTGTAGTTACCTACTCTATAGTATCCCACGCAATAATCAAGAAAATTCAAGAAAAAATATTTTTATATAACTCACATTTATTCAAGTTTAAGCTCCAAATTACATCCTCCAACCTAAACTTATTTTCAAATCAATCATTTTAGTTTTTTCTTTCTTTCATTTCGGTCTTTAACTTTAAATATATTTTCAATTTAGTCATTCCAATAGCGTCCAACCTTGCCATTAGTTTAATTTTTTTTTTTTTTTTTCATATTCCAAAATGACATTATTTTAGTGAACCTAAGGATGAATTGGATGGAAGGAACTAGCATATACTGTGGACTATATAGTAGAATTCTTTGATGCAGATTCATTGATTAATAAAAACTATTTTTTTTTTTGAAAAAAAAAAAAAAAACTAACTTTAAAAGTCAGAAAATCAGGGTGAGATTTATAAAAACTCCTTATAAACAATTATCATAATAATCCTATCTACTTTACATTTATATTAGCTCATATTGATACCTGTAGTGAATATATTATTATTATTATTATTATTATTATTATTATTATTATTATTATTATTTATGTTTTGTCACTCCGACTATTGACCTCCTGGTTTTCCACTTTTTTATTGTGCTATGAAATACGCTCCTGAGCAACATGGGAATGCTCTGATTAATAAAAGTTTAATATATATAAAGTAATAACATCAAAAGAGGGTCCAATCCGAAAATCTATAACACACTGTGTATTGTACATTTTGTACACACTTTGTTTCTCTTCTGAAATTTTTTCTAAACAGCTCATAATTTCAGTTTTAATTATGAAATTTTATTTTAAAATCATTATTTTACAATTTAATTGAAATCATTTTTTAAAAGTAGAATTTCAGTTCATGTGGTAGAATGTGTAAGGTGAGTGTGTATTACGAAGTATGTGACATGTTGTGATATCATTACTCAATTCTAATTTTGTGTTGTAAAATTCCAATTCATGAATACAGTGGTAAAGTCAACATCATACTCGGTTTATTTTTGGGAGAAAAAGCAGGGGGATTTAATTAATGATTGACTATTTACAATTTGATTCAACTAAAAATACTTTAAATAACTTTTGTTATCGAAATAATTTCATAATTGTTTGATTTATTATAGCAGTTAACTTACATTCCTTTGAGAGTATCCAAAAAACAGAACGTCAAATTCAATTTTGAAGATATTTTCCATTCCTTTTGCTAAGGAAATTTTATATATGCCAATAAAATTCTTGTGTATTCTAGTTGCATTCTCATCCCTTGTCAACGACACATTTTTGAAGCCTTTTTAGTAAGTTGAATCTAAATCAGCTATTGACAAAAATTTAATTGTTGTCACATACATGGAGGATGCCAATTCAGCTATAAAGACCTTGGTCAGCATATAATCTTTTTTAGACGCATGCAATCATGAGGCATATGCTCATTGCCTACTCTGTGCGTCTTTGATGTGGGGAAGAAAGCAAGGAGGGGACCTCTACGGTGCTCAAAATTTTTTTTTTTTTTTCATTATGTAAAACTCATATTTCTTGTTAGTTGATAAATACTATGAAGAGATAAATTAGTATTGTTTTAATCTTTTTAATCATCTTTTGATAACTTTGGTCAGAGTGCAAATAATTTTCTTTCATAAATAGTTAACTACCCTTAAGTCATTACTATTTGTTATATAATGGACACCCTTTTTCTAAATATGTATACATCCATATTTAATATTTTAATAACAACTAATTGGGGGGAGTTGGCTTAGAGGTAACAACTAAGAAAAGTTTAATTAGTTGCTTTATCTCTTAAAAAATTTATGAAAGAAAATGATATCATTCATTTTTTAAGTCATTGATACGCTAGATTTCTTCAACTTTGAAGACGTGTGATACCATCGGAAGTCTTTTTTTTCTTTTTTTCTTTTTAGGGAAATACCATTAGAAAACTTAAATCCTACTTGCATTTTAACAAGTCTTTGATCATTCTTTGGAACTTCGAAAGACTTTGAAAATTCAAGTCTTGGAATTTTTTTTCTTTGATCACTTTAGTCTTGGAATTTTGGACTATATTAAAATTGCTTGATGCAACTTGCAAAGTTATAGACAAAACGTGTGGCAACTGATTAAACATGTAGCAATCATGTTATCCGAATAAGTTTTATGTCATCCTTTCTTTTTGCTCAAAATAATTAATAGTGATTAGATATACTCATTTTTCCCTATAATAATCAAGCAAATTCATTTTTACATAATACATTTAATTACGAATGGTACTTAGAAGCTGAAGCTCTGGGAGTAAGACAAGCAAGATCAAAATGATGTCATCCAGCTTTAGTTAACAAAATTATCAAAACAACATCACTCAACTTAAATGAATCCTCATTGAACCAAAACATTACCATTTACATTAACTATACGGTATCGTTTTGTAGCTGAGCTAGAATATGACCGTTAGAAACATAGGCATTAAAATCTCTTTTTTCTAATCTCCTTTTTCTATTCTTCTATCAATTACACTACTTTGTGTTTAGGGGTCATCCTAATCCTCTTTTAACCTTTAAATAAGACTAATATATATTCAAACTTAATTTTTTTTATTTAAAATATTTAAAACTCCCTTAATATAGTCAAGAAGAAAAAATATTATATGTACTACGTAGCCTTATAGTTATTCTTTTTTTCTTTTTCTTTTTATAGATAATAAAATGAAATACTAATGCAACTTCTCAAATAAATGTGTCAAATTTTATATATTGTTGTCTAGCTTCAGTTTCTTGTTCGTTGCTTTTGACTCAATCTTTCATGAATGTGTGTATTGGAGAAAAAAAAATAGCACTACTCTTTCTATATTCCCCAAATTCATTCAATTATGAAAGCTCATGCTGGTTAATAGACAAAGATCCCAAAGACTTAGTGACATGAAAGCGGGGTGAATGAAAGATATCTGTCATCAATTTGTATGACAAAAAATAAAATACAACTATTCTTACTTTAAGGCATAATGAAAGATATATGTCATCAATTTGTGTGGAAGAAAATAAAATAAAATAATTCTTACTAAAAGCCATTGAAAACATGTGTTATAGGTTAGATTTCCAGTTAATGCTTCACAAGTTTTTGGTCATTGTTTGGAACTCGCAAAGACTTTGGAAAGTTGTAGTCATGGAAATTTGGATTGTATAAGAATTGTATGATACTGATTGCATAGTTACAGGCATAATGTGTAGATATTATGTTATCCAATTCCCTCTATTATTCATGCTAGATTGAACATGTGGTATAGGTTAGATTTCCTAGTTAATACTTCATAAGTTTTTGGTCATTGTTTGGAACTCGCAAAGACTTTGGAAAGTTATAGTCTTGGAATTTTGGACTATATAAAAATTGTTTGATATTGATTGCGGAGTTGTGGAGATAATGTGTAGATATTATGTTATTCAGGTCCCTCTATTATTCATGCTAGATTGAACGTGTGGTATAGGTTAGATTTCCAGTTAATACTGTTAGGTTCTAAGTACTTAGGAACTAATGTATTAGAACTCTAATTTGTATTGTTGGCAAACCATGATCAAAACAGGTGTTTAGTCTTGTTTTAGACTTGCTCAAAGTATGTCTTTTATGCAAAGTTGGAATCGAGTTAACTGCAGAATTGAGTGTGCAATTCTGATTGGCTCGATTGAATGAAAGTTAGGCTCGATCGATTGAAAGTCGGGCAGAATGTTATTCTACAGAATTTTCCAACTCAGCCCTAAGCCCATATGACATGTAGGGTTTTATGTTTTGCCCTAGGTATAAAAGGCAAACCCTAGCCACGTTTTTGAGGTAGCTCTATTTGTTGTGTGTGTGAATCTCTTGTAAGATCTGAGAGGTGGTTGCCTTCACACATGCTTAGGATTATCAAGAAGGAGATTTATTTGAGAGCTTGATGATCATTCAATTGCTACACTAAAGAGCTTAAAGATATACAAGCGGGTGTGCTTGTACTTGCTGGAGAATCCAAGAAAAAAGGAGTCCGTGGTCTCGGAGCTTGCAAGTGGTCGTGTCAGTAAGTTTTCTACTGGTGGGTAGCAATAGGATGTTAGTGGTCTAAGCCGCTATTGTAAAACTTCGATTCTTTCATAGTGGATTCAGGTTTACCTTGAGGATAGCTAGGTTAAATCCTCCTCAGGTTTTTTTCCGGTTTGGTTTTCCTGGGTCATCATATTGTGTGTTCTTTATTTTCCGCACTTTGCATGATATGATTTATATGTGTTAACCTAGAACTTGATAATTTGACTAAGTTAATCACTTGGCTAATTAACTAGGTTAATCTGGTTGTGTTTAAGGGGTCTAAAAACAAACAAATACATCACAAGTTTTTGGTCATTGATTGAAACTCGCAAAGTCTTTGGAAAGTTATAGTCTTGTAATTTTGGATTGTATAAGAATTGTTTGATACTGATTGCGGAGTTGCAGAGGTAATGTGTAGATATTATGTTATCTAGGTCCTTCTATTATTCATGCTAGATTGAACGTGTAGCAATCAAGTTTTTGGGTCAGTTTTACTTTTATGTCATTTGTTTCTCTTTCCCCAAATATTTTATTATTAAAAAAAAAATGGTATTCTTACAATGATAGAGAGTTAAACAAAAATTATTTATTTATAATGATATTATTTAAGATTAAATTTACAATTAAATTCTCTCTCTCTCTCTCTCTCTCTCTCTCTCTCTCTCTCTCTCTCTCTCTAAATATAAATATATATATATATATATATATATATATATATTTAATTGGTTAAGTCATCCTATTATTTTTAACACATCTTTCGTTCAACAAGCATCAATCGTTTTCACCAAGTCATGTCATTGTTCAAAACTTCCGAAGACTTGGAAAGTTGTAGTCTTAGAATTTTGGACTATATAAAATTTTTATGATGCAAATGGTAGAATTGCAAACTAAACGTGTGGTCATTGAACATGTAACAATAATGTTATCTAGGTCCCTTTGTTAAACCAAGCCAGAATGATTATGTAGAAATAATGTAGCCTAGGTCCATTTTATGTCATCCTCAAAAAAAAAAAAAAAAAAGTCTGTTTTATGTCATCTATTTATTTTTCCTCAAAATAAAATAGAAAAAAGAGAGACTAATTTATAAGTTCAGATCTACGTGCAATGATCCTTTGCAATAATCAAGAAAAATCAATAAAATTTTTTTTTTATACATATTTATTCAAGTTTGAACTACAAAATACATAACTTTAATATATTTCAAATTAGACATTTAAATTTCATTTCCCCCCATTTAAGTCTTTCAACTGTAATCTAGTATTAATTTAGTCATTCTGTCAATTTTGTCCAGTCACTATAAGTTTTAGATTTTTCACTTTATAAAATGATGTTGTTTTAGTGAATTCTATGGGGTGGATCCAATGGGAGAACTAAATTGAAAATGAATGAAAATTAAAGTACTCAAAAAAAAATGAAAAAAAAAAAAATCACTGAGTTGAGAAGAATGCAAAATTTGAGTGTAATTTGTAATTTAGCCTAATACTTTCTTAGAAGAGGAAAGTATCACTATTCTTCGCACTAATAATGGTGTTGATGGATGTAATAAATCCTAAAACTACTTGGGTTGGTGTCTATGAATGATTCCTATAAATACAAACATAAAGTGGTTTGCGTACGCTGTGAAAGGGTGATGAAAATACGGAAAAAATGAAAGTGAATTTTGTGGCTATGGGTTGGTAACCTAAGCTTTAGAGGTTTTTAGCCTATAGCCAATGATAATCTAGAGCACTTTTAATTCGAATACTAAGTTGAGACTTGAGAGATGCGTTTTCCTTATTTTTAGTGCTCAAAAGTTGTGCAATTGGTAGTATAATCTCATTTTTATCTCCCACAAAAATTAATTAAAAAAAAAAAAAGAGAAAATCATATCCAAAACAACGAAATTTGGAGCTCAAGTGCCGTTCAATTAGCAGTTAGAGCGTATGAATCAACACTTTGGTTAAACTAGTGGGGTGCTAATATGCCCAATAGGTCCCACTTTTTGGATTTTTCAATTGAAAAATGCTAAAGTTACAAACTATTCTACATTATTTTTTACAAACTGCTAATATGGTAAGTGATTAAGTAAAAACAATTATGTTAATGTTAGGTGCTGATGATAATCAATAAGAATTAGCCACATCAACAATTTGTAAAAATGTTGTAAAATAGTTTTTATGTGTAACATTACTCTTTTCAATTTAATTCTAATTTTTGCTGATGTTTTAAAAATAATTTAGAATTTCTAGTATAATTGGATTTTCTTTTTCATATTGCTCTTCCATCATTCAAACTTCAATTAACTAATTAAATAAATGTAGCATCTAATAAAGTGAATTTTGTGGCAATGGATTGGTAACCTAAGCTTTAGAGGCTTTTAGCCTACATCCAATGATAATCTAGAGCACTTTTAATTCGAATACTAAGTTGAGACTTGAGAGATGTGTTTTCCTTATTTTTAGTGCTCAAAAGTTGTGCAATTGGTAGTATAATCCCATTTTTATCTCCAACAAAAATTAATTTAAAAAAAAAAAGAGAAAATCATATCCAAAACAACGAAATTTGGAGCTCAAGTGCCATTCAATTAGCAGTTAGAGTGTATGAATCAGCACTTTGGTTCAACCAGTGGGGTGCTAATCTGCCCAATAGGTCCCACTTTTTGGATTTTTCAATTGAAAAATGCTAAAGTTACAAACTATTCTACATTATTTTTTCAAACTGCTAATATGGTAAGTGATTAAGTAAAAACAATTATGTTAATGTTAGGTGCTAATGAGAATCAATAAGAATTAGTTACATCAAAATTTGTAAAAATGTTGTAAAATAGTTTTTATGTGTAACATTACTCTTCAATTTAATTCTAATTTTTGCTGATGTTTTAAAAATAATTTAGAATTTCTAGTATAATTGGATTTTCTTTTTCATATTGCTCTTCCATCATTCAAACTTCAATTAACTAATTAAATAAATGTTGCATCTAATAAGATAAATAAAGTTATTTTGAAATCAATTAAAAGGATAATATTATACACACTGATAGATGCCTTCTTTTATAAATTTTTTCTAAAACAAATAGTAATAATAAAAACAAAGGGGAAGAAGAAAAGAAAGAAAGCTACCATTCAATGTGCTTGCAAATGGTTCCCTAATGGACTAATTGTAGATTTAGCTGATTAACTTACAATGGCTTATAGGTGGTTCATAGCAGTGATGGTGATTATGTACACTAATGTTTTCGCTTTGGAGTTCAGATAGTAAAATTATTAATACTAACCAATATAATTATGTTTTTTTTTAAAATAAAAAATAGTCAGTAATCTTGCAATTCAATTGACACATTTGGTTGTTATCAATAAAGATATTTAAGATCTGTTTGGATACCGCTTATTGCTGAAAACTGAAAACACTGTAGCAAAATAATTTTTAAATATGTGAATAGTGTCGTGAGACCCATTTTTAATGAAAATTTTGCTGAAAAAAAAATGTTTATAAGTCCCATGAACAGTGCACGGGACCCATTGACAAACACAAACACGCGACGCAAGCATTGAAAATGTTGTCCAAACTCCACCTTAGGGTTCAAAGCTTCCCCTAACTATCAAGTCATTATAAAAATGTATGCCAAATAATTAATTCATTCAATATCCATTGGTTTGTTAATCATACTTTCAGAAAAATTAATTTTGTGACCCATATTGTTGTTAAATTGGCTCTTATGTGTTATCTTGAGGGAAAGATCCACATTGTAAGGTTGAATTTAATCAACCATCTTGTTGGTTTTATTCTGTGCCAAATTTGCTTGTATTTTAGCAATTAGTAATCCTGTATTTTGGTGGGATTCTTGTAAGGGTAGTGTGTGAGAAGATGTGAAGAAATGCTCAAGATTGTGCAAGGATGTAGAGTTTCGCGTCTAGGACTCGCGGGTGACTCGTGACTGGGAGCCGCCAACTGTAGGCACGTGAGAAGCACACGGTGGAGGTGAAGGGTCACGACAACTGTCGCACTACAGGAAAAAAGTCCCAAGCTAGCCAGGCCGTTAACTCGCGGCTAGAACTCGCGACTCAGACCTGTCGCGAGGCCAAGCCGCCAAACCACCTTGTTTGGGAAAAACTTACTCTTCGCATTCCTTTCTCACCCCACTATATATAGACCCTTATACCCACCAAATGTAGAGAGCTTCTAGAGAGAATTTTGTGAAAGGAACCCTAGAGAAAAACAAGATTGATTCATCCACAATCTTTACCTTAGAGACTCTTCAAATTCCTCTACTCTCTTCCTCTCCATTGTTACATACTTGAGAGGTTCTTGACCAAATCCTTTTCTCACCATACCCATATCAGTGAGAAGGTTCATTTGTTGTTTTTGGGAAGCAATTAGGAAGGAACCAATTCACATTGGTTGATGCTATGGGCTATAGCGGAATCCGGTAAGCTAGAGAAGAAAAATGTTCAGTGCAACCTCGTTGGAGCAAGAAGCTTGGAGGGCTTAGGTACATCGGGTAGATTAGGCTTGGAGGGTCTATTGCTGTTCGTGTATCCTAACTACATTTTCTAGTGGATTATTGACCACTTGGAGGGCGGCGAAGAGGTTTTACGCCGAGGGCTTCGGTTTCCTCTTCGATAATACATTGTGTGTTGTCCGTGTGTTTGCATCTTCCTTTCCTTTATCTTTGCCATTTATTTACTGCTATGGATGTGTTTATATTTGGCTTAGATTGTTTATCAATTCTGTGTTTGGCTTATGTTCATATTCCGCACATTAATTGTTTGATAATAAGCTTGAATTGATAATTTGTAATTTGGGGTCTTAACGTTCAAGGGTGGTTCATACCCATTTTGAACATTCACACATCTTTCCATTTTTGTCTAATAACTAAAGAGTATGATTTTTTTTTTTCATGATAATTTGGTAATTATAATGGAAAATAAGGAATTTGAACCATGTATAATTCTGTAAAAACACCACAAGATAGTACCAATTATGCTACAAGACTTTTGTCTTAACAGTGGCATTCAATTCCCGTCTTTGTACTTATGATTTTGTCATTGAACTAGAGATTTGAAATTTGAACCCGCTTATACTAAAAATTGATTGGTGTCTTAGCCTAATGATAAAAAGCAATTATCATAAAGTGGACGTTATAAATTGAAATTTTATTTATTGAAAAAAAAAAAAAAAAAAAACTAGATATCAATTACGTATGGAAAATAATTAATTTGATGTCGTTAAATAACTTTAAGGTATTACACAGAAGGGAAAAAAACTTCTTACTCGCTCAACTTATCGGGATTGGCCTAGTTAATCCAGTCGATTTAGTTTCCCAATTTCTACTTCTACGTTCATTGTCTATGTTATTCCATTTCCCTGTCACTCCTGCCTCCAAATGGACAAAACCGATAGAATTAACGGCAAGTTCACGAATGAAGAAGAATACGTTGAAGAAATATAAGCAGAAGACGCAAGAAGAATCAGCTAAAACCCAACTATAGCTGTTTCAGTACTCTAAGAAACATTCCTCTGCAACTGCAATCCCCATATGTAGATGAATGAATCCATATGGGACACATTGGGATAGAACTTTTTTCTTCTTCTTCCAGCACATAGAGATTAAAATAGAGGAACATTAATAGGATAAAATAATCTGGAAGAAGGTGCAAGCGCCTTTATGTATGAAAGAAAACATTAGAAGAATTGTATTTTAGTAATTGGATCAGTTGGTCTGATTTTTCCATGCCATTCAATAGAAAATTATATACTGTTTTATCAAAGAAACTAAATTTTAATATTCATTATCATTTGAAAGTAATTTACTTCCTTTGAAAAATAAGGATAGTGCAGATAGAGAAATCTAATAAAATTTGTGGTTTATATATGCATTTTATTCTGTGATGTATTTTAATTTCTTCAGTATTATGCCTAACCTGGTGTATCTTCTTAGTCTTTTTAAATGATTTTGACTACTTAGTGAGCAAGTGAAGTGGAGATTTGGTTTGTTTGCTTATATATGGTTTTACTTCTCAACTTTTTTTTGAAAATCTTCATAGAATCTAATGGGTTTGATTATGCTCTGTTACTAATTTGATATCTGTGGTACGGTGACTCAGGAGTTTAATGTTGGACTTGAATGTTCTTGGCATAATGAATCTATCTGAAAGGCTTCTCAGGATCCGTCCAGGAAGATCCATTAGGTATGGATCATTTCAAAAAGTTTTCTCCCCTAAACTTTTTTTGTCTTTTGTTAGGCTCTTCTATCATCTTTCCCTTCTATACCTCAAAGCATATTGTTTCATTCAATAAAACTTGATAATTTATTTTCTTCTCATACATGCAGCCTTTTGTCTGTAAGTTTACTCATTCAATAACTATTATTTCCTGGACCATGCGTTTATCATCACAACAATCACAATCAATTCTATAATGAAAACTATGGGAAGGAGCAAACATCAATGAGAAACAGCACAATATAGCTATGAATCATAAATCAGCTGAGTGGATTCTGTTACTCATGTCACTTGGTAAGAGTATCACAGTTTATCAGATCATTCACTGTAGCAATGGAAATGTTAAGCTGCACAATAGAGGACTGTTTGTTTTTAGAACCCTTAAACAACAATTGGATTAACCTAGTTATTTAGCTTAGGTAAATTATGCAATTCTAGGTTAACACAATCATATAATCATATCAAGCATAGTAGCGGAAAAATAAATAACACAATGATATGATGACCCAAGAAAACCAAACCGGTAAAAAACCTGGGAAGAATTTAACTTAGCTATCCTCAAGGTAAATCTGAATCCACTATGAAAGAATCGAAGTTTTACAATAGCGACTTAGACCACTAAAATCCTATTGCTACCCACCAGTAGAAACTTACTGACACGACCACGTGCAAGCTCCGAGACCACGGACTCCTTCTTTCTTGGATTCTCCAGCAAGTACAAGCACTCCCGCTTATGTATCTTTAAGCTCCTATGGCAACAACTGAATGATCATTGAGTTCTTGAAGAAATCTCCTCCTTAATAATCCTAAGTTTATGTGAAGGAAACCTCATCTTAGATCTCACAGGAGATTCACGCAAACAGCAATCTGAGCAACACAAAAACGTGGCTAGGGTTTGCCTTATATACCTAGGGCAAAAACATAAAACCCTAAACATTTTAATGACATAGGGCTGAGTTGGAATTCTGCAAAAAAACGCATTTTGCCCAAGATTCGATTAATCGAGCCTAAGCTTCGATTGATCGAGCCAAGCCGAAATGCACTAAAACTTCTGCATCAACTTGAATCCAAGTTTACATAAAAGACACAACTTTGAGCAAGTCTAAACAAGACTAAACAACATGTTTTGATCATGGTTTGCCAACAATACACATTAGAGTTCTAATACATAAGTTCCTAAGTACTTAGAACCTAACAAGGACTTCAAATTTGATTATGAGGGGGTGAGTGAAAATGGAAGTTTTTGCAGGAAATAATTTCCAGAAATACAGAGCAAAAATAACAAGGTCAGCTTTCTAGTGCTCCTCACCCCCCCTCGCCCCAAATCTAATGGTATATGCTCTCTAAAGTTTTTATTCTTGTGGTATATATAATGACCATGCTTCACATTTTCTTCACAAATTATGTCTGTCTGAATTTTTTTTTGTAAGTCCATTTGAAGATTGCAACTAAGATAAGCAAGCTCATATAGAATTTAGATCTCCCTTTGCTGAATTCATCTTAATCAACCATTATATATAGGCAAAATAACATATTTTTACGAATGGCAACACCTCATTCCTTTTACCCTTTGAACTCAACACATCATCTCATGATATGGTCATATGGTTTTCGATAGAGTTGCATATCTCACCTGTAGTCAGCAAGGGAGAGATCAGATAACACCTATTGTTCCCTTTCTCTCCTCCTTCGTTAGTCTACCTGTGAAGAAGTCTGATGTTGACTCTATCACTGTCCCGATCTAATTGTCAAAAGACCAAAAGGTGTATGAATTACCCAAGCCTAAATAACAAAATGTATACCACCCAAAGGAGAATAAACAAGAGTCCTACTTACAGCTCCAAGATATCACATACTATACTATTATTCTATAAATTACAAATGGACTTACCTAGACATACATAGGCAAAGTTTTGGATTTTGAATCACCCTTCTTGTAGTGCCTTTACAGATCAATGGCACTTCTCAACTGTAATCATGAACACAGGAAGAAATTCAGAAATCAAGATGGAACTTTCTTTTAAAAGAATTTAGAATATAATTAAGTTACAGAATCTAAACTCCTAGCAAGCAAATGAACCATCAAAGTCAATAAAAAAGTGTCCTATTAACTTGATAAAGCCATAAATCACTACATGCATATCCAAGCTTCACGACAACTTATTCCACACAACACTCAAAATCCAGATACAAAAAAGAAAAAAGAAAAAAAAGCTTCACGATAAGTTATTATATATGATTATTTAATTGTAATTATTCAGTACACCAGGAGCCACGTTTCTTCCCCTCACATAACAATAAGTCTCACTAATTAAATTCATGGTAGGTCCTATCATTCATGTGAGGGAAGAGAGCATTACTCAAGGAGTATTGTATAACTTTCCATTATTTAGATAGATATAAAATGACTTAAAATCTAAATGAGTTCCAACATAATTCAAAAGTAAATGGGAGATAGTTTGAGTCAAAGTTATTCAACTCCAAAGAAATCCTGAGATGAATTAAGTCTAATCTTATATCTGGAACATGTTATCATAAGATAACGCTCACTTTGGTCAAAGTAAGAGCACATCATAATTTAAAAGCGCATCTTAAATTATGATATGTTCAATCGATTCTTGATGTGAATTTCATGTAAGAAAATAGAATCATGTGCATTCAGGTCAATATAATGCAAACAAAACTTTTTAAGTGAAGTTGAGTTTCTGAATCATCTTTTTGAAATTGAAACTATAAACATCCTAGATAGAGCAACAAATCAAAGATTCCAAGATACTACCATTGTAATTACTTCTAGTCCAGCCCAAGTTTTACACTTGACCATTCCAATGCCATTTTACAAGAAACGTAGTCGACAGTATATGACTAAAAGATATCACTTATATCCCTGGAAAATCATCTTTTTAGGATGTAGGGTAAACCCCTCTCACCAAGAATGCTGCTTGAAAGTTACAGAAAGGCATGAATCAGCAACCCAGTCAAAGTCATTGGTAGAAAAACAACTACTAGTGCCATACTGACGTATATCAATTCCAGTTCATGGAAAATCAACCAGCTTTCAATTTCAGTTTGTTATTTTACCCATTTAGAGTCAAATTGTACACAAACATTATTTTTTGGTAAGTAAAAACTTTTTGCATTCCATACACAAGAAATAATTTTCGAATGCTCAACATGGATCCAACCAAAGGCTAATGACTACACATACATTATTGAACATATCAAATGCATTAATAGGAAATACCCTACCTTCGACTTCATTTCTAATTTTCAAGATTGTGAATTATCTAAATCCAAACAATCTCTTAAGTAGAAGCATAAGAACTAATTAAACTTTAAGCTATAATTTTAATTACAAAGAGAGAGGCATTTAAATATTTCCCTAGTTCCATTGCTGCATGATCGTGACCCAAGTTACATAATGGCATATTCCCTAACCACATAAGTTTGAAAATGGAAATAATAAGAAAAATCACAAAAATGAAATAGATTTGAAGCAATTAAAATGTTACATAGAGAATAATATGAGTATAATTGAAAAGTAGTGCCACATAAACAAATTACATGGACAAAAATAGAGTTCACAGCACCTTCAGTAAATGAAAATCTTTCTCAATCTCTAGGGTGATGGTTTGTGCAGGCAAGTCAAACTTATGTACATTTTACTAGCAAAAAAAATCTAATTATTGATAGCAGGAAAACAAATTATAAAAATTATAAATGAACAAATCATGTTAGTTGAGACCAAAAAAAAAAAAAAAAAAAACTAAATTCCTCCAGCCATTTACACCTAAGACTATTTGAGGAGAGATTTAGTGATTAAGTTGAAACTGAAATATGCTAAATACACCCTAACACAATATTTAGAACCCTAAACACAAAGTTTTATGGCTAAGTTGATTTTAACACTAAACTAAACAATATAGTCCAAGTGTGAGTTACTTAGCAAATTTCTAGCTATTAGCTAACACTTAACTAATAGTTCATAAGCACTACCCAACACTTCATAAGCTCGAGAATGTGAAGCACAAAATTTATACATTATAAATAAATTGAAATTAATTAAAACTCACCAATTAATATTCTACTTTTTCATACTAGAAAACCTATCTACATCAACCACTACAGTTGGCTTTGATGCTCCAACAACCATTATATAGCCCCAGACATCATTCCAAATTCAGAGGTTAGAGCAAATGGCTAATTATTTACAAAAACGGGTAGAGCAATCTCATCAAGTCACAACAATAAATTGAAAAATAAAAATTAAAGAAATAAAAAGCCTACCTATTATTATTGATCACTCATCTAGCTTGGAAGAAGAATAGCATCAAAACTGCAGCTCCAAACATCCCCAAAATTGGATAGAGTGGATGTCCTTGCTATTTGTTCTAAAAAACATTTAAGCATAAATCAACTTCAAATTCTAATGGATGTGGTTGAAACTTATGACCCACAGCCTCATTCTCCCTTTCTCTTTTTTTCTTTATTTTCTTGGTAAATACCGCTCTTTGAAGAAGTCAACAATAAGCAAAATTAGACACAGCAAGCAAGGAAAAAAAAAAAAAATTAAACATGAGTAGGAAGTGCAAAGAAAGCAAGAAAGAACTTTAAACCTATAAACAATACACACACACAAAATTTGTTGTATATCAAAGAAAATGACATCCTAGTCAGTTCATGGGGTCATACAAGTAGTTAAGTTGTCTACAATCCCAGAATAATTTAAATATGTCATATGTAAAGGAAGAATCATGCTCTATAGACTATACTAATTTAAGTCATCAAGAATATGTCAATCAGTTCGTTTATATTGAAGACTAATTGTGGAAGTATGACCAGAATTTGATAATTTTCAATTATGGGGGCATTGCTCTATCATTCGTATTTCAATAAATCAATCAAAACTACATCTCCTAACCGTATTTTTTTGCAAGAATATAACCAGAATAACTCATAAATCACTGTTGTTTCTTTCTCTCTCTCTTTAATTTTATTTTATTAAGTTAAGGTAGTTTTTCATTTGTGGTTGAGATTTTCTTTCTTAAGTTTGGATGGAGGGGGAAGGAGGGGGGGGGGGGGAATATAGGAGAATCGAGTAGTTTTGGCTTAGTCTTTGTTAAGGGTCATTTTCATAAAGTCAGCCCAACCCAGCAAAGCAGGCAATAAGAGTGGCAGGCACAGAATAAAACTAGTAGGCCCAAGTGGCAGGAATAACAGAACACAGGCCCATAACATGAATAAATGGGTCTTGAGGAAGCAAATGGGCCCAAAGGGCCCGGAAAGAGAGAAATGACACCCATGGGCAATGTATGGTATGAAAAAGTGAGAATGGGCCGCGGCAGGCTCAAGGCAATGTAAACAAAGAAAGTAGGGGTTGATGGCAAGCCCATGAACCCCAAGGATGAGAATGAGGAGATTGGGCTGGGGAAGCCCAATCAAGTTAGTAAAAGCCCATAGGAACACAAAGTCAGTAAATGGGCCGAGGAAGCCCGAGGAAAGTAAAAGGGCCACAAGCCCAAGGGGAAAAAGGAAAGGGACAATGGAGCCCATGAGTAAGAACACCAGCAGACTCTCTTGAGTCACTGGGGGAAGGAATGAAACAGCAGGCTTAAAAGAAGCCTAGCAGGAACATATCATCATGGCAGGAAAAGCCAAGTAATGAAACAAGACATAAGTATAAACCGAGAAATGGGCCAAGAGAGATGCGAAACCCAGTATTAAGAAAAGCCCAATCCCAAAGGGAAGCAGTGAAAGTACAGAACGGCCCACATGAAAGAACGAAGAAGTATGGCAGACGAATGCAAACAAAGCTCCATGAGCCGCAGGCAGGCTTTGAACGTACTTAGCAGGGAAGCATGCGTAAGGCCCAGGTGCCACCAGCCTGTACCCAGCCAATATGGGTCGTGGTGGGGCCATGGGTCAGTGATAAGAGGTAAGGGGGGGTGTGGTTTGGTGGTGGGGAGGGGGGAAAAGATTTATTTTACGTTCCCTGTCCAAACCCTTTTGGGAGGTACGTCCTGCTGGGATGACAGACCGCCCAAAAGAGGTAAGATTGGGGAGGGAATGTTGGGTGCATGCCATAGGAAGAGAGAGAGAGCATTTAAGCTACGGCAGAAGACAGTGCCACGGCGGACAGAAACAACACAAACCTGTCTTGTCTGGCGAAGGTAAGCAATGTACAGACGGTAGTCAGCAAGCATGCTCAGACCAGACAAAGGCCGTTAGAGGGTGAAATAGTAAAAAAGCAATCACGGCAGGCCCTATAAAAGGAGCCTCGCCATGCCCTGTAAAAGGGACCGAAAAAAAGAGGAAGAAAATACATAGAAAGAAAACTAAAAAGAAAAAGAAAAGAAAGGAAGAAAAGATAAGAAAACAAATAGTGAGGATAATGGGCATGCACTAATAGATCTTTTCCTTTCTCTCCCCCTCAAAATCCCACTCTCTAAGGAACAATCAAGTAATAAGAACGTTCTTCAGGCATTTATCACTTAGGTCTGATTCCCTCAAAGTCATTAATCCCCACGGCAGGATATTCTCCTGGGAGGTTAGTTTCATTGAGAAGAAGCGTTCTTCCTCTTTGGTTTTTACCATTACGGACTTGGTTTTTACCATTACGGACTCGGTTTTGGCTGGACGTTTATTTTTGATTAATTCATCGTTCAATCAATTGTTCTTTCTTATAAAAGCCATTATTATTATTGCCATTATAACTACTGTGTTATTCGGTCCTGGTTATTAACAAAAGCTATTGCACTCTGTTTTCTTTTATTGTCATTATATTTGCCTGCCGTAATCTTGTTATAATATGCTCTGCTTGTCGTAAGGGTATTCTTGGCAGACAAGGTTAAGTTTGTGCACAAGCCGGCCCAAAGTGAGTTGCAGTTGGGCCAGTCTCAACTTCCCTACTCAGAAACACATTCGGGCCCATCACCGCAAGAGGCAGCCCAGCCCAAACACAAAAAAAGGCCCCTACAGTCTTCTTCTTCTGTTCTGCTTAGAATTGGTTTTCTTTTGAGTATTTGGGTTAATCTCCATATTTATAACCAAATTGTTCATTTCCATACGAATTTGATTTTAAATAGCCAGAGTATAACTACTCAAATTTATGATCATATATCAAATTTAAAAGGAATTTCATCGAACATATATCATGCAACACCAAAAAAACATGTAATTTTAGATTTAAATAAATATTATCAAAAATTTTTTTGTTATAACCGAATTAATAATTTCTATTAAAAAATTAATTTTTACAACCATAGTATAGCTACTCAGATTTATCACAACACAAGGGGAAAAAAAGGTTGAGTGAAAAGATCTCACATCAAATTTAATAGGAATTTCATCAAGCATATGTCATGCAACACTAAAAGAACACCTATAGAATAAGTTAATTTAAAGCAACCCAAAAAGATGATGATTCAGAAAAAAGCACTTACCATTTCATCCCATCTAGCAATTAAGTTCCCAACAGATAGACCCATGAGTATAGAATATTGGCCAACAGCTTTGATGACCCTAAAACTGAAACACTCCTAAACATAACCCTAAATCACATTTAACAATTCTTTCTCCCTCATAGACTCAAACGTCTCACATAATCAAAACACAAAACACAAAACAAAATCTATTTCTTATTATAACAGCAAAGTTAAATCAGAACAAGAAAATAAGAAAAGAAAATGTTAGGTTCTAATTTGTATTGTTGGCAAACTATGATCAAAACATGTTTTTAGTCTTGTTTTAGACTTGCTCAAAGTATGTGTTTTATGTAAAGTTGGAATCGAGCTGCTACAGAATTCATTGTGCAATTCTGTTTGGCTCGATCGATCGAGAATTAGACTCGACCGATTGAAAGTCGGGTAGAATGTTTTTTCTGCAGAATTTCCAACTTAGCCCTAAGCCCATATGACATGTAGGGTTTTATGTTTTTCCCTAGGTATAAAAGGGAAACCCTAGCCATGTTTTTGAGGTTGCTTTGTTTGCTGTGTGTGTGAATCTCTTGTGAGATTTGAGAGGTGGTTGCCTTCACACATGCTTAGGATTATCAAGAAGGAGATTTCATTGAGAGCTTGATGATCATTCAGTTGCTGCACTAAAGAGCTTAAAGATATACAAGCAGGAGTGCTTGTACTTGCTAGAGAATCTAAGAAAGAAGGAGTTCGTGGTCTCAGAGCTTGCACGTGGCCGTGTCAGTAAGTTTTCTACATGAGGTAGCAATAGGATGTTAGTGGTCTAAGTCGCTATTGTAAAACTTCGATTCTTTCATAGTGGATTCGGTTTACCTTGAGGATAGCTAGGTTAAATCCTCCCAGGTTTTTTATCGGTTTGGTTTTCCTGGGTCATCATATCTTTGTGTTCTTTATTTTCTGCACTTTACATTGATATGATTATTTGATTGTGTTAACCTAGATATGGAATTTGGACTAAGTAATAACTTGTCTAATTAACTAGGTTAATTTGGTTGTGTTTTAAAGGGTCTAAAAACGTACAGAAAAAAAGGTTAAGCTAATCTAACCCAGTCTGGCGGTGGGGAGGGGGAATAGCGGCGGTAGGAAGGCGAACGACGCGCTACTGCTTGGTGAACGCCAATCTCCATCGGCTTTGTCCTTATGGTAATACTTGATCTCCACCTGCCTTCTCCCTCTCTCTCTTCTATTTTCTCTGATGTGATAAATGTGTAACTTTGAAGTAAATATCTCAAAAAAAATTCTTTTTTGATAAAAAGAATGGTTGAAGTTGAGTAATCAATTGGGTGTGAGAATGTGTGGTCTTTAAAATTAGTAGGTTGAAGTAAAATTGAGTTAATCCCTTGGTTTTGTGTGAAATTCCCTTCTGGAGACTTGAACCTCGGCCTTTTCCCCCCACACCCCACAAGCATTTATACCTGTGCAGTGACTATCGCACCAAGGGTGCGTGGTGGTGTGTGATATGGTATTTAATATTAGATAGGTTTCTGTTTTTGAGAAAAAATAGAAAGAGATAATTAATTAATTAATTAATTAATTATATGTTTTTTAATTATTAAATAATAATAATAATAATAAGCTAAAAAATATAAGTTGTGAAAAATTTAATGCATAAATTCATTCCAAATCACATAGATTTGATAAATTTCAAGACTAATATAGATTTGATAAATGAAAAATAATGCAAGCATGAAAAATATGATCATTAAAAAAAACCATTGCAAAGTATGATTGTTGAAAAATTTTAAAATGTTACCATTGGGGGATTTAAAAATATAGTTATTGGGAATTAGAAAAATATAATAGTTGGGAATGCATAAAGAAATATTAAAGAAAGAATAAATGAAAATTAAAGAAAGAATAAAAAAATAATATTTAAATGGGATAAAGAAATGATAGAGAGTTTGTCGGAATGTGTATTTGAAAAAGTAAGTAGGTAAAAGGTCAATACAACTGTTCACTCTCCAAACAATACAAAAATTTAGAGAAGTTGCTGGAGATGCTTTTAGATTGTTTGGTTCAGTGGAAGGGAAGGGAAGGGAAGGGAAGGGAAGAGAAGAGAAAAGAGAAGGTAAGAAAAAGAAAAAAGAGTGGGGGAGAGAAAGTATTTCCTCTGGTGTGTTTGGATATGAAGAGAAACAGAATGGAAAGATGTGAGGTATAAATGTCATTTCACAAAAATAGACAAGAGCATTTAAGGGTATAAGGGCAATTTTAAGGGAAAAAATAATGGATTCTACAAAAGCCTTTTTCCCTCCCATTCTTCCTTCTTTTTGTTTTCTTTTCTAACCAAACAAAGGAAAGTCATTCATTTCTTCTTCTTTTTTTCCTTCCTCTTCCATCAAACCAAACAAAGCCTTAATCCACAAAATAAAAAGGCATGTATTTTCGGTGTTTTTAAAAGTAATCATAAGATAAATTTGTATAGTTACGTGAATTAGTAAATGAAAAGCCTGACATTTTGCTTTTATATTATTATATATGAGAAATGTTAAGTCCACAACATTTTCATAATATTTTCACAACAAATTCTATGTGGTAAGTTGTTATTGGTGGGGTAAAAAAGTAATTTTAGTGGTAAGTGAACGGTTATAGACCCCTTAAAAACAACCAGATTGCGTAGCTTAGATTAATTAGCCAAGTTGTTACTTAGTCAAATTAAACAATTCTAGGTTAAAACAATCAAATAATCATATCATGTATATAAAACATATAAAACAGTGGAAATAATAAAGAACACAATGATATGATCACCCAGGAAATCACACGGTAAAAACCTGGGGAGGATTTAACCCACCGATCCTCAAGGCAAACCAGAATTCACTATGAAAGAATTGAAGTTCTTACAAAAGGACTACAAGCTCCCCGCTCGACTTCCTAATGCTACCCACCAGTAGAACTTACTGACACGACCACGTGGAAGCTCCGAATCCACGGACTACTTCTTTCTTGAATTCCTCAATCAGTTACAAGCTCCCCGCTTGTTTTTCTTTTAAGTTCCAATGATTGCAACTATAATGATCTTCAAGATGTTGAAATCATCTCTACCTTGAAAACCCTAAGTTTTGTGTAAAGGAAAGCTCCTCTAAGATCTCACAAGAGATTCACACAAAACAGTAATGTGTGAGCAACAATACAATATGGAGTACCTTCAAAAACGTGACTAGGGTTTAGTTTATATATCTAGGGTAAAAACATAAAATCCTAAATGTTTAATGAAGTAGGGCTGAGTTGGAAATTCTGCAGAAAAATCAACCTATGTGATTTTCGATCAATCGAGCCTATCCTTCGATCGATCGAGCCAGGCCGAAAGTCCCAAGTACTTCTGCAGCCACTCGATTCCAACTTTACAATAATAAACTGACTTTGAGCAAGCCTAAACAAGACTAAATACATTGTTTTGATCATGGTTTGCCAACATTACAAATTAGAGTTCTAAATACATAAAATCCTAAGACCTTAGAACCTAACAAACTCCCCCTTTGGCAATCCGTGACAAAACACAAACTAAATGCTTAAAGTTTACAATAAAAAGCCATTTACAAAAAGTAATGCTCATAAACCAAATTCAATCTTAACTACTATCCATCAGTTGCAAGTGTAGACAGCAGCCAAATCGAATGCACCTGTATATTCCTGAAACACTCAACAAACGCATAAACGCATGTGTGACAGAAAAATAGTAAATCAACAGATATGTAATCTAACTCTCCCCCTATGTTAGATACACCAAAAGTAAACACATTCTTGAAAGTTCACACAACACATAATAAAGACATATATCAATGAATAATCATAAATATAAATCAATAAACAGTGAACACATAGAATCAAGAATCATATAAATAAAAATGTATTTCCCAAGAAATATAGCCCAAAACGAAAGTATACATAGTGAAGCACCTAGATACAATCTAAACTCAAAAACTCCACTAGCTCCTCAAAAAGTAACAAAAACTCCCCCTAGCTACAAAAACCCCTCTACAAGTATCCAAACTCTACTCCCCCTTTTTGTGACGGAATGCCAAAGGACATCACAGGCCATCATCAAAAGGAGGTGGTGAGGATGAACGAAGATGCACCAAATCCGCTCTCAGAGCGCGAATCTCATTGAACAAGTCCACCAAAAGCTAACCATGAGCCGCCTGAACGGTCATGACAGTCTCCAAAGTATGACGAACATCGAAGTCAGTCGCAGGAGGTGGAGGAACAGCAGCAGCAGCACCTACAGGATCAGGAACAGCCTTACGAGCAGGACCTGTAGAAGAAGAAGGGGGTGCGAAACTAGAAGGCTCAGACCTAGCATGTTTAGAGCCAGCTCGAAGATGAGCAACCCTCTGTCTAAGGAACGAGGCACCTATGGGAGCAATCACATGAACGGGCTCAGAAGAAGGGAAATCATCTAAACCAAGATGAAGCAAAATCCTATGAATAAAAATAGGATGAACAAGAGCATGAGCAGTAGATGAACTCCTATAAACTTCGTTCAAAGAACGAAGAAAAAGATGAGGAAAACTGATAGGAGCATCAGTGACAAGAGCGTACAGAAAGACACACCTCTCAAGAGGAATAATGTGTAGATGAGAAATGGGCCAAAAAGAGTGACAAGCTATCCTAAAGAAGAGATAGACAGTCTCGGGAAGCTCAGTGGTGGTGATCCTAGGATCAGAACCCCACTGGATAGAAGACCCAGTGATGTAAGAAATGACATCACTCAACTCTGGTGACTCATCATAAGGATAGACAGGATGCTGTACCAAAGGTACCCTTAAAGCATCTGACACTACTGTAGGAGTAATGACATACTCTACGCCTCGTATCCAACTCTTAACAAGAGTGTTGGAATCATAGACGCAGATAGAGATGTTTGTGAAGAACTCTCTAATCAGGGTAACTGGAGGAGGAGGATCAGAAACATCCAACAATGGTAACCAGCCCCTACGCTCAAAGTTTGCCCTAATGGCAGGATCAACCTCATCTAAGGTGACAGAACGCTCAGCCCAAACTTTTCTCTTAAGGTTTAGAGTTTCATAAATCTCTTAATTTTTCTCACTCAGGAACCTCTCACTATCAAAGGAAGGTGGGGGAGGAGAAGGAGATAGAATAGTCCTACGGGCCTTAGTCTTCCTAGGCATGATGCTAAGGAAAGGACAGAGACACAGGGAAAAACCAAAAAGAATAAACAAAAACCAAGGGCAGACTGCAAGTTAGCACAATAATCAATAGAACAAAACTCTATATGATGCATGAACAATAACAATGTTATGATGCATGAACTAATGCAATTAACAAGTTCAAAAGAAGTTCAATTACACAAAATTGGCTCGTACATAGAGTTTCTAACAAAAACCCTAAAAAATTTGAAAACCACTTGAAACATTTTGCAACAAATTGATGAATTAATCATTACACAATGTTAAAAACAGATTAGAATAACTAATTTCATCAATTAAACATTAATTGAACAAAATCCCCAATTCGGATCAATTAGAAACCCTAGATTTTCAATTTTTCACCAAACTCAAAATTGATCAAATTAATAGGTAAGAATCATGTATATGATGTGTCCCCACAAAAACCCAATGATCAATTGCACAAAATAGAGCTTGATTCAACAGAAAATCCCAATATGCAAAGTCCGAAAATCTCCCTTAAATGCATGAAATAATGCATGAAATCATGAAAATAAAATCAAAAGGAGGGGCAAAAGAGTCTTACCGGCTTGAGGAAAGAGAGATTTTGCAAAAAATTTGGAGGAAAACGACAAAAATTTGACTGTGATGCTTGCTTCGTCGGAGAGAGAAAGAAAAAGTTTGAAAACTTTTTGAAAAAGTGTTGGAAAAAGTCAGATTTGATCTTTTAAAAAAGCTTCTCCACGATCTTCGATCGATCGAAAATTACATTCGATCGATCGAATGAGACAGGCATTTTGAAACAATTTAGAGCACTTTTTCGATTGATCGAAAATCAGAATGGATCGATCGAACCAGGTAGAGGCTCACAAAAATTTTGAGAAAGAACACAGTTTTGAAAAATGCAAACCTAATTTTGAAAACAACTCCTCAAAGCATTTGAACAACGAAAATCAAAATGCATGAATATGAAATGGAATGCTTTTTCAAAAACCCAAATTTTTAAACCCAATTTTCTCAAAGACAAGTTTCAATCATTCTCCCATTGAATTTTCTCAAGCAACAAATATGTTGTGCACAAATCTCAAGATATTTTTAAACTTGGTTGGTCAGACCAAAAACACACACACTAACATGTACAGTATTTAACAAAGAGTAACTTGTGTAGTATGTGAAACTAGCAAAAACTTGAGATACATGTGAGGTGATATGTGAATAGCAATCAAACACAAAGTCTACACAATTCATCACATAGAATTTAAAAGAGACTATCACCTAAAGAGTTACATCCTATAACTCCCACATCTCCTAGAACAAAAGCTTGCAATCATGTAAGTTTCTCGCATTTTTGGCTCTTATTTATATGAATTGGCATTCAGCCTAATAGTACACACCGGTTTGAATTAAGTGAATTGGCATCAAGCCTAATAGTACACACCAGTTTTTAATTTAATTGAGGCTACACCTTATGTTCTTTTTGTGCATGTGCTACACTTTCTCGAGCACAAAATCTTATGATATGCACTAAGGTGTTCATGATTGGCTAGTGAGTAGTGGTGAGATGGTTATTTATGCCTTTCTCAAAAGAATCAAGTCCGACAGTCAAATAACTTATGACTTCATGATGAGGACAAAGTGATTAAAAACCACACACATCTTTCCCACACAACATGCACTACAAAGTTTCAACTAGTCAAGTGCAATAAATAAGCTCATCAAGGTTAAACAAGGTACACAAGATTGGCTACAAAGTTTCATGATTGGCTAGTGAGTAGTGGTGAGATGGTTATTTATGCCTTTCTCAAAAGAATCAAGTCCGACAGTCAAATAACTTATGACTTCATGATGAAGACAAAGTGATTAAAAACCACACACATCTTTCCCACACAACATGCACTACAAAGTTTCAACTAGTCAAGTGCAATAAATAAGCTCATTAAGGTTAAACAAGGTACACAAGACATGACATGTGTAAATAGATTGACCAACCTTGTTTTCAAAAATCAAAAAAAATAATGTCAAACATATTTTTGCTTTCTCCTTTTTCTCCTTTTTTTTTATTTTATTTATTTATTAAAAGAGAAAACAAATAAATCCTAGAATGAAATGCATGAATGTAATGCAATGCAAGTCCTAGAACAACGAAAAAAAACACAAAAACCAAAGAACAATGGTCACAAAAGAATAGAGCAATGAAGCACAAGGACCATGTCAGAAAGGCTCAGTTAGTTCGAGTCTTTTGCATCCAAAACTTTTTAGATGCACCACGAGCATTGGAGTTCTTATTCACATTCGAGTGATTCCCAACTCCAGGATTGGAATAAAGGTTTAACACCTTTACCAATTCACCAATTAGTGCCACAGGATCTTGTGCTTGAGGCACAGGCACTTTTGGTTTCTTTGCTCTCTTATCAGCTTGAAGCTTGTAACAGTTAGGGCGAATGTGTCCAGACTTACTACAATAATGACAAACCCAAGCAGGTTTACCATGCATCTTGTCCTTAGATTTGGTAGGCTCCTTAGGTTTAGATTCTCTTAAGTCTACCCTAATCTTCTTGGGTGGTGAAACTTCTACAGGCTTAATAACCTCACTCACAGGGGGTTTAACAGTTTCACTCACAAACTTACTCACAGAAGGTACAGAAGAAGAAGAAGGAACTAAATTTGTGGAATGTGGTCCAGAATCAAAGATGCTTTCAACATATCCTAACCCAGTTTTATCAGAAGGATACTTTTGAACATTCAGCATGTGATCAAGTTTAGAACTAGCAGATCTAGCAACAGATAAATCATGTTCCAAAGTTCTAACTTTATCAAGTAAAAGCATGTTCTCAGATTTAACATTGTTCAAAAACTCATTAGCATCAAACAGTTTAACAAGCAAATTTTTCTTTTCAAGCTCAAGAGAATCAATTTTCTTTAGGCCAAGTTCAACTTTCATAGCATCCTTTGCAGCAACTTTGCAAAGTTTGTTGTAGGCCTTTTGAAGATCTGCATTTTCAGAGAGTTCCCCATCAGAGGGGTTCTCCTCAGCAGATATGCTTTCATTGACTATAGCAGTAGCCGTGAAAGCAATGAAGTTTCAATCCTTGTCACCACCGGACTCATCATCAGAAACCTCATTATCGCTAAGGGTTACAGCCATAGCTTTACCCTTAGTCCTCAAGAATGTAGGACATTCAGATTTCACATGGCCATACCCTTGACAGCCAAAACACTGAGGACCCAAAGAATTATTTGAAGATTGACCAACTTTTTCTTTAGGTTTTTCAAAGTTATTAACCTTAGTGGGATCATTCTTCCTAAAATTTCTAGGTTCAGCAATGTAAGTACTTCTTGCTTTTCTGTTGGTATTCCTAAGAAAGTTTTTAAAGTTTTTGGCAAGATATGCAATCTCTGTAGCAGAGAGCTCATCATCAAATCCACTACCTTCAACATCATCAACTGACTTAAGAGCCATTGATTTGGATTTGTTCACTTTAGGTAGGTCAGAGTCATAGGACTGAAGAGATCCTACAAGCTCATCAGCAGGGATGAAGTCCACATCCTTGCTTTTAGTGATGGCAGTTACTTTGGGTCTAAAGTCTTCAGTTAAAGATCTAAGTATCTTCCTAACAATTTTAGGTTGATCATAGATTTCACCCAGATTAAAAGCAGAATTGACAATATCATTTAATTTAGCATAGAATTCATCAAAAGATTCATCATCAGACATTCTAATGCTTTCAAATCTAGAAGTCTTGTTGCAATTTATTTATCTGAACTGCCTTTGTGCCTTCATGCACAGTTTAGAGGATTTTCCATGCAGTATGAGCAACCTCAACATTTGAGATCCTCTTAAATTCCTCCAATGAAATAGCATTGAAGATGGCATTCATAGCTTTGCTATTGAAGCCTACTGCTTCTTTTTCAGAAGTTTGCCACTCACTCACAGGAGTAGTGGGCTTCTGCCATCCGTATTCAACGGAATTCCAAACCCTCTCATCAATGTATTTCAGGAATGCTTTCATCCTTACTTTCCAATAAGCATAGTTGTTCCCATCAAAGTGAGGAGGAACAAACAGAGAGTGTCCATGCTCCATGAAAACGGGGGTCAAGGATCAGCTCAGAGATAAAAAATCTCAAACAAAAGAGCAACCCGCTCTGATACCACTTGAACGGTTTTAGACCTCTTAAAAACAACCAAATTGCGTAGCCTAGATTAATTAGCCAAGTTGTTACTTAGTCAAATTAAACAATTCTAGGTTAAAACAATCAAATAATCATATCATGTATATAAAACATATAAAACAGCGGAAATAATAAAGAACACAATGATATGATCACCCAGGAAACCACACGGTAAAAACCTGGGGAGGATTTAACCCACCGATCC
Source organism: Quercus glauca (assembly GCA_023736055.1). NCBI lineage: Eukaryota > Viridiplantae > Streptophyta > Magnoliopsida > Fagales > Fagaceae > Quercus > Quercus glauca. The sequence continues at coordinate 15,334,652 of CM043318.1, read as the reverse complement.
TCAAGGCAAACCAGAATTCACTATGAAAGAATTGAAGTTCTTACAAAAGGACTACAAGCTCCCCGCTCGACTTCCTAATGCTACCCACCAGTAGAACTTACTGACACGACCACGTGCAAGCTCTGAATCCACGGACTACTTCTTTCTTGAATTCCTCAATCAGCTACAAGCTCCCGCTTGTTTTTCTTTTAAGTTCCAATGGTTGCAACTATAATGATCTTCAAGATGTTGAAATCATCTCTACATTGAAAACCCTAAGTTTTGTGTAAAGGAAAGCTCCTCTAAGATCTCATAAGAGATTCACACAAAACAGCAATGTATGAGCAACAATACAATATGGAGTACCTTCAAAAACGTGGCTAGGGTTTAGTTTATATACCTAGGGTAAAAACATAAAACCCTAAACATTTAATGAAGTAGGGCTGAGTTGGAAATTCTGCAGAAAAATTAACCTGTGCGATTTTCGATCGATCGAGGCAGGCCGAAAGTCCTAAGTACTTCTGCAGCCACTCGATTCCAACTTTACAATAATAAATCGACTTTGAGCAAGCCTAAACAAGGCTAAATACATTGTTTTGATCATGGTTTGCCAACATTACAAATTAGAGTTCTAAATACATAAAATCCTAAGACCTTAGAACCTAACAGTAAGTTCAAATTAGAACAAATAACAACTAACCACCTATGACTTGTTATGAAAATGTTGTGGACGTAGCCACTCTCTTATTATATAGATTTAGAATTAGATATAGATTACTATAATTTGGGGTTAGTGGAAGCGCATTCACTTGAACAAAAAAATAAAACATTACCAAGAGACAACAGTATTTAATGTGGTTGGTCGATTTCACACATACATCCACGAGGAACACCAACCAAAATATCCACTATGAATGATATGGAATGTATCAAAATAAAAGAGTGTTTTTTTTTTTTTATTAAACAACCTTATATTTTAAGGGTGTGTTTGGATACCGCTTATTTGTTAAAAACTGAAAACGCTATAACAAAATAATTTTTAAAGGTGTGAATAGTGTTGTGGGACCCAAATTTACCTAGAAATTAGTGTTTTGCTGACTTTTGTGGGTCCGTGAACAGTACTTATGGGACCCACTAAAAAAACGCAGACGCACGGATTGAGGAAAAACGCTCAATCCAAACGCATGCTAAAAGTATATAACATTAGTTACAATTCTTCTTTCTTATATTAATTACTTTCTCAAAAAAAGTCTTATATTAATTACATTTTTTTTTTTCATAATTAAATAATTTTCAAATAGCACCCATATTGTTCAACAACAAAATCTCTAATATCAATTATTGTGATACCTACTTTCACAGGCAACACTAATTAAAATATTCACTGTCAATGATATGAATTAGAATGACATTAATTAATACTCACAACTCACACGAAAATACTCACAAAGCCTCACCAACATAAACAAAACCTCTCACAAACACAAACTCACAATCCTAAAGCCTTAGTACACCCAATAACTCTCTCACGCCCACAAAACAACAAATTCTCAATACATAACAACGGGTAATCTTTCAATCCCAAATAATTGACCAACTATTATTCGAAGTGTTAGGTTCTAAGGATTTAGGATCTAAATGTATTAGAACTTCAATGTGTAATGTTGGCAAACCATGATCAAAACTTAAAGTCTAGAATTAGGCTGCTCAATGTATGTTTATTATAAAGTTGGAATCGAGTAATTGCAAAAAATTACTATTCACTTTCTGCTTTCTGCAAGGCTCGATCGATTGAAAAATAGACTTGATCGATCAAAGCTCGTGCAGATAGTTTTTCTGCAAAATTTTCCAACTCAGCCTAAGCCGATATGACGTGTAGGGTTTTATGTTTGACCTTAAGTATAAAAGGAAAAACCCTAGCCACGTTTTATTGTTGTTGTTTATGCTGTGTGTATGAATCTTTTGAGAGATCCAGAAGTGTTTGCCTTCATACATACTTAGGGTTATCAAGATCAAGATTGATGTCGAGAGCTTAGTGATCGCTTTAGTTGCTGCATAAAGAGTTTAAAAAAAAACACAAGTGGGAGTACTTGTGGTTGCTGTGAATTCAAGAAAGAAGTAGTCCGTGGACTTGGAGCTATTATGGGGTTGTGGTAGTAAGTTTTCTACTTGAGATAACAATAGAATGTTAGTGGTCTAAGTTCTATTGTACAAACTTCAATTCTTTCATAGTGATTTTTTTTTTTTTTTACTTTGAGGATAACTAGGTTAAATCCTCCCTAGGTTTTTTACCAGTTTGGTTTTCTTGGGTTATCATATCATTGTATTCTTTATTTTCCACACTGTTTCAATGATATGATTTATTTGTGTTAATTCTGTATAATTTACCTAAGAAATCACTTGGCTAAATAATTAGGTTAATCTGTTTGTGTTTAAAGGGTCTAAAAACATACACAAAGAAACCTTATTCATATTCTTCTAGGAACTTTCTCCTCTTCCCATGTGGGAGGAACCGTTGACAAAAACCACCAAACCCCTTTTCAACAAGGAAAATGCTAAAGATACATACTTTTTTACAAAAAAAAATTTACAAACTACAAATGTGACATGTGGTTATTGGTAAATGAGAAAAATGATGTTAGTGGTGGGCCCAGCAAGGGCGAAGTCATAAATTTTTGTTTGGGGGGGCTAAGTTGCAATACTAATATATTTATCAAGACAACCTCTCACATACACACACACACACACACACACACACATATATATACATACATGTGTGCTTTTTTTTATTATACACTCACATATATACACAAACTTTTTAATTTGATAAGTTATATATATATTCACACCCAACAACAACAACAACAACAACAAAAAAAGCTTAATATTTTCTATCAAAATTATGTTTGATGGTAATCTTTCATAAAATAAATTCATTTACCATTTTCATAGTGAAATCTTTAAAATTTTCATTTTCAATACAAATTATCAAATTTTACACTAAAGTAAGTAAAAAATCTTTCAATTGAACTAATGAAATTTTCAGAAACATGAATAATTCAAAACTTGGAGGAATAAGTTAATTTCCAAACATATTTGAAGTTATCTTGCTCTAATCTATTATGTGATAACTAAAGAGACATTTCATGTGTAGTTTTAATGACAATATTTTTTTAATGAGTCAATAACTTGTTAATCACCATATAACGGGTTGAAAAATATAAATTTAAACATGTTTGGTGCCAAACTTTATCAAATATTTAACAAATATAAGAGCATATTTTACAATAAAAAATAAAATTGAGAATAATAAAGTTATGTTTCTATAACTATTAGACAAATTATTTTTTTTGAAAGTATCGTTGGACTAATTCAAATATTTGGGAGAGGGGGGGGGGGGGGAGCTTTTATTTTTGTAGGATAAATTTTGAAAACATTAAAATAATTATTTATATATATTAAAGGAAATTTCAAAATTTTGGGGGATGGCCCCCCACCTGTATGCATAGTTTTGCCCTTGGGGCTCAGATAAGAACTAGCAAAAAGTTGGTCACAATAACAGTTTGTAAAAATGTTATAAAATAATTTGTCTCTGTACCATTACTCTTTCAACAATGCCTATATATAAGGATTTTCTTTTATTATTTATTGGATAAAGGATACCCAATTATTTTTTCAACTAAAAATCATTTTTTCTTTTATGTCAAGGATAATCCTTATCTTCCACTCCAAAAACAAATCTTTCCTTCTACGTCAAGGAAACCCAAACCAAAAGTAATTACAAATTTAAAGCAATATTAAAGGACAATAAATTAATTCAATTTATTTATATAACAAATAAGAGGCAAGACAAAAATATTGATAATTCATATTTACTTTATCTTTCTTGAGATATATATTTAAGTTAGTTAGTAATTAAAAAAAAGAAAAGAAAAGAGGCAGGACACTAATATTGATAATTCATATTTACTTTATTATTCTTTCTGGAGATATATATTTAAGTTAGTTAGTAACTTAAATATATTTTTCTTGAGATATATATTTAAGTTAGTTAGAATAACCTGCGTGTTCAAAGAAGTTGCTGAAAGTGAAGGAGAAAACGCACAAAGAAGCAGCGTATTTTCACGGCTAAAGCCTTAAGAAGCATTTTTCTTCATTCCTTCGCAATTTTCAAGTATGCAATTTCTCACTTACATACTTATATTCTGCATTCTTTAGATTTGGATTAAGAAGAATTCTCAAGACCCATTTTAGAGTACATCAAAATTTTTAAATTTTTTTAGTTGATGAGAACAAGCTGGGCTGCTATTATATTAATTGTTTTGTTTACTTGGATTTTCCATAAGTGAAGTATGCTCATTTTGATTTTCTAAAAAAAAAAAAAAAAAACTCATTTTGATGATTATGTATGGTTTATTGTGAAGGGTTGTGGCCAAACTTCTTGGTGGCTGCCTGTAATGTTGGCTGCTGTTGAGCAAGGGTTGAACAATGAGTTTTTGGTTCAGCCATGGGGGCCTGTTTGTAGTATTGAAACATAATTAAAATTATTAGACTATACAAAATTGTATATCTATGCAATATTCAAAACCTACTTGGTGCATGTGTAATTACCAATTAAAGAAATTTTGAACAAATATGCTTTGTCAAATAAAAATCTCCTGTTCGATTTTCAGTGTTCCACTTTGTGCTTCATGAATTATAGCTTGTCACACACATATATAAAAATAACCAAAGTTTAAAATGAAAAAAAAAGGCATATGGCTTATTGCAATTGATAGAGTATAAAGTCGAACACTTTGAGTGGGACAAAGGATTTTGATTCATGCTTACTGTTTCTATTTCTTCTAACAAAACTTTCATAGTTTCTAAATGTTGTGGGTGTATGGTGTGCCAATCTGTGTTCTTCCATGTTTTTTTGTTCTTTCATCATGTGTGATGTTCCACCTTTTAATTTTTTTTTAAGAGCATGATGTGCACCATTTATCAAATGCCTCACCATTATTCTACTTGGACTTCAAAGCTTTCACAACTGTTAGGGAATCGTCTCCAAATTTTTTCCTTGTAACCCCACGTCTTTCGCAATGTCAAGTGCTACCTCTGCTACAAAAGCTTTCATTTCCTCCTTCACGGCCATGATAATTCTCACTTTTGCTCATGCCTACTATCACAAAGCACTTATCATCTCTAACCCCCAGCCTCATTCCTGCTTTACATTGAATTTGTACACCTTCGGTAGAGGAGGTATCAGCATGCCTCGTGTATCAACTCTGGTCTGTTCCATAATGGTAACTTGACAAAATTCTTACTTGTATTCCACTGCATTGCCTATATCAAATATCAATGCAGTTGTTTTTCTTTTTCCCATTGCGTCTTATCTAATATTTATGATTCCATAGTGTCCATGAGAATGTTAAAAATAATTTTTGACCATCCTCTTGTTGTTGTTCCATCGTTGCCCAAACTGTCTTGGTAAAGTCCATTTTCTTAGGGCTTCCAGCAGTTTTAGAGTGAAAGGGGTTGATCCTCCATACCTCTTTTGCAAGCTAACATTCCACATTGCATAGTTTACTGTTTCATTGGTGGGTTGGCACACCATGTAAAGAATCTGATTTTATTTGGCCGCTTCATTTGCCAAACTTTCTTCCATTGCATCTTTGAGCCATTGCTGTTGGAACTTATGAAAGAAATAGAATTGGGAAAACTGAATTGATTTGTATTAATTTAGTTTATGCCTTTATATACACCATTAGGTTCCACTAAGAACGAATAACAGAGGGAGTTAAGTTCTAATAACAGAATAACAACCTCACTCACGTGTGACTTACTTCCTATGCACGTGTCAAGACTAATAACAGAAAATAAAACCAAAAACTACAGGTCGTATTTCACTATGATACAAACACAGTTACTAAACTACAAGAACTTCAGATATTTCTTCTTGAACCTCTGCTATACATGTTGAATCTTGCTTCTTCTGCTCTCCATGCTTACATGAACTGCCTTGATCTTGATACTCCCCCTCAAGATGGACTATAGGTTGATAAATGTTGATAAGTCCCATCTTGGATAAGAGCTCTGAAAACTGTTTATGACTCAAGGCCTTAGTGAGCAAATCTGCTAATTGGGACTGAGTTCTAACATGAATAAGCTTGATAACCCTCTCCAATACTTTATTTCTCACAACATGACAGTCAATTTCTATATGCTTCGTTCGTTCATGGAAAACAGGGTTAGAACCTATGTGGAGAGCTGCCTGGCTGTCACAGAACAGCAATGCTTCTCTACTGTGATTTACTTTAAGATCCTTTAACAAATAGAGAATCCAAACTATTTCACAAGTTGAAACAGCCATTGCCCTATACTCTGCTTTTGCAGAGGATCTGGAAACAGTTGACTGTTTCTTTGATTTCCAGGAAACTAAGGAATCTCCAATGAATATGCAATATCCAGTGATTGACCTTCTGGTATCTGGACATGAAGCCCAGTCTGAATCTGTAAAACCTTTCACATGTAACTCTGAATTGGCTGAGAAGAAAATACCTTTGCCAAGTTCATTCTTCAAATATTGTAGAATCTTCAGTGCTGCTTCAAGATGTGGTTTTCTTGGTTTAGCCATAAATTGGCTTAGCTTGTGAACTGCAAAATTAATATCTGGTCTAGTGATGCTTAGGTATAGTAGCCTTCCTACCAACCTTCTATACTGCCCTGGATCATCAAGTAATAAACCTTCATGTTTGCTGAGTTTGAGGTTTGGATTCATAGGAATTTTGACAGGTTTGCATCCAAGAAGCCCTGCATCTTCTATAATCTCAAGAGCATACTTCCTTTGACACAAGGAGATGCCTTTGTCTGTCCTAGCTACTTCCAAACCAAGAAAATATCTCAATGCCCCCAAATCCTTTAACTGAAATTTCTGATTCAACATCTCCTTAAACTGATCAACTTGCTTCTTATCATTGCTTGCTATGAGAACATCATTAACATATACTAACAAAACAATGAAAGAATCTCCTTGTTGCCTGGTAAAGAGTGAGTAATCAGCCTTAGATTGAATGAACCCAAGCTGAATCAGTGTGCTTGAAAATTTTGAAAACCATTGTCTTGAGGCCTGTTTAAGGCCATAGAGAGACTTGTTTAGCCTGCATACAAGTTGCTCACCATGCTCCCCCTTGCTGTGAAAACCAGGTGGAAGAGCCATGTACACTTCTTCATGTAAGTCACCATGAAGAAATGCATTGTTGACATCAAGTTGGCTAAGAAACCAACCTTTCACAGCAGCCACAGCAAGCACACACTTCACAAAAACCATTTTGGCAACAGGGCTGAAGGTTTCAGGGTAATCTAATCCTTCCTTTTGAGTAAATCCCTTTGCAACCAGCTTAGCTTTATATCTCTCAATAGACCCATCAGCTTTATATTTAATCTTATATACCCATTTGCACCCTATAGGATGTTTAGCATGAGGCAAAGGAGTGATAGTCCAGGTGTTATTGGCTTCCAAGGCAGCAATTTCAGCACCCATGGCATCTTGCCACTTAGGGTCAGCCATTGCTTGTGAAAAATACTGAGGTTCTGTGTTGGTACAAATTGAGCAACAAAAAAATTTGTAGGAAGGAGATAATGTGGCATAAGAGAGATAAGAGGAAAGTGGGTGTGAAGTACCTGATTGGAACTGATTGACAATGGATGCTGAGGAAACTTGGTTACAATGATAAGCCTTAAGATAGGATGGAGGTTTAGACACCCTACTAGACTTTCTAGGAGCATCAGAATGCACACTTGGAGTAGCAGAAACAAAATGATCAAGAACATCAGTAACAACATGATCAAAGGCATCAGGAAAAACCCGATCATCTGTGTCAAGATCATGATGAATTTGGACAAAGGAATCAGCATTGACAGAAGAGGTAGAATCAAGAAAAGGATGGGGAATAGAAGGAATATTGGGCAAAGGAATTAAATCAGATGGAGGAAAAGGAGTGTCTGAGCAAAAAGGAAAGACTTTTTCATGAAATATGACATCTCTAGATATGAAAATAGAGTGAGATTGAAGATCAAACAGTTTGTGACCTTTGATGTTAAAAGGATATCCTAAGAAAACTGCCTTTCTAGCTCTAGGAGTGAACTTATTCTTATGAGGAGAGACATCAGTGGCAAAACAAAGGCAGCCAAAAATCCTAAGGTGAGAGTAAGAAGGAATTTTATTGAAGAGCACCTCATAAGGAGAGTTATTTTGTAGAAAAGGAGTAGGGAGTCTATTAATCAAATAGACAGCAGTGAGTACACAATCTCCCCAGAAAATAAGAGGAAGTTTGGACTGAATTTGTAAGGCCCTAGCTGTTGCTAGAATGTGCTGATGTTTTCTCTCCACAACTGAATTCTGTTGTGGAGTGTAGACACAGCTTTGTTGATGAATGATGCCTTTAGAATTGTAAAAATCAGTCATGTTAAACTCTAAAGCATTATCAGTTCTGATGACTTTAATTCTGGTTTGAAATTGGGTGTATATCATATTGTAAAATGAGACAATCAAAGGTCTAACTTCTGATTTAGCTTTCATGAGAAAAACCCAAGTAGACCTTGATGCATCATCAACAATTGTAAGAAAATATCTATGTCCAGCAGTGGTGGAAACGGAAAATGGCCCCCAAACATCCATGTGAACAAGATCAAAGGAATGAATAGCTCTTTTATTATCAAAAGGAAAGGGTAATCTCTTTTGTTTGGCCAAAGGACATACAATGCAGTTTTTAGTACAACAATTTTGTAAGAAAGGATAAAGATGACTTAAAAATGAATTTTCATGTCAGATGGATGTCCTAATCTAGAATGCCATAGAGAACACAAGTTGGCATGAGAAACAGTAGAAGAAAAGGCAGTGAAAGAACTGAACTTATTCTTGAAAAGGAAATCATCAAGAGACTTGGAAGCTTTGGAAAGGCTAGATCCTTGTAACAGATAGAGTCCATCATGCATTTTGCCCATGCCAATCGTGTTCTAAGAGGTAAGGGCCTGTATAAAGCAGTAATTGGAAAGGAATACAACACAAAGAGCCTGTGAGTGAGTTAAGGCACTAACAGATATCAAGTTAAAGGAAAAGAAAGGTACACACAGAACATTTGTTAGGGTAATATGTGAGGAAAGCTTAATTGTACCAACATGAGTCACAAGAGCAGCCTCCCCATTAGGCAATTCAACCACAGTATGTGAAATTGCAGCAAAAGAAGTTAATAAGTGCACTGAACAGACTATGTGATCTGTAGCACCAGTATCTATAACCCAAGTTTTCACACCAAAAGCCTTTCTAGTCACAACTTTAGGAGAAAAGACTGAATGTGGTGAACAAGGAACATTACCTGCTACAGCATTGGATGGCAAAGAAACAGCATTGACCATGTAAGGTTCCTGAACTGTTGAAGTTTGATGAACTCCAATTAAGGATAGAAGCTGTTGATACTGATCAAGAGTGAATGCAGGTACTTGAGCAGTGACAACATTTGGAGCATGATTGTGATCAGCATTTGGAGTCAAGCAAAAACCTTGAAACTGATTTGCAGCATGATTATGATCAGTATTTGGAGTCAAACAATGACCTTGAAACTGATTTGCAAGAGTTGAAACTTGATGAGCCATCATATTTCTGTTCTTGAATTTGTAACCCGGGGGAAAACCATGGAGTTTGTAACATTTATCCACAGTATGATCTAACTTTCCATAGTGAGTACATAAAGGTCTTTCCTTTCCTCTTGGATTGTTGCCTGAACTCTTGGTAGCCAAAGCTGTAGACTCAACTCTAACAAAATTTGTGACTGATCTTTGCATTTCTTCTTGAATAAACAAGGAATAAGCCTTGTTAACAGAAGGCAATGGATCCATGAGCAGAATTTGTGTTCTAACTTGAGAAAACACATCATTGACTCCCATGAGAAACTTCATTGTGGCTTCTTTGGCTTGAAGATCCTTCAATTTCTGATTAATGTTGTACACACACTTACCACAAGTACATTGGGGAAATGGACTAAGATTCTGAAGCTGATCCCACAAGATTTTAAGCTGAGTGAAATAGTCAGTGAGTGATTGCTCTCCCTGATGAATCTCAGCAACTTGTTTCTGGATGCTGAAAATATTGGTGCCATTTCCTTGACTGAATGTATCTTGAAGCTCAGTCCAAATTTCAAGTGCAGTATCTCTGTATATAATACTACCTTGAAGCTTTGGTGATACTGAGTTGATGATCCACGTACCAACTATGTTATCAGCACGAATCCATGCTTGAATGGCCGTTGGTGAATTCAACAATGGAGAAGAGATGGTAATAGAACCATCTATAAAACCAAGCTTATTTTTACCAATCAAAGACTTCCTCACTGATCTTGCCCAAGCAGAGTAGTTTTCTTCTCCAATTAAAGGCTGAGAAGTAAGAACAGCCCCTGGATTTTCTCCAGGATGTAAAAATAGAGGATCATTGAAATGGTATGAATCTTGCGAAGAAGATGAAGATTCAGTGGTGGAAGTGTTTGTGGCTGCTGTGTTTGCCATTGAAGCAAGAAAAAGAGAAAGCAAGAAAGGATTTTGAAAAGCTTAAAGAGAAGCAACAATGGCGGACGAAGATAAAAGAAATTCCCAAATCTGTCAAACCCTAGAATTTTAGGCTTCTAGAGAGCTCTGATACCATATGAAAGAAATAGAATTGGGAAAACTGAATTGATTTGTATTAATTTAGTTTATGCCTTTATATACACCATTAGGTTCCACTAAGAACGAATAACAGAGGGAGTTAAGTTCTAATAACAGAATAACAACCTCACTCACGTGTGACTTACTTCCTATGCACGTGTCAAGACTAATAACAGAAAATAAAACCAAAAACTACAGGTCGTATTTCACTATGATACAAACACAGTTACTAAACTACAAGAACTTCAGATATTTCTTCTTGAACCTCTGCTATACATGTTGAATCTTGCTTCTTCTGCTCTCCATGCTTACATGAACTGCCTTGATCTTGATAGAACTCTCTCCCACATGCTCCTAATTTTTACACTCTAGGGCCAGGTTATATGCACTCCTTATGATGTAGGACACAATTTACTATTTAATTATTGTAATTTAATATTTTTGGTATTTTTATGTAAAAAACGTTGTTTTAGGTTTAGGTGATTTATTTCCTTGTTTTTAGGTGCATTTAATGCTTTTTAGGTCAAATTTGATTCCTGTTATGGTTAGGTATCAATTAGGAGTTATTTTAGATTATATTTTCTTGTCAGTCAAGTTTTAAGGAGCCCTTAAATAGGCCCTTAAGTCTGTAAACGTTTTTCATAGTTTATTATCAATAAAAATTCAGACTCGTGTCTATTGTGTTCTCTGGTGGATTCCAGACCTATCACCTTGTGGATTCAAGGAACCCCTCGTGGATTCGAGGTTTACTACCCAGGAACTAACAGTTTAGTTTCTGTCCATCAAAAAGAGCATCGTGTGTGCTTTCTTCAGGCTTACGCGACATCAGTTGGTATCAGAGCCTTGGCTTACCCTGGTCTGATTGCTAACCGGCGAGACGGTAACCACCACAACAATGACGGCGGTGATGACGTCAACAACCCAGTCCTCACTAGGGCTGAGTTCCTTGATTTTCGTGATGAAAATCAACAATTTCGTGATGAACAGCAACAATTTCATGAAAAGAGTCAGAAAATTATGGGTGAAATCCAGCAAAAGATTGCTACTCTTCTTGCTAGGAAATCATCTCACAACAACAATGTTCAATATATTCAAAGGCGCACTCCTAACTACAAGAAAATTTCATTCTTTGACGGAGATATGTGTAGGATGGATTTTATTGACTGGCTTCTTGATTTAGAAGAGTATTTTAATTTTTGGAAGATTTGTGATGAAGAAAAGGTGCGGCTTGCATCTAATAAATTAGACAATGAAGCAGAAGAATGGTGGGAAGACATTCAAATTGATAGAAAGCGATGAGGTAAGCATCCAATTCGCTCTTGGCAAAGAATGAAAAGAGTATTAATTGATTTATGGTTTCCTAATGACTATTATGATATACTAGATTATACGAGTGTTGATTATAAATCTGTGTATTCATATGAAAAGCAATATATTCGAAACCAAAATTATGACAGCCAAGTCCATGTGTCAAGTTTGAGGGTTGAGAAGAAGCAGCCTATTTCTAAAGAAAATTTTGAAGTGGTTAAAAAAGATCAAGATTTGCTACAAGTTATTGAATTGAAGATTGAAAATACCACTTGTCAAAAATTTGAAGAAGAGGTCAAAGAAACGAATGTTGAGTTGATTGTGAATAATGACAGGAATGAAGAGATGGTAATTATTGAGAACGTTGTGGAAGATTCAATTAAGGTCAAATATGAGGATGAGTCTACAACTCACAATCCTCAGGTCTCAGTTGATTTGTTGAAGATGACTACACAATATGTTGATTTTCTTGGAGTAGAAAATTTTAATTTTACTATTAACCCTTTGTTGATTGATGTTGCAAATAAATTGAAGATTGATGAGAAGAAATTTTATGCTACACTTTATAACAGATTCAAGTTTCAGAACCGGATCAAGTTATTAAAACATTCAAAGTATTTGTTTATTTGGAGTGGAAGATTTCAGATTTCAAGAATGAACTCGAGGATGAGTTTATTTCAAGTGGAGGGGTCTGATGTAGGACAAAATATTCTAATTAATTTCTGTAATATTTTATATTTGGTATTTTTATGTAATTTTTGTTATTTTAGGTTTAGGGCATTTATTTCCTTGTTTTTAGGTGTTTTTAATGTTGTTTAGTCAAAGTAGGATTTTATATGCTTTCATAGCCGCCTTAGGGTTTCTAGTTGCCCTAGGTTTTGTTTTTACTATTTAAACGCATTGTAGCCTCCAAAGGCAATTAAGTTTTTAGACTATTATCAATAAACTGAGACGTTTTGTCAAATTTTCTTCTGGTGGATTCCAATTTTATTCTCCTTGTGGATTCAGGGAAACCTCTCGTAGATTCGAGGTTTACTACCAGAAACTAACAGTTTAGTTTCTGTTCTATCAAGAGAGCATCGTGTGTGCTTTTCTTCAGGCTTCCGCGACATCACCTTACCATTAATATACCTATGGAATTTCCAATTTAAAATACTTTGGAACTCAACGGTGTCTTTTCCTTTCTTTATCACTTAGTTCTTCCACCCACACTTACTCGTTGGGAGCTCTTTCTAACTCTCCACTTTGTCCCCAAATGTATAACTTCTTTTGCTTCAAGATTGCTTATCCATCCAAAGGAGGTGTTATGTCTTGGTCTTGCTTCCAAGAATGAGCATGAGGGGAAGTATTTTGCCTTGAACACTTTATAGAGAAGGATCAGGTGTTGTGCATAAGACACCACCCTTGTTTTGCTAAAAGAGCAAGGTTAAAAGCTTAGAGGTTTCGGAAATCCATGCCCCCATGCAACTTTGATTTGAATCCAATCTACAATTTTGGTGAAAAATCAATGCTTCATCTATTAGAGTGTTGACAGGGATGCTTTTAGCAACACATAATATCCAAGGTGTAGTGAGCCACACCTCTTTCTGTCATGTGGATTCTGTGTTATGAGCAAAATATGAGGGTCATTGATGTGGTGGAACATCCTACCCTTGTAATCATAGAGCAAATTTTGAGATCCTTGTACAGCTAGATGCAGGCTCAGAGTTGCATCCATTAGATGTCTAAGTTGATTTTTTAGTTTTCCTCTCTTTGTGATTTTTATTCTTTGATTTGGGAATTTTCACATCCTTTGTGCCACTCTCTCTACTCTTTTTAATAAACTTTGGACTCATCCTCCACTTGCTTAGGGATTGTGGATTTGCCTCAAATTGCTGGCAGAATCTTGGAATGGGGAATCTCAGCTCCGAATTCTTATCTCTGGATATCCATAGCTGGTTGGAAGAAAATTGCAAATTGGATAAAAGAACTGGATATCTTCAAATTCCTTGGAGTTCTCTGTTTGCCTTTAGAGTGTGGATCTAATGGCAACACAGGAATTGAGTGCTTTTCAAAAACTTCACACCTAAGCAGAATATCCACAAGGAAATTGTGCAAAGAGCCGCAGAGTTTGCCTACTGTGATCAGAATATGGCAGCTAGTAAGCTTTGAGTTGAGAAATATTTACGGTGGGAGAGACCACATAGGGGTTGGTTTAAACTTAATACTGATGGATCTTCCTTGGGTAACCCGGGTGTGGCAGGTGGAGGGGGGATCCTCCGCAATGACTCGGGTTCATGGATCCAAGCTTCCTCTAGACACATAGGAAACACAACCAGTTTTATGGCTGAACTCTGGGCTTTGAGGGATGCTCTTATCAATTATCATGTGTATTAATTTGCAGATTAATGCTTTAGAAATTGAGTTGGATGCTCTAGCTGTTGCAGATTTGATGAACAATTCTGGAAATTCTAAAGCTGTATATTCTACTATTGTGGTTGACTGCAGGCTCCTAATTTCCCAAGTTCCCCAAGTTAAAGTGTCGCACTGCTACCAGGAAACCAACCGCTGTGCAGATGGCCTCGCCAGATTAGGATCCCAACAAGCTTTTGATATTTTGTATTATAACTCCCCTCCCCCCTGTCTGCGTGAACTTTTTCTCTCTGATTTGTATGGTGTTTATCATGTCAGGCTCTGCCCTAACACTGATGTATCTGCTTCCTATTCCTAGTACTTCCTTTTCACATAATACTAGGATGGAAGGTGAGGCTGTGGTAATGCTTCACTGAGTGTATTAGTAACTTACCAGTACAAGAAGACAAATTTGTTTTAGAGTTATATATATATATATGTTCATGTGTGTGAATCTTAAATTATCAATGCCTTTACACCGGCTTGTCTCCCCATTTGTAAAATTTTTATTCCTTTTTAGTTTTGCAAGGACTATGTAGTTAAAAATGATTGGCTTATGAGATGTTGGTATTCTGCTGAAAAGTGAAGGCTAGCTAATATTTTGTTGATATTGGGAATATATAGCAATGGGAGAGCATTTTGTTCAAGTTTAATGATTCCAAATGATATAGAAGAAAAGTTGGATCCATTTTTGGTTCCTGCATAACAGTTGCTACCCCATACCCAATCCAATAAAGCCAGCAGCAGGCTTGGTTGTGCTATATATATTTTTAATTTATTACTTTTTTGGGGAGATATGTTAGTGCTAGATATGGCTGAGATAATTTACTGCTTCAGTAGTTTTTATCAACTATTGCCCATTTGAAGCAATATGGTTTTTTTTTTTTTTTTTTGGTAGAAGTAATAACATGTAAAATATTGTGATATTTGTATAATTGTTATTTATGTTCTAGGAACTCTTGTAAATATTTTCACTATCATGATAATTATTATTTATTTTCTAAGTAAAAACATTGAATTATATTATTGACTTATCTTTATATGCTAAAATTATTAATTGATGTACATTAATCAGCTACTTTTCAAAATTTCCTTGATACTGTCTTTTGGACCTAAAAGATGGGGACAGTTTGAAATTCGTACTAGTTAGCATCTTGTGGTTTTGTTATATTTTTGAGCAAAGTTAGATGTAACAAATGCATACCTTGCCCTTTTTAGGATCCTTGCCTAATTTACTGAGAAAAAAGTTAGGTGAGCTTAGTGTGTTAATTATAAAAGAAACCTAGTGTTGTTGTAAGGTAATATTTTTGGATGTCAAATATTCAAGAAGCATATAGGTCACATGGAAAGAGTTATCAACATGAATTACAAGATCATACTATAATAGTTAGGCAAGCAAACCTAACCCCACGATCCAATGCAGAATTTTATAAATGAATAAAATCATAATCAATGAAATTAAAATGGTAGAAGCTCTACTGTGTTGCATTTGAACATGAACATGAACATAGTTATGGCGATGGCTTCATTTTCTCCATAATTCATCGGTTGATGGAATTATATCTCCAAAGTGAAGAAAACTGGAATCAACTTCCGTGGTATGTTGGAAAATGTACATAGGATCATGTGTAATTATTCCATTGCATGATAGATGAGTCCACTTGACTCTGCAAAACTATGATGAATGCTTTTTTTTTTTTTTTTTTTTAATACAGAAGAATGGCATTGTGCTTGTGCAATTGGCAACAGTGGAGGAAGCCTATAATCACAAGAAGGAAACTAAAGAAACAATTAAAGAGGTGATTTGGTTGTGCTCACTATTTCAACTTCAAGATACA
This sequence comes from Quercus glauca, assembly GCA_023736055.1. NCBI lineage: Eukaryota > Viridiplantae > Streptophyta > Magnoliopsida > Fagales > Fagaceae > Quercus > Quercus glauca. The sequence goes on along the minus strand of CM043318.1, from coordinate 15,318,459 downwards.
CTGGATGCTTTTGATGAAGGGACAGATGAGTATTCTTTGCTCTTGGCAGTGAATAAAATATACCCCTTTTTCATTGTTTGTATTCAAAACAAAAACCCAGTGGTGTATGGTCATTCTTTTTTCCTTATTAGCTTAAAGTAACATAGTGATGGGTATTTTACCAAGTTGAATTTGAATAATAAATTGGACATTTCTTTTTTCATTTACTCTATTCTTCAAACAATTTTTCATATTTAGTTGTGAGCATGAAATTTGTTGATCTAACATTTGACTAGTTCCATTTTATTCTACTGTTCTTCTAAGATTAAGAAAAAACTTACAACTTCCCTATAGAACCAGATCCATTTCCAAGAGGGAGTCGCTGCAAAAGCAATTTGTAAATCCAGTTTGTGCTCCACATTATTGCTGATTTGTCAAGGAATAGAAGGATTGCTTTGGCCTTGGAAGTAGTTTTCGAGTTGTTTATAGCTATTGTAATGGAAATAGCTTGTAGTGGCATTGTTGGACTTACCGTTCGGTATAGTTATATGTATGCAAGAAAATACTCATTTGTTGTTCATTCTTGGAAACCTTCGTGTCTTTTTTTTTTTTTTTTTCATGTATAAAACTTAATTACAGTACTTTAGGTACTGTTCCTTAAGTTTTCATCTTAAAATTTAGACATGTGATTACTTAACTAAAAAATACACTTCTATCCCATGAGAAAAAATTCACAAGACAAAATTTTAAAATGGAAACCTAAGGAACAGCGTCTAAGTACTGTACCTAAATTTTGTTCTTTTTTCATTAGTAACACATTGAACCCATGGATTTTGACAGCCATGTTCATTTGTATCCTTTCTTTCATTCCTCCATGTGCATATACATGTAGCTAAGTTAGCAAAAAGCTTTTGTGTTAACCTGTTTCTATTTGTCCCATACGATCTAGTAAACATTCCAATGCTCCTGATTGTCCTGACCATTAGTGGGTGGGACAACTGATCTAGGCTGTGAAACGGGCTGAGGAAGAGAAAAAAAAAAAAAAATTTTAATAGCGGTGAGAAATAAATATTGAGGCTAATGTAGGTGTATGCATGTTAAAATAGTAAAAGTAAAATTTTTTTGAGTTAGTTTCACTAAAACAGCGTGGAGGCTAATATGAATGCTTTAAGCCTCCAAACGGATTGTTGACCTTGTTATGAACAGATTTTTAGAGAACAACTCTAGCGCATGGTGTGGACTTGAGTGAAATGACTTTGGAGGAAATGAAAGCTGATGGACAAGGAAGTTGTAACAATGACATTGAGCTTGAGTCATGCCTTGAGAAGATACAGAAGAACTTCGCTACTTGCAAATTGGGCTGAAGGAAATTTGTCACAAAAGTGGGTATCAACACATGGATTGTACCATTGTTGTCTTCTCCATGAGCGGCTCCCAGCTAAAGCATGACTTTGGATGTGCAGGCATGATAAGTGTACTTGAATACTAACTGATGACAATAAAACATAATGGCATCTTATTGAAAGCTATGCCTATGAGTCACTTTTATATTCTACTTGGTGATTAAAGAAATAAAGAAAATTATAGACAAATCAATTTCTTTGTTTCATGACACAGAATTGTAGACTTTCCTATTTCTGAAGTTCAAACTCAAAAAGAACAAACTAAAATCTCCTTCAAATGATGAATAATCAGCCAAAACTCGTTAGAAACACTGACACCCCATTAAATTAATTTGGATGTTGCAGCACAGATTATGACCTCCCTAAATATTAGTTAACTTTTGGTAACATTCCAAACATTTTAATTCTATATTTCTAAAGAACTCAACAGCCATAACATATTTCATCATTGTGTCTAATGTCTACGCTATGCCATTGCCTTTATATATAGACTCAAATTAGCACAGGCAAGAAGTTTAAAAGTCACTGCATCTACAATCAAACATTGAACTTAAAAGAGAAGCTTATATGAAAACAATAACGATGTCAAGAGTTCATTATGGTCAAGATTGTCACTTAGGAACTGACAAAAGGCAAGGAGTAGTTGCGTCGGACCTGACCTTGAGATCCAGCCAAAACATTAAGCACTGGCATCTTCATCATTGCCCATGCAAAGTCCAGTCTTGCGGTTGGTTGATCTGTCATCTGAAGCATAGGCCCTTACCAGTCTTGTGGTCTTCTCATTAGCCAGCTACTGCTGATCAGCAAAAAGGAGTCCTCTCCCCTTTTTAATGACTGGCTGTGAATTCATGCAGACTCACTCATTTCCAATGATTACATGGGTTAAGAAGAAGGCTGAGTGGTTGTCCTATTACTGTTTTGGCACCTCATTCTCATGTCAGTGAGGAAATCAGACGCTATGGTTGGGTCAGGCTGCCCTGTACCCTTGAAGTCATAAAGGTGTTTCTGTATGAACTCACAGCCAATCTTCCCAAATTTGAGTGCACCTTCAGATGATCAAGAAACCAATGCAAACCAAAGTAACATTTTAAACCTTTTTCAATTCCATATAACAAGGGCATAAAATGAGAAAAGGCAGAGAACTAGTAAGTACCTAAAAGATAGACTATTTCTCTTTCATCAAAACCTCTAATGCCAAAAAGGTAAAGTGTCTGTATAATATAATCATCCGGTCATGGAATCTCGGCCAGTGCTTTGTTGAGGTATGAATGAATGCTCAGCCTGTTAACACTGGATAGAAAGGGCCACAAGCCTGTGATGTCAAGTAAAACAGTAAACCATCAGACAACTCCAATAAAAAGAACAGCAAAATATTGCAAAATAAATAAATAAAGAGAGAACAGAGAGAATTTGTTTGTTTATCTTTTCACCCCTAAAGAAACTGGAATAATGTGGACAGGGAAGAATCAACTGGGAACAAAAGATATATAAGGGGGTCATGAATATATATATTATATCATGAGAGAGAGAAAGAGAGAGGAATGGATTTCAAATCATAAAAAGAAAATTATTAAAAATAGAATCACGAATCAATATCAAAATGTTATGTGAAAGATTTATCAAAATAGAAGTGTCCATCATTATTAGTTTTGTCAACAAAATAAAGTGGAAATTTCAAAAAAAAATTCAAATAAAATGTTTGGAATTTTCTATATTTCAGATTAATTCTAATAAAGAAGCCTGTCAAAATTATTTGGCTTTAGTAAATTAGTCTAATTCTTCAAAGCCAAAACAAGAAAACCATGAACCTAAGTTCTCTTTACTTTACTTTAACAAGAAGAGCCAGATGCCTGTGATTTAAGATAGAAAAAGAATGTTGGAGAACCTGAATTACAAATACATAAAAATAAAGAAACAAAAGATCAGGGAAAAAAAAAAAAAAAACTTTTTGGAAGTAAAGATAAATTGGTGCTCCAATTGGATGCTTAGAAATGAAGAAGAGGAAGGAAAGTAGAAAACCTAGATACTCCAAGTTGTGGTTTTTCTTAAGGCATGAACAAGAATGGAACAAGTCACGTAACAAAGCCTCATGCTTGGCCCACTATGTTTATAGATTTCTTAGAACTTTCTTTCTCTCAGATAGCCAAATGTAGAAGAAATGACACTTATGATGGCTCATCAGCAGTACTCCTAACCTTCAAATTTGAAGAAATCAGATTCCCAAGCAACGGATGAAGAAATGAATGAAGAAATCCACAAGAAGGAAACTTTCTGTGCTTAGTTTATAAAACTGATGTGACTGCACACAAGCTTCAAACCTTCTGAACTTCTATATGAATCCCTTCTCTCATGAACTAAGTCCATGATCACGATCAGACTGATGTAGGACACAATTTACTATTTAATTATTGTAAATTAATATTTTTGGTATTTTTATGTAAAAAAACGTTGTTTTAGGTTTAGGTGATTTATTTCCTTGTTTTTAGGTGCATTTAATGTTTTTTAGGTCAAATTTGGTTCCTGTTATGGTTAGGTATCAATTAGGAGTTATTTTAGATTATATTGTCTTGTTTGTCAAGTTTTAAGGAGCCCTTAAATAGGCCCCTAAGTCTGTAAACGTTTTTCATAGACTATTATCAATAAACTTAGACGTTTTGTCAAATTTTCTTCTGGTGGATTCCAGTTTTATTCTCCTTGTGGATTCAGGGAAACCCCTCGTGGATTCGAGGTTTACTACCAGAAACTAACAGTTTAGTTTCTGTTCCATCAAGAGAGCATCGTGTGTGCTTTCTTCAGGCTTCCGCGACATCAGTTGGTATCAGAGCCTTGACTTACCCTGGTCTGATGGCTAACCGGCGAGACGGTAACCACCACAACAATGACGGCGGTGACGACGTCAACAACCCAGTCCTCACTAGGGTTGAGTTCCTTGATTTTCGTGATGAAAATCAACAATTTTGTGATGAACAGCAACAGTTTCATGAAAAGAGTCAGAAAATTCTGGGTGAAATCCAGCAAAAGATTGCTACTCTTCTTGCTAAGAAATCATCTTGCAACAACAATGTTCGATATATTCAAAGACGCACTCCTAACTACAAGAAAATTCCATTCTTTGATGGAGATATGTGTAAGATGGATTTTATTGACTGGCTTCTTGATTTGGAAGAGTATTTTAATTTTTGGAAGATTTGTGATGAAGAAAAAGTGCGGCTTGCATCTAATAAATTGGACGATGAAGCAGAAGAATGGTGGGAAGACATTCAAATTAATAGAAAGCGACGAGGTAAGCATCCAATTCGCTCTTGGCAAAGAATGAAAAGAGTACTAATTGATTTATGGTTTCCTAATGACTATTATGATATACTAGATTATACAAGTGTTGATTATAAATCTGTATATTCATATGAAAAGCAATATATTCAAAACCAAAATTATAACAGCCAAGTCCATGTATCAAGTAAAGGAAAGAGTTTGAGGGTTGAGAAGAAGCAACCTATTTCTAGAGAAACTTTTGAAGTGGTTAAAAAAGGTCAAGACTTGCAACAAGTTGTTGAATTGAAACTTGAAAAGAAGATTGAGTTGATTGTGGAAGATCACAGAAGTCAAGAGATAGTAATTATTGACAATATTGTGGAAGATCCACTTGAGGTCAAAGGTGAGGACGAGTCCGTCACCCACAACCCCCAGGTTCCGGTTGATTTATTGAAGACGACTACACAATATGTTGATTTTCTTGGAGTAGAAAATTTTAATTTTATTATCAACCCATTTTTGATTGATGTTGCAAATAAATTGAAAGTAGATGAGAAGAAATTTTATGCTACACTTTATGAAGGATTCAAGTTTCAAAGCCTAATCAAGTTATTAAAGCATTCGAAGTATTTGTTTATTTGGAGCGGAAGATTTCAGATTTCAAAGATGAACTCGAGGACGAGTTTGTTTCAAGTGGAGGGGTCTGATGTAGGACACAATTTACTATTTAATTATTGTAAATTAATATTTTTGGTATTTTTATGTAAAAAAACGTTGTTTTAGGTTTAGGTGATTTATTTCCTTGTTTTTAGGTGCATTTAATGTTTTTTAGGTCAAATTTGGTTCCTGTTATGGTTAGGTATCAATTAGGAGTTATTTTAGATTATATTGTCTTGTTTGTCAAGTTTTAAGGAGCCCTTAAATAGGCCCCTAAGTCTGTAAACATTTTTCATAGACTATTATCAATAAACTTAGACGTTTTGTCAAATTTTCTTCTGGTGGATTCCAGTTTTATTCTCCTTGTGGATTCAGGGAAACCCCTCGTGGATTCGAGGTTTACTACCAGAAACTAACAGTTTAGTTTCTGTTCCATCAAGAGAGCATCGTGTGTTCTTTCTTCAGGCTTCCGCGACATCACAGACCTGCTGATTGACTCCAAGGACCTTCCTTGAAGGTTTGAACTCTGCAGAAACACACTTGGATTAAGGCTCGATGGTTTCAAGTTATGATCTCACCAATATGAATTCAAGGGTACACCAAGATGTTGGCTAAGCTTTTCTCTCAGAATAGCTTAGGGTTCTTGCCTCTACAGACACACTAGAATTCATGCATATAAGAGTCTTTATGTAGTAGACTTGGTAGGGTATAAAGAGCACATCACTGTCATAATTAAAAGACGTCAAAAAACAGTCTCCAATTTTTTTATCAATCATGCCGCAATTGAATAGCTATTGAACTCTTTACAGTTTATTTTCTCTCTCAAAATATTTGCAGTATCAACTTATCTGATCTAGATGTCAGCCATAAAACTGAATCCGCTCCTCCCAAATTCATCTCATACAATTTGCTTTGAATGGTTAGTAAGCTATTCGACCTGGCAGGCAACCAATTCCAGCTGCCTTCAATTCCCATATAACTGGTATTAAACTATTTTGGAAGCAAAGTTAACAATGCAATAGGTTTCTCATCAACAAAATCAAATTCAATAATATGCTAGAAGACCAAATAACTACAAGCAACAGAGCATTTTAATTAGATGGGACAAAAAAGTAGACTCTAAATTCAACCAGCATGTTTATCGGTGTTCATGTGTATCCTTTCATTCATTTATAGCTAAGTTAGCTAAAAACGTTTATGCTAACCTATGGCTATTTGTGCCAAGTGCTCAACAACTTGGGGAATCCATAATTTCCTAATGTATTCTTACACTATAGCATAAACCAGGGCTAGACCAAAACGTAGCAGTCCTGCAATAGTGAGCGAGTTTACTTTGTTGTATAGCTATCGCTAGCATAAAAGCTTATCCACCTATAAGCAAATGTTTTTCATAATTAACATAAGTACAAACATTCTTGTCCAATAAAATGTAAATTAAAAATGAACAATCTGTTTGACAACATAACTTTTTATTTTTTATTTATGAAATAGAGCATTTTCTAATATGTTAGTGTTGAAGTCCTAAAGAATATACCTCAAATTACTATTTGTTTCCACCAAACTCTTCTTGGACTAGTTCCTTTGTGAGCATTCTTCTTGGATCTTCGTACCTTGTGTTGTTCTTTACAAACCATATTTACCAGCCATTTTGGCTGTTTACTTGAGAAAACAGGGTATCATATAGTCAATCCGAACATGAATCCACATCCGTACCCCAACAATACAACTTTCCAGTGAAACCAATTTCCCAACTTGAAATCATCATCTTGAATGGTTAAGGATGGCATGGTTGTTGTCCCTCAACATTGTCACAAGTTCTTGTTAATGGAAATATACACGACCCCAAGTTTCCAAAGTAAGAAACATTTGCAAATGTATTGAACGAACTACCTACAGGTATTGGCCCCACAACACGATTTTCTAATAGATTTAAACTTCAAGTGAAGTAATATTTGCTAACTGTCTTGGAATGTTCCCTGTGAGCATGTTTGAGGAGAGATTTAACCATTCAAGATTGCTCAAATTTCCCAATGATGGAGGCATTTGACCTATAAGATTATTGTACAAGAAGTTAAGCCCCTTGAGAGACTTAAGCTATCCAATTGACTGTGGAATCTCCCCCCTAAAACCGTTGTTTGAGCAATCAATGGTTGTAAAGAGATTTTGGATTTTTACCATTTCATTATAAAATCCTTTCATGGTGACCGTCACGGAATTGTGATAATAGCTTTCACCCATATATTTCAATTTACCATTATTTGCATTCCTGCCCATCATGGCTTTGAAAAGATTGAAATATTTTGTTGGCAAATGACCATGGAAATCATTGTGAGAAAGGTCTATGATTTGCAAATTAGGGAAAGAGAATTTGGTTGTGGGATTGGCTATGGCACCATGAAATTTGATTGATCACAAAATAAGAACCCGTAACTCTGGAAGACTTTCCAACCAATGAGGGAAGGTGCCACTTTTCTTGTTGTTACCAAGATCTAGAACTTCCAACCTTCTGCAATTGATCAACAATCTTGGCAATGACCCTACCAATTGATTGTCATTGAGGTTAAGACTTCTCAAGTAATTTCCCTTTGTAAAAGTTTTTGGAATGGTGCCATTAATATTGTTACTTCTCAAATCTAAGACTGTGAGAGAATCACTAAAGTTTCCCAAGTAGAGAGGAGCCATGCTACTCAAGTGATTATGAAACAAATCAAGGACATTATGGAAAGTCATTACAAATCAAGGAAGGAATTTTTCCAATGAGACGAGAGAGATGAGAAAGAATGTTCAATTCAAAATGAACACTTACCGGCATTTATCTCACTCATAGCCTTCTTCACATGTTCATCAGGTTCGGTGTCCACAATGAGCGTTTGAACAATCCCAAATCCATAAGCTGACATGGCCTATGCATGTGAAATTCAAAGATATTATAAAGAAATAGATTTACCTTGTAACTTGACTAATACTAAACCAGATTAGCGGAAGGAGAAATACCTTTCAAGTTCCTCTTCCACGGCTATCACAATCTCATTCTTTTGTTCAAAAACAGAATCTAACACCAACTTCGGAAACACTTGCACTAATAACTAGAAGAATAGAGACATAAGTCGGTTAGTCTCTACAAATGATATACAAATAGGTAAAATTGTCTCCAATGGAAATTATGACATAACAAGTATGTGCATTGATAGTGACAAAAAACTTGCCCCAACCTCAAAGATATTCTACACAGCAAATTTCATAACTACTATAAGAACTTTTTTTCTCTTTTTCTGTCACTATACACCATTAGTCCACATGAACATTATTGTTAAAATAATCACTTTTCCAAGGCATGTCATGCACATAGTTAGTCATGATGCTTTAAGCAAATCATAAAGATCATTAAAACATAAAACGATTATCCTATATAACTGTTTCACTAAGAATAGAAATTTCAATTGTTTTTGCATAAACTTCAAAAAATCAATATCCAGCTAGAAAAGAAGTCCTCACTTCTCAACATAAACTTCAAAAAGTCAATATCAAATTAGGAAAATCCATACTTCTCAGAATTTATTTATGTAAAGTTGTAATTTACAACTAAGTTTTTGTTGGCTTTTATTCCGTGCCAAATTTGATTGTAATTATGTTCAATCGTTTAAACCCTGTATTTGTTGTGGGATTTGTTGTATGGGGTGTGTGATAGAGAGAGTGTATGAAGACTCAAGCATTTGAAGACTGAAGGATTCTCGCGGGTGTCTCGCAACCTAGCATCCCGCGAAGTGATTCATGTGCCAGGCACATGCTGGAATGTGAAGAGTCAGGCCAGGTGGAGACAGCTATGTCTCGCGAGTATCTCGCGGGTAAGGCCTTCCCGCGAGACACCCGCGAGGCAATCTGTTCTGCCAGCCTGTACTTTTTGAGTCACACCTTTTGCACCTATCCTATATATACCATCATTACCCACAATTGTTGAGGAATGCTTCAGAGAGAAAACCCTAGCCAAACACATTGGTAATTAGAGATTGTCTTCCCCATCTTTCTCTATACAATTGCTTGTGGTATCTCCTCAACCCTTCCCTCTCCATTATCCATATCTTTGAGAGGTTGATAGCCCAAACACTTACCACACCTTTGAGAGTGTTGAGTGACGTTTTGGTGCTGCTGGGAAGCATTGGAAGGAGCCTTGAATGGCAGATGCAACATGGAGCTTGTTGCGGGATCCGGATAACTAAGACAAGACATGGTTCCGAGAAGCCTTGTTGGAGTAGGAGCTTGGAGGGCTTAGGTACATCGGGTAGACTAGGCTTGGAGGGTCTTTTGCTAATCCATGTATCCCAACTGATTGTCTAGTGGATCGATTTCCGCTTGGAGGGCGGCGGAGAGGTTTTTCGCCGAGTTCTTCGGTTTCCTCTTCGATAACACGTCTCGGTGTTATCTGTGTTTGCATCCTTCTTCCCTACTCTTGTTCATTTCATTTTTACTGCTGAGTTGCTTTAAATATGGATTAGAGTAGTTGTTTTGCTTATACGCTTGTGTTTACACTATTCTGCACTTATCATTAAGTTTGTCTAAAATCAACCAAGCCGTAATTTTAATTTGGAGGTCTAAAATGCTCGTGTGTTTTCAACACATTTTCGAGCTTTCAATTGGTATCAGAGCGGGTACACTTGCTGAGGTTTAATTACCTAAGTGTGATCCTTAACCCTTCTTGAGATGGACCGGTCTCAATCGCTCAATGTTCCACCATTTTTTGATGGGAACAATTATGCATTCTGGAAAGTGAGAATGAGAGCATTCCTATGCTCTATCGATGATACCGTTTGGGATGCGGTTGAGATAGGTTGGACTAAGCCGGAGGCTCCTAAGTCCACTTGGGATAAGGCAGCTCTAGCGGCAGCCAATGCTAACAGTAAAGCTTTAAATGCTATCTTTTGTGATGTGTCCCCTGATGAATTCCACAGGATCTCTCATATGACAGTAGCCAAGGAAGCTTGAGAGATTTTGGAGACTACCTATGAAGGTACAAAGAAAGTCAAGGACACTAAGTTTCAGATGCTCACCACCAAATTTGAAGAACTCAAGATGAGTGATGATGAACCATTTGATTCATTCTATGGGAAGCTCAATGAAATTGTCATTGCTAAACTCAATCTTGGGGAGAAGATTGAAGACACTAAGGTGGTGAGAAAAATATTGAGGTCCCTGCCTGAAAGTTTTAGAGCAAAGGTTACAGCCATAAAAGAAAGCAAAGACTTGGATGAGATTAAGATTCAAGAATTGATCGGGTCCCTCCAAACGTATGAGCTGGGACTGCCTTCCCATAAGACGAGCAAATCGCTTGCTCTTAAAACCATCACCGAAAGAACAAATGATTCCTCCGAAGAAGATGGAGTGGAGAAGGAAGTAGCATATCTTGCAAAGAATTTCCACAAGTTTCTGAAAATGAAGAACAGTGGGAAACCGTTCAATAGAGGAAAGTTCTCTCCTTCAAGAGGTGATAAGAAAGAGTTTAAGAGAAAAGAAGGGAAGGACTATCAACCTTCTCCAGACATTGTGTGCTATGAGTGCAATGGCCATGGACATCTAAAGAAGGAATGTCCGAATTTTCTGAGGGGAAAAGGGAAGGCATATGCTACAACGCTCAGTGATTCTGACTCTTCTGATTCTGACTCGGAAGAGAGCTGTGACGGTGAGGGAAACTACTCCGCTTTCATGACCATTGCTCATGTAGATTCCTCGGACGACTTGGGTGCACTTGTGAAGGAACTTGGTGAGCATTCTGATTCAGAGTCTGTTGGAATTGTGGAAGAATCAGACACTGAAGAGGAAGAGAATACAGCTAATCTTCAAGAGAATTACTCATTACTTCTTGAGAAGTCAGGGGAATATGCAAGAATAGCCAAGGCAGTTGTGAGAAAAATGAAGAAAGCAGAGGAAGATTACCGAAGTCTCATGGTCAGACATAAGGAGGCCAAATGCGAAATAGAAAGACTGAATGGTGAGCTGTCTGAAGCATACTTGAAGATCAGATTTCTTGAACAAGAAGTGGTGCAAGCGCAAGCCAAGGTAGAAAGGGTCTCATCCAGAAAGTTGAATGATGTTATCTCATCCCAAAAACATTCCTCAGACAAGTCCAGATTGGGATATACCGGAGGGAGTAGCTCATCAGTCAAAGCTACCAAAGAAGTAAAATTTGTAAAGGCCGTAGAGCAAATTGTAGAGGAGGCCGTTCCTGGGAATGTTAAGGTTGAAAAGAAGAATGTAATTGAGCAACGGATGATGAATAAGCCCCGAAATCAAGCTGTAGGCAAACACGAAACCAGAGCAAGATCTCTCTCAAGACCACAACGGGGTCCTAGAACGGATTATGTGTGTCACTATTGCGGATTGCAAGGACACACCAGACCCAACTGTCAAAAATTGAGAGCAGACAATAATGCAAGCATTCCTCGATCACGAGGAAGAAGGAATGACAATAGAGCTTGGGGTGGTGAGAACTCAAGAAGCCAAAATCGTGATCCCGGAGTGACAGACGTGATGAAGATGATCGGTGCCTTCACCACTTGCTTGGAGAGTTTTACCAGGAGGTTTGAAAGTCCCAACTCTCGTACCCAATCTGTCAAGGATATCATCCCAAACGCACGTGACGTGTGGGTGAAGAGGGGTACTCATGCATAAGCACTATAATATGTCCATGCATTAATTCTTTCCATTTTTAGGGACATTTGATGTTGCATTTTATCATGCATTGCTTTCATAGTAATTTTTCCTTTGTCTGGTTTGCACCTGTTTTTGTTGATATTTCTTTTCTTGTTTTGTTTTGGGTGTGTTTCAAAAAATTCAAAAACCCATAAAAAATTGAAAAATCTCTAAAAGTTTGATCACTTGTTTTGTGCATATCTCATGTGAGTTTGGCCTAGTGCCTTCGTACCTATGGCGTAGTGCATTTACGATCTTAGCTTGTTCCGTATGCACTCTTTTCTATGTGGAAGAAATCTTGAAAACTATGTGTGACTATTGTAAATAGATCTTCAAGCTTGTCATGAATGATTGGTCAATAGTCTTGTTGGTCTTGATACTTGCATAGACTTGTATCTATATCTCTTCCCACTTTATTTTTATGTTTTTGTAAAAAGAGCTCACCAATTGTAAATCTCCAAATGAAAAGAGATATTGAGCTGCAAAAGCCTGTCGCACATACTAGTATTTGACTAGGAAAAAGGGAAAGCGACTCTTTTAATGCAAATTTTATGGTGCTCAAAAAGCCAAAGGCTTATCATCAATGTTGAAATATCATAAATTTCAAGCACCTATCTCAAAATGAGATGTTTTGTCCATACAAAATAAAATGGACCAATTGTTATGCCTTATGTAGAAGTCAAATGAAAAGCTTCTAAGTTATGTTTTCAATGTGTGGGAGGTCATATATACTCATTTCTATAATAGAGATAGTCCACTTGATTTCGTATCAGTTGAGTATGACTCGTGTGAATTGATCATTGAAGCTTCGCTCTGGTCTAAGGACTATTTCACATCTGATACTCACACACAACACACAAGTCTTTGATTAAATCAATGCCTACTTCATTTGTGTGATTGTATATGTTCAAATGTGATGTGTATGCTCATGAACTTGTTGATCAAATCCAAAAAGATTTTTGTGAGTTTTATTTGTTTTTGAAAGTGATTTTATACTTTCTTGTGTTTCTTTATGGTCAAAATGCATTTTGTGTGTTTTTCATCAAAAAACTAGTTCAGGGGTTGTTTCGCGATAAGCTCGCGACTTAGAAGCTTCCCGCGAAAAGGTTTGAGGGAAATATTTTTTCTTTCCTGTCACTTAGAGAATTTCGCGACTGTCTTGCGACTGTCTCGCGACCAACAGCTTCTCGCGAAATACTGTTTGGCAAAAACTGAAATTTTCTCAAAATCAGATAGAGAATTTCGCGACTGTCTCGCGACTGGTTCGCGACTTAGAGCTTCTCGCAAAAAGTTTGTGCTTCAGTGGCTCTTTTCACGGTTGTCTCGCGACTGTGTCGCTACTCCCTAACCCACGAAAAACGCGTGTTTTCAGTTTTTTTTTATAATTGATGTGACACTTTTTCAAAACACAAAAACTTCCCTCACTCAACCTCCCTTATAACCATTTTCAACCAAATTCATTATTCCATCAAAATCCTTTCAAATCAAGCATATTTTCTGCATTTTCTCTCTCAAGGTATGTTCTTTATAGTATTGTTCTCATGTTTTCACTTGGATTATGCAGATTTCTGTTTAGGGTTTTGAAAAAATTGGGAGTTTCAAAAATTTAGGTTGGTTTTCAAAATTGGGGGAAATTTTGTCAAATCTTTTGATTGGGTTTTGTTCCATTTGTTGTTTGTGCTTCTGTGTTGGCCCCTTGTGGCGTTTTAAAGTGTATTTAGGCCTATTTTCACCATGTTCATGCATTATTCATGTCATATTTGAATTTGTGCATGTTTAGTGTTCGATAAAATGTCCGATTGACATTTTTGTGCCTATTTGAAATCAAGTGATTTCAATCTGTGGATTCTCACTTCTTTGACCAAATTTTCACTCCATTTGGTCATTGATTGTGTGTTTCTTACACTTTACTCATTCTGCACATTCCTCACATACCTAGGCACACTTAGACACACCTCATGCATATCACTTGCACAAACATGCACAGTTATGTTTATCCTCATACACGGCACTACCTTCGTTTTAAACTAACTTGAATCTAATCAAGCTCTGTGCTCTGTTTTGTGTGCTGTGCACGTGTTTCCTGGTATTTTTGGGTGTTCTTTTGCACAGATGTCTCCGTTCAAGACTTCAGCTGTGAAAGGTGGCAGCAACAAAGGGAAAGAACCAATCATCGATGTTGATGAAGATTCCCCGAGACCAAAGAGAGCTCGTGCTTCAACAGGAATCTTTGATCCTAGCTTGTTTCGCTTTTATGCTGCTTTTGAATCCTATAAAAATCTCTTCCGAGATGCTCATTTGTTGGTTGAAAGAGCTGTTGATCAGTCGTCTCTTTTGGATACACAAATTCCCACTTGGTTCGCCACAAAAGACTGGAATTTTCTTCTCTCCGATCTTGAAGATGCGTATGAGAACATGGTGAAAGAGTTCTATGCAAATGCTATTGTTGAAGGAGAAATGATCAAGTGCTGGGTTAGAGGAAAGCGGTTCTCGATTACTCCGGTTTATCTTTCTGAAATTCTTCACATCAACCGGCCCATACTTCTGATCCCACCTGTATATGATGAGTTGGTTCCAACTGAGGGCACGCTTCGGAGAGCATTAGGAGCTAATTTGGAATTCTCTTCCAGCAGATCATCAATCAATGTGGCCTCACTTTCTCCAGAATTAAGGCTTCTGTCAATGATCATGTGCAACAATCTTTATCCGTTGTCAAGCACAGGTTATATTAACCTTGGACGAGCATTATTTCTTCATGATTTGGTATCTGATGAGGAAATTGACGTATGCTCCCACATCTTCCACATTTTGGCTAAAACAGTGAACCGCACTACCTCAAGGAATTGCATTCCCTTTGGTCGTCTTATTTCTCGGATTTTAAAACTCAAAGGTGTGCGTCCCTCTGCTGATGAGCACCCTTTTCCTAGGCCAAGTCCAATTAATGGTCGTACTCTTCAAGCAAGTATGAGCCATACCAAGAAGAATGTCAAGCAAGAACATCATGCTCCCGCAGGAAGCTCGAGTTCTACCTCTCATTCCTATGATGAAAAGTTTGACACCATCATGGTTGCCCTTCAAGATCTTAGCACCAAAATTTCAGGACTTACTCAGATCATGTACTGCCAACACTCCCGTCTTGATAAACAATTAACCTCTCTTGAAACTCAGATGGATGAAATTCAGAGGAAGCTAGAAGAGAATGACAACTAGTTATTCCATGACAAAAAGGGGGAGATGATGTCAGTGACAGGGGGAGCAGTGATAGGGGGAGAAGCAACAGCAAGAAGTCTAGTTTTCATATCTTCTCTATGTTTATGTTTATTTACTGCTTTTACCTGGTCTTTTGGTTTAAAGCTTTGATACTATGTGTCTAAATCATATTATACTCAGTAGTATTTTCAGTTTATTTTGAGTTTATTCCTATGCTTTGTGGCATATGTGCTTTGTGGCATTTTGTTTTTGTACCCATGTTGCTTATGTAAGCTTTAAGGGTTTGTTTCATGCATAGTTTGTAGGCCTTTGTGGTTTGTGCCATGCATTTGCTATACCATGCTTATGCAGCCTTTATGCATGTTTGCTTGTTGTTCAATGTCATGCATTTTACTTCAAGTACATCACTCTTGTGCCCTAGTAGAATTGTTCCTAGATGCATATACGTTCTATGCATTGGTTGAGTGATGAACACTCTTATGCCCTTGTAGGATTGTTCCTAGATGCAAATACTTCGTGTATTTCGCATTGGTTGAGTGTTGGAGTTGCAAAATGATTCTCTTCAAATGAGCTTATCATCTTGCATATCCGGATGTTCATTTCATGTGTGAATGAGCATAGTAATTGCTTGTGTATAGTGATTACTTTTTTGATCTTGCCATGATCTAGTGTTTCTATTTCATTTAGCTTGATCTTGCTATTATTGCTCCATATGCTTTTCAAGTTTTTCTGCATACAATGATGTTATTGTGTTGTTGTGTTTCAGGAGTTACTTGTTCATATGTTTCAAGAGCATTTCAGAATCTAAAATTAGGTGTGAGTGAGTTTTGCCTTTGTTCCCAAACTCACGTTTAAGTCTAGAGTCTGTTTTAGGGTTTTGTAACAGAATAGCCAAAGGGGGAGATTGTAAAGTTGTAATTTACAACTAAGTTTTTGTTGGCTTTTATTCCGTGCCAAATTTGATTGTAATTATGTTTAATCGTTTAAACCCTGTATTTGTTGTGGGATTTTTTGTATGGGGTGTGTGATAGAGAGAGTGTATAAAGACTCAAGCATTTAAAGACTGAAGGATTCTCGCCGGTGTCTCGCGACCTAGCATCCAGCGAAGTGATTCATGTGCTAGGCACATGCTGGAATGCGAAGAGTCAGGCCAAGTGGAGACAGCTGTGTCTCGCGAGTATCTCGCGGGTAAGGCCTTCCCGCGAGACACCCGCGAGGCAATCTGTTCTGCCAGCCTGTACTTTTTGAGTCACACCTTTTGCACTTATCCTATATATACCATCATTACCCACAATTGTTGAGGAATGCTTCAGAGAGAAAACCCTAGCCAAACACATTGGTAATTAGAGATTGTCTTCCCCATCTTTCTCTATACAATTGCTTGTGGTATCTCCTCAACCCTTCCCTCTCCATTATCCATATCTTTGAGAGGTTGATAGCCCAAACACTTACCACACCTTTGAGAGTGCTGAGTGACATTTTGGTGCTGCTGGGAAGCATTGGAAGGAGCCTTGAATGGCAGATGCAACATGGAGCTTGTTGCGGGATTCGGAAAACTAAGACAAGACACGGTTCCGAGAAGCCTTGTTGGAGTAGGAGCTTGGAGGGCTTAGGTACATCAGGTAGACTAGGCTTGGAGGGTCTTTTGCTAATCCATGTATCCCAACTGATTGTCTAGTGGATCGATTTCCGCTTGGAGGGCGGCGGAGAGGTTTTTCGCCGAGTTCTTCGGTTTCTTCTTCGATAACACGTCTCGGTGTTATCTGTGTTTGCATCCTTCTTCCCTACTCTTGTTCATTTCATTTTTACTGCTGAGTTGCTTTAAATATGGATTAGAGTAGTTGTTTTGCTTATACGCTTGTGTTTATACTATTCCGCACTTACCATTAAGTTTGTGTAAAATCAACCAAGTCGTAATTTTAATTTGGGGGTCTAAACCGCTCGTGTGTTTTCAACACATTTTCGAGCTTTCAATTTATTTTCCTGACAGATATGGACCCATGTGACATTATTTAATAAAAAAGGAATTGACTCTTAAATTTCATTATAATAACAAACATGGTGACTTTCAACCTCAAGGTCCAGTTACACACCCATACCATCAAAGACAGAGATAGGATCAATGCTCTGGTATTGCCGAGTTTGTAAAAAGCATTAGCAGATTTGTCTGACAAGGCCCGATATTGAATAGAAGTAACAACAGTAACAAGCACATTATCATGAAAATATCTATATGTATATATATTTATAGATCAGAAGAGGTCGAACAATCATGCTTTTAAGCATATAAAATAATTGAAAACAAAAGGATAGTGCTTAGCCTAATATATTCATGCTTTACTGCTTTTAACTGAAAAAAATAAAAATAAAAATAAAAAGTTCTAGGTAAATTCTGCAGTCACTCATGACTTGACAACAATAAAGCAAAACACATCTTCAAACAAACATTTCTTGCAATATGTATGATACTAATTCTGTCCAATCAGTTTTGGGTTCCCTTGCTTCAAACCAAGAAAAGAAGTAAAGACATTTATACTGAGACAAATTGATTGTTTTACTCTCTCTGATTGCTACAAAAT
Organism: Quercus glauca; assembly: GCA_023736055.1. Lineage (NCBI taxonomy): Eukaryota > Viridiplantae > Streptophyta > Magnoliopsida > Fagales > Fagaceae > Quercus > Quercus glauca. The sequence goes on along the minus strand of CM043318.1, from coordinate 15,300,695 downwards.
AGAAAAATTATTGTAAAATGCAAATTTAAAATGTTACCTTTGTCTTCCCATATAATATCCAAAGTATATGAATCTTTTTTTCACACTATTACTAATTCAAAAAAATTAAATCCCTCTAGGACCCAATGATACTATGGCTATCATACAATACAATAGATTACAAGTATGTTCCAGTTGAATTCCTAAGAAGAAAAAGAAATGAGAAATCAAGGCAAAAACAAATATGAAACAAACCTTTTGCCTTTGTTTCACATCAAACATCCAGCTGCTGCACAGGCAATGAGGTGGCCAGCTAACTGCTGTCCCAAAACCCAAGGCAAACAGTGGCATCTGGGCCCAAGCACATCATCAAACTTTCCAAGAGCTGTTCTTTACTGTGAGTTTAACAGAATTTGGAATAAGAAAAGTATTTTACCAAGTAGTTGGCTAATTAAAAAGTGCCTAAAACAAGTAGTTGGCTAATTAAAGGTGACTAAAAATTTGCGAAAACCAAAACAGCAAAAATCACTAGGAACATATTCTCAATTCATTAACTTTCTAATCTTTCCCCACAACTAATATGTACTTTATAGACTCCTCTTGACATAAAAAAATGTAAAGAGGTACGAACTCTTTCAAAGCCTGTTTCTTACATTTTACCAAAGTTTCATTCAAGAATCATTGTCCACAAACAATCATCAAATCCTAAACCTTAAAGTGTTGCTAAAGGACTCTGGATATTAACAAAAATATCTTTAAAGAGAGAGAGGATAGGAAGATTAAGGATCAAGAACAGACCAGCATAATGCCATCTCTTGTGGCAATAGAAACAATATCAGCGCATAAAACTACCCCTGGACAAGCCTTTTCAAGCTCCTCCTTGATGAAATCAATTTTATTAAAACCCTCAGGTCTGAAATGATTTTTATTACAATTGCTGTCATCAAAAAGGACCGAAGCACCACAGCGCTGTTCAAGAAAAGCCCACAAAAAATTAAGACCAACAAATTAGTACCTAAAAATAAATAGCAAGAAATTACAACACCAAAAATCAAAACGTACAATTTTTTATCATCATCTGGTCGTGGAATGTCAGCCAGTGATCTAAACTATGAATGAATGTTGTCCCTCCATCCTGTTAGAGAGATAGAAAGGGCCACCAACCTGTACATCAGAGCACTCCAACAAAAAGAATTACTAAGAGCTGTTCTTTATTGTTAGTTTAACTAAATTTGGAATAAGAAAAGTATTTCATTTTTTTTTTTTTTTTTAAATTTTAGACCTAAGAAACCATAACCAAAAAGTTCCTGAAACAACTAGTAAAGGTGTATGTAACAATTTGTGGAAACCAAAACAGCAAAAATCACTAGGAACATATATTCAATTCATTAAGTTTCTAAGCTTTCCCCACAATCAACATGTACCTTAGAATCTTATCTAATTGAAAATATAGAGGAAATTAGTCTACCCCTCCAAGCATCCTAGGTAGCACTAGGGTAATTAACACCGCTCTTCAATAAATAAATAAATAACCACTCTTCATGCAATCCAACCAACAAGATCTTTAATCTGTAAAACGAAGATAATATTACAAAGATGTAATAATAATAATAATAATTGAAATATGTAATAGAATATAACCCGATTATTTGAAGCTGCAACTAAGTAGTGAAGTTGCCCATTTAAAAAAAAAAATACCCTGACCACAAGATGTAGTTAGAATTGCAATGGAGTAGAGAAATTTCTTCTCACATTAGAGCAGAAAGCAGGGTCATTAAATGAAGTTTGACAAAAATAAGCATTAAACATGGTAGTAGCCTATGTAATCTCTGGTATGGCTATACCTTAAACATAAAAGCTTTTTTATTTTTTATTTTTTATTTTTTATTTTTTTATAAAGGAAGTATAGAAGCTTATGCACCCAGTAACACTAGTAATAAGCCTCACATTAACACAAGTACAACCATTCCAAACTAGCATAAAGGAAATTAAAAATGAAGAATCTTCTTACCAATATAAAGACACAGTTTTAAGGAAGCAAAAAATTATGAAATAGATATTTTCAAATATATTAGTATATAAAAATATAGAATCAGTATTTGTTTCCACTAAATTCTTCTTCAATGAGTTCGTCCACGAGCATTCTTCTAGGATCTTTGTAACTTGTTATGTCTTCCTCCATAAACAATATTCACTAGCCATTTCGATTTTCCACTTGAGAACACAAGATAACCCAAACCCAATCCAAACATGAATCCACAACCATACCCCAACAATACAACTTTCCAATGAAACCCATTTTCAAATTCGAAATCATCTTCTTGAATGGTTGATGATGGTGATGGTTGTTGTCCCTCATCATTGCCACAAGCTTTTGTCATTGGAAATCCACATAACCCAAGGTTCTCATGGTAAGAATCATTCACAAAGGTATTGAATTGTTTACCTTGGGGTATATGTCCAGAAAGATAATTTTCTGATAGGTTTAAAAATGCTAGCATTGTGAGATCTGCCAATTGTATAGGAATTTCACCTATGAGCTTATTTGAGGAGAGATCTAGCCATTCAAGATTGGTTAAATTTCCCAACGATGGAGGCACATGACCTGAAAGATTATTGTGTGAAAAATTAAGCCCCTTCAGTGACCGAAGCTCTGCAATTGCCTTTGGAATTTCTCCTTTGAAATTATTGTTGGAAAAATCAATGGTTGTGAATAGACTTTGGATTTTTACCAATTCAATGAAAAACCCTTTCATCACCACTATCACAGAATCATGATAATAATTATCACCCATGTATTTCAATTCACCTTTGTCCGCACTTGTATTCATCATGGCTTTTAAATACATGAAAAAGTTTGTTGGCAAAAGACCATGGAACTCGTTGTGAGAGAGGTCTATGATTCGCAAATTAGGAAACGGGAATTTGGTCTTGGGATTGCCTATGGCACCATGAAAGTTGTTTGATCGCAAGATAAGAACCCGCAACTCTAGAAGAGTTTCCAACCAACAAGGAAAGGTGCCATTAATCTTGTTGTTACCAAAATCTAGAACTTCCAAATTTCTACAATGGACCAATGATTGTGGCAATGCCCCTTCCAATTGGTTGCCATTGAGTTTTAGACTTCTCAATTGACATCCCTTTGCAAATGTTGTTGGGATAGTGCCATTAAGATTGTTACTTTGTAAATTCAAGTCTTTGAGATTATCACCTAACTTTCCCAAACATGGAGGAATCATGCTATTCAAGTGATTATAAGAGAAATCAAGGAATCTGAGGGAACTGAGATTGCAAATCATGGAAGGGATGTGTCCAGTTAAATTATTCCTTAAGACTGAAAAGTAATACAATGAATCCTTCCTCACCTCCATTACCCAGGATGGAATATTGCCTTTGATATGGTTGTTGGAAAGGTCTAAGTATTCTATATATTCTGCAGTTTGTAAAAACTGTGGAATTTTGGTTATGTTGGAAGAAGACAAATGTAATGAGTGAATTTTGGACAAAATATTGGTGGCAGATGTGAAGGAGTGTAGTGATAGGTGAGGATTATTTGACATATCAAGAGATTGAAGACTTTTGAGCTTTGAGAATATTTTTGGCTCCAAATTGCCACTAAAATTATTAAAGGAAACATCTAGATAAACCAATGAGTTATGCTGGAATTCACCAATATGCCCAATGAATTGGTTGTGATCAAGATATAAGTAACGCAAAGATGGCATTGTATACACCCAAGATGGTATTGTTCCAGTCAATAAGTTACCAGATAAGAGGAGATATTCTAGATTGGAAGGAATCTTGTTGACTAGTTGACTATTAGATGAATTATTTGAAGAGAAAATTTGGGTCAAGTTTGTTGTAACTTCCGGAAGTTGCCCTATGAAATTGTTGTATGAGAGATCTAAGTAAGTAAGAACTTCAAAGTTTAGGAGGGACCATGGAATCTGACCACCAAAGTTACCATATGAAAGGCTCAAATAAGTTATTTGTGTGAGATTTGAAAGAAATGTTGGATACAATGAACCTATGAAATTGCATCCACCAACAATCAATTGTTTTAAGGACTTGAGATTGCTGATTAAATAAGGTAAGTCAATTGAGAATTCGGTTTCACAGAGAGACAAGAACTTGAGAGGAGTACTCCAGTTATACGTTGGAAGGGAACCAGTGAGATTGTTGTTGTAAGCTACACGGAGTATCTGGAGGTTTGGAAGGTGGAATATATTATCTGGAAATTTCCCTTTCAATTGGCAGACATTAAGACGAAGAGATGTTAAAGAAGACGACAAATTCGTGAGACAATTAGTTGAAACAGAAGACATATCACTCCCAGCTAAAACAAGTTCAGTTAGATGGGTTAGGTTTTGAATAAGCCTTTTCAAATTAGGCGTTTCTATTCTCATGTCAATATTCATTGAGAGATCAAGTGAAACCAGTTTGGATAAGTGGGAGATTTCGGATGGGAAATTACCAGCAAAGTAGGAGTGATTGAGGTTGAGATGTGTCATGTTTGCAAAGCCACCAAACTTAGATGAAATTGTGGAGCCATAGAAATCGTTGTAAGCAAGGTTGAGCCTTTGGAGATGGCGAAGAGAGAAAAGGGTGGCATTGGGATGGATGCGACCATGAAGCCCACTGCAACTGAGGTCGACACCAATGACATGACCTGTCATCGTATCACAAGTGACCCCATCCCATCCACAACAATCTGTACCCATTTTCCACGAATTCTTCTTCGGATAATAAGAATCATCACAACGAGAAACCCCGATAGAAAAAGAATTTTTGAAATTGAGCAAAGCAGAGCTTTGGTCTGAATGGCAAAGAGCCATTGATGAATTAAAAGAAAAAGAAGAGAGAGATGAATTAGGTAGAGAAAGGTAGAGGAAGAAAATGAGAAAGAAGAGTACCATGTTTGCCCTGGCTTTGAGAGAAATGAGAAGGATAAAATATAGTTTGGGTGTTTTGGAATTGAGGTGTAATAGATACACGCATCTATATTTATAGGCGGCCACGATTATCAGAAGGGACCATAACCAGGAAAGGATTATGTGGCTCATTCTATTTTCTTTTTCTTTTTTTGGAGAAAAAGGGGCTCACTCTAGTTTTAAAAAATCAGGTTATCCGGGTTAGGTATATATAAGAAACTCCCTATATATAATGAAGTATCATAATAATCCTATTTACTGTTTATCAAAAATAATAATAATCCTATCTACTTTATATTTCATTTCACTCATTCTGATACCTCTGGTGGATAGATTTTTATTAATATATATTATGTATATATATATTTTTTTATCTTTAATTATAAGTTTTGTCTTTGCCTATTTAGGATCATCAGTTTACGGAAATAATTAACTTATTATGACACTTATGCTACACATTTAGCACATTGTCAAGGACCCAGCAAATAAGTCAAAGGCATCCTCTTGGCATAATTATTAATTAAATCAATGTAATCTAGGCACATGCCAAATGCACAAATAAAAAAGGCCAGTACTCAAGCCATTGGTTTATAGGGAAGTTTACTTTAGTAGAGTGGAAGCACTTATGAAAAAACACCCTTAGGAATATTGTATTCAATATCATTGTAAAAGCAGAAAATTTCTTAATAATCTCAGGAAAAAAAAAAATCTTAATAAAGGTTGAACATAAAGTGATAAGGTCTAGAGGATCCAATTTGTTATTGTATTTCATGCATACAATGGCGTAGCCAACAATCATCTTTCCTATTTTCATTAAGTAGGACTGTTTTTTTTTCTTATGTACCTAATGTTATTTCTATTTCTTAATCTTTGATTCCCCTGTTACTAAAATTTTAAAGATACTATAAATTGTACTACATTTTTGTTTAGAGTAATAAAGTGTATTGCAAAAAAATGATAAATTGGTAACAAGAATGTAATTGGTGCAACTTAAACAATATAATACATGATTGTTTGGATTGATATTTCATAATATGGACTAGCTTTTTCTAAATATGTATACATACATTTCTAATATTATTGTAAGAAGTTACTAGGGAGAGTGGACTTATGGGGAAGACAAAGTCTTCCAAAATAATAGGTAAGAAAAGTTTAATTAGTAATTTTATCTCTTAAAATTTTGTGTGGAAGAAAATAATCGTGCCTCTTTTTAAGTCATTGATATGCTAGATACCTTTAATCATGAAAACTTTGCCACCTAGTCTTTGGTCATTGTTCAATACTTCCAAAGTCTTTTGGTCATTGTTTGAAACTTTCAAAAACTTGGAAAGTTATAATCTTAAAATTTTGGACTATATAATAATTGTTTGATGTAGATTGCATAATTGCATATTAAATGTATGGCAATTATCAAACATGTAGCAATCATGATATCTAGGTCAGTTTTACATCATCGATTACTTTTTCCTCAAATGAAATAAAAATAAAAATTGACTATAATTGCATATCTACTTATCTACCCATCAACATCCCATGTAATGATCAAGAAATTTTATATTTATGTAAAACATATTTATTTAAGTTTAACTACTCCAAATTACATCCTCTAACTTGAACTTATTTTCAGATTAGTCACTTAAGTTTCATTTGTTTTTTCAATCTAAAACTTAAATATGTTTTTAGTTTAGTAATTCCGTCAATATTGTCCAATTTTGCTATTAGCTTAATATTGTCCAATGTGGATTGGATAGAAGGAATACAATGAAAACAAATGAAAGTTAAGGGACTGAAATGAAAAAGAGTGAAATCTAAAGAATTGAATTAAAAACAAGTCAAAGTTGGAGGTGTAATTTGTAATTTAGTCTTCCTTTAATAAGTATTAATAAATAAAAAGTCAATTAGAGAACTTTTAGAGTAGAATATACCTATTAATTAAAATTTGTTCAAGGAAATTTAATCGAGCCTAAATTAAAATTTATTTACTGTTAGGTTGCTTTATTTGAAAAGATACTATATTATAATTAGTTATAACTATCAATGGAGACATCAAGGATTCTAATCTTCCCTCCCCTGTTATAACTATTAAATTTAAAAATAAATAAATAAAAAAAACTTCAAAACGGGTGGTACTATTAGAAGACTTTAATTCTAATATCGTTGCAATAAGTCTTTGGTTTACATTCATAAAAAAATTTATACTTGGAAAGTAATGGCCGAATGGTCCCACCATCGACTAGCGTGACTTTTGAACTATATAATTGTTTGATGATATACAACTACAGACTTTAAGTCATTGATTCTCTAAATTCATTCATACTTGAAAACCCGTGTTGCGGGGGAATATACTTCAAAACTTGTGCGAAAATGTTTGTAGAGTTGACACCTCTCAGAGTCTCCATGATTCAAATTCTCCCTCCTTTGTTATAAATATCAAATTATCCAAAAGACTTCAAAAAATGTGATTCTAGAGGATCCAATTTGGTATTGTATTTCATGCATACCATGGCATAGCCAACTATCATCTTTCCTATTTTCATTAAGTAGAACTGTTTATATTTTTCTTATATACCTAATGATATTTCTATTTTTTAATCTTTGATTCCCTTATTACTAAAATTTTAAAGATACTATAAATTGTACTACATTTTGTTTCGAGTAATAAAGTGTATTACAAAAAAATGATAAACTGGTAACAAGAATGTAATTAGTGCAACTTAAACAATATAATGCATGGTTGTTTGGATTGATCTTCCTTAATATGGACTAGCTTTTTCTAAATATGTATACATACATTTGTTATATTTTAATCAGTTACTGGGGGGAGTGGACTTATGGGAAAGACATAGTCTTCCAAAATAACAGGTAAGAAAAGTTTAATTAGTGACTTTATCTCTTAAAATTTTGTGCGGGCAAAAATAATTGCAGCTCTTTTTAAGTCATTGATATGCCAGATACCTTTAACTTATGAAAGCGAGTAACACCATTAGAAGACTTTAATCATGTTAACCTCTCACCAAGTCTTTGGTCATTGTTCAAAACTTCCAATGTCTTTTGGTCATTGTTTGAAACTTTCAAAAACTTGGAACGTTATAATCTTAAAATTTTGGACTATATAATAATTGTTTGATGCAGGCTACATAATTGCTAACTAAGTGTATGGCAATTATCAAACGTATAGCAATCATAATATCCGGGTCAGTTTTACGTCATCCATTACTTTTTCATCAAAAAAAAAAAAAAAAACTATAATTACATATCAAGTTTTCTACTCATCCACATCCCATGTAATGATCATGATTTTTTTTTTTTTTTTTATATAAAACATATTTATTTAAGTTTAAACCCCAAATTACATCCTCCAACTTTAACTTATTTTCAAATTAGTCATTTAAGTTTTGAACGGTTTTAGACCCCTTAAAAACAACCAGATTGCATAGCCTAGATTAATTAGCCAAGTTGTTACTTAGTCAAATTAAACAATTCTAGGTTAAAACAATCAAATAATCATATCATGCATATAAAACATATAAAGCAGCGGAAATAATAAAGAACATAAGATATGATCACCCAGGAAACCACACGGAAAAACTTGGGGAGGATTTGACCCACCGATCCTCAAGGCAAACCAGAATTCACTATGAAAGAATTGAAGTTCTTACAAAAGGACTACAAGCTTCCCGCTCGACTTCCTAATGCTACCCACCAGTAGAACTTCCTGACACGACCACGCGTAGGCTCCGAATCCATGGACTACTTCTTTCTTGAATTCCTCAATCAGCTACAAGCTCCCCGCTTGTTTTTCTTTTAAGTTCCAATGGTTGCAACTGTAATGATCTTCAAGATGTTGAAATCATCTCTACCTTGAAAACCCTAAGTTTTGTGTAAAGGAAAGCTCCTCTAACATCTCACAAGAGATTCACACAAAACCGCAATGTATGAGCAACAATACAATATGGAGTACCTTCAAAAACGTGGCTAGGGTTTTGTTTATATATCTAGGGTAAAAACATAAAACCCTAAACGTTTAATGAAGTAGGGCTGAGTTGGAAATTCTGTAGAAAAATCAACCTGTGCGATTTTGTCAAAGTTAGAGGTGTAATTTGTAAATTAGAGACTTTTTAGAGTAGAATATACATATTAATTAAAATTTGTTCAAGGAAATTTAATCAAACATAAATTAAAATTTATTTACTGTTAGATTGCTTTATTTGAAAAGATAGTGTATTCTAATTAGATATAACTATCTTTGGAAAAATCAAGGATCCCAATCTTCCCTCTTTCATTATAACTATTGAATTAAAAAGAAAAAAAAAAGAAAAAACAAACTTCAAAACGTGTGGTACTATTAGAGAAGACTTTAATCCTAATAATGATGCAATGAGTCTTTGGTTAGTGTTCATAAAATATATTTATACTTGGAAAGTAAAGGCCACATGGTCCCACAATCGACTAGTGTGACTTTTGAGCTATATAATTTTTTGATGATATACAACTACTCTTTTCAAGTCATTGATTTTCTAAATTCATTCAAACTTGAAAACCCAAGTTATGGGGGAATATACTTCAAAACTTGTGCCAAAATTTTTGTAACTCAGTTAGTTGACACCTCCTAGTCTATCCATGATTCAAAGCCTCCCTCCTTTGTTATAACTATTGAATTATCCAAAATATTTCAAAACATGTGTTTCTATTAGAAGACTTTAATCCTAATTAGATTGAATGAATCTTTGGTTAGTGTTTAGAAGTTCTATTTAGACTTGGAAAGTAATGGCATCATGGTCTAGCTACTAGCTAGCATGACTTTTGGACTATATAACAATTTGCTAAAGATTCATGCTAGAATGAACTAGGAGAAATTGTTTTAATTATCTTGCAATGTTTCAAATTAGTGTTTTAATAAGATATACATGGTGAGCCAAACACAATACTTTCTTTGAAGGGAGGAAACTAACACTAATCTCATTCTTCTTTCACTACCAAAAAAACTAGGTATAGGTGTTATTGTTGTTGTTGTTTTATTTTTTTATTTTTTTTATTTTTTTATTCTTTTGCGGTGCATCCAAAACTACCGCTATAAGAGACTAATCTCATTTGGATTTTACTAACATATGTAATCAGGTGGACCCTTAAACACTTTTTACTTTCTTTTTTCCACCACATAACCTTGTATGCAACAATTGATACATAGGGGGGAGTGGACTTATGGGGACGATAGTCTTCCAAAATAACAGGTAAGAAAAGTTTACTTGGTAGCTTTATCTCCTTAAATTTGTGAAGGAGAAAATAATCGCGACTCTTTTTATGTCATAGATATGCCAGAAACCTTTAATCATGAAAACAAGTGACACCATTAGAAGACTTTAATGTTGTTAACGTCTCACCAAATCTTTGGTCATTGTTCAAAATTTCCAAAGTCTTTTGGTCATTTTTTGAAACTTTCAAAAACTTGGAAAGTCGTAATCTTAAAATTTTGGACTACATAATAATTGTTTGATGCAGATTGCATAATCGCAGACTAAGAGTGTGTTTGTATAAACTGTTAGAAAACAGTGTTTTGAGTTTAAAATGAGCGTTTGTAAAAAGGCTGTGAGGAGTACTGGTTGCAAAATAGTGTTTTGGATTTTTTAGAAACGTTCTTTTAAACTCCCAAAACACCTAACCAAACGGACCTTAAATGCATGCCAATTATCAAATGTGTAGCAATCACGATATTCGGGTCAGTTTTACACCATCCATTACTTTTTCCTCAAATAAAATAAAAATAAAAATGGACTATAATTACGTATCTAGTTATCTACTCATCAACATCCTCTGTAATGATTAAAAAAATTTATTTTTATAGAAAAGTTTAAACTGCAAATTACATCCTCCAACTTTAACTTATTTTCAAATTATTCATTCAAGTTTCATTTTTTTTTTTCAATCTTTAACTTAAATATGTTTTTAGTTTAGTCATTCTATCAATATTGTCCAATATATTTGCTTAATATCATCCAATACGGATTGGATGGAAGGAATACAATGAAAACAAATGAAAGTTAAAAGAATGAAATGAAAAAGAGTAAAACTTAAAGAACCAAATTTAAAAAAAAAAAAAAAAAAGTTAGAGGTTTAATTTGTAATTTAGCCTTTGTTTAATAAGTATTAATAAAGAATAAGTCAATTAGAGACCTTTTAGAGTAGAGTATACTTATCGATTAAAACTTGTTTAAGGAAATTTATTCAAACCTAAATTAAAATTTATTTACTATTAAGTTGCTTTATTTGAAAAAAAGTGTATTATAATTAGATATAACTATCAATGGAGACATCAAGGATTCCAATCTTCCATCCTCCACACGTTATAACTATCGAATTAAAAAAACAAACTTCAAAATGTGTGGTGCTATTAGAAGACTCTAATCCTAATAATGTTGCAATGGGTCTTTGGTTAGTGTTCATAATATAAATTTAGACTTGGAAAGTAATGGCCACATGGTCCCACTATCAACTAGTGTGCCTTTTGGACTATATAATTGTATAGTGATATATAACTACTCTTTTCAAGTTATTAATTCTCTAAATTCATTCAAACTTGAAAACCTATGTTACGGGGGAATATACTTCAAAACCTATGCCAAGATTTTTGAAGCTCAATTAGTTGACACCTCCTGATGTCTCAATGATTCAAATCCTCCCTCCTTTGTTATAACTATCAAATTATCCAAAAGACTTCAAAACATGTGGTTTTGTTAGAAGACTTTGATCCTAATTACATTGAATAAGTCTTTGGTTAGTGTTCAAAAATTCAATTTAGACCTGGAAAGTAATGGCATCATGGTCCAACTATTAACTAGCATGACTTTCGGACAATATAACTATTCGCTAAAGATTCATGCTAGATTGAACTAGGAGACATCACGTTAATTATTTTGGTAAGTGTCGAATTAGATTTTTAATAAGATATCTATGGTGAGCCAAACACAATACTTTCTTTGAAGGAAGGAAGCTAACACTAATCTCATTCTTCTTCCACTACAAAAATAAATTGGGTTTGGGCTTCACATTTTTTTTTTTTTTTTTTTTTTGCAGCATATCCAAAACCGCCGCTATAAGAGACTGATCTCATTTTTCTTTGACGACCTCAATGTATATGTGTGTGTGTGTATGAGACTACAAGATTACTGCTGAAACTTATTGCTGAATGTAGGTTGTAACTGAAATTCATAATACCTACAATGACATTGTCATAAAGATGACAAACAAGTTGAAAAGGTCTACTCCAAATTAAACTTTGTTGCCATCACCCATCTTTCTCCCTTGTTCCATAATTTCTTATCACTTTCTCTTTCATTGTAGAATTTCTTAGTATCACTAATTTTTTCCCCACATTCTTTGTTGAATCTAAAGCCAACAACCCCTCATCACCAACATCTTTTTCACCCTTATTTAACTCCACCTCCTTAGACGCTAATTTAAATTCATTTTAGAACCTTTGTTAAAGAGTTTAATTTCAAGCTACGACTCCATCAAATACTCACCAAAAATTTTTTTTTTTACTATAATTGTGTGTATATATGTGCATGAGAGAGAGAGAGAGAGAGAGAGAGAGAGAGAGAGGGCTGAAGCTCAAGTTGTGAACATACAAACCCATGCCTTCAGAATCCAAATTTGTCATTGGAGTAAAAGAGAAAAGTAATGTTAGTCTTAACCAAAAAAAAATACCAAAAGTATTTACTGTGAGAGACCTGTATATTATTTTTTAGGCACAAAGAATTTCTTAGTATTACGCCATTGAATTATTTTATTTGCTTTACACTAGCATGTCCTTTTTGTTTTTGGTAAATACTAGCATGTCATTGGTCAAGTGCTAACGTTCCTATATAATTTATCCATGGGACCCCTATTTTTGTCATAGAGTTTTCCGATTTATCCTAAAATAAGGAATATATACTATCACTTAAATTTAATCATTGGCTTGGTTTATTATCCAAAAAAAGGGGGTAAGATAAGCACAAAATAGAGTCAAAATATAGATTTGTATTTTTTTTTTTTTTTTGAAAACAGATTTGTATTTTGTATCATAATAAAAGAATAAAAAGGGCTTTTTTAAAAGTATATTAATATTGGCTATAGTTTTTCTTTCTTATAATAATTAAATGTTATAAGAATTACATATTTTTCCTAAAATAAATAATAATGTTCAAATAACACACAATTGTAATTCAATTTATTTATAGCACACCAATGTAATGCAATTTATTTATATAACAAATAAGAGGAAGAAAACAATTATAGATAAAATCATATATATATTTAATTTAGTTTTTTAGATATAGATATAAGTTAGTTATTAATATAAAAAAGGGTAAACTATATATAGTTGGTCTCTATCCTTTAGGTTGTTTGTTAATTTGGTCTCTTACCTTTTGGTATTGTGTTAAAATGGTCATTATCACTTAGTGTTGGATAAAAAATGCTAATATTGTTAATGGTGATATTAAAATATTATTTTTATGTCAAATAATTTGCCACTTGGAATTTTTTTTAAAATATAACCAAAACAGCTAAAACTTTACGAAAATCAAAATCACAAACATATTTTGGGTTTAAAATTTTAGAAAAAGAAAAATTCTTCAGATTTAGTCTTAACATTTTGGAGTTAAAGGAACTCTTCGGTTAGATTTTCTTTGGTTAGTGTTTTGAAGTTCTATTTAGACTTGGAAAGTAATGGCATCATGGTCTAGCTACTAGCTAGCGTACTTTTGGACTATATAACAAGTTGCTAAAGATTCATGCTAGAATGAACTAGGAGAAATTGTTTTAATTATCTTGGTATGTTTCAAATTAGTGTTCTAATAAGATATATATGGTGAGCCAAACACAATACTTTCTTTGAAGGGAGGAAACTAACACTAATCTCATTCTTCTTTCACTACCAAAAAAAAACTAGGTTTAGGCAGTGTTGCTGTTGTTGTTGTTGTTGTTGTTGTTGTTGTTGTTGTTGTTTTTTTTTTTTTTTTTTTTTTTTTTTTTTTTTTTTTTTTTTTTTTTAAATTTGCGGCGTATCCAAAATTGCCGCTATAAGAGACTAATCTCATTTGGATTTTACTAACATATGTACTCAAGTGGACCCTTAAACACTTTTTACTTTCTTTTTTCTACCACATAACCCTGTATGCAGCAATTGATACATAGGGTGGAGTGGACTTATGGGGAAGATAGTCTTCCAAAATAACAGGTAAGAAAAGTTTACTTGGTAGCTTTATCTCTTTATATTTGTTTGGGAGAAAATAATCTGAATCTTTTTATGTCATAGATATGCCAGAAACCTTTAATCATGAAAACGAGTGACACCATTAGAAGACTTTAATGTTGTTAACGTCTCACCAAATCTTTGGTCATTGTTCAAAATTTCCAAAGTCTTTTGGTCATTTTTTGAAAATTTCAAAAACTTGGAAAGTTGTAATCTTAAATTTTTGAACTACATAATAATTGTTTGATGCAGATTGCATAATTGCAGACTAAGAGTGTGTTTGTATAAACTATTAGAAAACAGTGTTTTGAGTTTAAAATGAGCGTTTGTAAAAAAGCTGTGAGGAGTAGTGGTTGCAAAATAGTGTTTTGAATTTTTTTTAAAAACATTCTTTTAAACTCCCAAAACACCTAACCAAACGGACCTTAAATGCATGCCAATTATCAAATGTGTTGCAATCACGATATTCGGGTCAATTTTACACCATCCATTACTTTTTCCTCAAATAAAATAAAAATAAAAATGGACTACAATTACGTATCTAGTTATCCACTCATCAACATCCTCTGTAATGATTAAAAAATTTTATTTTTATATAAAAGTTTAAACTGCAAATTACATCCTCCAACTTTAACTTATTTTCAAATTATTCATTCAAGTTTCATTTGTTTTTTCAATCTTTAACTTAAAAATGTTTTTAGTTTAGTCATTCCATCAATATTGTCCAATCTTTATATTTGCTTAATATCGTCCAATACGGATTGGATGGAAGGAATACAATGAAAACAAATGAAAGTTAAAAGAATGAAATGAAAAAGAGTGAAACTTAAAGAACTAAATTATAAATAAATAAAAAAAAGTTTAAGTTAGAGGTTTAATTTGTAATTTAGCCTTTGTTTAATAAGTATTAATAAAGAATAAGTCAATTAGAGATCTTTTAGAGTAGAGTATACTTATCAATTAAAACTTGTTTAAGGAAATTTATTCAAACCTAAATTAAAATTTATTTACTGTTAAGTTGCTTTATTTGAAAAAAAGTGTATTGTAATTAGATATAACTATCAATGGAGACATCAAGGATTCCAATCTTCCATCCTCCGCGCGTTATAACTATCGAATTAAAAAAACAAACTTCAAAACGTGTGGTGCTATTAGAAGACTCTAATCCTAATAATGTTGCAATGGGTCTTTGGTTAGTGTTCATAATATAAATTTAGACTTGGAAAGTAATGGCCACATGGTCCCACTATCGACTAGCGTGGCTTTTGGACTATATAATTGTATAGTGATATATAACTACTCTTATCAAGTTATTAATTCTCTAAATTCATTCAAACTTGACAACCTATGTTACGGTGGAATATACTTCAAAAACTATGCCAAGATTTTTGAACCTCAATTAGTTGACACCTCTTGGTGTCTCTATGATTCAAATCCTCCCTCCTTTGTTATAACTATCAAATTATCCAAAAGACTTTAAAACATGTGGTTTTGTTGGAAGACTTTGATCCTAATTACATTGAATAAGTCTTTGGTTGGTGTTCAGAAATTCAATTTAGACTTGGAAAGTAATGGCATCATGGTCCAACTATTAACTAGCATGACTTTTGGACAATATAACTATTCGCTAAAGATTCATGCATGATTGAACTAGGAGACATCACATTAATTATTTTGGTAAGTGTTGAATTAGATTTTTAATAAGATATCTATGGTGAGCCAAACACAAGACTTTCTTTGAAGGAAGGAAACTAACACTAATCTCATTTTTCTTCCACTACCAAAAAAAAAAATTGGGTTTGGGCTGCATTTTTTTTTTTTTTTTTTTTTTTTTTTTTTGCGGCGCTATAAGAGACTGTGACCACCTCAATATATATAAATATATATGTGTGTGTGTCTATATATATATATATATATGAGACTACAAGATTACTGTTGAAACTTATTGCTGAATGTAGGTTGTAACTGAAATTCATAATACCTACAATGACATTGTCATAAAGATGACAAACAAGTCGAAAAGGTCTACTCCAAATTAAACTTTGTTGCTATCACCCATCTTTCTCCTTTGTTCCATAATTTCTTATCACTTTCTCTTTCATTGTAGAATTTCTTAACATCACTAATTTTTTCCCCACATTCTTTGTTGAATCTAAAGCCAACAACCCCTCATCACCAACATCTTTTTCACCCTTATTTAACTCTACCTCCTTAGACGCTAATTTTAAATGCATTTCAGAACCTTTGTTAAAGAGTTTAATTTCGAGCTACGACTCCATCGAATACTCACCATTTTTTTTTTTTATACTAGAATTGTGTGTATATACGTGCATGAGAGAGAGAGAGAGAGAGAGAAGGAGGAGGGCTGAAGCTCAAGTTGTGTACACATACAAATCCATGCCTTCAGAATCCAAATTTGTCATTGGAGTAAAAGAGAAAAGTAATGGTAGTCTTAACAAATAATAAAAAATAAAAAAACCAAAAGTATTACTGTGAGAGACCTGTATATTATTTTTTAGGCACAAAGAATTTCTTAGTATTACGCTATTGAATTATTTCATTTGTTTTACACTAGCATGTCCTTTTTGTTTTTGGTAAATACACCAGCATGTCATTGGTCAAGTGCTAACGTTCCTTTATAATTTATCCATGGGACCCATATTTTTGTCGTAGAGTTTTCCGATTCATCCTAAAATTAGGAATATATACTATCACTTAAATTTAATCATGGGCATGGTTTATTATCCAAAAAAAGGGGGCAAGATAAGCACAAAATAGAGTCAAAATATAGATTTGTATTTTTTTTTTTTTTTTTTTTTATGAAAACAGATTTGTATTTTATATCATAATTAAAGAATAAAAATGGTTTTTTTTTAAAATGTATATTAATATTGGCTATAGTTTTTCTTTCTTATAATAATTAAATGTTATAAGAATTACATATTTTTCCTAAAATAAATAATAATGTTGAAATAACGCACAATTGTAATTCAATTTATTTATAGCACACCAATGTAATTCAATTTATTTATTTAACAAATAAGAGGAAGAAAACAATTATGGATAAAATCATATATATATATATATATATATATATTTAATTTAGTTTTTTAGATATAAATTTAAGTTAGTGATTAATATTAAAAAGGGGAAACAATATATAGTTGGTCTCTATCCTTTAGGTTGTTTGTTAATTTGGTCTCTTATCTTTTGGTATTGTGTTAAAATGGTCATTATCACTAATTGTTATATAAAAAATGCTAACATTGTTAACGGTAATATTAAAACATTATTTTTATGTCAAATAAGTTGCCACTTGGAATTTTTTAAAAAAATATAACCAAAAAAGCTAAAACTTTACGAAAATTAAAATCACAACATATTTTGAGTTTAAAATTTTAGCAAAAGAAAAATTCTTCAAATTTAGTCTTAACATTTTGGAGTTAAAGGAACTCTTCAGTTAGATTTTCTTTGCAGCTTCCTCCTTAAGTTCTTTTCATTTAATTTTCTTATCATCTCCCTAGCTAATGGAAGAACCAAAATCAACTATTAGTCACACCAAAAGCCTTCATGAGTTCTCATAAAAAGAAAAATAAATCTGAATGCAATGTTCATTGAAAACTCATCTAACATACAGCCTATCTCTACTTGAACTTTGTTACTAGAGTTAAGTAGTTGTATGAGCCTTCCAAAATATGCGTACATAAATTTTTTAATATTTTAATAAGTTAATGGGAGGAGTGGATTTATGGGGAAGACAAAGTCTTCCAAAATAACAGGTAAGAAAAGTTTAATTAGTAGCTTTATCTCCTAAAATTTGTTTGGGAGAAAATAATCGCGACTCTTTTTAAGTCATTGATATGCTAGATACCTTTAATCATGAAAACAAGTGACACCATTATTAGAAGTCTTTAATCTTGTTAACGTCTCACCGAGTATTTGGTCATTATTCAAAACTTCCAAAGTCTTTTGGTCATTGTTTGAAACTTTCAAAGACTTGGAAAGTTATAATCTTAAAATTGTGGACCATATAACAATTGCTTGATACAGATTGTATAATTGCAAGACTAAGTGTATGGCAATTATCAAACGTGTAGAATATATATATATATTTATTAAAATTGGTTCAAGGAAATTTAATCAAACCTAAATTAAAATTTATTTACTGTAGGTTGCTTTATTTGAAAAGGTAGTATATTCTAATTGGATATAACTATAAATGGAGACATCAAAGATTTCAATCTTCCCTCTTCTGTATAACTATAGAATTAAAAAAATAAAAAAACTTCAAAACATGTGGGTCTATTAGAGAAGACTTTAATCCTAATAGCAAGAAGTCCTTGATTAATTTTTGTAAAATAAATTTAGACTTGGAAAGTAATGGCCACTTGGTCCCACTATCAACTAGCGTGACTTTTGAGCTATATAGTTGTTTAATGATATACAACTACTCTTTTCAAGTCATTGATTCTCTAAATTTATTCAAACTTGAAAACAAGTGTTATGGGAGAATATACTTCAAAACCTGTGCCTAGATTTTTATAGCTCAATTAGTTGACACTTTCTAGTATCTCCATGATTCAAAGTCTTCTCCTTTGTTATAACTATGGAATTATCCAATAGACTTCAAAATATGTGATTCTGTTAGAAGACTTTACTCCTAATTATATTGAATGAGTCTTTGGTTAGTGTTCAGAAATTCAATTTAAATTTGGAAAGTAATGGCATTATGGTCCAACTATTAACTAGCTTGACTTTTGGACCATATAACTGTTTGCTAAAGATTCATGCTAGATTTTTTTTCTTTCTTGGAGAGTTATAATTTATGGCGTTTGCTCCTGATGATAGCTCTTTATCATCAGACCAAGACATCAATTGGTTTTTGGTGTCAATAGGGATTGAACCCCAGATCTATTATTCAACCATCAAAAGCTTTACCAGTTGAGCTAACTGGAACCCATGATTCATGCTAGATTGAACTAGGAGAAATCGTGTTAATTATCTTGGTAAGTTTCAAATTAGTGTTTTAATAAGATATCTATGGTGAGCCATACACAATACTTTCTTTGAAGGGAGGAAACTAACACTAATCTTTTTTCCTACTTTTTTTTTTTTTTTTTTTGAGAAGAGAAGCTAACACTAATCTCATTCTTCTTGTAAGCTTTTAGACCCCTTAAACAAAAACAGATTAACCAAGTTATTTAGCCAAGTGATTAACTTAGGTAAAGTATGCAGATCTAGGTTAACACAAATAAATCTTATCATTGAAACAATGCAGAAAATAAATGACACAATGATATGATAACCTAGGAAAACCAAACCGGTAAAAAACCTGGGGAGGATTTAACCTCGCTATCCTCAAGGTAAAACAGATCCACTATGAAAGAATTGAAGTTTTACAATAGCGACTTAGACCACTAACATCCTATTGCTACCTCGAGTAGAAAACTTACTACCACGACCACGTGACAGCTCCGGCTCCACGGACTACTTCTTTCTTGGATTCATAACAACCACAAGTACTCCCACTTGTGTTTCTTTTTAAGCTCTTTGTGTAGCAACTGAAACGATCATTAGGCTCTCAACATTAATCTCGATCTTGATAACCCTAAGTATGTATGAAGACAAACACCTCTAGATCTCACAAGAGATTCATACACACATCATAAACAACAATAGTAAAACGTGGCTAGAGTTTTTCCTTTTATACTTAAGGAAAAACATAAAACCCTACACATTATACGGGCTTGGGCTAAGTTGGAAAATTCTGCAGAAAAACAATCTGCACTAGCTTCGGTCGATCGAGTCTAATTTTCGATTGATCGAGCCTTACAGAAAGTCAATAGTAATTTTCTGCAATTACTCGATTCCAACTTTACATACAAATACTTTGAGCAAGTCTAAAACAAGACTAAACGTTTTGATCATGGTTTGCCAACATTACACATTGAAGTTCTAATACATTAGTTCCTAATTCCTTAGAACCTAACACTTCTTCTTATAGTATTTCGTAATGAATTAATTTCTAACTGGTTCAACCCAGTGGGAGACCATAACCACGATTATCAGCCACAACACAATTCTAATCCCTAGTATTATCGTATTTTATGGGTTGGGCTTTTCTTTAGCTTCTCAGCTCTCATTATCTTTGAAAAGACTTTAAACCAGTAAAATGTTTCAAAAAGTCTTTGGCCCATGACATGGAAAATTAAGGTCTTGTGGGTTATGTTGGGCTTTGTGGAGCCTAGTTATGTTTGATCCAGTTGACGACTCGACCCGACCCGAATAATGTTGCGTGGTTTTTTAATGGGAGATTTTTTAAGGTTTAATCCATGGAGCGGAGGCTTGGGCCGATAGGCCCAAGTTAGAGCACTCATGAACAAGTTTTTTAGCCCGTTTTGTAGCCCATTATGAATCCTGTGGGCAAGATATTGAAACCGTTTTTGGTGATTAGGGTTTCATCTTGGTGTTGTTGTTTTTGAGAGAGAGCAAAAACACTGTAGCCGCACTTTGTATTTTTCCCTGATAATAGTAAAATCCTTGCAACTCCGTGGGTGTAGGCAAATTGTCGAACCACATAAATATTGTCTTATATGTGTGATTGTTTTTCTTTGGCATGTGTTTTCTCTATTTTTTATTTATTTATTTATTTATTTTTTTGTTTCTCACAAGTTGGGAATTTCGGGTTGAATTCCCTACAGGTCACTCTATTAACTAGCGTGAATTTGTGGTCTGTGGAACTGTTGTCACTTGTCAAAGGCATGGAAAATTTAATCTCTTGTAGGTTACAGTATTATTATTATTATTATTATTTTTACTGGATGGGTTACTCTATTTTTTTAATTTAAAGAACTAGTTTTGAAAGTGATATAAACCAGATTATCTGGCTCAGATTTTTAAAACTAAAAACTCCTTATAAACACAAGTATCATAATAATCCCATATACTTTAGATCTAGATTCACTCATATCTTCTTCTAAAAAAGAAAAAAAAGATTAACTCATATTGATACCTTTTTTTTTTTTTTTTTTTTTTTTTTTTTTTTTTTTTGAGAAACTCATGTTGATACCTATAGTGGATATATTTGTCTCTGTCTATCTAGGACCATCAGCTTATAAAAATAATTAACCTATGACATTAACGCTAGACATTTTTTTTTTTTTTGGGTAAAAAATTAAAGCTAGACATTTAGCACATTGTAAAGGACCCACCCACCCAGCAATAAGAAATAAGGCATCCTCTTGGCATAATTGTTGAATTCCTCCTGGTTTCCCACATTTGTATTTTACTAAAATTTAGTTTGGCCTAGAAATACAAGCACTTCGGAAAACATCCTTAATTCGTTTAAGGTATGAATTTGATCTTTTTTTTTTTAAGTTGAATTCCAAGTGCAGTGACACCCATTGAAAAATCTCTCTTTTTTTTCTTCTTCTTTCTTCTTTTTTTTTTTTTTTTTTTTTTTTTTTTTTTTTTTAAGTTGGTGCCTCAACCATATGGTTGACAACAAAATTTAATAATATTAAGTATAACCAAATCTTAGTACTTACAATTTTTTTTTTAAATCTCTCATTTAAGAATACTAAACTCATTTAGTTATAATATATGTAAATCGTTTAAATAACCACACACATTGACACACACATCCATAATATACGTAAATCGTTTAAATAAGCTCATTTGTTAATTGAAAATACTGAGATCGAACCCTGAAAATGTACTCACCATAAGGTTGGAAATTCCATTATAACAAAGGACATTGGTAATGACTACGAATGAATTTATCATTATACTTCAAGCACGAATGACAAGCTAGTTGTCGCTTTAAAGTTAGACATTTCAATCAATTATTGCTAACTTTTTAATAACAAACCATTAATATTTGAGTAATGCTAATGAAATAAAGAATCAAATAAAGAGAGAGACGTTTGTATTTAAAAGAGGTTGGGTGCGTACGGATGTTGAAGATTAGTGGAATTACATTTCATATATAATAATAGGATTTTGTTAATTGATGCCTTAAGCAAATTAGTTTAGAAAATGACGAACTTTATTTACAAAACTTGTTCGTTTTTAGACTCCTTAAAACACAACCAGTTTAACTTAGTTATTTAGCGAAGTGACTAACTTAGATAAATTATGCAGATCTAGGTTAACACAGATAAATCGTATCATTGTTAAGTGCGGAAAATAAAAAACACAACAATATGATAACCCAGGAAAACCAAACTGGTAAAAACACCTGGGGAGGATTTAACCTAACTATCCTCATGGTAAAACGAATCCACTATGAAAGAATTGAAGTTTACACAATAGCGACTTAGACCACTAACATCCTATTGCTGTCTCGAGTAGGAAACTTACTACCGCGACCACGTGATAGCTCCAAGTCCACAGATTACTTCTTTCTTGGATTCCCAGCAAGTAAAAGCACTCCCGCTTGTGTATCTTTAAGCTCTTGAATTTGCAACTGAAACGATCACCAAGTTCTTGACATAGTCTTGATTTTTGATAACCCTAAGTATGTGTAAAGGAAAACACCTCTAGATCTCACAAAAGATTCACACACACAGCATAAACAGCAACAACCTTAGAGAGCTTTTGGGTACAAAACCCTAAATACAAAAGAGGCATAAGATGCACTCTAATCTCTCTAAAAACTTATAAAAACGTTCTTAGGGTTTCCTTTATATATAGAAGTGTTTTACATGAAACCCAATACGTTTAGTAGAGTTTGGGCTGAATTGGAATTCTGCAAAAAAAATAAATCTGCACGTAGTTCGATCGATCGAGTCTAATTTTCGATCAATCGAGCCTTGCAGATTTAGTCCAATAAATTCTACAATCACTCGATTTTAATTTTACAAATAAACATACTTTGAATAAGCCTAAACCTAGACTAAATGTTTTGATCATGATTTGCCAACATAATACAAATTGACATTCTAATACATTAGTTCCTAAAGTCTTAGAACCTAACAAACTCCTCCTTTGGCAATCCGTGACAAAACACATTACAAACATGAAATGCTCAAAGTTACAAACAACCCAAATACAATTCAACCTAACTACTATCTATCAGTTGCAAGTGTAGACAGCAGCACGACTGAATCAACTTGTATATTTCTGTAACACTTAACAAACACATAAACGCATGTGTGGAAAATACAAGTAAACAAAATAAATTCTTGGTTTCACATAACATAAATTACAAGATATATATCATGAATAACCTCATGAATATAAATCAATAATCAATGTAGCTCAATGTGAAACAAGAAACAGAAATAAAAACATAATGTCTTCCCCTATCAAAAACAATTTTATCTCCCCCTAAACAAAACATTTTAAAAACCTTTTTAAATAGGATTCCACATTTCATCTATTTCTCCCCCTTTTTGTCACGTATTGACAAAGACAACCCTATCAAAAGGTAGATAGAAAACATACGCAACAGAGAATAAGAGAAAATAGAGAATAAAGGGAATACAAAACAATTCAACTCTATAGAAAATAGAGACAACTTCCCCTATAAAGAGCAACAACTCACCCTATGAACAATAAAGGTTAAAAAAAACTTTTCTCCCCCTATAAAAATAGTAAAAACAAAATATATTTTGGGAAAAACAGTTTTAGGAAAAATTTAGGAGGTGGGGAAAATAAAGACACACAAACCAAACTTAAAAACTAAGGGGAGGATACATATGAGGAAAAATATTCTCTCTTTCAATAAATGCAAACCTAACACTATGTGACCCATAAACAGTTGTATGAGTAAAGAAAATATCTGCACATTGATTATCCCTCATATCTCTTAAGAAAAATATTTTCTGCAGATCACACATAAAAAATAGCATATACTAAAATGTACAAAGGACTCAAAAATTAATCAATCAATTTTTAGATCAAGTTAAGTACCTAATTTAGCAAAGTGTATGCATGTTATGTGTGAAAACAAAGAGAGATATGACTGCAAAATTGCAAGATGGATACAAAAAATAATGCAATACATGTGAATCCTAAACATAAATGATGCATGAAAAAAAAATTGGTCAAAAATTTAAAAACTGAAAATTTTTCAGTTTCGATCGGTCGAGCATCGATCAAATACCAATTGAGCCAGGCAAATTCAAACCAAAAATTTTTATCGCAATTTTGATTAGTCAAGAGACAGATTCGATCGATTGAAAATCTGGAAAAAATCAAAATTTTGAAAAAATAGAGCAATTTAACTAGAAACTCCTCAAAGCTCAATGTTTTATGAATAAAATGCATGAGTATGAGATGAAATGCTTTTCAAAAACACTTGTATTGAACCCAGATCTCCCAAAAATAAAAATTTCAATCAATTTTCCTGAAATTCTTAAAACTTCAAACACATTTTGCGTTAAAATCAAGGAATTTTCAAACTTGGATGGCCAAAACAAGATCACACACAATAACATGTACAAAGTTTAGCAAAGAGTAACTTGTGCACTGTGTGCAACTAGCAAAAACTTGAGATACATGTGAGGTGATATGTGAATAGTGATCAAGCACAATTTCTACAAAATTTATCACATAAATTTGAAAGAGACTATCACCTAAAGAGTTACATCATATAACTCCCACATCTCCTAGAAAACAAGCTTGCAATCATGTAAGTTTCTTGATTTGCCTCATAATGTACACACCAATTTTATTTTAATGTGAATTTATTATAGCCCAATAATGTACACACAAATTTAATTATTTAAACCGAGGTTACACCTTATGTTCTTTTTGTGCATGTGCTACACTTTCTCAAGCACAAAATCTTAAGATATGCACTAAGGTGTTCATGATTGGCTAGTAAACAGTAGTGAGATGGTTATTTATGCCTTTCTCAATAAGTTCAAGTCCTACAATCAAAGGCATGTGACTTCAAGATCAAGATCATGTGATCAAAAACTATAAACATCTTCCCACACAACATGCACTACAAAGCTCAAACTAGTAAAGTGCAATAATTAAGCTCATCAAAGCTAAACAAGGTACATAGACATGTGATGTAAAAATAAATTGGCCAACCTTGATTTCAAATCGAAGAAAAATAATGCAAAACACATAACAATCTTTTTGGTTTAAAACAAATTTTATGACCAAAAACAAAAAGCACACATTATGCTAAATGAACAATGCAAAGTAATGCATGATAGTGCTTAACTAAACTATAGAGGGTATACAAACAAGAAATATCAATTTCTTAATTAACCCATGAGTACATGTACAAACTAGTACATACTCATACAAAATCATAAATAGCTTAGCACTTATATAACACATACTATTCAAGTTTCTCTACAATGTCAAGCATGTTCTAAATCAAGAAAGAGATATCATAATTCATGTAATCCTCAAAAAAATAAAACTAGACACAAAATAAAATATTTTTGTCTTTTTAAAAATTTTCAATGTTTTTGGATTAAAAAAAAGAAAAAGAAAAAAAGAACAACCTAAGAAAAAAAAAACAACCAAAAACTGAAAGAAAACATGTCCACAATTAATTGAAAGAGTTAAATCAAGGACAAGTAAACAACACTTACCTTAGAGAATCTTTTCTCACCCATATAGCACAAGTCTTTGGATTTACAGGTAAAAATCCATGAGAAGTAGACTGTATTTGAGGGATTACACCAATCTTTTGAGAAAGACTGAAATCCTGCAAATTCCTTTCACAAGCCAACAAGTTTAAATTTTTTAAAAGAATATGAAACAATTTGTATGGACTTATGGTAGGAGAAATATCATCACATATCCTAGATTGAAATACATAATTTTTAAATTTCAATTTATGACAATTAGGATGAATGTGATCGGAGACACCACAAAAGTGATAAACAGGAACAAATTTAGGAACATTAGTATTCCTAATAACAAATCTAGTCTCAGATTTTGGTTTTTGCCTCAACAAAAAACAATTTGGTCTAATATGACCAACAATACCACAAAGGTGACAAGTAGGCATAAAAACAGATTTATTATGCTCTCTAACAATAGGTTTAGACTTAGGTTTAGAAACTTTAGTGTCTATATTAGAACTTTTACCTTTGTCTAACCTAGCAAAATAAGCATTTTCTTTATTATTCCTCTCGAAATGAGGTATATAAACTTTTTCAGTTTTAGGCTTAAGAGAAATAGAAACACTTCTGTTATCAACAGTAGGCTTGGTACTAGTCAAATTTTTAATTTTAACTTTAGATTCAACTAACTCTTGTTCCAAGCTTTTCATCTTCTCATTTTAAGAGGAAATTTGAATCCTCAAAAATTCATTCTTTTTATTAGATTCATCTAATCTAACAACCAATTCCTCTTTTTCAAGATTAGCCAATTTTAACTATTCCTTGAATTTTTTAGAAATTTTCATAGATTTCAATAATTCTTTACGAAGAGTTTCACAAGCATCAATAAGATCAACAGAAACAACAGTGTCCTTTTTATTCAAATCATCACAATCAAAAATAGTAAGACACTTAAAATTATTCATGATAACAGGGATTAATGATCAACTTTTAGATCAAAAGATCTAAAACAAAAGAATTACCTGCTTTGATACTACTTGTACATTTTTAGACCCCTTATAACACAACTAGTTTAACCTAGTTATTTAGCCAAGTGATTATCTTAGATAAATTTTGCAGATCTAGGTTAACATAGATGTGGGTGAGAAAGCCCAAAGCCATATGTTGGGCCTGGGGCCCAGTCCAAATACGATTATCCAGCCGAAGAGGCTAATAGTATCAACGCTTCACCATCCTGATGAGAAAGCAACCTATAAGGGACAAAGGCTCCGTCCGAAGACAACTGGTTGAGCCGAAGGGGCCATATCCATTGGATCAGCTCAGAATTTGATCAAACGGATATGCTGAGGGCTTCCCTGCGAGGATTAAGCTCTGCGCGTGTCTAACTGAGTGGCTGTCATGAAATCCCCTGCTAATAAAGCTGCCACCACCGCATTTAATGCGCTGCAGCAACTTCTCTGGCCGCATTTATGTGGAGAAGACACCTGAACAGTGCTTCCACACCCATCACCACTTACTGCAGGATAAAGCAAACGGCTGATGTGACTGGCACTCAAGTGGGCGTGCAGATGAAGGACAAGTGTGCGGTGGAGATGAGAGGGGAGCGCATATATAAGAGAGGCAAGCCTCACGGAGAAAGGGGGGGGGGAGAAAAATTGTATTCATTAAGTTTTTAAATACTA
Organism: Quercus glauca; assembly: GCA_023736055.1. Taxonomy (NCBI): domain Eukaryota; kingdom Viridiplantae; phylum Streptophyta; class Magnoliopsida; order Fagales; family Fagaceae; genus Quercus; species Quercus glauca. Next base: position 15,273,331 of record CM043318.1, on the reverse strand, counting down.
AAGCTCTTCGGACCGAAGAAATTCTTGTTAAAGGCTAGTCTAAATTCTTTTTATTGGTCTGCTTGCATGAATCGTTGCTAAATCCAAACCCAGCCCAGTTGTTTTAACCCGCTCTCTACAAATTTATTGTTGGGAATTTGTTGGGCTCGCAATACAGAGAGTTGGAACCTGGCCCAACAAATTTGGACCCTACAATTGGCGCCGTCTGTGGGAAACAGCTAGAGCAAAGGTGGAAGCAACACCTCAAAAGATGGCTGAACCAAGGCAACGACCAGCTGAGTCCAGGTCATCTAAGCACACCGATCCGTTTCTTCATTTGGAACGTAGGCAGGACCGTGAGGGAAGTGTGCACACCGCGCACGACGATCAAAACCATTCACATGGAGAGAGCCACATGTCCCATGCAGAGAAAAACAAGGACATGCAGAAGGAGATCGACAGGTTAAAGAGGGAGTTGCGGCATGCGAAGAGGAAGCGCAGTCTCTCGTACTCTCAGGAAGATTCTGGCGACGAACGGGATGTCAGCTACAGACGGAAACATCGGACGTCAATCAGCGAGCCCTTTGCCTACGAAGAAATGTGTTATGGCGAGAGGAACCCTCAGAGTCCCTTACCAAGGGGGGCAGGGAACGATGCTATGAGTAAAGCTCTGGATCAAATCTCCAGATCTCCCTTTACCCGTAATATCGAAAACGCCAGACTCCCTCGACGCTTCCACCAGCCCACATTCACCATCTATAATGGCCGGACCGACCCAGTGGAACACGTGAGCCATTTTAACCAGCGAATGGCAGTTCACTCCAGGGACGAGGCCCTCATGTGCAAAGTTTTCCCATCCAGCTTGGGACCAATAGCCATGAGATGGTTTGATGGTCTGAAGCCCAACACTATCAGTTCTTTCCAAGAGCTAACCCAGGTTTTTGGGTCCCGTTTCGTCACTTGCCGAAGGGTACCTCAATCCGTGGCGTCTCTACTGTCCGTTATCATGAAAGGAGGTGAGACTTTGAAGTCATACTCAGATAGGTTCTGGGAAATGTATAACGAGGTGGAGGAGGATTGTGAATCGGTGGCCATCAGCTCTTTCAAACTGGGTCTCCCCACTGAACACCTCTTGAGGACTTCCTTGACGCGCAAACCTGTCACCAGCATACGCCAGCTGATGGACAAGATCGATAAGTACAAAAGAGTTGAGGAGGACCAACAGCAGAGCAAGGGCAAGGAGAAGGTTATCCCTCAGCAAGGGAGGGATTTCAGGTCGGACAGGCAGAACCACAACAGGCCGAGGAAAGACTGGGCCGGACAAAACACGGCGAACTTCCAGGCGGTCAATGCGGTTTTCCGCGAACCAGTGCACCAGGTCCTCGATAAAATAAAGAACGAGCCATTCATCAAGAGGCCGAACAAGATGGTAGGAAACCCCGAAAGGCGCAACCACAATCTTTACTGTCAGTACCACTTAGACCATGGGCACACTACCGAAGATTGCAGGAGCCTGTGGGATCATTTGGATCAGCTGGTCAGCGAAGGAAGGTTGAAGGACCTCCTGCACCACTCATGCGGTCAGGGAAATCAAACGAGCACGGGACCCAGGAGAGGCGACTTTACAAAGCCCCCCTTGGGAACAATCAATGTCATTTTCGCTGCGCCAGGAAGGACAGGGTCTTGCCCATCCAGGGTATTGTCAGTCGCTCGGGCGCCCTTGGGCAAGCCTGACAAAGAGCCGAAGAGATCTAAGACAATTGTCCCAGTTTTGGGCTTCTCAGAAGAAGACAAAATAGGGACTACGCAGCCGCACGATGATGCCCTGGTAGTGACTCTGAGAATAGGTGGATATGACGTGAGGAGAGTACTAGTAGATCAAGGCAGCGCTGCAGAAATTATGTACCCGGACCTATATAAGGGGCTGAATTTGTCCCCCGAAGACTTGACTCCGTACAGTTCCCCATTAGTCAGTTTTGATGGAAAGATGATCCTTCCGAGGGGCCAGATCAGGCTGCCTGTGCAAGCCGGTACTGAGGTTGTGGAGGTAGACTTCATAGTGGTCGACGCTTACTCACCGTACACTGCTATAGTAGGTAGACCTTGGCTCCATACCCTTGGGGCTGTGCCCTCCACTCTGCATCAGAAGATTAAGTATCCATCCGAGGGGATTGTCGAGGAGATCCGAGGGGATCAGGCCATGTCCAGGCAATGCCTAGTGGCAGCAATCCGACACGAGCAGCATGCCGAACCCTCCCACTGTCATGAGGAAGGCTTATAGCAATTAAGACCTTCGGCGCTGGATGCCGAAGCCCCTGCTGAAGAAGCAGAGTGCGAAAGCCTGACAAGGGTAGCTGTTGGCGACGATCCAGAGAAGTTTTTTCAAATCGGATCCATGTTGCCTCCCCAGGAGCAGGGGGAGTTGATAGAATTCCTCAGGGCAAACGTTGATGTTTTTGCGTGGGACCCTGTGGAAGCCCCGGGGGTAAGCCCAGATTTCATTTGCCACCACCTAAACGTAGATCCCACCATAGTCCCCAAGAAGCAACCCCTCCGACGTCCATCGAGGGAGCACGCAGATGCAGTCAGGGAGGAGGTAACCAGGCTCAAGCAAGCAGGGGCTATTAAGGAAATTTATTACCCCGAATGGCTAGCTAACACGGTGGTGGTAAAGAAGAAAAGTGGGAAATGGCGGGTGTGCGTGGACTTCACTGATCTTAATAGAGCTTGCCCGAAGGATCCGTTTCCCATGCCGAAGATAGATCAGCTAGTTGACGCTACTGTTGGGCATCCTCGGATGAGTTTCTTAGACGCGTTTCAAGGTTATCACCAGATACCATTGGCTCTCGCCGACCAGAACAAAACGGCTTTCGTGACTCCTGTAGGAAACTACCATTATAAGGTAATGCCATTCGGCTTGAAGAACGCAGGGGCTACCTATCAGAGAATGATGACCCGGATGTTTGAGCCACAGCTGGGCAAAAGCATGGAGGTTTATATCGACGACATGGTGGTTAAAAGCAAGGTTGTTGCGGGACACATTGGAGACCTTAGGGACATCTTCGGAATTTTGAGGGGACACAGATTGCGCTTGAATGCCTCCAAGTGTTCATTCGGGGTTGGCTCGGGCAAGTTCCTGGGGTATATGGTCACTCACAGGGGAATCGAAGTTAACCCCGATCAGATAAGAGCCATCAACGACTTGCGAGCCCCTCGGAACCCCAAAGAGATCCAAAAGCTGACTGGGATGACTGCTGCCCTTAATAGGTTCATTTCCAGATCCGCAGATAGGTGTCGGCCTTTCTTCTTGTTAATCAATAAGTGGAAGGATTTTGAATGGACGGAGGAATGTGCTATCGCTTTCCAGCAACTTAAGGACTACCTGGCTAGACCTCCCATCATGTCCAGTCCCCTACCTGACGAAGTGTTGTTTGCGTACATTGCCGTGGCACCTAACGCTGTAAGCTTGGTATTGATCCGAACAGACTGTGGTGTGCAAAAGCCAGTTTATTATGTGAGCAAGTCGCTGCAAAAAGCTGAGACCCGCTATTTGCCACTGGAAAAGGCCATTCTGGCAGTTGTGCTGGGAACCAAGAAGCTGCCCCATTATTTTCAAGCTCACACGGTCATAGTCCTTACCCAACTCCCCCTTAGGGCGGTACTCCGAAGCGCTGACTACACAGGGAGGATTGCCAAATGGGGGACGATGCTAGGGGCTTTTGATATCAAGTACATGCCGCGCACGTCAGTGAAGGGCCAAATCCTTGCAGACCTGGTCGCCGAGTTCACAGAGCCCCATTCAGAGGAAGTAGTTCAAACTCTAGGCACAGAAGGGAGACAAGTCAGCACAGTTTCGTCACAAAACACCTCGCCCTGGGAAGTATATGTAGACGGCGCATCAAATCAGAGGGGCTCAGGCATAGGGCTGGTGCTGATATCCCCTGAGAAAATTATCATTGAAAAAGCCTTAAGGCTAGACTTCTCGGCAACGAACAACGAGGCAGAATATGAGGCTCTATTGATGGGGATGAAGATGGTGCGAAGGATGGGAGGAAAGTCCGCCGAGATATCCTCAGACTCAAAGTTGATCGTCGGCCAAGTGCTGGGGGAGTTCGAGGCAAAAGACGAGAGGATGCAGGAGTACTTGGACCTGGTCAAGTCCCTGCAGTCAGAGTTCGAATATTTTTCCCTTCGGCACGTCCCTAGAAGCGGCAACACGCATGCCGATTCTCTGGCTACACTCGCCACCTCTTCGGCGCAAGAGTTGCCGAGAGTCATCCTGGTTGAAGACGTACGGAGGCCCACGAAGTTAAGAAAAAAGGTACTCCAAGTTCGCAGCGTCGGAACCAACCCATGCTGGATGGACCCCATCATCAAGTTCTTGAGGGACGATGTGTTGCCCGAAGAAAGAGTGGAAGCAGACAAAATACGAAGAAAAGCTACAAGGTTCTGGCTGTCCGAAGACCATAAACTGTACAAACGATCCTATTCTGGCCCGTATCTGTTGTGCATGGCCCCCGAGGCGGCTGAATCGATGTTAGAAGAACTGCATGAAGGAATCTGTGGGAGCCATACTGGAGGGAGATCTTTAGCTCACCGAGCCATTACCCAAGGCTATTGGTGGCCAAATATGCAAAGAGAGGCGCATGAGTACGCTAAAAAGTGTGGCCAATGCCAACGTTTTGCGCCAAGCATACATCAACCTGGTGGAACCCTTAATCCGCTATCCAGCCCGTGGCCTTTTGCTCGGTGGGGGCTGGACATCGTTGGCCCTTTCCCTAAGGCAGCAGGAAACAGGAAGTTCTTGCTGGTCGGGACGGACTACTTCACCAAGTGGGTAGAAGCTGAGCCTCTAGCAAATATCAGGGACGTAGACGTGAAGAAGTTCATTTGGAAAAACATCGTCACCAGATTTGGAGTCCCACACACCCTCATCTCGGACAACGGGCTTCAGTTCGATAGCAAAGCTTTTAGAAGCTATTGCAGTGAGCTGGGGATCACAAATAGATACTCCACCCCCACCTATCCCCAGGGAAACGGGCAGGCCGAAGCCACCAATAAAGTCATAGTTAACGGACTAAAGAAGAGGCTAGACGATGCGAAGGGTAGATGGGTAGAGGAGCTACCCCACGTATTGTGGGCATACAGAACCACGCCTCGTAGGTCCACTGGGGAGACCCCTTTCTCAATGACCTATGGAGCTGAAGCCGTCATACCTCTCGAGACTGGGTTCCCAACGCACAGGATTAGCTCTTTTGACCCAACCAACAACGACAGGCAGCTGGAAAAGAGTCTAGACCTGATTGAAGAACGAAGGGAAAGCGCGATGGTCCGATTGGCACACTACCAGCAGAAACTCAAACAGGGCTACGACATCAACGTGAGGTTGAGACCCCTCGAGCCTGGTGATCTTGTCCTAAGGAAGGTGGTAGGGAATGCAAAGAATCCAGCGTGGGGAAAACTGGGGCCGAATTGGGAAGGTCCATATCGTATCACTTCGAGGGCCGGCATTGGAGCATACTTCCTGGAAGACCTGGATAATCACGTAGTGCCCCGGCCATGGAATGTAAATAACCTCAAAAGGTACTACTATTAAAAGAATTCTTTTTTCAGTCATGATTGTTCTTTTGTTATACTAGTGTTTCTCAAGTGTTTAAACTTAAATCCAAGCATGCCTGTAGTCCTCGGACCAGATGACTTGGGTTAGTTAACGCTCCCTCTCGATTCTTACAAGTGTTTAAACTTAAATCCCATCATGCCTGTAGTCCTCGGACCAGATGATGTGGGTTAGTTAACACTCCTTTACGTTCCTCTCAAGTGTTTAAACTTAAATCCAAGCATGCCTGTAGTCCTCGGACCAGATGACTTGGGTTAGTTAACGCTCCCTCTCGATTCTTACAAGTGTTTAAACTTAAATCCCATCATGCCTGTAGTCCTCGGACCAGATGATGTGGGTTAGTTAACACTCCTTTACGTTCCTCTCAAGTGTTTAAACTTAAATCCAAGCATGCCTGTAGTCCTCGGACCAGATGACTTGGGTTAGTTAACACTCCCTCTCGATTCTTACAAGTGTTTAAACTTAAATCCCATCATGCCTGTAGTCCTCGGACCAGATGATGTGGGTTAGTTAACACTCCTTTACGTTCCTCTCAAGTGTTTAAACTTAAATCCAAGCATGCCTGTAGTCCTCGGACCAGATGACTTGGGTTAGTTAACGCTCCCTCTCGATTCTTACAAGTGTTTAAACTTAAATCCCATCATGCCTGTAGTCCTCGGACCAGATGATGTGGGTTAGTTAACACTCCTTTACGTTCCTCTCAAGTGTTTAAACTTAAATCCAAGCATGCCTGTAGTCCTCGGACCAGATGACTTGGGTTAGTTAACGCCCCCTCTCGATTCTTACAAGTGTTTAAACTTAAATCCCATCATGCCTGTAGTCCTCGGACCAGATGATGTGGGTTAGTTAACACTCCTTTACGTTCCTCTCAAGTGTTTAAACTTAAATCCAAGTATGCCTGTAGTCCTCGGACCAGATGACTTGGGTTAGTTAACGCTCCCTCTCAATTCTTACAAGTGTTTAAACTTAAATCCCATCATGCCTGTAGTCCTCGGACCAGATGATGTGGGTTAGTTAACACTCCTTTACGTTCCTCTCAAGTGTTTAAACTTAAATCCAAGCATGCCTGTAGTCCTCGGACCAGATGACTTGGGTTAGTTAACGCTCCCTCTCGATTCTTACAAGTGTTTAAACTTAAATCCCATCATGCCTGTAGTCCTCGGACCAGATGATGTGGGTTAGTTAACACTCCTTTACGTTCCTCTCAAGTGTTTAAACTTAAATCCAAGCATGCCTGTAGTCCTCGGACCAGATGACTTGGGTTAGTTAACGCTCCCTCTCGATTCTTACAAGTGTTTAAACTTAAATCCCATCATGCCTGTAGTCCTCGGACCAGATGATGTGGGTTAGTTAACACTCCTTTACGTTCCTCTCAAGTGTTTAAACTTAAATCCAAGCATGCCTGTAGTCCTCGGACCAGATGACTTGGGTTAGTTAACGCTCCCTCTCGATTCTTACAAGTGTTTAAACTTAAATCCCATCATGCCTGTAGTCCTCGGACCAGATGATGTGGGTTAGTTAACACTCCTTTACGTTCCTCTCAAGTGTTTAAACTTAAATCCAAGCATGCCTGTAGTCCTCGGACCAGATGACTTGGGTTAGTTAACGCTCCCTCTCAATTCTTACAAGTGTTTAAACTTAAATCCCATCATGCCTGTAGTCCTCGGACCAGATGATGTGGGTTAGTTAACACTCCTTTACGTTCCTTACAAGTGTTTAAACTTAAATCCAAGTATGCCTGTAGTCCTCGGACCAGATGACTTGGGTTAGTTAACGCTCTCTCTCGACTCTTACAAGTGTTTAAACTTAAATCCCATCATGCCTGTAGTCCTCGGACCAGATGATGTGGGTTAGTTAACACTCCTTTATAATCCTTACAAGTGTTTAACCTCGATTTCGATTACACCGGTAGTCCTCAGATCAGAGGCTTTAGTTTGGTGGGCGCACTCAGGTTACCAGTCTAATTTAGCGGAACATGTGGACTTAGGCAAAACTACGTCAGTGGTTATTCCCACAATTCTTTATCTTAGCCATACATGGAAGATTACCGCATTTATGATTCATTCTTAATCACTAAACTATCATTATTAGCCGCAATAATGCAACATGATAAGTACTCCACAAGCAACAAGTAAAGAAAATAAGCCGTTTCATTCATTTAAATGATAATTTCCTTACAAAAAAAGGTCAAAAAAAAAAAATATACTAGCAAAATACACAAGATGGAGGCTCTAGGCTTTATCTTGAGAATCTGGGTGGATCTTTGGCAAATTGCCCGCATCTCCGATCTGAAGAGGGGCCTGGCTCGTCTCAGCTGGGGCTGGGGGGTTCTGATCTGCCGAGGATGCTTCCAAGGCCTCAGGAGCATCACATAAATCCGGATCGTAATAGATGCTCCCAGGCTGCCTTAAAGCTGACTCTGCAGGGACTCCAGCTGCATCGAGGCACTTGCTCCATGTGATGTCACAGTAGTCCCTGCAGACCTTGGCGAACTCCTCGGTCAGCCTTACTTGGGTATCCTGCACCCCCAGCATGTAGGCGGCTTTCTTCTCAGCCTCAACTGCTTCCCTGGCCAATTGCGCGTCCTCCTTGGCCAACTTAGCAGCGTCCCTGGCTTTTTCCAGCTCAAGCCGAAGCTCCTTTACCATCGCCCTCTCTATCTCCAGATTGGTTTCAGCCGCAAGCAGTTTCTGGCGCTGGTCTTCGGCTTGCTTCTCTGCATTTTTAAGGCTCGCCTCTACATTTTTTCTCGCTTTTACCTCCTCCTTCAGCTGATCGGAGATGCGGGCGCTTTCATCCTTTGCCTTGCCCAGTGCCTTCTCAACGTCCTCCTTGGACCGGATCTCAGCTTGCACGTCAACATCCTTCCGCTGAACCCACTCTTCAGCCACGTAGATTTGTTAAGCAAGCTGCATGACGACCAAAAGACAGTTACATAAAAATATACATGCACGAGGGCTTCAAGATAGTTGCGAAAGAGCATCAGTTGTCTTACCATGCCTAAATCCCGTTTGAGGGACAAAAAGAGTTATTTTTCGCTGAAACGCCGATAAGACTCCATATCCCTCGGAAGGAGGAGGGGCTTCTCGAGCGCTTCAGCAATGTACCCGGCCTTCCCCCCAGCATAGTTTCTGATGAAGGCGTCAAAAGGGATGGCCGCACCATCCAAAGTAAGCTTTGGGGACCACACCTGGACCCCCCACCGCACGTCAGCAGCCACGTTCTCCTCCCTGCTCTCAGTAGAAGAAGCCCGTTTATTTCTTGTATCGTGGGTCTTCTTCTGCTGCTTGCGGCCCTTCGGAGGGACCATTTCCCCCTCCTCGACGTCAGTTACGTCCGTCACCACCCTCTTCTTCTTCAAATCGGGTAGCACTTTCAGACCTAAATCTTTTGGGGCTTGAGGAGGGGGAGGCGGTGGTGGGAGGTTCACTTGGGGCTGGGATGTGCCAGTACCCTGGGCCGCGGCCGTTTTCCTGTTCTTCATTAGCTGGCCTAGGGGCAGCATGTCTTCCTCCTCGGAGTCTTCTGGCAAAGCGAAGTTCAGAACTGGGGCAGCTGACTGCCTATCAGGGGCCTCTTCGGAAGATAAGATCTGAACTTCCTCCGAGGTATCCTCTTCGAACTTGAACTGATCGATCTGGGCGTCAAGCGAAGGGGTAGAGGAGGCGATCCTTTCCTCGGCTGCTGGTTCAAATGGCGCTCTTTGGACTGGCTGAGCTAATGCTGGGATGCCTTGTGGATTGGGATGGGGCACTGGGGCGAGGTCAAAAGGGGCCAGAAAGGTCTTCCGTGCCACGTCGATGCGGTTTATGCGGCGATCTCCCGTTGTGATTGCGTTCCCTCTCGGCTGAAGTTCAGTCTTCGGAGTGTAACCGAGGATGAGAGGAACAGATCGAAGCTGTCCGTCTTCACTCACGAAGATCTCCGACCGAAGAAGATAGTTTAGGGCCGCAGTATTGGTGAGGCTCAGCCGAGGAGTCACGTTCCTTCTATCTGTAAACATGGCAAAAGAACTGTCAGGGGGATTGCAACATGATGAAAGGAAGTCCGAATAGGTGAAGGTACAAAAGTTGGAAGGGCTCAAGGGGAAAAGTCCCACCTGGCGTTCCTGGCTTGGTGGGGCAGTGAATCCCATCATGCCAGGCACCCGAGACGATAAGGTAATCGTCCATCATCCCTTTGTTGGACTTAGGGAGATCGGAGAGAAGTCTGACGACATCGGACCGGGACCTTAGGTAGTATCCCGCCCCTTCCTTTGTACGGCATTCGTACATATGCGCCACATCATGCCAGGTTAACCCTAAGCCTAAGTGGCGGTTTAGGTCATCAACTGCCCCCAAAATCCTAAATGTGTTGGGTGCGCACTGTTCGGGGCTAAGTCTATGGGCGGTAAGGTAACTTCTGGTGACCTCACCCATAGGGATGGTCATTCCTCCCTCCAGGAAGGCGATAATGGGGATTATCACCTCGCCTACCTCTCGGGCCAATAATAACCCCCCCGTGGAGCAATACCTCAGGCCGACTTCCTGTGGAATGCGATAGGTCGCCCTAAACTTCTCTATCTGGGATGGACTATCCACTAGGTATTCGAATCTACCCATTTCTAACAAGGTTAAAGGAGGGGGAACGTGAAACGGCGACTGGGAAGATCTATCACGCGCCGAAGAGGCAATTCGTACAGATTACTAAGACCTCGGGAGAAGAACTTACGCGGAATCAGTTCGGAGGACGAACTTCAGTCTGGCAAAGAGAACGGCAGTGGATTGGGGAGCGAGCCAAGGCAGATGACAGGGAAGGCTCTGGGAGTCTGAGCGCTTGAGGTCGTCTGAGGATCTGAAGTTTGCAAAATAAGAGAACAACCCACCCTGAGGCTTTATATAGGGGGAGGCGAAGTGGGGAAAATATCCCGCTCGAATTTTCAGGAAAGAATCTCGTCCGTTGGATTTGAAACGGACCAATAGATTCCATTGACAAGACGCCGCCCGGAGTAGTTAATGACGCCTCGGAAACGGCGCGATAGCAGCGGCAATAAAGAAGGCGCCCAAATCCACGCGCACATACGTGTGAAGTCAAAATCCAGGGCCCTCACTAGTCGAAAGGTCAAAACCTCACTTTTTCCCTTCGGGCGCGAGGCAAAAAGTGAAATTTTGAGGGGCTATTGTGGGTGAGAAAGCCCAAAGCCATATGTTGGGCCTGGGGCCCAGTCCAAATACGATTATCCAGCCGAAGAGGCTAATAGTATCAACGCTTCACCATCCTGATGAGAAAGCAACCTATAAGGGACAAAGGCTCCGTCCGAAGACAACTGGTTGAGCCGAAGGGGCCATATCCATTGGATCAGCTCAGAATTTGATCAAACGGATATGCTGAGGGCTTCCCTGCGAGGATTAAGCTCTGCGCGTGTCTAACTGAGTGGCTGTCATGAAATCCCCTGCTAATAAAGCTGCCACCACCGCATTTAATGCGCTGCAGCAACTTCTCTGGCCGTATTTATGTGGAGAAGACACCTGAACAGTGCTTCCACACCCATCACCACTTACTGCAGGATAAAGCAAACGGCTGATGTGACTGGCACTCAAGTGGGCGTGCAGATGAAGGACAAGTGTGCGGTGGAGATGAGAGGGGAGCGCATATATAAGAGAGGCAAGCCTCACGGAGAAAGGGGGGGAGAAAAATTGTATTCATTAAGTTTTTAAATACTAAAGCTCTTCGGACCGAAGAAATTCTTGTTAAAGGCTAGTCTAAATTCTTTTTATTGGTCTGCTTGCATGAATCGTTGCTAAATCCAAACCCAGCCCAGTTGTTTTAACCCGCTCTCTACAAATTTATTGTTGGGAATTTGTTGGGCTCGCAATACAGAGAGTTGGAACCTGGCCCAACAAATTTGGACCCTACAATAGATAAATCATATCATTGTCAAGTGCGAAAAATAAAGAACACAACAATATGATAACCTAGGAAAACCAAACCAGTAAAAAAACCTGGGGAGGATTTAACCTAGCTATTCTCAAGGTAAAACGAATCCACTATGAAAGAATTGAAGTTTGCACAATAGCGACTTAGACTACTAATATCCTATTGCTACCTCGAGTAGGAAACTTACTACCATGACCACATGACAACTCCAAGTCCACGAACTACTTCTTTCTTGGATTCCTAGCAAGTACAAGCACTCCCACTTATGTATCTTTAAGCTCTTGAATATGCAACTGAAATGATCACCAAGTTCTTGACATAGTCTTGATTCTTGATAACCCTAAGTATGTGTGAAGGCAAACACATCTAGATCTCACAAAAGATTCACACACACAGCATAAAGCGCAACTGAACGGTTTTAGACCCTTAAAAACAGCCAGATTGCGTAGCCTAGATTAATTAGCCAAATTGTTACTTAGTCAAATTAAAAAATTTTAGGTTAAAACAATTAAATAATCATATCATGTATATAAAACATATAAAGCAACGGAAATAATAAAGAACACAATGATATGATCACCCAGGAAACCACACGGTAAAAACCTGGGGAGGATTTGACCCACCGATCCTCAAGGCAAACCAGAATTCACTGTGAAAGAATTGAAGTTCTTACAAAAGCACTACAAGCTCCCCACTCGACTTCCTAATGCTACCCACCAGTAGAACTTACTGACACGACCACGTGCAAGCTCCGAATCCACGGACTCCTTCTTTCTTGAATTCCTCAATCAGCTACAAGCTCCTCGCTTGTTTTTCTTTAAGTTCCAATGGTTGCAACTATAATGATCTTCAAGATGTTGAAATCATCTCTACCTTGAAAACTCTAAGTTTTGTGTAAAGGAAAGCTCCTCTAAGATCTCATAAGAGATTCACACAAAACAGCAATGTATGAGCAACAATACAATATGGAGTACCTTTAAAAACGTGGCTAGGGTTTAGTTTATATACCTAAGGTAAAAACATAAAACCCTAAACGTTTAATGAAATAGGGCTGAGTTGGAAATTCTGCAGAAAAATCAACCTGTGCGATTTTCGATCGATCGAGCCTGTCCTTCGATCGATCGAGCCAGGCCGAAAGTCCCAAGTACTTCTGCAGCCACTCGATTCCAACTTTACAATAATAAACCAACTTTGAGCAAGCTTAAACAAGATTAAATACATTATTTTGATCATGGTTTGCCAACATTACAAATTAGAGTTCTAAATACATAAAATCCTAAGACCTTAGAACCTAACAAACTCCCTCTTTGGCAATCCGTGACAAAACACAAACTAAATGCTTAAAGTTTACAATAAAAAGCCCTTTACAAAAAGTAATGCTCATAAACCAAATTCAAACCTAACTACTATCCATCAGTTGCAAGTGTAGACAGCAGCCAAATCGAATGCACCTGTATATTCCTGAAACACTCAACAAACGCATAAACGCATGTGTGACAGAAAAACAGTAAATCAACAGATATGTAATCTAACTCTCCCCCTATGTTAGATACACCAAAAATAAACAATTCTTGAAAGTTCACACAACACATAATAAAGACATATATCAATGAATAATCATAAATATAAATCAATAAACAGTGAACACATAGAATCAAGAATCATATATATAAAAAATGTATCTCCCAACAAGTATAGCCCAAAAAGAAAGTATACAAAGTGAAGCACCTAGATACAATCTAATCTCAAAAACTCCACTAGCTCCTCAAAAAGAAACAAAACTCCCCCTAGCTACAAAAACCCCTCTAAAAGCTCCAAACTCTACTCCCCCTTTTTGTGACAGAATGCCAAAGGACGTCACAGGCCATCATCAAAAGGAGGTGTTGAGGATGAACGAAGATGCGCCAAATCCGCTCTCAGAGCACGAATCTCGTCGAACAAGTCCACCAAAAACTGACCATGAGCCGCCTGAACGGTCATGACAGTCTCCAAAGTACGACGAACATCGAAGTCAGCTGCAGGAGGTGGAGGAACAGCAGCAGCAGCAGCACCTACAGGATCAGGAACAGCCTCACGAGCAGGACCTGTAGAAGAAGAAGGGGGTGCGGAACTAGAAGGCTCAGACCTAGCGTGTTTAAAGCCAGCTCAAAGATGAGCAGCCCTCTGTCTAAGAAACGAGGCACCTATGGGAGCAATCACATGAACGGGCTCAGAAGAAGGGAAATCATCTAAACCAAGATGAAGTAAAATCCTATGAATAAAGATAGGATGAACAAGAGCATGAGCAGTAGATGAACTCTTATAAACTTCGTTCAAAGAACGAAGAAAAAGATGAGGAAAACTGATAGGAGCATCAGTGACAAGAGCATACAAAAAGACACACCTCTCGAGAGGAATGGTGTGCAGATGAGAAATGGGCCAAAGAGAGTGACACGCTATCCTAAAGAAGAGATAGACAGACTCAGGAAGCTCAGCGGTGGTGATCCTAGGATCAGAACCCCTCTGGATAGAAGACCCAGTGATGTAAGACATGACATCACTCAACTCTGGTGACTCATCATAGGGATAGACAAGGTGCTGTACCAAAGGTACCCTTAGAATATCTGACACTACTGTAGGAGTAATGACATACTCTACGCCTCGTATCCAACTCTTAACTAGAGTGTTGGAATCATAGACGCGGATAGAGATGTTCGAGAAGAACTCTCTAATCAGGGTAACTGGAGGAGGAGGATCAGAAACATCCAACAGTGGTAACCAGCCCCTACGCTCAAAGTTTGCCCTAATGGCAGGATCAACCTCATCTAAGGTGACAGAACGCTCAGCCCAAACTTTTCTCTTAAGGTTTAGAGTCTCATAAATCTCTTGGTTTTTCTCACTAGGGAACCTCTCACTATCAAAGGAATGTGGGGGAGGAGAATGAGAGGGAATAGTCCTACGGGCTCTAGTCTTCCTAGGCATGATGCTAAGGAAAGGACAGATACAAAAGGAAAAACCAAAAAGAATAAAACAAAACCAATGGCAGACTGCAAGTTAGCACAATAAACAATAGAATAAAAATCTATATGATGCATGAACAAATATAATGTTGTGATGCATGAACTAATGCAGTAAACAGGTTCAAATTAAGTTCAATTACACAAAATTGGCTTGAACATAGAGTTTCTAACAAAAACCCTAAAAAATTTGAAAACCACTTGAAAAATTTTGCAGCAAATTGATGAATTAATCATTACATAATGTTGAAAACAGATTAGAATAACTAATTTCATCAATACAACAAGCCAATTTCATCAATTAAACCTTAATTGAACAAAATCCCCAATTCGGATTAATTAGAAACCCTAGATTTTCAATTTTTCACCAAACTCAAAATTGATCAAATTAACAGGTAAGAATCATGTTTATGATGTGTCCCCACAAAAACCCAATGATCAATTACACAAAATAGGGCTTGAATCAAACGAAAATCCCAAATATGCAAAGTCTGAAAATCTCCCTTAAAAGCATGAATTTATGCATGAAATCATGAAAATAAAATCAAAAGGAAGGGTAAAAGAGTCTTACCGGCTTGAGGAAAGAGAGATTTTGCAAAAAATTCGGAGGAAAACGACAAAAATCTGACTGTGATGCTTGCCTCGTCAGAGAGAGAAAGAAAAAGTTTGAAAACTTTTTGAAAAGTGTTGGAAAAAGTCAGATCTGATCTTTTAAAAAACCTTCTCCACGATCTTCGATCGATCGAAAATTACATTCGATCGATCGAATGAACCAGTCATTTTGAAACAAACTAGAGCACTTTTTCGATCAATCGAAAATCAGAATGGATTGATCGAACTGGGCAAAGGCTCACTAAATTTTGAGAAAAAACACAGTTTTGAAAAGCACAAACCTAATTTTGAAAAAAAAAACTCCTCAAAGTATTAAACAATGAAAGCAAAATGCATGAGTATGAGATGGAATGCTTTTTCAAAAATCCAAATTTTTTAAACCCAATTTTCTCAAAACAAGTTTCAATCATTCTCCCATTGAATTTTCTCAAGCAACAAATATGTTGTGCACAAATCTCAAGATATTTTCAAACTTGGTTGGTCAGACCGAAAACACACACACTAGCATGTATAGTGTTTAACAAAGAGTAACTTGTGTAGTGTGTGAAACTAGCAAAAAACTTGAAATACATGTGAGGTGATATGTGAATAGCAATCAAACACAAAGTCTACACAATTCATCACATAGAATTTAAAAGAGACTATCACCTAAAGAGTTACATCCTATAACTCCCACATCTCCTAGAACAAAAGCTTGAAATCATGTAAGTTTCTTGCATTTTTGCCTCTTATTTATATGAATTGGCATTCAGCCTAATAGTACACACCGGTTTGAATTAAGTGAATTGGCATCAAGTCTAATAGTACACACCAGTTTTAATTTAATTGAGGCTACACCTTATGTTCTTTTTGTGCATGTGCTACACTTTCTCGAGCACAAAATCTTATGATATGCACTAAGGTGTTCATAATTGACTAGTGAACAGTGATGAGATGGTTATTTATGCCTTTCTCAAAAGGATCAAGTCCGACAGTCAAATAACATATGACTTCATGATTAAGACAAAGTGATTTAAAAACCACACACATCTTTCTCACACAACATGCACTACAAAGTTTCAACTAGTCAAGTGTAATGAATAAGCTCATCAAAGTTAAACAAGGTACACAAGACATGACAAGTGAAAATAGATTGACCAACCTTGTTTTCAAAAATCAAGAAAAATAGTGTCAAACATAATTTTTGCTTTCTCCTTTTCCCTTTTTTTTTTTTATTTTTTTATTTTTTTATTATTAAAAGAGAAAACAAATAAATCCTAGATTGAAATGCATGAATGTAATGCAATGCAAGTCCTAGAACAAAAAAACACAAAAACCAAAGAACAATGGTCACAAAAGAATAGAGCAATGAAGCACAAGGAACCATGTCAGAAAGACTCAGTTAGTTCGAGTCTTTTGCATCCAAAACTTTTTAGATGCACCACGAGCATTGGAGTTCTTATTCACATTAGAGTGATTCCCAACTCCAGGATTGGAATAAAGGTTTAACACCTTTACCAATTCACCAATTAGTGCCAAAGGATCTTGTGCTTGAGGCACAGGCACTTTTGGTTTATTTGCTCTCTTATCAGCTTGAAGCTTGAAACAACTAGGACGTATGTGTCCAGACTTTCCACAGTAATGACAAACCCAAACAGGTTTACCATGCATCTTGTCCTTAGATTTGGTAGGCTCCTTAGGTTTAGATTCTCTTAAGTCTACCCTAATCTTTTTAGGTGGTGAAACTTCTATAGGTTTAACAACCTCACTCACTGGGGGTTTAACAATTTCACTCACAACCTCACTCACAGAAGGTACAGAAGAAGAAGAAGGAACAAAATTTGTGGAATGTGGTCTAGAATCAAAAATGCTTTCAACATATCCTAACCCAGTTTTATCAGAAGGATACTTTTGAACATTCAGCATGTGATCAAGTTTAGAACTAGCAGATCTAGCAACAGATAAATCATGTTCCAAAGTTCTAACTTTTTCAAGCAAAAGCATGTTCTCAGATTTAACATTGTTTAAAAGCTCATTAGCATCAAACAGTTTAACAAGCAAATTTTTCTTTTCAAGCTCAAGAGAATCAATTTTCTTTAGGCCAAGTTCAACTTTCATAGCATCCTTTACAGCAACTTTGCAAAGTTTGTTGTAGGCCTCTTGAAGATCTGCATCTTCAGAGAGTTCCCCATCAAAAGGGTTCTCCTCAGCAGATATGCTTTCATTGACTATAGCAGTAGCCATGAAAGCAATGAAGTTTCCATCCTCGTCACCACCAGACTCATCATCATAAACCTCATTATCACTAAGGGTTACAGCCATAGTGTTACCCTTAGTCCTCAAGAATGTAGGACATTCAGATTTAACATGACCATACCCTTGACAGCCAAAACACTGAGGACCTAAAGAATTATTTGAAGATTGACCAACTTTTTCTCTAGGTTTTTCAAAGTTATTAACCTTAGTGGGCTTATTCTTCCTAAAATTTCTAGGTTCAGCAGTGTAAGTACCTCTTGCCTTTCTGTTGGTATTCCTAAGAAAGTTTTTAAAGTTTTTGGCAAGATAGGCAATCTCTGTAGCAGAGAGCTCATCATCAAATCCACCACCTTCAACATCATCAACTGACTTAAGAGTCATTGATTTGGATTTGTTAACTTTAGGTAGGTCAGACTCATAGGACTGAAGAAATCCTACAAGCTCATCAATAGGGATGGAGTCTACATCCTTGCTTTCAGTGATGACAGTCACTTTGGGTCTAAAGTCCTCAGTTAAAGATCTAAGAATCTTCCTAACAATTTTAGGTTGTTCATAGATTTCACCCAAATTAAAAGCAGAATTGACAATATCATTTAATTTAGCATAGAATTCATCAAAAGATTCATCATCATACATTCTAATGCTTTTAAATCTAGAAGTCAATTGTTGCAATTTATTGATCTTAACTGCCTTTGTACCTTCGTGCACAGTTTGGAGGATTTTCCAAGCAATATGAGCAACCTCAACATTTGAGATCCTCTTAAATTCCTCCATTAAAACAGCATTGAAGATGGCATTCATAGCTTTGCTATTGAAGCCTGCTGCTTCTTTTTCAGAAGTTTGCCACTCACTCACAGGAGTAGTGGGCTTCCGCCATCCGTATTCAATGGAATTCCAAACCCTCTCATCAATGGATTTCAAGAATGCTTTCATTCTTACTTTCCAATAAGCATAGTTGTTCCCATCAAAGTGAGGAGGAACAAACAGAGAGTGTCTATGCTCCATGACAACAGGGGTCAAGGATCAGCTCAGAGATAAAAAATCTCAAACAAAAGAGCAACCCGCTCTGATACCACTTGAACGGTTTTAGACCCCTTAAAAACAACCAGATTGCGTAGCCTAGATTAATTAGCCAAGTTGTTATTTAGTCAAATTAAACAATTCTAGGTTAAAACAATCAAATAATCATATCATGTATATAAAACATATAAAGCAGCGGAAATAATAAAGAACACAATGATATGATCACCCAGGAAACCACACGGTAAAAACCTGGGGAGGATTTGACCCACCGATCCTCAAGGCAAACTAGAATTCACTATGAAAGAATTGAAGTTCTTACAAAAGGACTACAAGCTCCCCGCTCGACTTCCTAATGCTACCCACCAGTAGAACTTACTGACACGACCACGTGCAAGCTCCGAATCCACGGACTCCTTCTTTCTTGAATTCCTCAATCAGCTACAAGCTCCCCGCTTGTTTTTCTTTAAGTTCCAATGGTTGCAACTATAATGATCTTCAAGATGTTGAAATCATCTCTACCTTGAAAACCCTAAGTTTTGTGTAAAGGAAAGCTCCTCTAAGATGTTACAAGAGATTCACACAAAACAGCAATGTATGAGCAACAATACAATATGGAGTACCTTCAAAAACTTGGCTAGGGTTTAGTTTATATACCTAGGGTAAAAACATAAAACCCTAAACGTTTAATGAAGTAGGGCTGGGTTGGAAATTCTGCAGAAAAATCAACCTGTGCGATTTTCGATCGATCGAGCTTGTCCGTCGATCGATCGAGCCAGGCCGAAAGTCCTAAGTACTTCTGCAGCCACTCAATTCCAACTTTACAATAATAAACCAACTTTGAGCAAGACTAAATACATTTTTTTTATCATGGTTTGCCAACATTACAAATTAGAGTTCTAAATACATAAAATCCTAAGACCTTAGAACCTAACATCAACAACCTTAGAGAGCTTTTGGGTACAAAACCCTAAATACAAAAGAGGCATAAGATGCACTCTAATCTCTCTAAAAACTTATAAAAACGTTTGTTAAGGACATATTTTATGTAGTTGGCTAATCCTTTGACAAAACGCACTTTACTTGTAATTTGGTAGATCTAGGATGTGTTTAATACTTCAAGGAACATGTTGTTCAAGTCTAGTATTAAAGCCATGAAGATTGGACCAAGAAACAAGTGAAGAAAAGGTGTTCATTAAAGCTGGACAGATAGCTGGACACCTGTGGACACCTAGCTCGACAGCTTCCCGACACCTGCCCGACACCTGGCTATCTATCGAGATCTTAAGGTGTTTTCTTATCGCAATCTCGACACCTCCTCGACACCTGGTCGATCGATCGAGAAAGTTTCTGTCACCTCGACACCTCCTCGACACCTCCTTTATAGCTGTATCTGTTGAGATTTATTAAACCTCGACACCTTCTCGACACCTCCTCGATAGCTGCTATCTGTTGAGGTTACGAAAATTCAGCCTTTTGATTTTTAGGCCAGGCTTATGTATTTGTGTAGGGTTTCTTTTCTCACAACCCTAGACCTATATAAAGCTTATTTTAGAGGCCGTCACACAAGAGAATAAGAGAATACAAGGAGAACATATGCAAAAGATTATTCTCTCTGAAAGAAGCTACTGCGTCTTTGCGCCTTAGGGTTTTGTAACCAAGTTTTTCTTGATCTTCATTCTTGATGAAGTGAAGAACTTTGCAGCCAACATCTTCTTCTAGTTGGTGATTGAAGTCGCGTACTGGGATCCGCGCAATTGGTTAGTCACGTATTGGGATTCGTGCAATCAAAGGGTGGCGTTCATATATTGAAGAGTTCAGAGGTTCTGAAGCGGTAGAAGGTTTCTGCTGTGAGTTCATCTACGGGGATTGTAGAGTCTAGGGACAAAGGTTTTGTACTAGATCTGAAACTTTTCTTTTCTATAGTGGATTGCTTTTCGGGAAGGTTTCCCCCCAGGTTTTTTTCTGTGAAACTGGTTGGTTTCATTGGTTTTCCTGGGTCATCATATCTTGTCTTATTTATTTTTTCCGCTGCATATTATTTTGACTTGATATTGATATTTGTTTGTTTTAACAAGTTTTATTGATAATAAATCTAATTAACAACTTGGATTTAAAACTTGTTAATTTTATCAACCGGGGTCTAAATTTCCCAACAAGTGGTATCAGAGCGGGTTCACTCTGTTTGGATTAATTTCCTAAGTGTGATCCATTGACCCCTGTTGTCATGGATAAAGGACAATCTTTATTTGATGGAACTAATTATACGTACTGGAAAGTTCGTATGAAAGTGTTCTTGCAGGCTCTAGGTGAACAGGTATGGCAAGCTGTTGATGTTGGCTGGATTAAGCCAAAGGAAGCACCTGTGGATTGGGATGATGCAACAATTGTAGCTACAAATTTCAATAGTAGGGCCTTGAATGCTTTGTTTTGTGGGGTGACCAATGAAGAATTCAAGAAAATTTCATCCACTGAAGTTGCCAAGGAAGTATGGACTATTCTTGAGACCACCTATGAAGGTACCAAGGCAGTAAAGACTGTGAAGTTTCAGCAACTCACAAGTAGTTTTGAAGAAATAAGGATGGAGGAGGACGAGACCTTTGATGAGTTCTATGCCAAACCCAAGGATATTGTGAATTCTGCTTTCAACCTTGGAGAATGTATTGCAGAATCCAAAATTGTTAGAAAAATCCTTAGGTCCTTACCTGAAAAATTCCATGCCAAGATCACTGCCATTGAAGAAGTCAAGGACATTGATCAAATTCCTTTGACTGAGCTTGTAGGGAACCTTTAAACCTATGAGATGGGATTAGGCTCAATGGGAAAAGGTGGAAAGAGCAAAAACTTGGCTCTTAAGGGTATAGAGGAAGAGACTGAAGACTCTGAAGATGAAGATCAAAGTGAAGATGAGTATGAGGATCTAACCTTCATAACTGATGAGATTATCAAGCTTCTTCAGTTTAGGAAAAAGGATAAGGGCAAACCTCCTAGGAAACCTAAATCCTCTAGGAAGGGCAAGAATAAAAAACCCTTTATTCAATGCCATGAGTGCAAAGGTTTTGGTCATATGAGGATAGAGTGTCCAAACTACCTCATGAAGGAAAAGACCGAGAAGCCAAAAGAGAAAGGGTTGGTTGCTACCTGGAGTGATACTGATGATGACTCTTCTGATGAGTTTGTGGATGAATGTCGTCAAGTTATGACCTTTGCTGCCACAACCGATAAGGTAATTGTGGAGAATGCTAGTGACAGTGAGGATTCTTCTGATGATGAAGTACCTAAGAAGATGACCCTTCAGGAAGCCTCTGATAAGACTGGCTTAGGATATGCTGTTTCCTCCAGCCCCTCCTCATCCACAGCTTTTGGATCAAGGACTATCTTTGTGCCCCAATCTGAGAAAGGTAATAAAGGTATGAAATATAAATCCTTTGTTAAACCTTATGTTTGTCACCATTGTGGTGTTTTTGGACATATTCGTCCTAATTGCTTTAGGTTGTATCCTCATAAGCAATTGTCCAAATGGTCACAAGTTTCCTCTCAAGGACCTACACATTTGTTTGGAGAGTTATTAAAAGTCTTGAACTTTTTAACTCAATTTCAGGAGAATTTTAATTCTTCTATGTCCTTTAGTAGACATACTAGGACACGTGTCTTTTCATCTTCACGGCCAAAGACTAGTGCTGTGTGGGTGAGAAAGGAGCCTAAGACTTAATTGTCTTTTCTGTTTGTCCTCTACTTTAATTCTTTCTATCTACAGTAGGACTCTCTTTGCTTGATTTCTTATCTACTTTGGAATCATGCTTTCATGCATCTGCATCTTTCTATCATGCCTTCATGCATATGCATCTTTTTTCATGTTTTCATGTTGTTTGTTTGTTTTTGTCTGGTTGTTTAGTCTTTATTTTGTTTTGTTTTCAAAATAAAAATAAAAAGAGAAAAATAAGAAAAATACAAAAACAGTGTGTGTTTTGTGTACTTTGGTACTAGTGTACCTTGGATGGCCAATGAAACAAAGTTTTCTAAACTTTGTATCTCTTGTAGCTTAGATGAGCATCTTTATGCACAACTAAGCAAGTGAGCTTTGTGGCTCTTGTTTGTGATGAGTAAGATTAGGTTGTCTCTTTAAACTTAACACTCATATCACTCTTTTTGACGGGTAGGACTAGAAAATCCTAAGATAAAGGCATAAATAACTATCTCACCACTGTTGCCCGCCAATCATTAATGACATCTGTGTGCTTAGGCATAGCAAAATTGAAATGTCAAAATATCATTGGGTATTTCTTTTCTTTCTCAAAAGCCCATGTAAGATATGTATAAAAAGAAAATATGCAAAGAAATAAAAAGCAAAAAGATTAAAAATGCTTTAATATGGTTGCAAGCGTGTATTCTAGGAGATGTGGGAGTTATAGGATGTACCTCGAAAGTGATAGTCCCCATCAAACAATTATGATTGTGTGTGAGTTAAAGTTATTTTCTCATATCTCAGATCGTCATAACATGTATACACATATGCAATCTTGCGATGTTTTTCACACACAACACGCAATATTCTTTGCTACTTTTGATACATGTGCAGGTACAATGTGATTTTGCATGTGCTTTTGTATGCTCACTAAACTGTGCTTTTGTATGCTCACTAAACTGTCATAACTTGTTTTTGAAATATAAAATTGGTTAGACTTGTTTAGTGTGTGTGTGTGTTTTGCATCTTTCTTTTTGTCATCCATAGCATCTTGTTTCATTACATTCATGCATTTATATGGATTTCTTGTGCCCCCATGATCATCCTTGATCATCTTTATGTTTCTCGGGTGAAGCTTTCTAGCTTCTTGTACCCTTTGTCAATCATGACAAAAAGGGGGAGAAATTGTGGAGACTTTGTGGTTTCTTTCTTTAAGATTCTACAAGTTAGGGGGAGAAATACATTCCTTTGTAAGGGGGGGTTGTGTTTCATCTTGTTAGGGGGAGTGTTTACTTCCTTCTTCTTGTACCTTGGGTCTTGTGACCATGTTTACATACATTGTGCTTATCTTCTTTATATGCTGATGTATGTTTCTTTCACCTACCTCTTCATGTGTTGTTTCTTTTCTATCTTTAGACACATGTTCTTTATACTTGTATGCAATCTAATTATTTCTGCTTCACACAAGATGCCTTGATGAGTTTTGTTTAAAAGTGTTTCAGAAATACAGGTTATCAAAGTCTACTTGCCATAAACTCTCTTCTTGCAAAGTTTTTCAAGAGTTTATGTTAGGATAGATTTTATTGTATGTAACAAGTGAGTATGAGTTGAGTGATTTATGACTTCTCTCATATGTTCATTTGTTTGTTGTGGTTTTGTCACGGATTGCCAAAGGGGGAGATTGTTAAGGACATATTTTATGTAGTTGGCTAATCCTTTGACAAAACGCACTTTACTTGTAATTTGGTAGATCTAGGATGTGTTTAATACTTCAAGGAACATGTTGTTCAAGTCTAGTATTAAAGCCATGAAGATTGGACCAAGAAACAAGTGAAGAAAATGTGTTCATTAAAGCTGGACAGATAGCTGGACACCTGTGGACACCTAGCTTGACAGCTTCCCGACACCTACCCGACACCTGGCTATCTATCGAGATCTTAAGGTGTTTTCTTATCGCAATCTCGACACCTCCTCGACACTTGGTTGATCGATCGAGAAAGTTTTTGTCACCTCGACACCTCCTCGACACCTCATCGATAGCTGTCTCTGTTGAGATTCATTAAACCTCGACACCTTCTCGACACCTCCTCGATAGCTGCTATCTATCGAGGTTACGGAAATTCAGCTTTTTGATTTTTAGGCCAGGCTTATGTATTTGTGTAGGGTTTCTTTTCTCACAACCCTAGACCTATATAAAGCTTATTTTAGAGGCCGTCACACAAGAGAATAAGAGAATACAAGGAGAACATATGCAAAAGATTATTCTCTCTGAAAGAAGCTACTGCGTCTTTGCGCCTTAGGGTTTTGTAACCAAGTGCTTCTTGATCTTCATTCTTGATGAAGTGAAGAACTTTGCAGCCAACATCTTCTTCTAGTTGGTGATTGAAGTCGCGTACTGGGATCCGCGCAATTGGTTAGTCACGTATTGGGATTCGTGCAATCAAAGGGTGGCGTTCATATATTAAAGAGTTCAGAGGTTCTAAAGCGGTAGAAGGTTTCTGCTGTGAGTTCATCTACAGGGATTGTAGAGTCTAGGGACAAAGGTTTTGTACTAGATCTGAAACTTCTCTTTTCTATAGTGGATTGCTTTTCGGGAAGGTTTCCCTCCAAGTTTTTTTCTGTGAAACTGGTTGGTTTCATTGGTTTTCCTAGGTAATCATATCTTGTCTTATTTATTTTTTCCGCTGCATATTATTTTGACTTGATATTGATGTTTGTTTGTTTTAACAAGTTTTATTGATAATAAATCTAATTAACAACTTGGATTTAAAATTTGTTAATTTTATCAACCGGGGTCTAAATTTCCCAACAACGTTCTTAGGGTTTCATTTATATATAGGAGTGTTTTACATGAAACCCAATACGTTTAGTAGAGTTTGGGCTGAATTGGAATTCTGCAGAAAAATAAATCTGCACGTGATTCGATCAATCAAGTCTAATTTCGATCGATCGAGCCTTGCAGATTTAGTCCAATAAATTCTGCAATCACTCGATTCCAATTTTACAAATAAACATACTTTGAGCAAGCCTAAATCTAGACTAAATGTTTTGATTATGGTTTGTCAACATAATACAAATTGAAGTTATAATACATTAGTTCCTAAAGTCTTAGAACCTAACAAAACTGGTTGTAGCCTAAGACTACAAAACTGATTATAGTTTTAAAAATCTAACCGTTGAATTCCAAGTGCAGTGACACTCATTAGAAAATCTAACCGTTAAATTCCAAGCACAATCATGATCTACAACAATTAATAAAAGTTGAATTTGAAGTGCAGTGACACCCATTGGAAATTTTTTATTTTTTATTTTTTTGAGAAACACGCCCATTGGAGAATCAAAACGACATCTCTAATACTATCTTGCCAGACAGTCAAGTTAACGATTCTATCTAATGCCTTGTAATCTTGCTGTTTGTGTTTTAAATTTTAATAGTCTTTCAGTTCATCAAAAAAATCGGGAAGGTCCAATTTGGTGTTGCATTTTCAATTTAATGTATACAATGGCGGAGCCAACATCATAATCAATTTCCTTTTGGTAGAAAAAAAGGGGAGGGGGGATTACTTATGACAGACTATTTTCAATATGATTCAATGAAATAAACTTAAAAAAAAAAACTAGAATAAAAAAAATCATTTTATTGTTTTTTTTTCCTTCTTTCCTTTTGTTATGGAAAAAGTGCAAAATCGCTTGGTTTTGCATAGCTGTGAACTTATATAGTGTTGAGAGTATACAAAAAACAGAGCATCAGATTCAATTTTGATGTTATTTTTCATTGGTTGTACTAAGGAAATTGGTGAGACTTGTGTATTCCAAAACCAGTATTGTTTTAATTTACTTATTGGCATGTGCTTAGTAAAAATGTCATGCTAGAAGTATTGCAAATTTTATTATAGTACATTTACAAACTGTATAACCAATCACTAAAAAATAATTTCGATATTCATTATTTGTTGACGTCTAACTTGCAAAGACTTGGAAAGCATATTTTTCAACAAGGTCCGTCTATTATTACTTACCCTGAATTTGGACTATAGAATTGTTTGTTCAGATTGCTGAGTCATTGCAGATTAAACGCGTAGCAAGCAATCATTAAACGTGTAGCAATCATATTTTTTGGGTGTCTAAATTGAAAGTGTAAAAATGGTATTATCAGGGACTGTTTAATGTTATCTATTTCTTTTTGCTCGAATCATTTTTATTTTTAGCCAAAAAAAAAATGATAATTACATGAAGAAAATTTAAATAAAAAATTACATATATTAAAAATTATATCCTCTAATATTATTTCATTTTGTTTCTTTAATTTTAATATTTTTTATTTCATTTTATTTTTTTATTTCAAACTAGTCATTTCATCAGTTCTATTTCCAATTTTAACTTTATTTATTTATTTATTTATTTATATTTTTCACTTTCCAAAACCATATTATTTTAATGTGCTTGATTATGAGGATTGGATGCCAAGAGCCTTGTAGTTTTATTAGTTGACACCTCCTAGTATTTTTATGACATCCAAAGTTCAAATCCCCTCATCCGAGTCAGTATATATCTTCTGTTTTTTTTTACTTGATATATCTTTTGTTTATGCTAAGTAGATATATTATTTTTAAAATAATATAATTTAAATGAAACTCTATTACCAAAATATTAAGTTGCTTATTAATTGTTAAGATGTTTATTCCATGTATAACCCTATTACTTAAGCTTTAATAAATTTATTATTCTATTACACCTAAAGTTCATTTATTAAAAATTAAAAAAATGAATTTAATACTTATTTTTTGATAATATTTGTAAGGGCAAGTTTTGGTTCCTAAGCCCAAAAAATGAATGGATTAAGGCCCAAAGAGCCCGATACAATGAATTTGTAGAGCGTGGGCTTAAAAGCTAGGCTTCAGTGGATCCAACAACACACACAGTGAATCGAAGATAGTAAGAAAGTAAAGAAAAACAAGCTTTGTGCAAAGAAACCCTTCCTCGGCAAAATCCGAGAAGAGTGGTCCTTATGTATATTTCTTTTAAACTAGGATGCAATTTCAGTTCTTATTGCTACAGTGTTTTCCCTACAGAATTTCTAATCCCTTCTCCCTGGAGGGTCTCTTACATTATATAGCTCCCTTTAGATGATCTTGGCCCTCCATTTCTTGATCGTCCAGGCCACTACTTGAGTGCTTGTCCCATCAAACACCTTCTCAAACCTCTTGTGAGTTGCAGCAGCCAAGGCAGCACTATTTAGGGGTCTTCTCCACATAAATGCAGCCAAGAGGTTTGGTGGGATGCATTAATGTGGTGGTAGCCACCATCCCTTTAGTCATGTCAGGGCTAACCCTTCTCCGAAACTCTTTCTCTACAGTAAGACCTCCTCTGATAATGTGCCACTGACGTGGCCTTACTGTCTGAGAGTGTGGCCTACTCAGCACGATAATGGCCTTCTCGGCCATGGGTATGACATGTGGCGTAATTACCTTATTTAAATTCCTGTACCCCACAATAGCCCTTCAAAACACCGGTTTTTTTTTTTTTTTTCCTCTTATCCAAGGAGAAAACTGGGGTTTTGACCTTGGATAATTAATTCCACACGTTTCTTTGACTTCCACATGTGAGAGTGTCACTTTACGTGCCCCGTAACAGTTCTGGCACTTCGGAGTCTGCAACGTCTCATTAAATGCTCTAGGCGGTGCTTTGTTTCCCATGTCCAACGGTGAGATGGAGATCCTATGATTGGCATTTCTCCTTGAATTTTGGGTGGGAGAAATTCCGCCTCCTATATAAGGCGCCTGGGGGATTCATTTCTCTTACTTTTCCAATCTTCGAACTCTCAAGACTTCCCAAATCTTCAGACCTTTCGAGAAGCTCTTGAAGTGACCTTTGTCCTTATTTTCGTAAATTTTTTTGTTCTTAGGCTATTTTCTCCTCGGCCTTCTACTTTTTATTTCTTCTTCACAAATATTTCATTCACTTATCTTTAGTTTGCTCTGATGGGTAGGTTCGCTCATTTAGTTGATTCCCTCGCAGCTATGGAGGGGGTTAGGGACTTGTATCACATTCCCCGGGGCATTTCTTTGCGATACTGCTCTTCGGGTGAGTGGCTCACCCACAGGAATGAAGGATAGGTCGTCATTCCCATGATCGCCTTCATAAAAGGGGGAATGCAGCTTTCCATGGGTAATGTGACTAGGGACTACTTGATCGCCCATAGGCTATTCCTCCACCAATGCACGCCCAACCTATTTAGGATTCTGGATAGTATAGACGCTCTTAACGAGCAAATGGGATTAAACCTCACTTGGCACGACATTGTTTGGATGTACGAGTGCCATTTGCTGGCAGACTCGAGCTACTACCTTAAGTCTGGGTCTTCAGTTGTTAGGCTTATCTCTTGTCTTCCCAAGTCCAACAAAGGCATGAAGGATGATTACCTAGTCACCTTTGGTGAATGGCATGGCGGTCTTCACTACCCAACCTGAGAGGGAGAACCAGGTGGGGTGCCCTAGGTTTAGGTCCTTTGACACAGGACTTAGTTTAGTGGTTCACTTTTTTTTTTTTTTTATTCCTCTAACACTTTTTTCTCTTCTGATTGAGGGTTCATCTTTCTAACTGTGATTTTCTTCTTGGTTGTTTTCGCAAATAAAAGGCACATAGGACCCAATCTTAACTTCGTCAACGTCCACGATCTCAACAAGGTGTTGAGATTCGAGGTGTTTATGAGTGAGAACAGATAGCTAAAAGTCGTCTATCTCATCCTTGATTTCCAGCCCCTATTCAACAAGTTCCAGAACATAGGCCATACGATCAGAGTCGGTGACCCTCGATTGGCTTGGATAGATGTCTCGGTGCTTGGGTTCCTTGCCTGAGAAGACATTGTGAAAGTTGAATTACCTGCTCATTGCTTTCCCCATGAAGCGGTGGTTTAAAGAGAAGAGACAGCCTCTTCGCGCTTATCACTCGAGGCAGAGATAGACCAGTTCCATCTCGAGAAAGAGGGAGAGGAGAAAAGAGAGCCCGTAATTTAAGTCTTGGACTCAGAAGATGAGCCTGATAGGTTTTTGGGTGTTCACACCTCCGGCCTCATCATTGCTCACATAGATAATAGTTTAGAGGAAAAGGAAGAGGAAATGGCTTTGAATAGGAAGAAAGTCTGCGCAAGCTCCTCGCGGACAGGACCAAGGGGTCGGCGCCCAAGGATGCCTCGGGTCTCAGCCTCCTTTTGCTCTTCCTCCCCTCCTCCTTCTACAGTTAACCCATTTGCTATTGCCAACTTGAAGAAGAAAAGAAAGGAGAAGAAGGTGGCCGAGGAAAGGGAGGTGGTCCCTCAAAAGGAGCCTAAGTAGCAAAAGACGGCCAAGGGCCAAGGGACGACCTCCTCGGTCGAAAGCAAGGAGGACCATAACGCAGCCGAGGTGCACCCTCAGAACTTAGTGTGGGGTCCTCGGCTAGAGCTGGAGGAGGCAGCCATACCACAGAGCTCCTCCATCAGGGAGTTCCAGAAAGGTCATGCCCACTACCTGGCCGAGGCCTTGGAGCAGCCCCTGCTGCTGCCTAAGGATATGGTTGCACTGCAGACTATGAGGCAGCAAGATCCTTTTCTGTCCTTGAAGAGAGACTTGGCCTTGGTAAGTTTCTTGACATGCCTTGCTGACATCTTGCTAGGTTACTTTTTTCTTATCTTGGTAACGTATTCCTTTATTTTTATGCAAGCCATCCAGGAGGTCTTTATGGCCTAGGAATGGGTGAAAGACACCCAGAACGAGGCTAGAGTCGAGGCCAACCTTCGCACTGAGGTTGAGGTCGGCCTCAAGAGCTTACTGCGAAGCTGACTACTAAGGAGAGGGGACGGAAGAGTGCTGAGGTCGGCCTCAAGAACGCTCAAGGCCAGGCTGAGGAGCAACAAAAGAAGCTCCATTTTGCTGAGATAAAGTTGGCCATGGCCAAGCAGCAGGTTGCGGACTTGAAGGCAGAGCTAGGGAAGGCCAAGAAGGCTACTCGGATGGCCAAGGAAGTTGCGGAGGCTTTAGAGCAGGCATCCTATAACCTTGGGGTGCAAGAGACCGAGGTCCGCTTAGCGGAGGAGTTAGCAAAGGTCTGCAGGGATTACGGTAAGGAGGGATGGACGAAGGCACTTAACCTAGTAGGATTCCCTGTTGCTTCAGAATGGAGGAATGCTGAGAACATCTTCTAACCTCCAGACATCCACGAAGCTCCAGTAGCGCTTCCTCCTCCTGCTGCCCCTGCGACAACCTCATCTGAGCAACCCCCTATCTCTTAGGTCTCCCTTCCTCCTCCTGAGGTCTCCAAAGAGCCTGGTAAGGCTGGTGACCAAGGCTAAGGAGTGGAGGTGGCTAAGGGTAAGGGGGTCAAGCCCCTACCCGAGGCCAAGGGCCCAGAGGCTGCTCTTAAGCCCAAGGATGTTGCTCCTAAGGTCAAAGATGTTGCTCCCAAGGCAAAAGAGGCTGATCCAAATCCAAGGAAGTTGATCCTAAGGCCACTGACCCCCCCTCCTACCAAGGCTTAGCTAAGGATTTTATGGTTTTTTTTTTTTTTTTTCCTTTTGTTGTGGCAGTTTGCCCTAGTTCACGATGTACTTTTCCTTTTGTTGAATGAAAAGACATTAATTTTTGCTTTTGTGGACCTTTGTTTTTCTTGTAATATTTGTCTTTGGTTGGTTGTAGTTATTATTTTTCCCTTTACTGAGACTTTAGATTGATGATGCTTCTAAGGGTGAACACCCATACTTTAACAAAGGCTAATAGTAATGAATGGTTGTTAACTCAAATAAATTTATCCCATGTAAACAGTGAGAAAAATGACTATCACCTTGATTAAGATATATTATAACCCCTAAAGTTAACAGTTACTCATGCAATTAACAGTCCAACTATTACCTTTCATGTTGTTAGCAGCGTAATTGGACAACTTTACCTTGGCCATGGCACTTGACATCTAGTAACTGAACCTTAAAAACAAACTTTGTGTACCTCAAGTAAATAGCTCAAAGAATGAAGTGTACTTTTGGATTTTCTTCTTAACCTCAAATGATAGTAAAGTTTATGTCTATCTAGGGTATATGATCCAAGATGGGCATCATACTTAGAATTTCACTTAGCACTCCATTCCACCGTAGGCTTGTATAATTATAAGTGTTAAATTACCCAAAGAATGTGGTCTGAGGGACCCAACATTACCAAGGTTCTATTTAACACTTAAAGAAATAATGGGAAGTATTAATTTACCTAAGGCATGTGGTCCGAAGAGTCAGGCATGACTAAGGTTCTATTTAATACTTAGAGTAGTAATGAGGAATATTAATTTACTCGAGGTATGTGGTCTGAGGAGCCAGTCATGACCAAGGTTCTGTTTAATATCTACACAAGTAATTAGGAATATTAATTTACCTAAGGTATGTGGTCTGAGAAGCCAGACATGACCAAGGTTCTATTTAATATCCACATAAGTAATTAGGAATATTAATTTACCTAAGGTATGTGGTCCGAGGAGCCAGACATGACCAATGTTCTGTTTAATATTCAAACAAATAATTAATGCAACACATAATGTCATAAATGAAAACATGGCAGAGCTGCCTTTCATTAATAATATAGTATGTTCGCAAGTTATTTACATTCCAAGGTCGTGGTACAACATTTTCATCTAGATTTTCTAGGAAGTATGCACCTATGCCTACTACCGAGGTGATAAGGTATGGTCATTCCCAATTGGGCCCTAACTTCCCCCATACTGGGTTTTTTGGCGTACCCACAACCTTTCTTAATACCAAGTCCCTAGGGGCCAATGATCTTAACTTTACACTTGAATCATATCCTTGTTTGAGCATCTACTGACAGTATGCTAATTGAACCATGGCATTTCTCTCAACTCTTCAACTAGATCTAGGCTCCTTTCTAGCAAGTGGTCGTTGCTGACTGGAGCGAATGAGCTAGTCCTCAACATTGGGAATCCAGTCTTTAGAGGAATCATAGCCTTGGCCCCATAAGTCCTTGAAAAGGATGTCTCCCCCGTTGACCTACAAAGGGTAGCCCGATATGTCCAGAGAACATGTGGAAGCTCAGCCACCCATTTGCCCTTTGCATCATCCAACCTCTTCTTAAATCCATTCATTATGACCTTATTGACAGCCTTAGCTTGTCCATTCCCCTAGGGATAAGCTGGAGTGGAATACCTGTTCGTGATACCCAATTCATAATAGTACCTTCTAAAAGCCTTGCTGTCAAACTGAAGTCTGTTGTTTGAGATGAGGGTATGAGGAATCCCAAACCGAGTGACAATGTTTTTCTATACAAACCTTTTGGTATCTACGTCCTTTATGTTTTTCAGTGGCTTAGCTTCAACCCATTTGGTAAAGTAATCAGTGTCGACCAAAAGTCATCTCCAATTTCTTGCTACTTTGGGGAAGGGCCCTACAATATCCAAGCCCTATTGAGTAAAAGGCCAGAGGCTAGATAGAGGGTTGAGGACACCCCTTGGCTTATGGATAATCGGAGCAAATCTTTGAGTTACTCTTAAAAGAGCTACATGAAGGGATTTGTGGGAGTCATACAGAGGGCAGATCACTGTCTCACAGGGCCCTCACTTAAGGGTATTGGTGGCCAAATATGCAAAAGGAAGCACAGGAATACATGAAGAAGTGTGGCCAATGTCAAAGATTTGCTCCAATTATCCATAAGCCAAGGGGTGTCCTCAACCCTCTATCTAGCCTCTGGCCTTTTACTCAATAAGGCTTGGATATTATAGGGCCCTTCCCCAAAGCAGCAAGAAATCGGAGATGGCTTTTGGTCGACACCGATTACTTTACCAAATGGGTTGAAGCTGAGCCACTGGAAAACATAAAGGACATGGATACCAAAAGGTTTGTATAGAAAAACATTGTCACTCTGTTTGGGATTCCTCATACCCTCATCTCAAACAACAGACTTCAGTTTGACAGCAAGGCTTTTAGAAGGTACTATTATGAATTGGGTATCACGAACAGGTATTCCACTCCAACTTATCCCTAAGGGAATGGACAAGCCAAGGCTGTCAATAAGATCATAATGAATGGATTTAAGAAGAGGTTGGATGATGCAAAGGGCAAATGGGTGGTTGAGCTTCCACATGTTCTCTGGACATATCGGGCTACCCTTTGTAGGTCGACGGGGGAGACATCCTTTTCAAGGACTTATGGGGCCGAGGCTGTGATAGAGGGTTGAGGACACCCCTTGGCTTATGGATAATCGGAGCAAATCTTTGACATTGGCCACACTTCTTCATGTATTCTTGTGCTTCCTTTTGCATATTTGGCCACCAATACCCTTAAGTGAGGGCCCTGTGAGACAGTGATCTGCCCTCTGTATGACTCCCATAAATCCCTTCATGTAGCTCTTTTAAGAGTAACTCTACTGCTTCAAGATGGACACAAAGCAAATAGGGCCCAGAAAAGAAGTGCTTGTACAGCTTTTGATCCTCAGATGACCAGAACCAATGAGCTTTTCTCTGCATTTTATCAGCTTTCCCTTTCTCCTTGGGCAAGATGTCATCCTTGAGAAACAGCACATGGGATCCATCCAACTAGGCCCCACCCTAATTTGGTGAATAGGGATCCTCTCCCTTTTGACCTCGGTAGGCTTAAACAAATCTTCAACTAGGATGACCCGAGGTAAACACTACGCCGAGGAGGTTACAAGGGTGGCGAGGGAGTCTGCATGTGTGTTTCTGCTCCTTGGGACTTGTTGTAAGGAGAAGGATTCAAACCCTGATAGCAAACGCCTAACTTGACTCAAATAGTCCTGCATTCTTATGTCCCTGACCTCTAATTCTCCACTTACTTAGCCTACAACCAAACTCGAATAAGAGAATATCTCCACTGTTCTTGCTCCCATTTTCTAAACCATGGCCATTCCCTCTAACAAAACCTCGTACTCAGCCTCATTGTTCGTGGCCGAGAAGCCTAGTCTTAAGGATTTCTCGATAATAATCCCTTTAGGAGACATCACAACCAGCCCTACCCCAGATCCTTTTTGATTTGCTGTGCCATCAACATACATCTTCCAAGATAAGGGCCTCGACGGGGAGATCACACCAACTGGCTTTCCATCCATGCCTTGCTCTTCCTTGTCCTCTCCTATCGGGGACTCAGTAAACTCGACCACCAAATCCGCTAAGACTTGGCCCTTAATGAAAGTGCGAGGCATATATTTGATATCAAAAGCTCCCAAGATTGTTCCCCATTTTGCAATCCTCCCTGTGTAATAAGCTTTCCGAAGCTGTGGTTGAAGAGGGAGTTGGGTCAGAACCACAACAGTGTGAGCATGGAAGTAATGTGAGAGCTTCCGTGTAGCATGTACTACTATCAAGATGGCCTTCTCCAAGGGTAAATAACGAACCTTTTCCTCATGTAGTGATTTTCTCACATAATAAACTGGTATCTATACCCCATCATCAACCCGTATTAGCACCAGACTCACCGCGTGTGAGGCTACAACGATGTAGGCAAATAGAACCTCCTCCTCCTTGGGTTTGGACATAATAGGTGGCCGAGAAAGGTATTCCTTCAGTTCTTGGAAGGCCAAGGAACATTCCTCTATCCATTCAAATCTCTTCCACTTATGCAACAACTGGAAGAAGGGCCTACACTTGTCTGCTGACCGAGAAATGAATCGGTTTAAAGCGGCAATCATTCCTGTCAACTTCTGGACCTCTTTGGGATTCTAAGGAGGCTGCAGGTTGTTAATTGCTTTAATCTTATTAGGGTCAACCTCGATTCCGCGATGGGTAATCATATAACCCAGAAACTTGTCAGAGCCTACGCCGAAAGAACACTTAGCAGCATTAAGACGCAATTTGTATTTCCTTAGTATCCTAGAAATATTCCCGAGGTCATCTAATGCTCAGACTCTACTTTACTCTTCACCACCATATCATATATATATATATATATACCTCAATATTTTTGCCCAACTAAGGCACAAACATCCTGGTCATCATCCTCTGGTAGGTAGACCCTACATTTTTCAATCCGAAGGGCATTACTTTGTAGTAGTAATTCCTAGTGGGTGTAAGAAAAACGGTATTCTCCTGATCGTCCAGAGCTAATGGTATTTGATGATAGCCTTGGAAGGCATCCAAAAAGCTCATCTGAGGATGGCCTATAGTTGCGTCCACCAATTGATCTATCAGAGGTAAGGGGAAAGGGTCTTTTGGGCAAGCTTTATTTAAATCCGTAAAGTCTACACATACTTGCCACTTCCCAATTTTCTTTTTTACCACCATTGTGTTGGCCAGCCACTCGGGGTAAAACACCTCTTTTATGGCCTTAGCCTGCTTGAGCTTAAGTATTTCCCCTTTGAAAGCGTCAGAATGCTCCCTAGACAAGCGCTGAGGTGGTTGCTTCTTAGGGATGGCAGAGGGATTGACGTTTAAACGATGGTAAATGAAATCCGAATCCACCCCCGGGGCTTCGTAGGCGCTCCATACAAACACGTCAATATTTTTTCTGAGAAAATCTATCAGCTCTTGCCTTTTTGGAGGAGGCAGTTGAACTCCGACCTAAAAGAACTTCTCCCCATCGTCGCCAGTGACAACTCTTTCCAATTGCTTGCATTTTGCCCCTTCTTCCTCTACCTCCGTGAACAGCACTAGCACCTTTGATTGCTATAAGTCCCCCTCGTAAAGGCTGAGGACTCACCCCCAGTCTGATGTCTAATTGCGACCACCATGCATTGCCTGGCCATAGATTAGCTCCCTACCAGCTCCTCAACTCGATCCCCAGATGGATACTTCATATTCAAGTGCAGGGTGGAAGGTATGGCTCCCTTGGTGTGAAGCCAAAGCCTTGCCACAATAGCAGTGTAGGGGGAGTAGGCATCTACCACGATGAAGTTCACCTCCACGACCTCTGTCCTTGTTTGAACGGGTAGTCCGATTTGGCCTTTTGGAAAGACAATCTTCCTGTCAAACCCTATTAGAGGGGAATCATAGCAGGTTAAGTCCTTGGACCTTAGCTTCAGTCCTTTAAATAGGTCAGGGTACATGATATCTGCGCCACTGCCCTGATCCACTAACACTCTCTTCACATCGTACGCACCTATCTTGAGGGTGACCACCAGGGCATCATCATGTGGCTGCAAGGTTCTGACCTTATCCTCATCCAAAAAACTTAAAGCCGGCCGGATTTCCATTCTACTCCTCTTTGGATCAGGGGACGAGCCATCTGCAGATGGTCGAGCTACAGACATCACCCTGGATGGCTGAGAACCAGTCCTTCCCGGACCAGCAAGAATGACGCTAATTTTACCTAAAGGTGGTCTTACGGAAGCATCTCTCTGAGCCCCCGACCCTGCCTGACCACCCTGTCCGTTGGGTTGATACAAAAATTGTTTCAACTTTCCCGCCTTAACCAATTGCTTTAGGTGGCTCCATAAACTCCTACAATCCTCAGTAGCGTGCCCTTTTTCCTAGTGGTACTGGCAATGAAGACTTTGGTTGCACTTTGTGGGGTCTTCCCCATCCTGTTTGGCCATTAAAAGTATGGTTCATTCTTTATTTTTTCTAAGATTTGGTGTACTGGCTCTTGAAACACAATACTAACTACCTGAGTAGTAGTAGATCCGGAATACCTCGTAAAATCTCTCTGAGGTCGGTTGTTATTGTACCTATCCGACCTGAGTTCCTTTCTGTCCTGATGGACCACCTTAGCCTTCCCCTTTCCCTATTGCTGGTTCTCCTCGACCTGCTTATACTCATCAATATGATCCATAAGCTGACGCACACTCCTCACCAGTTTCCTAATTAAAGACTTTCTCAGATCATGCTCAGTGGGCGAGCCGACCTTGAAAGATCTTATAGCCACGTCATTAAAGTTCCCATCTATCTCATTGAACATCTCACAGTACCCGTCAGAATACGTTTTCAGGGTCTCCCCCTCTCGTATGGTCATAGACAGCAAAGAATCCAAAGGTCGAGGAACCCTACTACAAGTCACAAAACGAGCCCCAAAGGCTCTAGTAAGCTCCTTGAAGGAGCTAATAGAACCTTTTTTTAGACCGTCGAACCATCTCATCGCCACGGGCCCCAAACTGGATGGGAACACTTTGCACATCAAGGTTTCATTCTGGGAATGAATGGCCATTCTCTAGTTGAAGTGGTTGACGTGCTTCACAAGGTCTGTTCTGCCATTATACATGGTAAATGTTGGCTGAGTAAAATGCCGAGGAAGCTTTCCCCCTTCAATTCTACGTGTAAACAGTGATTTAAAGATCCTGGTTAAGAGCCTTGCTCATGGCATCATTGCCCAGACCTTTGCGAGATGGACTCTTACTCCTCCGTTTGTAATGACGGTCCTCATCATATGAAAAAGACTCACTGGGAGGAGTCTTAGACCTAAGCCTGTAACTACCATCTCTATCATCATCAGAAGAAGGGTCAGAGTTTAAGGGAGTCCTTCTTCGTTGCTCGCGGTGTAGCCTCCTGCGAAGATGGTAAATCTGCAACTGCATGCTTCTGGTATTCTCCTCATGAGAGATGTAATTCTCGCCTCGAGATTGGCTCCTACTAGTATACGTGCTGTGCACACTAACCTCGCGGTCCTTCCTTCGCTCAAGGTTAAGGAACTGATCTTGATGTTTGGAACCAATAGACTCCTCCTAGTCTTGCCCTAATCCTACCATGGTTGGACGTTGAACTCACTAAAGCTCAAGCTTCCCATAGACGGCGCCAATTATAAGGGTAGGTTTTGGTTCCTAAGCCCAAAAGATGAATGGATTAAGGCCCAAAGAGCCTGATACAATGTATTTGTAGAGTGTGGACTTAAAAGCTAGGCTTCAGTGGATCCAACAGTGTGCATAGTGAATCGAAGATAGTAAGAAAGTAAAGAAAAATAAGCTCTGTGCAAAGAAACCCTTCCTCGGCAAAATCCAAGGAGAGTGGTCCTTATGTATATTTCTTTTAAATTAGGATGCAATTTCAATTCTTGTTGGTACAGTGTTTTCTCTGCAGAATTTTCGATCCCTTCTCCCTAGAGGGCCTCTTACATTATATAGCTCCATTTAGATGATCTTGGCCCTCCATTGTTGATCGTCCAGGCCACTACTTGAGTGCTTGTTCCATCAGACATCTTCCTAAAACCCTTCTGAGTTGCAGTAGCCAAGGCAACACTGTTTAGAGGTCTTATCCACATAAATGCAACTAGGAGGTTTGGTGAGATGCATTAAATGTGGTGGTAGCCACCATCCCTTCAATTATGTCGGGACTAACCTCTTCTCCGAAGTTCTTTCTCTACCAATAAGACCTCCTCTGGTAACGTGCCACTGACGTAGCCTTACTGTCTGAGAGTGTGGCCTCCTTGGCACGATAATGGCCCCCTCGGCCATGGGTATGACACGTGACACAATTACCTTATTTAAATTCTTGTACCCCATAATATCTATTATAGTTTTGTTTTTTAATGTAGCAAAACTACATGTTACATGTCTTGCTCAAGTCGAGTAACTCAAGATATATTGCACATAAAATTAAAAAGTTTTTGTAATGTGACTAGCTAATTATTAAGATTGTTAATTTACTCATGACTCACTAATTACTAAAACAGTTTCAATAGAATTAATAAAATGTCTTTTATATGTAATTTTAATTTATGGCACAAGAATTAGTATACATTAAATTAATTAATAAAATTTGGACACACATTTTTTTTTTTATAACGATTGAAATGGTTTAGTGTAATTAATACATAATATAAACTGTGTTAACAAATACCTATTATAAAATTGATACGGTTGTAATTAAAATTTAACAAGATATGAAAATAATTATGCACCTCGTATTGGTCTTAAGGATATTTGGATTGGTGAAGTAAGGTCAAAGGTACGGTTGACACCATCTGACGGAACGTATGTGGTTTTATTGCTGTCTAGGCTTTGTTTCATTGGACTGTCGGCCCCACCTTTTTTTTTAAGCCAAAAAATTGAGTGACAGAAACATTTCAAACAAGATGTGGTCACATTGTAATGTAGGATATAAATTCCCTAAAGATATAATTTTACATTATACACCTTACTTATATGGTTTTTAGAATCTTGCACCAATTTTGCAGGTTCTCTCCTTAGTGGATTTAGGCAATACTGATTATGGTACTTTTATTTTCCTCAAACAGGTTATAGTTTAGAGAATCTTTGATTTATACTTGGAGATAGATTTTTTTTCTTAAGTCATCATATCTTGTGTTATTTAGATTACTTTTGTGCATGTTATTTGTGATGAATGTTCAACCTAAATTTGAATAATTAACTTGAGTAAAAACTTGGCTAATAAATTAGATTAAACACTGTGTTTTTCAGAGGTCTAAAACTTTCCAAGCGGTATCAAATCTATGTGAAACCCTAATCGTTTAACGGCTAATGGGTTTTATTTAAATTCTGCAAAATTATGTCTCGATCAATCAAAACTTCTTCTCAATTGATCGAGCTAGTTAGTTTTCAAATTTAACCTGCAGCTTGTATGTTCTTAAATTTTGACTTGCAGCACTTTGAGCAATATCTAATATGACTCATAGACACTATGATCTATACCTAGACAAGTTTATGTACACGGTTTGTCATGACAAATCATTTAGAACCTAATAGCAGGCCTAAGTAATATAGATGCTCCAATTGCCCAACTAATAATGGAATTCCCCCCCCCCCCCCCCCCCCAAAAAAAAAAATGGAATTCCCAATTTCATAGAAAATATTAGTGTCACTTAATTTTCAAAGCACTAGGTGTATATACTAAATTGTTTCTCCTAGAAAAATGAGTTTTGCACTGTTATATTCCCAATAAAAGAAATATTATCTACCATATATATTAAAATCTGAAAATAATAAAATAAATGTTAAAGTATAAAACAATATAATCTAATTTACTAAAGTAATAACTTCAAATTAACACAATACAATCGTCCAAAAGTGTCAACCTTCTTAATCAAAGACCGAGTCAATATGAGGTCAATGAATTAATATTAACCAACTCAACATTAATTACTTTTATAAAATAAACAATCATGGTTTAGACTTAAGTCAATATCAATATATATATATATATATATATATATATATATATATAATTACCTAATTCCTTGTGTGGTACTAAAAGTCTAGAGCTCTACTATCTTCTTTTTCTTTTTCTGTTTTTTTTCCTCCTCTTAACTTTTTAGTTTCAAACTTTGAGATTCTGTTATAAAGCAAAATTTTAAATACTTTGAAGAATAAAGAAAGAAATCCTGGACTCTGCATATTTTTTTAAAGCAATTAAGGTAATGAGTCTCGTATATAACTTTGTAGGTATACCACTATACTTTTTATTTTTAACACTTTTAGATTGATTTATTTCTTAATTTATTTTAAGGAATCAAATTAGATATTTAA
Organism: Quercus glauca; assembly: GCA_023736055.1. Classification (NCBI taxonomy): domain Eukaryota; kingdom Viridiplantae; phylum Streptophyta; class Magnoliopsida; order Fagales; family Fagaceae; genus Quercus; species Quercus glauca. Next base: position 15,232,876 of record CM043318.1, on the reverse strand, counting down.
ACTTTATATATTTAGAATAATCTATTACTTTATTTAATTAGGCTATGTATGAAAAAGTAAATTATAGTTTATGTTATATTAGATTTTGTATGACAATTACAATTGTTTATTTACTTTTTTATTAATATAGATTAATATATTTAGTTTTTTTTTTTATTGTCTTTTAATTTTTCCCCCCTAAACTAAAATCCTAGCCTCGCAACTAAATCAAATCAAGGTTAATTTGATGCATTAAATAAATAATTTGATGAATAATATGAACTAAATTAATGTTAATTTTATATAGAGAATTGAATATCATAGTTAAAGCATAAAGTTTAACAAAAAGAAATAAAAAAGTATTATGATTAAAAAAGAAATTTACTTTATGTGGGGTATGTGATGACACACAGTTTAGTAAATTCGTAATCTAGTTTTAATATAGATAGCTAGATATTATTTGGTGCGCAGCTTTGTAGGAGAATGACTTACAAAAATTAAAGTCTCAAAATATCGGGAGAGATTAATCTATCATTGAAGTTCTAACACATTTGTAAGGTTGAATTTAATCAACCATCTTGTTGGATTATTTCGTGCCAATTTGATTTTAATTCAGCAATTAGTAACCCTATATTTAGGTTGGATTATTGTAAGGGTAGTGTATGAGAAGATGTGAAGAAATGTTCCTCAATGTGCAAAGATGTAGGGACTCGCGACTGGAACTCACGGGTGGCTCGCGAGTGCAAGCCGCCAGATAAGTGTCACGTGCCAAGCATGCGGGAAGCTGAAGCGTTTTGCCAGCTGGTGCACTACAGGACAAAATACCTAGGCTAGCCAGGCCGTTACCTCGTGGCTAGGACTCGCGACTCAGACCAGTTGCGAGGCCAAGCCGCCAACCAGCCCTGTTTGGGAAAAATTGACTCTTCGCATTCCTTTCTCACCCTACTATATATAGACCCTTATACCTACCAAATGTAGAGAGCTTCCAAAGAGAATTTTGTGAGAGAAACCCTAGAGAAAAACAAGATTAGTTCATCCACAATCTTTACCTTAGAGACTCTTCACATTCCTTTACTCTCTTCCTCTCCATTGTTACATTCTTGAAAGGTCTTTAGCCAAATCCTTTTCTCATCGTACTCATATCCGTGAGAGGGTTTATTTGGTGCTGTTGGGAAGCAGTTAGGAAGGAACCAATTCACATTGGTTGATGCTATAGTCTAGTAGCGGAATCCGGGAAGCTAAAGAAGAAATAGGTTCGGCATAACTTCGTTGGAGCAAGAAGCTTGCAGGGCTTAGGTACATTGGGTAGATTAGGCTTGGAGGGTCTTCTGCTATTCATGTATCCCAACTACATTCTTTAGTAGATTATTTACCACTTTGAGGGCGGCGGAGAGGTTTCACGCCGAGGGTTTCGGTTTCCTCTTCGATAACACATCGTGTGTTGTCCGTGTGTTTGCATCTTCCTTCCTTTATCTCTACTTTATATTTACTACTGTGGATGTGTTTATATTTGGCTTAGATTGTTTATCAATTCTGTGTTTGGCTTATGTTTATGTTCCGCACATTAATTGTTTGATAATAAGCTTGAATTGATAATTTGTTAATTGGGGTCTAAACGTTCAAGGGTGTTTCATACCCATTTTGAACATTCAATTGGATCAGAGCGGGTACACTTGTTGTGGTTTAAATACCTAAGTGTGATCCCTAACCCCCTTTGAGATGGATAGGTCACAATCTCTTAATGTACCACCGTTCTTTGATGGTAATAATTATGCATTTTAGAAAGTCCGTATGAGGGCGTTTTTGTGTTCTATTGGTGATGCTGTGTGGGATGCAGTTGAAGTAGGTTGGACAAAACCGGAGGCTGCCAAGTCTACTTAGGATAAGGCTGCTCTTGCGGCGGCCAATGCAAATAGCAAGGCATTGAATGCTATTTTCTGTGGTGTCTCTCCAGAAGAATTTCACCAGATTTCACATATCACCATTGCTAAGGAAGCATGGGAGATTCTGGAGACAACTTATGAAAGGACTAAGAAAGTGAAGGACATTAAACTTCAAATGTTGACCACTCGCTTTAAGGAGTTAAAGATGAGTGAGGATGAGTCTTTTGATTCATTTTACAGTAAATTGAATGAAGTAGTTGTTGGGAAATTCAATTTGGGGGAAAAGACGGAGGACTCGAAAATAGTAAGGAAGATTCTTCGATCACTACCAGAGAGTTTCCGTGCCAAAGTTACAGCCATTGAAGAGAGCAAAGATCTTGACGACATTAAAGTTCAAGAGCTAGTTGGTTCCCTACAGACATATGAATTATCCCTGCTCACACAGAAGAAGAGTAAATCACTTGCTCTTAAAACAATTGATGAGAGAATGGTGTCTCATGACTCTTCGGAAAAGGATGTAGTAGACAAAGATGTGGCGTACCTTGTAAAGAACTTTCGGAATTTCTTAAAGCTCAAAAACAGTGGGAAATCCAGTGATAAAGAAAAATTTCAGAATTCCGGAAAGGAGAGGAAAGAGTTCAGAAGAAAAGAGGGTAGAGATTCCCAATCTTCACAAGGAATTACATGCTTCGAGTGTAATGGACATGGGCACTTCAAAAAGGAATGTCCAAATTATTTGAAGTCGAAGGGAAAGGCCTATGCCACTACTTTAAGTGATTCGGACTCATCAAATTCTGACTCTGAGGACAGCTGTGATAGAGAAAGAAACTACTTCGCATTTATGGCTATTGAGCATGTTGAGTCCTCGGAGGACCTGGATCAACTTGTACAAGAACTTGGAGAACACAGTGATGATGAATCCTTAGGGATTGTTGAGGAATCAGATGCTGAAAAGGATAGAAATACAGCTAGTCTTCAAGAGAATTACACCTTACTTCTTGAGAGATCGGAAGAGTATACAAGGGTGGCAAAGGCGGCTGTGAAGAAAATGAAGAAAGCTAAGGAGGACTACAAAAGTCTCCTGACCAGATATAAGGAGGCAAAGTGTGAAATTGAGACACTAAATGGTGAGTTATCAGAAGCTTATACCAAAGGAAGATTTCTTGAGCAAGAGGTGGTGCAAGCACAAGCCAAGATAGAAAGGGTCTCCTCCAAAAAGCTGGAAGATGTTATCTCTTCTAAAAAACACTTCTCTGACAAATCTAGTTTGGGTTATACCGGAGGAAGTAGCTCATCGGTCAATGTCACCAAAGATGTAAAATTTGTGAAGGCAAAAGAGACCATGGTGGAAGAGCATATTCCTGAGAAAGTTAAGTTTGAAAAGAAGAAGCAAGTGGCTGATCAATGGGTGGTCATTAAGTCCCATAATCAATCAGAAGCCAGATTTGAAGCTAGAGGAAGATCACTCCTAAGATCACAAAGGGGTCCTAGATCGAATTATGTTTGTCACTATTGCAGATTGCAAGGACATACCAGACCCAACTGCCAAAAGCTGAGAGCAGTGAATAATGCAAGTGCACCTCGCTCACGAGGAAGAAGAAATGACACGAGGTCTTGCGGTGGTGAGCAATCAAGAAGCCAAAACGGTGATCCTGGAATGATAAACGTAATGAAGATGATCGGTTTCTTCACCAATTGCCTGGAAAGCTTCACCCGAAGGTTTGAAAATCCTAACTCTCGTACCCAATCCATCAAGGATATCACCCCAAACGCACGTGATGTGTGGGTGATGAAGGGTACTCATGCATAAGCATTACAACATGTCCATGCATTGATACTTCCCATATTTTGTGTATATGCTTGTTTGTTTTGCTTCTTGCAAGTTTGAGTTGGAAATTTTTGTTTGTGAGTTTTGCTTAAATTGTCTTTTACTTTGCTGTTTTTGTTTTGATCAATCTTTGTTTTTCTTGTATCAAAAATTCAAAAACACATAAAAAGTAGAAAATCCAAAAAGTTTGATCAACTTTGTTGAGTCTTTTCTCAAAGCATGTTTTGCCTTGTACCTTTGTACTAATGGCTTTGTGCATCTACGAGCTTAGCTTGTTCCCTATGCATTCATATCATTGTGGGAGAAATTTTGAAATCTATGTGACTGTTGTAAATAGATCTTCAACCTTGTCATGAATGATTAGTGAATGGTTTTGTTGATCTTGAGACATGCATAGACTCATACCTATATATCTTTCCACTCTTTATTTTTTTGTGTTTGCTTAAAAGAGCTCTCTAAATGTAAATCTCCAAATGAAAAGAGATATGGAGCTGCAAAAGCCTATCGCACATATTAGTATTTGACTAGGAAAAAGGGAAAGCGACCAAAATTAAATGTATGATGCCCAAAAAGCCAAAGGCTAACTCCTCTATTGAAATATCAAAAATTTCAGGCATCAATCTCATAATGAGATTTTGATTCAAAAAGTTCAAATGACATTATGTATATGGAGCCAAATGAAAAGCTTCAAAGAATGTAATCAAGTTTATGTAGGAGGTCATATATGCATGTTTCTATAATTGAGATAGGTCACATTATCTAGTGCTAATTGTGTATGTCTTGATTGAATTGATCATTGAAACTTCACATTGGACTAAGGACAATCTCATGTTTGATATCCACACACAACACACAAGTCTATGTTCAATGAATGCCATATTCATTTGTGTGATTGTACTTGATTAAATATGTTTTCACATACTCAATCTTTGTTTGATCAAACACAAAAAGATTTTTGAGTGTCTTAGCTATTTTTGGAAAGTATTTTATTTTTGTAAAAATGTCAAAAATTTCAAAAACATTTTTTCCTTGTTTTGGCGACTCAGTCGCGAGTCAATTCAATCGCATGCCCCAGTCGCATGCTCGCGGGTCTGCCTTGGCGACTTGTTCACGGGTGGAAGGTCCAGTCGCGAGGGGTTCATAGAGATTTTCGCTACTCAGCTCACGACTCCTTTGCGGGTAGACCTTCCAGTCGCGAAAAACACTTAGAAAATTTTTCAAAACTTTTGGTTTTAAAGTGTTTTGCGGGTTACCCTAGCGGCTTACTGGCGACTTATTCTAGTCGCAAAAAACACGTATTTTGCGTTTTTAAGTCAGTTTTCAAAAATTTTTCAGTTTTTCCCTCGAAAATTAGTGTCTATTCATTGTCTTCTCCATTTCCCTCTCTAAAACACTTCGTGTAGTTCTTTGAAAATCCACAATTTCTGCATTTTTTCTTCTCAAATCTTCAAGAAAAAGGTATGGGTTTTCTTGTCTTCACTTCATACTTCATGATTTTGATGTTATTTCCTTGAATCTGCATGTTGTGATGCTGGTATGTGTTTTGAAGGGTTCGAACATGGGTTTGCTTAAAATGTTGGGTTTGCTTGATTGAGGTTGGCTATTTTTGATGATAAATATATTTATTATCATGTTTGAGTGTCTGTTCAATGGTTTCTGCTCTGTGCTTTGCTGTTTGATAGTTCCTATACTCATTGGGTATATGGGTTTGGGGTTTTAACATTTTTTTTTCTCTGAATATGTATTTAGGCATTTTAGTTTGTTTGTGTTGTTGGCAACATTGTTTTGCTTTTTAATCACCAGTTCATGTGTGTGCTATTGCCTTGGGGTTTTTCTTGCACAGTTCATTTGCATTCAGCCATTTCTCATTGGCCTATGCTTTGTTTGTCTAAATGTGTTTTTAAATGCTCTTTTATATTTATCAAATTCTGAATGAACTTGGTTGATTTGGTGTAGTTCCAATTTGATCTACCCACTTTTGGTTATCAATTGTGCTTGGTCTATATGCTATATTGACACTCTGTTACTCTAATTGTTAGTAACTTGTTACTAGTTTGTGTACATTTCTACGTATTCTGCTTTGCTCTTGTTGTGGCCTTTTCTATGTGTTTACAGATGGCTCCTACACCTCCAAAGAAGAAGTCTACTGCTAAAAAAGCTGACAAGAGACTGAAAATGGATCACAACCTTTTTAGATCTGTTCAACACTTTGAGAGATATAAAGATTCTTTCATGAAAGGAACCATCATTCAGGAAAGGTTTGTGGATTTGAGGGATCTGAAGGACACCTTTATTCCAGACTGCTTTGAGGGAAGAAGCTGGGATAAGCTATTAGGTTATTTACCTGGAGTGTGTGAACCAATGATAAGGGAGTTTTATTTTAATGTCAAGATTAGAGAAGATGAGCTAGATTGTTGGATAAGAGGACATGAGTTCACCCTGGATGCCCATGATATTGATGAGGTACTTGGACTTGAGGGTTTAGAGGAGTATGAATTTGTCAATTATAGAGATAGGATGTTATCCTTAGACACTGTCCAGGCTCGGATTGGTGGAGTTAAAGAAGCAAGATGTCTCAACACCAATGCCTTTCCTATTGACATGAGGTGTCTGACCACCATAATGATATTCAACTTGTATCCTATAAGAAAAATGACTACTCTTACTAATGCCAGAGCTATTTTCCTCACGGAGCTTAAGGAGAAAACCTTCATTGACATCAACTCCCATATATTTGACACAATAATGGAAGAGACCAGAACAACCTCACGAGCAAAGCTGGTTTTTCCTAGCCTTATCATGAGAATTCTCAGAACAAAAGGGGTTCCAATTCCTTAAGATATCAGTTTAATGTCTACACCTTCAGCTATCAACAAGCAAACCATCACAAGGATTCAAGCACGTCTTCCGAGTGATGAAGATGAGGAAGGGGCAGATCAAGAAGAAGGTGATCCCATGGAGACTGAAGCTGAAGCTGCAGGACAAACTTCCACACCAAGAAGCAGAGTCAAGAGGAGCAGGGCATCTACTTCATCAGCTGTACCTCCTGATGCATTCCAGATCATTCTGGAGAGGCTTGATGGTCTTAGGGAAGTTCAACATCAGCATACTGAAAGGATGACAGCTATGCAGGATCTGCTTGATGTCCTCTCAGCTAAGTTTGACAGCATCTACACCAACCAGGAGCACCCTTTATCCATTCCGGTCAAAAAGGGGGAGAATTTTTAGGGCAGCTCTTGAGGGGGAGTGCTTATTTGAGGGGGAGCATTCATAATTTGCCATTATCTTAGTTGTTTTTGTTCATGTTTGGATAACTGTTGTTAGCATATGTTTGATACACTGTTGTTTTGGGTTAATGTTTGGCTTAAACTCATAACTCTTGAATGTTTTTAATACTTTGGTTTATTTATTTAACAATGATGATGTTATTCAGTTAACTGTGTGTGGCATGGTTTGTTTTGTACCCATGTTGCTTATGTAAGCTTTAAGGGTTTGTTTCCATGCACTTATGCAGTCTGTAGGCTTTTATGGTTTGTACCATGCAATGCAATCTTTTTGCTTTGTGGCTTAAGTACTTGATGTTAAATGCCGTGCATTTTTCTTTAGTACATCACTCTTGTGCCCTTGTAGGATTGTTCCTAGATGCATATATGTTTGTATGCATTGGTTGAGTGTTGGACATGCAAATGATACTTTGCATATAAACTTATTAGCTTGCATGTCCGGATGTTCATTCCTTGTGTGAATGAGCATTGTGATCACTATTGTATAGTGATTACCTGTTTGGTCAAGCCATGGTTTATTGCTTTATTTGCTTGATCTTATTATGCTTGCTCCATATGCATTTCAAGTTTTCTGCATACAATGATATTATTGTGTTGTTGTGTTTCAGGAGTTACTTGTTCATATGTTTCAAGAGCATTTTAGAATCTAGAATTAGGTGCGAGTGAGTTTTATTCAACTACTCCCAACTCACGCGTTAAGTCTAGAGTCTATTGTAGGGTTTTGTCACGGAATGCCAAAGGGGGAGATTGTAAGGTTGAATTTAATCAACCATCTTGTTGGCTTTATTCCATGCAAATTTGCTTGTAATTCAGCAATTAGTAACCCTATACTTAGGTGGGATTATTGTAAGGGTAGTGTGTGAGAGGATGTGAAGAAATGTTCCTCAATGTGCGAAGATGCAGGGACTCGCGACTGGAACTCGCGGGTGGCTCACGGGTGCAAGCTGCCAGATGAGTGTCACGTGCCAAGCATGCGGGAAGCTGAAGCGTTTTGCCAGCTGGTGCACTACAAGAAAAAATACCCAAGCTGGCCAGGCCATTACCTCGCGGCTGGAACTTGCGACTCAGACCAGTCGCGAGGCCAAGCTACCAACCAGCCCTATTTGGGAAAAACTAACTCTTCACATTCCTTTCTCACCCCACTATATATAGACCCTTATACCCACCAAATGTAGAGAGCTTCCAGAGAGAATTTTGTGAGAGAAACCCTAGAGAAAAACAAGATTGATTCATCCACAATCTTTACCTTAGAGACTCTTCACATTTCTCTACTCTCTTCCTCTCCATTGTTACATTCTTGAGAGGTCTTTAACCAAATCTTTTTCTCACCATACCCATATTTGTGAGAAGGTTTATTTGGTGCTGTTGGAAAGCAGTTAGGAAGGAACCAATTCACATTGGTTAATGTTATGGTCTAGTAGCGAAATCCGGGAAGCTAAAGAAGAAATAGGATCGGCGTAACCTCGTTGGAGCAAGAAGCTTGGAGGGCTTAGGTACATTGGGTAGATTAGGCTTGGAGGGTCTTTTGCTGTTCATGTATCCCAATTACATTCTTTAGTGGATTATTTACCGCTTGGAGGGCAGCAGAGAGGTTTTACGCCGTGGGCTTCGGTTTCCTCTTCGATAACACATCGTGTGTTGTCCGTGTGTTTGCATCTTCCTTCCTTTATCTCTACCTTATATTTATTGCTGTGGATGTGTTTATATTTGGCTTAGATTGTTTATCAATTCTATGTTTGGCTTATGTTCATGTTCCGTACATTAATTGTTTGATAATAAGCTTGAATTGATAATTTGTTAATTGGGGTCTAAACGTTCAAGGGTGTTTCATACCCATTTTGAACATTCAACATTTGCAACACTTTTTTTGAAACATTTTAAGGTTTCAATTGGTTAGCGGTTCCTATTGATTTCATGTTTTGAAAGCTTTGATAGAAATGAGAAAGGAAAATACTAAAATTAGTACAAAATGTTCACAATATGATGTTAAAATAAGTGTAATCGATGAATATCAACAACCTAATGAATAAATATTTCAATTACTTATTTGTGATGGTGTGCCTATAGAAAAATTTGTGGTATCACTAGCATGATCACATCACTCATAAAAAAAATGCACAACCAATAAAAAAAAAATTTAATTTTATAAATTTTTGGGCCTTCTACGAAGAAGGATGGGGCCTTTCATCCTTGGGGTAAAAACCCTTTTTTTGTGGTGGGAGCCTTAGGCTTAGGCCTTGAGCCAACCCTGCTTGAGCTATATCGATCATAAAACCGCTCAACAGAGGAGTCAAGTACACTCAAGCTAATAGACTTTGAACTTGAGATTTTGGGGATCAATATATTGTGGCCCGCTCAAGCAAGACTATGGAGCAAGCGAGTCAATAAACATGCTCGAGTGAACCAGCCAGAAATTGCTTTTTAATTACCAAGTCTATTGAGCAAGCCAAGCACAATCTTAGATGCACAACTTGCTGAGAAAAATAAAATAAAAATAGCGTTCAACCTTTTTTTTAAATTCAATGAGAGAACCTGCTCCTCATCTTTATAAAAAATAAAAATAAAATCTCATCTCTCTTGATTTTTGTTTGTGGTACAATTTAGAGAGAAAAATTAAAACGTACTTGTCAATTGTCATAAGGAGGAATAAGGGTCTGTCTAGTGTTTTAAAAAGTTTGTTTTTAAAACATTATGATTTAAAAATGTGTGTTCAAAACACTATTTTTATAATCACATTTACATGATTTTTAAACTAAAAGCTATTAAAAATGTGACACTGTTAGAACTTAGAAGACTTTAATCATTTTAACGTTTAACAAAGACTTTAAATTTAAAAGCCAAGAGTCTTGCGAGTGCCGCCAAAAGTCTTGTGGCTTTTGAAACATTGCATAGCATGAGTAATCACAGTTCTAAGAAATCTGGTTACTTGGCGTTAAAACTAGACATGAGTAAGGCGTATGATAGGGTGGAGTGGTGTTTTTTGGAGGAAGTGATGAGAAATTTGGGGTTTAATGAAAGGTGGATAGCCCTTATGATGGTTTGTGTTAAAACAGTTTCATACTTGGTGTTGGTGAATGGTGAGCCAAAGGGATTGATTAAACTTACAAGGGGAATTTGCCAATGTGATCCTTTTTCACCCTTTCTATTTTTGATAAGCCAAAAACGAATTGACCCCTTGTGATGAATTGATTGATTAATTAGCTAAGTGAATTAATTAATCAAATTAATATGCAATATGCCTGGCAGTACAAACAAATCACCAATTAGACTAAGTATGCAGCGGAAAATAAATTGACACGGTGATTTGTTTACGAATGGGGAAAACCAACATGGCAAAAACCCCACCGGGTGATTTTAAGGCCATCACTCCCGAAATTCCACTATTATCACAACAAACGATTTCAAGTAAAGAAATCCCAGTACCTTATACCAACATATAGTTGAACCATTATCCTAATACCCAATTGGACTTGTTCTGTAGTGACAATTTATCCTTTTGATGCACGACTCCTAGTACGTGACTAACCAATTGCACGGATCCCAGTACGCGACTTCAATCACCAACTAGAGAAGGTTGTTGGCTGCTAAGTTCTTTAGTTCATCCACGATGAAGATCAAGAAGATTCTTGGTAACAAAACCCTACGGTGCATAAATATAGCAACTTCTTCACAAGAATGATGAACTAAGCAAAACTCTGTCTCCGGTCACAATTTGCTTGAAAAAACTTTGCTCAACACTTGTGCAACTTGTGTCACCTTTGACAGCCCTTAAAATAATCCTTTTATATGTCTAGGGTTGTGAGAAAAAAAAGCTCAAACACATAATCACAGATTAGAGTCAAAACAGATCTGAAATTTTGTTTTTCATAAACCTCGATAGATGCCTATCTGTCGAGCAGCTGTCGAGCCACGGGGCTAAAACAGCTTCTTAAGCTCGATAGATGGCTGGCTGTCAAGCTTTAATGACAGTTACTTCTTCAGCTTGAATCTTGGACAGACTTGCATGTTTTCAACTCTTGATCTTGAAACACTGTTTCTTGAAGTATTAAACACATCTTAGATCTATCCAAATAGAAGTAAAGTGTGTTTTGTCAAAGGATTAGCCAATTACATAAAATAGTAACATATGTTCCTAACAAGTGAATCACATATGTCCTAACAATTTTTGTTTTGTACGGAAGGCCTTAATAATTTAATCTTGAAGGCAGCAAGTGAGGGCTCCATCCATGGATTTGCATTGAGTAGAAGAAGTCCAAAACTAACCCATCTGCTTTTTACGGATGATAGCTTATTGTTTTGCAGGTCCAATTGATATGAATGTCAAAAGGTGCTTAATCTTCTTGCCTCCTATGAAAGCATGTCTGGGCAGCAAATAAATAGGGGCAAAACTTCAATCTTCTTTAGCAAATCTACCACTCCAGATATGCGGATTGAAATCAAAGAAGCTTTGGGGGTTTTGGAAATTGTGCAGTATGAAAAGTATTTGGGATTGCCTTCACTTGTGGGAAAGAGTAAAAAGGCGAGTTTTGATTACATTAAAGAGAGGGTTTGGAGGAAACTTCAAGGATGGGAAGAAAGCCTACTATCACAAGCAGGGCTGGAAGTTTTGATTAAGGCAGTGGTCCAAGCTATCCCAACATATACCATGTGTTATTTCAAGCTACCACTAGGCCTTTGTCATGAAATTGAAAAACTTATTCGTGGCTTTTGGTGGGGACAAAGAGGAGACCGTAGGAAAATTCATTGGATTAAGTGGGAGAAAATGTGTGAACCAAAATCCGAAGGTTGCATGGGTTTCAAGGAATTATCATTATTCAATGATGCTCTCTTAGACAAACAAACGTGGAGGTTGTTGCACAATACAAATTCTTTGTTTTACAAAGTGTTTAAGTCCAAGTTCTTTCCAAACTGTTCTGTTATGGAAGCTAAGGAGGGTTATGGAGGGTCATATGCTTGGAGGAGTATTTTGAAAGGTAGGGAGGTCATAAGCGAGAAGCGAAATGGAGAAAGGGCAATGGAGAATCAATCAAGCTTTGGGGTGATAAGTGGCTGCCTTCATTGCAAAGCCTAAGCCTCCAAAGTCCCCTCACAGTTGAACTACAAAATGCCACGGTGAGTTCTCTAATTAATCCTTCAACTCGCCAATGGAATAAACAGCTGCTGCCTAACCTTTTCAACCAGTCAGAATCTAATCAGATAGCACAAATTCCACTGACCTGAACCACCTCAGAAGACTCTCTCTTTTGGCCATATGTTCAGTCCGGCCAGTACACTACCAAGTCAGGTTACTATTTTCTCAAAACCGAAGCTAATATGGTAACCTCGCAGACCCCTACCCAAGCTGAGATGACGAAACCACTTTGGAAGAAAATATGGAGCCTATCAGTGCCGTGTAAGATCAGAAACTTCCTATGGAGAGCTTGCAAAAATGCCATCCCAACTCTGAATAATCTGAAATGCTGTTGTGTGGTGGATGATCCAAAATGCTCTCTTTGTGCCCAACATGATGAGGATTTTATCCATGCTTTATGGTCTTGCCCGACCCTTGCACAGGTGTGGAACGAAGACCCCCAATGGAGCTTCAGAGACCAAAAAGTCTTCCATGATTTTACCCACTTGATCCTCCATATCTTTGAGTCGAGGTGTAGTGCTGAGTTGTTCACTATGCAGATTTGGACAATTTGGTATTGAAGAAACAAAGTCAGAACAGCTCTGCTTGGCTTCCCTCTAAATCTGATAGTGCAGCGGGCGTATGAGGCTTTATTGGAATATCGGTCTGCACAGCCAAAGAATATTGTGGTAGTGCCTACAGTCAAACCACGTGCAAGGTGGTCACCACCACCTCCGGACTGGTATAAAGCCAATTTTGATGCGGAAATCTTCCAAGACATTGGCAGAGTAGGTCTTGGGGTGATAATCCGTGACAGCCAAGGTCTCGCAATGGCTGCTTTAGCTCAGAATGTTCAGCTGGCCAGCTTAGTGGTGGAGATGGAAGCTCTGGCAGCCACACAGGCAATAGAACTTGCTGTAGAAATTGGTCTTAACAGGATTATTTTTGAAGGCGACTCCAGCATAGTCATCAGAGGCTTCACGGATCAGGTGTCAAACTTTGCTCCATTCGGCTTCCAAATAAAAGAGGCAAATGACTTGGTAGAACGGCTTAATCATGTAAAATTTCAGCATGTTGGTAGAGAAGGAAATAGTGTAGCTCATAACCTTGCTAGGCATACACGTTACGTCACAGGTTTTTCTGTTTGGATGGAAGATGTTCCATCCCATTGTTTTGAAATGTATCAGGTAAATTTGCCTTCTTAATAAAAATCACAGTCTTGTTTCTCAAAAAAAAAAAAAAACCTGAAATTTTCGAAATGTCTGTTCAAAACACTTTTTTTTTTTTTTTTTTAAAATTATATTTACACGAGTTGTAAAACCTGTTTAAAAATGTGAGAAGACTTTAATCTTATTAATGTTTAACCAAGTATTTGTTCATTTTTTCAAAACTTCCTAAGACTTTGGGAGCCAAAAGTTCTGTGAGAGCCGCCATCAACTTAATACTTGGTCCCTATCCTATACACCATATTTCAATTTGATCTCTAACCTTTAAATTGTGTTAATTTGGTCTCTAATCTTTCAGTATTGTGTCAATTTAGTTCCTGGCGTTATCGTTTAGATGAAAATTGACAACATGCCTCTAATGGCCAAAATAAAAAATTAGCTTCCGTTGATGTGACAATAAACTAAAATTTTATTTTAGTCGTTAACCATGTTAGCAATTTTCATCTAAAATATAACAATAAGGGCTAAATTGACACGACACTGATGAAAAATTAGGAAATAAATTGAAATATGGTGTAAAGGATAGGGACAAAATATGTAGTTTATATATATATATATATATATATATATGCACACATATGGTTACCGGGTTATATGTAGATTCTAGGCAAATTGAACATGTAACTATCATGTTATACAGGTTGGTATGTCAATTTTTTGTCATGTGAAATTTTTCTTCGAATGCAATTTTTTTTTTTTTTTTTAATCTTCATTATAGTTATCCTAGTATTATATCCATGTTATACACAACTTAATCAAAAATCATACATAAATTAAATAAAATATTTTTAAGTGTTAGATATAGATTACAAAAAACAAATGTTTTTACAACATAATCATCTGACAAAGGAAAAAACTTATTTTATGTTAATGATAAATTCACATAGTGTAAGCCAAAATTTTTATTAAAATAAAATATAAATTTTAAAATAATTTAAACTCATATGATAACACTCCTTTTAAATATTTTGAAATTTTTGGCAAGCAAGATACTAAAACTCATCAAATGGTACAATAATTTTTGTATCAGCTTCATAAACGTTGTCGCATAAAATCTAGTCATGTACTTGTGAGTCACAATCCAATAGGTATCCTTGGTTCTTACAACTCCAAACTATTTAATTCTATGTATTCGTCCTTCCCTTATAATGTCTCTAAAATGATCAATAAAAAGCTATTCAAATACATGCATGAATAAGATTGTCCTAACAAATTTAGTACCAATTTTAAACACCCCCCACCCCCCACAAAAAAAAAAAAAAAAAAAAAAAAAAAAAAAAAAAAGACAAAACTTGATTAAGAAAAATGAAATTTTAATTATATTTGAAGACCTAAAATGAATTTCATTCTTTGACTTCATTACTTATCTTCTCATCAAGTAGCATCAAATCTACATTAATCATAGTTAAATTGTATATAATTTTGGGCTATTAGGAAAGAAATTTTGGATTTGTAATAGGAAAAAGTTTGGCTACAAAGTAAGGCTACAACTTATTTTAGAAAAATTAACATTGCTATGTATTTTGAAAATCTAACTTTTGAATTATATGATCTTTACGCTTTTAACACACATGTCAAATTTTGTGACAATCGAATGTTATTTACTCTATGATCCGTAAACATATTTTTAAGCATAATTCTAAACTTTAAAAACATGTAATTTAAAAAATTGATTGATGACTTAGCTATTCATCTTTGATCTTCTAAAAATTTTGTAAGCATGAAGAACATAAGAAGAAAGTGTAATATAATGGTGGATTTGTCAAAATTCGCATCTAATAAAAAAAATATTGAGTAATACTGTAGCCTTAAACTATAACTAATTTTGTAGTCCTTTGTAATATATATATTACAAAGGGTGGTTCCTAATGCCCGTCAATTTCACCGTCTCTAGCACCCAAAACAAGTTTGTGGTCATTGGTTGTGACACTAACGCATACCTTCTTGATTCCCAGCAAAATAAAAATTACAGAATCGGCTGCGCGTCCGCATGTGAAAGCACTAGGTACATTGTAAATGGGTATTTCTCTGGTGTTGGGTGCTGCGAGCTTGATATTCCTATTGGGTTAAGAAATTTTACTATCAAATCCGATAGTATTGATAATCACACAAAAGTACAGAGTTTCAATCCTTGTGGCTATGCGTTTATTAGCAGAAAAGGCACGTTCGATTTCTCCGTAGACTCCCTTTGCAGTCTACAGGACAAAGAAAAGATGCTGATGGTTTTAGTTTGGGTGATCGGTACTGGGACTTGTGAAGATGTTCAGAACAAATCGAGCTACGTATGTGGAGGTAATAGCACATGTATCCATTCCAACACCATATCTGGGTACCGATGCAAGTGCAAGGCCAGCTACGATGGGAACCCATACCTCCCTCATGGTTGCCAAGGTAATAATTATCCCATCTAGCTACTTCAATTTCTTATTTTCATGAGAGTTTACATCCTCTAATTTTGATTTATTTTTTATTAAATCATTTAATTTTATTCTTCATTTTAATTCTTTAACTTCAATTATTTTCCAATAATAGTATTCTGGCTTTTCTTGGTTCAATATGCACTTCTAAGTTCATCAAAAGGAGGGTGAAGCAAGTTATACTGCACACAACATACTTTCTTAAGCAATATAGGATAATTATCCGTTCTTTTTTTTTTTTTAGAAACAAACACACATACACAAGGGAAAGAGGAAAGGATTCTAACACAGTGTGATTTTGTATTAGATCAAAATGCTGTTTTGGAAAGTAAATAATAAAAAATAATAATAATAATAATAGTAATCATAAACTAAGGCTGATTTTCAACAGGAACTAGATGAAACGACAAAATTGAAAACAGATTAAAATTAAAAGTTAAAATAAAGAAAAAATGAAATTTAAATGACTGAATTGAAAACAAGTAAAATTAGATGGTGCAATTTATAAAATAGTGGAATTTTAAACTTCTAATGTTGCAGTGCTTTTCCATTTCATTTCGATTATATTGTTAAAGTCAGAATTCTGCTCCCTTATGTATAGACTTTACTTTTAAAGCTAGGAAATAATGAATACTGGAGAGGCGAAGTAGATCACTGTAATAGGCCTCATCCTTCTTATTTTTCTTATTCTATGGTTGACACTGTTAACCAAGTCGGTAATCAATTTTGTTTGCCATGTAAGACAAAAAAGCCAAGTCAAACGACGCTAAATTCCAAAATTGAACAGTAAAAAATTGAATTAAATCCCATATGACTTACTCCAATGATCACCAATTATATGATTCTTACATATTTCTTACTTTGATCCTTTAGATGTCTTTGTCAAAAATCTAGAGACTTCAGTTTTGAAAGTGATCAAGTATTTTCAGTAGAATTTTACATTTGGTGAGAATTTTTATAACTGGAGGTTGGTTCTGCTTGTTTTGAATTTGTTATGCATGATTGTGAGATTTCTATTAATTAATATATATATATATATATATATATATATATATATATATCTTTCTTAAGCTTTTGGGACAAGTACCTGTGCATATTAGAGTTAAAGCATCAAGTCTCAAAGTTAGTTCATTTGGAAATTGGTTTCTTTGTTAAAGTGCAAGTAACACCATGCTATATCTAATAAGTTGGTCAAATCCAAATTATCAAATGCGGCTGGAACATGGTTGATTTGTGATGTCAATGTGCTTTTAGTTAGGTAGTAAAGTCTTACTGATGCAGGATAGCTTAGTACTCTCCGCTGCCTTTCAAATAAAAGGTGGTGGAAATGCACTAATAATGAAGCATAAAGAGAAAATGTAGAGGAAGAATTTAAGAATTAGGCCTTCAATAAATTAAAATACTTAAACTCACTTAATAGCAAGGTTCTGGAAACCTAAGTAATGTATCTAAAAACCATATAATAGTCATGAAGCTTTGTAATGAGTACCTAATGGACTAGGTTGGAATCCAAGAAAGATTTTGGACAGTATAAGTTTCTTCTAGAAATTGTCAACATCACACAACAATAGAAGTTCTCATGAAGAGATCCTTTAAATTTCTGCATGAAGTTTTCAATCTTATGTATGATAACTGTCATATATAACTTGTTCATGGATAAGTAAATGGCACTACAAAAAAACTGGACTATTGCGGTGGTTTTTTTGCCGCGGGTACAAAAACCGCTGCTATATGTCGCCTATTGCGGCGTTTTCTTTGACCGCCTATGTACGTAGGGTCTATTGCGGCGTTTTTTGGGACCGCCGCTGTAGGTATATACTTTTGCAGCGTCCTACAACGACGGGACATAAAACCGCCAACATATATATGTTTTAGCAGTGGTTACGTAGATATAGAGCCGCTCTTGAAACCTGCCGCAATAAATACATCATTTTGCGTAGATGGTATAGCAGCGTTTTACCTTAGTTATAGCGGCAGGTTAGACTGTCGCGATAGACCTTTTAAATCTGCGCCCCTCCCAAAATCTTCCCTCTATTTTTTTTTTTTTTCTTGCTTTTCATTTTAGCACCTTTTCATTTTTGCTTTTCATTTTTTCCAAAAACAATGGATCTCTCTATCTTTCATTCACTGTATCTCTCTCATTCAGTTCAAAGACCCAAAATCCCAGCTCTCTCTTTCTCTAGCTCTTACTCTCCCTCGCAAACCCAAAATCCCACCCAAACACTATTTATCTTTTAAACCCTATCTCTCTCTCTCTCTAGCTCTCTCTCTTTCTTTCGCTCACTCTCCCTCGCAGACCCAAAATCCCACCACCACCAAACCATGTCAACTCAGTGGCAACCCCAATCCACCTCATCCCACTCCCAAAATACCAAACACTCTCTCTGTAAGTTGTCTCGAACACTCTCTCTTTTTTTTTTTTTTTAATCTCTGTGTTGGTTTGTGATTTTCAAATGTGCGTTGGTTTGTTAATGAAAAAAAAATTTCAAAATTTTTTTTTGGTCTTGGTTTGTGTTTGGTTGCTGAGAAAATGGTAGAAAGGAAAGGAAAATTATAGGGAAATTAGCTCAGTTCAAATTTCTTTGCATGTATGCACTGTTTAAGATAATTTGTCTACACTCTCATCTTGTGGGGTTGATTTTTTTTCTCTGTGTCTCAGTTTTGGAGTTTTTAAGGTTCTAGATTGCTTTATAAAAGTCAGTTCCTTCTTGGTTAATTTTCACAGATTGGGTTTTATTGTATTTTTTTAATTAATTTTAATGATGGGTTTTAGGCATGTAAGATAATGTTGTTGGATTAAGGTTTGGTTGGGCTGATTTGGGAGTTTGGAGTTTAACAATAACTGTTCTGTTGCTGTTTGTCTGTGTGTTTTGATTTTTTTTTTTTTTTTTTTTGGTTGCCAAATGCAAGATTGTATCTGGGTTTCTTTAAAGCTGAACTATGTTTTAATTTAGTATGGTTGATATGCTTACTAATTAAATAGAAAGTTTTTAGAATGTAGTTCTTGCTAGTTATTGGTATTTAGATACAATATACCTTTGGTCTTAAACAGTCTCATGGATTCTGCTAGAAGAGGGAAAAAATAATAATGAAATAAGAGAATAAGACAGTTGTGTAAATGCCACCGTGGTGAAGCCCAAATATCCAATTATGTTTCTGTTTGATCAGCTGGATTGTGTGATTTAAGGGTTTATACTCTATTTATCAACGATGGCTTACCAGAAAAGGGAGGAAATGCATTTTGGATTCAAGTATTGTTGTTGTTAATAATAATTAGTTAGATGCAGAACAGTTATTGTTCATTCATATTACATTTTTCTGCATTTTTTTTTTCTTTTTTGTTATGTTATGTAATGTGTCCTGCATTATATTTCATTCATATCAACTTGTTTTTTACTTGTCATTGTGCTTATATACTTGTTTTTATTTTACACGTTGACAGTTGAAATGGCAAGGCGAAAATCAGTTTTGCGCATGCATTCCAAGAGCATAACCGTGGAAGGAGCTTCTACAGAACATGTGGATGAAGAAACGAACCAAGAAATGCACGAAGCTTCTACGCAAGGTATGGGCTTACAACTTGATATCAAATATTAGCTATTTCTTATTCTTCAATTTCTTTGCCAGTTTTATATGCACTTCAAGGGTGCTTGTCCTGTTTTTCATCTTTCTGAACATTGGAATTTGTGGAAATATGTTTTTTTTTTTTTTTCCTTTAACTGTTAAGGATATTTGTCCTTCGTGGAATGTGTTTTAAGGGTTTTTTTTTGGGTCCTTGGAAAGTGCTATTTAGATGCATCTCTGTTTTGAATGTTAGATTGCTGATGTACCCATTCTACATCCCTTCCTAGTCCTCTCATTTAATACCTCCTTAAAATGGGTCTTGATGCCAACAGATATTTGAAAATATTTTGTGACTTTACTCACTACAACTAATGCTTACAAGCTTTGCAGTGTTTATTAGTTCTTTGACTTAGGCATAGAAGATAAGTATGGTCCAAAATGGTAAAGTAATTTTTGACCTTCTGATTATATATATAGGCATCTAGCATCCTGATGCAGCTTGTGAAACAAGAAGATCTTGTCACATGAATTGATGACAGCTTGATAAGAATAGTAAGAACTTAGGCTTTATGGTGACAAAAAGAACAAAAAATTATATCAGCAAGATATAGACTTTTCTTACTTTCCCCAAATGCTTTAAATAAATAAATGAATAAAGAAAGAAAGAAAACTTAAGATTGTGTTTAGGATTTGTTTTGATTTCTAGAAGAAAGAATGTATTTCGGTTTTCTTGTTGGAAGTGTTTGTAGTTTACTTACTTTTATGATATTGTCTCCTCTAATTTCAGATGCGCAGTCACCTGTACGTGCCACTCGCGGGCGAAGTAAGTACTTGGAGGTTTGGGATCTTCCCAATGACCAAGTAATTGAGTTGCCACTAAATAGTATGCATCAGCCAGTTGATGAAGGGGCAAGGACTTTCACTGGTTTCTTGGGGATGATTGCGCGGAAACCCCACATGTGCCTAATAAAATATCTGAATTGGAGGGACGTGCCAGCAAAACTTAAAGAAGAGTGTTGGCGTCTTGTAGAGGTAAACCAAGAACTTATAATACTTGTAATTATGGCATTTTAGCATGCTTGTTGCAGTTCTAATTCTAACTCAACTATTTGATTGTAATTTGATAACTCAACTATTTGATTGTAGCAAAAATATGTCGTCCCTACTAATCCTATTGCATATGCGGGGTTGAAGACATTTACTTTACAAAAAAATTGGGAAGGCTTGGAGGGATCACAAGTGTAGGCTGAAAATGGCTTATTACATACCGCATATAAGAAACAAAGTACAGGTGAAGAGCAACCAACCTAAGGGATGCATACCAGAAGATTGGGATGTTCTTGTTGACCATTAGTATACAAAAGATGCAGTGGTATGTTCTTTTTATTTTTTATTTTTTATTTTTTTAAAGATGTGATTAATCTGTGTTTTTGGTTTTCATTAATGTCATGTTGTAAATGTGATGGTTATTTCTGCCCAAAGAATAGGTTTTACTTTTTGAACAGTATACTTTCCTATCTAGTCATTGTTAGCATTGTCATGATTCATTAAGATTCTCCATTAGAATCGGTTTGCCTATGATGTTCAACATCTTTCTTCATTAGCTTAAAAATGAAATGTGGGTGAGAGCTTATTATATGTACTGTTAGGTTTTAGACCCCTTAAAAACAACAATTAGATTAACCTAGTTAATTAGCCAAGTGATTTACTTAGTCCAATTCATGCAAATCTAGGTTAACACAATTAAATAATCATATCAAGATATAAAGCAGCGGAAAATAAATAACACAAGATATGATGACCCAGGAAACCACACGGTAAAAACCTGGGGAGGATTTGACCTAGCTATCCTCAAGGTAAACTTGAATCCACTATGAAAGAATCGAAGTTCATACAAAAGGGCTTACAAGCTCCCCGCTTGACTTCCTAATGCTACCCACTAGTAGAACTTACTGACACGACCACGTGCAAGCTCCGAATCCACAGACTCCTTCTTTCTTGGATTCTTCAATTAGCTACAAGCTCCTCGCTTGTTTATCTTTAAGCTCCAATGGTAGCAACCGAGTTGATCATCAAGATGTTGAAGTAATCTCTACCTTGAAAACCCTAAGTTTTGTGTAAAGGAAAGCTCCTCAAAGATCTCACAAGAGATTCACACAAAACAGAAAATATGAGCAACAATACAACTTGAACAACTCTAAAAAATGTGGCTAGGGTTTTGTTTAAATACCTAGGACAAAAACATAAAACCCAAAACGTTTAAAGAGGTAGGGCTGAGTTGGAAATTCTGTAGAAAAATCATTTTGGCCGACTTTCGATCGATCGAGTCTATTCTTCGATCGATCGAGCCAGGCCGAAAGTCACAAAGACTTCTGCAGCCACTCGATTCCAACTTTACAACAATAAAACAACTTTGAGCAAGCCTAAACAAGACTAAACATATTGTTTTGATCATGGTTTGCCAACATTACACATTAGAGTTCTAAATACATTAAATCTTAAGTCTTTAGAACCTAACAAACTCCCCCTTTGGCAATCCGTGACAAAACACAAACTATAAGCTCAAAGTGTACAAATAAAAACCCTTTACAAAAAGATAATGCTCATAAAACACAATTCAATCCTAACTACTATCCATCAGTTGCAAGTGTAGACAGCAGCCAAATCGAATCAACCTGTATATTCCTGAAATACTCAACAAACGCATAAACGCATGTGTGACAGAAAAACAGTAAATTAACAGATATATAATCTAACTCTCCCCCTAAGTTAGATACACCAAAAATTAAGAGCATTCTTGATAGTTCACACAACACATAATAAAGACATATATCAATGAATAACTCATAAATATAAATCAATAAGCAGTGAACACAAAATCAAGAACCATATATCAAAAAATGTATTTCCCAACAAGAATAGCCCAAAAGAAAGTATACATGGTGAAGCAACTAGATACAATCTAATCTAAAAAAACTCCACTAGCTCCGCAAAAAGAAATAAAAACTCCCCCTAACCACAAAAACTCCTCTACAAGTCTCCAAACTCTACTCCCTCTTTTTGTGATGGAATGCCAAAGGACATCACAGGCCATCATCAAAAGGAGGTGGTGAGGATGAGCGAAGATGTGCCAGATCAGCTCTCAGAGCACGAATCTCATCAAACAAGTCCACCAAAAGCTGACCATGAGCTGCCTGAACGGTCATGACAGTCTCCAAGGTACGACATACATCAAAGTCATCCGAAGGAGGTGGAGGAACAGCAGCAGCAGCAACACCAACAGGATCAGGAACAGCCTCACGAGCAAGACCTATAGAAGAAGAAGGGGGTGCGGTACCAGAAGGCTCAGACCTATAGTGTTTAGAGCCAGCTCGAAGATGAGCAGCCCTCTGTCTAAGGAAAGAGGCACCTATGAGAGCAATCACATGGACGGGCTTAGAAGAAGGGAAAACATCTAAACCAAGATAAAGCAAAATCCTATGAATGAAGATAGGATGAACAAGAGCATGAGCGGTAGATGAACTCCTATAAATTTCGTTCAAAGAACAAAGAAACAGATGAGGAAAACTGATAGGAGCATCAGTAATAAGAGCGTACAAAAATACACACCGCTCGAGAGGAATGGTGTGAAGATGAGAAATGGGCCAAAGAGAATAACACGCTATCCTAAAGAAAAGATAGATAGTCTCAAGAAGCTCAGCAGTGGTGATCCGAGGATCAGAACCCTACTGGATAGAAGACCCAGTGATGTAAGACATGACATCACTCAACAAAGGTGACTCATCATAAGGGTAAACAAGGTGCTGTACCAAAGGTACCCCTAGAGCATCAGCCACTACCGTAGGAGTAATGACATACTCTACACCTTGTATCCAACTCTTAACTAAAGTGTTGGAATCATAGATGTGGATGGAGATGTTCGAAATGAACTCTCTAATGAAGGTAGCTGGAGGAGGAGGATTAGAAACATCCAGCAGAGGTAACCAGCCCCGACGCTCAAAGTTTGCCCTAATGGCAGGATCAACCTCATCTAAGGTGACAAAACGCTCAGCCCAAACTTTTCTCTTAAGGTTCAGCTTCTCATAAATCTCTTATTTTTTCTCACTAGGAAACCTCTCACGGTCAAAGGAAGGTGGGGGAGGTAAAGGAGAGGGTATAGACCTATGGGCTCTAGTCTTCCTAGGCATGATGCTAAGGAAAGGACAGAGACACAAAGAGAACCAAAAGAACAACAAAAACAAAACCAAGGGCAGACTGCAAATTAGCACAATAAATAAAAAATCTATATGATGTATGAACAAATAAACTGTCATGATGCATGATCTAATGCAGTAAAAATTAAGTTCAATTGAGATCAAATTGACAAAATTGGCTTGAGCAAGGAATTTCTATAAAAAAAACCCCAAAATTGAAAACAACTTGTTAAAATTTTTAAACAAATTGATGAATTGAGCATTACAAAACACAGTACATAGATTATAATGCCTAATGTCATCAAAACAACAGGCCAATTTCATCAAATTCAACCCAATTGAACAAAAGCCCCAATTCGAATCAAGAACAAACCCTAGATTTTTCAATTTTTCACCAAACTCAAAATTGATCAAATTAACAAGCAAAGATCATGTTTATAACGTGTCCCCACAAAAACCCAATGATTAATTGCATAAGATAGGGCTTGAATCAATAGAAAATCCCAATAATGCAAAGTCCGAAAATTACCCTTAATTCCATGAAAAAATGCATGAAAACTTGAAAAATAATGCAAAAGGAAGGGTATAAATGTCTTACCGGCTTGAGGAGAGAGAAGCCTTGCAAAAATTTTGGAAGATAACGACAAAAAAATCGTTGTGGAGCCTTGCCAAGTCGGAGAGAGAGAAGAAAAAGTTTGAAAAGTGACTTTGAAAAAGTCAGATCTGAGTTAAAAAAAAAACTTTTTTGCGATCTTCGATCGATCGAAAGTTACACTCGATCGATCGAATCAATCCGAGACTCATAAAAAAAATGAAGCTTATTTTCGATCGATCGAAAAATAGTTTGGATCGATCGAATCAGGCAGAGGCTCACTAAATTTTGAGAAAATCACAAGTTTTGAAAAACAACACCCACATTTTGAAAACAACTCCTCAAAGCATTAAAATTGAAGAAACAAAAATGCATGAGTATGAGATGTAATGGAATGCTTTTTCAAAAACTCAAATTTTCCAAAAACAAGTTTCAATCATTCTTCCATTGAAATTTCTCAAGCAACAAATATGATGTGCACAATTCTCAAGATATTTTCAAACTTGGTTGGTCAGACCAAAAACACACACACTAACATGTATAGTGTTTAACAAAGAGTAACTTGTGTAGTGTGTGATACTAGCAAAAACTTGAAATACATGTGAGGTGATATGTGAATAGCAATCAAACAAAAGTCTACACAATTCATCACATAGAATTTAAAAAAGACTATCACCAAAAGAGTTACATCATATAACTCTCACATCTCCTAGAACAAAAGCTTGCAATCATGTAAGTTTCTTGAATTTTTGCCTCTTAATTATGTGAATTGGCATCAAGCCTAATAGTACACACTGGTTTTAATTAAGTGAATTAGCATCAAGCCTAATAGTACACACCAGTTTTAATTAAATGAATTAATTGAGGCTACACCTTATATTCTTTTTGTGCATGTGTTACACTTTCTTGAGCACAAAATCTTATGATATGCACTAAGGTGTTCATGATTGGCTAGTGAATAGTGGTGAGATGGTTATTTATGCCTTTCTCAAAAGGATCAAGTCCGACAGTCAAATAACATGTGACTTCAAGATTAAGACAAAGTGATAAAAACCATAAACATCTTTCCCACACAACATGCACTACAATGCTTTAACTAGTAAAGTGCAAAGAATAAGCTCATCAAAGCTAAACAAAGTCCACAAGACATGACATGTGTAAATAGATTGACCAACCTTATTTTTAAAAATCAAGAAAAAATAGCGTCAAACATAGTTTCGCTTCCTCTTCTCCTTTTTTTATTTTATTTAAATTAAAGGAGAAAACAAATACATCCTAGAATGAAATGCATGAATGTAATGCAATGCAAGTCCTAGAACAAAAAAAAAAACACAAAAACCAAAGAACAATGGTCACAGATGAATAAAGCAGTGAAGCACAAGGACCATGTCAGAAAAACTCAAGTAGATCGAGTTTTTGCATCCAAAACTTTTTAGATGCACCACGAGCATTAGAGTTCTTATTCACATTAGAGTGATTCCCAACTCTAGGATTGGAATAAAGGTTTAACGCCTTTACCAATTCACCAATTAGTGCCATAGGATCTTATGCTTGAGGCACAGACACTATTGGTTTGTTTGCTCTCTTAACAGCTTGAAGCTTGTAACAGTTAGGATGAATGTGTCCAGACTTTCCACAGTAATGACAAACCCAAACAGGTTTATCATGCATCTTGTCCTTAGATTTGGTTGGCTCCTTTGGTTTAGACTCTCTCAAATCAACCCTAATCTTCTTAGGTGGTGAAACTTCTACAGATTTGACAACCTCACTCACAGGGGGTTTAACAGTTTCACTCACAACCTCACTCACAGAAGGTTCAGAAGAAGAAGAAGGAACAAAGATCGTGGAATGGGGTGCAGACACAGAGATGCTTTCAACAAAACCTAAACCAGATTTGTCAGAAGGATACTTTTGAACACTCAACATTTGATCAAGTTTAGAACTAGCAGATCTAGCAACAGATAAATCAAGTTCTAATTTCTTTACTTTATCAATCAACATCATATTCTCAGTTTTCACATTGTTCAAAAGATCATTAGCATTAAATAACTTAACAAGCAAAATTTTCTTATCAAGCTCAAGAGATTCAATTTTCTTCAGGCCAAGTTCAACATTCATAGCATCCTTTGCAGCAACTTTGCAAAGTTTATTATAGGCCTCTTAAAGATTTGCATCTTCAGAAAGTTCCCCATCAGAAGGGTTCTCCTCAGTAGATATGCTTTCATTGACTACAGCAGTAGCAGTGAAAGCAATGAAGTTTTCATCCTCGTCACAACCAGACTCATCATCAGAAACCTCATTATCACTAAGGGTTACAGCCATAGCTTTGCCCTTAGACCTCAAGAATGTTGGACATTCAGATTTAACATGACCATACCCTTGACAACCAAAGCATTGAGCACCCAAAGAATTGTTGGAAGATTAACCTACTTTTTCTCTAGGTTTTTCAGTGTTGCTAACCTTAATGGGATCATTCTTCCTAAAATTTCTAGGTTCAGCAGTGTTGGTATTTCTTACCCTCCTATTAGTATTCCTAAGAAAGTTTCTAAAGTTCTTGGCAAGGTAAGTGTTGAGGTTCAAAAAAAAAAGAAATTGAAACAGCCCACCAATAGGTCCACAGAAAAAGGAAAGGTATTGGGCCCATTTCAAAAATAAGGAGAGAAAGAAAAGACCAGAGGATTGGGATTCAAAAGAAAGAAGCCCAGCCAGCAAAACCAGACCAAAATGAAGAAGGAGGAAGCTGGGCCGGAATCCCAGAGAGCCTTCCAGAGGTATCCTAGGGCGCGCAGGAGGATCACAACAGAAAGAAATCAAAGAAAGGAAAAAAACAAAGGCCACACAAAACTTGTGACCCAGACACGCAGAGGAGGTACAGAGCATGCAAAAACGCAGAAAATGTGATTCAACCATTTGAAGAAAAGACAAGGAAGAGTACAGTTGGGAAAGGCTGGGACCTCAAGCCAGCCAACACAGGATGTCCGGAAATGGAAAGGAGCCGAGGGACTTTTATGTGGTCGGAACAAAAAAGGAATTATGAAGAAAGAGGAAGAGACATGATCCTGAAGCAGCCAAGCACAGTACAGGCTTCAAAGGGGTAAAACAGGGGAATGGCTGGTTCACCGGGGAGGCCGAAGTTGTGCTATAAAAGGAGGAAGGGATCCATGCTACAGGGGATTCAAAATTTTGGGAGGGAAAGACAATCAGATCGTCTTAAGCAGTCACCTTTGTCTTCCTAAAAATCCTAGAAAAGTGGTAGAAAATACTCTGTACCTTGAAGGAAAAACAGAGGAACTGTTCCGGTATCCCAGTGCAGCCACTATTGAACACGCTCGGATTCAACAAGTTCAAACTTTGCAAGTCTTTGAAGCTTGAATAGCTATCAAAGTCTGTAACTTATGAGCTCAGTTGAACCTTGCATCACGTTCTAGTGAGCATCATAATCACAGTTTAATAAAATTAATGAAACATACCTCACTTAATTAGAGGATCCCCAGCTTGTTCTTATGTTATATTCTTTTCATTTTTGTCATTTGTATTAATCCTTTACTGCATGAATGTCGTTCAAATGCAAATATTCCAGCTTCTTTTTGCTAACCATTTGCATTGTGGAAAGTATGTTCTGTGCACCAATTGATTCTTAAAACAACCCCTTTTAGCTGCGGAGAATCAATCCCAGTCCACCAAGAACATCTCACAAGGCCCAGAATCCTTGGGCCATAGTGCTAAAAAAAAAAGGCACTCTCACAGTAAGCTATCTCTGTAGCAGAGAGCTCATCATCAATCCACCAACATCAACATCATCAACAGACTTAAGAGCCATTGATTTGGATTTGTTAGTTTTGGGTAGGTCTAACTCATAGGACTGAAGAGATCCTACAAGTTCATCCACAGGGATGGAGTCCATATCCTTACTCTCAGTAATGGCAGTCACTTTGGGTCTAAAGTCTTCAGTTAAGGATCTAAGTATCTTCCTAACAATTTTAGGTTGATCATAGACTTCACCCAAATTAAAAGCAAAATTAACAATGTCATTCAGTTTGGCATAAAATTCATCAAAGAATTCATCATCAGACATCCTAATACTTTCAAACCTAGAAGTTAATTGCTGCAGCTTATTTATTTTGACAGCCTTTGTGCCTTCATGCACAGTTTGGAGGATTTTCCAAGTAGTATGAGCAACCTCAACATTTGATATTCTCTTAAATTCCTCCATAGAAACAGCATTAAAGATGGCATTCATAACTTTGCTATTAAATGCAGCTACTTCTTTTTGAGAAGTTTGCCACTCACTCACAGGAGTAGTGGGCTTCTCCCATCCGTACTCAATGGAATTCCAAACTCTCTCATCAATGGATTTCAGGAATGCTTTCATCCTTACTTTCCAATAGGCATAGTTATTCCCGTCAAAGTGAGGAGGAACAACAAGAGAGTGTCCGTGTTCCATGACAACAGGGGTTAAGGATCAACTCAAAGATCAAAGGATCTACAACAGAAGAGCTACCCGCTCTGATACCACTTGTTAGGTTTTAGACCCCTTAAAAACAACAATTAGATTAACTTAGTTAATTAGCCAAGTGATTTACTTAGTCCAATTCATGCAAATCTAGGTTAACATAATTAAATAATCATATCAAGATATAAAGCGGTGAAAAATAAATAACACAAGATATGATGACCCAGAAAACCACACGGTAAAAACCTGGAGAGGATTTGACCTAGCTATCCTCAAGGTAAACTTGAATCCACTATGAAAGAATCGAAGTTCATACAAAAGGACTTACAAGCTCCCCGCTTGACTTCCTAATGCTACCCACCAGTAGAACTTATTGACACGGCCATGTGCAAGCTCCAAATCCACAGACTCCTTCTTCCCTGGATTCTTCAATCAGCTACAAGCTCCCCGCTTGTTTATCTTTAAGCTCCAATGGTAGCAACCGAGTTGATCATCAAGATGTTGAAGTAATCTCTACCTTGAAAACCCTAAGTTTTGTGTAAAGGAAAGCTCCTCAAAGATCTCACAAGAGATTCACACAAACCAGAAAATATGAGCAACAATACAACTTGAACAACTCTAAAAAACGTGGCTAGGGTTTTGTTTAAATACCTAGGGCAAAAACATAAAACCCAAAACGTTTAAAGAGGTAGGGCTGAGTTGGAAATTCTGCAGAAAAATCATTCTGGCCGACTTTCGATCGATCGAGTCTATTCTTCGATCGATCGAGCCAGGCCGAAAGTCACAAAGAGTTTTGCAGCCACTCGATTCCAACTTTACAACAACAAGACAACTTTGAGCAAGCCTAAACAAGACTAAACATATTGTTTTGATCATGGTTTGCCAACATTACACATTAGAGTTCTAAATACATTAAATCCTAAGTCTTTAGAACCTAACATGTACCAACAAAAATGTTGTAGATAACATTACAAAAACAAACTAAACCTCCAACTGCCTTACATGTCTTACCCTCTTTTTTTTTTTTTTTTTAGTTATTTTTTCAAAACTACCCTCTTGAGTTTATCAAATATTTTGTCTTGCTATTCTTATGGTATTCTCTGACTCTATAATTTTGTAGATAGATTCAGAGAAGAATAGGGACCATAGTTCTAAATAGGATGACTTACATACTGGTGGTTCATGCAACTTTGCCGTGCATGCTGCAAAGAAGGTAATAAGTGTTATGACTAATTTTTAAATAATTTGACTTATATTAAGTTTATGTGGAACCAATATGAATCACTACACAAATATGTTATTCATATTGCAAGCAAAAGCGGATGGACATCCTGTAGAGTGTGCTGCATTATATTCAATACTGCATACTCGTAAAGATAGATCTGCAGATAATGAAGTAGTGAAAGAAAAAATGGTGAGTAATCCCTTGCAAATCTTGTTCCTATGTATGGAAAAGTTCTTCTATTCGATATGCAACTTTTACAATTGTAGGTGCATGTGAAAAAATCTAACTGGGAATTTTTTTGGTGGTTGGCAGCTTAAGTGATGGAATTTTTTTAGTGCATGTGTTTGTGCATCCTAGTCTTAGTCTATTTTAGTTACCCCAAATTTTCTAATTTGTCAAACACTAGAAGCGTATAGTGGTAGTGGGGGAAGGTAACATTTTCTCCTAAGAACTCCAAACATTTGAAGGATGTAGGAAATGTACCAGCTGTTTCTAGCTTCTCTATGATTGTTTCTATTCAACAATTGTTCTATCCATGGTATGAGAAGGAACTAAACATCCCCTTTCTCCTCCTCTGTATTTTCCCTTATATTGATTGCCAATATGCCCAAGTAATCTGGTAAGATCCAAGTTTGATCTTATTTTTGCATTTGCAATCCTATTCTTTTTCTGTAAGAGCTTACTACATTTGTATAATTACATAGGCAGTCGTGCATTACAAGTTATATAAGCTCCGTAGTAAGAAACAGAAAATAGCTCTTTGCGATCCCAATTGAAAGTGATTTTGCTTTAATCACAGCCAGCCATTTGTACTTTACAAAAATTATTACTCTTATTTGTTTGGCTTTAAACCTTTTGTTAATGAGTTGATGGTTTCATGGTTGTTACTTGTTTGCATTTTTGCCATGATGTGTGTGCGTGTGATGTTTAGAACCATTAGATTTGACAAACTTTTTTGGCATGCTTCTTGAAGAAGGGATTAAACTGCTAATAAAGCCATATGAATCAACTTTTGTAAACTTGATTTATTATCTTGGGTGGTAAAGCTTGAGAGTTTTAGATTATATTTATCTTATTGAACAGCAGAGTTAGAGCAAGCAGCTTAAATTTAAATTCAAGACAATAGGAAATGTTCTATTCCTTTCATGCAAATTTTCAGCAGAAAATTTTATGTTATGGTCTGAGTGCCCTTTACTCAAGACAAAATAGGGGCCTGGATGACCTTACAAATTATTGTGTGAAATGGCCAATCTTAAGTGAGGAGGGCCTGTTGAATTGCATCATTTTAAAGAAAAACCAAAAATGTTAAAAGAAACTTTAAGCATCTTTTACATTGGGAAATTTTCTTCCATCACAATTTCATTTGGTGACTATTGACTAGAATGATAGAGCTTCTTCTAGGACCCCCTATTTTGGAAGATGTAATCCCCTAAAAGATGAGTGAAAGGCAGCACTATGTTGGGAACCTGTCCAAGTGGGGTTTGCTAAAACTTGGGATTTTTTTGGTGTGGTTTTCTTAAATATTTGCTCTTCTCTTGTGCATGCACACAACACCCATCCCTGCCTTTTATTGTGCTGAATGGTGTGCCTAATAAGGGACTAATTATGGTTCTTACTCAGATTTTGGCTGCATCTTATTGTATTCATTATATTATGTATGCTTCTCAATATAATTTTTGTTGTCTTCAATCAAATGATGTTGCTAATTTCTAATTATTTTGTTTTGTTCAAACCCAAATATCAGGATAAAATGAAGGAGTTGTTGGCTGAACCTTCGAGTCAACTGCAATCAGATGAAACAAGTGGTATTATTGCATGGGCACCAAACGATGTGTTTGCCAAAGTGATGGGTAAGGAGCGCAAAGGCCGTATTCGTGGGGTAGGATTTGGTCCAAGCCCAAGTGGCCGAAGTAGCAAGAGTGCTATCACGGACCTTCAAATACGATTAAGTCAATCAAGGGACGACGAAGTTGCACAACTGAAGGCTTCCTTGGCTGAGATGCAGGAGAAATTGTCTGCTTTTGAAGAAATGTAGGAAAGACTTAGCCAATTCGAAGAGATGGAGCAAAGAATGGCTCGCATGCTTTAACAAGTGCAACAAATAACTTCACAATGCAGTCAGGTTGGCATTAATGATTTTGATTTTGGGGTTTCTAATGGCTAACTTCACATACATTCATACATACATGCCTAGGTTGTTGTCTCTGGTTTGAAATTTCCAGATTTGTGTGTGTTTGCAATTTACAATGTTGGAATTTGTAGCTTAGTTCGTGCTGACAGTTTTGTCTACTTAATACATCAAACTTTGCTGTTTTTCTATTCTTCTTGTTCCGACAAATAATGTTGTTTAGTCTTTAAAAAATATATATATATATATATATATATGTTCGGTTCGGATAGCATTTGGTGTAATTGACTGCTTATTTGAATAAAACCTTACTTTTATGTGAAACTAGATTATATATATACGCATGTTTTTTTAACTACAAAAAAAAATAAATAAATAAATAAACAGATTTAAAAGCAACCTTGAAACATGGCCTTTTGGACTAACGTTAAGTACTGAAGAGGATCTAAAAACTTTAGCAATATTTATTAATTAAATCGTACTATTACAATAGTACATAGCTGATACTAGATGAACAGCACTAGATTTCAATATTAAAAACAATAGATTAGAACTCTTAACTGAACAAATTTAAGGTTTCTTAGTGTTAAGTTCTTGCTTTCCTAATCACAATATGCAATGCCATCTTCTTCTGCATGCCCAATAATTTATTCTATTTGAAATAATCAATTACTTTACAATTGATCTTTGCCCCGCTTTTTATAATCCACCAATGAACTAAAATGAGATATCTAAGTACCCCCTCCTAAATTTACTAAAAAATAATTTGGAAAAATTTTGAAGTTGTTTCTCTGAGTTAGCAATCACTTGATGAGAGTTGTGTATAGAAGCGGATTCCAGGTATCAGGTAATCCAGGAAGGCACCAGTGGCTGCAGTCATTGCCTAAATGCTCACCACTATAAGATGAAGGATGAGAATCTTTTCTCAACTGTGAGAGTGTTGTTATGTCAAGAAAATAAACTGTTTTCTTAATTGTGCTTAACAAAATTTTCACCACTGCAATAGCTGGAGGGGCACCTGCTGGATAGGTTGATCTGGTTAGGGGTCCAACTTGTCCAGAACAAGTCTTTTTGGGTTGATTCCACTTCTTGCCCTTGTTTTGACAAAACACAATCAATTAGACTCTTTTAACAGAGTCCACTCCTAGTTCTAAACTAAATTGCAAATAAACAAGTTTAATTCTTCAAAATTTGGTAATTACACCTAGTGGTTAGAGGCTTGGGATGGTTTGTAGACCCCAACATCCTAGGTTTGATCCCTAATAGGCTACTTATAGTCCTGGTTGATTCAGGCTAGTTTGTTTAGTGTGTTAACTATAGGGTTTTATTTTTTGGGTGGTAGCTGGGTTAGGTAGTTCTGGTATGGTGGTTTGCTTGTTTCCTTGGTTATGGCTTAGCTGCTTGTTCTAGGCTATGTGCTGTATTGTGACCATTTGCTACCTCAAAGTCTCTTGTTGTATGGTGGTTTGCTGCCTCAAAGTCTCCTATTTCCTCAAAGTCTCTTGTTGTATGGTGATTTGCTGCCTCAAGGTAATACTAATCAATAAGTCTAGGGACATAATATTTTTCGAAACTACTTGTATGGCATGTTGTGATTGGTGCATTGTAGAAATTGAGTTTATTCTTTAAGGTGTTTGATAGTTGTATTGCGATTTACATATTGTAGTTGCAGCTTTTGAAACTCCAAAATTCCCGTGTAATTCTCATGCATTAAGCAATTTTGGATTCCAATATTTGATATCGTTGTGTCCTAATTATTGACTTTTTTTTGTGTATGTAGGACGTTTCTCCAATCCTACAATCCCCAGCTCTCCAAAAATCATCAACTGCATCCCATCAACCAGCCAGTTTATAAATTTTATGTTAAGGACATTTAGTGTACAAAGCACCACATTTGAACAAACACATTTTTTGCAAATATTGAAAAGTTATTTTGAAACACTTTGAAAGGATTTCCTATGTACAAAGGATATCTTTCTTTTGTTAATTTTCTGATGATAGTTATAGAAAATGTATGTAGTTAATATAATGTTGTGTACAAAGGACTGCATCTTTTCTTTTGTTATGTATTTGATAATATATTTTGATGTTAATATTATGTTAGTTTGGAGACATTTGTGGTATTGTTAATTAGTTACATCTGTGGTATTGTGTTAATTAGTTACAAGTTCTTTGTAACAAGTTTGTAAAAAAAAAAAATAGTGGTTTTAATACAGGCTTAGGAGGGGGGGGGGGGGGGGGGGGGGACTCTATAGCGGCGGTCAAAAGTGCTGCTAAAGGCACATATATTATGATTTAAATGATTCCCTATAGCAACGTTTTCCCCCACCGCTGAAATGTTTACACATATAGCGGCGTTTCTACCCACCGCTAAAAGTTCAATGAGCTCGTTTTAATTCGTTCCCTATAGCGGCACTTAATGCCCGCCGCTACAGGTTGCCACAATAGCGGCAGGCATAACCTGTCGCTAAAAGTCAATAGACACGAATTCTGACAGAATATGGCGGCAGTTTTCTGCCCGCTGCAAAAAACCACAAACTCCACTAAAATGTGTATTTATAGCAGCGTTTTTTGTTACCACTGCAATCGAACTATTGCGGCACTGCATAGTAGACGGGTGGAACCGCTACAATAGCACCCATCGCAATAGGCCAATGTGAGAATAACAGTATAGCCGAGTTTTTTTGTAGTGTGGAAAAATTTTATTCAAATGAGAGAATAACAGTATAGCCAATGTGATAGACTAAGAATGTATTGACCCCTTAGGTAAATTAACCAATTAATTAGCCAAGTGAATTAATTAAGTCAATTAACATGCAATACGCGTGGTAATACAAACAAATCACCAAATAACTAGATGTAGTGGAAATTGAATTTGACACAGGTGATTTGTTTATGAATGGGGAAAACCATCGAGGCAAAACCCTACCGGGTGAATTTAAGGTCCCCACTCCTGAGAATCCGCTATTATCAAAACAAGTGGCTACAAGTAAAAGAATCCCAGTACCTTATACCAACCTACAGTTGAACCCTTACCCCAATACACAATTGGACTTGTAATATAGTGACAATCTCTCCTTTCAATGCACGGCTCCAAGTACGTGACTAACCAATTGATGCACGGATCCCAGTACGTTACTAACACACCAACTTGAGAAGGATGTTGGCTGCAAAGTTCTTTAGTTCATCCACACGATGAAGATTAAGAAGCTCATTGGTCACAAAACCCTACGGTGGACAAATGCAGCAGCTTCTTCAAGAGAAAGATGAACTAGGGCAGATTGTCTTCAATCACAATATGCATGCAAACAAGTGCAACATCCTTATGACAGCCCTTAAAATAATCTTTATATATGTCTAGGGTTGTGAGAAAAGAAAACTTACACATAGCTTGGATATGCGTGAAAAATAGATCTAAAAATCTAAGTTTCGTAATTCTCGATAGATATAGTTGTCGAGCTATCTGTCAAGATTCGAATATTAAATCTCGATAGATACATCTGTCGAGCTTTAATGAACAACACTTCTTCACTTGATTCTTGGACAGATTTGCATGACTTCAATACTTGGACTTGAACTCTTGTTCCTTGAAGTATTAAACACATCCTAGATCTACTCAATTACAAGTAAAGTGCATTTTGTTAAAAGATTAGTCAATTCTAAATGACATATATTCTTAACATGTTCCACATATGTCCTAACAATCTCTCTCTTTGACAATCCGTGACAAAACCACAACAACCAAATGAAATCTGAGAGAAGTCATAAATCACTCAACTCATACTTGTTGGATACAATAAAATCTAATCCTAACACAAACTCTTGAAAAACTTTGCAAGAAGAGAGTTCATGGCATGATAGATTTTAACAACCTGTATTTTTGAAACACTTTAAACAAAACTTATCAAGGCATCTTAGTGTGAAACAAAAATAAAAGATTGCATACATTAAGAGAAACATGTGTATAAAGAGAGAAAAGAAACAACATGTGGAGAGATAGGTGAAATGTGATAACAACATCATCAACTATATATATCAAAGATAAATACAATGTTTGCTATCAATAAGTGGTCACAAGACCGATATACAAAAGATAAAGAATCTAAAAGAGAAAGAAAAGAAAAGATACAAAAGTCCTCACTACATCCATCAAGAAAACTAAACACTCCCCCCGAAAAAAAAAGGTTCTATGCTAACTCCCCCCCTAAGTATATGACTACTCTCATACCCAAAACTACTTTCCCTTTTTGTCACGAATGACAATGGGCAAATCACTAAGAAGCAGTCATCTCCTCATCACTGGAAGAGCTAGCATCCTCATCCTCATCAGCATCATCATTATCGGAGCCACCATTACCACCCTTGTCCTCTGAAGCCTGTAGAGATGGAAATAGAGACACGGTGAAGCCAACCATGACAGCATGTAGTCGTGCGATATGACCAACACAAGTGTTCACCTAATACAACTCAGTGGTGAGTGTATATAGGCGAGCATTCATGCGCTCAAGCTATGCCATGATGGCCTCTAAAGTCACACCACCCGTGGAAGAAGAAGGAGCGGAGGTGGATGGAGTGGAACGGGCTAGAGGAGTCACCGTTTTGATCTGTGGCCGCTTTGGTAGAGGCTGGTCCTCGCTCCGTCTAATGAACACCTCGCTAATGGCACCCATGACAGTGAAATAAGGAGACTCAGGATAAGAGATAGAGGAGTGGCGAATGAACCTCGTGATAGCAAAAGGAAAGATAAGCATATCACGGGTCACCATATCCTTATAGACATCTATAAGGGAGAGTATGAAATGAGAGGGAAAGTCAATGGTAAGCTCCTCAATGAGGGATAACAAAAATCAAGCATGAGGCTTAGTAATAGAATTATAATGAGACAATGGATATAAAACAAATGTCATCACCATATTCAGGAACCTTGAACCTTTTGCAAAGCCCGAGCATGAGGTGTTTTGACGGTCACCCCATGATAAAGGTGTCTCATAAAAGAGAGACAAAATTTCTTCTCTAGACACAGTCTTCAGATGAGGACATCTAGGGTAATTAGGATGTGATACCCTTAGAATGTGTAGCACCTCGGAGATAAGCTCCAGAGTGACTACTATACGAATACCTCGAACAGAAGTAGTGAAACAAGGTATAGAATAATCGAAACCGTGCATATTGGAGTAAAACTCCTGTATGATCACAGAAGGACAACTCACTGGGATCTCACAAAGAGATTCCCAACCTTGACTGTGAATGATAGTGGGTAGAGTAGTATTGGAGAAGCCCGATAAGATAACGTGGCGTTTCGAACAAATGTCATGTTCGAAGAAGTTCTCTGAGAAGTCCTGATGGGCCTTCTCATCACAGAACTTGACATGGAGAGGTGTGGAATCAGAAGATGATGTCCTGGAACAAATAGGGTTCTGAGACGGAGTAAATTTGCGCTTGGGTACCATGTGTAGACTATCCGAGAGAAAAAGAGAAAGCGAAAGAGAGAGAGACAAGCAGAAAAGCACCAATCAACGAATAGTACCAAAAAGAAGGAAAAGAAGGTACGTATGCATCATCATGTGACGTGCAACAAGAAAAAGCATCATGGGCTCAGCCCAATCCAAACCTACCAGCATACAAGGTTCCAGTAGAGAAAACACACATCTAAATGCATGAAACATTGTTTAAAATGCAAATGAAATGCAATGCATGAGCATATAAAATCATTTAAGCAAAACCCAACCCAAAAATTTCACAAAATACTCATCAATTTTGAAAAACCCCAAAAAAAATTCAAAAACCCAAAACCTAGGTCTAAATGTATGAAATGCATGAAGAAAGAGATAAAGCGAGATCATACCAGCGAAGCGAAGATCACTCTAGACCGAAAATCAAGAAGGTTTGAGGTTTATAGAGAGTAGAGAGTGTTTGGGAGGTGAAAAGACACAAATCTAGCGAGAAAGATAAGAGAAAATGAAATCTGAAATCTCATTGGACCTATTTACAAAAAATGTTTCTCGATGGATCGAGGATCTGTTGAGCACTAATTCTCGACAGATGAATCTGTTTAGGTGCTGTCGAGAATTTGTCGAACGGCAAAATTCCTCGATGGATCGAAAAGCTATCGAGAATCTATTGGTTAGATAGAAACTTTCTCATTGGATCGAGAATTTGTCGAGAAGCTATCGAGACGAATTCCAGAAAGCTTCAATGGATCGAAGATGTGTTAAGATTTGTCGAGAAAAAGCAGTCCAAGGGTCTCGATAGTTAACTATCTGTTAGGTTCTAAGGAATTAGGAACTAATGTATTAGAACTTTAATGTGTAATGTTGACAAACCATGATCAAAACATTTAGTTTGGATTTAGGCTGCTCAAAGTGTGTTTTTGTGTAAAGTTGGAATCGAGTGTATTGTAGGATTTATTGTGTAAATCTGCAAAGCTCGATGGATCGAAAATTAGACTTGATTGATCAAAGCTTGTGTAGATTGTTTTTTTGCAAAATTTTCCAACTCAAGCCCAAACCCATATAACGTGTAGAGGTTTATGTTTTGCCTTAAGTAAAAAAGGAAAAACCCTAGCCACGTTTTAATGTTGTTGTTTATGCTGTGTGTATGAATCTCTTGTGAGATCTAGAGGTGTTTGCCTTCATAAATACTTAGGGTTATCAAGATCAAAATTGATGTCAAGTGCTTGGTGATCGTTTTAGTTGTTGAACAAAGAGCTTAAAGAGAAACACAAGTGGCAGTACTTATGGTTGCTGTGAATCCAAGAAAGAAGTAGTCCGTGGACTCGGAGTTGTCACGTGGTCGTGGTAGTAAGTTTTCTACTCGAGGTAGCAATAGGATGTTAGTGGTCTAAGTCACTATTGTAAAACTTCAATTCTTTCATAGTGGATTTGTTTTATCTTGAGGATAACTAGGTTAAATCCTCTCTCCAGGCTTTTTACCGGTTTGGTTTTGCTGGGTTATCATATCGTTGTTTTCTTTATTTTCCGCACTGTTTCAATGACATGATTTATCTGTGTTAACCTAGATTTGCATAATTTACCTAAGTAAATCACTTGGCTAAATAACTAGGTTAATCCGTTTGCGTTTAAGGGGTCTAAAAATGTACACTATCTGTCGAGATCTGTCGAGAAGCTGTCGAGCTTGATAAAAATAGTTTTTCAAAGAAGAGAAAAACATAGAAATAAATGCAATCAAGCAAGCTATTCAACCAAAAATCCAAACAACATTTTAAGCTCTCAAAAACATCTCTTAACAAGAAAAATGTAAAGCATTTAGATCCAAAAAACACACACACACACTAAACAAGTCTAACCAATTTTATATTTCAAAAACAAACCAAGACAGTTTAGTGAGCATACATTAACACATGTATTCCTTGTGATAGCCAAATCACATTGTACCTACACATGTATCAAAAGTAGCAAATAATTTTGCGTGTTGTGTGTGAAAACATGGCAAGATTGCATAAGTGTCTACATGTTTTGACGATTTGAGATATGAGAAAATCAATTTAACTCACACACAATCATAACTATTTGATGGGGACTATCACCTTCAAGGTACATCCTATAACTCCCACATCTCCTAGAATCACGCTTGCGATCATATTTAAAAGCATTTTGATTTTTTTGCTTTTGATTTTTCTTTGCATATTTTTCTTTTGAGCATATCATGCATGGGCATATAAGAGAGAGAAGAAATACCCAATTATGTTAAGCTTTAAACATCACAATTTTGCTATGCCGAAGCATACAGATGTTTATTCATGATTGGCGGGCTTATTCATGTTTATTCATGATGGTTATTTATGCTTTCTCTTAAGATTTTTTTGTCCTCGTCAAAAAGAGTAATATAAGTGTTAAGTGGAAGAGATTACTTAATCTTTCTCATCACAAACACGAGCCACAAAGCTCACTTGCTTAGTTGTGCATAGAGAAGCTCATCTAAGCTACAAAAGATACAAAGTTTAGAAAACTTTGTTTTAATGGCCATCCAAGGTACACAAGTACCAATGTATACAAAACACACACTATTTTTGTATTTTTATTTTTTATTTTTTTAATTTAAAAAAAAAAAAAAGATAAAGCAAAACTGAACACACAAACAAAAAGATGTTAACAAAGTATAGCATAAACTAGACTGACTTAAAAAACTAGAAAGCAAAACACACAAGTAATGCATAAACAAAAAAGAGAGGGAGAGAGAGAAAAGTGACTAAATCACTTTGAGCCTTTTTCCTTCCACACCTTGGAAGAATCTTTCCATTTGGCAAACCCTTAATCCGGCAGTGAGGGGGAAGAATTGAAACCATTCAAGTTTGAAAGGAACATAAGGGCCTTGAGAAGATCACCAAGAGGAGCAAAAGAGGATGGAAACTGATTCTGGTTTCCAGATGAGATCATACTGTTGCTTTGTTGAGTGGCTAACCACTTGTGGCAATTAGGTCAAGTATGTCCAGAAGCTCCATAGTGATGACAGAGATGTTGCTTCTTCTACTTAGACTTTTGGTTATTACCCTTCTTAGTCCTAGGGTTTTTAGTCTCTTTCTTTTTAAGTTTAGGGGGTGCTCCTATGATAGATTTACCCTTGTTTATGTTCTCACTCACTAAAATAGTTTTCACATAATTGTTTTCAGAATCAACATTATTAGCAGGTGAAACAAACACAGTAGTACTAGAAGAAGCAATATTAGAAGAAGAGAAATCATACCCCAAACCGGTTCGATTAGAAACAAATTTTTGAGAGCTAAGTATTTCATCAAGCTTTGCACTCGAAGTCCTCTCCAATTGAGCTCTAACTTGAAATAGCTCCGCTTCAAGCTTTTTGGTCCTCTCAGCCAAGAAATTGTTCTTAAACTGCAGTGCTCTAATGGTTTGATTAGCTTCATCAAATTTTGTGGTGATTTCTTCTCGTTCAAGTTCCACATCACTGAGCTTTTTGGTGGCCAGCCTATACAATTTCTCATGCTTTTCAGAGACCTTGTACAATTTTGCATAGGCCGTATGGATGTCATCCTGTTCATTCATCTTCTCAAACTTAGACTTTACCAAGTCCTCTTCTTCATTCACCTCTTCAACAATCCCCTCAGTAGGATTCACAGGGGCAGTGAAGGCATTCAAGATTCCCTCGTCATCATTATTTGAATCATCCTCAGGCACGGTGTCATATGTCCAAAACCTTGACACCCGAAGTACTTTGGTCCGAAGGGAACAGTGTATTGACCGCCATCCCTAGCATCCTTTTTCCCTTTATCTTGGCTCTTGAACTGTGAAGAACTAGATTGCTTTTGGTCCTTGTCAAATCCTTTTGCATTGGCATTCTTCAAGAACTTTTTGAACTGCCTTG
Organism: Quercus glauca; assembly: GCA_023736055.1. NCBI lineage: Eukaryota > Viridiplantae > Streptophyta > Magnoliopsida > Fagales > Fagaceae > Quercus > Quercus glauca. The sequence continues at coordinate 15,191,655 of CM043318.1, read as the reverse complement.
TGTTATAAAATTTTATCTTAGAATCTTCATCATCCAAGGACTCATCGGTGTCATTGCTTTTGGCCTTCAGTGCCATGCTCTTGCTCTTGCTTGATTTCCCAATCCTAGACAAACCCAATTCATAGGCTTGCAAGTTGCCAACCAACTCTGTCAAAGGAATTTTGTCAATGTCTTTTGATTCCTCAATGGCTATAATCTTGGCATGAAATCTCTCAGGTAGAGATCTAAGCACCTTTCTAACAATCTTAGGTTCGGGAATGGTTTCCCCAAGATTAAAGGCAGAGTTTACTATGTCCTTGGGCTTGGTATAGAACTCATCGAACGCCTCATCCTCCTCCATCTTAATCTCTTCAAAGCTCGTGGTAAGCCTCTACAACTTTGAATCCTTAAAAGCCTTGGTTCCTTCATAGGTTCTCTAGAGGATGGTCCATGCTTCCTTCGCAGTTTCAGTAGAGGATATCTTCTTGAACTCCTCATTTGTGACTGTACTAAATAAGGCATTCAATGCCCTACTGTTGAAGTTTGCTACCTTGATTTTTGCATCATCCCAATTAGCTGATGCTTCCTTTGGCTTGGTCCAGCCTATCTCCACAGCTTGCCACACTTTTTCATCTAATGACTGCAAGAAAACTCTCATGTGTACTTTCTAGTATGCATAGTTAGTGTCATCAAATAAAGGAGGGATAATTAAAGATTTTCCTCTATCCATGACAGACAGGGGTTAATGGATCACACGGTAAAAATTAACCCTAATCAGAGTGTTCCCGCTCTGATACCAATTGATAGGCCAAGAATGTGTTGAACCCTTAGGTAAATTCCAATTAATTAGTCAAGCGAATTAATTAAGTCAATTAACATGCAATACGCGTGGTAGCACAAACAAATCACCAAATAACTAGATGCAGCAGAAATTAAATTTGACACAGGTGATTTGTTTACGAATGGGGAAAGCTACTAAGGCAAAACCCCACCGAGTGAATTTAAGGTCACCACTTTGGAATATCCATAATTATCAAAACAAGCGGTTACAAGTAAAGGAGTCCTCGTATCTTATACCAACCTACAGTTGAATCCTTACCCAATACACAATTGGACTTGTGATGTAGTGACAATTTTTCCTTTCAATGCACGACTCCAAGTACGTGACTAATCAATCGATGCACAGATCCCAGTACATGAGTAACACACCAACTTGAGAAGGATGTTGGTTGCAAAGTTCTTCAGTTCATCCACACGATGAAGATCAAGAAGCTCTTTAGTCACAAACCCTGTGGTGCACAAAAGTAGCAACTTCGTCAAGAGAAAGAGATGAACAAGGGCAAATTGTCTCTGGTCACAATATGCATGCAACAACAATTGCAACAACCTTATGACAGCCCTTAAAATAATCCTTATATATGTCTAGGGTTGTGAGAAAAGAAAACCTAAACACATAGCTTGGATATGTGTGAAAAACAGATTTGGAAATCTGAATTTCGTAATTCTTGATAGCAGCTGTTGAGCTATCTATCGAGCTTTAATGAACAGAACTTCTTTACTTGATTCTTGGACAGATTTGCATGAGTTCAATACTTGGACTTGAACTCTTATTCCTTGAAGTATTAACACATCCTAGTTCTACCCAATTACAAGTAAAATGTGTTTTGTCAAAGGATTAGCCAATTCTAAATGACATATGTTCTTAACATGTTCCACATATGTCCTATCACAGTGTACACAGGAAGTGAATAGAGGGAATGAAAATTCATTACAAAGTACATAAATCTAAAAATTCTAACTAATTAGAAAAAGAGTGGCCACTCAGGAGTTACTTTTTTATGATATGTCACTGCTTTTCTATGAGCCGAAGTTACATTTTTTATAATTAAAAAAAAAAAAATCAAGATCAAGAATATTTCATTACTTTTGAATATTAATTATAGTTCTTTTAAGTTAATGATGAGCTTTACATGTACTGACATTAACGAATGTGAAAACCCCAAAATATGCAATCGCCCAGGAGAAAGTTGCATTAACGGAATAGGAAATTATACTTGTTCTTGCATTAAGGGGTAGCATTTGGACTGAATTGCAGGACTCTGTGTTACCAATCAATCATCACTACCCAATTACAAGTATTAACACATCCTAGTTCTACCCAATTACAAGTAAATTGCGCTTTGTCAAAGGATTAGCCAATTCTGAATGACATATGTTTTTAACATGTTCCACATGTCCTAACACACTGTACACAGGAAGTGAATAGAGGGAATGAAAATTCATGACATAGTACATAAATTTAAAAATTCTAACTAATTAGAAAAAGAGTGGCCAATCAGGAGTTACTTTTTTATGATATGTCACTGCTTTTCTGGGAGCCGAAGTTACATTTTTTATAAAAAAAAAAAAAAAAAAATCAAGATCAAGAATATTTCATTACTTTTGAATATTAATTATAGTTCTTTTAAGTTAATGATGAGCTTTACATGTACTGACATTAACGAACGTGAAAACCCCAAAATATGCAATCGCCCAGGAGAAAGTTGCATTAACGGAATAGGAAATTATACTTGTTCTTGCATTAAGGGGTACCATTTGGACCGAACTGCAGGACTCTGTGTTACCAATCAATCATCACTACAAGTTAACCTCTTGATTGGTAAGTATACATATTTTATTGCACCCTCACACGTTTGGGCTAATATGCATCTGGAATTGCATTTGATTGTGTGTGAATTGTGCTCCTCATTGTTTTTGGTACTGATTTAGTAATAGCTATTAAGGACGGTAGTAGATCATATTTAATTAATTACTTTTTTTTCTTTCAACCTAACCCTACTACAACGGTAATAATTTGAACAAGGAGTTTTCTACCATCTTTTTATTACAAATATAATGGCCTGTTTGGAAGTTTAAAAAAGGAGGGGGAGTAGAGTAGAGGGAGGAAGAGTAATTCAATTACCTTGTTTGGAAATTTTTTAAAGAATGAGGGAGAGGGGTTTGGAGGGGTTTCAACTACCTCTAGCCCCTCATTTTTAATTCCCCCAAATTGAAGAGATTTAGACCAAATTGGAGAGATTTAGAGGGAAAGTAGAGTAGATAAATTATTAAATAAATGAATTCCCCAATTTACCCTTTCTAAATTAACAAAATTACAAACTGATTATATAAATAATCTTTATTTGTTTCTTGAGAAAATTAAACTCTCTTCAAAACCTTCTCCTGCAAAGACCCATTTCCGTAGCTATCTCTGATTACCCAAATAAATGAAGCCTTTGAAGATTCAAGGCCTAATTCAATCTCCAAAAGCTGTGACTTTGAAAAATTATTCAGACTCCAAAACAAACATAGAGCACTGAGTTTGGTTTCTTCGAGTCCAACCATGTAAGCACTTGATCTTCATCAATGGAAGCTCTATTCCCTCTCTCCGCTATGTCCAAAGCTTAAGGTGAACGAAGAAAAAAAAAATTGAATCTCACTAGCTAGGGCAAAAGCCACGGGGTCAGAGCCTACGAATTCGAATCCCAACACGGAGCTCTCCGAAAAGCCTTCCAAAGCCAAAGAAGAAGGCGAGCTATCTTCCGACGATGCCAACGACGACGGTGAGGACAACAACAACGACGTATTGCTCTCCAAAACCCTAGTTCATATTCAAACTTTCAGCTAGTTTTATTGTATTTTTGGTTTCATTGAGTTCAATGCTTGATTTTTGTGTTTACTGCCATTTCTCATTACTTGGCCTCTGTTTTGTTGCTGAGAAAACAGAGGAAAACAGAGGAAACCGCTTTTTTTTTTTTTTTTTTTTGTTCTTCTTTAGTTTTGTCCACTGATAAGGAGCTTTCACTTAGAACAAGATACATAGTTGTATTAGGATGAGTAGTCACAAATGATAATGAATCTGAGATTTAGAAGTTCCAATTTATTTTTCTTTTCGTGCAATTTTAGCTACCACAAGGTCTTACCGAAAATTTTATTTGAAAAAAATTCACTAACATATTCTAAGATTTGGACGAATGATGATCAGGTTCAAGATTTTACAAAACTGATAAATTAATCATAGACTAATGTTGCAAGTCCATTTTCAAATAGGGATAAATTTGTCTATTATATCATTTCCTCTCCTCTCCATCCTAATTTTTAAAACTTCCAAACAAGAGGAAGGGCTAATTACTCCCTTCTCCCTTATTAATTTTAAAAACATCCAAACAAAGTAGAGGATAACCATTCCCCTCTACTCTCCTCCCCTCTACTTTCCTCCCTCTCTAAACTTCCAAACAGGCCATAAGTGTAGGTAGAAAACTTTTTTACAATCTTTCTCATAATAGTAAAAATGTAATTTTTTTAAAATATTTGTATTAGTAAAAGTGGTGCTATTAGAGGGTCCATGTGAAAATGATGTGATTCTAATCACAACTTGTTATTTTTTATGAAATGATTGTGAAAAGTTTTGTATCATAAGCCTTTCTTGAAAAATTATGGTAAACAAATAAACGAAGAAAAACCTTACTTTAAGAACTTTTTTTTTTTTTTGATACATTTTTATTTTGGAGTGGAGAGTGAAAACATCAAAATCTGTCACCCAATAGCGCTAGCTCTCTTTGTTACTTAGGATAATTAGGTTGACATTTTTTTTTTTTTTTTTTGCATGCTATTAAGAATGGAAAGAAATGTTGCACGCCTAAAGCCACACAGCTAGCCAGTGGTGCAGTAAGTGCTGATGAAGGGTGCACTAGTTCAGCCACAGGAGCAGCAATCAATGCAGCATTTGCTGATGAGATGTGCACTAATCAGACCACCAGGCTTGCATCAAAGAACATGATTGACTCAACAATCTTGGAAATGATTGAATCCATGCCATATCATGAGTTCTTCATTCAGGATCATTGAGGAAGTCAGTTCCGCAAATCTAGGAGTTTGTTACTTAACTGTGCCACGTGTACAGATTCCAGAAAGTTCAAATAACGGTTTTGGCGCCAATAGTAGAGTTAGTTATTTTTCCTGTATATAAACAGAGCAATGTATAGATGTTTATTCATTCAATTCATTTCATTGTAATTGACACTCAATCAATGAAATACTCTCCATTCTATTTAGTCTCTCTGTTTTTTTTTCATGGTATCAGAGCACTAGCATGTGCTAGCTTCGTTTTCCTTTACAAAATTTTTCTTGTTTGCCAAACAGAGATTACTTTAAGAAACTCCTTGAGTTCCAATTTGCAAGATCTCAATTCATCTCCAGCGATATTGAATCTTGCAAGATTTCTTGTTTTTTTTTTTTTTTCTTTTCGCTTATCATTCAAGCTTCGTGAATTTCATCAATGGCTTCTGCTGAAGGAAGTGGTTCTGATCCTGTGCACAATCAATCCACACAACAAGTTCCTCAGTCCAACACAGAGATCAATTCTCCAAATCGTTTTTTCCTTAGTGCAAGTGAGAATCCTGGGAATATCTTAGTCACTCAACCACTCTTGGGAACGAGAAACTATCAATCTTGGTCTAGGGCTATGGTTCTAGCATTAACTGCCAAGAAGAAGATAGGATTCGTGAATGGCAAGATTATAAGGCCTGAAGATGATTCTACTTTGTATGAAGATTGGGAGAGTTGCAACACAATGGTGCTTTCTTGGTTGATCAACTCTATGCATGTTGACGTTTCAAGTAGAATCATGTACTGTGAGACTGCGAGGGAGATGTGGCTTGAATTACAGCGTGTGTTTTCACAAGGAAATGGTCCAAAGGTTTATAACCTTCAGCAAGAAATTTCACAGATTACTCAGGGGCAATTATCAGTGACTGAATACTACTCAAAATTCAAGAAGCTTTGGGATCAATTAATTCACTATGAACCTTTACCAGCTTGTACTTGTGGAGCAATGAAAATTCTGAGCATTGCACATGAGAAATCTTATGTGATGAGGTTCTTAATGGGGCTCAATGAGAGTTTTGAGACGGTGAGGAGTCATATTCTCATGCTTAAGCCATTTCCTTCAATAAGCAAGGTGGCTCTGGTTCTCCAAGAAGAATCTCACAAGGTATTGGTCATGGCTCTACTTTCACACCTAGACCTGATTCAGTGGCAATGTATGCCAATACCAGGGGATATTCAGGTACTAAAGGTGTAACTAAGAAGGAAAGGCCTTTGTGTACCCATTGTAACATGCTTGGACACACTGTGGACAAATGTTACAAGCTTCACGGGTATCCACCAGGTTACAAACACAAAGGGAAGCCTAATTCCAATGCTAATTAGGTTTCATATCCTCAAGGTCAAGCTGTTGAGGTTCTTTATAATGCCTCTGCTCAGTGTCCTATTTCTAAGGCACAATGTGAGCAACTGCTTGCTCTTTTCAATTCTGGGACTGATCAAGGTTCTAATCACCATGTTGCAAATGTTAGTACAAGTGCTACTGTCTCTAGTATGATTTATGGAGCTACTAGTGTATCTGTTGCAACTGGTATACCTTCCACATCTATGTCATCTTCAAAAAATGCTCACACTGTTTTTGTTGACACCATATCAGGTATCAATTCTTTGCTTCATTTTACTCCTTCCTTGAAACATTCAATTTTTTCTACTAAAGTAATTGATAGAGAAGTCTTTCATGCCATTGATTGGGTCATAGACACAGGGGCTACGGATCATATGGTCCATTCCATCACATGGTTCACCACTATCACTGCTACTCTAAACACTTTTGTCAATTTACCTAATGGGGAAGTAGCTTCTATTACCCATATTGGCACTGTGAAAATATCAGAACACCTTGTCCTTCACAATGTCCTTTGTGTTCCTTTTAGTTTCAATCTCATTTCTGTCAGTCAGTTAGTTAAGTCCACTGCTTGTTGCCTTATTTTCTTTGGAAACCTATGCTTTATCCAAGACCTTGCTCATTGGAGCACACTTGGTCTAGGTAGAGAAATCAATGGGCTTTACTTGCTGGACAAGAGCTGCACTTCTACTCCTGTCATTGCTGCTTCCATTCATAACTCTCAGATTCACATCTGGCACTCCAGATTGGGTCACTTGTCTAATGCCAAATTGGCTTCAATAAAACCAAGTGATGTATCTAGTTTCATTCCTGTTTAGAACTTTGTTTGTGATATTTGCCCAATTGCAAAGCAAAAACGTTTACCCTTTAATAAAAGTTCTCATTTGTCTAAATCTTGCTTTGAATTGATTCATTGTGATTTGTGGGGACCTTTCTCTGTTTCTACCATTGATCATTGCAAGTATTTTTTAACCATTGTTGATGATTATTCTAGGTGCACTTGGGTTTATCTGTTAAAGCATAAGTCTCAAATACAATCTATTTTAGAACAATTTTGCACTATGGTGGAAACCCAATTTTGCAAGAAAATTAAAACCTTAAGGTCTGACAATGGGACTGAATTCATCATGAAAGATTTCTTTGCCAAAAGAGGCATCTTGCATCATTTAAGTTGTGTTGAAACCCCCCAACAGAATGCCATTGTTGAGAGGAAGCATCATCACATCTTGAATGTTCCAAGAGCTCTCATGTTTCAGTCGCACTTGCCTTTGCACTTGTGGGGTCATGCTATACTAGCTGCTGTGTACTTAATTAACAGAATCCCCTCAGCTGCTTTGTCAATTAGATTCCTTATGAAGTTTTGTTTGGTCATCCACCTAGCTATGCACATTTAAAAGTGTTTGGTTGCTTGTGCTTTGCTTCCACTATTTCAAATCATAGGTCTAAATTTGCACCTAGAGCTGTTAAGTGTGTTTTCCTGGGATATCCGTTTAGGGTCAAGGGATATAAATTTCTTGATTTGTCTAATAACAGGGTGTTCCTCTCTAGGGATGTGGTTTTCCATGAAAATTCTTTTCCCTTTGCTTCTGTTTCACCTCAGACTACAGATCCTTTTCTACCTTCTAATGTGGAGGTTTCTTGCTCAACTGGTGCTAATGACTTTGTTACTCCTGTCAGCATTTCTGATTCATCTTCCTTGGATATTCCTAATCCACCTTCTCATCAGCATTTTCCAACTATTTTACCTTATGATCCTCTTTTTCCTAGTCCTATACAGCTGCCTCATTCTGATTTAGAGCCTTCTCCATCACCACCAGTTGCTTCAGCACCTCCAGTGCCTCTAAGGAAGTCCACTAGAGATGTCAGACCTCTTACTTATTTGCAGGACTATGCTTGTACTGCTATTGCACCTTGTGCTCCTTATGATCTTGATCAATGTCTTACCTATTCTCATTTGAAGCCATGCTACCATTCTTACCTGCTGGCTGTTAGTTCTGGTCCTAAAGAGCCTACCTCTTTTTCCCAAGCTGTTCAAGATCCACTTTGGAGGGCTGCCATGGACAAAGAAATCCAAGCCCTTGAACAGAATCATACTTGGGATGTGACTTCCTTGCCTCCTAGTAAGTTACCCATTGGCTGCAAATGGGTTTACAAAGTCAAGCTTAATCTTGATGGTAGTGTTGAAAGGTTCAAAGCTAGGCTGGTTGCTAAGGGGTATACTCAAAGAGAAGGTCTTGATTTCCTTGAAACTTTCTCTCCTGTTGCTAAAACAGTTTCAGTGAGGGTATTGCTTGCTCTTGCTGCTGCCAAGCAGTGGCCTTTGCACCAATTAGACATCAACAATGCCTTTTTACATGGAGATTTAGATGAATAGGTCTATATGACATTGCCACCTGGTTTCCTCAGTAAGGGGGAGAGTGTTTCAGCCTCTTCTACTGCTCCTAGGGTGTGTAAATTGGTTAAGTCCCTTTATGGTTTAAGACAAGCTTCAAGGCAATGGTGCACTAAGCTGTCAGCTACAATAAAGGAGCTTGGTTTTGTTCAATCTCAGGCTGATCACTCCTTATTTGTGCACAGCAAAGGGTCCTTATTCACTGCATTACTTGTCTATGTTGATGACATGGTAATCACTGGCAATGATCATACTTGTGTTGCCTCTCTCAAGACTGTTTTAGACCAAAAGTTTGGCATTAAGGATCTGGGATCACTCAAGTATTTCTTAGGTTTGGAAATTGCAAGAAACAAGAGTGGGATCAGCTTAACCCAGAGGAAGTATGCCTTGGAAGTCCTTGAAGAAACTGGAATGACTGGATGTAAACCAGTCCAAACCCCAATGGAACAGCAGCTGAAGTTGTCTAATGGCAGTGGAGACTTACCAATCCAGGACAGTATAGAAGACTTGTTAGGAAGCTTATGTACCTAACTCTAAGCAGACCTGACATCACATATGCAGTCCACAGGCTCAGCCAGTTCTTGGCACAACCTAGAGCTCCACATATGAAAGCAGCCTCTAGAATACTTCAATACATAAAAGGAACACCTGGTCAAGGTGTTTTCTTCCCAACTGAATCTGATCTGCACCTAAAGGCTTACTGTGATGCAGATTGGGCAGGGTGCACTGACACAAGAAAGTCTCTAACAGGCTATTGTGTATTTCTTGGTGATGCTTTGGTGTCTTGGAGGTCTAAGAAACAAAGCATAGTGTCTAGGTCCAGTGCAGAGGCTGAGTATAGATCTATGGCTACCACCATCTGTGAATTCACTTGGATTTTGCATCTGCTACAAGACTTACATGTCAAGCATGATAGGCCTGTGCTAATGTACTGTGACAACCAGGCAGCAATCCATATAGCAGCAAATCTAGTGTTTCATGAGAGGTCAAAGCACATTGAAGCTGACTGCCATACTGTGAGGAATAAGATCCTTGATGGTTCACTTAAAACCTTCTATGTTTCAACCAAGAATCAGTTGGCAGATGTATTTACCAAAGCCTTAGGAGTAGAAAGTTTTCTAAGGCTGATTAGAAGGTTAGGTGTTATTAATATCTTTGCTTCTAAGGTGGAATATCCTCATAAAGGTATGGGAGATCAAAAGGCAATAGATGTTCTCTTGAGGGGGAGTATTAAGAATGGAAAGAAATGTTGCACGCCTAAAGCCACACAGCTAGCCAGTGGTTCAGTAAGTGCTGATGAAGGGTGCACTAGTTCAACCACAGGAGCAGCAGTCAATGCAGCATTTGCTAATGAGATGTGCACTGATCAGACCACCAGGCTTGCATCAAAGAACATGATTGACTCAACAGTCTTGAGAAATGATTGAATCCATGCCATATCATGAGTTCTTCATTCAGGACCATTGAGGAAGTCAGTTCCGCAAATCTAGGAGTTTGTTACTTAACCGTGCCACGTGTACAGATTCCAGAAAGTTCAAATAACGGTTTTGGTGCCAATAGTAGAGTTAGTTATTTTTCCTGTATATAAACAGAGCAATGTATAGATGTTTATTCATTCAATTCATTTCATTGTAATTGACACTCAATCAATGAAATACTCTCCATTCTATTTAGTCTCTCTGTTTTTTTTCACATGCATTGTGAAGGACCCAACAAATTAGGAAAAGACATTGTCTTGGTAACTTTTTTATTTTCTTAACACCATTTTAAGCTAGGCACATGCCAGTGGAGCAACTGAAAAGGTCAAGTTTAATTATAAGATATTAAAGGCTTGAATTCTAAAGTATATATTTCTTTAGTCCTAGGTCATTTGTAATTTATTAGATCTGACTACTTAAAATTAGAGTGATGCTATAAATCCCGTGAATAATTTTGGTGAATTCTGTAGACAATTCCCAAATATCACGTAACGGTACCGTGCATAAAGAAAGCTTTTCATACTGTATATTAATTGTTACTCACGTAACCCTCCTACTTTTCAAGAGTATATATTGGGGCAAGTTTGAGCAATTCAGGGAGCATGAGAATTGCATGCATGGCTCTAACGAACTTGCTTCTCTTTTGTTCCATTGGCAACAAAAATTTCTTAGTTTAGACCAAATTAAATTCTTATATAATACCACCTTTAATAAATATCAATAACATTACACATATTTACTAATTAAGCTTTTATACGCGCGCGCGCACCAAAAAAAAAACCCCTCGGCAATGACTCGTCCTATTGTGTTCTTAATATTCTTGCTTGTAGTTTCTAGGCTAGACATGTCTCATCAGTCAAATCTGGCTCAGTTCCCTGTTTGTGAGCATGTGTTTGAGTATTTCCCTTACTGCTTGGCCTTCCTCGTTGGGTTCTACTACGTACCAACAAAGATATGTTGTCGACACGTAGAGAAGCTAAATAAATTAGCAAAGCACGGGCTTGGTCCTCGGACAATCTGCTTTTGCATTTAGGCTAGTGTAAAGGGAACACAACCTCGCTTGCTTGCCTCACGTATCAATTCTAGGGGTGGTAAATGGGTGGGTTTGGGTGAGTTTGGCGTGGACATAATTGGGTTGGGTATATAAAACTCATTTACCCATTAAAACACATTTAACAAATTGCTTCTAACCTGTTAACGTGTATAGTGTTGTGGGCTTTAGGCCCAAACTAGATTACTTGTATAGCACACATTCTTGTACTACACTCTTACTTGTACTACACTCATATGCCTCCTATATAAAGACACTCATGTATATTCTTTCACTATGAAATACAATACTACAGATTTCAGTATTTCTAACATGGTATCAGAGCCACTGCTTTAATACTTTGGTGTGCCGCTCTTAAGCAATCTTGTCTTCTTGGGTGTCATCTACAGTCGTTGTTGTGAGCAGCACCACTGCCTCCACCGCGACTTCAGTACATCAAAGACCACTGCCTTGCCACCACCACCGCTTCCACTTCTCCGATCAAACCACAGATTGCACCATTGGAAAGTAATCTCTCCAATCTGCCTTTCCGTGAAATTTCGTCTTCATCGGACCCTCCACGCGCCACTCTAATTCCCGGCGTCACTGCCACGCGCCACCACTCGCCTCCACGCACCACCATGCGCTTCCACGTACCTCACGCGCCAAAACTCGGTCTGCTGATGTCATCAGCTTCGCCACGTCAGCCCTAGTAACGTCATCACTGCTTGCGTCAGCAACACGGCAGCCTTAGCTTACGTCAGCATCCAGTCATCTGCACGTCAGCGCACATCATCTCCGCTGACCATTGACTTTGACCAGGCCGTTGACTTTGACCGTTGACTTTTCAGAGTTGACTTTTTGCCGTCCAGGTGCTCCTTACCCAGTTTTTCTCGTAGATTTCATTTTTGCAGTCCGTTTTTGCATATCTTGATTCTAAATAAAGAATAAGGATAGGTCTTCTTCTTGTTGCAATAATCATAGCCGACAATCTAGCAAACGTTTTTGCAATTTTTGCAAACGTTTTGGCCACAATATTGAGACTTGCTATCGTTGCAACAAATCAGCTGTTTCAATTTCTACTGCTACTGTTGCTAACATGAGAGTGTCCAACCAATGACTCCCATCTCTGCATAGTCTAAATCTTCAGGACGCACTTTCACCATGTCCACAGATGACCTTAAAAACATCATCGCCAATGTCATTCGTATGGTTGGTAATGCATCTTATTCCTCTTCTATCTCAGCTTTATCTGGTATGTCTCTTTCCTCTTGGCTTATGGATTCCGCTTGTTGCAATCACATGACACCTTACTCGTCCTTATTTTCTGAACTCAAACCTGCACCATACCCTCTTAATATTCGCATAGCAAATGGTTCCACAATGTCTGGCCATAATATAGGTTCTGTTTCGACCTCCAACCTGTCGGTTCCTGGGGTCTTTAATGTTCCTGACCTTTCTTACAATTTATTTTCTGTGGGACAATTAGCTGAGTTAGGTTATCGCATTATATTTGATTATTCTGGGTGTATTGTGCAGGATCTGAAGACGGGACAAGAGCTTGGGACCAGTCCCAGAGTTGGGCGTATGTTTGCCGTGGACAACCTTCGTCTTCCACTTGTTGCTCCTGTTTCTATTGCTGCAGCTACTACAGTTTCTTCAATTCCTTCCCTTGCACTTTGGCATGCTCGACTTGGTCATGCATATTCCTCTCAGGTACAACAATTGGCTTCTAGAGGTTTGTTAGGTTCCATGTCTACAGAAAATTTTGATTGTGTTTCATGTCAGTTAGGAAAACAACCAGTTTTGCCTTTCAATATTAGTGAATCCATATCCACTGATGTCTTTAACCTTATTCATTCTGATGTTTGGGGGCCTTCCTCTGTCTCTAGTATTGGTGGGTCTCGATATTTTGTTGTCTTTGTTGATGATTACTCTCGCTACAGCTGGATTTTTAATATGAAACATCGTTCTGAATTATTGGAAGTATATTCTAATTTTGCAAAAATAGTTGAAACTTAGTTTTCTGGATGCATCAAAATTTTTTGATTTGATAATGCTCTTGAATACACTCAATATGCTTTCCAAGCTGTTTTGCATTCCTATAGCACTGTTCATCAACTAACTTGTCCAGGTACCTTTCAACAAAATGGTAGAGCCGAACGAAAATTTCATCATATTCTTGACACTGTTCGTGCTCTCCTTCTCTCTACCAACGTTCTTGCTCCTTTTTGGGGTGAAGCTGCTCTTTATGTTGTTCATACTATTAATCGCATTTCGAGTCCTATTATCCAAAATCAAACTCCATATGAGCACCTTTTTGGGTCACCTTCAGACTATCGCCACCTTCGCTCCGTCAGTTCTGCTTGTTTCGTTCTTCTTTAGCCACATGAGCATAACAAACTTGAGCCTCGGTCAAGGCTTTGTTGTTTTCTTGGCTATGGCGAAACTCAAAAGGGGTATCGGTGTTATGATCCTGTCTCTCATCGTTTTCGTGTCTCCCGCAATGTTGTCTTTTGGGAACATCGCCTCTTTGTCGAGCTCTCTCACTTCCATGCCTCCCTGTCTTCCCCCTCTGTCTTATAACTTTTCCCAGATGAGACACATATTCCTTCTGTAGCTGCTCCTGATCCTCTTGTAGTTGCTCCTGATTCTCCTTTAGACTTTTTTGTCCAACCACCAGATACCACTGATCCCTTTCCTAGTTCACCCTTTAATGAATAGGTGGAAGATGAACAGGTTGAAGACGAGCTACCCAACCCCAACCTTGAGCTTGAGTCCCCGGCTCCTGCTCCGCCTGAAGATCTTACACAAGACATTCCACCTCGTCACTCAACTCGGGTAAGATCTATTCCTGGACATTTACTTGACTATCATTGTTACACTGCCCTTGCTACACTACACGAGCCTCACACCTATTGTGAGGCTTCCACTAACCCTTTATGGCAGATTGCAATGAAAGAGGAACTTGATGCATTATCTAAAAACCATACTTGGGATTGGTGACACTCCCCCCTGGCAAATCTGTGGTTGGTTGTAAGTGGATCTACAAGATTAAGACTCGCTCTGATGGGTCTATTGAGCGCTACAAAGCTCGTCTTGTTGCAAAAGGTTTTACATAGGAGTATGGGATTGATTATGAAGAGACTTTTGCTCCAGTTGCTCGTATCGCATCTGTTCGTGCCCTCTTAGCTATTACTGCTACTAGTAAATGGGACATTTTTCAGATGGATGTCAAAAATGCATTCCTTAATGGGGATTTAAGTGAAGAAGTGTATATGCAACCTCCTCCTAGTCTCTCTGTTGACTCAAACAAGGTTTGTCACCTTCGACATGCACTTTATGGCCTTAAACAAGCTCCATTAGTTTGGTTTACCAAATTCAACTCTACTATCTCTCGCTTGGGTTACATGGCCAGTCATTATGATTCTGCCTTATTTCTTCGTCGCACTGACAAATGCACTATTTCACTTCTCCTATACGTGGATGATATGATCATAACTGGTGATGACCTCAGTGGCATTTAAGAACTCAAGGCTTTTTGTTGGGTTCTAAGAAATTAGGAATTAATGTATTAGAACTTCAATTTGTATTTTGTTGGCAAACCATGATCAAAACATTTAGTCTAGGTTTAGGCTTGCTCAAAGTATGTTTATTTGTAAAATTGGAATCGAGTGATTACAGAATTTATTGGACTAAATCTGTAAGGCTCAATCGATTGAAAATTAGACTTGATCAATCGAACCACGTACAGATTTATTTTTCTGCAAAGTTCCAGTTCAGCCCAAACTCTACTTAAACGTCTTGGGGTTCAAGTAAAACACTCCTATATATAAGGGAAACCCTAAAACGTTTTTGAGACTTTTAGAGAGAGAAGAGAGTGCCTCTTTTGTATCTAAGGTTTTGTACCCAAACCTCTCTAAGTCTTTGTTGCTCATATTTTCTGTTTTGTGTAAATCTCTTGTGAGATCTAGAAGAGCTTTCCTTTACACAAAGCTTAGGGCTTTCAAGGTAGAGATTACTTCAACATCTTGATGATCAACTCAGTTGCTGCCTTTGGAGCTTAAAGAAACAAAAGCGAGGAGCTTGTATCTTGTGGAGAATCCAAGAAAGAAGGAGTCCGTGGATTCGGAGCTTGCACATGCTCGTGTCAGTAAGTTCTACTAGTGGGTAGCATTAGGAAGTCAAGCGGCGAGCTTGTAAGTCCTTTTGTATAAACTTCGATTCTTTCATAGTAGATTCAGGTTTACCTTGAGGATAGCTAGGTCAAATCCTCCCCAGGTTTTTATCATGTGGTTTCCTAGGTCATCATATCATTATGTTCTTTTTATTTCCGCTGCTTTATATTCTTGATATGATTGTATGATTGTGATAACCTAGAATTGCATAATTTGACTAAGTTAATCACTTGGCTATTAACTAAGTCAATCCAATTGTTGTTTTAATGGGTCTAAAAACCTAATACTTTTCTCAGTCAGCAGTTTGAGATGAAAGATCTTGAACATCTCAGCAACTTCTTGGGTCTTGAAATCACTCATTCTACAGATGGACTTTATATTACTCAAGCTAAGTATGCCTCTGAACTCTTGTCTTGAGCTGAACTCACTGAAAGCAAGACTGTTGACACTCTAGTTGATCTTAATGCACATCTGACTCCCTCAGGGGGGAAACCATTGTCTAATCCCTGTCTTTACAGACGCTTGGTTGGTAGCCTAGTTTATCTCACTGTCACTTGTCCAAACATTTTCTATGCTGTTCACCAGGTGAGCCAGTATCTATCTGCTCAACGATCGACTCACTATGCTGCTGTTCTACGCATTCTTCGATACCTAAAGGGCACTCTCTTCCATGGTCTTTTCTACTCTGCTCAATCTCCTCTTATTCTTTGTGCATTTTCTGATGTTGATTGGGCAGGAGATCCTACTGATCGCAAGTCCACCACTAGTTATTGCTTTCTTCATGTGGCCCGCTCCAATACTGAAGCAGAATATCATGTCCTTGCTGATACCACATCTGAGCACCTTTAGCTACAATGGCTTCTCAAAGACTTAGATGTGTCTACATCCTCTGCTACTCCTTTCTATTGTGACAACCAGAGTGCCATTCATATTGCTCAAAATGATGTCTTCCATGAACGGACTAAACACATCGAGATCGATTGTCATTTTATTCGTTATCATCTTGTCCATGGTGCTCTCAAGCTGATCTCAGTCTCCTCTAAAGATCAACTTGCAGATATCTTCACCAAGTCACATCCTAAGGGACGCCTTCGTACTTTGGTTGAAACCTCAAGTTGGTCTCACATCCACCTTGAGTTTGAGGGGGGTTGTTAACGTGTATAGTGTTATGGGCTTTAGGCCCAAACCAGATTACTTGTATAGCACACATTCGTGTACTACACTATTACTTGTACTGCACTCATATGCCTCCTATATAAAGGCACTCATGTATATTCTTTCACTATGAAATACAATACTATAGATTTCAGTATTTCTAACATAACCCAAATCTAACACAACCCAATTATTATGGGTAAACCCCAACCCACCCAATTACCCAATTATCAAAATTACCAAAATGCCACTAAAGTAAAAATGACCAAAGTACTCTAAAATCTTAAAAAAATGACCAAAATACCCTTGAAGCCCAAAAAATGACCAAAATGCCTCCCAAAACCCAAAAAATGACCAAAATAACCCCAAAACCAAAAAATTACCAAAATACCCTTGAAACCCAAAAAATGACTAAAATACCCTGCGAAACCCAGAAAAATTACCAAAATACCCTTAAAACCTAAAAAACCTACCATCTGCCACACCCATCTTAGCTTCCCCATTTTTGATAGCATGGACTGAAACAAGTAAATTTATCTCTCTCTCTCTCTCTCTCTCTCTCTCTCTCTCTCTCAATTACTCTCACAAATAGGAGGAGAAAAAAAAAAGGATAAAATGAACTAAGGCCTCTAAAAGTTTTGCGTAATTGCAGACTTTAAGTAAGGCTCCCTTGACTTTGTTTTCTTTTTTTCTTTTTCTTTTTCACAAATTTTGTACCTACTGAAATTGTAGTAGAATAGTAGATGGAACTTTCTTTCCATTTTTGGTCTATTTTAACATTTTTTGCACTGAATCATTTAGGGGGTGTTTGGTACTATTGTTTAATCAACAGTTTTCAATGTTTAAACAATATTACACATTTTTTCACCCACACTTATCTTCACAAAACAACAACAACATTATTAGAAATCTTTTACTAAACGAACCCTTAATGTGTAGTAAATGGACCCCTTCCATCGTTTGATTTATTAATAAATTGGACCAAAAAAAAAAAAAAAGTTAAAGGAGTCTTACTACAAAATAATAAAAGTTCAACGATTCTTAGCGTATTTTACCCAAAAATGAATAATATAAAGCTAAAACAGTAAAGACAAAGAGAGAAGGTGATCCCAATTGACTAATTGTTCTTCTTGCTTTGATGCAGGGTTCATTAAAAAGTTGGACTATGAGGAAGTTGTTCTTAATTGAGTGAGTTTAGTGGAGTATTATACGTACAACAACAATTAATAAAGCCTTAATCCCAATAATTTGGGGTTGGCCATAAATCCTACTGGATTATTATATTTATTGTTTCATTAAAAATTACTTCATAAATATTAATAGACTGATTAAAAACATTTGCAATAAGGAAACTTTTCTATGAGTTACTTATATATGAAATTGTTTTTTCATTGTGGTTCTTCATATATTATGTGTGTAGGGTCACAGTATTGCTGCCCAAGCCCAAGATGTATGGGCTTGTGGGTTAATGAGCCCAATACAATAAATTTGTAGAGAGTGGGTTAAAGAACTAGGCCCTGGTGAATCTAACAATGGCTAAAATGGGTTTGAAGGACAATCATGCAAGAATAAAGCGCGTAGGATTGGGTGAACGTATTGTCCGAGGAGGCAAATCTTTGTATAGATCAATGAAACTGATTACAAGTGCAACTCTGGTTGCTACAGTGTTCTTTCTCTATTTTTTTGATCTCCCTCCCTTCAGGGGTCCCTTGCATTATATATCCTTCTCCTGGCGGTATTGGCCTTCCATCTGTTGACCATCCAACACACCACTTGAGTGGCTATCCCATCAAACACCCCTTCTGGCTCTCCGTGAGTTATGGTAGCTAAGGCAGCACTGCTCAAGGGTCTTCTCCACATAAATCCGGCCAGAGAAGTAGCTATAGTGCATTAAATGCGGTGGTAGCAACTTTCCATTGGATTCCTCTAAACTCCCATCCCTTTTGTATGTTCATATCTCTAGTCTCCATCATTAGATCTTCTTGGAAGGTTGCGTTGAGTGTTAATGTATGTGCTTGATCCGTGCTCTGCTGATCTGGGAAGATAATCCCCCTCGGACCAGCTCTTTCAGTTATTCAGTTTGTATTTTACTTATGGGATTTTGATCTTGACACCCTCACCATGATTTATCCATCCTCGGACAAACTGAAGCCCTCAGTTAAGACCCAAGGCCCAATATATGAATTTGAGCCTTTATCCCTACAATAGCCCCTCAAAAGTCCAATTTTTCCCTCATCCGAGGAGAAAAAGTGGGGTCTTGATTTTTAAAAGACCAAACCAATTATTTCTCTAGCTTACATGCGTGGAAGTGCCATTTCACGCACTTCATTACTGCTTCTGATGCTTCGGGGTCCGCAAATCGTCATTTATTGCTTCAGGCGGTGCTTTGTTCCCCCGCATCCAACGGCGAGGTGCTCATCCAACGGTGGATATTTCTCCTAGAATTTTAAGCGGGATTATTCCCACTCATTTTCTCCCTCTATATATAGCCTTGATGGAACTCATATTCTCCTTTACTTCACAAATTTTCAAGTGCTCCAGAGAACTTCAGTGCACGAACTCACAAAACACTCTAAACTCCTAAGCCTCCGTAACTCTTTCCTTAAGAAAATTTCTAAAGACCTTTCTAGAGGTTTGAGATTTGACACATTCACTTATTTTCGTAAGTATCAACTTCTTCAAACTTTCTTTTTCTCCTTAGCCGAGTTCCTCGGTCTTCTCCTTTTTTAGAAAACTTTCTCCTTGTCATCCACGTTTGCTGAGATGGGTAGATTTAAGCACTTAGTGGATTCTCCGGCCGAAATGGAGGGTTTTAGGGCCAAATACCATATCCTACAGGGAGTGGGCTTACAATATTGCCCCTCAGACCAAATACTGACCAATAGAAAGGTGGGAGAAGTTGTCATTCCTATGATCGCTTTTATAGAAGGAGGGATAACACTTCCTATGGGTAGGATAACCCGAGATTATCCGCTCAACCATAGGTTATGCCCCCACCAATGCGCTCCCAACGTGTTTAGAGTTTTAGGGAGTGTAGATGCCTTAAACGACCAGATGAATCTTAGGCTTTCATGGCATGATGTCGCTCACATGTACGAGTGTTATTCTCTCGCCGAGGGGTATTACCTCAAATCTTGATCCGAAGAGGTGAGGTTGATATCCTGCCTTCCCAAGTCCAACAAAGGCTTGAAGAACAATTACCTGGTCGTCTCCATGGAGTGGCACGACGGTCTACACTGCCCAGTTAGGGCAGGAACACTAGGTGGGGTACCCCAGGATCAAGTCCTCTGGCAGGGACCTTAGTTTTCTTAGTTTTTCCTCTATTCTTTTTAAGCCATTCATCTGCTCGGACAATAGTTTGTCATTGATTTGACAACAATTTCCTTTTCCGATGTTTTTGCAGATAAAGATCACGTTTCTCCGAAACTCAGCCACATCAACGTTCCAGTGCTCAACTACTTGCTGAGGTCAGAAATATTCCCAAGTAAAGACGGTCAGTTACGAGCTGCTCACTTGATCCTAGATTATGAGCCCCTGTCGTGCACATTTCAAGATGCAGGCCAAGCAATAAGAGTAGGTAGCCCCAAGCTCGCTCGAATATATGTCTCTAAACCTGGGTTCTTGGCTCGGAAAGACCTTCCCCCCGTTGTGCTGCCACCTCAACCTGCTCCTCAACCAGTAGTTGCTCTAAGAGAGGAGTCGGCCTCATCCCGCCATTCTTTAGTCACCAAGATCGACCAGTTCCACTTCTAAGTAAAGGAAGGGGCACCGGAAAGACCCATAGAGCTCTTGGATTTCGAGACTAAGTCTGGAAGACTTTCTACCGTCCACCCAAGGTTAATAGTTGCTTGGCCGGATAATAGTTTCGAAGGAGAAGATGGCATGGACTTGAAGCCAAGAACTGGTTTGAAGGGCTTAATGGCCAACAGGAATAAAGGAGGGTTAACTTCAAAGAAGCTCCTAAGACCCAGGTTACTCCCAACCTTCCCCCTTCTCCCCCTCAGCTCTCTACTAACCTTAGCCTGAAGGCCAATCAGAACCTAAGGAAGAAGAGGCCAGTAAAGGACCTGGAGGAAAGTGAGATGGCACAATAAAAGGGTGCCAAGCAATAGAAGAAGGCCAAGGACCCCCAGGATAAGAGGGCCAAATCCATGGAGAGTTTGGGGGATGCTGAAGTGCACCAAGGGCAGCGCTTCTAGGCCCCCCGGCTAGAGGTGGAGAGTGCTCCCATTTGTTGGGACGCCACTATATGGGAGTCTCAGATAAGTATGCCGGCATCCTGGCCGAGGTTCTAGGCAACCCCTCCTCTTCCCTAGGGACATGGATGGCTTCAGGTGCACTAGGCAGCCTGACCTCTTCATGTCTTTGAAGAGAGATCTTGCAATAGTAAGTCAACCAGTATTTTTTTTTTAATACTAAGTTGTACGTCCATTCATGTGTGTGTGTGCTCTTTATGACCCCTTTGCTACTTCTATGTAGCTTACCCAGCAAATCTATGTCGCTGAGGAGTAGGTCAAGAACGCCCAGGATGAGGCTAAGGCTGAGGCCCACTCCCAGTTGGATGTTGAAAAGCAGCTAGGAGCTCTAAGGCAAGAGCAGGCTAAGCTCTCCAAGCAGCTAAAAGAGGCGGTCAAAGCTCGCAACAGTTCCTTGGCGGATCTAAAAACCGCGGAAAGGCAAGCTGAGGATCAGCGCCAACAACTACATATAACCGAGATAAACCTGGTCACAGAAAAGCAAACCGTTTTAGATCTCAAGGCCGAGCTACAAAAAGTTAAGGATGCAACTCGAGTGGCCAGGGAAGCCGTTGAGGCCGCAGTGAAGGCGTCCTACGAGCGTGGGGTGCATGACATGAAGACTCGGCTGGCAGAGGAGGTGGCCGTAGTGTGTAGGGACTATAGCACCGAGTCCTGGGGAGTTGCAATGGATCGAGTGGGAGTTCCTGCAGACTCCAAGCTGAGGAAAGCCGAGAATTTTTTCTTACCAGAAGATATTCGAGAAGTTCTTCTTGAGTAACTCCCTACTACTCAAGCTCTCCCTCCTGAAGCCGACGTTCCTAAAAGGGCTAGAGTGGGCAAGGAGACTCAGCCCCCTTTGGAGGCCAAGTCCTCCGATAATGCCCTTACAATCAGGGATGTAGTCTCTTAGGCCAAGGACACGGAAGCTAAGTCTAAAGCTAATGACGTCCATTTTGAGGCTGCTGATCCTAAGAGTGACCCTCCCCAAGCCTAGGCCTTGATGCAGGATTCTCTTTTTGTAGTTTTTTTTTTTTTTTTTTTTTTTTTTTTTTTTTTTTTTTTAATACTTTTTATAATGGCAATCTACCATCAAACATTGTGTATTCATCTCTCTGATTAATGAAAATTTTTTTCTTCCTTCCACTCCCTATATTTTCAATTAGCATGCTTGAAAGTTTATAACTATTGCCGGTGGTATTGAATTGCTTACAATTTAAATAACCTTGGTTAAGCACTAGTAATAAGGAGGTTTAACATTCATTTGTATTATGAATTGGATAAACAATCAAAGACTTTAACTTGCTCAGAATTAGAAATCTCGACACTTAGTGAAAAACACTTAGAGAAGATGCCATAGTGTGTTAATTTCCCCATAGCATCTGGTCCGAGAACTTCAGGCATGACTATGGTTCATTTTAAACACTTATAAAAGATGCCAGAGTGTGTTAATTTCCCCATAGCATCTGGTCCGAGGATTTCAGGCATGACTATGGTTCAGTTTAAACATTTATAAAAGATGTCATTGAGTGTTAACTTCCCCATAGCATCTGGTCCGAAGACTTCAAGCATGACTATGGTTCATTTTAAACACTTATAAAAGATGCTAGAGTGTGTTAATTTCCCCATGGCATTTGATCCGAGGACTTCAGGCATGACTATGGTTTGTTTTAAACACTTATAAAAGATGCTAGAGTTTGTTAATTTCCCCATAGCATCTGGTCCGAGGACTTCAGGCATGACTATGGTTCATTTTAAACACTTATAAAAGATGTCATTGAGTGTTAATTTTACCCAAGTATGTGGTCCAAGGGATCTGACATAGCTTAGGATCTATTTAACACCTATAAAAAATTGAATAATAAGAAATATAATGTCAAAAGAGAATTTCATTAATAATAATACATTTTCAGGTTGTTTACATTCTACGGGCGGGGTATTACATGTCCATCTAAGTCTTCTAGAAAATATGCTCCTATACCAGCCACCGTTGTGATGCGGTATGGTCCTTCCCAATTGGGCCATAGCTTTCCCCACATCAGGTTCTTTGCATTACCCAGAACCTTTCTCAACACCAGATCACCAGATGCTAATGGTCTCAGCTTCACGTTGGAATCATAACCCTGCTTTAGTTTATGTTGATAGTATGCCAATTGAACTATTACGTTTTCCCTTTTCTCTTCAATCAAGTCTAAGCTTTTCTCTAGTAGCCCGCTGTTACTGCTCGGATTGAATGAGCTGGTCCTTAACGTTAGGAAGCCAGTCTCCAGAGGGATAACAGTCTCGGTCCCATATGTCATTGAGAAAGGAGTCTCCCCCGTCGACCTATGAGGTATGGTTCAGTACGTCCATAGGATGTGTGGCAATTCATCCACCCACTTTCCCTTAACGTCGTCCAACCTCTTCTTGAGTTCGCTTACAATGGCTTTATTAACAGCCTCGGCTTGTCCATTCCCTTGGGGATAGGCTGGGGTAGAATACCTATTTTTAATTCCCAAGTCATAGCAATATCTCCTAAAAGATTTGCTATCAAATTAAAGGCCGTTTTCTAAGATGAGGGTGCGAGGCACTCCGAATCGCGTGACAATGTTCTTCCGTACAAACTTCTTGGCATCCACATCCTTGATGTTTGCTAAAGGCTCAGCTTCGACCCACTTAGTAAAGTAGTCCGTTCCGACCAGTAAGTATCTCTTGTTTCCTGCTGCCTTAGGGAAAAGGCCCACAATGTGTAGGTCCCATTGAGCGAATGGCTAGGGGCTAGACAGTGGATTAAGGACTCCCCCTGCTTGGTGTATGTTTTGTGTGAATCTTTGGCATTGGTTGCACTTCTTTACATACTCTTGTGCTTCCCTTTGCATATTTGGCCACCAATAGCCTTGAGTGATGGCTCTGTGCGCCAAAGATCTGCCTCCGGTATGGCTTCCGCAAATTCCCTCATGTTATTCCTCAAGAAGTAATTGTGTTGCCTTGGGGTGTACGCATAGTAGGTATGGCCTGAAAAAGGAGCGTTTATACAACTTCTGGTCATCGAACAGCCAGAACCGAGGAGCCTTCCTGCATACTTTGTCTGCTTTTGATTTTTCCTCGGGTAGGGTGTCTTCTTTTAAGAACAGTGCTATGGGGTCCATCCAGCTAGGCCCCACCCTAACTTAGTGAACATGAACCACCTCTCTATTCATCTCTGTGGGCTTGCATAGGTCTTCTACGAGGATGACTCAAGGTAAGCTTCGCACCGAGGAGGTTGTGAGCGTGGCTAGGGAATCGGCATGTGTGTTTCCGCTCCTGGGGATGTGCAACAGGCTGAAATATTCGAATTCTGATTGTAGGTGCCTAACCTGACTCAAGTACCCTTGCATTCTTTCATCCCTCGCCTCAAATTCTCCTTTCAATTGGCTGATGACCAGTCTGGAGTTTGAAAACATATCTACAGCTTTTCTACCCAATTTTTTGGACCATAGCCATTCCCATCAGCAGAGCCTCATATTCAGCTTCGTTATTGGTGGCCGAGAATCCCAATCTTAATGATTTCTCGATGGTGATCCCTTCGGGGGATACTAGTACTAACCTCACTCCGGAACCCTTCTGATTTGCTGCACCATCAACATACACCTTCCAAGATAGGGGGCTCTGCTGGGAAATCATGCCAACTGATTTTCCATCCATGTGATGTGTTTCCGTTTCTTCTTCTGACGGGGATTCAGCAAACTCGGCTACCAGATCTGCGAGGACTTGACCCTTGACAGATGTGCGAGGCATGTACTTGATGTTGAAAGCCCTTAGGACCGTGTCCCATTTAGAAATATTTCCCGTGTAATCAGCGCTCCGGAGTAAAGCTCTGAGTGAAAGTTGCGTTAGGATAATAACCGTGTGTGCTTGAAAGTAATAGGAGAGTTTGCACGTGGCTTGGACCACTGCCAGAATAGCTTTTTCCAGTGACAGATAGTGGATCTCGACATCATGTAGTGACCTGCTCACATAATAAACTGGCCTTTGTGTGCCGCCATCAACTCGTATCAGTACCAAGCTTACAACATAAGGGGCCACAGCAATATAAGCGAACAGGACTTCGTCAGCCTCTGGGTTGGACATGATAGGAGGCAGAGAGAGATAATCCTTAAGCTGTTGGAAGGCCGAGGCACACTCCTCGATCCACTCAAACCCCTTCCATTTGTTCATTAATAAGAAGAAGGGTCGGCACCTGTCCATTGACCGAGAGATAAACCAGTTCAAAGCAGCAATCATTCCGATCAGCTTCTAGACTTCCTTGGGATTCTGAGGTGGTTGTAAAATGTTGATCGCTTTAATCTGGTCGGGGTTAATTTCAATTCCCTTATAGATTACCATGTAGCCTAGAAATTTACCTGATCCTACACCAAAAGAGCACTTGAAGGCGTTGAGGCGCAACTTATGTTTCCTCATAATGTCGAATATGTTCCCGAGGTCTCCTAAGTGTTTGGGCACTACCTTACTCTTTACCACCATGTCATCTATATAGACCTTAATGCTTTTGCCCAACTGCGGTTCAAACATTCTAGTTATCATCCTTTGATAGGTAGACCCCGCATTCTTCAAACCGAATGGCATCACTTTGTGATGGTAGTTTCCTGTGGGGGTGACGAAAGCTGTCTTCTCCTGATCATCCAGGGCTAGTGGTATTTGGTGGTATCCCTGAAAGGCGTCTAGGAAGCTCATCGGAGGATGACCTGCGGTTACATCCACCAGTTGGTCTATTTTAGGCTTAGGGAAAGGATCCTTTGGATAGACCCTATTCAGATCTGTGAAGTCCACGCACACTCGCCATTTCCCACTCTTCTTCTTCACCACCACGGTATTGGCCAGCCACTCAGGGTAAAATGCCTCTTTGATAGCCCTTGCCTGCTTTAGTTTCTTCACCTCATCTCTGACAGCATCAGAGTGTTCCCTGGAAGAGCACCGAAAAGGTTGCTTCTTGGGAATAATTGACGGATTAACATTTAGATGATGACAGATGAAGTTTGGGTCCACCCTCGGAGCCTTGTAAGCACTCCATGCGAAGACATCAACGTTTTTTCTAAGAAACTCTACCAGCTCTTCCTTCTTTGGAGGAGGTAGCTGAGTCTCAATCTGAAAGAATTTCTTCGGATCATCACCAATAACCACCTTTACCAAATCTTCACACTTCGCCTCCTCGGCCGACCCATTGACAGGCCGTGCTAGATTTTTTAATTGCTATAAGCCCTCTTCGGCACGGGCTGAGGATTCGGCCTCGGGTTAATGCCTGATGGTCACCACCAGATATTGCCTAGCCACAGATTGACTTCCCAGGACCTCCTTAACCTGGACCCCGAACGGGTATTTCACCTTCTCGTGCAGAGTAGAAGAAACAGCTCCTAGGGTATGAAGCCAAGGCCTGGCCACAATGACCGTGTAGAGTGAATAGGCGTCTACCACGATGAAGTCCACCTCCACCACTTCTGGACTAGTCTGCATGGGTAGTTTGATTTGGCCCTTCGAGATGACAACTTTCCCATCAAAACTCACTAGGGGTGAGCTGTAGGGCGTTAGGTCCTCGGGTTTCAAGTTCAGCCCCTTGTACAGGTCGGGGTACATTATCTCAACACCACTGCCTTGGTTCACCATCACCTTCTTCACGTCATACCCCCCAATCCTGAGGATAACCACCAGGGTATCGTCGTGGGGTTGAATGGTTCCAATTTTATCCTCGTCCAAGAAGCCTAAAACCGGTTGGATTTCTAGTCTAGCCTTCTTTGGTTCTCGATTAGCGTCCTCGATGGATAGCCAAGCCACAAACATCACTTTGGAAGGGCAGGACCCAGTTCTCCCTAGAGCAGCGAAGACGACATTTATCGTTCCTAAGGAAGGTCTCGAAGAATCATCTCTTCGAAATTTTGAGTTTGCCTGGTCCCCCTGACCACTAGAGTCGTGCAAGAGTTGCTTTAGCTTCCCTTCACAGACAAGCTGGTCCAGGTGGTGCCACAGACTTCTACAATCTTCCGTGGTGTGTCCATGATCTTGGTGGTATTGGCAATAGAGGTTTCGATTGTGCCTTGCGGGGTTCCCTGCCATCTTGTTCGGCCATTTGAAGAATGGCTCATGTCTGATCTTTTCCAGAACTTGATGCACTGGCTCTCAGAACACAGCATTGACTGCCTGAGGGTTGGCAGATCTTGGCTGCCCAGCAAAATCTCTCCATGGTTAGTTGTTATTATACCGGTTCGACCAGAAATCCCTTCTTTCCTGAGGGATAACCTTTTCCTTTCCTTTCCCTTGCTGCTGATCTTCTTCAACCCTTTTATACTTATTTGGTCCATGAGTTGGCACACACTAGTGGTGACAGGTTTGCCCGTTAGGGATTTCCTTAAACCGTAATTGGCCGGAAGGCCGAGCTTGAAGGTACTGATGGCCACATCATCAAAGTCACCATCTATTTTGTTGAACATCTCCCAATATCTATCCGAATATGCTTTTAGTGTCTCTCCTTCGCACATGCTTAAGGACAGTAGGGAAGCCAAAGGCCGAGGGACCCTGCTGCAGGTGACGAAACGGGAACAAAATGCCTGGGTGAGCGCCTTAAAGAAAGTTATAGAATCTGCCTTCAAGTTGTCAAACCATCTCATCGCAACGGGTCCTAGACTGGATGGGAAAACCTTGCACATCAAGGCTTCATCTTTGGAATGGACAGCCATTCTTTGATTGAAATGGCTCACATGCTCCACGAGGTCCGTTCTACCGTTGTACATGGTGAAAGCAGGTTGAGTGAATCGTCGAGGAAGCTTAGTCCCCTCGATTTTGCGTGTGAAAGGTGATTTGGAGATTTGGTCCAAGGCCCTGCTCACAGCGTCGTTTCTCGTGCCTTTATGAGGCGAGCTTCCAACCTTCTGTTCACAATGGTGTTCCTCTTCATAGGAGAAAAGCTCGCTGGGCAGGGTTCGAGATCTTCACCTGTAACTGACGTCCCTTCCATCATCAGAAGAAACATTAAAGTTAGAGGGAGTTCGCCTTCGCCGTGCATGGCACAGTTCCCTCTTTAACCGGTCAATTTCCAACTACATAGCTCTGTTAGGCTGGTCTTAAGAGACATGACTTCTGACTCGAGTATGGCTTTTGCTTGTATGCGTAGTGTGCACACTGCTTTCTCGATCTCCTCTATGTTCAAGGTTGGCAAGGGGGTTTTCACGCTGGGTGTGAGAGACCGCGCCCCCGGCCCCCTTTTTTATAGGAATGTTAGGCCAAACCCACGTGAATGGGTGGAGTCATGTTATTGCCTCTCAAAATAGAGGTTCGACTAGTTATATTTACCCCTTTAGATTAAGGGTCTAATAATGGAGTCGCCACTTATTTAATTATTGGAAAAATAAGAAA
This sequence comes from Quercus glauca, assembly GCA_023736055.1. Taxonomy (NCBI): domain Eukaryota; kingdom Viridiplantae; phylum Streptophyta; class Magnoliopsida; order Fagales; family Fagaceae; genus Quercus; species Quercus glauca. Next base: position 15,163,578 of record CM043318.1, on the reverse strand, counting down.
ACCATAATTAAAAAAAAATTCCTCATTTTATTAATTTGAAATTTACATTGATCATAGGAAAATTACATGGCTTTGGTCCTAGATACAATCTAAGATAAAGTACATGGCTTTATTTCCTAGTTACAATCTAAAAATCAAAAATTACATAGATAAACACTTGATCTACTAGCCCTTGATCTAAGTTCGGAGGCTATGTTACAAAGTGGGAAGGTGTTAGGCACCCACCTTGCCCGGTGAAACCGGTCTTCTAGACTATGGTGGCCAACATTCATATCACATCATCCAATATGTTATCAATCAATTTGCATGTTGAATTTGAAGTGTGTGCATGTGATAAACCCTAATTCAATTTATTGAGTGTTACATTTGGATTGAAAAATAAATTCTAGTGAATGTGTGTGGATGGTGATATCCTAGATTCAAGAATTTGAAAGAATTATGAAACAAACATGTTTTTCATATTTTTGATGTGGATTTAAGATCAAAACTAGTGTTTATGCATGAACATGTGATGAACAACCAAGAACATGTGAAGAACACATAAGAACATTTAAGAACATTCAAACACATTCAAGAGAATTTAAATAATTATTATCATGCTTTAATCATAAACTCTCATCATGGAAATACAAAAAACAATTAGGGAAAGGGATTATACCTTCATGCAAGATCCATATGGTGGAAGAGGAGACTTTTGAGGGAGATCCTATGGGTGGAGGAAAAAAAGAAGAACTAGGAGAGGGAGAGTGGGTCTCACTCAATACCTTGAGTCTCAGGAAGACCAAGATATGACAAGACTACTCTACTTTACTAGAACTCAAGAGAGGAGAAGAGAGGGGTTTTTTGTTTTGTCTAGAATGAATGAGAGTGAGAGTTTATATAGTAGTAGTGGAGGGAATATGAATGGAAGGCCATTTAATGAGGGTTGACAAGGATTATGAACCTAGACCTCATTTTAGCCTTGGGAAAAATCTGGTGCATTAAATAGAGAGATTGGTGGAAGTGGGGAGCAAGCCAAAATTCGGTTTTCCCGTAACTGCTGTAACAGCCTGTGAAGCCAACTTCAAAAAATCATATCTGACTCAATTCTGATCGGAATTGTCTCATTCTTGTGCTCAAATTGAAGCCCTGAATGTCTAGTTTCTGGGAAAATTAACCTCATTCACAGATTCAAAATATTCTGAGAGATATCGATGAAATAGTCAGCAGAGGTCATTTGTTAGAAAATGGTTTCAGCACAATTAACATTAATAGGTCCCAAATTAGCTCCCAATTAATATTAAATGGCTCCAATCACTCCCATTTTAGACTTAATTGGTTCCAAATTTACTCTAATTAAAAGATAATTGCACAAATTACTCATTGAATAATTAATGTTTAACTATCTAATTAATTAGGTGTATGCAACCTCACCATAAAATGTAGTCCTAACCAATTAAATTATGACACATCATTGATCTCCAATTGATTACACTTATAACCAATTAAAATCAATTGTTCATAATCACATATAGTCGGACTCAATTTGTGATAGTGCATCTTAGCCATTAAAACTTGACTTGATGATAACTTTCAATCTAGTGGTCCGATTAGGGCTTATGACCAGTTGATTTGATCGTTACAACATCAAGATCATTTTGGTGAAATGAGATTAAGGATCTAATGGCCAGAATCAAGATGCATATTTATGAGGTGAAAGAACCCCTTTTACCCTCCATGTGAGGTTAAATGCGGGTTGCAAAATGGGGTGTCAACACTGGGATGCCATGGATTCCGCCTGGTGTGGACCTGAGCCTACCATTGTTAACTGCTGCACTCACTATCGCACAAGTTCTCCCTATAAACGACACCAATTGTAGGGTCACAATATTGCTACCCAAGCCCAAGATGTATGGGCTTGTAGGTTAATAAGCCTAATACAATAAATTTGTAGAGAGTGGGTTAAAGAACTAGGCCCTGGTGAGTCTAACAACAGCTAAAATGGGTTCGAAGGACAATCATGCAAGACCAAAGCGCGTAATATTGGGTGAATGTATTGTCCAAGGAGGCAAATATTTGTATATATCAATGAAACTAATTACAAGTGCAACTCAGGTTGCTACAGTGTTCTTTCTCTATTTTTCTGATCCCCCTTCCTTCAGGGGTCCCTTACATTATATATCCTTCTCCTGGCGATCTTGGCTTTCCATCTGTTGACCATCCAAGACACCACTTAAGTGCCCGTCCCATTAGACACCACTTCTGGCTCTCCGTGAGTTATGATAGCCAAGGCAGCACTATTCAGGGGTCTTCTCCACATAAATGCGGCCAGAGAAGTAGCTGTAGTGCATTAAATGCGGTGGTAGCAGCTTTCCATTGGATTCCTCTGAACTCCCATCCTTTTTGTACGTTCATATCTCCAGTCTCCATCATTAGATCTTCTTGGAAGGTTGCGTTGAGTGTTAATGTATGTACTTGATCCGTGCTCTACTGATCCGAGGAGATAATCCCCCTCGGACCAACTCTTTCAGCTTTTCTGCCTGTATTTTACTTATAAGATTATGATCTTGACACCCTGACCATGATTTATCCGTCCTCGGACAAACTGAAGCCCTCGGTTAAGGCCCAAGGCCCGATATATGAATTTGAGCCTTTATCCCTACAATGTGCTTCACTCCATTAGGTTCTTTACAAGTCAAAAATGCCTAGTAGCTCAACTATCATTTCTTAATATTTCAAATGATTGAAAGGTCTAGGGTACAAATTCTTCATTCCTTATTGTAACTATGAATTATAAAATAAAATAAAAAATAATAATAACAATTGATAGTACACAGAAAATCAGTAGGCTGAATGCTCCAGGCTTCGATGGGCTAGTGGTTGCTTGGAATGCCTGAAAAGAAAGAAACACAAGATCAAAGGTGATCGGGATGAACCGGCCAAGAACCCTCTGATGCTTAACTTTGTTTTCTCTTTAGAACTCAAGAATTTCAACTTTAGGAGTAGTGAAAACTTACCTTCATTTGATATGGATGAGTCATTTTATAGGGAGTTTTGGAGTGGTTACTTGTTTAGTAACTTCCTCAACGTGGTTGGAAGTCAGAAGATTTAGACTTAACTTCCACAATTGTTATGGAAGTTAGAAGGTTCAGACTTAACTTCTACAACTATTCTCAGAAGTTAAGAACTTAGTGAGAAATTAGAGAGATGAATAAGGATTTTGTTCATACTTCAGAATAGTAGAACGTAGTCTGAATTATAAGCTTTTAAACATAAATTTTCTCTGAGAATTTCTAAGTGTTGGGAGGTCGTCGAGGTGCTTCTAGGCTGGATGACCTTCTTACACTTGAACGACCTTCTTGTATTAGGACAATCTTTCTGTAGAATTTGAATCCATTTACTCCAAAAGCTTATTAGTGTCTTAACGTGATGATGAGAACAATTTTTTATTTTATTTTATTTTTTACATTGGGTTGCATGGAATTTTAATCAATCCCTTGATCTTAATGTACAAGCTAGTGAATATATAGAGGGAAAAGTTAATGAATGCTCTAAATACATTTGTTAGTGAACCATTTAAAAAAAAAATTGACAATTTTTTTTAATTTATTATAAAAATTTTAAAAAAATAATTTATTAACCATTATTTTAAGAGCATCGATTAACCTAACTCATAAATAAATAGCAATACAAAAGTACAAAGTACAAATAATAAAGAGTGGCTGTACAAACGGTTTAGCTAAGCCAATCAAAAAAAAAAAAAAAAATTTTCAAAAACCCTAAATTTTATTCATTAAATTTTACTTCACTCTACATGTTAGCTTTGTTTGGTTCATCAATAGCAAACCTTCTGATCCTCCAATTTGAGGAGAAAATCATAGAAACGGTGGACCGGAACCCGGTGGTGGTGATAATCGGAGAGATCAGTTCAGGAAAGAGCTCCCAGCTCTCTCAGATTCTGCACCGCAGAGGCGAAACCAAGTCTGGAATCATCGGTGTCACTCAGTCTCGTCGAGTCGCTGCATTTCAGTCGCCAGGTAGAGTTTCAAAGAATTCTTTCTTCAATTGTTAGAATTTAGGTTTTAGGGTTTTATAGGGATTTTTTTAGAAAATAACTATAAAACCAAAACAATATCATTAGTTAGGCAACGTTTCAAACATATTTGGTTTTTAACAATTCGAGTTTAGAGGAGTTGATTTTTGGGCTATAAAATCGAGTATATTGTACTCGATTTTCCTTGTTTTGCCAGCAGCTGAGGTGGCCAGAGAGTCCACGTAGGCCAAAAATCAAGTTCATTGGACTCAGTTTGCAAGCCCAGAAACCGAGTTCATTGGACTCGGTTTGTAAGCCCAGAAACCGAGTTTATTGAACTCAGTTTATTTTAAAGGAAATCGAGTCCAATGTACTCGGTTTCCACATGTCCATCATCGCGCGCACACTAAAAAAAAAACTCAAGTTCAAAACACTGATCCCTTTCACTCCTTAGTCTCTATCTCACTCTTAGTCTCAGTCATCTCATTCACTCTCACTCTCACTCTCAGTCTCTCACACTCTCACTCTCATTCCCTCTCTCACTCTCAGTCTCACTCTCAGTCATCTCATTCCCTACCGTCGCTGTCTCTTGCTTCGTCGTCGTCGCTCTGTCTCCACCCCACTCCGTCGCTCCATCTCCGCCTCGCTCCGTCACTTCGACTACCTCACAAAAGTAAGGACTCTCTCTTTTTTCTGGGTTTATTGGTAATGGATGTTGGCATGCATTGATTGTACTTGATGATTGGCATTCCTTGATGATTGTCATTCTTTCATCTATAGTACGAATCCACCCCCTTTTTTTCACTCTTTCATTCAACAAACCAAACCACCATTGAACTAACCTCTTTTGGTGGGTTTGTCATATACGATTTGATTTCATCTGGGTTTGCCTTTATTGGGTCCCTCTCACATTTTGGGTCAATGGGCAATGTTTTATTGGTTATTTCATATTCTTTGTGATGTGTTTCTTTCATTGAGATTCATTCAGTGTATTGTTTTTTGTCAACTGGGGAGTTAATTTTTATTAATGTGGTGTGGTGTGGTTGATGGAATTAAATATGAGTGCAGCGGAAAATAAGTTTTGAACGGATCTACTTCATTAAATATTGATAACATGCATAAGTAAATTTCAGAATTTTGAGAACAAGAGATCGTACCTTGAAGCGGTGAATTTCAAAACCGAAGATTGAAGCACTTGGGAATACTCTTAATCTTCACTCCAATTCCACTAATCGCCCAAGATGTGTGGTCTCTCAAATTGGTAACAAAGGGATAACTAGTGAGTACCAAAAACTCACTTCCACACCACTACAATGATGTTTTTCTTACCAATTATTTTCTGTACATTTTTCCCTTTGTTTCTAACCAATATATCTAATTGGGCTAGCCTTTTGGGCCTTACCAATTGGGCTTAAGTGTGTGGCTTGGAGTGGGACCAAAAGGGACCAATAAGACACTAGCTCCAATAGGCCTTGGGCTTTTCTGTCAACTCTTGACAAGTCCAAAGTTACCATTAACTATATTTAATACCACTATATAAATATAGTTGCACTCTAGGTCTTATCTATATATTATATCCCAAGACTTTATTATACATGCAACCCCTTCATAAAATATTCGTAGTAATACAAAGTTAATAATTTAGACTGCCACTTTGTAAATTACTGCATCTTGATCCTTGAGTACCCGGTTTAATCCTTTAATGTTATTCATTATATATTTATGAAATCCAATTCCATAAATATATACTTTAGTCTTACTAAAGTGGTTAGGCCTAACTCTCTGAATAACAAACCCATTAAACTTATCTCAAGGGAATATTTTATATCTCTGTTAAGAGACTATGAATTCCATCTTGAGAATACATGTTCCATCAACACTTAATGTGGCTTCCCAACATACTGAGGTTTTGACCATCTGTATAGATCTCACTCCTGATATATCAAAGCAACCTACATCTTATGATCAGGTCCATTATTCTCTCAGGATTAAGAGTTCATGCAAATACAAGTCATGAGATTTATTATTCATTTGACAGTCCTTAGGCAAATAATAAATCTCATGGCAGTCCAGTTCAATATGTCTTAACTCTTAAAACATATTAACACATCAACTAGAAGTCATCACTTCCATGATCAAGACAAATCATCGTAGTTGATATGTTATAGTCTTCGCAGATGAAATGCCCAATTTCATCACCGAATACGAACTATAATTCTGAGTTTACAAAGAACTTGTGATTATATCTTCTGTGACTCTTCACATAAATCACATACAATGCATCTCATGGACTATATGATAATGTCTGAATATTCATGTTACCATTATTTCAGATATTAATAAAACAAATTTATTAAACATAATATTAAGTCATACATAATGTCAAACACAATGTCACACTTAATATCATACATAGCATCTTACAATAGGATTTAAGGGCACCAATCCTAACAGTGGTGTGATGTGGTGTGCAATTAATTGTTACAGGCGTGCGTGAATTTTGAGTTCCATAGTTCTTCTTTTTGGCTTAACTCATTCAGGAAGTTGGTTTTCCAAATTCCAATATAGAAATGGTAATTCATACAAAACAACATTGTTAAAACTTTGTTTTGGATTTGCATTGCAATGGTTGGGAGATGTGTCTCATCCCTAGGGATTGTTTCTAGGAACTTTCTGATTTCTTTGTTCGTTACAACATCAGTGTTGTTCATATTATCTTGGTTCTTTGTGTTGCAATCAACCAGTCGTCCTAGCTTCATCGATCATGGTTTGTTACTCAAAGTTACATTTTCTTTTTCTTGCCTTAAAAAAAATATTACATTTTGTTTTACATCTGGCCCAAAACTTATAATGAAGAAATGTAGAAGGCTTAATTAATTAGCTCATACTGAGTTTTTGGCAGCATTTTGAGTTTTTTATATGTATCTTTATTCACTTGATTGTCATACTTATCGTTTGTGCAAGAAATTAGGCTATACATTGAGATCCTTGCTATTTATCTTCAACATGTGCTTATATTACTCTTGACTCCCTAAACTTCATGCAGTATGGCTGCTGTTCCTACTCAGATCCCTGATGAGTTCGGTCCTGGTCCCATTGAGGGTTCGGTGTTAAGGTTTGTAGAAAAACACCGATCGTGCGTTGTTTGGGAAGGCAAGGTAAAATTAAAACAGACCACCTGCTGAATACAATCACAATGATATGGAATTTTTTTTTTAAAGTAATATGATTTAGCCTTTAGCCTTTAGACATTAGCCAAGTTAATATGGAAGAGATTTACCTTTTTTTTTTTTTTCCTATTTATGATATCTATGTTACACTGGCTGTCTAAGTGGACACTTCACTTGATTGTCTCCAAAAATCACAAGTTACTACAGATCCTAAAAGCCAGATCTGTATAGTAGCTTCAGAATTATTGGTAGCAATGTTTATTATGGGACTATTCTAGGTGGTGAAGCCTAGGTTGTCCTACTGCATCAGTTTCTTTTTTCATCAATTTATTTAATAAGTATTAAAACAGTACAAATACACACACACACACACACACACAAGATCTCCATTTATTACTATATGAAATTAAGGAGATAAACAAAATCAAGAAATGAAGAGTAGTTGAAAGTCCTATTGCCTACTACAAGCATCCAATTATATAAAAACCTCATGAAACATGAAGTTAGTAAATTTAATATAAGTTTGACGCTATTAAAGGTCCTATTGTTTCACTTTCTCCATAGGATCCACATAATGTGCAAAGGAACTGCACACAAAGTTTGCCATAGGTTGTACAAACTACTGTTATAAATTAAACCCTTCTATTGTTTCACTTTCTCCATAAACTATAGTTTTACTGCTGCTATTAATTAAAGCCATATATTTTCTCAATTATCATATTGAAACGATGACGGATAGGGTGTTATAAATTAAAATAAACTTCATATTAGCTGTAGCTCTGCACTGTGCACTAGCATTCTATCAAATGTATCAAGTGCATTGCATCCTTTTATTTTTCTCTCGTTGTTGCTTTTTTTTTTTTTTGGGATGATATTTTAATTTCCCTTGATAACCACTTTATTTTTTTGTTTTTTGGGATCAATAGCTACAATCATATATACAAAGGTTATGGCATATTGCATCTCATCACTATGGTTCTATCATGTGCGGGATCCGGGGGCACTAAAATGCCGTGGTCGTAATGACGAGCTTCGAAAATGACGCCCCATAGTGGTGGATGATCACGTCGTCAACATTGTCAAGAGAGTTGGATTAAAGGGGCTGTATAGGACCCCATGTAGAGAGATTGATCATAACTTGATAACAGCCTTCGTTGAGCGTTGGCGGCTTGAAACCCACACCTTCCACCTGCCACATGGTGAGACAACAATCACATTACAAAATGTGGAGGTTCTTTTGGGGATTCCAATCGATGGTGAGGCAATTGTTGGAACAACTGACTTGACATGGGCTGCTGAATGTTAGAGTATGCTTGGAATTGCTACCAATGCTGTGGTGCTTAAAGGACAAAGATCCTAATTAAGAAGCTAGTAGAAAAAATTGACTAAGGGTTAGCCGATGGTGCAGCAGAGGTGGTTGTGCATCAATATGCACGGTGTTATATTCTAGAACTCCTAGCAGACACAATTTTCGCCGACAAGTCTGGCGATAGGGTGCATATGATGTGGTTGCAGATGTTGACGAAAGTTGAATTTCGTCGCTAAAAATCTTAACAAAATATGGTTTCTTTAGAGACGAAAATAAAATTCGTCGCTAAAAGTGCAACAAATTCTAGGTCCTCTTGTGACAAAACAAAAATTCGTCACTAAAAGTGGGCAATAGCGATGAAAATATTTTGTCGCTAAAGACCACTTTTAGTGACGAAACTGACATTTCGTCGCTATTTCCCACTTCTAGTGACGAATTTTAGTTTCGTCACTAAAAGTGGTCTTTAGCGACAAAATGTTTTCGTCGCTAAATACCACTATAAATACCCTAAACAAAAAATAACACTCACCCACTCAGCAGAACAAAAAACACTCACCCACTAAAAGTTTTGGTCAAAAACACAGAGAAACCCAAACAAAACAAAGAGAAACCTAGCCTACCGTCGTTGATAAAGATGAACCGTCACTGATAAAGATGAACCGTCACCGATAAAGCCACCTACTGTCATTGATAAGCAGCCTACCGTCGCCAATAAGCCACTCCAAATCACCAGCGACGCTTCGCATTCTTCGAAACGGCGACACTTCGCATTCTTCGAACTGGCGACACTTCGTCTTCTTTGAACGGCGGCGCTTCGTCTTCTTCGAACAGTGGCACTTCGCATTCTTCAAACCAGCGGAACTTCGCATTCTTCGAATGGCGAAGCTTCATCTTCTTCGAACGGCAGCGCTTCGCATTCTTCGAACCGGTGGCGCTTCACTTTCTTCGAACTGGCGATGCTTTGCCTTCCTCTACATCAGTGACGCTTCACCGTCCTTCGCATCGGCGACGCTTTGAAGTGTCATTTCAGCTCCCATCGTCACCAATTCTAGATCCATTCGTCGCCGATTCTCGATCCATTCGTCGCCGATTCTTGACGATTCCCATTCGTTGCCGATCTCGATCCATTTGTCGCCGATTCTCGATGATTCTCGAATGTTTTAAAGTGTTATTTCAGCCCATTCTTCGCCGATTCGGACCCTTCGCGACGAAGTCTTCATTGCTGATTCGGACCATTCGCAACGATCTAGAATCGGTAAGGTTTTATTTATTTATTCATTTTTCTTTCATTCCCTTTGGCTCATGTTTTATTTTTGTTGTGATTGAGTATTTTTTATGTGTAATTGTTACATATTTTAAAGATGATATTGCTGTGTTATCTTGTTTAAAGACCTTTCTTTATTTATTTTTTTTTCCCTCTTTCTCTTTTGGTTAATGCTAGGTGACAATTGAGTGAATTGACACAGTCTATTGCAATTGAAATATATGTCAATATATATAATAGTTGTGCAAATATGTAAGATATTAGGTTCATGTGCTTATTGTGTTTTTTTGGGTTTGGACTAATTTCCATGTGTGTAAACTGTGAGATGGGTTTCCATGTTTGGCTTTTTATTTTTCAGGTAACAAATAAAATGAGTATAGGAAGCAGCGTTGCAGCTGAGAGATTTGGCTGAGCTTTGTTACAGACTTTGGCATATTGGTATTAAAAACAGTTTTTACTGTTTTTGTTTTTATTTTTTGGAAGTTTTGTCATATTCACCATGTGAATTGTCCATTGTGGTGTGAATGGTGATCTTTGTTTTACTACTCTTATATTCCTATATTACTACTCTTCCTATTATATAGATTTATAGATTAAAAGCCATTCAAAATAACAATTATTCTAGACTAGGTTGTTTCCTTAGTCTAGAATCTTTTTGTATGTGTTTATTGTTTAATAATGTGTTGGTGTTTGCTCAAGCATGAAGTTTATTTTGTTTTAGGTTTGGGATCATGAAAATTGGCAGTGTTTTATGATACTGGTTCATTGGATAAGTATTTGTTCTCTGGTTCATTGGATTGCATGATAAAAGTTTGGTCTTCTACAGTGAAGAACAAGTAAGTTATTGAACCAAAATTAGTTTCATTTACTTTCTTATTTGCTTTCCCCCTTAAGTAATTAAGGTGTGCTACAGTCATTGAGCAGTGTTATTAATTGGTTTGGTAATGGCAAAATTGTACTGTTATGTCAGAAACTCAATAGTTATAGTATTTTGTTGCAATGCCATGTTGTGGATACTGTAGCTTTAGTTTTTTTAGTACATTTTCCAATGTATAGTATTTTGAGTTTAGAAATTCATGTTATTTTGAACATTGAGGATAAAACAATGTAGTGTTATTATTACATAATGAAAATAAATAGCTATATGCCCTAGGGCAAGGGTGAGGTTTTTCCATCTTGAATTCACTCTCTTAGCAATTATTGTCTACTGCCCCTACGGGTGAACAAAGTTACAAAATGAAGTGGGATTTGATGACATTCAGATCTCCTTCTCCACACTCTTTTAGCACTTTATTTGATGTTTATTTGGTTGCCGAGAAATATGAGAGAAAGTTAATAAAAGTGGGTTAGTGCAGTTTCTTTGGTGGATGATACCAGTGGGCCCTTTCATAAGGATTCCATAAGAGCTATTCGTTATAAAGACTGAAGTACTTATAAATTTAACTTTTCTTTTGCAGGCTAAATACATATTGTTTACAATAACTTTGGATTTTTTCTGAAAGTTGTAAGCTTAGCTTGAGCAAAGTAAGTAAATTTTAGTTGAAAACCTTATAAAACTCTATACTTGTGATGTTGGAAATTGGATTTGTGGTGGTATGTTGTGTTGGAGCAAGCGGGTGGCTTGCATGGTGTTATAAGGTGGTTTAAATACATATTGGGAGTGTTTTTCAATTCTTGCAAATGTGAATGAGTATTGTTGATTAGATGTGATGAATATTACTTTATTCGATTTCAATTCTTGTAAACATTTTATACTTGTGATGTTTATGATTGGTTTTGTGGTGGGTTGTTGTGTTGGAGCAAGCGGGTGGTTTGCATGGTGTTATAAGGTGGTTTAAATTCATATTGGGAGTATTTTTAGTTTCTTGCAAATGTGAATGGAACTTGTTAATTAGATATGATGAATATTACTTTATTCGATTTCAATATTTGTAAACACTCTATACTTGTGTGTTAGGATTAGTGCCCTTAAATCCTATTGTATGATACTATGTATGATATTAAGTTTGACATTGTGTTTGACATTATGTATAACTTAATATTATGTTTAATAAATTTGTTTTATTATTATCTGAAATAATGGTAACATGAATATTCGGACATTATCATATAGTCCATAAGATGCATAGTATGTGATTTATGTGAAAAGTCACAGAAGATATAAATCACAAGTTCTTTGTAAACTTAGAATTATAGTTCATAGTCGGTGATGAAATTGGGCATTTCATCTGCAAAGACTATAACATATCAACTATGATGATTTGTCTTGATCATGGAAGTGGAGACTTCTAGTTGATGTGTTAATATGTTTTAAGAGTTAAGACATATTGAACTGGACCGCTGTGAGATTTATTATTCTCCTAAAGACTGTCAAATGAATAATAAATCTCACGACTTACATTTGCATGAACTCTTAATCCTGAGAGAATAATGGACCTGATCATAAGGTGTAGGTTGCTTTGATATATCAAGAGTGAGATCTATAGTAACGGTCAAAGCCTCAATATGTTGGGCAGTCACATTTAGTGTTGATGGAACATATATTCTCAAGATGGAATTCATAATTTCTTAACGGAGATATAAAATATTCCCTTGAGATAAGTTTGATGGGTTTGTTATTCAGAGAGTTAGGCCTAGCCACTTTAGTAAGTAGTTACTAAAGTATATATTTATGAAATTAGATTTCATAAATATATGATGAATAACTTAAAGGATTAAACCGGGTACTCAAGGATCAAGATATAGTAATTTACAAAGTGGCAGTCTAAATTAATGACTTTGTATTACTACGAATATTTTATGAAGGGGTTGCATGTATAATAAAGTCTTGGGATATAACTTATAGATAAGACCTAGAGTGCAACTGTATTTATATAGTGGTATTAAATATAGTTAATGGTAACTTTGGACTTGTCAAGAGTTGACAGAAAAGCCCAAGGCCCATTGGAGCTAGTGTCTTATTGGTCCCTTTTGGTCCCACTCCAAGCCACACACTTAAGCCCAATTGGTAAGGCCCAAAAGGCCAGTCCAATTAGATAATTGGTTAGATATAAAGGAAAAAACGTTCAGAATTTTACATGTAAGAAACATCATTGTGAAATGGTGTGTATGTGAGTTTTTGTCACTCACTAGTCATCCCTTTGTTACTAATTGAGAGACCACACATCTTGGGCGTTAGTGGAATTGGAGTGAAGATTAAAAGTATTCCCCAGTACTTCAATCTTTGTTTTGAAATTCACCGCTTCAAGGTACAATCTCTTGTTCTCAAATTCTGAAATTTACTTAGTACGTGTTATCAATATCGAATGAAGTAGATCCGTTTAAAACTTATTTTTCCGCTGCATTTATCTTTATTTCCATCATTGTGATGTTTGTGATTGGTTTTGTGGTGGGTTGTTGTGTTGGAGCAAGCGGGTGGCTTGCATGGTGTTATAAGGTGGTTTAAATTCATATTGGGAGTGTTTTTAGTTTCTTGCAAATGTGAATGGAACTTGTTAATCAAATGTGATGAATATTACTTTATTCGATTTCAATACTTATAAACACTCTATACTTATGATGTTTGTGATTGGTTTTGTGGTGGGTTGTTGTGCTAGAGCAAGCGGGTGGCTTGCATGGTGTTATAAGGTGGTTTAAATATATATTGGAAGTGTATATTTGTTTAAGTATTAATATAGACTTGTGCATTCATGAATGTGATAGAACTTTATCTAAGTAGCTTATAGACTTAGATGTTAGAATACATTATATATGAATTGTTCTTATTTTACTAAAGTAGGATTCATCTTATAATTGTAGTCAAACATGGATAAAAATTGGATGACAATGGGTAAGACACCCGATGACAGATTAAGTCATCCATATATTGAAGGGGTCAATGCATTTATTAATTCCGCAAGAGCGGTTGTGGACTTGAGTGGTAATATTCCATGCCCGTGTATTCACTGTGTGAATTGCTATTGATAATCTCCTCAAACTATGCGTATCAATTTGCTTCATCGTGGAATTATGCAATCTTACATTAATTGGTATAATCATGGAGAACCTCGTGTATTGAACGAGAACATTCATAATAATGAAATGTTGGATGGTGATCATATGGATGGTATCAATACCTTGGTATGTGACCGAATTAGAGGGAAACCAAGAAATGCAACTGAAGATGACGAGGTACGTCATTTTGACAAACTTGAAAAAGATGCAAAGCGTGAGTTGTATCCAGGTTGCACTGATTATAGTATCTTGAAGTTTGTTATTGAGATGTTGAATGTAAAGGTAATGACAAACTTGAGTAATAAGGGACTTGATATGATGCTAGAATTGCTGACAAAGGTTTTACTGAAAGGTAACTTGGTTCCAAGGTTAACTTATGAAGCAAAGAAGATATTACGTAACTTGGGCATGCCATATGAGCATATAGATGCATGCAAAAATGATTGTGCACTATTTTGGAAGGAAAATGAAAATCTTGATAAATGTCTGGTGTATGAGGCGCCTAGGTACAAAGATACACGTACCCAAGGTAAAAAGATTCCTCATAAGGTATTGCGTTACTTCCCGTTGACACCGAGACTGAGGAGATTGTACATGTCAGGCCAAAGAGCTAAGGACATGAGATGGTATATAAACAAACGTATGGATGATGGGATAATGAGGCATTCAGCTGATAGTGAGGAGTGGAAGGAGTTTGATTTACAAAATCCTGATTTTGCCCTTGAACCTCACAATGTAAGGTTGGGGTTGGCTATAGATGGATTTAATCCGTTTGGGAATATGAACAACAACTATAGTATGTGGCCTGTCATACTTATCCCTTATAATCTACCGCCTTGGTTGGTTATGAAGGAGCCATATTTTATGTCGCCTTGCTTATTCTTGGTCCCCATCAACTGGGGAATGAGATTGATATTTACTTGAAACCATTGGTTGATGAGTTGAAGGAGTTGTGGGAAGAAGGTGTAGAAACTTATGATGCTTATAGTAAAGAGCATTTTCAAATGCGTGCAACTTTGTTGTGGACAATACATGACTATCCTGGATTTGGTAACGTGTCCAGGTGGAGGACAAATGGTTATCATTCTTGTTACACTTGCAATGATCAACCATATTCAGAAGGTTTGGAAAGTAAAATTGGATTCATTAATCATCAAGTTTATTTACCTATGGAACATCGTTGGAGATATAGTCAGTTGCATAATGGTTTACCAGAGAAACGGAAGAGATCTTTAGAGTAACAAGTGGGAAAGATACAAGAGCAGCTAGATAGAATGCCAAATATAATTTTAGGAAAGCATCCAAGTAACAAGAAGAGACAACTCATTGGGGAGCCAAATTAGTCAAAGGTAAGTATTTTGTGCAAGCTTCCATACTGGAAAAATAAGAAGCTTAAGCACAACATTGATGCCATGCATGTGGAGAAGAACATTAGTGAGAGTACTTATGGTACTTTGTTGGGCATTAAGGGGAAAAACAAGGGCACTGACAAGGCACAGATAGACTTGCAAAATATGAACTTCAGGCACACGTTGCATTTGAAACAACGTCCTGATGGATCATATGACAAGCGTTGGGCATTCTTTTCATTAAGCCCTAATGAAAAGGATGGTTTTTATGACATTTTGAAATCAGTCAAATATCCGGATGGCTATGCAGCCAACATATCAAGGTCAGTGAATGCAAAAAATGGTAAATTATCTGGTTTGAAAAGCCACGATTGTCATGTGCTACTACAACGAATTCTTCCAATTGGGTTGCGAGGGTTTGCAGATAAATACATTAGTATTGTATTGTTTGAGTTGGACAACTTCTTTCAAGACTTATGCTCAAAAACCCTAAAGCGGAATGAATTGGAGAAACTAGAAGAACGTATAGTTCTTATACTATGCAAGCTTGAGAGGTTCTTTCCTCCAGCATTCTTTGATGTTATGATCCACCTTGCTGTTCACTTGCGTCAAGAAGCAATTCTAGGAGGCCCGATACAATATCGGTGGATGTATCCAATTGAAAGGTAATTAGATCCTTTGATGCATTCATCAATTGCATCTTTCCCACGTGGTATAAAATTACATTCTGTGCGTATTTTTTCTTCGTAGGTACCTTGGAAAATTGAAAAGATACGTTTCCAACTGAGCTCAACTAGAAGGTTCGATTGCATAGGCTTACATTCTTAAAGAATGTATTAACAACTGGTCTTTGTATATTGATGGGATCAAAACTGTGCATAACCGAAGAGAAAGAAATGAAGATTTTGGTGAATCTAGCGAAGGATTGATAGTTTTTTTATAGACTGCCCGACCTACAGGTGGTAGGCGGAATGATGGCGACTTGTCTCATGCATTGCTTGATACTGCTCATTGGTACTTGTTGTACAATAGTCCTAAGCTAGAGCCTTATTTAAAGTATGTGATTTTATATGCATATATTGTTTAATCAAGTTTTGAATACTATCTGCAATGCTTAGCTGAAAATAAATCACTTTATTTTTAAAAGTAAATACAAAAGCACATTGCATAATCCTACTGGAGAAGCCATAACTCAAATCCAACGACAAGAGTTTCCCAAGTGGTTCAAAGAACATGTAAGACATTTGAAATTTAATCACACACTAATAAATTTAAACATTTAAATTTATTCGTTATTGCTTATTACTAATTAATATCACTTGTTATATGTCATTATAGATGAATAGATTGAAAGTTAATGATGAATAGATTGAAAGTTAACGAGTCATCAGAAGCTATTAAACAGTTATGGTCATTAGCAAATGGTCCTAAGTCGCATGTAAAGGAGTACACAGTTTGTTTGGTCAATGGTGTAAAGTTCCATACAAGAGACCTAGACAATCGTCGTGTAACCCAAAACAGTGGTGTATGTATTGAAGGGGACCATGAGGGAGAAATACACGACTTCTATGGTCATGTGTGCAAAATTTGGGAATTAGAGTATATATTTTGCCATAAAGTTTTTTTGTTCCAGTGTGAATGGTACAATACTGATACCAATGGTCGAAGGAGAATGATAAGAACCAATGCACACTGCACGAGCATTGATATTACAAGTCGATGGTATCAAAATGACCCTTTTATATTTCCTAGTCAAGCGAAACAAGTTTTCTACCTTCAAGATACGAAATTGCGTGACCCTCGGAAAATTGTGCAATGCATCCAACATAGGGGAGTGTTTGATGTCCCGGAAGTCGGGGGTGGAGAATCCAATGATAATACAGAAGATAGTGAGGCATTCCAACAAGAAGCAATTATTGATGTTGTCCCTATCAATGTTGAAGACAATATTATTGAGTATTGTATGGGTGATGTTGAAACTGAGGTTGTACTTGAAGGTGGAACTTCAAGAGATGCTAATCAAAATGAAGAGCATGACATACCTGATGTTGATCTTGATATGGATTTTGATATATAAAGTTTATAACAATTGTCTTAAAGTTTTATGCTTGTTTTAAAGTTTTATGCTTGTCTACGTAGCAATTGTTATTGAGATGTTTAATGCTTATCTTGAACTTGATATGGATATTAATGTAGTCATTTGTTGTGTTGAGTTAGTAGCAATTGTGTTCAAATTTTGCACTTGTGAATTGTTTGATATAGATAATGGTGTGGACTATAATGTTAAGTTAGTAGCAATTGTACTTATCTTTCGTGTTAATACATAGTTTCAAAAAATGCCCAAAAAGGCCAAATACACTCATAATATACCGAGGTATGAGATCGCAAGATTGGATAGAATGAGGCAAAACCAATAGATAATTGATGCTTTGGGATTGAAGCACATCTCAACTTCTCTAAAGGATTCAGCTCAGTCCAATTGTGCAAAAGGGAAAAGAAGTAGAGTTAGTGTTGTGGTAGATGATGATTATGTACCACTTATTGGTGACAATGAGAATGATGTTGAGTCATCTAACTCTTTAATCCATAAGGTACAATAGATGTTCCATAGGGTACAATAGATAATAACTTTGTTGTTCTATTATTTATAATGACTTTGTTGTTCCATTATATGTATGTTTGTTAGGTACAGATGGCACCAGGACGACTTACACGCTCGCGAGGTGAGGCATCTATCTTGGTGGTCCAATCTACGGTTCAATCTACGGAAACACCTCCTAAAGCAAATCCTCCCGTCCAAAGTTTTTCTAGTGCAGAGGCTACCAACGCATTAACTAACACGACTGGTAATTACATAAAACATACTTAATTACAATTGCACCTTGTCTTTACTATTGAGATTATACTTAATGTACATAGAATGTATAATTTTATAACATTGATAATTTTTAAATAGGATCTACTAGCAGAAATACCCGTGGAACAACACGTGGCATAGCAGTACGGGCACTTGTTGAAAAAAGTGGTAAACTGCCAGTACATATAGCTGCAGAGTATGATGCTCCTATTGGGAAGAATGCGTGCAAGCTTGTCAATCAAATTGGTGTACAAGTGCGAAGTAATTTGTCCAGTTACAATGTAAAAAATTGGAAAAGTGTTGATGCTGCTACTAGAGATGTGGTGCTTCAAAATATCGCGGTAAATTTATATTGATAACTTCTAACTCGTCTTTGTTGTCACTAAGCATATTAAATTCATATAATAATATTTTTATATTACATATATACTTCATTTTACAGGATCAGTTTGAGCTAGAAGGAGATTCCAACTTGGTAACGAAAACAATAAATACAAAATGTGGAAGATTATTGAGTAGCGACTCTAACAAGTTGTATTAGACTTATAAAAAGCTCATACAATCTCATGGTGCTAACTATGCAAAAAGCCACCCGCCAAAGAATGCCATACTTGAGCAGTGGATTGGACTCACTGAAGGGAAATGGAACAATGGGGACTGGTTGGTAAATTATTTATGCATATATTATTATTATCCAATATTTACTATATTATGTTGTCAAATGATTAGATTAAGTATACTTAGATGAAGTAAATGTATACTGTTTTATTCATGATTTAATAAATATTTTGAATATTCTTTATTGGGAAAAATCAAGAATTAACTCTAAAAATAGGAGCAAAACTTCAGGCAAACATAAATGCGGGACAAAAGCACTTGCTGTTAGGGTTGATGAGGAGGTGCATGTTTTTTCATTTTCTTAAACCTTAGTATATTACATGCTGTGATTAATTACCTATAACTAACTAACACTCAAATGTTAATTAATTAGACAAATAATAATGGCAGTCAAGTTCCTGAATTGGCAAAAATCTACAAAGATGTTCATTTCAATCCAAATACAAATAGGTGGATACACCATGATGATGAACATATGTATGTGTATCATTCCATCCCTATTATTCCATCCTTATCTTGTTTGTAAAGCTATAACATATGTAGTATTAATGTTGTAATTGCTTGTTTTTTTCCTCTTTCAAATTGTAGGAAACTATTCTCAAAGTGCAAGAGGATCATTGTCAAGATCCTAATGCAATTCCCCTTACACAAGAGGAGATCTCAAACTTGGTTTTTAAGAAGAAATCCGGTATTGTAAAAGGACTTGGAATGAGACCTTCCTCTTCTCTAGTAACCACTACCTCATCTAGTTCCTCGGTGGAGTATATTCATCGGTTAGAAAATGAGATAATTGAGCTCAAAGAGGCAAGAGTTAGGGACGAAGAGGAGTGAGCTAAGGAGCAAGAGGCGTGAGCTAAGCAAGATGAGGTCCAAAAGAATATTCTTAATTTTTTGAGGAGTAAGGGTTATTATGACGCTTTTACCTATGGAGGTGGTTCATCTTCAAGTTAAATCACTTATTGGTTAGTACTTTATCTTTAAGTTAAAACACTTCATTTTTTATGTATCATTTGAAACTAATTCCTTTGATATCTTACTCTATATACTTTCCATATATGTTTATATGTATATGCCCAAATGCTATGGTTTAGCAATATGCTACATTGATTTAGTTAGTTGAGTGGGCCAAGTTAGAAAATAATATGGCCAATTGCAAAGCATTCATCAAAACATTTTTTTTGATAGGTGCATAGCATTTATCAAAACATGGGTTCCTTTGATGTTGTAGTCATCATATTAGTGCTCAAATACATTTCTATGGTGTGATTGCTATTCCAAACCAACTAGACATTGAAGGACAGCTCCACAAATCATGGCTGACCCCTGCCTCTATGTCCAGCAATGTACTGTAGGTTTTGGGAGCCAGAATTGACAATTAAGAACTATGCAATATGCACATGATTTTTAATGCCTATGACCTTTTGCCACCAACTCTCTCTATGTATTATTGTGCACATGATCCTATGGCATGATGTTTATATTTTGTTTAGGCAGATTGTTTTGAGATAATGAAGGCTCTGAAACTAATTGTATTATATTACACTTGATGATTTTAATTTAGTGTTTTTATATTTGTGCAGATTTCTTATTGGTGGCTTTAAGGGATTTACTTTTGGCATTATTTGAAGACATATAAGGACATCTTCCGTTGGTTTTAATTATATTATGCAACATTTTTTGTATTGTTATAAAAAATCTTAAGTTATTGTATGTGTTGCAAAAAATTATTGTATGGAAGGAGTTTGAATTGGATACTTGTTTTAATTTTAACTTGTGGAATGTATGGATCGATTTTTATAAATGTGTTGTTGAAATAAATGTGTTAATCAAATGTGAGGTTTTAATAATGTAATGACAGGTTACAGGTTAATATCAATGCCATGAAAATAATAAAAACAGAAAACAAGTTTTAGTGTCGAATTTTTTCGTCACAAATATAGCAACAAAAAATTGTTTTAGTGACGAAATATTTTGTCACTAAATTTTGTAAGAAATGGTTTTAGTGATGAAAGTTTTCGTCGCTATATGTGCCTGGATTTTCTTAAAAATAGTTTTAGTGACGAATTTTTTCGTCACTATATGTACCCGAAAATAGTTTTAGTGATGAAATTGTTCCTCACTAAATATGGTTTAATAAACTGAAATGGTTTTAGTGACGAAATATTTTCGTCACTAAATACTATTTTTAGCGAGGAAAACATTTAGCGACAAAACGTTTTCATCGCTAAAAGTTTAAAAAAAAAAAAACAAAATCGGACTTTTAGTGACGAAAATTTTCGTCGCCAGGACTTTTAGCGACAGGGCTACTGCGACGAAATGAATTTCGTCACTAAAAGTCCAATTTTTCGTCACTAAGAACCTTTAATGACGAAATTGGACTTTTAGTGACGAATTTTTTCATCACTAAAAATACATTTTCTTGTAGTGATATGAAGCTGAATTAGCCCACCTGCCTACGTTCTATGTCGCAGGAAGGGACGTATGGACGGCGAGGGTGCTGTTTGTATGTTTCTGGCTAGTAGAGAAACATACACTGGACCGTGTTGTTCGTCAGTTTGGCATGGTACAAGAAATCCCCCCATATGTTGATACTGACGATGCCCTTCATGCCATAGACCTGAGGGGGAAGATTGAGGAGAATTGGAGGGACAAACATTATGGCCATATCCAAGTGTGGAATAGTCAAGCACGATCTCTATGTCATGGAGTACGACTAGAGGGTGCTATGTCGCCTACTCATCCATACTTCGATTGGTACAGTAGGGTGACTTGGAGGTTTGTCGACCACACTACCGCGTCACTTCTTATTATGCTAATTGCTTCGACCTTTCTTTTCAAATTTTGTTGCGTATCACCATTTTTGTGTTAGATGTACCAATTGTACTTATTTACTTGCAGGTTGTTAGTCACAAGCAGTTGTTGATGCGTCATGCAGTAGGTAGTCCTGAGTACAAGCAGATTACAGTTGTACTTAAGGCAGTTGAACGCCTTCACCGTATAACTGCCAAACTTCCCTTGGAAGAGACCGATGGGGCAAATCCAGAAGTGCCAGAAGATACTGGACGACCAAGCACGAGCTTAACTCATGCCAGCCATAGCCATGGTCAGCGTGCTGCACCCCATCAGGTTGTCAGTAGGCCGGATCCCCCTCCACCCCCACATGCATCTTCTGCGCTAGAGTTCCCTCCACCCCCACAATTATCTCCTGCCCCAGAGTTCCCTTGACCTCCACATGCATCTCCTTCCCCAGAGATCCCCCTACATATTGCTCATGCAGTTCCTGACCTAGAGATCCCTCTACCCACTACTCATGCATCTTCTCACCTCGAGATCCCTTCACACACCACACGTACATTTTTTGACCCCGCTCATCTTTCATTTACCCCGCCATCCTTTGATCTCGGCTATGATTTTAGTCAGACCCCTCCTATCATGCACACTCAATCCCCCGAGTACAGCATTGGTCATAAAAACCATGTACCACCCCATAGTCAGTCCATGTCATTCATGCCCACTCCTGGACTGCATACAGATCCCATGACTACGGGCCTCACTCACATTTCATCTGCTACACCATCCTCCCCCGCAGTTGTAGGATCTTCAGCTGTTGGGAGTTAAGCAAAACATCGAGATGTGCATGTTGAGAATGAGCAGGTAGTTGGGTTACAGTCACCCCCATAAGGTCGACCTAAACGCACAACAAAAGCACCTCCTTGTGGGACAGGTGGTCACAAAGCAGGACACAAGGTTGGCCCTACAGTATGACTAGTCATTTAATGTAATGAATATTGGGTAACTGCTGTTATGGTTAGTATTAGAATTCATGTAATCCATTGTTTGGTTGTAACTCCATATTTGCAGCAACGCGAGGAGCCTCACCAAGGAGATGCAGTACCCCCTCCCCCACATACCAGACACTATACAAGACAGCATAAGCGTAAAATGCATTAGGGGTAAAAACTTCATCACCCAAAACTATCTCCATTTACAAAATGGTTAGATAATACATATCTCCAATTCCATTTGTTTCTGAAGTTGAAGATTTACTACTTTGTTTTTTTACTTCTTGATCAAGATTGTTATTATTTTTGACATGCATATGGCAGACTATATTGCTCAAAGACAGCCTTTGGGGGGCTTATTGTTTTTGCTTCCCCAGATGTTTAGTTTTGAAAATAAAGATGACATGAGAAGTAATCATCAAAATCAAGGAAATGACATGTTGAAGAATGTAATGGCAG
Source organism: Quercus glauca (assembly GCA_023736055.1). Lineage (NCBI taxonomy): Eukaryota > Viridiplantae > Streptophyta > Magnoliopsida > Fagales > Fagaceae > Quercus > Quercus glauca. The sequence continues at coordinate 15,140,765 of CM043318.1, read as the reverse complement.
AACTTGAACAGTTACTTATACATGCCAATGTTCCTGTAAGTGTAACCTTTATAATCTCTTTTGTCCTTTCTTTATGCACTACATCGTTGTTGCAGCTGTTTATTTATTTTTACATCTCTCATTTACTGGTTCATGATGCCTATATATTTTAAATTTGACCTCTGCTCAGTGCTGTTTTATTGAGTTCTTTATTGCTCAAGAACTACTTGTGTGTAGCCTTTTCACTTGCTCATTTTGGCGGTTACATTCTTAATCTATCTCAGCTGTTAAACTCTTTCGTTCACCCAATGTGACGTCTTGGGGTCTCCTTTACTAATAGGCAGATGCAGTGATTGGGTTCGTTAGTTTTGGAGAGGAATTTTACATGGACTCGACTGAGTGGGGTTTAAAAATTTCAAACCAATGCTGATCCAAAGCACTCGTAAATGTGGTTTCACATGAGTCAGTTTGAAATCAGTTGGGTGGCATCTCCATCTGTCTTCAATCCTCCCCTTGCAAGTGCTAGGTGAGCTGTGGGGGGTAAGGTTGTGGGTTCAAGACCCATTGCTACAACAATCACCACAGCGATTTTTTTGGGTTTTTATTGGTTTTAACATAGATGTTTTTACTTTTGGGTGTGAGTTGGGTGATGCCTCAAAGGGTGGGTGACTTGCTGTGTGGATGGGCTGGCCTTACAGTCAAACAAGGCTTGCTGCCTGTTTGGAGTGTAGTTCCTTCATGTTTACTAATAAAAAAACGTTTTCTCTATGTTTAAGTTAATTTGTGGAACTGCCTATTAATATGTTGCTATGCTTTTTTTACAGTATCCTGTGTATTTTGCTTTTGAGGATGATGATATTGATGCTGTATTGGCTGATGTGAAGAGGACTGATGCCATTGGTCAGCCTGCTACTGCAACTGCTGGGCGGTATAATAGTTATATGTCCTTGAACTTTTCTCAAATTTTGAGTGCCGTTGTGACACATGTTGCTTGAATGTGTTTTGTGGATTCATTTGAGTGAGAAATATTTGCCACTCCCAGGGATGTTCACGGAAAAACTTGAATCCCGTCTCTTCCACTTGATTTTTTTGGGATAAGTCCCTCTTCCACTTGTTGTAACAATTGAATTATAAAAAAAATGTTTTGGTTCTTATATGTAATGACCTTTTAGAAGCTTGTTACAGCAAAGGAAAAGGAGGCTTGGCAATGTAATCATGTTTATGGAAGCTTGTTTTGAAACTTACATAAAGAGATTAAATAAAGAAATGTTCCCTGATTTCACACCTATCACCTTCCATAGACAAAGGGAGGAGTGTATAATTAGCATTTTGCTGAATTTTAAAGGCCAAAAAATCTTATGTAAACCGTGCCCTGCTCTGTTTATTTTTCCTTTTGAAGCTTATCGCATTTCCTACTGATTTAATTGTTGCTGCTTCTCTCTTTTAGCTAAACTTATTTGTCTATTAAATAATGCCAAGAGCCTCTTGGCTCAGTGGCATGTCTGGCTCCCCATGGGAGTGATTTTGGGGTTGAAGCTTGTCTAGGACAAAGTCCCTCACCTTATTGTCCCACAAAATAAAGAAACGTCTATTAAATAGTCAACATAATTTCATACTTAAATGTAGATTTAATGTCATTGTCCGCAATGCCCTAGTCTGTTTTTATTGTCATTGAACTTTTCTGATCTCATCTTTTCTTATGAAATGCTGCAGATTCAAACTTGCCATGTACATGTGAATAGCCTAGTTTCGAATTATCAGTCCTGCCTTTTTTAGGTGTAATGTTTAGTCATAGAGTTTTTATGAGAAAGTTAATTGTGCTGAACTATTGTTTGTATTTAACAATTTGAAGAATGTATTCCCTGTTTGTTCACAAGTAACAATAGAAAGTGAAGAGGATTTCCTGAAAATGCGTAAATGGGGAAGGTGGTTTCAATATCTTGAGTTTGTAGGTCTTAAGTCCAAAGCTTGGATTTGATGAAATCATTGAGCTTATATTATGATTGAATTATTAGGCTTCTATCATTATTCTAATTTTCCATGATAATTTTTCCAATGTTTTGTCTAGACTGATGATGTGCTTCCAACCTTGGAAGAACAAGGAATGCACCAGCTATACCCAAAGGGACCAAATATCGGTATGAATTTGTGGCGCTCTTACTAAATCTTTTGCAAGTACTACTTTAAAAAAAATGAGCAGTCAGCTATTTGATAATGTATGAAGTTCTCCTTTCTTTGATAATAAGAGTTTTTTCCTTCTTTTTTTTCCCAAATAAATTGGTCAGGTTACTAGTAGAATTAATTTTTTCCTCTTCACTCTTCCTTGCTTCTTGAATGTTGAGTAATTTATTATTTTCCGGATTATTGATAAAAAAAGGTAGAAAGCACCATTAGGAGGGAACTCTTTCACTCCCATTTTTTAAACTAGTTTGGACACTAGTGCTGAATGATTTTTTTTTCTTAATCTGGATTTTTCCATACACTTCAGATCTTATGGGTTTTCTGATTGTTAATCTCTTAAGCACATAGTCTACCATTGCAGCCTTTTGAAACTTCTGCAAAGATGAAGGAAACTGATTCAAAGTAATTGGTTTCCGTATTGTTAATCTCAGATCTCTATTCTGATTTGAAAGGAAAATTCTCACACTATCATAAAGTGAGTTTACAATGCCCAACCTCAGATATATATATACACTAAGGAGTTGGTTATGCTGACAACTCCGTAGCAAACTATGCTGGTACTTACAACTACCAACAATTATCTACATGTCCAAAATTATTAACACATGTTTAAAAGAAAGTACAAGTAATTCTGCACGTGGAATACTCAGCCATAACCCCATTGCCATGTGAAATGCCCTACATCACAGAGAGAGAGACAGAGAGAGCTGATTATCTGTTTGCCCATGTATTTCATCAAATTATGATACAATTGGTAGGGAAAATAAACAGTTGGTAGTGCACTCTGTAAACTCCCCCCCCCGCCCCCCCGGGGGCCCTGCTCTCTCCTTTTGTGGTTAAGTGCTACTCTACTCTGAATGCTTTTTTCTTCTGCACCCCACACACCCCCCCCCCCCCCCCCCCCCCAAAAAAAGTATTTTTTTGCTACTAGCTTTTTTAAAGCTGCTGATTTTTGTAGATTTTAAGAAGGAACTGAGGTCCCTTAATAGAGAGTTGCAGCTGCATATTTTGGAGCTTGCTGATGTTCTTGTTGAGAGACCATCGCAGTATGCAAGGAGAGTGGAGGAAATTTTCCTCATATTTAAAAACTTACACCACCTTCTCAATTCATTGCGTCCTCATCAGGTAAACTCATTCTAGATTATTTGTGATCATTTCTTTTGGATGGTTTTCAAGAATCTACTTCATCATATATTGTACTTTTGTTTATAGGCTCAAGCAACGTTAATTCACATTTTAGAACTCCAAATACAACGCCGAAAACAAGCTGTGGAGGATATAAAGAGGTATGACCTTAGAAGTGTGTGTAACTTTGTCTTCCTTTTGAACTTATCAAAAAATGTTTATCTGCCTTTTGAGCATTTTATATGAGAAATTTCTTTTGCACTTGATTTCTTGTAAGATCATTGGAAGGGTGTCGTCATTTTACCTGCTGAATGTATAGCTTTTAGTTCCCAAAAAAATGAAATTTAATCCTTTGATTGTTATTGTGTGTGTGAGAGAGTGATAGTTACAATTGAGCTTTTATTGGTTGTGAGAGAGTGATAGTTACAATTTAATCCTTTTGAGCTTTTAATTGATATTTGGTTGTTCCAACTTCATTCCTATTATCTTTTTCTTTGATTTAGTCTTCTTTATTATTGGTTTTTTTTTTTTTTTTAAAACCCTTCTTCTACCCTTGAACTAAGTTTTCTTAAACCCTTCTACCCTTGAACTAATTTCTCACCGTATCCAGTGGCATTAGAGCAAGCATCCTAGATCTAAGCCATAATATTTGACTTGTTTTTATCAATTCCGCATTTCTTTTTTTTCTTTTTTTTCTAATTCGGGAATATACTTGCAAGACTGCAAAACATAAGCATCAGTCGTGGAATTTGTATCATCATATCCATCAGCTTTGAGTTCAGTAAAATGTGACAGCTTTGACAATGCTGATTTCCATGTTGACTTTGTTTGCTTATTTCTTTGAGTTGCACCTAATTTGAATAATGGCTGGGTTGGAGTCACGTGTTGCTGTTTTAATAGTAGTCTGCATCAAGGCACTGATGCTAATTATTTCTTTTCTTTAGGGTCTTCAACGAATTTTACATTTGCAAGATACAATGGGTGTGTTTCTTTTGTGCCTGCACCTGGCTTTGAAACCTATGGAGAGCCAACTAGTTACCCCAACACCTGGCTTTTATATAATGTTGTTTCTGCAACTGTTTTTAATATTTTAAATTATACTTTTCCAAATTAGAATGCCCACTATGAAGTTATAATGAATGACAAGGTCCTTTCTCTTATCAAAGAGGCAGAGGCACATTACCAGGAGCTTTAGGAAGACTGTCTTCCTGAAGCTCCTGGTAATGTGCCTCTGCCTCTTTGATAAGAGAAAGGACCTTGTCATTCATTATAACTTCATAGTGGCCCTTCTTCTGTCGATAAAAGTATAATTTAAAATATTAACAACAGTTGCAGCACAACACATGGAGATGCAGACACTGTAGGTATGTAAGTCTCATTTTACTAGATTTAAACTCTTGCTCTACTTATCAACAAAAAAGAATGAAAGATTTAAACTCTTGCTCTATGTATTGATATTTAAGGTGAACCCTTCAAACATTCTCACTGTGTGTTTGCTGAATTATACAGTAACTCGAACAAAGCTTTAATCAGTTGTCAATTATTGTAGGAAAAATGATTTGCGAATGTAGATATATACAATCTTTCCCTGTTGGCTTATAGCTATACCCTCTATCCTTTCCAACGGGAAGGAGGTGCTATTTGAGTTAGAGCTTATTGATAGACATATTTAGAGGATTTACAGTGTTTGTATGTGCTTGTTTCCATGTTTTATGGAATCAAGGGTTTTAGGGAGGGAAAAGTTTGAGTATACATGAAATGGTGTAGATGGTAGCACATATTCGAAGCACAGCTATGGCCACTGTGGCAATAACCAATTGAGTTACTACAATATTTGAGATTCTCTTCGGTGTTGGCAAGTTAAAGAAGACAGGAAAAGAGTTATTAACAATGTAGTATGGTCTCAATATTTTCTGGGGAGTAGATATTTGTGATTTGTTATTAAGTTAATAACTATGATGCGGCACTATGAGTTTTGATATTTGTTAATGAAAATGAAGCTTTAATATCATGTGTTTTGTGGAATGCAGCAGGGACTAAGTGTGATTATTAAGTTAATAACTGTGATGTGGCACTATGTGTTGTGATATTTGTTAATGAATTGAAAAATGAAGCTTTTATCTCATTAACTGTGGAATGCAGCAGGGACTAAGTTTAATGCAAGGATATTACTTAATTTCCAAGTCTTTTTAAGTTTCTGTATTGTCTCAAAACTAAAAGTTTCCCACTTCCTCATACTAGGAAAAAGCCTTTTATAAATTCTAATTCTTATTCTTCATTGAGTTTAATTCATTATCCATGGAACAACAGCTTTGTACTACAATCTTCTCTGCCCCAACAGTCCTCCTTGATTTTATTGCCAAGATGTCAAATTAACTACAATTGGGGTTTTCTTCAAGGTCTTCCAAGAATTAAGAGACAGGTAATGGTTCTTGATGATCCCTTCTTATTGTTGTTTTGTTTTGTAATACTCTCTGTATTTTGCTCAGGTTGTTCATCATCATTTTGAAAGCATTGGGGCTTTTGGGATTGTTTGAGATTAGTAAGATGCTATTTGGGATTAACTAAATTTGGAAAATTTTTATTTTTTTTTTGTAAGGACTAAAATTGGGTCATCATTTTGATGATGAATTTTTTGAGGGGGGTTAATTAAATTTTGAAAATTTTGGATTTAGTTTAGAATGGGTTTTTAAGGGTGTGGTTGAATGTGTCGTTTTGATAAACGATTAATGAAGGTTGAGTTGGTGTAATAACTTGGACAGAGTTTGGCTCACTTTTAGTAATGTTCATAGAGTTGAATTCATTCTTACAATTAATTCAGGGTACTATAAGATTTGTTTTCAGTTTGAATCATTTGCCACTTAATTCAGGGTACTATAAGATTTATTTATTTATTTTTATCTCAGATTGATTTAGTTTTTATCTTTTTGCATTACTTCCCTGACCACTGTAAAGCTATTGGCATAATGGTTTCTCTTTTCTGAAATACTAATTTGTTGCAGGGAGTAATTTAAATCAGATGGCTGATAGCTGGGATGGGAGTTCTGAAATTGGCAGCCAGTCAGATGAGAGCTTTCATTTTGAAAGAGTGCACCTTGATTGTTGACATGTTGAAGAGCGGCAGCCGTAGAGTTCGATGTAAAGCTTTGGAAACTCTCCGAATTGAAGTTATATTCAACCATGTTGAAAGTCATACTGCCAATGTATTTATCACTGTGCTCCCTTATTTCTCTGAAATCTAGTTATATCTGGTACTTTGGTTACAAATTATTGTAGTTTGATTTCTGCAATATCTATATTTTGGTCCTGAGATTTCATAATTTTAAGAGATTGAGAAGTACAGTTTTTGTTCTGCCTTTTCCTTGGCCATCATAAGCTGGTATTCCCTGTGGTCTTACTACCATGTAGGTCACATTTTCATTCTGAAGTGTACTGCTTCTGGCAGGGCTGCGACAAGACATATAATGTTTTGCTTGCTAAAGTTAATTGTTAAGACTGTGCATTGGAAGTGTAAGTTAATAATAACTTGATTTATATAAGTCAAACTTGTATGCATTGCCAAGTCAATAGCTAAGTTAGAAAGCTCAAGTTTTTAACTTCTCAATTTGCTATTTTCAACCCAAGATGGATTAGTGCCTATTTGGTACTACTTATTTTTACATTTAAAAAAAACAAAAAATAAAAATAGGCACAAAAAGAGGCTCTACTTAGAAAAATGTGGAAATTTATAAAGCTATACTTTGAAAAAATACAGTTTTAAACCATCATACCAAACGGGCACTTATTTCATTGGTTTTATTTACTTAAAAAAAATTAAAAAATAATAAAAAAAAAATTGGAGAGAAAACAACTACATTTGTGTTGTGCCACCGGCAGGAAACAATATTTGGATATCTCTCCTGCGCTTTCATGGACATTTCTCATTGTGCTTGAACTCTAAAAATTTCCATAATTTTTTGTTGTTGTCTGCTTATCAAACAGTAGTTACGTACAATAGTTACCTACAATACAAATTCTTATATCAATAAGTGTAGAAGACGTGTAACTCAAAAAAGCAACACGATTAGTTCCTCTTGACTTGCTAATTGCATTCTTATTCTACACTATGTCCAGCATTATTTGCAAGATGAGATTTTCTTAGAATGAGGATATAAGGAATGATGCTATATCATGTTTTAGAGGGGGAAAAGAATGGAAATAATTAACAACTAACTGAAAGACAAAATTAAACATTCATAATATCACAATCTAGAAACAGGTACATTGGATATAAAATACTTCGATTACAAGTTCATTTAATGATAAACAAAATAATAATTGTCCGCATACAACCTAGTAGTAATAATTGTCCGCATACAACCTAGTAGTAAGTTCAAATACATAATAAAGATAACCCCAATTTACATCTACAACGCCATTCCTAAATCGAGTATCTGCATGCCTGACAAAAATTCAAATATTGTCGTTAGATACCAAAAGCCAAAACATACGCACTAATCTATGCAACTTGGCTAATTGATACAATCATGGCATTTTATACAAAAGCATTCCTAGACTACCTGTAATGTTTTGTCTTAATTTTTAATGGTCAGTGAATTTCTTGCTCTGTTGATACCTGTTTCCTCATTTTTGTGGTATAAATATGCTCAGTAATCAATGTACTACATTGCAATGCCTTCTGCTCTGAACAATATAAATTTATGGCACTTTTGGCAATTCCTCCAATTCTATACAACAAATTTGGCATGGATCATGTGCTACTCTAATTTGTTGTTTGAAAGTACAATGAAGAACTGGATTTTTTTGTTATTTTTATTTTGGGTTCTTTCTTTTGGTGGTGGGTGGAATAGGTTGAAGTGGATTAGATAATCAAGAAATTTTAGAAATTCTACTAGTAGCCCTAAAATCATTGGTTTTATACATGCAAGATTGGTTTTAATATCTAGCCATTTTCTAATTTAAATATGCTGAAATCAAGGCAACAACATTTAAAAACTCATGTCAACTTGTTATGGTAAAGTTAAAAAATGGAAAATGTAATACTATTATTTAGTGACAAAAGCACAATTTTGTATTCCAATGGCTAAGTGCATTTTTATTATTTTTTTTCTAAATGCAATTAATATAAACTAGATTATAGACAAAAGCAATGGTGTACAAAATAGTTGTTCTAACTAATAGTTGCACTAAACTATGCCACTTAGCTAATTGATACAATCATGGCATTTTATATAAAAGCATCACTTACCTAGTTTGGATCATTACTGCTTGTCGAAGCCCCACGGGAAAGCGGACATCTTCTACGGTTATGTCCATGTTGATGACACAGTCCACAGCTCTGCTTTGTTGAATCTCCCTCAAGTTATAATCTGGCCTCTAGCTTCCCGATGCTCGCCGAACCCCATCCATCTCATTCTGTATCCTAGATGCCACAGGTCGACCTTTGCCCCGCAATAGGTTTGGGTCAGGCACCCACTTTGGACCGTCCACATCCCTCCACAATGTCTCTGACATTGGCACCACAAATGCATGTGAGTAGGTCCGAATGGCGTTCTGCAAACTATAACATAGGTCAATATATGTAGTCGCATCTTGCCCCAAGTGCTGAAGAGCTTTAATTGCATGTGAACAAGGGATCTTTCGATTTTGCCACTTTCCACAACGACATGTTCTGGCTATTAGGTTTACTTTATGACTATTGTGTCCCCCTCTAGAGCTATGGATGTTGTATGTAGTAATTACTTGATATATACCATTCAGATTATTAAACGCTGCTATTTGGTGTGAAATAGATTTTTGCAGGTTTTTTCCATAGATTTGTAAGGCATATTTACTCCATACCTTGCCATTTGAGAGATCATGAGTGAGTTCTTTGTGTCGATCATGGAAATACACAACAAGTTTGCTCCAAGTGAATTCAATCATTGCAACAATGGGTAGGCCACAGGCACCTTTGAGTACTCCATTGAAGCACTCCGAGACATTGGTTATCATAGCCCCATAACAGTATCCACCATCATATAGCTGGGTCCACATTTCTAAATCCTCGTTCATTAGATATGTGTACGGCATGATGGATGAGTCGGGTTCACTTTCCTGCCGCTCAGTTTTCCGTTTCTTTCTAAAGGCCTCGATCTCGGCTTCCTTGATAGGTTGCATGTATAACTCAAATTTAGCTTCCTGAGTAGCATACCCCACTTTCAAGGCCAATAACTTTAAAGTGGCATTCTGAAAATGAGTGTTGAAGTTGCTAGCAACATGTCGAAGGCAATATCTGTGAACTACTCGTACTCGTCCATCATCATCTCTAGGCCAGTTTGCAATTGCGATTTGAATACCCTTATGTCGGTTAGAAATTATGCAGATGTCCTTATCTGCTATCACATCCCCCAGAGCATTCCTGAGGCATTCTAAAAACCACCTCCAACTACCCCTAACTCTTTGTCCACAACGGCAAAGGCGAAAGGCAAAACCTTGTTGTTGGCATCGGTGGCCATTGCAATCAACAACACCCCTCAATATTTACCATACAAATGGGTCCCATCAATACTGATCACTAGCTTACAATGTCTGAATCTTTTAATGCATGGAGCGAAAGCCCAAAATACATAGCGCAATATTGTATCACCGAACTCGTCCCTGGGTATGGTGTGACACCAAAACTGAGTGCCAGGTTCTTGATCCAAGTATACCAACAATAACTTTCTCAACCTTTGGTAAGACTCTTCCCAATCCCCAAATATCTTTGCAATAGCTCGTTGTTTCGCATCCCATACCTTATAGTAAGAAAGCTTATGCCCATAATACTTCCCTTTAATGAAATCTCTAAGGTGATAAATTGTTGCCGTGTGTTTTTCTTGCAACAATGGAACAAATTTTGTTGCAAGAAAATTACAATCCATCATTCTTCCATCAAGGGCCGTGGCAAGGGGTATACAACTGTGAGGATGCCTATAAGATGTGACCATCCATAGTCCATGTTCAGGCTTCGCGACTGCCCCAATGTACCATATGCATGACTCATCGACGCATTTCACAGATAGTCTACTTCTGGTCGACCTACTAGTGATAATGTTTCTGTTATGCTTTGCGGCGTAAATTGTTAATGCACGTTTCACCGCCTCTTTATTCGTAAAAATCAACCCTTTCGCAAAATTCATGTCCGTATTCCAAGAAGAACCAAATGCTTACTGAACAACTTCAGGATCAACCATATTTTCCCAAGTATTTTCATAAAATGATGAGGCAGGAGGTTCGTAAACGGGGGTCGTATTTGTAACATGCTGAACTCTAACATTAGCGTACGCATCATCTTCATCACATTCAGCCATATCATCAACATCAGGAATGGGAGTAATTTCATGATCATCAACACCCTTGTCAAAGTCGCCATTGTCAATCCTCTCTTCGTACTCATCTCTATCGTCAAGATCTTCCCCAAAACAGTCTTCATCTTCATCTTCAACTACTGAAACTGTAGATGATTCACCTCGATGTGTACAAAATTAATCTTCATATCTATTTCCAGGTTCGCTCTCAATTGTTGCTAGTGTCTCTTGAAAAGGGGGTGTATAGCCTCCCAATGTGGTACATCGATCATCTAGGACTGCAAACTGTAGAGATGTAATTGTTTGTACAATTTCTTCCTCTACACCGACTTCCGCACGCGGCTCCAAAGTGACGTACAACTCAAAATCTGCTGCTTGTTCCCATTTCTGCATCTTACTAAACATGAATTTCACATGTTTTTCCTCTGTTATCTCCATATATCTATAATTAATGCATTGATTGAGGATTTCATATGGAGAAAGGAAAGTAATATGTATGTTATGCAAAGCAAGGTTCACTTGCAACTCTTCCATAATTTTTACTTTCAGCTCATTCAGGGTCTTTAGCTTACGGCGTATCATCATATAGTAGCATTGGATACCCAGACCTTGAAATGAGAATCCGTCATAAGGGTTGGCATTGCTAAGGGATTCATCGTAGTATATATTTATATGGATCATTGTCAACCTATAGATCATCAAGTGCAATTGTGTTAGTCACAAATTTATAACGCTCAATCAACATCAATCACAAAACTTTGCGTATGAAATGCCAACAATACTAACCTCAACCAAATTTGCATATACTCACCTTTAGTAATCTTACAAAAATAGTCATTACCAATTTCATATTCTTTAAAAATTCCAAATCATTATAGGGGCATGACTTTCAAAACCCATTCAAATAAGTTATGATGAACAAAAATATTATACACCAACCAGTTATCCATTGAAATCTCTGTTACAAATCTTAAACAAATATATCTTGAAATAATTTATGGTAAAAAAAACTACAAACTCATAATTTATGGTAAAAATACTACTATCTTAGGTATCAAACTCATAATCCATTTCATATCCATAGTAAAGACCTAAAAGTACTAATTATTCCTAACAATTGATCACAATATTTAGTACTAAATATTCCCAATAATTAATCACAATATTAATTTAAAAAAAAAAAAAACTTAGCATATTATCACAATATTAATTTTTAAAAAAACTTAGCATATTATCACAATATTTACACTAACAAACAAAACAAATATTCCCATTTGTTGTAATAACATAATTAATCACAATATTTGGTACTAAATATTCCCAATAATCACAATATTAATTTTTTTAAAAAAAAATTAGCTAATAATTTAATCACAATATTTACACTAACAAAAAAAAATTCCCAATATGTTGTAATTTAATCACAATATTTAGTACTAAATATTCCCAATAATTAATCATAATATTACTAGTCATTATAGATATTTTTTCTTAAGTCATGATCTTATATAAATGTGTCCCAAAAAAAAAAAAAAAAAAAAACTAGCAAATAATCACAATATACTTACAAATAAATTAATCACAATATTTACACTAACAAATAACAAAAACAAAACTTTTCCTGAGATGAGTGTTGTGTTCTAAATGTTCTAAATTAATCACAATGTTCTAAATTTTTCTCAAAACTTTTCCTGAGATGAGTGTTGTGTTCTAAATGTTCTAAATTAATCACAATGTTCTAAATTTTTCTTAAAAAAAAAACTAGCAAATAATCACAATATTGTAAACACATTACCTGAGATGAGTGTTGTGTGAGATGAGTTGGCTGAATGTGTAAGAATAGCATTCACTGTGAGACGTAGACATGGAGGGGAAACAGGTCTTAGTTGGGACCCACGGCAACACGTGGAGGGCTGGGGACCATTTATGAAAATCAAGTTCTCTAGACTCGATTTCCATCTCAGTACCCCACATGACCGTATGCTGTGGGATGAGACTAATGAGACTGATGAGCTGAAAGATGAGACATGACACTAGGAAATCGAGTTCATTGGACTCGTTTTTTATGCATAGAAACCGAGTTCAGAGGACTCGATTTCTATGTGTAAAAACCGAGTTCATTGGACTCGGTTTCTATGTACAGAAACCGAGTTCAGAGGACTTAGCTTTCATGTACAGAAACCGAGTCTTCTGAACTCGATTTCTGTGTATAGAAACCGAGTCCTCTGAACTCGATTCTGGGCCTACGTGGACCTTTTTATCCACCTCAGCTGCGGGCAAAACAGGAAAATAATAACTCGAAAATCGAGTCCTCAGGACTTGAATTGTTAGAAATCAAATTAGTTTGAAACATTGCCTAACTAATGATATTGCTTGGGTTCTATGGTTATTTTCTAAAAACATCCGTTTTATAGTGTTGTTTATTAAAGTTGCCAATGTAAAATCGTTTATGCTCTGTTTGGTTTCTTGGAATGTTGAGGAAATGAAAAGAGATTAGAATTATGAATGTTGCTTTTTCCAATACAATTATTAAAAAAAAAATAAAAAAATAAAAAAAAAAGCCAACAACCTTGAAACTCAATTGATATATTCGGTTGTTTTTAGTATAAATATCATGGGTTCAAATCCTCCCCCAAGTCCCAACTATCAAATCTTTAAAAAAAAAAAAAAAAATGTATGTTAAATAATTAATTCATTGGATTTTGGTAGTTACAATGCAAAATAAAAAATTTGAACCTTGGATAGCTCTATAGGAAAACACCACTTTATACCAGTTACGCTACAAGACTCTTGGATTAGTGGTGGTTTCCAATTCATGTCTTTATACTTCTACTTTTGGATTCTTTAATGTTAAGCATTATTGATCCTCCGAGGAAAAAAAAAAAGAATAAAATAATAGACCATTTAAGTTTTTTATTTATTTTTATTTTTGTTACAGGTAACTCAATTGGGAAATTTTTTATCGGTGAATTATAGATGTGGAGTTCAAATCCGCTTATACCAAAAATTAATTGATGTGTTAGCGTGATGATGAGAACAATTATGATAGGGTTGATGCCATAGGTTGAAATTCTATTCCATTAAAAAAAAAAAAAAAAAAAAAGGAACTCTAGGTAGCAATTACATAAAAAAAATTTAATTTGATTTTGTTGATTAATTTTAAGGTGTTACACAGATGAAAAAAAAAAAAAACTTCTGATTCATTCAACCCACCGGATTTGGCCTGGTTAATCTAGTCTGTTTAGTTTCCCATTTTCCACTTCTATGTTCAGTCTTTCTTGTTCCCTCTCAATTCCTGCCTCCAAATGGAAAAAACCGATAGAATTACTTACTGGCAAGTTTACGGATGAAGAAGAACAAGTTGAAGAAATAAACCCAGAAGATGCAAGAAAAATCAGCTAAAACCCAACTGTATGTAGCTGTTTCAGTACTCTAAGAAGCATTCCTCTGCCACTGCAATCCCTGTTTTTCTTCAATTCCTTCGCATATGTAGATGAAATGAACCCATATGGGACACATTGGGATAGAATTTTTTTTTTTCTTCTTACTGTACATAGAGATTAAAATAGCGGAAGATTAATAGGATAAAATAATGTGGAAGAAGGTGCATGAGCCTCTATGTATGAAAGAAAACGTTAGAAAAATTGTCATTTAGTAATTGGATCAGTTGGTCTGATTTTTCCATGCCATTAAACAGAAAATTATATACTGCTTTATCAAGGCAACTAAATTTTAATATTCATCATCATTTGAAAGTAATTTACTTCCTTTGAAAAACTAAGGATAGTGCGGATAGAGAAATCTAATACAAATTTGTGGTTTATATATGCCTTTCGTTCTGTGATGTATTTTGATTTCTTCAGTATTATGCCTAACCTGGTGTTTCTTCTTAGTCTTTTTAAATGATTTTGACTGCTTGGTGAACAAGTGAAGTGTAGATTTGGTTTGTTTTCTGGTATATGGTTTCTTCTTCTCAGCTCTTTTTGAAAATCTTGGTAGAATATAACGGATTTCATTATGCTCTGTAACTAGTTTGATATCTGTGGTACAGTGCCCTTTCTGCCCGGATATTATTGGCAATTCAAGGAAAAGAAAAAGGGAATTTTAGGTGCTGTTAGGTTCCTTTTCAATTTTCATTTTCTGTACTCATTTTCTCTTCTCAAATCCTGTATTCATTTTTTGTTTCCAACTCAATTTCTGTTTGGCACCAATTTTGGTCTAGTTTTTGTTTTTCTCAAATCCTTCTATTTTCTGACAAAACTAACAGTCACCTATCACCCACTAGAAACGGTTCGTCTCCTTCATCAAACCCAGCCACAACCCCTCATCTTCATAATCCAGAAGTTTGACGCATGACTTGCTAATGGTCAACATTACAAACTTGGAAGTTCATTTTCTAATGAATTTGTCAAGAAGGTTTCTCATAATAATGGTTTATGGAGTAATACTTGATTTTGACTGGCTATCAGGAGATGTTGAAGGAGATGCTTAAGTTTCGTACTGATGTTCCTGACATCTGGAACCTTCTAAGCGTGTCCCCATTTCAAAGAAAGCTCAATCTAAAAGAATGAACTCTGTTTCATCTTACCTATAGAAGCACATCCAGTTTTTACAGAGGACTTTGTGGTAGAAGTAATCAATTTGAAAATTCAAGTTGTAGTTCCAAACATGATCGCTCTGATGTCGTGAAATAGGACTTCTTTAGCCTTGGAAGTAGTTCTCAATAAGTTTAGCAATATTGTTCTGGGGATTGCTTGTAGCAGTTTTGTTGGGATTGATGATGCATCAACGAATGCCTTTTTGGATTTGCATATATTAAGCCAGCTCTTAGTTTCTTTTAGCTGAAGTTTACTACTCTATGCAGAGGAAAGATATGCCTTCACCACCTATTTCAAATTTTAATGTCTTTTCCATCTGTTACGTGTGTTTTGTTACTAGTAAGTTAGAAATATCATGTGAGCAATTTAATCATGGTATTGTGAACATACGACCATAGCTATTATAAAGATGTGAGAACAATCATGGTAACTATGAAAATAAGCATGGCAATGACAAAAACAAACATGCGAAATAAATTAAAAACTTACTATACCTGCATGAATCAGAGAAGACGAAAGGGATCTTAGAAATTGGAGAGAAAGGATCTCCCTAGTCTCTAAGAATTCGAAGGAAGCAACCCCCGGAACTGGGTCCTGGCTATCTAGTCTCTAGGCTAAATGCTTCAATTACTGATCCTAGATTTACATGTATTCATTGAAACCAAAGCCATAATATCCTATCTGCATTGGATTCACCCATATTGATACTCCGAAAGTTATAGAGAGTTATCTATTAAATCTTTTGAATTAATGCTAGGTAGAAAACTTTTTTTACAATCTTTCTCATAATAGTAAAAATGTAATTTTTAAATATTTGCATTAATAAAAGTGGTGCTATATAGAGGGTGTCCATGTGAAAATGATGTGATTCTAATCACAACTTATTATCTTTTATGAAATGATTGTGAAAATTTTTGTATCATAAACCTTTCTTGAAAAATTATGGTAAGAAAATAAAAGAAGAAAAACCATACTTGAAGAATATTTTTTTTTTGATACATTTTTATTTTGGGGTGGAGAGATTTGATCTTGAATGTCTATGTTGAAAATATCAAAATCTGTCAACTAGTTGAGCTAGCTCTCTTTGTTACTTAGAATAATTAAGTTGACAATTTTTATTTATTTATTTATTATTATTTTTTTTTTGCATGCATTGTGAAGGACCCAACATATTAGGAAAAAACATTGTCTTGGTAACTGTTTTATTTTCTTAAAATCATTTTAAGCTAGGCTCATGCCAACGGAGCAAACTGAAAAGGTCAAGTTTAATAAGAAATTAAAGGCTTGAATTCTGAAGTACATATTTCTTTAGTCCTCATTTGTAATTTATTAGATCTGATTACTTCAAATTAGAGTGATGCTATAAATCCCGAGAATAATTTTGGTGAATTTTGTAAACAATTCCCAAATATCACGTAACGTTACCGTGCATAATGAAAAGCTTTTCATACTGTATATTAATTGTTACTCACGTAACCCTCCTACTTTTCAAGAGTACTGGGGGCAAGTTTGAGCAATTCAGGGAGCATGAGAATTGCATGCATGCGTGGCTCTAACGGACTTGCTCTCTCTTTGGTTCCACTGGCAACAAAATTTATTAAATTCTTATATAATACCACCTTTAATAAATATCGATAACATTATACATATTTACTAATTATGCTTTTATATGTACAAAAAAAAAAAAAGAAAAAAAAATTCAGCAATGACTCGTCCGATTGTGTTTTTAATATTCTTGCTCGTAGTTTCAAGGCTAGACATGTCTCATCAGTCAAATCTGGCTCAGTACCCTGTTTGTGAGCATGTGTTTGAGTATTTCCCTGACTGCTTGGCCTTCCTCGTTGGGTTCTACCACGTACCAACGAAGATATGTTGTCGACACATAGAGAAGCTAAATAAATTAGCAAAGCACGGGCTTGGGCCTCAGACAATCTGCTTTTGCATTCAGGCTAGTGTAAAGGGAACACAACCTCGCTTGCTTGCCTCACGTATCAATTCTCTTCCTATCATGTGCCACACCCATCTCAGCTTCCCCATTTCTGATAGCATGGACTGCAACAAGTAAATTTATCTCTCTCTCTCTCTCTCTCTCTCTCTCTCAAGCACTCACACAAATACAAATAGGTAGAGAAAAAAACGGATAAAATGAACTAAGGCCGCCTAAACTTTTATGTAATTGCAGACTTTAAGTTAAGTCCCCCTTGACTTTTTATTTTTCACAAATTTAGTACATACTGAAACTGTAGTAGAATAGTAGATGGACCCCTTCTGTCCATTTCTGTCTATTTTAACATTTTTTGCACTGAATCATCTAATGTGCAGCAAATGGACCCCTTCCATCGTTTGGGCTTTTACTAATTTGAAAGGAAAAAAAAGAACGAGGTGAAATAGATAGAGAGTGGAGAGAAGGGATAAATTTACTAAAGTATCAAGGTTTATGAACTAAATTGGGGAAAAAAGAAAAGCTAAAGGAGTCTTGCTACAAAATCATAAAAGTTCAATGATTTTTAGCGTATTTTACCCAAAAATGAATAATAAAAAGCTAAATTAGTAAAGACAAAGAGAGAAGGTGATCCCAATTGACTAATTGTTCTTCTTGCTTTGGTGCAGGGTTCATAAAAGGTTGGACTATAAGGAAGTTGTTCTTAATTGAGTGACCTTAGTGGAGTATTATACGTACAACAACAATTAATAAAGCCTTAATCCCAATAATTTGGGGTTGGCCATAAATCATAGTGGATTATTATATGTATTGTTTCATTAAAAAATACTTCATAAATATTAGTAAACTGATTACAAATAATTACAATAAGGATACTTTTCGATGAGTACAAAAATATACTTATATATGAAATTGTTTTTTCTTAGTGGTTCTTCATATATTATGTGCTTATTCACTCCATTAAGTTTTTTACAAGCTAAAAATGCCTTGTCGCTCAATTATCATTTTTTTAATATTTCAAATAATTGAAAGGTCTAAGGTATAAATTTCTCATTCCTCATTGTAACTATAAATAATAATAATAATAATAATAATAATAATAATAATAATAATAATAATAATAAAAGCTAGTTCTCTCCAAAATTTGTAGTTTTTGTCTCCAAGTCCTCCTAACTATGAAAAATATATCACACAACCCTAGTTAATAATAGTTCTCTAATTCTCATTGGTCAAAGCGCGAAGGTAACCTATAACAGTTACAAAATGCAGAAAACAATTACAAAATAGCATATAACACCTGAGGATACCACAAAAATACCCAAATCAATAACATTTCATACTATTAAAGAACATTGACAATACAATGGCCAAGTTTAACACCATGTACACACACCACACCACTTATTTGCAATGCACGACACTCCCTAGCTCCTCCTATCTAAACTCAAGTAATTGTTAGTGATAGTAGCATTTCCAGAACAAAGAGCAAGGATAAGAAGCTTAAGGATGATAATGGTTGATTTCAGAACAGAGGGCTCAAGGTTGAAGAAGACTGAATTGAATTTAGGAGTTACCGTTGGTTTTGAAATTTGTAGGAAACGCACCGTTTCACTAAAGGTCGTTTAATAAAATGCTCTGTTTCGTATGTGCTGTTACTTAAGTATTGGTTAAGCAGAAACAGTGTCGTATGGTATGCTAGAAATGCAGTTGGTTTTGGTGCGAAGATCAGTTAGTTTAGTTTGTTTTTCTTTTCCTATTTTCACGGATTAGATCTGTATAATGTGGATTTATTTGTTATTCAGTTATAGACAGACTGTACTATAAATATCTCTGTGCGTTTCAGTTTATCATTAAGCAAGAAATTTGTAAACAATATAAAGTGAAACAAAATGACTGAATAATCTGTATATTGATGTGTGTATAACAATGTACAAAAGAGAGCCTTATATAGGCTAGGTATGTGTGCAGTACAAGTAACATGAGTGCAGTACAAGTAATATACTGGGCTAAGCCCAATGGGCTAATCTATACACTAACATCCCCCCTCAAACTCGAGGTGGCAAGGAGGAAGCCAACTGGAGTTTGGATATAAGATCTCGAAGACGACCAGGCGGGTGAGACTTGGGGAAGATATCAGCAGGCTGGTCAGCAGATAAGATGGAGAACAACTTGAGATTGCCTTTCTTGAGATGCTGGCGAGTGATGTGGCAGTCGATCTCAATGTTCTTGGTGCGTTCGTGGAAGACATCATTATGAGCAATGTAGATAGCACTACGATTGTCACAATAAAGAGGAGTAGCAGTGGGCTGTGGAGCATCCATGTCAGCCAAGAGCCAGCGAAGCCAGACAAGCTCGCTGGTGGTGTCGGCAAGGGCACGATACTCAGCCTCAGTACTGGAACGGGAGACAACATCCTGCTTTTTGCTACGCCACGAGACAAGAGAAGTACCTAACAGGAAACAGAAACCTGTGATAGAGCATCGATCAGTCGGATCACCTGCCCAGTCCACATCTGAATAAGCATAAAGCTCAAGAGAAGACCGAGAAGAGTAGTGTAGACCATGATAAAGTGTGCCCTTGACATATCGGAGAATCCGAAGAACAGCAGCATAGTGGACAGAACAAGGGGCATCCATGAACTTACTAACCATACCCACGGCATGTGAAATATCCGGATGCGTAACAGTGAGATAGATCAGACTACCAACCAACAGACGATAGCGAGTAGCATCAGATATAGGTTCACCATCCAAGGGTGTGAGTTTTGCATTGTATTCCAAATGAGTGGAAACAGTCTTGTTGTCAGTGATACTGGCTTTGGAGAGAAGATCAGAAGCATATTTAGCTTAGGAAAGATTGTATCCATCAGAGGATGAGGTAACCTCAAGCCCAAGAAAATAGCTGAGAGTGCCCAAATCTTTCATTTCAAAATGCTGACTAAGGAAGTGCTGAAGAGAGCGAATACCTGTAGAATCATCTCTAGTAATAATCATATCATCAACATAGAGAAGAATAAGAGTGATACCAGTAGAGGATCTTCGGACGAAGAGAGCAGTGTCATGAGGACTCGAAGTGAAACCCTGCTGAGCAACAACGAAGCTAAACTTTTCAAACCAAGCTCAAGGAGCCTGCTTGAGGCCATAAAGAGCACGGTGAAGGCGACAAACTTGACTGCCTAAGTGTGGATAGCCAGGGGGTGGTTGCATGTACACTTCTTCTTGAAGGTCTTCATTGAGGAAAGTATTCTTCACATCCATTTGATAAAGAGGCCAACGGCGAACAGCAGCCACAGCAATGAGACATCTAACAGATGTAAGGCGAGCAACAGGAGCAAATGTTTTCTCATAGTCAATGCCATACTCTTGGGTAAAGCCCTTGGCAACTAGGCGAGCCTTGTATCGTTCAACAGATCCATCAGCCTTGGTCTTGATCTTGTAAACCCACCCACAACCTACTACAGACTGACCAGGAGGCAAATCAACCATATCCCAAGTGTGGTTTTTATGAAGGGCATCTAGTTCATCATTCATAACTTGCTGCGAAAGAGGGTCAGTATGGGCTTCACGATAGGTGTGCGGTTCATAGAAGGTGGCAAGGGCAAAAGAGCAGTGATAAGTGAAGAGATAAGGGGGAGGAATGCTTACCCGAGTGGAACGACGAAGTTCAGGACCATCAGGAGACTCAGGAGAGGGTGGTGCCACAGGATCCAAGACAGGCGGGTCATATGCTGGGGACAGAACCGGAGATGAGTCGTCTGGAGAGGCAGCCGATGTTGAAGAATCCTCCACAAGTTCAGGATAGAGAGGGAGGAAAAGATCAGTAAAAATGGGAGACTCAGAGGAAGAGGATGTAGAAAACTGCTGAAGACTCATGAAAGGATGATGTTCCCAAAACTTAACATGACGGGAGACATGAAGACGATGAGAAATGGGATCATAGCAGCGAAACCCCTTTTGAGATACACCATAACCAAGGAAACAACAGAGACGAGCACGAGGTTGGAGCTTTGTTCGTTCATGAGGAGGAAGAGAGACAAAGCAAGCACAACCAAAAACCCGAAGAGAGGAGTAGTCGGGGGTTTGACCATAGAGAAGCTCAAATGGTGATTTGTTGTGTGTAGTTGGTGAAGGGATACGATTAATGGTGTATACAGCTGTGAGTGCAGCCTCATCCCAAAAGTGCTCAGGAAGAGAGGCAGAAATGAGAAGGATGTGAACAACATCAAGAATGTGACGATGTTTTCGTTTTGCACGACCATTTTGTTGAGAGGTGTAAGGACAAAACTGCTGAGTAAGTGTACCATGATTGTCTAAAAAGGATAGGAAAGATTTATCATTATATTCTTGAGCATTATCTGATCGAAAAACTTTGACGGTGCGATTGAACTGTGTTTCAATCATTTTATGAAATCTTTGGTAAATAGACACAAGTTCAGACCTATGGTGAAGCAGATAAATCCAAGTATATCGAGAAAAATCATCCACAAATATGATAAAATATCTAGATCTCCCCTCAGTAGGAACAGGTGCAGGACCCCAAATATCAGAATGTATAAGATCAAAAGGTGCAGAAGAAAATGAGTCACTATTATTAAAGGGTAATTTTGTTTGTTTTGCCAAAATGACAAGAAGTACAATCAAATTTTTGAAACTGAACTGAACCTAAATGACATTGAGAAGCTAACAACTGAAGACGAGATAAGGATGGATGACCAAGACGAGCATGCCATAGATCAGGTGAGGAGGAGACAGTGGTAGCAGCTGCAGAAATAACTTGTGAAGGAATCTTCAGGTCATGAACCTCAAACATGCGACCAACCTTACGGCCTGTCCCAAGCACTTGACCCATCCGGGGATCCTGCACATCCACACCATGATTAGTAAATAGAAGATCTACGCCTAATTCACAAAGTTAACCAATAGAAAGCAAATTGCGCGATAACTTGGGGATATGAAAAGTGTCACTAAGGGATAAACAAGGAGAAAAGATTGTTCCTTTATGACTAACAGGCATAGGAGTTCCATCAGCAGTGTAAATGGTGATTGGATGTTCTACGAGTGCCTTATCAGAAAATTGGGATTCATCAGGAGTCATATGGTTACAACATGCAGTATCAAAAAACCAAGGTTGTTTACCTGAGGTGACAGAAATGGCAGTGGAAGTGCGGGATAAAACCTGTTGAACAACTGCCTCAATATTAGCCGTAGTAAGTGAGGAAGCCAAAGATGGACCTATAGGAACCGATGGATAGGAAGGACATACAGCAGCTGCCCGAGGAAGAGACGCTTTATTCTGCTCTTGCATAAATTTCTGCAGTTTGCGACAAACTGAGATGTCATGGCCTTTAGCACGGCAAAACTCGCAGCGAATACCTTTGGAAGACTGAAAGGTGGGACGCCCAGAGTTTATTCGTGGAGGAGCAGTGAATGCAGCAATGGGAGGCTGTGGAGATGGTGTAGCCAATACATGATCAGATAATGACATGTGATGAGTAGGCCGACGGTTTTCCTCAGAAATGAGCTCCTTGACTGCAGCATCAAGAGAAGGAGTAGGAGACCGGCTAAGCAGAGATGCCCTAGTAGGCTCAAAATCCTCACGCAAACCCATCATGAAGTGCATAAATTTACGGCGATCAAGATATTTGACAAAGAGCTCAATGTCCTTAGAACACACTAGTGGAGGATCTGCAGCAGAGAGTTGTTCCCACATAGTAGAAGTCTGAGAATAAAAATCAGAAATAGATTGACCTGTTTCTTGGCGCATTTGATAAAGTTTTGATTCAATGTGGAACTCCAAGCTTGAATCATTAGTACAATTATAGCGATCAGCCAAAAATTTCCAAGCAGTCTCAAGACGAGGAAGAAGATTATGAATGGAGGGAATAGAGGTATTGATAAACCAAGACAAGATCTTACTCTGAATACTCTCCCATTCCTCTAGGCGTTCTTCATAATAATCTATTGCAACTGTAGTCTTGGAAGATTCTTCAGCAGGGTATGGTACTGGCTTAGGAATTGAACCAGTCACATATCTCCACAGTTTACAACCCTTGAGAAAGACAGTCATATTCTGAGACCATGCATGATAGCTGGTAGGACCATCCAACATAATGGTGATAGGACGTATGATGTCTCGTTCATTTTGTTGAGCCATAATGAAGAAAATGACCAAAAAATGAGATTTAGAGACCTCAAATGCAGAAACAGAGCCCAAAATCGGAATCTACGCGAAAAACTAAGCAAGACAGGTCCGGTTGAAAATTTTTGACTTTGGTCAAAGTCAACGATCAACGGTCAACAGTCAACACTGCTGGTCAATGATCAGAGTCAACGGTGCTGTCTGCTGACGTCACTGGATGACGTGTGATGCTGACATGGCGATGACGTGCTAGGGCTGACGTGGCACTCAGAGGAGTTGGGTGCGTGAAGGCGCGTGAAGGAGTATGTCTGGCGCGTGGGAGCGCGTGACTCTTCGCGGCGGTGCGTGGGAGCGCATGTAGTGCGTCTTCGATAGCTAGAAACTTTGGGCGGCGTGTGCGGGCTCGTGAGAGCTCCTTTGGGACAGTTTCTGATTGGGTTTTAATCGAGGAAGTCTGATTTATCACGTCGTATTTGTGGTTCGACGATTTGATTGATAAATAGACTAGATCCGAGAGGTAGTGGTTGGGTGTGACGGCGGTGACTCGCTTCTGACGGCGGCTACCGGTGAAGGCGAGGGCAGCGGAAGAATGCCAAAAAATACCACTAGGTCAGAGCAATGGCTTTGATACCATGTTAACAATATAAAGTGAAACAGAATGACTGAATAATCTGTATATTGATGTGTGTATAACAATGTACAAAAGAGAGCCTTATATAGGCTAGGTATGTGTGTAGTATAAGTAACATGAGTGCAGTACAAGTAATATACTGGGCTAAGCCCAATGGGCTAATCTATACACTAACAAAATTCAGTTTTCTTAATCAAACAGTTTCTCACTCTTTCTTTCACTTTCTTTCTCTTTCTATCAATCTTTCTTCCTTCACAAACAGTTCTAATCTTTGATTTGTTCTTGCTTCAACACTAAGATTGTTTTTCACTGTTCTATAAGAAATTCTTCAGTAATTAATTCGTAAAGAAGAAAAGAAGAAGAATAAAAGACATAAATCTTAGATACTTGTGCCAATCATTTCAAATACCATTAGAGAAGCCACTCGTGCGGCATATATGCTGGGATAAAGTCACTCATTCTGAGCGGTATTTGCTTGAAGGAGGCCATCTCTAATCTGTGAATCAATCTTTCACAGCACCTGGTCCGTGTGTGATGAAAATAGAGTTGGACACTGACAATGCGCCAATTTCTTACCAAGCAAGCACACTGTCCCTCAGCCCAACTTCAATGGCCTGAAGCTGGCGTGCTTACCAAGCCCAGCCAGGTATTTAGATTCAGCTGTTCATCACATGTAAATGGTCAATGACATGTTAATTAGTATTCAGGGAAAAAGAAGCTAAAGTTACTCAAAGAGAGGGAGAGGAGAAACAATGTTCAATTCAAAACGAACACTTTCCGGCATTTATCTCAGTCATAACCCTCTTCACATGTTCATCAGGTTCAGTTTCCACGAGAAGCATTTGAACAATCTCAAACCCATAAGCTGACATGGGCTATGCATGTAAAATTCAAAGATATTAAAAAGAAACAGATTTACCTTGTAACTTGACTAATACTAAACCAGATTGGAAGACAGAGAAATACCTTTTCAAGTTCAAAAACAGAATCCAGCACCAACTTCGGAATACTTGCTTTAATAACTAGAAGAATAGAGACGAAAAACTTTCCCCAACCTACACAGAAAATTTCAAAACTACTATAAGAACTTGTTTTTCTCTCTTTTTCTGACACTAGGCACCATTTGTCCTCATAATATTCACATCCGATGCCTTACCTCCATGGTTCTGTCCACATGAACATTATTGTTAAAATAATCACTTTTCCAAGTCCAAGAAAGCATATCATGTACATGATAAATCATGATGCATTAAGCATATCATAAAGAACATTAAAACATTAAACGATTATCCTATATAGCTACTTCACTAAGAATAGACATTTCAATTGTTTTTGCATAAACTTTAAAAACTCAACGTCAAGCTAGAAAAGAAGTCCACACTTCTCAGCCTAAACTTCAAAAGTCCATATCAAGTTAGAAAAGCCCAGACTTCTCAGAATTTATTTATTTTCCTAACAAATATGGACCCATGGCACATTATTTAATAGTAAAGGACATGACTCTTTTGATTTCATTATTAAGACTAACATGGTGACTTTCAACTTCAAGGTCCAGTTACACATCCATACCATCAAAGACATAGGATTGGATCTGTGCTCTGGTGTCGCTGAGTTTGTAGAAAGCATCCACAGCTTTGTCTAACAAGGCCCTGTATTGAATAGAAATAACAACAGTAACAAACACATTATCCTTAAAAAAAAAACAAATATATATATATATATTGTGCTTTACTACTTTTAACTCAAAAAAAAAATTTCCAGATCAATTCTGCTGTCACTCATGATTTGACAATAATTAAGCAAAACACATCTCCAAGCAAAATTTCTTGCAAATCTGTATGATGCTAATTCATTCCAAGTAATGACATTTATACTGAGACAAATTGATTGTTTTACTCTCTCTGATTGCTACAAATCAGAAAAATTATTGTAAAATGTAAATTTAAAATATTACCTTTGTCTGCCCATATAATTTCCAAAGTATATGATTCTTTTTTTCACACTATTACATATTTGAAAAAAAAATTAAATCCCACTAGGACTCAATGATACAAGCATGTTCCACCTAAATTCCTAAGATGAAAAAGAAATGAGAAATTAAGGCAAAAAAAAAAAAAAAAAAGCAACAAACCTTTTGTCCTTTTTTCTCATCAAACGGTGGCATCCGGGCTCAAGCACATCATCAAACTTCCCAAGAGCTCTTATTTATTGTCAGTTTAACAGAGTTTGGAATAAGAAAAGTATTTTTTTTTTCTTTTTGTTGAAATTTTAAACTTGAAAAACCCTTATAAAAAGTGCTTGAAACAACTAGTTGACTAATCTGAGGTGACTTACAATTTGTGGAAACTAGAAACCAAAGTAGCAAAACTCACTAGGAACACGTTATCAATTCATGAAATTTCTAAGCTTTCCCCACAGCTAATATGTACTTTAGAATCTTATTGATAGACGCCTCTCAGATATATAAAAATGTAAAGAGGTACGGGCTTTTTTAAAGTTTGCTTCTTCTATTTTACCCAAGTTTCGTTCAAGAATAATTATACACAATCATCAAATCCTAAACCGTAAACTGTTGCTAAAACCCCTAGGTGAAAAGACTCATGATAATAACAAAAATATCTTAAAAGAGAGAGAATAGGAACATTAAGGATCAAGAATGGAGCAGCATAAGGAAGATGAATAGCAATATAAAATATTTGTAGAAGAAAAAATAATTATTCAAGCATCTAGGAACATCATATAACAACGATGTAACAATTTGCTGCTAATTTGTTAAACAAAATATTTACAAACAGTGAAATGACATTGCAGAAAAACCATCTTCTTTAACAGCTCAAACGGTTCTTCATCATATTTCCCAAATTATCTTGTTATTTTTCAAATAAACTAAAACCTGAGAAAATACAAAATAGGACATATTATAATATGATTTTCCCTCAAATTAAGTCAACAACAAACACCATTCATTAAATGCATTTAGTGTTGTAATAAAATGATAAAAAAATATATTTGTATCAAGGAACATATATAAATTAGTCAATAATGGCACAATGTGATTACAAGCCTCTAGTAGGAGATCTATAACATGCTTGATTCGGACTCCTCCTATGGAGTAGTTGTCAGATTTCAACTTTTCAATCATGAAAGATTAAGCAAGACTTGAAAATACATTTTTATAGATAATTTTGTTTTTATGATTCTTCATTGATTTCATTTTTTCAGTTATAAGCATCTATCTAAATTAAAATAGATGAACATGTAAAGTCAAAATTATATATAAAGTTAAAACTGTTTAAAGTGAATACGTATAGATAATATTTTTGTTTTAATTTCTCATTATTTTAAATTAGTTATAGCATTAAAATTAGAGTACATGAATATGTAAAGTTAAAACCTCCTAACATGAATTTGTAAAGTCAATAAATTTAAATATTTAACATTGTCAAAAATTTATAGATTAAAAATAAATAAAAAATAATTATGATATAGCTAATGATGGAAAATTATTAGGTACTCCCGGAGTACCATAAATGCGTGCTCCCTCCTCTCACATGAATGGTGGGTCCTATCATGAATTTAATTAGTGGGACCCACCATTCATGTGAGAGGAGGGAGCACGCATTTATGGTACTCCGGGAGTATATAATAATTTCCCGCTAATGATATGGTAGGTGAGATGATTTAACAGGAACTAGTGTAGTAACCATAAATACTATGCTTCAGCTTTTAGATATATATATATATATATATATATATATTGTTGTTATTCAAAAGTACTAAAGCATCACAGCCATAATCAAGAAAATCCCACAAAACATTAAGGCCATCAAATTAATACCTAAAATAAATGGCAAGAAATTGCAATAGAGTAGAGAAATTTCTTCTCACACTAGAGCATAAAGCAGGGTCATTAAATGAAGTCTAACCTAAATAAAGAATTAAAATGTGGTGGTTATATAGTATTAGCCTATGCACTCTCTTGTATGGCTACACATTAAACATATGAGCTTTTTTTAAAAGGAAGCATAGAACCTTATGCACCCAGTAACACTAGTAATAAGCCTCACAACAACACAAGTACAACCATTCCTAACTGGCATAAAGGAAATTAAAAAAGAAAAATCTTCTTAACAATATAAAGACAGTTTTACGGAACCAAAAAACAATTATGAAATTTATTAGTATATAAGAATATACTTAGAATTAGAATTTGCATCCACCAAATTCTTCTTCATTGAGTTCACCCACGAGCATTCTTCTTGGATCTTCGTATCTTGTAATGTCTTTTTCCTTAAACAATATTCACTAGCCATTTTGGTTTCCCACTTGAGAACACAAGATAACCCAAACCCAATCCAAAAATGAATCCACAACCGTACCCCAACAATACAACTTTCCAATGAAACCCATTTTCAAATTTGAAATCATCTTCTTGAGTGATTGAAGATGGTGGTGGTGGTTGTTCCTCATCATTGCCACAAGATTTTGTCATTGGAAATCCACATAACCCCAAGTTCCCACTGTAAGAATCATTCATAAAGGTATTAAACTGTTTACCTTGAGGTATTTGTCCATAAAGACAGTTTTTTGATAGGTTTAAAATTCTAGTGATGTGAGATCTGCCAATTGAATAGGAATTTCACCTGTGAGCTTGTTTGAAGAGAGATCTAACCATTTAAGATTGGTTAAATTTCCCAAGGATGGAGGCATATGACCTATAAGATTACTGTGTGAAAAATTAAGCCCCTTCAGTGATCGAAGCTCTCGAATTGCTTTTGGAATTTCTCCTTTGAAATTATTGTTGGATAAATCAATGGTTGTGAATAGACTTTGGATTTTCAGCATTTCAATAAAAAAAACCCTTTCATCACCACTGTCACAAAATTTTGATAATACTCATTACCCATATATTTCAGTTGACCTTTGTCCGCATTTGCTTTCATCATGGCTTTTAAATATTTGAAAAAGTTAGTTGGCAAAATCCCATGGAACTCATTGTGAGAGAGGTCTATGATTCGCATGAATTTGGTCTTGGGATATCCCATGGCACCATGAAAGTTGTTTGATCGCAAGATAAGAACTCGCAACTCTGGAAGAGTTCCCAACCAACTAGGGAAGGTAATATTAATCTTGTTGTTACCAAAATCTAGAACTTCCAACTTTCTACAATGGACCAATGATTGTGGCAATGATCCTTCCAATTGGTTGCCATTGAATTTAAGACTTTTCAAGTAATAGCCCTTCGCAAATGTTTTAGATAGTGCCATGAAAATTGTTGCTTTGCAAATCCAAATCTATGAGATGGCCACTTAAGTTTCCCAAACAAAGAGGAATCATGTTATTCAAGTGATTAAATGTCAAATCAAGATATTGGAGGGAACTGAGATTGCAAATCAAGGAAGGGATCTCTTCAGCTAAATTATTCCTTGAGACTGAAAAGAAAGAAGTATACAATGAAGGTACTGGAAGTGGTCCTTGAAGCATGTTAGAATGAAGATCAAGAATTTCCATGTAATTCCATGGAAGGTGTTCTATACTTAAATATGTTTTTAGTTTAGTAATTCCATCAATATTGTCCAAATATTAGCTTAATATTGTCCAATGTGGAATGGATGGAAGTAATACAATGAAAACAAATGAAAGTTAAGGGACTAAAATGAAAAAGAGTAAAACCTAAAGATTGAATTAAAAACAAGTAAATGTTATAGGTGTAATTTGTAATTTAGCATTTGTTTAATAAGTATTAGTAAATAAAAAGTCACTTAGAGAACTTTTAGAGTAGAATATACCTATTAATTAAAATTTGTTCAAGGAAATTTAATCAAACCTAAATTAAAATTTATTTACTGTTAGGTTACTTTATTTGAAAAGATATATATTGTATTCTAATTAGATATAACTATCAATGAAGACATCAAGGATTCCAATATTCCCTCCTCTGTTATAACTATTAAATTAAAAAAATAAAAAACAAAACAAACTTCAAAATGGGCGGTAATATTAGAAGACTTTAATCCTAATATTGTTGCAATGAGTCTTTGGTTATCGTTCATAAAATAAATTTAAACTTTGAAAGTAATGGCCACATGGTCCCCCTATTGGCTAGCGTGACTTTTGAACTATATAATTGTTTATTGATATACAGCTACTCTTTTAAGTCATTGATTCTCTAAATTTAGTCATACTTGAAAACTCGTATTATGGGAGAATATACTTCAAAATTTGTGCCAAAATTTTTGTAGAGTTGACACCTCTTGAAGTCTCCATGATTCAAATCCTCCCTCATTTGTTATAACTATCAAATTATCCAAAAAACTTCAAAGCATGTGGTTCTGTTAAAAGACTTTAATCCTAATTACATTAAATGAGTCTTTGGTTAGTGTTCAGAAATTCAATTTAGACTTGGAAAGTAATGGCATCATGGTCTAGCTATTAACTAGCATGACTTTTTGACTATATAACTGTTTGCTAAAGATTCATGCTAGATTGAACTAGGAGAAATCGTGTTAATTATCCTAGTAAGTTTCAAATTAGTATTTTAATAAGATATCTATGGTGGGCTGGACACAATACTCTCTTTGAAAAGAGGAAACTAGCACTAATCTCATTCTTCTTTCACTACAAAAAGAACTAGGTTTGGGCGGTGTTTAGTCTTTGCAGCATATCCAAAACTAAGATACTAATCTCATTCTTCTCTCTCTCTCTCTCTCTCTCTCTCTCTCTCTCTATATATATATATATATATATATATTAGAGACTATAAGATTGCTGTTGAAACTTATTGTTGAGTATAGCTTGTAAGAGCATTCACAGCAGTGGAGCTAAAAATTTAGTTTTTTAACTCCACCAAAAGTTACTTTATCTATTATACCTACACACTTGCTACAGCAGTGGATCTATTTTAACTATCAACACAATAAAATAATATAAACACCACAATAAAATAATATACCCCTACAAAAAAATAATATATCCTACAACCCAAAAAACTTTCCAGCACTGACTACAACCACCTCTACAATCAGCCACAGCCACAGCCACAGCCACCACTACCACCACCACCACCACCACCAACACAGACACAACCAAACCCACAAACAAAATAAAAAACCAAACAACCATCATAGTCACCGATCCACCACCACAGCCACCAAGCCCACAGGAAAAAAAAAATCAAACACCATACCACCAAACCATAGCCACAACAACCACCATTGCCACCATCACAGCCATCAAACCCGCAGAAGAAAAAAAAAATCAAACATCATTCCACCACCACAGCCATCAAACCCACTGAAGAAAAAAAAAATTAAACATCATCCCACCACTACAGCCATCGAACCCATAGAAGAAAAAAAAAATCAAACATCATTCCACTACCATAGCCGGTGGATCGACAACGTGGATTGATGTGGATCGAACGGCGTGGATCGATGTGGATCGACGGCGTGGGTCTGGCGGCGAGGATCCACGGTGGTGTGGGTCGGCAATGTGGGCTTGGGCTGGCAGCGGTGAGAGAGTTGAGAGAGAGAGAGAGGTGAGCTTGAGAGGCTTGAGAGAGAGATGACCAAGAGAGAGTGACGTCAGGCCGGCGATGAGATTGGAGATGAGAGGTGAGCTTGAGAGGTTTTTGAGAGAGAGATGAACAAGAGAGTGAATGATGAGAGTGCAGAGTCTTTGACCGGTTTTGTGATAAAATGAAAAAAATAATGAAATAAAGTTGGACGGTAAATAAAATATTATTATTAGTTTTAGCTTCAAGCTACAGTGTACATCTATCTATAGATGTGCACTGTAGCAATTCATCTATAATTTATAGATATAGCTCCACTGCTGTAAGCTTTTTTTTTTCTTTTCTTTTTTTTTTTTGTGATTTTGGAGCTAAATTTTAGCATTATAGCATTATAGCTCCACTGTTGTGAATGCTCTAGCTGAGATTCATAATACCAACAATGACATTGTCATAACATGAAATGATATGTTGTGACTGTCAAAGATGACAAACAAGCCGAAGAGGACAAGTCCAAACTTCGTTGCTATCACCCATCTTCCTCCATCACGCCATAATTTCTTATCACTTTCTCTTTCATTGCAGAATTTCTTAATATCACTAATTTTTTCCCCACATTCTTCCTTAAATCTAAAGCCAACAACCCCTCATCACCAACATCTTTTTCACCCTCATTTAACTCCTCCTTAGATGCTTATTTTAAATGCATTTCGGAACCTTTGTTAAAGACTTTAGTTTAGAGCTACAACTCCATCAAATACTCATAATTTTTTTTTTCTAAAATTGTGTGTATATATTAGAGAGAGAGAGAGAGAGAGAGAGAGAGAGAGAGAGGAGGAGGAGGAGGAGGAGGAGGATTGAAGCTCAAGTTGTGAACAAATACAAACCCGTGACTTCATTATCCAAATTTGTCATTGGAGTAAAAGAGAAAAGTAATGGTAGTCTTAACAAAAAAAAATTGTACCAATTTTTTTTTTTTTTTATTGCAAGAGACCTGTATATTATTTTTTAGACACAATGAATTTCTTAATATTACGCTATTGATCACTTATTTTATTTGTTTCACACTAGCATGTCCTTTTTTTTTTGGTGGTAAATACACTAGCATGTCATTGGTCAAGAGTGATAATGTCCTTTATAATTTATTCATGGGATCCCTATTTTTGTCCGAGTTTTTTGATTTATCCTAAATTTAGGAATATTGATACTATCACTTAAATGTATAACCCAAAAAAAGGGACATGATAAGCACAAAATAGAGTCAAAATATAGATTTGTATTTTGTATCATAGTAAAAGAATAATTTTTTTTAAACAATCTTGTTTTTTAAAACTATATTAATATTGGCTATAGTTTTTCTTTCTTATACTAATTAAATGCTATAAGAATTACATGTTTTTCCTAAAATAAATAATAATGTTCAAATAACACAAAAGTGTAATTCAATTTATTTATAAAACAAATAAAAGGAAAGAAAAAATTATCCATAAATTATCATATTTACATTTAATTTAATTTTTTGGATATAAATATAAGTTAGTTATTACTATAAAAAAAATAAATGAGAATTACCATTTCTGTAATACTTATTTCACTTATCTTTAGAGGAACTTTTTGTACCCTTCCTCAGGGTTTCTTTTGATGGGGGATGTAAAACTTTTTGCAGAGGTTTTTCCTAGTGTTTTTTTTTTTTTTTTTTTTTTTTTTTTTTTTTTTTTTCATCATGTTACAGGACGGAAATTCTATAACTCACAACCAGTAAACAACTTTATTAGGCATATTTGTCATGTCACAACTCAAAAGTTCCCTTATGTTGTTTGATAGAAAAAAAAAAAAAAAAAAGTCTAAGATCATAAAATTTTATGACAATTTCTTGCTACAGTTACTTGATAGAGTATAAATGGTGATGAAAAAATAGTAAGTTCATGCGGTTTTCTGTTTCATAATAACATTTACAAATTACAGCTTCATTCTTAAAAAAAATGTTTTTGTTTTTTTTTTCGGTAATAAATTAATTTCTAACCCGTTCAACCCAGTGGGTTAGACCCGGTTCATCTGAACCATTCGTTTGGTTCCCATTCCACTTCTTCAGTTCCGTCCATGTTGGCGGTTTTCTTATTCTCTCTCTATCTCTCACAGATGAAAAAGAAGAAGAAGAAGTTGAACAATGTGAAGGAGAAGACGCAAGAAGAAGCAACGTGTTTTCGCCTCTAATACCCTAAGAAGCATTCTTCTTCATTCCCAGGTTTTGCTTCCATCCCTTCCCATTTTTCAAGTGTTGCCATTTCTCACTTACTTTTTTAGATTCGAATTTTATGTTCGAATTAAGACAAATTTCGAAGACCCATTTTAGATAACATCAATATTTTTAATTTATTTTTGTTTGAGTATATTATTGTGATGAAGTTGTTGATGATAACTTACCTTGGGAACATGAGTATTAGCTAATTGGTGGGAGAACAAGATGGTTCTTCTATAATGAATGTGGTATATGATTAATAAGTGCACTTATTTTTTATAATTATGGTTTATTGTGAAGGGTGGTTGTTCACTGAAAGGAATATTAGATGCAGTTATATTATGAATTTTGCTTGGAGGCCTGACTATATAATTGAAACATAATTAAACTATAGACATTTGTACATAGATGCTTTTGTCAAAAAAAAATATCGGGCCCCATTTTGAGTGTTTCGCTTTATGTTTCACCGATTCGGATAAAGTGGAACACTAAGAGTGGGGCAAAGGATTTCCATTCGCTCTATGTCTTTTTATCAATGTTGGTATTTCTTCTAACCAAACTTTCATAGTTTCTAAATGTTGTACATGACATGCCAACCTGTGAGCTGCCATGTTCTCTGTTCTTTCATCTAGTGTGATGTATCACCTCTGAAAACTTTTTAAGAGCTTGACGTGCACCGTCTGTCAAACACATCATGTTTGAGCCATTATCTTCCTTGGACTTCAAAGCTTTTGCAACTACTAGGGAGTCATCTCCAGACTTGTATCTTGTAACCCTGCGTCATTCACAATCTCAAGTGCTATCTCCGCTGCAGAAACATTTATTTCCTCTATGTTGGTCACCATCTTCTCACTTTAACTCATAGCTGCTATCAGAAAATGCATGTCATCTCTATCCCCCCACCCTCATTCCTGCTTTTTTTCAAATTTTCAGAAATTTACCCATTCACAATGACTTTGTATACCCTCAATGGAGTAGGCATCAGTGTGCCTCAGGTATTTCACCTTTTGTCTGCTTCATAATGCTAGGCTGCTAGCTTGACAAAACTTCCACTTTTATTCCACTGCATTCGTCATTATCAATACGATTGTTTTTCATTTTGAGGTTGCAGCCGCACAAGCATAATTCACTTACACCTACCTTACCCCCACTTGATGTGGATGATCAGCTCTCACCTGAGCCATTAGCTATTCTGCAAGAGAGGTCGAAACAGCTGTAAGTAAAGATTGAGCTACCTTGACTTGCCTAGCTGCAACAGAGGGGACTGGAGCTGTACTGGAGGAAGTAAAAGAGTCATAGTGCACTGTAACTGTAACTGCTGTGTAATTGGCACTTTAGTGATATTGTGGCGTTGGAGTGTATTGCATTAGATTGTATTGGTAGTTCAATTAGTACTATTATGTGCTGTATTTATTGCAATAGAAAGTAGTTAGATGGCAGCCAGGGAGTTATAGTCAGTTACTCTTGGTAGAGATTAGTTAGTCACTCTTTTTAGAGATTAGTTAGTCTTGCAATTTAGTTAGAGTGGCCTGCATATAAGGCACTGCTCCTTTGAGAATTGTAATCAAGCAATACGAATCAACTTGTTCCTTTTGGTCTCTTTCCTCTCATCTCCTTTCTTTTGGAGGTTACCTGTCCTCGCACTCAGCCACTTATCCATCCATCACCAAATTCCATAAGTTTCCCATTTAGCACACTAATTGGAACAGATTTCTTAGATTTGAAATTTTCATGTTTACATTTTTTTTAGGCAAAAAATGTCTTTCAAGGTGCGCAGAGCCTATGTAAAGAAGCTACTATATTTGTTTGTGTGTGCATCTTAAATAATCAATTCCTTTCACAATGTCTTGTCCCCCATGTAGCAAATATGATTGGCTTATGAGATCTTGTTATTCTACTGAAAAGTGGAGGCTGGCTAATACTTGATTGATATTGTAAATATATTTCAATGGGGTAGCATTTTGTTCAAGTTTGTTGATTCCAAAAGATATAGAAAGAACAGTGGGGGGTGGGTTTGATGGTGGTTGGAAAGCTCATGTATAACAGCCGCAGCCCTATACTAACTCCGATAAAGCAAACAGCAAGCTTGCTAGTGCTAGATATAGTTGACGTAATTTACTGCCTGAATAGATTTTATCACTTACTGTCCACGTGAAGTAATGTCTTATTGTTATGTCTTCGAAGTAATAAAATGTAATTATTAGTATTTACTTTCCAAAAAATCTTGAAAATAATTCTCAATATTATTATAATTATTTAATTTCGAAGCACTAATTGATTACTGAGCTATCACAATTTACTAAAATTATTAATTAATGCAAATTAATCAGCTGCTTTCCAGAAGTTCCTTTGTGCTCAATTTTGGACCTATTAGATGGATGCAGCCTGAAAGTCATTATTTGCATTTTGTGGTTTTGTTAGATGTAACATCAAATGCATACCTTGCCGCTTTCAGGATCTTGCCTAATTTTTACTTGGGAAAAAGAGCTAAGCTAATTTGATGAGGTTATTGCGTTCTAACTAACGAGAAAATTTATTCTTATTGTAACATAATAGTTTTGGATGTTGTATATATTCAAGAGGCATATTGGGGCTCAACATGAATTACAAAATCATTAACCAATTTATTAGGCAAGCCAACTAACCCCATGATCCAATGCAGACTTTTGTAAAGGTATAATATCATAATCAATGAAATTAAAATAATAGAAGCTCCAATATTTTGCATTGGAACATGAAAATGATGCTCAGAATAGTTATAGTGACGGTTTTCATTTTTCTCCATTAACTCCTAGGCTGAAGGAATTGTATCTCCAAAGTGAAGCAAATTGAATTAGGTTCTGTGGTTTGTTCGAAAATGAACATTGGATCATTTTTAAGTATTGCATTGCATGATGAACAAGAACTCTTGCCTCTGCCAACCGATGAATGTTATTCTGTTTTGAAGAGCGGTATTTTGGCATTTGCAAAAGTGGAGGAAGCCTATAAGCACAAGAAGTACTCTAAAGAAGTAATAGAAGAGGTGATTGGTTGTGCTCACTATATCAACTTCAAGATACCTTGAATCTGGGGCAACTTAATGTATTTAGGGGCTTAAGGTAAAAACTGAAATTAAGGCCTTTTATATATTTAAATATGACTTAAAATAAATTAAATATTACTTAAACTCTATTATCTTATTTTAGATGCAAAAGTTTTACTAATTAACATGAATTAGGCAGAATTTTTTTTTAAGAAAGTCTATAAACATTAAAAAAAAAAAAAAAATTTTGACAAAACTTTTCACACCTATTGATATAGTAGATTGATAGTAGTAAGTTTGCCAACTCAACTATTGTGAAAATTTTTGTGATTTTTTTTTTTTTTTTTTTTTTTGAGAAGTGATACTTTAAAAGGCCAAACCTGTTTGGTAACTGAATTCGAGGACAACTAGACCTCCAGAATAGAGTGATAGGGAGACAGAGAGATAGAGAGTTTATGTAATCTAATGAACAATCTACTTGCTTGATTAATAATAGCCTTAGGCCTTTTATACAAGATTGCTTTGTAATTCATTACCATATATCCAACCAACTAACTAATTTCTTCACAACACTAACTAACTAACTAACTAACTAACCCACTCACTCACTAACTAACTAACTAACCCACTCAGCAACTAACTAACAGCAGTTATCCACACTTAACCAAGCATTGACTAACCATTAACCACAGTTAACCAACACAAGTAGCAACAGTAATGTGAACAGTAAGTCAATACAACAGTATAGTAATGGTAAACTCTAACATACTTTCACAATGATTTTCACATATATCATAGGTATTAAGTTATTATCGGTTATAATTTGAAACCACTACTAGAATTATTTTTTTGCCATCAATAATAGCCTATAACATCATGCTACTTAGGATTTGCTATAAAAGTGTTGAGAAAAATGTTGTGAATGTAACATTTCTCTCTTTTTTTCTTGTTTTTCATTTGATAAAAAAATTATTTGATTTATTGGCTAATATTTGGGCTTAATTAAATTAAAATTTGGAGCCCTTTTTCTACTTGGGGCCTTAAGCCATCAATTGCTTCTATAGTGGAGCTGGCACTGCTGGATGCTGCTGATGAAGGGATTGATTAGAAAAAGTAGCTTCTGGCAATGAATAATATTTATTCTTCTTGGTTGTTTGTATTCAAAACAAAAACCCAGTGATGCATCATCATTCTTTTTTCCTTATTAGCTTAAAGTAATATAGTAATGATCTTACATTGTTTCTTTTATTTGATGTTTACTACTCTTTGCAGTGGAAAGGTATGTCATCACCGTCCATCTCAATTTTACCTTTGATCTCAAATTCTTCCCCGGCCCTTATCTCCTAAAGAATTCTTTCATATCCTGTAGGGTAAACTCTTGATTCCTACATTGAATTTTCTAATGTGGAAATAGTTTCCAAGAAACTGCATTCCCAAGTTTTTATTGATCAAACATGTAAAGTTAGTGGCTCATTATTGTGTGTGGTTATCTTGTGCTTAATAAAATATAAAATACTCATTCGTTGTTCATTTTTGGTAAGTGTATTCAGTCATAAAAAATTTTGTTGCCAGTCCCATGGGTTGTTGGATATGGACGTGCCTAAATTATGTTACTCCATTGTTCAGTTTGGAAGATCAGGTGATACTTTAAGAGGAAACACTAATTAAACAACTTTCATTGGGGTCTTAAATTGTAAATTCCACTTTAGAAAAAGAAAAAAACCTTTTATACTTTAGGGAAGAAAAAATGAATTAGTGCAAAGTTAAGTTCAAAGTTGAAGGACAAAAATAATATTTAGCTTTTAATATTTCTAGCAAAACTTTAGTGAAGATAAATTAAACTAGAATGAAATTGCAAAACTAAAGGCTGCTCCAGCCAAATGGTACACGCTGTGTCCATAACAAATAGTTAAGAGAAAATAACAGCAAATAATCAACTCAACGGGCAAAGAGAAAAAGAAAAGAAGACAAATGGTGTACACCGTACACGGTTTCACGCTAAAGTATTCTATTGCCAACCAGGTCTACAGATACCATACATACACACAATGATTTTGGATTTTTCACTTTTCATTTTTTTTCAATATTTAACAAAAACAAAAATACACTGTGCTAAAATAAATAGAATACCTAAAATGCAATGCATGACAACATGAAACAGTGCAGAAAAAATCTTGAGATAAATGATACAAAATGATATCCAGTAGGAGTCAAAAAAAATATCCGACAACAGATAGGAAGTATCAAAGAAGAGGACATGAATGTCAACCCTCGAATCACACAGTACGAGTCATAGGCAGACATATTGGTCTTACAGCATTTACAGGCGGAGTGAGGAATTGGTATTCCCTTTGAGGTTGAGTCAAAAGGCCCAAGTCTTTTTTAACAACTCACAAAGAAGAGGCACAAGGTCTTGGACCTTAAGCTGAGACACACTGCACTGATAATTTAAAACAATAACAAGGAGTGTGTAACACTACAATGGAGACAAGCATTAGTAGTCATATATAGGTCTATTGTGCAATCTAGGTGGGGGTTTTCATATGAATTCAAACTGAAACCTAAGCTTAAAATGATTTGATCTAATATGACCAACAACATCACAATGGTGACAAGCAGGCATACACTCAGATAATGGGATGATGGAGGCCTCTACCTATCAACGGCTGGCCCATCACCAGAGATGACATTGCCAACAACTGCACACCAGCCCGTAGGAGATGAGATGAGCTCTGATTTTTGGAATATCTTCTATCAAGGGTTGTGATAGGTTGCTTTGAAAAATGTTTTAATTTGGAGGCAATATTCTTGCGGGAGTGTTGAAACTGACACGAGTTATTTTTTAAAGCTTATTTCGAGGGTTATATGGGTTTATTTCAAGGGATTTATTGACCCTCGAAATAAAAGCTTTTCAAACAATTTCTCACGAGAGTATTATAAGTTAAAACATGCCCATTTTTTTAGTGATTATTTCCACACTTTTTAGTTAATCCCCAAAAAATGTGGGTTGAAACAAGTAAAGTTTTTTTTGAAGTGTCGTTAAAAAAATGTATACAAATAATTAATTCATTGTATATCGATAATATTGGTTTGTTATACTTTGAAAACTTAATTTTGTGGCCCATAAAATTGTTAAATTGTTTCTTATGTGTAATCGTGAGGTAAATATCCACATTTTCTCAAAACTCCAAAATTTTCTTTTTCTTAACAATTTGGTAGTTACAATGAATTTGAGGAATTTGAACCTTAAATGGTTCTATAGGAAATACCACAAAATACCAATTCTACTCCAAGAATCTTGGCTAGGTAGAGTGATCCAATTCCCGTCTTTATACTTTTGAATTTGGTTTCCTTAATAGTAAGTATTAGATCTCCCAAGTAAAAAACAAATTATCGTATTTTTGAGTTAATGTTATTACTTACTGATAACTCAACCGATAAAATTTTTTTTAATCATTGAATAAGATATTTGAAATTTGAACTTTTTACACCAATAATTAATTGGTGTTGTAGTGTGATGATAAGAACAATTATTATGAAGTGGGCACCTTTTATTCCATTTATCAAAAAAATAAATAAAAAAGCTCTAGGTTTCAATTACATATGGAAGTAATGAATTTGATGTCGTTAATTAATTTTTGAAGAAACAAACAAGTTTCACAAATATGATCACACTGATCTTGATTCAAACACAAACACAGTGAAAGAATGTATGAAAGAAACAGAGGAGAGAAGAGAGAACGAAGAGAGAGCAGAGAGAGAGAATTGGAGAAAGCTTTGAGAGAAAAACTGTAAAATTGTTATTCACTCTATGAAATGAATATGATACATACATCTCCTATATATAAGGAATTACAGGAATAGATAGACTCTAGATCTTTCTAAACAGCACTAACTAACTCTAACAAACTCTCCCGCCTCAGCTGGAGCTTGAGCCAATCGGATCTTCAACTGACTCTTGCTATACCACACGTGGCATAACTAATTCTCCTCCATACTAAACGACACAGTTTAGTTTAAATATCTTGCACGTGTGTAAACCCATCACGTGGGAACTGTTTAATTGTCTTTCTTCTTTGGACTGCAAGTGTGCTCTGTTTCTCCATCTTTATCATCCCCCCTCAAACGAATGGGGGAGGCACAAGGCATTAGTTTGTCACGAAAGAAGAGAAATAAAGGACCAGCCAAGGGTTTCGTAAATATGTCAGCAAGATTATCCTTTCCAGAAACAAAGGAAATGGCCAAGTCCTTGCGAAGAACACGTTCTCTGACAAAATGAAAATCAACCTCAACATGTTTGGTCCGGGCGTGAAAAACTGGATTTGAAGCAAGTGCAATAGCAGAGACATTGTCACACCACAGAATTGGAACATGATGGAGGAACAAAAGCAGATCACGAAATAATTGCCTAAGCCATGAGAGTTCAGTAGCAGTGGTAGCAAGTGCTCGATATTCTGCCTCTGTGGATGATCTGGAAACAGTGGTTTGTTTCTTGGAAGACCAAGAAACAGGATTAGGACCTACAAACACTATAAACCCAGTGGTAGATTTCCTATCAAATGGATCACCAGCCCAGTCAGCATCTGTGAAGGCAGTGAAAGTAAGAGGTCCTCGAGAAAAATAAATCCCATGAGAAAGAGTACCCCTCACATATCGTAGAACTCTCTTGGCAGCCTCCAGATGAGTGGTGGTTGGAAATTGCATGAACTGACATAATTGATGAACACTGAAGGCCAAATCAGGTCTAGTAAAAGTGAGATATTGAAGAGCACCAACCATACTTCGATATGTAGAAGGATCAGAGAGGCGAGAACCAGAATCAGGGGTGAGTCTGGTAGCAGGACAACATGGTGTTTTAGTAGGCTTGGAATTATGCATGTTAAACCGATGAAGAACATCAGATGCATACTTGGTCTGTGACAAGGCAAGACCAAACTTGGTAGGAGAAATTTGAATGCCCAGAAAATAACTGAGAGGGCCAAGGTCCTTGAGATCAAAAGTGGTACTGAGAGCTGAGATGAGATTGGCAATCTGTGTTGGAGCATTGCCAGTAATGATGATATCATCAACGTATAAAAGCAGATAGAGGATGGTAGAACCTGAGTGATAAACAAAGAGGGATGAATCTGCCAAGGAAGCCACAAAACCAAGATGAAGTAACTGGGAAGTGAACCTCTCAAACCATGCCCTTGGAGCCTGCTTTAATCCATAAAGGGACTTGAGCAATTTGCAAACATAATGAGGTCTAGACTGATCAACATAACCCTGTGGCTGCTGCATATAAACATCCTCCTTAAGATAGCCATGGAGAAATGCATTGGAAACATCCAATTGTCTAATGGACCAATTCAAACTCACTGCAATTGCCAAGACCAACCTGACAGTGGCTGGTTTAATAACTGGACTAAAGGTCTCAGTGAAATCAATTCCAGGCTGCTGATGAAAGCCTTTAGCAACCAGCCTGGCTTTATATCGAGCAATAGAACCATCACTGTGAAGTTTCAATTTATTGACCCATTTGCACCCTACCAAATTAAAATGGGGAGAAGAAGGAACAAGCACCCAAGTTTGCTGCTTCTGCAATGCATCAAACTCAGCATCCATAGCCTTGCACCAATTTGGATAGGAAGTGGCTATTTTGAAAGTGGGAGGTTCTGTGAAGTTGTAGTCAAGGGTAGCTTTGTAGCAGAGTTTAGGCTTGGATATACCATTCTTGGATCTAGTTTGCATAGGATGAAGGTTAACAGGAGCATTAGGTATGAAAGGTGGAGAACTAGAAGCAACCAGTGAAGGAGAGTGCATTGGAGGAGTATTATGATGTGAGGGAGTATTTGAAAGACTTGGGGAGTTATCACTGTGAAAAGATTGTTCAATGGAAGAGGGGATAGGTGGTGTGGCTGAAGAGACAGAATGTGGAGGAGGTCCTAGAATAGAAGAGTGATTAAGAGAATGCAAGAACAGGAAATTTGATAACCAACTGGAAGAAGATTTAGAAGTGACAGGTGACTGTGGAGTAGGAGTGAGTGTAGGAAAAGGGAATTTTGATTCATTAAACAAAACATGTCTAGAGAGGTACATAGAGTTTGCAATAGGATCAAAGCATAAGTAACCCTTTGAAGTAGAAGAATAACCTAAGAAAATACATTCCTTGGTTCTGGGTTCAAGCTTGTGTGAGGTGTAAGGTCTTAGAAGAGGATAACAAGCACATCCAAAAATTTTGAGTTGGTTTAAATCAGGTTTAGAGTGATATAATAGGTAATAGGGTGAGTGAGATTGAAGAGTAGCAGTAGGTAGTAAATTGATGAGGAAAACAGCAATTTGGGCTGCATAAGACCAGTATTGAAAAGGAAGAGAGGCTTTAGACAGCAAGGTAATTGAAGTTTCTATGATATGCCTATGTTTTCTTTCCACTAGACCATTTTGCTGTGGAGTATATGGACATGAGAGTTGATGAAGAATGCCACGATCAGATAAGTAAGTTTCAAATTCTTTAGAAACATACTCACCTCCCCCATCGGATCTCAGAATTTTAAGTTTAGAGGAAAACTGATTTTCAGCCATGGATTTGAACTTAACAAAGACAGAAAAAAACCTCAGATTTATGTTGAAGAAAGTAAATCCAAGTAAAACGAGTGTAATGATCAACAAATAACACATAATATCTGAATTTATTGATAGAAGAAACAGGAGCAGGGCCCCATACATCAGTGTGTACCAATTCCAGTGGTGAATGTGCAGCAAATTGAGAAGTGGGAAAGGGAAGTTTATGAATTTTACCACTAAGGCAGTGTGTACAAGTGACAACACCATTACATTTATTCAAAGAACTCTTAAGCATAGGAAAAAGGGTGTGCAAGACTTGAGCATGTGGATGTCCAAGCCTATTGTGCCATAATTCCCAAGAGGAAGAAGTGGAAGCAACATGGTTGCAGACTGAAGGATGGGAAGCAACATGGTTGTAGACTCTAGAAGGTAATGACAAAGTAGGAGCTTTACTAGGGTAGATAGGATATACACCCTGTTCACTCTTGCCTTGGTAAAGAACCTTCCCCGTGCCCAAGGCCTGAACAGATAAAAGATTCTCATCAAAATAGCAAGAACAATGGTTGTCATGACAGAGTTTGTGAACAGAAGCTAGATTTGAAGCAATTGAAGGAACCCTAAGGACATTGTTGAGATGTAAAGATGAGTTTTGAGTGGGAAATTGAACTTTACCTGTGTGAGTGATAGGAAGGTTTTGGCCATTTCCAACAGTTAGGTGGTCCTGTCCAGTGTAAGGCTTTGGGAAGGACAGTGCACTGAGGCTGGATGTAACATGATCCGTAGCAGCACTGTCAGCTAACCATGGTTGCTCTTGAGTGATTGCAGCATTTGAAGCTGTTGCCATAGCAGCTAATTTTGTGGGAGGATGCTTCCCTTGGTAAGCATAATCCATTCGATGGTAGCAGTCAATAGCTGTATGACCATTCTTCCCACATATCTGACATGATGGTCTATCATTCTTAAAGCCTTGAAACTGTGATGATGAAGAAAACTGATTGACCTGATTTTGATTTGAAGAATATGG
This sequence comes from Quercus glauca, assembly GCA_023736055.1. NCBI lineage: Eukaryota > Viridiplantae > Streptophyta > Magnoliopsida > Fagales > Fagaceae > Quercus > Quercus glauca. The sequence continues at coordinate 15,096,505 of CM043318.1, read as the reverse complement.
TGAGTATTGCTGCTGTGGAAAGGCATTGAAACCTCTACCACCACCATTACCTCTTCCTCTGTTACTATTCCTTCCTCGACCTCTATTATTGTACTGATTATAACCACCATTACCACCAGATCTAGGTGTGGCATTCACGGCCATAGCAAAAGTTTCTTTGACATCATTCGAATCATTCAAAGATTCTTCTTCTGAACCAAGTAAAGTAGTGAGTTCATCAAAACTCACTGGTGTACCCCTTGTACGTATGGCAGATCTGAACGCATTGTAATCTTTGGGAAGGCCTTTGATGGCTATGTGGAGTAACTCTTCGTCATCAAGGAGTACTCCAACTGCCATTAACTTGTCCCTCACAACTTTGATCTTCTGAAGATACACATCAACGGAATCACAGCCTTTCCTAATATTGTGAAGTTCTCCTTTCAGATTCATAATGTGTGATCTTGAGATTGAAGAAAAACGGTTTTCAAGTACTTTCCACACCTCTATTGCTGAATGACATCCTACAGTAAGAGCAAGAATTGTAGGTGTCAAGGTAGAACTGATAAAAGTAAGAAGTGCTTTCTCTTTTGACTTCCAGATTGCATAATCTGGATTGATGATTCCAGTAACAGATCCTGAAAGATCTTTGAGGAACTTCTCTGGAATTGATTGAGTTTCATCGAGTAACTCCAATAATGAGTAAGTGTCAAGCACCATTGAGATTTGATATTTCCATACTATATAGTTGGAACTATCAAGCTTCACTGTCATCATGTTCGACATGTTTGACAGTAACAGAAGAGGTTGATTGATCAGATTGATTGAGGTAGTAGAAGAGGAAGCCATGGACGCCATTGTTGAGGATGACGATGCCATTGTTGTAGAAGCCATTTGTTCAGTAGAGGCCATCTGTGGCTCTGATACCATGAAGAAACAAACAAGTTTCACAAATATGATCACACTGATCTTGATTCAAACACAAACACAGTGAAAGAATGTATGAAAGAAACAGAGGAGAGAAGAGAGAACGAAGAGAGAGCAGAGAGAGAGAATTGGAGAAAGCTTTGAGAGAAAAACTGTAAAATTGTTATTCACTCTATGAAATGAATATGATACATACATCTCCTATATATAAGGAATTACAGGAATAGATAGACTCTAGATCTTTCTAAACAGCACTAACTAACTCTAACAAACTCTCCCGCCACAGCTGGAGCTTGAGCCAATCGGATCTTCAACTGACTCTTGCTATACCACACGTGGCATAACTAATTCTCCTCCATACTAAACGACACAGTTTAGTTTAAATATCTTGCACGTGTGTAAACCCATCACGTGGGAACTGTTTAATTGTCTTTCTTCTTTGGACTGCAAGTGTGCTCTGTTTCTCCATCTTTATCAATTTTCAGGTATTACAAAAATGGTTCCCTCAACAATAAAAAATAAAATAAAATAAAAAACTCCCGACGCGTTCAACCCACTGGGTTAGGCCTGGTTAATCCAGTCCTTTGGTTTCCCAATTTCTACTTCTATGTTCACTGTCTCTGTTATTCCTGCAAATGGACAAAACCGGTAGAATTACTTACGGGCAAGTTCACGGATGAAGAAGAATAAGTAGAAGAAATAAAAGCGGAAGACGCAAGAAGAATCGGCTAAAACCCAACTGTACTGTTTCAGTACTCTAAGTAACATTCCTCTGCAAATGCAATCCTCATATGTAGATGAATGAACCCATATGGGACAGGGACACATTGGGATAGAACTTTTTTCTTCTTCTTACTATACATATATATATATATATATATATATATATATATTTATGGAGTCAATTTTTTTATTATGTTGGTAGAATCTTAGGAGAGTATCTTTCCCCTGTAGTGCGGGATCTTCTAGTAGTACATAAATAATGTCATGGTGAACATGAAGATTTTAGGTTACACTTCTTCTGTGACACTGCTATGCTACAACAGGAAATTTATATTATTCAACTTATATGGCTTAGAGAATCTTGCACCAATTTCGCAGGTTCTCTCCTTAGTGGATTTAGGTAGTACTGGTAATAGCACTTTTGTTTTCCTCAAACAGGTTACAGTTTAGGGAATGGGAATCTTTAATTTATGCCTTGGAGGTGATTTGCTTGTTGTGGATTTCTTAATCCATCTATTAATCTGTTGCTTGAGAATTACATTTCTCCAAGTTTGAAGGTAAGGAGTGTTACTCATGCTTTCTGAAGTGTCCTTTCTGATTAAAGGCAAACTCAATTTTTCTAGGATTTTGTGATGCATGACCGTTGTATTAAGAAAAAAAAAGACCCCATATTTATAGGTTGGAAACTTAATTTTGTATATTCAGACTATATGATTGATTCCATTCATGGGCAATTACACCAGTTGGATCTTAATCCTCATGTGCCAAATGTGCTTGGTACTGTGCTTTCTTATATTGGAGTAGCTAGCAGAATATTGCCTCTATAAGAGGAACCAGTATGACTAACATATTGTTGACCCTTGGTTATCAAGGAAAATTAAATTAATCATTTTTCTAATTTGTCATGAAGGTGTATGTTCCTGTACTAATCCTGTTAAAAAATCCCGCTAGTATTCTTATTTTATCCACTCTGACTGTTCCATACAGTAGTAAGGAGATTCCTGGGAACTTGACTTGTCTGACTAACATCTACAACAATTATCAACATGCCTAAAATCATTTAATCACATGACTTATAAGAAGCCCTTTGCAGAATAGCTGATTAAAGTTGGCCCTTCATAAGCCTTCCATTACTTTGAAAAACACAACCCTAATCTGTATTTTGGGTTGTGTACCCTGATGATAATATTTTGGCCTTCTCTTATGTAGACCTTCCATTATTCCACATATAGTTGGAGTTCTTCAAGTCATGGTTTTCCAATGGAATTCTATTAACTAACTCCTTTTATAGAGCTTAAAGGGGTCCCATTATGAGGACATTTGTACAGCATGGAGAAAGATACCAATTTTCACAAACAAATAAGAGTTTAGGCATTTACATAATGGATCCATGGATTGCCTTTATAGGTTTTATACCACTGAAGTGGTGTATTCCGTGCAAGCATATGGCAATGGGACATTCCTTTGAATTTTTCTTTGTTCAAAAGTCTCCTTTGGCCTTATTTATGGCTTAAGAATGGGTTTCAGACACCAGATGACCATTGATCACTGTTCTGTTCTTTTTTGGCTGAATTCACATTTTGTTCATTGCTTGGCCACGGTTTGGCAATTTACTTGCTTGTATATCGTGCATCAAGGCCTTTTTAGTTTACAATTATTGCTATTATTAAGAGGCAAAAGAAAGTCGTAATTGTTCTATACAGGATAATGAAAATCTTCAGAGTGCTCTAGTAAGGAGGTCCAATTGCCCAAGTAATGATGCAGTTATCTACTTGACTGAAAATATTATTGTCACTAGGTGTACATTCTAAATTGTTTCTCCTAGAAAAACTAGTTGTGGACTATTATATTCCTGATAAAAGAAACACTCTATCTTTTTTTTGTTACAAAGAAACACTCTATCTCATCAAAAAAGAAACACTCTATATAAAATTAAAATATAAAAGGAATAAATTCAATTTTAAAGTGTACAATAATAGAATCTAAATTATTAAAGGCGCCAAAGTAACTTCAATTAACTATACAATCACTCAAAAGTATCAACCTTCTTAATCAAAGACAGATCAATACATAACTTGATGAATTAATATTAACCAACCAAAAAATCAATTTCATCTAAAAAATAAAAACTACAGTTTAGGCATAAATTGTAATAAAAAGAATTGTGTTAGGTTTTAAATAACTAGATTTGTGTTGGCAAGTACATGAATCAAAACTAGACTTGTTATAGTCTATAGGAATGTCAAGAAAAATGCTCAAACTTTTGATTTTTGGTGTGCAAGAACAAGAATTCGATTCTTTTAAGTTGTTTAGGAATTTACAGTTTTGACCTATTGAAACTTAAGCTCAACTTATCGAACTACGATTTATGTAGATTTGGATTTTCAAGACCATTAGCCCACTATGTGATTAGGGTTTTGTTCCTACTTGCTCTACTATATAATAGTAAACCCTAATGCACGTATTTATAACACTCTGGAGTTGCTCTTTTGAGATTTAAAAGTTTTTATGCCTACTGCTCATAAAGTCACTACTGATGTTTATTCTTATGCAATCTAAACCGGTGGATCGAAAGTTGCTGTACTCTAGATATCAAGGGTGCTGGATTTAATTCTCAAGGGGGTATTGAAGTCATGGATTGGAGGTTCATGTTGTAGTAGGTTGCTATCAAAGAAGTCTATGGATCTTAGAGCTAAGTACGGTAACTTTAGTTAAGTTTACAAAGAATATAGTTATTTAGTCTGTGAACTTTTATTTAATAGTGGATTTCTTTATCTAGGGATCGATAAGGTCAAGTCCTCCCACATTTTTCTTGAGAAAATAACTGTTTCACTAGTTTCCTAGGTCATCATATCAGGTATTATTTACTATTCTGCACTTGCATGATATTGAAGTTTATCTAATTAATCTAAGGTTTTTCATAATAAATTTGAGAATCAACTTGGCCTTAAAATTAATTAATAATCAGATCTGACAGGGGTCTACATCCAACAAGATGAAAAGTTGTTAATTAAAAAAGAAGAGCTATACTTTACCTTGAGTAAAGTAATGCATTGCGAAAGTAAGTTAATACTTTCTAATTTGATTTTAGTTTAAGGGAGAGAGAAGTTATTTAGAATGTGGAGTGTGACGACAATGTACCATATGGAAGATTGATCTATAGAAGGTTTTTTTTTTTTTTTTTTGATAACATGGTCTATAGAAATTGAAGTTAAGGTACATTGGTCATCAATAATGATTTGACATAGCATAAGATTTTTAATTAGGTTGGATTTCTATTAACCTACAATCATAGGACCTCCTTGAGGATAGAAGGAAAGTGCACAGCCTACCTACGGTTTTTTTCCTCCCTGGTAAAACCAATTATTGCCCATAATTTTGGAATGTTTGTTAGGACATATGTGTTTACATGTTAGGAACATATGTCATATTTTATGTAAATTGGCTAATCCTTTGACAAAACGCACTCTACTTGTAATTGGGTAGTTCTAGGTGTTTTTAATACTTCAAGAAACAATATTTCAAGATCAAGTGTTGAAGTCATCAAGTCTGTCCAAGAAAAATCAAGTTGAAGTGCAGAATTTTTAAAGCTCGACACCTGCTCGACACCTACCTCGACACCTGCTAGCTGTCGAGACTTAAAAAGTCAGAATTCCAATCTGATTTTCTTGGGATCCGTGAATGTGTTTTTGGGCTTTCTTTTCTTCTAACCCTAAACATATTTAAGGAGTGTTTTAAGAGCCGTCAACATAGACACAAGTTGCATAAGCATTGAGCAATCCTTGTTCAAGCAAATTGTGCTCTGAGACGAAGTTCTTAACCTAGATCATCTTCTTCAAGAAGTTGCTGTGTATTGTGCACCTTAGGGTTTTGTGACCAAGCATCTTCCTGATCTTCATGCATAGGATGATATGAAGAACTCTGCAGCCAACCTCTCATTCTTAAGTTGGTGATTGAAGTCGCGTACTGGGATCCGCGCATCTGGTTAGTCACGTACTTGGGAGCCGTGCATCAAAGGTAGGAACTGTCGCTACAGATCAAGTCCAATTGGGTATTGGGGTAAGAGTTCAACTGTAGGTTGGTAAGGTACTTGGGATTCCTTATTTGTAACCGCTTGATTTGATAATAGTGGAGTTTCGGGAGTGGTGACCTGAAATCACCCGGTGGGGTTTTTGCCGTTAGGGTTTTTCCCCATTCGTGAACAAATCACCGTGTCTTTTATTTTTCCGCTGCATATTTAGTTATTCGGTGATTTGTTTGTGCTGCCACGTATTTGCATGTTAAATTGATTAATTAATAACTTGGCTAAATTAATTAATTAGTTTAAATCACAAGGGGTCATTCAATTTGTGGCCTATCAAGTGGTATCAGAGCAGGCACACTCTGATTAGGTTTAATCTTTGCTGTGTTTGATCCATTGACCCCTGTTTGTCATGGATAGAGGACAATCTCTAATAATACCTCCTTTATTTGATGGGACTAACTATGCCTACTGGAAAGTACGCATGAGAGCTTTTTTGCAGTCCTTAGATGAGAAGGTGTGGCAAGCTGTGGAGATTGGCTGGACAAAGCCAAAAGAAGCGCCGGCTGATTGGGATGAAGCCAAGATCAAGGCGGCGAACTTCAACAGCAGAGCGCTGAATGCTCTATTTAGCGCTGTCACCAATTAGGAGTTCAAGAAGATATCCTCAACAGAAACTGCCAAGGAGGCATGGACCATCCTCCAGACAACCTACGAAGGAACAAAGGCTGTCAAGGATTCAAAGCTACAGAGGCTCACTACTAGCTTTGAAGAAATTAAGATGGAGGAGGATGAGTCGTTCGATGAGTTCTATGCCAAGCTTAAAGACATAGTGAACTCAGCCTTCAATCTTGGAGAAACCATCCCTGAACCCAAGGTTGTAAGGAAGGTGCTCAGATCTTTACCTGAGAGATTTCATGCCAAGATTACGGCAATTGAAGAATCAAAGGACATTGATAAAATTCCTTTGACTGAGCTGGTTGGAAACTTGCAGACCTACGAGCTAGGATTATCAAGAATAGGCAAGTCAAGCAAGGGCAAGAGCATGGCCCTAAAGGCAAAGAGCAGTGATACAGATGAGTCTTCCGATGATGAAGATTCCAAGATGAAGTCCTACATTACAAGGCAGTTCAAGAAATTTATGAAGAATGCCAATGGGAGGAGCTTCGACAAGGACCGCAGGCAATCCAGTTCTTCACAGTTCAAAAACCAAGATAAGGGAAGAAAGGATTCTAAGGAAGGAGGTCAATACACTGTTCCGGCAGGACCTAAGTGTTTTGGGTGTCATGGGTTTGGACACATGAAGAATGAGTGTCCTACATATCTGAAGAGCATTGGGAAGAGCAAGGCTCTAGCTGCAACCCTTAGTGACACTGATCCTGAAGATGATTCCGACAATGAGGATGACGGAATCCTAAATGCCTTCACAGCTTCAGTCAATTCTACTGATGGGATTGTTGAAGAAAAAGAAGAAGAATTGGTGGACACTGAATGTGAAAAGATGGATGACAAAGATGATATCCATTCAGCTTATGAGAAGCTTTACAAGCTGTCTGAAAAGCATGAGAAGCTATACAGGCTGGCCACCAAGAAACTCAGTGATGTGGAACTCGATAAAGAAGAACTGTCCACAAAGTTTGATGAGGCGAATCAAACTATTGGTGCACTGAGATTTGAGAATAACTTCCTGGCTGAGAAGACCAAGAAGCTTGAAGCAGAGCTGTTTCAAGTCAGAGCTCAACTGGAGAGGACTTCAAGTGCAAAACTTGATGAGATGCTCAGCAACCAGAAATCTGCTTCAGATCGAACAGGTTTAGGGTATGGTCTTTCTATCTCTAACTCTGCTTCTACTAGTTCTACTGTTTTTGTTCCTCCTGCTAATAATGTTAAAATTGAAAACATTGATGTTAAAACTGATTTAGCTAGTGAGAACATAGACAAGGGTAAATCCATCTTAGGAGCACCCCCTAAGTCAGAAAAGAAAGATGCTAAACTCCCTAGGGATAAGAAGGCTAACTCTCAAAAGCCTAAACAAAAGAAGCAGCATCTCTGTTATCATTGTGGAGCTGCTGGTCATACTCGACCTAATTGCTACAAGTGGCTAGCCACCCAACAGAGCAATAGTATGACAGCATCTGGAAGCCAAAATCAGCTTCAATCTTCTCTTGCTCCTCTTGGAGATCTTCTGAAAGCCATCATGTTCCTTTCGAACTTGAACGGTTTCAATTCTTCCCCCTCACCGCCGGTTCAAGGATTAAATCAAAGGAAAGGTTCTTCCAAGGTGTGGAAGAAAAAGGACTCAAAGTGATTTCATCACTTTCTTCTCCCTTCTTATTTTGTTTGTTGCATTGCATGTGTGTTTTGCATTTTTTTTGAGTCAGTCTAGTTTTATGCATTGTTTTGCTTAGTTAACATGTTTTGTGTGTTTACTTTCAGTTTTGTTTATTTTATTTTTTGATATATAAAAATAAATAAAAAAATTGAAAAATACAAAAACAGTGTGTGTTTTGTGTACTTTGGTACTTGTGTACCTTAGATGGCCAATGAAACAAAGTTTTCTAAACTTTGTATCTTTTGTAGCTTAGATGAGCATCTTTATGCACAACTAAGCAAGTGAGCTTTGTGGCTCGTGTTTGTGATGAGTAAGATTAGGTTATTTCTTAGACTTAACACTCATATCACTCTTTTTGACGGGTAGGACTAGAAAATCCTAAGAGAAAGGCATAAATAACCATCTCACCACTGTTGCCCGCCAATCATTAATGACATCTGTATGTTTCGGCATAGCAAAAGTGTGATGTCAATGACATTTGTGTGCTTAGGCATAGCAAAATTGAAATGTCAAAATATCAATGGGTATTTCTTTTCTTTCTCATAAGCCCATGTATGATATGCTTTAAAAAGAAAATATGCAAAGAAATAAAAAGCAAAAAGATTAAAATGCTTTAAAATGGTTGCAAGCGTGTATTCTAGGAGATGTGGAAGTTATAGGATGTACCTCGAAGGTGATAGTCCCCATCAAACAGTTATGATTGCGTGTGAGTTAAAGTTATTTTCTCATATCTCAGATCGTCATAACATGTATACACATATGCAAATCTTGCGATGTTTTTCACACACTACACGCAATATTCTTTGCTACTCTTGATACATGTGCAAGTACAATGTGATTTGGCCATCACAAAGGTTTACATGTGCTTTTGTATGCTCACTAAACTGTCTTAACTTATTTTTGAAATATAAAATTTGTTAGACTTGTTTAGTGTGTGTGTGTGTTCTCGGGAGATCCATGTGCTTAAATTTTCAATGAGAGATGATTTTTGAGAGATTTATATGTTGGTTGGATCAATGGTTGAGGTGCATATCTTGATTGCATTCATGTTTGTGTTTTTCACTTCTCGAAAAACTGCATTTCATAGCTGGCTCGACACCTTCTCGATACCTCCTCAATACCTGGTCAGCTGTCGAGCCTCTAAAGCATTTTTCTTATCGCAATCTCGACACTTCCTCGACACCTTGTGGATCGATCGAGATTCTCTCTGTTTTCTCGATACCTTCTCGACACCACGTCGATCGATCGAGCTTCTTATGTTGGATGAGCTGTTTGGTACCTCGATACCTCCTCGATACCTTAGCTGTCGAAGGCATATTTTCTCGACACCTTTCTCAACAGCATCTCGATACCTCTCGACACCTCTGCTGTCAAGATTTACTGGAGGTTCTATAAATACCTCTGTCGCGATTTTTCTCTCATTTCTCTCGATCTCTCTTCGATCTGTCCGAGGCGGTTGGTCTTCCTGTGCACTTTTCTTCAATCCAATCTTCATCCCAAGTGATTTTCAGCTTTTCTTGCTTCAAATCAAGTGGTATGATCTTCTTTTCCATTTCTTTTCATGCATTTCATGATTTGAAACTTAGGTTTTGGGATTTTTTTTGAAAACTTTGGGTTTTTCAAAATCTTTGAGTTTTTGGTGAAATTTTGAGTTGGTTTTTCAATGAAAAGTGTTTAGAATGTCATGCATTGCATTCCATGTGCATTAGAATGATATTTTCATGCATTTAGTTGTGTGATTCTTGAATGTGTGCTGCTAGGATTGGATTGGGCTGAGCCCATGATGCTTTTTATGTTTGCATGTAACATGATCATGCATTCCCATGCATACGTCCATTTTGTTCAATATATTGTCATATTTGAACTGTTTGGGACTTTTCTGATTGTTTACCCCTCTCTTTCTCTTTTTTCTTTCTTTTACGTTAGTTGCATCTATGGCACCTAAACGTAAATCCACTCCGGCTCGGAACCCTCTGCGTTCTGGAGCTTCTTCATCTTCTAATACTGCTCCTCATAACCTTCGGTTCCGTGATGGAGATGCCTACAAGGCATTTACTGAGAACTTCTCTAAACGAGGTGTTCATTCGGAACGCCACGTTGTTCTGGTGGACTTCGCCGACACTGACCTTCCCTCTGTCATTCACAGTAGGGGATGGGAGTCACTGTGTGACGTCCCGGTCACTTGTCCTCTCGTGCTGATTCAGGAGTTTTACTCCAACATGCACGGGATTGATCGTTCAGTACCTCTCTTTTTCACTCGCGTTCGAGGTACGCGCATTGCTGTCACACCGCAGCTGGTTGCGGATGTGCTTCGTGTTCCTAGGATAGAGTTTCCTGACTATCCTACTTGTGAGCGACTGAGGACTGTGTCCAGGGATGAGCTCATTTCTGCTTTCTGTGAGCGCCCTTCTGAGTGGGGTGAGCATATGTACACATCATGTAGACCTTTTGCTAAAGGTCCTAGATTCCTTAACATGGTGATGACTTTTGTACTTCATCCTCTCTCCCATTATAACTCTATCACAGAGCCTCGTGCTCGTTTCTTGCTTTCTCTACTTGAGCATCTTACGATAGATTTTCCTTCCCACTTCATTCTATCTATCATAGATGTTCATTTAGATGCGGCGTCCCGTGATAAGCTCATCTTTCCTTTCGCTATCACGAGGATTCTACGCCATTTTTCCATCCCTTTCCCTGTCTCCGACCACTTCACACACATCTCTGCCATAGATGCCGCTACCATAAAACGTAGTCAGGCACAGTTCAGGGCGAGACAGCCGGATTCCCTCCGCCCTCCCGTTCGGCTCCATCCAGATCTGCTCCATCTACATCGACTCCTCTTCCTTCCTCCAGCGATGTATCTCTTGGAGATATCATGGCGCAGCTGCAGCGCATGGATGCTCGCCTTGATACACTCACCACTGAGCTGTATCAGGTGAACGTTCGTGTTGGTCGTATTGCACGACGGCAGGCGACCATGGGTGGTTTTGCATCTGAGGCTTCTCCTCCACCACCTCCTCCAGTTGCTTCAGATTCTGATGCTGAGGATGATGATGATGATGGTGATGACGATGATGCTTCTGATGATGATGATGGAGATGCTAGCTCTACTGATGAGATGTCTACATGACACTCTACCCTTTGTCACTCGTGACAAAAAGGGGGAGTAGTTTTGGGATTATGAGAGTAGTCATCTTAGGGGGAGAGTTAGTATAGGACATTTTTGATAGGGGGAGTGTTCATACTTTTTGAGGGATGTAGTGAGGCTTATGATGTATCTTTTCTTTTCATTCTTTATAGATACATTGGTCTTGTATATCAGTTTTACATACATTGTACTTATCTTTCTATATATGTGGATGTATGTTTTTCTTATTCACCTATCTCTTCATGTGTTGTTTCTTTTCTTTCTTTATACACATGTTCTTTATATTTGTATGCAATCTAGTTAATTCTGTTTCACACAAGATGCCTTGATGAGTTTTGTTTATAAGTGTTTCAGAAATACAGGTTGTCAAAGTCTACTTGCCATAAACTCTCTTTTTGCAAAGTTCTTCAAGAGTTTGTTTTAGGATAGATTTTATTGTATGTAACAAGTGAATATGAGTTGAGTGATTTATGACTTCTCTCATATGTTCATTTGTTTGTTGTGGTTTTGTCACGGATTGCCAAAGGGGGAGATTGTTAGGACATATGCGTTTACATGTTAGGAACATATGTCATATTTTATGTAAATTGGCTAATCCTTTGACAAAACGCACTCTACTTGTAATTGGGTAGTTCTAGGTGTTTTTAATACTTCAAGAAACAATGTTTCAAGATCAAGTGTTGAAGTCATCAAGTCTGTCCAAGAAAAATCAAGTTGAAGTGCAGAATTTTTAAAGCTCGACACCTGCTCGATACCTACCTCGACACCTGCTAGCTGTCGAGACTTAAAAAGTCAGAATTCCAATCTGATTTTCTTGGGATCCGTGAATGTGTTTTTGGGCTTTCTTTTCTTCTAACCCTAAACATATTTAAGGAGTGTTTTAAGAGCCGTCAACATAGACACAAGTTGCATAAGCATTGAGCAATCCTTGTTCAAGCAAATTGTGCTCTGAGACGAAGTTCTTAACCTAGATCATCTTCTTCAAGAAGTTGCTGTGTATTGTGCACCTTAGGGTTTTGTGACCAAGCATCTTCCTGATCTTCATGCATAGGATGATCTGAAGAACTCTGCAGCCAACCTCTCATTCTTAAGTTGGTGATTGAAGTCGCGTACTGGGATCCGCGTATCTGGTTAGTCACGTACTTGGGAGCCGTGCATCAAAGGTGGGAACTGTCGCTACAGATCAAGTCCAATTGGGTATTGGGGTAAGGGTTCAACTGTAGGTTGGTAAGGTACTTGGGATTCCTTATTTGTAACCGCTTGATTTGATAATAGTGGAGTTTCGGGAGTGGTGACCTGAAATCACCCGGTGGGGTTTTTGCCGTTAGGGTTTTTCCCCATTCGTGAACAAATCACCGTGTCTTTTATTTTTCCGCTGCATATTTAGTTATTCGGTGATTTGTTTGTGCTGCCACGTATTTACATGTTAAATTGATTAATTAATAACTTGGCTAAATTAATTAATTAGTTTAAATCACAAGGGGTCATTCAATTTGTGGCCTATCAATGTTGTTTATTAGTGTTTTAAACAATTGCCTAAAAATGATTTAAGCCATAGAGCCAACCTGAGGTCCAAAGTAAAAACTAAGAACTAAGAACTGACTAATATGGTAGCTTTATCTCTTTATATTTGTATGCATGGGAGAGAAAATTACCACAACTTTTTCAAGTCATTAATTTGTTCGATTTATTCAGCCTTGAAAACGAGTGGCATGGAGGAATAAAACTTAGATTCATTCCACCTTGAAAACGTAGTACGGAGGAAAAGAGTCATTCAACAGGGAAAAAAAATATTCAACCTTGAGACCGTGTGGCAGGATTTTTTTTATTTTCTATTACAAAAAAGTGTGGTCAGCTATAAAACTAGAATTTTGGACACTGTTAGAACACTTTTATCCAGTAATTTTACCAAGTCCTTAATTTGGTAAGTGTTACTGCCATTTTATTCAAAGAAGAAAAAAGAAAAAAAGAAAGGTCATTGTTCATTGCAATGTCTTGTGCATGCCGCTGTTAATTAACCTGAAATTTGGACCATATAATCGTTTGTGTAGAATTATATATTTATATGTATATATATAGTCTATATTTGAAAAATGTTTATTGAGTTATGCAAACTCAAGTTACATTGAACATATAAAGAGTCTTATAACTTAATTGATATTTCATAGTGTTTTCAACGGATAATTCTAAGATTCAAATCTTTTCTCCCTTTATGTAATTATCTAATTATCCAAAAAAAAAAAAAGTTAGATTAAACATGTATGTAATTATCAGGGTATTTGGGTGAGTTTTATGTTATCTAATTTTTTTTTTCCTCAAATAGATTAAAAGGAAAACTTCTTTAAAATTACATATCTACTTGTCAGTAACGTGTGCATGCATAGAAGGAAAGTTATATATATATATATATATATGTGTGTGTGTGTGTGTGTGTGTGTGTGTGTGTGTAAAAGTAAAAAATAAAGAGTCAATTAGAGAATTTGTAAAAAAATAAAATACTCAATTTAATTAGCATTTGTTTAAAAAGAAATCAAACTCTATTTACTCAAATTTTTTTAGAATTTAGTTGCTTTATCCAAAGATTCTAATTAGTTTAAACAAACAGAATTTGACACAATTTACCATACTTCATTTGATGGAAGGAAATTATCTCTAATCTACGAGTTCTTGGTTCACTTTATTTATTCAAACCCATAATCCTAATATCCTACTTACATTGCGTTAAAAAATAAGTAAAAATATTTGTTCGTTTCTCGAAACTTTGTAAGACTATGAAAGTTAAAAGTCTTGTGGGTGCCGCTATCAACTAACCTGAATTTTGCATTACTTCAAGTTATGCTCACGACTAGGGAGCAACTGAAAAGTTCAAGTTTCAAATAAGAAAGGCTTTGGAATTATTCTTATTATTTCTAAGCTCTCATTTGTATTTGAATAGATCTCCCCCGTAATGGACTTCCACCGCATGAGTTACTTCCCAGAATTTTCAGTATAAGCAGTGGATTCTATCAATTTGAAAAGTAAATATTTGTCATGATTCGAAAGCAGTAGCCACATTTGTATTACTGGTCCAAATCGACCATACAAAATACTCATAATTTGATTTTTTTCATGATTGTTTGTATAACATAAATTACCTGTGTCACGCCCTAAGCCCAATATTTATTATAAAAAAAATTTAAAAAAAAAAAAAAAGGAAGAAGAAGAAGAATAAGAAAAAAACAAACAAACTTCAAAACGTGTGCTTCTATTAGAAAACTTTAATCCTAATAATGTTGCAATCAGTCTTTGGTTAGTGTTTGTAAAATAAATTTAGACTTGGAAAGTAATGGCCACATGGTCCCGCTGTTAACCAGCATGACTTTTTGAACCATATAATTGTTTGATGATATACCAATACTATTTTGAAGTAATTGATTCTCTAGATTCATTCAAACTTGAAAACGTGTGTCATGAAGGAATCTAACTTCATAAGCTGTGCCAAGATTTTTGTAGCTCAAATGGTTGGCACATTTTTGTATTTTCAATTGAGACATCAAGGATTCCAATCTTCCCTCATCTATTATAATTATTGAATTATTCGAAAGACTTTAAAACATGTGGTACTGTTAGAAGACTTTAATCGTAATTACATTGAACAAGTCTTTGGTCAGTGTTAAGAAATTCAATTTTGACTTGTAAAGTAATGGCCTCATGGTCTAGCTATTAACTATAACTATTTGCTAAAGATACATGCCAGATCGAACTTGGAGAAATCATGTCTTAATAAGATATTTATGGTGAGCCTGACACTATAATTTCTTTGTAGGGAGGAAACTAACACCAATCTCATTCTTTTACCTTATACATTCAACCCCATAATCCTAATATTCTATCAATTTTGCATGTTTTAGTTAGCATAATTGGTAAATTTTCTTGTCAAGCCTATCCTCCCCCTTATTGCAACTATCAAATTATCCACACAGAAAATGACTTAAGTTTCAATCCACATACAATTTAGGGGAAAAAATAAATAAAAACAACATTGGTGTCTAAGCATGATAATAAATAGCAATCAACATAGAATGGACATCGCAAATTTCAAATCCTATCACATCTATCAAGTTATTTTACTAATGATTAGGCTATAAACTAAGTGATGAAAACTACCCCAAATATAAAGGATGAAAAATGTTTTTATCCTTTGTTTGTGTGTGTGTGTGTGTGTGTGTGTGTAAAATTATGTGTTTTTACTTAAAATAGTGCATAAAAAAAATACAAAAAGTCAACTCAAGAAAATTGTACGTGAAACAGTGAATTGGGTTCAATAAAGTTGACTAAACCAATAAAAAATTTCTAGAAACACAACAGAATGGCACAACATTTTCATAATACGTTTTTAATTTGGTTATATCTTATTTTGACTCATAAAGAATTGATAGTTCAGCAGTTTTGAAATTATTGTGACAACAACAAGATATCTTAATATTTTCACAAAAGAAATGTTATGTCCACGACATTTTCATAACAAATTATAAGTAGTAGGTTGTTACATGTTGTTATTGGTGAGTAAAAAAGTAATTTCATTGGCAAGCGTTGTGATTTACCACTTATAATTTGTTGTGAAAAATGTTGTGGATGTAGCGCTTCTTTTTCACAATACCTTTATTTTAAGTTGTGGTTGGTTGAAATATGATATTTTATTATTTTATTTTGACTTATAAAAAATTAACACCTTAACAATTGTGAAAATATTGTGCTAATTTGTTGTGTTAATATTTTATTATTTTGTGAAACATTGCGAATTGAACAAATCAGAAATAATTTAACAAAACTACTTCAGCTTTACGCATTAAAAAAAAAAAAAAAAAAAAAGAGGCTAGTGAAACAATGCATATTGAACAAACGAAAGATACTGTAGTGGAGCTACTATAGCTTGAAGGCATTGGCTCTTTTTATATATAGATAGATATAGATAATATAATATAAAACTAAAACAAACCGGTGTACTTGAGATGAAAAAAATCCACCGAACCAGATTGCAAAACTACTGTAACTTTACGCATTTAAAAAAAAAAAAAAAAAGAGTAGGTAAGTGAAACAGTGCAAATTGAACATACCAAAAATAATATAATAGAGTTACTGTAGCTTTAAGGCATTGACTCTTTTTATATATAGATAGATATAGATAATATAACATAAAACAAAAACAAACCGGTGTACTTGAGGTGAAAAAAAATCTATCTCACCAGATTGACCAAATGCCTTGAATAAGTATAAAAAGTTTTTAGTAGCATTAGAATGAGTCCAAAAACTTGACTAAACCAAAACACTATTCCTAACCCAATTGACTCTTTTTGTATAGTTAATATTAATAGATAATAGAAATATGTATGTAAGAGAAAATTACCACAACTTTTTTCAAGTCATTGATTTGTTAGATTTATTCAGCCTTGAAAACGTGTTGCATGGTGGAATAAAACTTAGATTCATTCTACCTTGAAAACGTGGTACGGAGGAAAATATTCATGCAACAGGGGAAAAAAACTTTAACCTCAAGAGCGTGTGGTATGACTTTTTTATGTTCTATTTCAAAAAAGTGTGGTCAGCTATAAAACTAGAATTTTGGACACCGTTAGAAGACTTCTATCCAGTAATTTTAACAAGTCCTTAATTTAGTAAGTGTTACTACCATTTCGTTCAAAGAAGAAAAAAGAAAAAAAGAAAGGTCTTTGTTCATTGTAATGTCGTGTGCATTCCGCTGTTAATTAACCTGAAATTTGGACTATATAATTGTTTGTGTAGAATTATATATTTATATGTGTGTATATATATATTTATATATAGTCTATATTTGAAAAATGCTTATTGAGTTATGCAAACTCAAGTTACATTGAACATGTAAAAAGTCTTGTAACTTAATTGGTATTTCTTAGTGTTTTCAATGGATAATTCTAAAGTTCAAAATTTTTTCCCCTTTACATAATTATCAAATTATCAAAAAAAAAAAAAAAAGGTTAGATTAAACATGTATGTAATTATCATGTTATTTGGGTCAGTTTTATGTTATCTATATTTTTTTTTCCCCTCAAATAGATTAAAAGGAAAACTTCTTTAAAATTACATATCTGCTTGTTAGTAACCTGTGCATGGAAAAAAAAGTTATATATATATAATTAAAAAAATAAATAAAGAGTCAATTGAGAATTTGTAAAAAATAAAATACTCAATTTAATTAGCATTTGTTTAAAAGAAAAATCAAACTCTATTTACTCAATTTTTTTTAGAATTTAGTTGCTTTATCCAAAAATTCTAATTAGTTTAAACAAACAGAATTTGACACAATTTACCATACTTCATTTGATGGGAGGAAATTATCTCTAATCTAGGAGTTCTTGATTCACTTTATTTATTCAAACCCATAATCCTAATATTCTGTTTACATTGTGTTAAAAAGTAAGTAAAAATATTTGTTCGTTTCTCGAAACTTTGTAAGACTATGAAAGTTAAAACTCTTGTGGGTGCCGCTATCAACTAACCTGAATTTTGCATTACTTCAAGTTATGCTCACGACTATGGAGCAACTGAAAGGTCAAGTTCCAAATAAGAGAGGCTTTGGAATTATTCTTATTATTTCTAAGCTCTCATTTGTATTTGAATAGATCTCCCCCGTAATGGACTTCCACCGCATGAGTTACTTCCCAGAATTTTCATATAAGCAGTGGATTCTATCAATTTGAAAAGCAAATATTTGTAATGATTCGAAAGCAGTAGCCGCATTTGTATTACTGGTCCAAAAGGCCATTATGACTTTTTTATGTTATAAATTGGGTTTAGGTCGTGAGTCTCGTGACATGGTCAATTTATGTTGTACAAACAATCATGAAAAAATCAAATTATGAGTAAACAATAAAGTGTACTACAAAACGCTGATAAATTCGTGACAAGAATGTGAGAACTGTTTGGATTGCTCTTTTGTAATACGGACGGGCTTTTTCTAAACATGTATACATACATGTAATATTTTAATAAGTTATTAGAGGAGGGGCATAGGGAAGGTAAAGAGTTTTACAAAGTAACAAGTAACAAAAGTTTAGTTGGTAGCTTTATCTCTTAAAATTGGGATGGGAGAAAATAATCATGGATCTTTTTAAGTTATTGATATGTTAGATCCCTTCAACTATGAAAACGAGTGACACCATTAGAAGACTTAAATCTTGTTAACGTCTCATCAAGTCCTTCGTCATTGTTCAAAACTTCCAAAGTCTTTTGGTCATTGTTTAAAACTTTCAAAATTTGAAAAGTTACTGTCTTGAAATTTTGGACTAAATAAGGCTTTTTTGATGCACATTGCATAATTGCAGACTAAACGTAGGGAAATTATCAAACGTGTAACAATCATGTTATCCTGGTCAGTTTTACGCCATCCATTACTTTTTCCTTAAATAAAATAAAAATAAAATTTGCCTATAATTACATATCTAGTTATCCACACATCGGTATCCCATGTAATGGTCAATAAAATTTATTTTTTGGAAAACGTTTTGCTACATACTTGCTGCATACATAATTATGTGGCAGCAAAAACAAAGTGACAGGTGCCTAAGGGTTCACCTGATCGTGTGCATTTAGACACATGTTTTTTTCTTTTTGATGACACATAACCCATTATACAGCAATTGCTGCATACTTGTATGCAGCAAAATCTTTCTCTTATTTTTATATAACAGATTTATTTAAGTTTAAACTCCAAATTACATCCTCCAACTTTCACTTATTATCAAATCAGTCATTTAAGTTTCATTTTTTTTCAATCTTTAACTTAAATATTTTTTCAGTCTAGTCATTCCGTCAATTTTGTCCAATCTTGTTGTTAGTTTAATATTTTTCATTTTCCAAAATGACATTGTTTTAGTGAACTTGAGGATTTGGATTGGATGGAAGGAATACAATGAAAACAAATGAGAGTTAAAAGATTGAAATGAAAAAGAGTAAAACTTAAAGAACCGAATTAAAAACAAGTCAAAGTTAGAGGTGCAATTTGTAATTTATTCTTCATTTAATAATTATTAATGAATAAAAAGTCAATTAGAAAACTTTTAGAGAAGAATAAACGTATTAATTAGAATTTGTTCACAAAATCAAACCTAAATTAAAATTTATTTACTCTTAGGCTGCCGTTGTTAAAAAGATAGTGTATTCTAATTAGATAACTATCGATGGAAACATCAAGGATTCCAATCCTCCCTCCTCCATTATATCTATTAAATGAAAAAAAAAATAAAAAATAAAAAGAACAAACAAACTTCAAAATGTGTGCTTCTATTAGAAAACTTTAATCCTAATAATGTTGCAATGAGTCTTTGGTTAGTGTTTGTAAAATAAATTTAGACCTGGAAAGTAATAGCCACATGGTCCCACTATTTACTAGCATGACTTTTTGAACTATATAATTGTTTGATGATATACCAATACTATTTTGAAGTAATTGATTCTCTAGATTCATTCAAACTTGAAAACGTGTGTCACGAAGGAATCTAACTTCATAAGCTGTGCCAAGATTTTTGTAACTCAATTGGTTGGCACATTTTGGTATTTCAATGTGACATCTAGGATTCAAGTCCTCCCTTATCTGTTATAATTATTGAATTATTCAAAAGACTTTAAAACGTGTAGTACTATTAGAAGACTTTAATCCTAATTACATTGAACAAGTCTTTGGCCAGTGTTAAGAAATTCAATTTTGACTTGGAAAATAATGGCCTCATGGTCTAGCTATTAACTATAACTATTTGCTAAAGATACATGCTAGATTGAACTTGGAGAGATCATGTTTTAATAAGATATCTATGGTGAGCCTGACACTATAATTTCTTTGTAGGGAGGAAACTAACACCAATCTCATTCTTTTACCTTATACATTCAACCCCATAATCCTAATATTCTATCAATTTTGCATGTTTTGGTTAGCATAATTGGTAAATTTTCTTGTCAAGTCTCTCCTCCCCCTTATTGCAACTATCAAATTATCCACACAGAAAATGACTTAAGTTTCAATCTACATACAATTTAGGGAAAAAAATAAATAAAAACAACATTGGTGTCTAAGCATGATAATAAATAGCAATTAAAATAGAATGGACATCGCAAATTTCAAATCCTATCACATCTATCAAGTTATTTTACTAATGATTAGGCTATAAACTAAGTGATGAAAACTACCCCAAATATAAAGGATGAAAAGTGTTTTTATCCTTTGTTTTTGTGTGTGTGTGTGTGTGTGTGTGTGTAAAATTATGTGTTTTTACTTAAAATAGTGCATATAAAAAAAATACAAAAAGTCAACTCAAGAAAATTGTACGTGAAACAGTGAATTTGGTTCAATAAAGTTGACTAAACCAATAAAAAATTTCTAGAAACACAACAGAATGGCACAACATTTTCATAATACGTTTTTAATTTTGTTATATCTTATTTTGACTCATAAAGAATTAATAGTTCAGCAGTTTTGAAATTATTGTGACAACAACAAGATGTCTTAACATTTTCACAAAATAAATGTTACGTCCACGACATTTTCATAACAAATTATAAGTAGTAGGTTGTTACATGTTGTTATTGGTGGGTAAAAAAGTAATTTCATTGGCAAGTGTTGTGATTTACCACTTATAATTTGTTGTGAAAAATGTGGTGGATATAGCGCTTCTTTTGCACAATACCTTTATTTTAAGTTGTGGTTGGTTGAAATATGGTATTTTATTATTTTATTTTGAACTATAAGAAATTAACACCTTAACAATTGTGAAAATATTGTGCTAATTTGTTGTGTTAATATTTTATTATTTTGTGAAACATTGCGAATTGAACAAATCAGAAATAATTTAACAAAACTACTTCAGCTTTACGCATTAAAAAAAAAAAAAAAAAAAAAAAAAAAAAAAAAAAAAAAAGAGGCTAGTGAAACAATGCATATTGAACAAACGAAAGATACTGTAGTGGAGCTACTATAGCTTGAAGGCATTGGCTCTTTTTATATATAGATAGATATAGATAATATAATATAAAACTAAAACAAACCGGTGTACTTGAGATGAAAAAAATCCACCTTACCAGATTGCAAAACTACTGTAACTTTACGCATTTAAAAAAAAAAAAAAAAGAGTAGGTAAGTGAAACAGTGCAAATTGAACATACCAAAAATAATATAATAGAGTTACTGTAGCTTTAAGGCATTGACTCTTTTTATATATAGATAGATATAGATAATATAACATAAAACAAAAACAAACCGGTGTACATGAGGTGAAAAAAAATCTATCTCACCAGATTGACCAAATGCCTTGAATCAGTATAAAAAGTTTTTAGTAGCATTAGAATGAGTCCAAAAACATGACTAAACCAAAACACTATTCCTAACCCAATTGACTCTTTTTGTATAGTTAATATTAATAGATAATAGAAATATGTATGTAAGAGAAAATTACCACAACTTTTTTCAAGTCATTGATTTGTTCGATTTATTCAGCCTTGAAAACGTGTTGCATGGTGGAATAAAACTTTAGATTCATTCTCCCTTGAAAACGTGGTACGGAGGAAAATATTCATGCAACAGGGGAAAAAAACTTTAACCTCAAGAGCGTGTGGTATGACTTTTTTATGTTCTATTTCAAAAAAGTGTGGTCAGCTATAAAACTAGAATTTTGGACACCGTTAGAAGACTTCTATCCAGTAATTTTAACAAGTCCTTAATTTAGTAAGTGTTACTACCATTTTGTTCAAAGAAGAAAAAAGAAAAAAAGAAAGGTCTTTGTTCATTGTAATGTCGTGTGCATTCCGCTGTTAATTAACCTGAAATTTGGACTATATAATTGTTTGTGTAGAATTATATATTTATATGTGTGTGTATATATATATATAGTCTATATTTGAAAAATGCTTATTGAGTTATGCAAACTCAAGTTACATTGAACATGTAAAAAGTCTTGTAACTTAATTGGTATTTCTTAGTGTTTTCAATGGATAATTCTAAAGTTCAAATTTTTTTTCCCCTTACATAATTATCAAATTATCAAAAAAAAAAAAAAAGGTTAGATTAAACATGTATGTAATTATCATGTTATTTGGGTCAGTTTTATGTTATCTATATTTTTTTTTCCCCTCAAATAGATTAAAAGGAAAACTTCTTTAAAATTACA
Organism: Quercus glauca; assembly: GCA_023736055.1. Taxonomy (NCBI): domain Eukaryota; kingdom Viridiplantae; phylum Streptophyta; class Magnoliopsida; order Fagales; family Fagaceae; genus Quercus; species Quercus glauca. The sequence continues at coordinate 15,074,204 of CM043318.1, read as the reverse complement.
TATCTGCTTGTTAGTAACCTGTGCATGGAAAAAAAAGTTATATATATATATAATTAAAAAAAAATAAAGAGTCAATTGGAGAATTTGTAAAAAATAAAATACTCAATTTAATTAGCATTTGTTTAAAAGAAAAATCAAACTCTATTTACTCAATTTTTTTTAGAATTTAGTTGCTTTATCCAAAAATTCTAATTAGTTTAAACAAACAGAATTTGACACAATTTACCATACTTCATTTGATGGGAGGAAATTATCTCTAATCTAGGAGTTCTTGATTCACTTTATTTATTCAAACCCATAATCCTAATATTCTGTTTACATTGTGTTAAAAAGTAAGTAAAAATATTTGTTCGTTTCTCGAAACTTTGTAAGACTATGAAAGTTAAAACTCTTGTGGGTGCCGCTATCAACTAACCTGAATTTTGCATTACTTCAAGTTATGCTCACGACTATGGAGCAACTGAAAGGTCAAGTTCCAAATAAGAGAGGCTTTGGAATTATTCTTATTATTTCTAAGCTCTCATTTGTATTTGAATAGATCTCCCCCGTAATGGACTTCCACCGCATGAGTTACTTCCCAGAATTTTCATATAAGCAGTGGATTCTATCAATTTGAAAAGCAAATATTTGTAATGATTCGAAAGCAGTAGCCGCATTTGTATTACTGGTCCAAAAGGCCATTATGAATTTTTTATGTTATAAATTGGGTTTAGGTCGTGAGTCTCGTGACATGGTCAATTTATGTTATACAAACAATCATGAAAAAATCAAATTATGAGTAAACAATAAAGTGTACTACAAAACGCTGATAAATTCGTGACAAGAATGTGAGAACTGTTTGGATTGCTCTTTTGTAATACGGACGGGCTTTTTCTAAACATGTATACATACATGTAATATTTTAATAAGTTATTAGAGGAGGGGCATAGGGAAGGTAAAGAGTTTTACAAAGTAACAAGTAATAAAAGTTTAGTTGGTAGCTTTATCTCTTAAAATTGGGGAGGGAGAAAATAATCATGGATCTTTTTAAGTTATTGATATGTTAGATCCCTTCAACTATGAAAACGAGTGACACCATTAGAAGACTTAAATCTTGTTAACGTCTCATCAAGTCCTTCGTCATTGTTCAAAACTTCCAAAGTCTTTTGGTCATTGTTTAAAACTTTCAAAATTTGAAAAGTTACTGTCTTGAAATTTTGGACTAAATAAGGCTTTTTTGATGCACATTGCATAATTGCAGACTAAACGTAGGGAAATTATCAAACATGTAACAATCATGTTATCCTGGTCAGTTTTACGCCATCCATTACTTTTTCCTTAAATAAAATAAAAATAAAATTTGCCTATAATTACATATCTAGTTATCCACACATCGGTATCCCACACATCGGTATCCCATGTAATGGTCAATAAAATTTATTTTTTGGAAAACGTTTTGCTGCATACTTGCTGCATACATAATTATGTGGCAGCAAAGACAAAGTGATAGGTGCCTAAGGGTTCACCTGATCGTGTGCATTTAGACACATGTTGTTTTCTTTTTGATGACACATAACCCATTATACAGCAATTGCTGCATACTTGTATGCAGCAAAATCTTTCTCTTATTTTTATATAACAGATTTATTTAAGTTTAAACTCCAAATTACATCCTCCAACTTTCACTTATTATCAAATCAGTCATTTAAGTTTCATTTTTTTTTCAATCTTTAACTTAAATATTTTTTCAGTCTAGTCATTCCGTCAATTTTGTCCAATCTTGTTGTTAGTTTAATATTTTTCATTTTCCAAAATGACATTGTTTTAGTGAACTTGAGGATTTGGATTGGATGGAAGGAATACAATGAAAACAAATGAAAGTTAAAGGATTGAAATGAAAAAGAGTAAAACTTAAAGAACTGAATTAAAAACAAGTCAAAGTTAGAGGTGCAATTTGTAATTTAGTCTTCATTTAATAATTATTAATAAATAAAAATTCAATTAGAAAACTTTTAGAGAAGAATAAACGTATTAATTAGAATTTGTTCACAAAATTAAACCTAAATTAAAATTTATTTACTCTTAGGCTGCCTTTGTTAAAAAGATAGTGTATTCTAATTAAATAACTATCGATGGAAACATCAAGGATTGCTATCCTCCCTCCTCCATTATACCTTTTAAATAAAATAAAATAAAAAATAAAAAGAACAAACAAACTTCAAAATGTGTGCTTCTATTAGAAAACTTTAATCCTAATAATGTTGCAATGAGTCTTTGGTTAGTGTTTGTAAAATAAATTTAGACCTGGAAAGTAATAGCCACATGGTCCCACTATTTACTAGCATGACTTTTTGAACTATATAATTGTTTGATGATATACCAATACTATTTTGAAGTAATTGATTCTCTAGATTCATTCAAACTTGAAAACGTGTGTCACGAAGGAATCTAACTTCATAAGCTGTGCCAAAATTTTTGTAACTCAATTGGTTGGCACATTTTGGTATTTCAATGTGACATCTAGGATTCAAGTCCTCCCTTATCTGTTATAATTATTGAATTATTCAAAAGACTTTAAAACGTGTAGTACTATTAGAAGACTTTAATCCTAATTACATTGAACAAGTCTTTGGCCAGTGTTAAGAAATTCAATTTTGACTTGGAAAATAATGGCCTCATGGTCTAGCTATTAACTATAACTATTTGCTAAAGATTAATGCTAGATTGAACATGGAGAAATCTTGTTTTAAGAAGATATTTATGGTGAGCCTGACACTATACTTTTTTTGTAGGGAGGAAACTAACACCAATCTCATTCTTTTACCTTATACATTCAACCCCATAATCCTAATATTCTATCAATTTTGCATGTTTTAGTTAGCATAATTGGTAAATTTTCTTGTCAAGTCTCTCCTCCCCCTTATTGCAACTATCGAATTATCCACACAGAAAATGACTTAAGTTTCAATCTATATACAATTTAGGGGAAAAAATAAATAAAAACAATATTGGTGTCTAAGCGTGATAATAAAGAGCGATCAACATAGAATAGACATCACAAATTTCAAATCCTATTACATCTATCAAGTTATTTTACTAATGATTAGGCTATAAACTAAGTGATGAAAACTACCCCAAATATAGGGGATGAAAAGTGTTTTTTTTTTTTTTTAATTATGTGTTTTTACTTAAAATTGTGCGTAAAGAAAAACAAAATACAAAAAGTCAATCCAAGAAAATTGTATGTGAATAGTGACTTTTGGTTCAATAAAGTTGACTAAATCAATAAAAAATTTCTAAAACCACAACAGAATGGCACAACTTTTTCATAATATGTTTTTAATTTTGTTATATCTTATTTTGACTCATAAAGAATTGATAGCTCAGCAGTTTTAAAAATATTGTTATAACAACAAGATGTCTTAAAAGTATTGTGAAAAAGAAGTGCTACATTCACAATGCAAATTGAACAAACCAAAAATACTATAGTGGAGCTATTGTAGCTTTAAGGCATTGGATCTTTTTATATATAAATAGATATAGATAATACAATATAAAACAAAAACAAACTGGTGTACTTGAGATGAAAAAAATCTCCCTCACCAGATTGACCTATTGCCTTGAATAAGTATGAAAGGCTTTTATTTTTATTTTTTTGAAGTCAAAGATAGAAGTATGAAAGGTTTTTAGTGGCATTAGAATGAGTCCAAAAATTTGACTAAACCAAAATACTATTCCTAACCCAATTGGCTCTTTTTATGTAGTTAATATTAATAGATTAATAGAAATATGTATGTGAGAGAAAATTAGCACAACTTTCGTTGATTTGTTCGAATTATTCAGCCTTGAAGACGTGTTGCATGGAGGAATAAAACTTAGATTCATTCTACCTTGAAAACGTGGTACGGAGGAAAATATTCATTCAACAGGGAAAAAAAACTTTCATAGACTTGGAAAGTTATAATTTTAAAATTTTGAACTATATAATAATTGTATGATGCAGATTGCATAATTGCAGACTAAATGTATAGCAATTATCAAACGTGTAGCAATTATGATAACAAAGTATATTCAATAATATTTCATCGAAAACAAATTCATAAATGATTCCTGTGTAAAAATTTATCAAGTCTCTTTGCAAGAAAATAAAAATCGGTTGAAGCTGGAGTACTTTTTTATATTCGGTGCTTTGTGCTATTATCTCTCTCCACGATACATGTTTCAAATCTACCCATAAACCATGAATATCCCACATACAAAAATCCTGGCCTATGATGTAATCTGCGCTCTTTCCTATTATTATTATTATTATTATTATTATTATTATTATTTGTGAGAAACAAACACGTAGAAACGAGGGAATAAGATTTTAATATAAAGACACACTACAAACTTCACTCAAAAGTTGTAATAACTTTTAAGAGAGTGTTATTCCCCTCTCGTTAATATATTAAATTAGTTGAATTAGTTCTAAATTAATGTAAACAATTTAACGTTATAGGAAAAAATAAAATACCACAAATTTAAGGAGCACAATTTACATTTTAGACTAGATGTAATTATAGGAAATCTATGTAATTATCAGACTAAATTTAGCATTGTGATTTAGTTTATAACAAAGTTTGACAAACTTGGTTGTAACCTAAGGTTACAACTCTCACTAAAAAAAATTAACATCATTATATATTTTAAAAATATAACCGTTAAATTGCATTTTTTTTTTTTTTTTATATTCTTCACACACTTGTCAAATTTTATGCTAATAGGATGTTATTTATTATTATTTGTTCCTTACAAGTAATTGCATGCATAATTTTAAACTAAAAAAAAAAAACCTGAAATTAAATATTTAATTGATATCATAGTTACAATTTTTGATATTCTAGAAATTTTGTAAGCACGAAGGATATAAAAAGAAAATGTGATCCAATGATAGATTTATCAAAATTCATATACAATAAAAATATATTATTGAGCGGAATTTTAGCCTTAGGGTCCGTTTGGTTGGATGGGTGGAAAAGTGAAAGGATAGAAAATAGCGGGAGGATGGAAAATTGGGAAGATATAAAAGATTTTAATTTCTCTCCTTTTTGTTTGGTTGGGAGTGGAAAAGTGGAGGGATGGAAAAATTGAGTTTGTATAAATTTACTCATGCACCCTTGTTAAAAAAATAATGACCAATTAAAACAAAAAAAGTGACAAAAAAAAAAAATCATCCAATTTAAAAAAATAAAAATAAAAACCATGTCCCAAAAAAAGTAATTTCTAGTTTAAAAAAAAAAAGAAAAAAAAAAAGAAGAAAAACAAAACAACAATCACACCCACAACTTGGGAAATATATATATAAGGAATATCTAAAGAAAAAAAAAAGAAAGGAAAAAAAAAAAAGAAAAAAAAGAAAGAGGCAACGTGCCCACACACAGCCCAAAAAGAGAGAGAGAGAGAGAGAGAGAGAGGGAACATCCAGGAAAGAAAAGAAAAAGAAAAGAAAAGAAAAAAAAAAAAAAAAAAAAAGGAAAGGAACTGAACATGGGCCTTTTTATCCATTAACCAACCTCATTTTCTCCTTTCAGTTTTCTCTCAATTTTGGAGAGAAAACTTTTTGGCGGAGTTTTCAAGCCCCCCACTATTTATTTTTCTTCCTCCCCACTCAACCAAACACACTCCAAAAAATTTTCCTTTTCATTTTCTCTCCAAAATTTTCCATCCACACTATTTCACCCCAAACAAACACACCCTTAAGCTAAAAAAAAATTTTGTAATTAAATTTTTTCCCTTAATTTATACATATTACACATTATATGATTTATGAAGTTGGTTTACGATAATTACTTTTTTACCATCGTATTAGAAAACCAATTAATCTTTTTATTTCAAGTGAAATTCAAGCCTTTTTTTTGGGGGGGGGGGGGGGGGGGGGGATAAAAATAATGAATAGTCGTCACACTTGATTGTAGCCTAAGGTTACAACTCCCACTAAAAAAATTAACATGATTATATATTTTAAAAATATAATTGTTAAATTGCATTTTTTTTTTTATATTCTTAACACACTTGTCAAATTATTGCCAATAGAATGTTATTTATTATTATTTCTTCCATAAACGTATTTTCATGCATAATTTGAAACTAAAAAAAAAATGCGAAATTAAATATTTGATTAATATCATAATTATTAATTTTTTTATATTATAGAAATTTTTTGCAAACATGAATGATATAAAAAAAAATGTAATCCAATGATAGATTTATCAAAATTCACATACAATAAAAATATATTATTGAGTAGAATTGTAACATTAAGCTACAACCAAATTTGTAACTAAAAATTGTTCTTTAATTTATACATATTACACATTATATGATTTATAAAGTTGGTTTATGATAATTACTTTTTTACCGTCATATTAGAAAACCAAATACTCTTTCTATTTCAGATGAATTGAAGCCTCTTTTTTTTTGGGGGGGGGGGGGGAGGGGGGGGGACCCAAAAAGCTTTACTTTGACCATAAAATAAAAATAATGAATAGTCGTCACATTTGACCGAGCAGCTTTCCATGTGCCTATAAAAAGCCAGCTTTTTATGGGAAGTTTGCCATGCACAAACACAATCTCTAAGTCTTACCTCCTTTTCTCTCAAACTGTGGAAATATGGGTTTCATTGGGATTCTTATACAAGTCACTTGGGTTGCTGTGGTATTATTTGAATTGACAGCCGCAGCAGTAAAATTTCCAATAGCGCTGCCCAACTGCACGGACAGTTGTGGAGGTGTGAAAATTCCATATCCATTCGGCCTAGGAGAAGGTTGTTACTTAAATCATTCTTTTTCTGTCAGTTGTAATACCACCTCTTCCGGCAAAACCCAACTAGTAATACCTGAAGAGGTCATTATTACAAACATTTCCCTCCAAGGCCAGATTGACATATCAATGTATATAGCCCATGACTGTTATGAACAAGGTGTGCCTGATTATAATAACTCCAACTATGCGTCGCTCAAGTTGGCCAGCATTTTCACGGTCTCTAACACCCAAAACAAGTTTGTGGTAGTTGGCTGTGACACCTACGCATACCTTAATGGTTACCAGCCAGATAATGAAAATTACTCCACGGGCTGCAGCTCCCAATGTGAAAGCACAAGGTACATAGTCAATGGATCTTGCTCTGGTGTTGCGTGTTGCGAGCTAGATCTTCCTATTGGGTTAAGAAATATTACTATCACATCCCGGAGTTTTAATAATCACACAAAAGTAAGGAGTTTCAATCCTTGTGGCTATGCGTTTATTAGCAAAAACGGCACTTTCACTTTCACTGTAGACTCCCTTCGCAGTCTACGGGACGAAAAAGAGATGCCAATGGTTTTTGATTGGGCAATCGGGAATGAGACATGTAAAGATGTTGAGAACAAATCGAGTTACGTATGTGGAGGTAATAGTAAATGTATCGATTCTGGCAACGGGTCTGGGTACCGTTGTGAGTGCAACGACGGCTATGATGGGAATCCATATCTTCCTCACGGTTGCCAAGGTATTGATTTATGTATTTACATTAAATTAAAAAAAAAAATACTAAATTTCAAATTATGCCTTCTAATTTTTATATTTTTTAGGGGGGAAAAAAATACCGCTCCATCCCAAACCTCCTGCTCTCCCCTTGCCAGCTTGTTATTTGAAAAGGGGATGAGATGGGGCAACGCCGGCCCAACAGATTTAGAGGCCAGTTTTGCAAAAATTTATGTATATTTTAGCATAATAATTTTTAAAAATATACCTATTAAATTATTTATTTCATATTATATTTTATTAAAATATTATTTTTTATCAATTTTTTATTACTCTCCCAAATCATCTAATCTACACATTTAGGGCATTCACATTATCTCCTACGAGCCTACTTTTTTTTACATACTTGCTTTTCAAAACACTATACATTAGATTATATGTTTTACACTATATTAGATTAAAATATCAATTTTTCTTTTTTTTATTTATTATTTTTCTCTTTTCATACACAACAACTATCATCTATTCTCTTTTTTCATTCTCAGAATTCATAAATAAAGAGTAAAAAATTAAATGCAAAGTGAATAGTATTAGTATAAATTTACACAATTATTGTAGCAACTTTGTAAATTTACACATTTTTAATTTGATTGATGTGAGTGATTTTGAGGTTTTAATGTGCAAAATTGATACTTTTTTCTATTTTGCATTATTTGATGCAAATGCTCGTATAGATTGAATGATGCAGGTAATTTTTTGGGCTTAATTGTGTAAATTTGACACATTTTTATTATTATATACACATTGATGGAATTAGAAAGAAAGATTTAATTGAAAAGAGATTAATATTGAAGGACTGGAATCAAGAAACAAAAAAATAAAATAAAATAATGAATTGAACGGAAAATTAACAGATAGAAACTCTTTTAAACTTCTTATGTTGCAATAATACTTTTTCATTTCATTTTACTTTTTGTTTATTTGTTTTTATTATTATTATTATTATTATTATTATTATTATTATTATTATTATTATTTTAAATCTTGGTCTTGAATATGTAATTGCTTTTTATTTACTATATTTATTTTAAGTCACTTAACGATGGGCTTTACATCTACAGATATTGACGAATGCATAAATGGTGATAAGTGCAAGGGCCCAGGAAAAAAGTGTTTGAACGTACTAGGGAATTTTACATGTCCTTGCATCGAGGGGTACCATTGGGACCAAAGTGCAGGAGAAGACATCTGTTTTATCAATCAACCATCGCTACAAGTTAAACTTTTTGTTGGTAAGTATACTTAGAGTCTATTTGAGAACAGCTTATTTAGCTGAAACTGAGATCTAGTGTTTAAATGGGAGACTCTACTAGTTAGGCTAATTGAAACCTATCTTTAACTTTTAGAGTTAAATAGTATTATTTCACTCCTTAAGCTTACATTTAGTTTGGTTTCATCTCAAAACTATTAAAAATGTTATACTTTGTACTCTTCAGTCTACTTAACTTTTTATCCATCTTAAATTTCCAGACTCATAGTCTGGTTTCTCAAAAACAAAATTTTTTTATCCATCTTATTTAATAGAATTTCTAGTGATATTATTTAACGATTATTTCATATTAGTTAATTTGACTTGGAGCACCAATTAATATATGTAAGCATTAGTTAATAGGAGAATTATTAGGAGTTGCTAGAGGCTTTAGAGCACAGTAATATGGTGCTCTGTTCTATCACATTTATAATGAATCCCACAATGAATTTTAATTTGTGGGATCCAAGTCAAATTAACTAATATAATACTTGCCGAAAGAAGAAAAAAAAAACAAGTTTTAACAGCTTAGCACAAAAATGGAAATTCATGCAAATTTTAGAATATGGAAAAAAGAATTGCCATCAAAATCCTTATGAATTTAAATCTAACCAACAACCTGTATCATGTCCAAAAGAAAAATATAAAAAAAATGACTCTTTGCAAAAGTGTAATCCATCTCCCCTTTGGGCCCTCTAAGAATGGTATAAAAAGTCCATTAATAATGTTTATTTCTATGGGCATAAGCTTCATCGTTTTGCTTCTGAGTAGCTCGTAGATGTACTTGTTAGAGATTAGCAAGCTAATATTCTATTTCTTTCAAATGTAGGTGTTGGCATAAGCTTCATAGTTGTGCTTGTCTGTAGCTCTTGGCTGTACTTGATAGTTAAGCAAAGAAAGTTAATCAAGCTCAAACGAAGGTTCTTTGAACAAAATGGGGGTTTAATTTTACAACAAAAACTCTCCAAACAAGAAAATTCAACTGCAATAGCCAAAATTTTCACCAAAGAAGAGTTGCAAAAGGCTACCAACAATTACGATGAGACTTTAATTATTGGCCGAGGAGGGTTTGGAACAGTTTATAAAGGAATTTTACCAAATAATAGGATTGTGGCCATCAAGAAGTCCAAAATTGTCGATGAAAACCAAAGTGAGCAATTCATAAACGAGGTACTTGTACTTTCCCAAATTAACCATAGGAATGTAGTTAAACTATTGGGTTGTTGTTTGGAGACACAAGTTCCTTTACTAGTTTACGAATTCATACCCAACGGTACTCTCTTTGAGTACATTCATCACGAAAGCAAGGCATCCACCATATCATGGGAGACTCGTCTTAGGATAGCTACAGAAACTGCAGAAGCACTATCATATTTGCACTTTGCAGCTTCTCCGCCTATAATCCATAGAGATGTTAAGTCTTCAAACATATTGCTAGATAGTACTCACAGAGCAAAGGTATCAGATTTTGGAGCTTCAAGATTGGTTCCACTAGACCAAACACAATTAGCTACAATGGTGCAAGGAACTTTGGGATACTTGGACCCTGAATACATGCAAACAAGTCAATTGACAGAGAAAAGCGATGTTTATAGCTTTGGAGTGGTCCTTGTAGAGTTATTAACAGGAAAAAAGGCTCTTTCATTTGATAGGCCAGAGGAGGAAAGAAGTCTAGCTATATATTTTATATCTTCTTTGAAAGATAATAGATTATTTGAAATTCTTGAGAAACATATAGCGAAAGAAGGAAAGGCAGAGCATCTAAAGGAAGTGGCAAATCTTGCAAAGAGGTGCTTAAGATTGAAAGGGGAAGATAGGCCTACTATGAAGGAAGTAGCATCTGAATTGGAGGGTTTAAGAAAGGTGGAGATGCATTCGTGGGTCAATGTTGATTCCAACTCAGAAGAAACCAAATTCTTACTTGGGGAGACATCAGATTCTTACAAATATAATGCTAGTAATAAAAGTACTAATGTGTACGATAGTGTGAGAGACCATGTAATATTTGACTTAGATGATGGGAGATGATATTAGTTTTATAGCATATTTTAGTAGATGCCATATTGTAATGATGTACTTTCTTGTTATGTGATATCCATTTTTCCTTTTTTTTTTTTTTTTAAATCATTTAACCCAAAAAGCTTGTTTAACAAGAGTAATTATTAGGTACTCCTGAAATTTGATAATGTGGTTTTACCTCCTTTCACATTTATAGTGAGTCCCACTAATTAGTTTTATGGTGAGGTCTATCATGAATATGAGATGAATGAGTACTATGTCATTGTACTTTTAGTGTACCTAATAATTTTTAGTTCAATGGACCTTGTGTTTAAGAAATCTTAAGCTGCTATGAATAAACTAAGAAAGTAAGATTAATTGAGTAACAAAGAAAGAGGAAGAGATAGAAAACAATATATAATGGAGAAGACGAATTGAAAAACAGAGAGAATTGTGAGGAGTAATTCTGAGATAATATTGTTTATCTAACCTTTTACAGGAATTTTTTTGTTAAAAGTACATTAAAGTATACTTGTATTTTGAAAAAAAGTGAAAAAAATGAGGTTTTAAAGTTGATGCCAAACATACTAATTATATCTCAATTACAAAGTAAATGCTGAAACCCAATGACAAATTATCTTCTAACAACCATTCCCACGTTTTATGCATCCCTAACGGACTTTAGAACTCTAACTAATTCGTATTAACATCTCTAATCCCATACGTCATTGTTCAAGTGAGCTGACACTTTCCTCTTCAAGTGGCATCAGTAAAATGCCATCGTTTGCATACGTCACTGTTGAGGCTATTGTCCCATGATGTGCTTTCTCTGTCATCCCATTAGTCATTAGATTTAATCTTAACATTTTGGAGCTAAAGGAACTCTTCGATTAGATTTTCTTTGCAGCTTCCTCCTTAAGTTCTTTTCATTTAATTTGCCTATCATCTCCGTAGCTAATAGAAGAACCAAAATCAACTATTAGTCACACCTAAAGCTTTCATGAGTTCTTAGAATAAAAGAAAATAAATTTGAATGCAACGTCCATTGAAAAATCATCTAACATATAGCCTATCTCTACTTGAACTTTGTTACTCGAGTTAAGCAGCTGCATGAGCCTTCCAAAGTATGTGTGCATACATTTTGTAATATTTTAATAAGTTAATGGGGGGAGTGGACTTATGGGGAAGACAGAGTTTTCCAAAATATCAGGTAAGAAAAGTTTAATTAGTAGCTTTATCTCCTAAAATTTGGGTGGGAGAAAATAATCGCGACTCTTTTTAAGTCATTGATATGTCAAATACCTTTAATTATAAAAACGAGTGACACCATTAGATGTCTTTAATATTGTTAATGTCTCACTGAATCTTTGGTCATTGTTCAAAACTTTCAAAAACTTGAAAAGTTATAATCTTAAAATATTGAACTAAATAATTGATAGTCTTAGAATGTATTGACCCCTTTGGTAACTAAATCAATTAATTTAGCCAAGTGAAATTAATTAGATTCAGTTACATGTAATAAGCATGGTAGCACAAACAAATTACCAAATAACAAAATGCAGCAGAAATTAAATTTGACAAGGGTGATTTGTTTACGAATGGGGAAAACTACTGAGGCAAAACCCCACTGGGTGAATTTAAGGTTACCACTCCCAAGAATCCACTTTTATCAAAACAAGCGGTTACAAGTAAAAAGAATCCTAGTACTTAATACCAACCTACAGTTAAACCCTTACCCCAATACACAATTGGACTTATAATGTAGCAACAATCTCTCTTTTCAATGCATGGTTTCCAGTACGTGACTAACCAATCGATACATAGATCCAATTATGTGACTAACACACCAACTTGAAAAAGATATTGGCTGCAAAGTTTTTCAGTTCATCCAGACGATGAAGATCAATAAGCTACTTGGTTACAAAACCCTTGGCGCAAAGACACAGCAGCTTCTACAAGAGAAAGATGAACTAGGGCAAGTTGTCTCAGGTCACAATTTGAGTGAATAATCACTTTGCATCACCTTAGATGGCCCTTAAAATAATCCTTATATATGTTTAGGGTTGTGAGAAAAGAAACCCTACACAAATAACTTGGATATGCTTGAAAAACAAATCTAGAAATCTGAATTTCGTAATTCTCGATAGATACAGCTTCTATCGAGAGCTGTCGAGAATTAAACATTAAACCTCGATAGATTTATCTGTTGAGCTATCTGTCAAGATTTAATGAACAACACTTCTTCACTTGTTTCTTGGACAAATTTGTATGGCTTCAATACTAGAATTGAACTCTTGTTCCTTGAAGTATTAAACACATCCTAGATCTACCCAAATACAAGTAAAGTGCATTTTGTCCAATGATTAGCCAATTCTACATGACATATGTTCTAACAAGTTCCACATATGTCCTAACAATCTCCTCATTTGGCAATCCGTGACAAAACCACAACAAACAAATGAAGTATGAGAGAAGTCATAAATTACTCAACTCATAATCACTTGTTGAATACAATAAAATCTAATCCTAACACAAACTCTTGAAAAAATTTGCAAGAAGAGAGTTCATGGCATGATAGATTTTGGCAACCTGTCTTTCTGAAACACTTTAAACAAAACTCATCAAGGCATTTTAGTGTGAAACAGAAATAAAAGATTGCATGCATAAGAAACATGTATATAAAGAGAGAAAAGAAACAACACATGAAGAAATAGGTGAAATGATAACAACATCATATATATATATATATATATATATGAGATAAATAAGTACAATGTTTGTTATCACTAAATGGTCACAAGACCGATGTACAAAAGGATAATGTATCTAAAAAGAAAGAAAAGAAAAGAATACATAAATCCTCACTACATCCCTCATAAACAAAAACACTCCCCCTATCAAAAAGTCCTATGCTAACTCTCCCCCTAAGTACATGACTACTCTCATCCCAAAACTACTTCCCTTTTTTTGTCACAAATGACAAAGGGCAAGTCACTGAGAAGCGGTCATCTCCTTATCATCGGAAGAGCTAGCATCCTCATCCTTATCCTCTTCCTCACCCTCATCATCATCATCATTATCACCGAAGCCATTATCATCGTCTTTGTCCTCAAAAGCCTTTAGAGAAGGAGAGGGAGATGGAGACGCAGTGAAGCCACCCATGCGAGTTTGTCATCATGCAATATGACTAACACGGGTGTTCACCTGATACAACTCAGTGGTGAGTGTATCAAGGCAAGCATCCATGCACTCAAGCTATGCCATGACGGCCTCAAACGTCACACCACCCGCAGAAGAAGAAGAAGAAGGAGCAGAAGTGGATAGAGCAGAAGGAGTTGGAGGAGTCGTCATCTCAATCCGTGGCTGCTTCGGTCGAAGCTGGGCCTTGCTCCATGAAACAGACGCCATGCTAATAGCACTCATGATGGTGAAGTGCGAAGACTTGGGATAAGAAATAGAAGAATGCCAAATGATCCTCGTGATAGTAGAAGAAAAGATAAGCTTATCACAAGTCGCCGTATCCTTATAGACATCTATAAGGGAAAGAATGAAATGAGAGGGAAAGTCTATAGTAAGGTCCTCAATGAGGGAAAGAAAAAAGCAAGCACGAGGCTCAATAATGAAGTTATAGTGAGACAAGGGATGGAGAACAAATGTCATCACCATATTAAGAAACTTCGGAACTTTTGCAAAGCCCGAGCATAAGGCGTTTTGGCGATCAACCCATGAAGAAGGTGTCTCACAAAAGAGAGACAGAAGTTTGTCTTTGGACACAGTCCTCAAACATGGACACAGAGGGGTAATCAGAATGCGATACCTTCGAAACATGTAGTGTCTTAAAGATAAACTCCGGAATGACTATGATACGTGTACCTCGAACTTGTGTAACAAATCGAGGTATAGAGGCATTGAAACCGTGCATATTGGAGTAGAACTCTTGTATGATCATGGTGAGACAACTCATGGGTATCTCACATAGAGATTCCCATCCCCAATTGTGAATGACAGTGGGTAGAGCAGTATTGGAAAATTTTGATAGAATCACGTGGCGTTCCGAATGAGCACTACGTTTGGAGAAGTTCTCCAAAAAGTCCTGATAGGCCTTCTCATCACGGAACCGAACGTGAAGAGGAGTGGGGTCAGAAGAAGATGTCCCGGAATGAATAGGGTTCTGAGATGGAGTGGATTTGCGCTTGGGTGCCATGCACAGTCTATCCGAGAAAAAGAGAGATAAACAGAAAAGCACCATCACAACAGAGTACCAAAAGATAGAAAAGAAAAGGTACGTATTCATGAAATGTGCATGAGCATGTGACATGCAAAAATCTTGCATCATGGGTTTAATTCAATCCAATCCTATCAGCACACAAGTTTTCAACATATAAACACACATCTAAATCCATGAAACATTGTGAAAATGCAAATGGGATGCAATGCATGATCATAATACATCAAAAACATAACACCCTAGCCAAAAATTTCACAAAATACTCATCAATTTTCAAAAAACCCAAAAATTTCAAGAAAACCCAAAACCTAGGTCTAAATGCGTGAAATGCATGAAGAATGAAGGATTAGAGAAGCATACCAGAGGGAAAACACAAGGTTTAGGCCGAAATCCAAGTGAGGAAGGTGAAGGGGTCGAGTGAAAAGTGTTTGGGAGAGAGAAGAAAGCTTATCTGTCGAAGAGAAAAAGAGAGAAATGAATTTGATTTCGCTTAGAAGCTATTTAAAGAAATCGCAGTTCGATGGATTGGGGATCTGTTGAGCACTAAAGCTTGATAGATAGAATCTGTCGAGGTGTTGTCGAGAATCTGTTTACGACAAAAACACCTCGTGGATCGAAAAGCTGTCGAAAAGCTATCGGCCAGACATAAACTTTCTCGATGGATCGAGAATTTGTTGAGAAGCTATCGAGACAAATTCCAGAAAGTTTTGATGGATTGAAGATGTGATAAGATCTGTCAAGAAAAGAAGTCCAAGGAGCTTGATAGATAGCTATCTATCGAGATCTGTCGAGAAGCTGTCGAGCTTGATAAAAACATTTTTTGAAAGAGAGGAAAAAAAAAAACATAGAAATGAATGCAATCAAGCAAGCTACTCAAACAAAGATTCAAACAACATTTTAAGCTTTCAAAAACATCTCTCAACAAATAAATGCAAAGCATTCATAGATCCAAAACACACACACACACACATTAAACAAGTCTAATCAATTTTATATTTCAAAAACAAGTCAAGACAGTTTAGTGAGCATACATTAACACATGTATTCCTTGTGATGACCAAATCACATTGTACTTGTAAAGTAGCAAAGAATTTTGCGTGTTGTGTGTGAAAACATCACAAGAATGCATAAGTGTCTTATGTTATGATGATTTGAGATATGAGAAAATCAATTTAACTCACACAATCATAACTACTTGATGGGGACTATCACCTTCGAGGTACATCCTATAACTCCTACATCTCCTAGAAACATGCTTGCAATCATATTTAAAAGCATTTTGATTCTTTTTACTTTTGATTTTTCTTTTCATACTTTTTTTCTTTTGAGCATATCATGCATGGGCATAGAAGAGAGAGAGAGAAGAAATAACCAATTATGTTAAGCCAAAAACATCATAATTTTGCTATGCCGAAGCATACAGACAGGGGCGGAGCTAGAAATTTTGGTTTGAGAGGGCCAAGTTGTGATGTTAATATATTAGTTAAGACAAATCTCTACACATGCACACACACATATAAATTAATTTACTAAGAGAATTTATTATCTTCTAAATTTTAATGAGTATACAAAAGTCATGTATTTCTTCTATTAGACATGTACAAAAATTTATCATTTTTTACATAGTTTAATTTGTTAAACCTCTTAAATTATATGATTTTAATATAATTTATCTTTCTTTTAAGAGCACCATTGAAATGACTTAAAATTTGGGGGAGCCAACTTCAATTTTTACATGCTACATCTTTTAAAATATAAATAATATAAATACTGTAAAATAATTTTTTAAAATTTTGGGGGGGCCACCCTTGTGTGTGGCTCCACCACTGCATACAGATGTTATTCATGATTGGTGGGCTTTAGTAGTGACATGGTTATTTATGCCTTTCTCTTAGGATTTTTTAGGATTTTTTTGTTATTCCCATCAAAAAGAATGATATGAGTGTTAAGTATAAGAGATTACTTAATCGCACTTATCACAAACATAAGTTACAAAGCTCACTTGCTAAGTTGTGCATTAAGATGCTCATCTAAGCTACAAAAGATACAAAGTTTAGAAAACTTTGTCTCAATGGCCGTCCAAGATACACAAGTACCAATATACACAAAACACACACTGTTTTTGTATTTTTTTTTATTTTTTATTTTTTATTTTATATGAAAACCAAAATAAAGCAAAACTGAAAACAAACAAACAAAAATATGTTAAATAAAGTATAGCATAAAACTAGACAAACTCAAAAACAAGAAAGCAAAACACACAAGTAATGCATAAACAAAAAGAGAGGAAGAGAGAGAAAAAGTGACTAAATCACTTAGATCCTTTTTCCTTCCACACCTTGGAAGAACCTTTCCGCTTGGCAAACCCTTGATCCGGTGGTGAGGAGGAAGAATTGAAACCGTTCAAGTTTGAAAGGAACATGAGGGCCTTAAGAATATCTCCAAGAGGAGCAAAAGAGGATGGAAACTGATTCTGGTTTCCGGATGAGATCATACTGTTGCTTTGTTAAGTGGCTAACCACTTGTAGCAATTAGGTCAAGTATGCCCTAAAGCTCTACAGTGATGACAAAGATGCTGCTTCTTCTGTGTAGACTTTTGGTTATTACTCTTTTTAGTTCTAGGGTTTCTAGTCTCTTTCTTTTCAGTCATAGGGGGTGCTCCTAAGATAGATTTGCCCTTGTCTATTTTCTCACTAGCTATATCAGTTTTGACATCAATGTTCTTAGTATTAATATTATTAGCAGGTGAGACAAACATAATAGTACTAGAAGAAGCAATATTTGGAGAAGAGAAATCATACCCCAAACCGGTTCTATGAGAAGCAAATTTCTGAAAGCTAAGCATCTCATCAAGCTTTGCACTGGAAGTTCTCTCCAATTGAGCTCTAACTTGAAAAAGCTCCGCTTCAAGCTTCTTGGTCTTTTCAGCGAAGAAATTGTTCTCAAACCACAGTGCTCTAATGGTCTAATTAGCTTCATCAAACTTTGTGGAGAGCTCTTCTCAGTCAAGCTCCACTTCACTCAGCTTCTTGGTGGCCAGCCTATACAGTTTCTCATGCTTTTCGGAGACCTTATACAACTTTTCATAGGCTATATGGATGTCATCTTGTTCATCCATTTTCTCAAACTTAAATATCACCAAGTCCTCTTCTTCATCTACCTCTTCAACAATCCCCTTGGTAGGATTCACTGTGGTAGTGAAGGCATTCAAGATTCCTCGTCATCATTGTCATCTGAATCATCCTTAGGCTCGGTGTCACTCAAGGTAGCAACAAGGGCTTTGCTTGTTCCAGTAGCCTTAAGATAAGTTGGACATTCTTGTTTCATATGTCTAAAACCTTAACATCCAAAGCACTTTGGTCTAAAGGAAACAATGTACTGACCGCATTCCTTAGCATCCTTCTTTCCTCTGTCTTGGATCTTGAACTGAGTCGAACTGGACTACTTACAATCTTTATCAAATCCTTTTGCATTGGCATTCTTCATGAAATTTTTAAACTGCCTTGTGTTATAGGGTTTCATCTTAGAATCTTCATCATCAGAAAACTCATTAGTATCAATGCTTTTGGCCTTCAATGCCATGCTCTTGCTCTTGCTCGATTTCCCGATCCTAATCAAACCCAATTCATAGGTTTGCAAGTTGCCAACCAGCTCTGTGAAAGGAATTTGGTCCATATCCTTTGATTCCTCAATAGCAGTGATCTTGGCATGGAATCTCTCCGATAGAGATCTGAGCACCTTTCTTACAATCTTGGGTTCGGGAATGGTTTCTCTAAGATTAAAGGCAGAGTTCACTATGTCCTACAACTTGGCATAGAACTCATCAAACGACTCATCCTCCTCCATCTTAATCTCTTCAAAGCTCGTAGTAAGCCTTTGAAGTCTTGAATCCTTGGTAGCCTTAGTCCCTTCATAGGTTGTCTAGAGGATAGTCCATGCTTCCTTAGCAATTTCGGTGGAGGATATCTTCTTGAACTCCTCATTGGTGACTGCACTGAATAAAGCATTCAATGCTTGGCTGTTGAAGTTTACCGCTTTGATCTTAGCATCATCCCAATCAGTCGACGCTTCCTTTGGCTTAGTCCAGCCAATCTCCGTAGCTTTCCACACATTCTCATTTAAAGACCGCAAGAAATCTCTCATGCATACTTTCTAGTATGCATAGTTAGTGCCATCAAATAAATAAAGTATAATAAGACACTGTCCTCTATTCATGACAAATAGGGGTCAATGGATCACATAGCAAATATTAACCCTAATCAGAGTGTACCTACTCTGATACCACTTGATAGGCCAAGAATGTATTAACCCCTTTGGTAACTTAATCAATTAATTTAGCCAAGTGAAATTAATTAGATTCAGTTACTTGCAATAAGCGTGGTAACACAAACGAATCACCAAATAACTAAATGCAGCGGAAATTAAATTTGACACAGATGATTTATTTACAAATGGGGAAAACTACCGAGGCAAAACCCCACTGAGTGAATTTAAGGTCACCACTCCCGAGAATCCACTATTATCAAAACAAGCAGTTACAAGTAAAAGGAATCTCAATATCTAATACCAACCTACAGTTGAACCCTTACCCTAATACACAATTGGACTTGTAATGTAGTAACAATCTCTCCTTTTAATGCACGGCTCCTAATACGTGATTAATCAATCGATGCACGAATCCAACTACGTGACTAACACACCAACTTGAGAAAGATGTTGGCTACAAAGTTCTTCAGTTAATCCAGCCAATGAAGATGAAGAAGCTCCTTGGTTGCAAAACCCTTGGCGCAAAGACGCAGTAATTTCTACAAGAGAAAGGTGAACTAGGACAAATTGTCTCTAGTCACAATTTGAGTGAATAATCACTTTGCATCAAAGTCTTGAAAGAAGAAGACCCAAAGTCAGCTCTTTGGGACATACTGAAATGGAAAGGGAGCAGTAGACTTTTGAGGAAGAAGCTCCAAAAGAAGAAGATAATGAGGAATGAGGAAGGGACCAGCCACTAATGTTGCTGACACAATATTGGTTCTGGTACCCAATGGAGCAAATGGAGGGAATCACTGGTACCCCGAGAACCCTAGGATGACACTATAAAAAGGGGAAGCAGCCAACAGTAAAAGGGGCACCCAGCAACAGTGAATCAGATTAGAATCTTTGAGAAAGTTCTGTGAGAATTCAAAAAAAGGAGAGAAAAGAAAAGGAAATACCGCCCGGTATCCTATAACAGCCACTAGAGAACATACTCGAATTCAAAGGAATTCAGACTTTGCAAGTCTTAGAGGCTTGCAGAGCCACCTAAATCTGTAATTTTTGAACTTATTTGGACCTTGTAATACATCCTAGTGAGCATGGTGTACTATATAATTAAGCAAATAATGGAATATTTAACTTTCCTCTAAGGATACCTAACGTTTACTTTATGTCTTTTTTTACTACATTGCTCCTTTATTGTTTCTTACTGTTCAGTACATATGTTTCTTGTTTGCTAGTATGTATGTATTGTAGGATTCCTGCTCTGTGCACCACTTGGTTTGTAATCAGTCCATTTAGCCGCGGTGAACCAAGCCTAGGCCCTTAAAACAATAACTAAAAGGCCCAGGGTCCTTGCTTTTACTTGGGCCTGGACACCGTCCAAAAAGGGACCCACACATTTTGATGACTTCACTGGGGACTGGGTAAAGGAGAGGGAAGAAGTAATCCCTTCGCAGAGCATGGCTCCAAGACCAAGGAATAGCAAAGGTACCAATATGCCACCTGTGACATCTAAGCTTGTAGGAGAAAATTAAGTGGCCTCTAGATATAGGAATGAGGTACCTTTGGTAGAGCGTGAGGTTGTCTAAGGACAGAGGCACACAGGGCAGGAGCTGGACCCTGTGGCTCGAATGGTGGAAATGCTGAAGGACTTGCAGCAAGAGATTTGCCTTCTCAAAGAGGGGAGGACCCAGGAAATTAGGGATAATGCCCCCCCTGTTGTCAACCAGGATAGAGCCCAACCAGAGGGAGGGTCAGCAGTAAGAGAGGGAGCCAACCCCTAGTATCTCATGCTAGTAGATGTCAATGCCCTTCTGGAATAAGAAAGAGAAAAGCTTTCGGGGGTCCCCAAGCAATTTTCTCAGGATCTCCCATTTCCACCAAAACTCTTGGGCAAGCCTTATCCCAAGGGGAACGAGCCCCCGAAGTTCCATCATTTTGATGGAAGAAACGGAAGTGCTGTAGTGCACATGAGTAGATTCATCCATACCATGGGCCCTTACACAGGAGATAAAGAGCTGTGTCTAAGAGTGTTTGTTTAGTCCCTAGTGGACAGAGCATATACGTGGTATACCACTTTGAGGCCTGGGTCCATCAAGACATGGGACAAGATGATGGAGAGGTTCTATGCAAAGTACTATCTAGGTGAAGACAAGGTCACCTTCCAAAGCCTTCAAATGGTGAAACAAAGGCTTAGAGATTATCCTGTCCAGTTCATCAAAAGGTTTGAAGATGTTTCTTTGGATTGCTATGGAGACCATGAAGAAAAAAAGCTCATAGAAACCTGCATATCCAACATGCTCTTCGATTACAAGCTTAATCTCAAAAATCTATGCATAACCCAGTTTGCTAACCTACTGCAAAGAACTAGAAAGACTGCATTGACTATGAGAACGAAGAGAGTCTCAGTATCTCAGGCCATGACAGCATTAGTAGGAGAAAAAAGGAAGAGACTTGAAGGAAAAATCGCCGAGGAACCGCCTGTGATCCCATGCACTGCAGAAGAATTGAATCATATTTTGGATAAATGGATTGGAGATGGAATCGTTAGGCCGTTCGCTATATCTAGGTCACCTACTGAAGAAGAAAGAAAGAATCCTTTGTTTTGTAGGATTCATAATTATGTCAAGCACTCTACTAAGGATTGCTGGACCCTTCGTAGGCTTTTCCATAAGAAACTTAGGGAGGGAACCCTGGAGCTGACTCAGAAGGAACCAGAGGTGCAAAGGAATCCTTTACCCAACCACAAGGGGAAGGGAATGGTGGCTGTAGTGATCCATAGGAACCTGGTAGAAGCAGAAGAATCTGAAGGATCCTTTCGTCCAAACATAGTCAGAACCCTTCAGAAAAGCCCTAAATTCAGAACACTGTTCAACCAGCTAGGATTTAGGCCAGAGGCGAGAAGGATGGCCACAGAATTCCTCATGAGTATAGCAGCAGATTCAGGAGTAGAATGTTTCACAACAGAATCCCATACCAGCCAAGCTTACTTGGAGATAACCAACGCAATAACCTTCACAGATGAAGACTTGGAAGTTGAACACCTAGACCATTGCAAACCCCTTTATCTAATGGCCACAATGAATGGTGTCCAAATCAAAAGAGCATTGGTAGATACTGGGGCATCACTTAACCTCATAGCCTTGAGCACCCTGGAAGTTATAGGCCTGACTGGCAGGAGGAACCTAGGGGCTCCCATGGAGAAAACAAGATTTGGAGGATCAGCAGAATCAATTGAGAGGTACGTGCAACTAGCCCTAAGGGTAGGCCCAATAGTAGCCCTGACCAGATTTCACGTGATTAACTCAGAAGTTTCTTACCATGTTCTGTTGGGATGCCCATGGCTCCATAAGCATCGCCTCATTCCTTCCACATACAATCAATTTGTTAAGAGAAGACTAAATGGGAGGCCCGTAAGGATCCCTACCAACCCTAACCCGTTCAGCCAAGGAGAAATGAACATCGTGAAAATAATGTTTTATGACGAGTTGGAGCCAGATGATGAGAGTCCCACGCTGGGGACCCCAGGAACACCTGTCTTAGAAGAAAAAGAATGAGGGGGGTACCACTGACTTGAGGAACCTACTAGACAAAAAAAGGCAAAAGAAGGAGCCTAGCTCGTCAGGATCCCGAGAATGCGTAGTAGTACGGAAGCCCGGAGGAATGTTAATTTATCGTTTATGAAGGTGCGTGGGGCCTGAATGCATTGTAAAGGAAGGCCCTGGACCGCCAGATTGTATGATGGCTTAAAAAGAGATTCTGGAAGACCCAGTCAAGGAAGCATAAATCCAGCCTGAGGAGGAGTTGGAAGAGATAAACTTAGGGGCTGATCTAGGATCCCAGAGGCTTGTTTTCATCAGCAAACAGTTGGCAACGTAAGAAAAGGAACAGTTAGTGGCATTACTCAAGAAATATGTAGATGTGTTCACATGGACGTATGATGAAATGCCTAGTCTGGACCTAGGACTGGTGATCCATTCTCTCAATGTGGACCCGAGGGTCAAGCCAATAGTCCAGCCAGCCAAGGTCTTTCACATCGATATAGAAGCTCAAATAACTCAAGAAGTCAAGAAGCTGCTGGCAGTTGGGTTCATCAAGCCAATTCAGCATCCCAAATGGCTTTCCAACATAGTACTCGTGAAGAAAAAGAATGGTCAAATTCGGTGTTGAGTGGACTTTCGCAATCTGAACAAGGCATATCCAAAAGATGAGTTTCCTCTGCCTAACATTGACCTCCTCGTAGATTCAGCTGCAGGAAACTCTATGTTTTCATTTATGGATGGATACAGTGGGTATAACCAAATCTGCATGGCTACCAAAGATGTAGAAAAGACAGCATCCAGGACACCAATTGAAATTTTTATTACACGGTAATGCTCTTTGGTCTTAAAAATGCAAGGGTAATATACCAGCGAACCATGACAGCTATCTTCCATGATATGATGCATAAGGAAATGGAGGATTACATAGATGACATCGTGGTAAAGTCAAAAACTAGGGCAGCACACTTTTAGATACTTGAACGGGTTTTTGAAAGGTCCAGGAAGTACAAGTTACTCATGAATCCCATGAAATGTGCCTTTGGGGTATTTGTTGGGAAATTTCTCAAGTTCCTGATACATCACAGAGGCATAAGTGTGGACCCAGCTAAATCCATGGCTATTGCAACAATAAGGAGGCCTATAACAGTTAAGGAGCTCAAAAGTTTCCTATGAAGGGTCTCTTACATCAGGAGATTTGTTCCAGGATTAGCTGAGGTCATAAGTGATTTGTCCAAACTGTTGAAAAAAGGAGTTGAGTTCACCTTGGGAGCAAAGCAGCATGAGGTCTTTCAGAGGACACAACAAATCATGAATAACTTGCCCACCTTACAAGTACTAGTACGTGGGCAACCCCTGTTGCTATACTTAGCATCAAACTCCTAGGCCATAAGAGCCTTGTTAGCACACGAAGATGATGATGGAAATAAGTAGCCCATTTATTATGTAAGCAGGGCACTAAAAGACACAGAGACCAGGTATCCCAGGATAGAAAGAGCATGCTTAGCTATCATCTACGCGTCCCAGAGGTTTAAAAGGTATTTCTCAACTCACTAGATCCTTTTAGTGACCAGATCATATCCCATAAAAGCACTCCTCCATCAACCTCTCCTAACGGGAAGAATAGTACAGTGGTTGGTCTTACTCTCTTAATATGACATTGGCTTCAGGGTCCCTAAATCTGTTAAAGCCAGGCCATAGCAGATCTGCTGGCCTAGTTCCCAAGAGAAGAAGAGTGTTCACTAAGCGAGGAAATCCCTAGGAAGGTGGCAGTAGCAAAACTCCCAAGAAAGAAATGGATAATGAGGTTTGATGGGTCAGCAACAACAACTTCAAATGGACTGGTAATTGTGCTAAGTTGTGAAGATGGGGATGCCATGCCATTATCTTTCAAGCTTGGGTTCCCCTGCTTAAATAATGTTGCTAAGTACGAGGCATACTTGATTGAGTTGACCATAGCACTTAACATGGGAGTAAAACATATGAGGGTTTTAGGAGACTCCAATCTTGTGGTCTCTCAAGTGAAGGGTGACTTTGTATTAAGAGAGCAAAGTCTAGCATCTTACAGAACTTGGGCACAAAAGGTGGAGCAGAAATTCCATACCTTCAGTGTGGAGTATGCCCAAAGGAGTGAAAATAGGTTCGCTAATGCACTAGCCACCCTAGGATCCCAGGTACTGTTCAAAGGAAAGGGTACTTGGATAAAAGTAAGCAAGCCGGAACGTTCCATCATAAAGATCCTCAAAAGGATGTTCCCTGAAGAACCGGAACCGCAAGATTAGAGAAATGAGGTAAAAGGGAAAATGGAAAAGCTAGGAGGTGAAGGAAGCATAAGGAGCTAAAAAACTACACTATGATAGAAGGAGAGCTATACAGGAGGCTGCCCGGAGGAATCCTGTCAAGGTGCATCAACGAGAAAGAAGGGAAGCTAAGACTAGAGAAATTACACAGCCAGACTTGTGGGATTGCAAGAAAAATTAGCATGTACAAAAGGATGCAGCGCATGGGGTACTACTGGCTAGATATGAACAAAGAGGTTGCAACTGTACAAGAGAAATGTCAAAGGTGTTAGCTGTCAGTGGATAGAGAATAAAGTTATGCCATATTTGTAATGGAAGATTGGAGGACCCCATTCATGGAATATTTAACTCAAAGGATCCTAGCAACTGATTGGACATTAGCCCACCAACTCAGAAAACTCGCCATCAGATACTTCTTGTAGAACGAGATCCTATTCAAAAGGGGATACAATGGGGATCCCCTAAGATGTTTGGAGTCAAGAGAAGCTAGGGAAGTAGTCAGGGAAGTCCATTCTGGTGACTGTGGAAGTCACCTAGGGAAAAGGAGACTCTACAAGCAATTGTTGCCAGTTAAGACGTGTCATGCATGCTAAGTACTTGGAGATGCAATCCACATTCACCCAAATATCCTGCAAGATATGACAACATCGTAGCCATTCCACACTTGGGGGCTTGATCTTATAGGGCTTATAAACCCTCATTCCAATGGCTATATATGGATTTTGGCAGCCACTGAATATTTTACAAAATGGGTAAAGGCCATCCCTTTGAAAAAGGCCACTAAAGCAGTCGTAGCAAACTTCATTCAAGTGCACATCATTACAAGGTTTGGGATCCCCAGGAGATTGATCAGTGACAATGGGACTCCGTTCCTAAACAGAGACATGAAAAACTTGACCGAAGCATATTACATCAAGCATGGAAGGTCTACTCCGTATTACCCATAAGGAAATGATTAGGCTGAGGCTACTAACAGGGTGATACTGAAGATCCTCAAAAAAATGAAATGTGAGTATGGGGGAAAATGGAGTGACCACTTAGCAGATGTACTCTGGGCATGAAGAAGCTCTGTAAAGACAGCCACAAGATTTTCACCATTTTCCCTAGTTTATGAGACAAAAGCCATCAGTCTTGTGGAGTTAGTCATCCCCACGCCAATAGTAGTGCTTGAAGAAAACCAAGAAGGCATAGAGGACACAAATAATGCAAAGAGGTTGGCAGATCTAGAAGGAATAGAGGAAAAACAAGAAGTGGCTAGAAGGAGTCAAAGGTACTAGCAGAGAATGGCTAAGGCATATGCACAGACAATACACCCAAAAGCCTTCATAGAAGGGCACTGGTGCTAAGAGCAGCAGAGCATGTGACGAAGAATGTCCTACGACCCTCCAAGTTTGCTTTGAAATGGGAAGGACCCTACATTATTAGGGAAGCCCATGATAGCAAGTATTACTACCTAACAAAGGAAGATGGGACCATCCTTACAGAACCTATAAATGGAAAATGGCTGAAATAGTACTATGCGTGAAAGAAGGAAATTTTGGTACACCGAGACCTCTTTTTTGCCAGCTTTCCAAATTGCTAAGTGTTTCATCGTTCTTTACTCTTCCTTTTTATTTCGTGAGCTTTGTTTAGTTTAAGTCCCCTTTTGTTTAGGAACCCATGATAGGAGGACATTCCATGATCCTTACTATCTTTGACAACCCTTTATGTGTTCCTTAGTATGGTAACTATGCTATGTTTCAATGAAATCTCTTTTCCTCAATCCTCTTTTTTTTTTTAAATGCACAATTGCAAAAATATTACATAACCCAAATCCGGGCAAATTTGGTAAGGGTACCTATGCCAGCATAAAAAAAATTTTTAATAATAATATATATATCTTAGCACATGACCCAGGACCCACACCACAATAAGTTTAAGTAGATGACCTAGGACCACAGGTAGAAGTAAGTGCCTGGGATACCTAGCCCAGTATTTGACCAAAAGGGTCTGTCTTGTTCATGACTTAGGACATGAAAAAAATATATATATAATACAAACCAATGTACCCAGGTCAATACCTGCGCAGCAACATAACCACCAGGGTACCTGATCCAGGACCTGCTGCAACACTTGCAGGGACCATGGCCCAGGACTCAGTTCAAAAAAAGAGAGAAGCAACAAAATGAGAAGAGTAGATACACATGCTGTTAAAAAAATAGAAGCAGTCTTGAAAAAAAAAAAAAGATCCACATTACCATAAAAAGAAAAAGAGGGAAAGAAGAAGTGTTCAAAAGAGGAGATAGAATTTATATAGCCCAATTGTCTAAAAAAAATTTATACATCTGAACTATCTTAAACAGGAGGGGGGGGGGGGGGCAAGAAGCTAAGGTATGAGGCCGGCTAACAAAGAGCTCTATGGAGAGATGGTAGGAACAGTTGAGGAAGAAAGAACCCGCTGCCTTTTAACTTTCAAGTCCTGCAATGCCTTGTGAGCACGAGCTAAAGCCTCCTTTGCAGTAGCAATTTTAGCATCAAGAACCCTGGAGGCCTGTTTCTGGAATAGCAGGTGGGCTAAGGAACGTAGATACTCCAACAAGAAGGATAGATTGAATTTGGCTTCTATGAGATCCTGCACCACTCCCCTCCATTCCAAAAGCTTCTCCTCGGATAAAGAGTCAAAAGAAGAACCCCTCAAGGAGATTAGCACAGCATATAGCAGCTTCATCAAGATGTTGCCCAAAAAAACACCTTTCCTAAACCCACTGGTAAAGTCCTCATGGATTTTGAACAGCCCCTCCAACAATGGCAGACCCTCCATGGGCATAGAGAATCTTAGGAAAGTGCCAAAAGGAGGTCCAAAATTATAAAAATGGCTCGCAGGGAGGCTGTTGAAGTCCAAGAAATCAAAGTAGGACAAAAAGGCAGGAAGCCCTAATTTAGGATCTGAGACAGTCACCCCTAGAGCCTCCCCCATTATCGCGTCTCCACTCTTAGGAACTAGAGAACCTTCAACCCTCTAGATGGTTTGAGGGATCCCTGCCTAAGCTTCAAAAACTTGGACATCAGGAGCAGATTTCATAATTACCTCAAGAACTATGGGCTCGAGATCTTTAGCACTTATATCAGCACCTGCAAAAGCAGACAAAATTCAACGAGGGGAATAACAAAGGAAAATATGTAAAGTGGGAAAAGTAAGAGAAAGCTAGAGAACCAGTATCTGCTTCATGTAGCAGGGCCTCCTCCTCTTGCCCCTCTAATTTCCTAGAGGACTCTGTGAAAGAACATACAGCACGTTGGAGAAAATGTGAGAAAACTTTGGAAAAATTGGTAAAAGAAGGGAAGGACACTAGGGGCTTCGCCATAGAAGGAAAAGGCAGGAGAGAAGTAGGGAAGAAAGGGAGGAAGAAGGAAATATAATGATAATAAGCAATTTGCACCTTCAGAACCCTCTAACTCCAAAAAAGGGGCGGCTTCATGAATAAATTAGGCTCTGGTTTGACCTGAGAGAGGAAAGGAAAATGAGAACTCTCAGGAAGAAGGGATAAGAGGGATAAGAATAACCATTAATAAAGAATGGATGAGGCTCACTACTTGTATGAATGAAGAAGCACCCCCTAAGGACTCTATACCCAATGCAGGCTCAATTGTGGGCTCGAGTGGCGCAGTTCTAGTAGGACTGGGAGTCTGCGCGGGCTCGGGATCTTAGGGAACAAGAGACTGAAAAGCCTCGAGGTCCTGAACAGCCAAAGGAGTAGAAGGCAGAATGGGCTGGGCATCCTTCACTGCCTGCCCGACTTCCTTAGTCACATCACCACTAAGGGGCTCATTTTCCGTGCCTTCGAGAATAAAAGATTGAATTGCCGTCACTGCTTCTATTGGAGTTTCACCAATCATAGGAGGAGGCATCTCAACTTGTAAAAAAAAAGGAGAGTATGTGGCAAAACATTACAAAATGCATATGTACACAGTACTAAACAAGGAAAGAAAAACAAGACAGTAAAAAAGGCACAAGTGGAAAAAAGCCATACCAGATCATTACCAGATGACTAACCCTTACCTCCCTTGGGGTCTGACTTGCGCTTAGACTACATGAGAGGAATGACCATTTATCAGTTAAAAGAAAAAAGGGAGAAGCACAACAAGAACAATGAGATAATGCAAAAATAATAATAATAATAATAATAATAACAATAATAATAATAATAATAATAATAATAATAATAATAAAATGAGAGAAGAGGATAAGAAGCCTTGCCCTTCTCACTCTCTACAGATTCTCCAATGATCTTTTGTCTACTACAGGTACGCTTAGAGGGCCCTAAGGGAGACTAGGGTGTGAAATCAAAGGACCCCAAAGAACCCTGGGCTGAGGAACTCACAGAAACCTGAGAGAGAGAAGACTCTATCTTAGTCTTTACTCGGATCTTTTGGATGAAAGGGTGGCCAACTTCGTTGCCAACTGTAAAGGGGTCCACTCTTTCGGGTTCCTCAGAAATGACTAATAGCTTTTGGGATTTTGCAGTCTTCCTCTTCTTAGTCTTAGGGCCAGCCTCAGCACACTCCACGCTTTCTTCAAGATCGGCTTTTCTAACAGCCTCTTCTTTCATCCTTTTCTCTTTACCTTTTCCTATAGGACTGGCAACACCAATTGTCTCTACTGCCCCTCTCTTGATTGGCATACCAGAAGAAGTACTAACAATGAGGTCACACCCTGACCAAGCCTCAAGAAAATCATGTGCATAACATACCTAACCACCCCTAGAGGCATGCCACTCCATAAATCTTGTCTTGTTACTTATGACAGCCGACACAATACCAGCAGTAGGGAAGGAGAGACGTCTATTAGAGGTAGGAGTAGAAAGAATGCTAGGATCGGGAACCCTACCAATCTTATCAGAACCAACGTAATCCGAGAAGGACTTCTGAACTCTTCTCTAGTAACCAGCAAAGCCACTGGAAGCAAAGACTCCTCTCTAGGAGTTCGGCACCACAAACTAGGAACTCCTCTGTGACCAATAAGATAAGGCCTGCAGCCTCAAGAATAGGTCTAGAGAAGGGAGAGTAGGTATTATATCTTTGAACGCTGGTGGGATATCCTGATTGAAGCCAAATTGTCGAAGTACCCGGTATGCCGAGTAGTGGGTGTACCTGAGGCCGCTCGATGAGGGTACTGGAAACGATGAGGGACTGATGCAAGCCAAGTATGCCAAATTGCCTTCGTCCCTACAACGTAGATCAAAGGTGTTCCTTGGAGAATTGAGAAAAGAGGTCAACATGGAATCACAGGCAAACCCACAGCTGAACTCCTAGGGAGAACGCCAACTCAAGTGCCCTGCTTGATCAAACAACTCAGCCAAATTGAGGCTACCACCCTTCAAGTTGGCCCAACAAAAAATGATGGGGTGGTTATCAGTAGAACTACCACACAGACCCTTAATCACATCTGGGGATCCATAGAACTTATCTTTTACAAGTTTCAAACTCCTGCACTTCGCCATAGTAAAGGAAGAATAGTCTCACATGAATACCTGGAGAATGGCACAGTGAAGGGACGAAGTAATGGCATAGCAAGAATCACCCTCGACTTCATCTCCATGAAGCAAATCTAATTGAGAGTAAACATGACCTATGAACATGGGGGCTAAGGGATACTGAGCACCCCCGGCCAGTCTAATTGCCAAAGGAAAGAAAATAGACTTAACCCTATACCCGGGGAACCCACTAAATAAAAACTTACTGACCCAAAGTGCCAAGAACCCAACTTGCCTAACTGCCTTGTCTTTCTCTCAAGAAAGGTTCATGACCCACTTGCCCATCTTGGCCGGTTTCCCAACAGAAGAAGCGGTACGACCACCAAAGTGATTGAATAATTTGTCTTCCACTTCGAGATCCTTGCTGGACAGACTGATGTCGAAAGGATTCTAGTCACCAAACACCGGGAGAAGGAAGTTATTGACCACATCCTCTAAGGTGATTGTAAGCTTTCTAACAGAAAAGAGGAAGGTGTAAAGAGAAGGGCACCAACGACGTACTAGGTGTCTAAGGCCCTTGGCATCTCTAAAACCTTCAAGGTTCCTGGAGATTGCTATTGCTTTCATAATCCCAGCGCGTTCCAGACAACTAACAAATTCACCATCGGAAAATTCCCTATCCACCCAAATAGGCCAGCCGGCGATCTTCCCCGAAATGAAGTCAAAGAAAATGGGAACCGCTTTTTGAGATCCCCACCTGATCTGGATATCTAAAATCACTCTTGGATCTGGAACTTGGGCACAACTGGCAAACCCCGACTGGTCAGAAAAAACCCAAGTATGAGGGGAAGGAGGGGCTTCACCGTGAGACACCTGAGGAAAAAACAAACTAGGGGTGTACTAGGGGTCCCGTAAAGGGAAAGCTAGGTGCTCTGTGACCCCTTGCGTGTCGCCCTGAGCAGACCTAGCAGAGCTTTCACCCTTAGAAGGACTGGGGGTGCACTCCCTCCTTTTTCGTGAGGAAGAAGAAGCCATGAAACGACAAGTGCGCTGGGAAACAGGGAAGTCAAAGGAGTAAAGAACATAGAGGAAAGAACAGAGAAACATAATAATTGGAAGGGAGAAGATAAGCTCAGGAATACAAGTCTCTGGAAAGTAAAAAGAAAGTTTGAAATGATTGCAATAATGGCGCAAAGAGCAGTTGGGGAAGATAATGTATAGAAAGGTGCGCCAATTGCCAATATTTAATTTTTTTTTAAGGGTGAAAGTTATTAACAGTTATTAATGGGGGTTACAGGGAACGAGAAAGGTGGATGAGGAAGTTTTTCACTCCGACATTCAATTGCCACATTCTATGCAAAAGGGGGGAGTTTCGAAAGAAGAAGAAGAAGAAGAAGTGTGACACGCAAAGAAAACCGGGGTACCCAAAAGTAGCGGGAACGATAGGACCCTGAGGTTAATCAAAATAGTAGAGAAGGAACTCCTACCGTAAGTAAGGTTCTAGTCTACTCACACGTGGGCTGCAGGTAACCCAAGAGCTCGGGGGGCTAAATGTTGAGGTCTAAAAAGTCATAGTGTTGCACCAAGGCCCAAAAGACATAAATAATTGAACTCTATATAAGATGAAGTACTTAAGGCTACGATAAAGAAAAAGAAAAAGAGATGGTAGGCCCAAATCCACTGAGGATTCTAAAGAGAAACCCAAACCCACAAATGGGTAAGCCTTAGAACTTATGAAACGAAGAGAAGAAGGAAAGCTTAGCCCGCCAAGGGCAGGAATCGCTAGGTAGCCCAGTGATAAGAACTGGGCCAGGATACCCAGGGACTGCCAGGAGGCCGGGATCCTCTGGACGTGCAGTAAAGCCAGGATGAGATTAAGATAGCTCAAAGGGAGTGCTGAGAAACATGAGGAACAAGAACATATACATCCCCATCAGCTACCCGATGATTACAGAAAGGAACCAAAAAGCTTGGGAACCAACGATTCATGAACAAGACGCTAGTACCTCGAGGAACCTAGAAGGAAGAACCATGAAGGGAAGTAGCTGGGAAAACTTTCAATCTGGTAGGAAGGAATCGGCTCACTTGGGAAAAATGACAAAGGGAAGGGCAGCCAAAAGTTGAGTCTGAAAAGGATGGATCTAGAAGTCTTGAAAGAAGAAGACCCAAAGTCAACTCTTTGGGACATACTGAAATGGAAAGGGAACAGTAGACTTTTGAGGAAGAAGCTCCAAAAGAAGAAGATAATAAGGAATGAGGAAGGGACCAGCCACCAATGTTGCTGACACAACATTGGTTCTGGTACCCAGGGGAGCAAATGGAAGGAATCAGTGGTACCCCGAGAACCCTAGGATGACACTATAAAAAGGGGAAGCAGCCAACAGTAAAAGGGGCATCCAGCAACAGTGAATCAGATTAGAATCTTTGAGAAAGTTCTGTAAGAATTCAAAAAAAAAAAAAAAAAAAAAAAAAAAAAAAGAGAGAAAAGAAAAGGAAATACTGCCTGGTATCCTATAACAGCCACTAGAGAACATACTCGAATTCAAAGGGATTTAGAAATTGCAAGTCTTAGGGGCCTGCAAAGCCACCTAAGTCTGTAATTTTTGAACTTATTTGGACCTTGTAATACATCCTAGTGAGCATGGTGTACTATATAATTAAGCAAATAATGGAATATTTAACTTTCCTCTAAGGATACCTAACGTTTACTTTGTGTCTTTCTTTACTACATTGCTCCTTTATTGTTTCTTGCTATTCAGTACATATGTTTCTTGTTTTCTAGTATGTATTGTAGGATTCCTGGTCTGTGCACCACTTGGTTCGTAATCACTCCATTTAGTTGCGGTGAACCAAGCCTAGTCCCTTAAAACAATAACTAAAAGATCCAGGGTCCTTGCTTTTACTTAGGCCTAGACACCATCCAAAAAGGGACCCACACAATGAGACTACAAGATTATTGTAGCTTGTAACTGAAATCATAATACCAATAATGACATTGTCATAAAGACGACAAACAAGTCGAAGAGGTCTAGTCCAAATTAAAGTTTGTTGCTATCACCCATCTTTCACCTTCATTCCATAATTTATTCTCACTTTCTCTTTAATTGCAAAATTTCTTAGTATCACTAATTTTTTCCCCACATTCTTCGTTGAATGAATCTAAAGCCAACAACCCCTAATGACCAACATCCTTTTTGCCCTCATTTAACTCCACCTCCTTAGACGCTAATTTCAAATGCATTTCAGAACCTTTGTTAAAGACTTTAGTTTCGAGCTGCAAATCCATCAAATACTTGCCAATTTTGTTTTTAATAAAATTGTGTGTATATTTGTGCATGAGAGGGAGAAAAAGAGGAGGGCTAGCTAAAGCTCAAGTTGTGAACTCATACAAACCCATGCCTTCAGAATCCAAATTTGTC
This sequence comes from Quercus glauca, assembly GCA_023736055.1. Classification (NCBI taxonomy): domain Eukaryota; kingdom Viridiplantae; phylum Streptophyta; class Magnoliopsida; order Fagales; family Fagaceae; genus Quercus; species Quercus glauca. The sequence continues at coordinate 15,040,225 of CM043318.1, read as the reverse complement.
GTTGGAGTAAATTAAAGAGAAAAGTAATGGTAGTCTTAACAAAAAAAATGTACCAAATTTTCTTACTGCGAGAGACCTATATATTATTTTTTAGGCACAATGAATTTCTTAATATTACGCTATTGACTTAATATTAAGAAATTGTAAATACACTAGCATGTCAATATTGGTCAAGAGTGCTAACGTTCCTTTATAATTTATCCACGGGATCCCTATTTTTGTCATAGAGTTTTCTAATTTATCCTAAATTTAAGAATATTGATACTATCTCATAAATTAATCGTGGGCAAGGTTTATTACCTAAAAAAAGGGGCAAGATAAGCACAAAATAGAGTCAAAATATAGATTTGTATTTTGTATCATACTAAAAGAATAAAATTTGTTTTTTTTTTAAAGTGTATAAATAATGGCTATAGTTTTTCATTCTTATATTAATTAAATGTTACAAGAATTTCATGTTTTTCCTAAAATAAATAATAATGTTCAAATAACGCACAAATGCAATTCAATTTATTTATAGTACACTAATGTAATTCAATATATTTATATAACAAATAAGAGAAAGGAAAAAATTATCAATAAAATCATATTTACGTTTAATTTAGTTTTTTAGATATAAATAAAAGTTAGTTATTGCTATAAAAAAAAATACACGGGAATTACCATTTCTATAATACTTATCTCACTCATCTTTAGAGAAACTTTATGGACTCTTCCTCATGAGAAATTATAAAATCCACATGGTAGACAAGTGATGTGGTCCACCATTCTACTAAAAAACTTCCATCTGTTTAAAATTGTTAGTTAGAAAATTTTTTTAAACATAAATTAATTATTGACTCAACAATTTTAAATAAGTGGAAGTTTTTTAGTGGAATGGTGGACAAATGACGTAGTCCACTAGAGTACTCTATAATTTCTCCTTCCTCAGGGGCTTCTTTTGGCCTTTTGATTGGGGGTGTAAAACTTTTTGAGTTTTTTCATAATGTTAGTTTTTTTCACGAACATAGGGATGAAAATTTTGCAGCTCACAACTTTACTAGGCATAATCTTTGTGAGGGTTTGGATACAACGGTTTCCTGCGTATGCGTTTTTGTTCACGCGTTTTCTTTTTTTTTTTTTTTTTTTTGCCGCTTTTGTTGACTTTGTGGTAAAAAAGTACTGTTTATGAACAGTGCGTGCACTATTCACGCATTAAAAAATATTAAAAATAGGTCCCACAGTACTATTCATACATTTAAAAATTATTTTGCTACAGTGTTTTCAGTAACAATCAGTTTTCAGCAACTTTCAGTAATAATAAGTTATATCCAAACGGACCCTTTATGTCACAAGACTCACAACTCACAAGTTCCCTTGTGTTGATAGATAGAAAAAAGTATAGGACCACAAAATTTGTGATAACTTCTTGCCACAACTGTTTGGTGTAGTATGATTGGTGATGAAAAAATAGTGAATTTATATGTAAGTGATGGTTATTAACCATTCAATGTCTACCACGTCAAAATTGAGACAAAAAAGTTGTAGACAATTTTGTGATCTTAAAACTACTTTGATAGAAAAAGTCCCACGACACATCTCAGTTGTTTTTCAAGCCACTTTCTTTTTATTTATATTTTTTTATTGCTTATTGTTAACTCAACTAATAAAGTTTTTTTAATAATTGAATAAGAAATGTGGAATTTAAACTTGTTTACACAAAAAATTCATTAATGTCGTAGTGTGATGATAAAAGCAATTTTATGAATTGAACCATTTTTATTCCATTTATCAAAAAAAAAAAAAAAAAAAAAACTCTGGGTTGTAATTACATAAGGAAATAATGAATTTGATGCCGTTAATTAATTTTCAGGTATTACACAAATGGTTCCCTCAAAAGAAGAAGAAGAAGGTATTACACATAAAAAAAAGAAAAAAAAAAAAATTTCTGACTTGTTCAACCCACTGGGTTTGACCTGCTTAATCCAGTCCGTTTGGTTTCCCAATTTCTACTTCTATGTTCACTGTCTTTGTTATTCCTGCAAATGGACAAAAGCGATAGAATTACTTACGGGCAAGTTCAAGGATGAAGAAGAAAAAGTTGAAGAAATTTAAGCAGAAGACGCAAGAAAACATTAAATTAAATTGTATGAAAGAAAACGTTAGAAAAATTGTCATTTTAGACTGATTTTTCCATGCCATTCAACATAAAATTATGTACTGTTTTATCAAGGCAACTAAATTTTAATATTCATTATCATTTGAAAGTAATTTACTTTGAAAAATGCTTAGGAACCCTTCTTTGTCTTGTCTCCCTAATTCATCAAACACAGGATTAAATACTCTCAAATTAATTAAACTTACTCATTTTGTTAATATTTAAGTATCACTTTTTTTATTATGTTGGTAGAATCTTAGGAGAGTATCTTTCCCTTGTAGTGCAGGATCTTCTATGAGTACCAGTGCTGGCTCTACAGGTAAAAAATTGATGTGGTCGCCCTAAGGTCCCAAGTAGAAAAAAGGCCCCAAATTTTAATTTAATTAAGCTCAAATATTAGCCAATATGTAAAATAAATTTTTTTATTAAGTAGAACTAGTCGCTAACCCGTGCGATGCACGGAAAAATTGAGAAAAATTATCAAGAACTTATTTATTTATTTATAAGATTAATTCCTAATATTCATATATTCCATTCTAGTTTGCGAAAGCAAAAAAATTATAAATCATTGCTCCTCTAGCAGGCACATTTATTTCCCAATTAAGTTCCCTATCAAAATAGAGCTTCTCATTATTGGTACACTTTGTGGTTGAAAAGAGATATGCAAGTGAAATGTTTAGTTCATATTGCAAAGTTACATGCAACTTATAATTTGTTTCTAAATATTTGATGATTTATCTATTTATTAAGGCCAATAAGTAGCCTAATTTTCAAAATGTTTTCTCTTTCCTTAAGATCCAAAGAACCAAAAAGCCAGACCCCTCCCCTCTTATAATGTCAATGAATTTAATGAAGCCTTGAATTATTGAATTTTTTCAAGTGATTGCACGGTAGGTTGATCCAGCTATTGGCCACAAAGCGATACAATTTTGGCACGGCATGTACTGATGTTCTTTTGCATTATATCAATATCAATTCCTTTCTAACAAATAAAACAGCATCGCCAACATTAAACATTTTGATAATTACAAATTAACTTGTCGATAATTTCAGAACTCAAACAACTAAAAATCATTATAATGCAGCCATTATATATGGGTTTAAAAGCATCCTATCAATCATTCAAACCAATTGCATTATCTAATAGCAGGAAAAATTTATAAAACTTAAACAATAATAGATCTTGATGATCCTGAAAAACCACCTAAAATGTTAGATCTTGATTAGCTTGTATTAAGTAGTAATGATCCCAACTCTTGTAACCTGCATTTAGTAGGTAAAATTTTCTGAGTTGTTCTCCATAGTATTTTCAAATTTCATTGCTTCTTCTAGACTGATCTCAATTCTTGACATCACCCCCTATTGCAAAAAATATGCTAACCTCACAGTAAACCTCCCTTGAGCATTTGTTATTCACATAATCTTATCTGGAGTATTTCTTATTGAGAGCAATTTTAACAATGACACAAATTGAAGCTACATCAAGCAAGTCATGTAACTTTACCAAGTCCCACTCTCCTCTCATTGCATCAATTAGCAAACTACTTGCTATTGAACCACTAAGCTATCTTAGCCATCTGTTTGAAATTATGACCATGACCCAGAAGTCTTCCCATATTCTAACCTCCTGCCATATATATTAAAAAGACAGTTTTACTTGTGATCCCAATTAAGCTCTTTTAAGATACACGATGCACAAATTATTAAGAACAAAGGTTGTAACAAATTACTTTAAATTGATGTTTTCTTTGAAAATTTTATGAAATATGGGATGAAAGTAATTGCTGACCTGCATATAGTTTAAGGATCACATAATGGAAATGATCATAGTGGGACAAGAGATGGATTTCATGAATGGGGAGATTCCAATATAAAGGTTATTGTAGTAGTCATAGACTTCCTAGCAAAAAGGTTCAATAAACTTACTTTTATTCTTACTATAAAGTACCATATCTTTTATTAACTGCTAATGTTTTTTTTTTCGATAAAATGGTTTGAGAATGTTGTCTAAGAGTGACAGACCACATATGCAATATAGATCACTCCAATAAGAGCAACTAATGAATTTTGAATGTTCCCTACATCCTAAATTAGACCTTGTTTTTGTGCAGGTATGCCAACAATCCAAGTCTTGTAGCAATTGAGTTAATGAATGAACCTCATGCACCAGGAGTCACTCCAAACAACCTTAAAAACTATTATAAATGCGGGAATGATGCTGTGAGAAAGTACACACCAAGTGCTTATGTGATCCTTTCAAACCAATTGGGGACTGCTCATCCAAAGGAGCAACACTCATTTGCTGGAAACTTCAATCATGTAGTCATTGACATGCAGTACTACAATCTCTATTAAGATGAGTTTAGCAACATGAATGTACAATATTATGCACTAAAAACCGTGACAACTTCCAATGGCCCCCTCAGTTTTGTAAACCAATCTTATGCAATAGTCGCAGCCATTACTCTGTTGTCTGGTATAAATCTTTTCTATTTGGACAAAACCTAAGACCAAGACCACTTTTAAATTAGACCCAAATTCACTGAACCCACAATTCATTCTCAATGATAAATTTCAAATTTGCAGAGAATATCCCAAACTCTAATCTCAATGCACAAACCCACCATGAAATAAATTATTAAAAAAATCAAACATTCTTCTTAATATCCCTTAAACTTTCAAATACATAATCTCAAAGACCATTGTGATTCAATTCATCTCCTTTCTACTATATAAACCTATCCTATTTGCAAAACCTGAAATTGTCTTCATAAGTTAAATACCAAAACGTTAAGACCAAGTCCAAGTTCAATACCAATCCCACCACCAATAGTCTACTAAATCAGTAAAAATATCTAACATATGACCTCATATTCACAGATCCACCTCTAAATCAAACCCAAACCCACAATTCAAAAGAAACTAATACCAAACTTTAATCTCAATGCACAAACCCACCACAAAATGAATCATAAAAATTCAAACCCAAAGATCAATTTTCCCTAAAAGTTCAAATACACAATTTCAAAGTCTATTGTGGTTCCATCTTGGTTCAAATTAGAACCTATAAATCCCAAATGGAAACCAAAATGAATTAGAATTTAAAATTCCTTATGAATTTCAAATTTATAGCTAGAAGAGAAACTATACCCTAAAATCAAGTTTCTAAGTGGTAGCCACATGAACACAGATAAGAATTCACAAAATTAAATCCAAGACCTTTTTATTTTGAACACCAAGGCTTTTTTCTTTTTTCTTTTTTTTTAATGAATGAACACAAACACTCATGTGCAAATACGCATACACTAAAAAAGATCTAATGTTTTATGTTTTGGGGTGTATTGTTTTTTTTACTACCTCTGCTTTTGCTTTTAATACGCATACATTCACTTTGTGTTAGAAGCTTCCACTGCCCATTTTAGCACTGCCCAAATTCTCACCTACATGCTCTATATGCCTTCTTTCTTTCTTTTTTCTTTCTTTTTTCTTTTTGCTTTTGCTTTTTTATATTTTACAGTTCAAAATTTATGAACCCAAGAAAGACAACTTGAGGGCCCTTATCTTTTGCACTATTTTATTCCCTTTAACTTGTATTCTCTCTAAAGCTATCCATTTCACTGATCAACGACATATGTTCAACCTCATAGAAATTCAAGCTCTTATTGGTGTCTTTGCAATTTAATAGATAACCTGTAATGAATTGGTAGTAAAATTGAACAACCTACACATAATAGATAATCCGTAATGAATTGGTAGTAAAACCGAATAGCCTACACAACCAAATGATAATATAAATTTATTCTAGCATACCAAAAGATATAACCAAAATAGTTCCGCATAGCCTCTTCTTTTTATTTCTAATTGAAGAAACAATCCAACTTTATTTACAATGTAATTTTCCAGCAAAGCAACTCATTACTACCAATTCATATAAATTAAAAGATAATCTATTGGCGGTTTTTCTTCAGCATCTGGCAGTATTGAATCCATTCATTTATATGACATTGTAATTTTCTTCAACTTCTGTCAGTATTGAACCAAAAGACAGAGCTCCAATTAAAAAGCCCAGCAATCAAAACAATCATCCACACCATAGCAATGCAATTCATTTTTATTTATAATTGAACAAACAATCGAGCTTTATTTACAATGGAATTTCCTAGCAAAACAATTCATTTTTATTTCTAATTAAAGAAATAATTCAACTTTATTTACAATGGAATTTCCCAACAAAACAACTCATTACTACCAATTCATATAAATCAAAAGATAATCTATTGCTAGTTTTTCTGTAGCATCTGTCAGTATTGAATCTATTAATTTATATGACATAGTAATTTTCTTCAATTTCTGCCAGTATTGAACCAAAAGATAGAGCTCCAATTAAAAACCCAGCAATCAAAACAATCATCAACACCACAGCAAAGCAATTCATTTTTATTTTCCAACAAAGCAACTCATTGAACAATGTCGTATTTCTTTTGGTTACATAAACTGAAGAAACAATCCAGCTTGAGGGATACTATGGAAGGTGATGATATGCCTCCTGCATCATAGCTTGTGGCATGAAAGTTGACCCACAATGTTTCAAAAGAAAGTTGACAGGAATTAATGCAGTGTTGGGAATTTTTCTTTAGGTTTTGTCATTATTGAATCTATTATAAATAAGACAATGTCTTTTACATTATATTTTGGTAGTAAAACCGAAAAGCCTACACAATTCATATAATTCAAAACCGAGCAACAATTCATTACGGATATTCCATTGGCGGTTTTGCTATCAAATCATTACTATGGAAGGTGTTTTGGATAAAATTGACTCACAATGTTTCGGATGAAAGTTGACAAGTATAAACGCTGTGTTGGGAATTTTAGTATTGAATCTATTAGAAATAAGACAATCCAAACAACCTACACAATTCATATAATTCAAAACCGAGTAGCAATTCATTACAAATAATCTATTGGTGGTTTTGCTACCAAACCATTACTACCAATTCATATAAATCAAAAGATAATCTATTGGTGGTATTTCTGCAGCGTCTGTCCATATTGAATTTATTGATTTATATGACATTGTAATTTTCTTCAGCTTCTGTCAGTATTGAACCAAAAGACATAGCTTCAATTAAAAACCACAGCAATCAAAAGAATCATTTACACCACAACACAAAAGAGGCAGTAAAGCTTTTGTCAGTATTGAATCAAAGGTCAGAGCTCAAATTAAAAGCCCCAACAATCAAAATTTCAGCATAACAATTATCCACACCACAACACAAAAGATGCAGTAACAAAATATAAAAAAGGGAAACAAAAAACATCAAGCAAAAGAATGGAGCACAAAAAGAACTGGGATTTAGAGATACCTCAACCGAATTAGCTAGGTTTTGTTAGAATTTATATATTGTGAGGAGAGGAAGACAAGAAGGAAGGAAGTCAGATAAGTGGCAGTTACTGTGAAACCGTAGAGCAGGAAGGTGGGGAGATTTTCATGGTTTCAAATGGTATTAGATTCCTTCCCTTCACTGTTTCACACTTTTGGGTTTTCCTTAGGTTGAAACGATGTGAAACCGTAGAGCAGAACTTCAAACAGTTTGTTTTTCCTGAAAGGATGCGTAACCATAGAGCAGAAAGGTGGGAGAAATTCAATCTGTCTGTTTGTCCTTTCCTTTTGTCACGCTGTGCTTCACGCAAAACCCTTTGTGAAACCCTACTTCACGGTTACAAATTTCCTGTTTTTCCTTTAAGTTGAAAAGGCTTTGGGTATGGTGGAATTAAATAGATAAGAAGTGGGTTTTATGGTGGAGATAGGACTAAAATTTATTATACAGATTTATTATTATTCTGAAATTTATAGATTTATTATGATTTTGAAATTTGTAAAAACTATTTAAAAATTTTAGGACAAAAAAAAAAAAAAAAAAAAGATGGAAATGACATGGTCGCTGATGTGGTGCAACGTGAGTGCAGCAACATTAAATGCTACGCTTCAACTTTTAGTAACATATAGATATAGATTGTTACGTTCACAATATTTTTACAACAAATCCTAAGTAGTAGGTTATTAGAGACTATTACTTATTGATAACAAAATAAATAATTTTAGTAATGAGTTCAAATTAGAGCCAGTAACAATTTAACAATTAGGATTTGTTATGAAAAATATTGTAAATTATGACATAACAACTCTATGCATTGATAGCGTGTAAAAATTTCCCCAATCCCAAAAACATTCTACACAGAAATTTCATAACAATACTATAAGAATTTTTACATCAGATACATTACATCAGATACATTACCTTATTGGTCCTCTTTACATGAACATTATTGTTAAAATAATCACTTTTCCATATCCAAGAAAGCATATCATGTACACGATTATCCTATATAGACATTTCAATTGTTTTAGCATGAACTCTAAAAAATCAACGTCAAGCCATAGAAAAGAAAGTCCACAATTCTCAGCATAAACTTCAAAAAGTCAATATCAAGTTAGAAAAGCCCAGACTTCTCAGAATTTATTTATTTTCCTAACAAATGCACACCCGTGGGACATTTTTCAATAGTAAAGGACTCGACTCTTAAATTCCATTATTAAGAAAAGAGTCGCAACTTGCTACAAACAAACCCCATTTCACAGAACAAAATCCCATCTCCTCTCTTTCTAATTTCTACCATTCAAGTCAAAATAAAATCTCATCTCTTCCTCACAGGAAACACATTCCAGCAACCCACCACACACACATCGCCAGAGTCGCTGCTGTCACCACCGCCTAATCTTCTCTCCATTTCTCTACAACAAATCTGAAAAACATTAAATTAAATTTGTAAATAGTACCCAATTGATTTCCAGCCCACAACAATCTCAAAAGTTTGAATGAAACCTCAAGAACTCCACCCAAAAAAAAAAACAAAAAAAAAAAAGAGAGAGAAGAAGAAGAAGAAGAAACTTTGAAGTTTGAACACCAATTTTATATACCAATAATGAAATTTACAAAACCCATTTCATGAAACCCCCAAAATACAACAAAAATACGATAAACCCACCTGAATTTCCTCTAAAATAGAGCAATTCAAAAGTGACCCAACTGAAAAATCTTATAAACTATGAGTCTTGGATATCATCAAACCCTATAGTCACCATCCCTATCTCCATCTTTGCGCGCACACAATGAACTACCAAGTCACCAACTCATTGCCATAGAAAATCCTTCAAACCCATACCCTCAAACCCCAATCAAACCATATATAGGACGACGACAACGGCAGTAAATTTTGCAGCTTGTGGTGGTATACGGCGGCGTATGGTGGGGTATGGCGGCATGGGTGGTGGGGTGCTGGACTGCTGGGTGTGCTTCTTCTTTGTTCTTGAAGACTTTTTTTTTTTTTTGTGGTGATAAATTTGTTCTTGAAGAGTTGAACGATAGAAATATAGAAAGAAGAGGTTTGAGATTTTTATTTGTTTTGATATCTTTCTTTTTCTTTTTTCTTTTTTGATAATTTTTTTTTTTTATAGTTTTTTTTTTTTGATAAATTTGTTTTGATATCTGAAATAGGATTTGTGCGTGAAATCCATGGTTATCGGTTTTTTTTTTGGTCAGATCGAATGAATTGATAATGTCATAAATAATTAACTGATGCATATTAATCAGCTACTCTTCAAAAGCTGTCTTTGGGGCCTATAAGATGGAGGGAGTCTGAAAATTCATATTTGTTTAGCATCTTATGGTTTTGTTCTAACATAATATTTTTGATTTCATAAATTCAAGAGGCATTTAGGGCTCATAGAAAGAGTTATCAACATGAATAACAAGATCATATACCAATTGGTAGGCAAGCAAACCTAACCAATGATCCAATGCAGATTTTTATAAATGAATAAAATCATTATCATTGAAATTAAAATGGTATAACTATAGAAATTCCACTTTTTGCATTAGAACATGAACATGATTCTCTGCAAAAGTTATGGTGATGGTTTCATTTTTCTCCATAACTATATCTCTAAAGTGAAGTAAACTGACTCAAGTTTTGTGGTATGTTGGAAAATGTACATAGTATCTTGTTTTAAGTATCACATTGCACTATGGATGAGTACTCTTGCCTCTGCGAACCTATAATGTGTTGAACAAAAGACTGAACAAAAAGCTTTTTATTAAAACTAGACTCTTTAGATTACAACACTTAACGAGCACTATTATTACACCAATGCACACACAGCACTTTTACATTCATACACACTAACCTTAAATACACTGACTCACCAAATACACATGCACACCTACTGACACTATAGCTCTCGCTTTGACTTCACTTCACACTGCACCTAACTTCACACTACTTCACCTCACACACTTCACTCTTCTCTCATGGCCATGATTACATCTATTTATACTAGATGTATGTCGGTTAAGAAACCGACTTGAAGCTTCTAGCTTCTTCCTTTTTATTGGCATTAAATTAATGCCTTTCTCCAATCTTCTAGACATCTTGTAAATTAGTGGCTGAGATTAACTTATGCAAGGAAGCTCTTAGAGAATTCCGGAGAGAAAGATTGCATGAGAAACTCTAGAAATTTCTAGAGAAAGAGAGAGGCACAAGTATAATCAGTACCACCTAAAGCCATTAAGGAGAACCTGCTAGATTGTTGGTAGATTCACTAAATGAAATAAGGTGAAGGAAAATGTAAATTCAAGTTGTAGCATAGCAGTGTCATACAAGAAGTGTAACCTGTTGAGTGAAAATTATGGGTTAGATTCAGGTGAATGGATCCCAACTATAGCATTGTTAAACATGCATAACAGCATTCCAAAACCTTCTGCAGCCACGAAAAGTGTAATTGAATACTAATTGATGACAATAAAACATAATGGCATCTAATTAAAAGCTATTCCTATGAAACTTTTAAATTCTACTTGGTGATCAAAGCAATAAAGAAAATTATAGACAAATCAATTTCTTTGTTTCAAGACATAGAATTGTAGACTTTCCTAGTTCTGAAGTTCAAACTCAAAATGAATCAACTAACATCTCCTTTAGATGATGAATAATCAGCCAAAACTTGTTAGAAACGCAACCACCCAATTGAAATTAATTTGGCTATTATCATCACAGCATACATTATGAGCTCCGCTAATATTACTGAACTTTTGATAACATTCAAAACATTAGAATTCTATATTTCAAATGAACTCAACAACCAAAAAATATTTATATGCAGTTTTAACTAGCTATTTCATCATTGTAACCATGGCCAATGATGCCATTGGCTTTATATATAGACTCAAATTAGCACAGGCAATAAATGTAAAAGTAGGGATCTACAACAAACATAGAACATAAGGGAAATTAATATGAAAGAGTGAAGATCTCAAGGGTTCTTTAAGGTCAAGACTATCACTTAGAAACTGACCAAAAGCAAGGAGCAGTTCCGTCGGATCTGACCTTGAGATCCAGTAAGAACAGTAAGCCCTGACATCTTCATCCTTGCCCAAGCAAAGTCCATTCGAAAGGTTGATCTGTCATCTGAAGCATAAGCCCTTAGCAGTCTCACAGTCTTCTCATTAGCCATCAATTGCTAATGGGCAAAAAGGAGTCCTCTCCCCTTTTACAAGCTCTGATAGTAGTGAGTGTCAAAACCTGCCCCGGATGATATCGAAGATAACAATGCGTGAAATTATGACATCCCCACTGCAGACTCAGTCATTTCCAATGTTACCATGGATAAAGAAGAAGGCTGGGTGGTGGTCCTATTACTGTCTTGGCAACTCATTTTCATCTCAGTGAGGAAATCAGGAGATATAGTTGGGTCAGGCAGCTTGGTCCCCTTGAAGTCAGAGAGGCGTTTCTGTATGAATTCACAGTCAATCTTCCCAATGTTGTGTTCGCCTTCAGATGATCAAGAAACCAATACAAACCAAGTAACTTTTTAAACCTTTTCAACTCCATAAGACAAAGGGGAAAAAGAAAGAAAGGCAGAGAGCTAGTAAGTTCCTAGAAGACTGACTATTTCTCTTTCATCAAAACCTCTATGGGCAAAAAGGTAAAGTGTCTGTATTATGTTATCATCCAGTCGTGGAATCTTGGGCCAGTGTTGTCACTGCCCCTGGGTACCTTTCAGTAGATTTCCTTTTTTGTTGATTTGGGAGAAGAGAAAGAGAAAGAAATTAGATCATTTGAAGAAGATCAAGCTGCAAACGTGGCAAGGAATGCTGAAATCAAAGAGGCCAAGGTGCCTAAGATTAGGTGTCTGTTGAAATATGAATGAATGCTGTCCAACCTGTGATGTCAAGTATAATAGTTTACATCAGAGAACACCAATAAAAAGAGTTATCAATGTAGAGTTGTTCTTTATTTTCAGAATAACAGAAATTGGAACAAGAAAAGTATTTCATTTTATTTATTTTAATTTTTTGACATTTTAGACTAAAAAAACATAACCAAAAAGTGCTTGAAACAATTAGTTGGTGAAGTAAAGGTGACTATAACAATTTGTGGAAACCAAAACAGCAAAATTCACTAGGAACATATTCTCAATTCATTCAATTTCTAAATTTTCCACGTGACCAATATGGACTTCAGAATCTTATTGATTGGCTCCTCAACATATAAAAATGTAACGAGATACCAACTCTTTTAAAATTTGTTTCTTACATTTTTCCCAAGCTTCATTTAAGCATCTTTATCCACAAACAATCATCAAATCCTAAACCTTAAACTGTTGCTAAAACCCTTAGGTGAACTGACCTGTACTATTAGCAAAAAATATCTTTAAAAAGAGAGAACATATGAAAAATTTAGGATCAAGAACAGAGCAGCATAATGCCATCTCTAGTGGCAATAGAAACAGTATCAGCACATGAAACTACCTCTGGACAAGCCTTTTCAAGCTCCTCCTTGATGGAATCAATTTTATCAAAACCCCTCAAGGTCTGATTGGGTATGACCTGCCCCTCGATGGAAGTTTTTATCACCATTTCTGTCAACCAAGAGGACCGAAGCATCACAACCCTGATCAAGAAAATCCCACACAACATTAAGACCAACAAATTAATATCTACAAATAAATGGCAAGAAATCATAACATACAAATTGCTGTCTTATTTAATCTTTTAATACAAAAATTGATACGAATACTAAGGATCACACTACTCACAAGAATTCAGAATTAAAAGTCACTTCATGGGCTATAAATCAAGCAAGATAAAAATGATTGAAATAAGCATCTAATTGAAAATGTAGAGGAAATCAGTCTACAGCTTAAAGCATCTTGGGTAGCACTAGAATATTTACCACCTCTCTTCAAGTTGGAAAAAAAAAATCCCACTCTTCAAACCAAAAAGATCTTTAATCTGTAAAACGAAGGTAATAATTACAAGAATGAAATAACAGTGAAGATTCCCCTTTAAAAAAAATCATAGACCAAGGAATGGTTTAGAATTGCAATGGAGTAGAGAAATTTCTTCTCACACTAGAGCATAAAGCAGGGCCATTAAAGGAAGTCTGACCTAAATAAAGTATTTAAAACAGTTACATAGTAGAAGCTAATTTACTCTTTTGTATAGCTATATCTTAAACATAGAAGCTTATGCAGCCAGTAACAGTGATAAGCCTCATTATTTAATATTCACACAAGCTCAGCCATTCCTGACTATAGCATAAAGAAAATTAGAAATGAACAATTGTTTTAACAGTTTAATTAATTAATTAATTTTTTTTTATGAAACCAAAATTATGAAATAGAGTATTTTTAAATAGATTAGTATATAAGAATATACCTGAAATTAGTACTTGCATCCACAAAATTCTTCTTCAACCATTTTTCCAGGAGCATTCTTTTTGGATCTTCAAACCATGTTATGCCGTTCTCCATAAACAACATTAACAAGCCCAAGTTTTCTTACACTCAAAATCCTGTTTTCTAAGAATGTACCCATTTTCCAGGATTTCTTCATCGAATAAGAATAATAATAACATTCATAACGAGAATGACCGACAGAAAAAGAGTTTCTGAACTGGAGCAAAGCAGAGATTTGGTCAGAATGGCAAAGAGGCGTCGATGAATTAGATGACGAAAAAGAAGAGAGAGAAGAGGAACAAATAGGTTGAGGAAGCAAGAGGATGCAAATGAGTAAGACTAAGAGGATGCAAAGAATACACGCTCCATATTTGCTCTGGATTTGAGAAATGAGAATATATTTAGGAAGATATGGGAATTGAGATGGCATAGATACATATATTTATAGGCCGCGATTATTTGTAACAAGACAATTAATAATATATCTTTAACCCGTTAATTAATAATATTTATGGTCTTGTGGGACAAAATTATGGTCTTGCGGTTGTGGGTCACTCTAAAAAGTAGCTCTGAAAGTGAAAAAATATCAGCTCATCGGGGTTAGCTATATCTACTGTTTATCATAATAATAATCCTATCTACTGTGGGTCACTCTAAAAAGTAGCTCTGAAAGTGAAAAAATTTCAGGTCATCCGGGTTAGCTATATCTACTGTTTATCTTAATAATCCTATCTATTGTTTATTTTTATTTATTTATAAGACTATCTACTGTTTATTAAAAAAAATTAATAATATTTTTATCAACTTTAGATTTTAATTCGCTCGTACTTTCAAGTTTTGTCTTTGCCTATTTAGTATTAGGACCATCAGTTTATGGAAATAATTAGCTTATGACAATAACGCTAGACATTTAGCACAATGTCAAGGACCCAGCAGCAAATAAGACAAAGGCATCATCTTAACAAAATTATATTTACCTAGACACTAAGCCCGTGCGTTTTAAGGGCTTTTTTATTTTTTTGAATAAAAGTTAATAATTTACATCTATTAATATTTGGAAACATATATTTTTATTTCTCAAAAAAAAAAAAGATAAACTTTAGAGATAAGCAATAACTGTAATTTCTTTTTTGAACGTTTGTTTGAAAATGGTATAAAGATATAGAGAAAATTTTGGATAGAAGAAAAATAAGATGAACGCGAGAGAAAAAAAATGCTAAATTTAGGAGTTCTATTAATTTTTTTATTTTTAATTTTTTAAATTAGCGATGTTTTACTTTTATTTGGAAGAAAAAGTGTATAAAATGGCTAAATTTTAGGGAATAAAAAGATGAATGTGAGGAGAAAAAAATCTTAAATTTTAGGAGTTTTCTTTTTTAATTTAAAATAAAATTTGTTATTTGACATTTATAACCCTATTTTTAAAAGAAGTTATCATTTATTAATAAGAGTATTTTTGAACCAAATAAAAGTCAAGTTCAAATAGATAAGTCATCTTATAGATAGAATAGATTAATTAAGGCGAAACTACACTATTGGTTCTTGAAGTTTACTCTGTGTGCGCAATTGGTTCCTTAATTTTGAAGCGAGCATAATTGGTTCCTCAAGTTTTGGAATTGAGTTGTATTAGTCATTTTACTAACTGCCGTTAGTGGTGTTACTTATATGGCTAATGGAATAATGACTTGGCATTTTTTTTTAATGATGTGGTATGTTTTTAATTAAAAAATTTAGTTTCCATGTTAGAAACAATATTCACAACCCGGTTCCAACCAAAAAAAAGAAGGTATTTTCTACCCTAGCCGCCGCCCCTTGCTCATGATTGGAGTATTTTGTTTGAGCTAGATAGTAGTAGCCATTTCAGAATAGCTGTATTAAGATGACAGCATCTCACCTCAACAAAAATGTCAGACAAATGTTGCTATAAATGTATTATTGCATGAGCTTCCTCTGGCATCAAATCATCTTTGGTACCTCAACTATTCAACATCAACCACAAGCAAATAACTTGGCTGACCTTTGAGCATACATGGACCAGTAAACCCAACTATAAACAGAGCTAAAACCTTGAAGCAGTGCCATATCATATAAGGCATTAGATTGTGATACTGGTCCTAACACGAGATAGTACACTGACAAAAAAAAAAAAAAAAACATTAATCCATGAATAAAAACACTTCGATGTACTCCTACGCATCAAAATGTTTAGGTAGTGTGCAAGAGAAGCAGGGACGTGAGTGGCTGTCGTCGGCGGTGACTAGGGCTTGGGCTGTCACTAGCGGCAGCTAAGGCTTAGGTCTCCATCGGCGGCTGAGGCTTGGGTCTCCACCGGCGACGGGTTCGTGCTTGGATTTCTTTACACTCTCCCTTTCTCTCTCTCGTGGGTGGGTTTGTGATTTTTTTTTTTTTTTTTTGAAGCGGTGGGTTTGTGAATCAGTTGCAAATACTGGTTTTAATTTGGTACTGGTTTGTAAATTTCTTATGTGTAAATTTATTTTGTAATTTTTAATCATAAAAAAAGCCACATCATTAAAAAAAATGTCAAGTCGTTGTTCCGTTGCCACATAAGTAACACTATTAACGGCAATTTGTCAAAGGACTCATACAACTTAGTTTTAAAACTTGAGGGACTAATTATGCTCACTTGAAACTTGAGAGATCAATTGCACACACAGGGTAAACTTGAGGGACTAATATTGTAGTTTCGCCATTAATTAAATCATTGTAATTTAGGCACATGCTAAAAGCACAAGTTAAAAAGAGGCACTTAAGAACTCAAGATCAGAGGGCTTTGGAATTTCTAATCATTGCTCATTTCTAATTATTTATACATACATGTTTTTTTTTGTGGGGGGTGGAGTGGGGGTTGGTGGAATTTAGGAATCTTCCAAAGTAATATTTAAAAAACGTTTAATTAGTACCTTTATCTCTTAAAATTTGTATGTTTGGAGAAAATAATCACATTTTTTTTAAGTCATCGATATACTAGATCCCTTCAACCATGAAAACAAGTAACACCATTAGAAGACTTTAATCTTGTTAATGTCTCGCCAAGACTTTGGTTATTGTTTGAAACTTCCAAAGACTTGGAAAGCTATAGTCTTGAATTTTCGGACTATATAAAACTTGTTTGATGTAGATTACAAAATTATAAACTAAACATGTGACAATAATCAAACTTGTAGCAATCATGTTATCATGACCAGTTTTACGTCAACCATTACTTTTTCCTCAAATAAATTAAAAATTAAAATTGACTATAATTAAATATCTAGTTATCTGCTCCTTAGTATGCCATGCAATGATCAAGAAAATCCCAGAAAAAAATAATTTTATATAACACATAATTATTCAAGTTTAAACTCCAAATTACATTGTCCAACCTAAAATTATTTTCAAATCAATCGTTTAAGTTCTTTTTTTTTTCTTTCATTTTAGCGTGCGTTTGCCTAAGGATTATTAGGCGTTTTGTGTTTTTTGGTTGGGTATCACGGTACTATTCATGACCCAGCCAAATTTCAAAAAACGTGCATAAGCAAGTCAGCCGTGGGTCCTACGGCACTATTCATAGTTTAAAAATTATTTTACTATAGTGTTTTTTAACAATAAGTTTTCAGTTTTCAGCAAATAAACGGTATCCAAACAGACCTTCAGTCTTTAACTTCAAACATGTTTTCAATTTAGTAATTCCAGCGTTCAATCTTGTGACTTTAATGTTTTTCATATTCCTAAATGATATTATTTTAGTGAACTTAAGGATGAATTGGATGGAAGGAACTAGCGTATACTGTGGACTATATATATAGAATTTAAGGGTCATTCTGTTAACTAGCGTACACTGTGGACTATATATAGCAGAATTCTTTGATGCAGATTCATTGATTAATAAAAACTTTTTCTTTTTTTGGAAAAAAAAAAAAAAAACTAAAAAATAACTTTGAAAGTCAGAATATCTGGGTGAGATTTATAAAAACTCCTTATAAACAAGCATCATAATATATAATCCTATCTACTTTACATTTATATTAGCTCATATTGATACCTGTGGTGAATATATTATTATTATTATTGTTATTATTATTATTATTAGTTATGATTTGTCTCTCTGGCTATAATGAACTGATGACTTTGTGGACATAATGAATTGATGATTGTTGTCAAGGACAATGCAAAATAAGAAAAAGGCATCATCCTGGCATAATTGTTTAACTAAATTATTTTCATTTAGGCACATGCCAAATGCAATAGTAAAAAAGACTAATCAATATCTTAGAGGGTTTGGAAATTTCTAATCATTGCTCAGTTCCCATTCATAATGATTATGGTTTTGAAGTTCCTAATCATTGCTTAAATATGGTGCAGATGCTGAAGGATGTTCTTGGCCTCCTGGTTTCCCACATTTTTATTGTACTATGATTTAATACGCTCATGACCAACATGGGAATGCGCCAATTAATAAAAGTTATATATATATATATATATATATATATTGTGTTTTAATTATGAAATCGTGTTTTAGAATCATTATTTTGCAATTTAACTGAAATCATTGTTTAAAAGTAGAATTTCAGTTGACGTGGTAGAATGTGTAAAGTGAGTGTGTATTACGAATACGGAGTATGTGACATGTTGTGATATCTTTTTTTTTTTGGTCAACTACATGTTGTGATATCATTACTCAGTTCTAATTTTGTGTTATAAAATTTCAATTCATGCATAGAGTGGTGGGGCCAACATCATTTTCAGTTTCTTTTTGGGAGAAAAAGTAGGGGGTTTTAATTAATGACTGACTATTTACAATTTGATTCAATTAAAAATAATTTAAAATGAAATAATAATAGATGTCCATTTCTTTTCTTTTCTTTTTCTTTCTTTCCTTTTGTTATGGAAAAAATTTCATAACTGTCTGATTTATTATAGCTATAAACTTACATTCTTTTGAGAGTATCCAAAAAACAGAACATCAGATTCAATTTTGAAAATATTTTCCATTCCTTTTTGCTAAGGAAATTATATATATGCCAATAAAATTCTTGTGTATTCCAGTTACATTTTCATCCCTTGTCAATGACACATTTTTAAAGCCCTTTTAGGAAGTTGAATCTCGATCAGCTATTGACAAAAATTTAACTGTTGTCACTTTTATTTTGCTTCATGCTAAATCACAAGAGCTACTTTCAAATAGGATGACATTTATATAGATAAAAATATTGTGTTTCCCTTTATACTTAGTTCTCTATTTTTTACACACACACACACACACACACACACATATATATATATATATATATATATAATTACAACATGCTGCTAAGCATTTTGTACATGGGAGATATCAATTCAACTACAAAGTCCTTGGTCAGCTTATAATCTTTTTTAGATTGTAACAAAATTGTTCAACGCATCAAATCATGAGGCATATGCTCATTGCCTACTATGTGCATCTCTGATGTGGGGAAGAAAGCAAAGAGGGGACTCTACAATGCTCAAAGTCTTTTGTTTTTGTTTTTGATTTTTTTTTTTTTTTTCATTATGTAAAACTCATATTTCTTGTTGTTTGATAAATAATATGAAGAGATAAATTAGTATTGTTACCACCGCACACCCTTGATATGATGGTCACTCCACAAGTATAAGTGCTTATGGGGTGTGGGGGGCAAGAGCCGGGGTTCAAATCTCCAAGAGGGAGCTTCACACTCATATACACTTAAATTAGGCTAGAGTAGAAATTCTATCTTGTATCAAAAAAAAAAAAAATAGTATTGTTTTAATCTTTTTAACCATCTTTTGATAATTTTGGGTAGAGTGCAATTAATTTTCCTTCATAAATACCCTTAAGTTATTACTATTTGTTATATAATGGACATCCTTTTTCTAAATATGTATACATCCGTATGTAATATTTTAATAACAACTAATTGGGGGGAGTTGGCTTAGAGGTAACAACTAAGAAAAGTTTAATTAGTTGCTTTATCTCTTAAAATTTTTATGAAAGAAAATGATATCATTCATTTTTAAGTTATTGATACGCGAGATTCCTTCAACTTTGAAAATGTGTGACACTAGTAGAAGTTTTTTTTTTCTTTTTTAGGGTAATATCATTAGATAACTTAGATCTTGTTAGCGTTTTAACAAGTCTTTGATCATTCTTTGGAACTTCAAAAGACTTCGAAAATTCAAGTCTTGGAATTTTTTACTTTTGTTAGGTTTTTTAGACCCCTTAAAAACAACAATTGGATTAACCTAGAGAATTAGCCAAGTGATTAACTTAGTCAAATTATGCAAATCTAGGTTAACACAAGCATATAATCACATCAAGCATATAAAGCAGCGGAAATATAAAGAACACAAGATATGATGACCCAAGAAACCACACGGTAAAAACCTGAGGAGGATTTGACCTAGCTATCCTCAAGGTAAACTTGAATCCACTATCTTGAAAGAATTGAAGTTCATACAATAAGACTTACAAGCACCCCCGCTTGACTTCCTATTGCTACCCACCAATAGAACTTACTGACACGACCACGTGCAAGCTCCGAATCCACGGACTCCTTCTTTCTTGGATTCTCCACAAGATACAAGCACCCCTGCTTGTTTATCTTTAAGCTCCAATTGTAGCAACTGAGTTAATCATCAAGGTGTTGATAATATCTCTACCTTGAAAACCCTAAGTTCATGTGAAGGAAAGCTCCTCAAGGATCTCACAAGAGATTCACACAAATCGAAAAGTATGAGCAACAATACAATCAAAGCAACTCTCAAAACGTGGCTAGGGTTTTGCCTTATATATTTAAGGCAAAAACATAAAACCCTAAACGTTTAACAAGATAGGGCTGAGTTGGAAATTCTGCAGAAAAACATTCTGGCCGACTTTCGATCGATCGAGTCTAACCTTCGATCGATCGAGTCAAGTCGAAATGCACTAATACATATGCAGCCTCTCGATTCTAACTTTACATGAATTACACAACTTTGAGCAAGCTTAAACAAGACTAAACATATTGTTTTGATCATGGTTTGCCAACATTACACATTAGAGTTCTAAATATATAAAGTCCTAAGTCTTTAGAACCTAACAAACTCCTCCTTTGGCAATCCGTGACAAAACACAAATAAAAAGCTCAAAGTTTACAAGTAGAAGCCCTTTACAGAAATAATGCTCATAACACAAATTCAATCATAACTACTATCCATCAGTTGCAAGTGTAGACAACAACTCAATTGAATCAACCTGTATATTCCTAAAACACTCAACAAATGCATAAACGCATGTGTGACAGAAAAACAGTAAATCAACAAGTATGTAAACTAACTCTCCCCCTAAGTTAGATACAACAAAAATAAAGCAATCTTGTATGGTTCACACAACATAAAATAAAGACATTTATCAATGAGCAACTCATAAATATAAATCAATAAGCAGTGAAAACATGAATTGAGAATCATATATCAGAATAAATGTATCTCCCTTAACATGAATAACCCAAAAAAAAAAAATAATATCAAAAGAAAATATACATGGTGAAGCACCTAGATACAATCTAATATCTCCACTAGCTTCGTAAACAAAAGAAAAACTCCCCCTAACTACAAAATCTCCTCTACAAGTATCAAAACTCTACTCTCCCTTTTTATGACGAAATGCCAAAAGACAATCACATGCCATCATCAAAAGAAGGTGGTGAGGAAGAACGAAGATGTGCCACGTCAGCTCTCAAAGCTTGCAACTCATCAAGAAAGTCCACCAAAATCTAAACATGAGCCGCTTGAACGGTCATGACAGTCTCCAAGGTACGACGTACATCAAAGTCATCCGAAGGAGGTGGAGGAACATCAGTAGCAGCAGCATCAGCAACAGGATCAGTGACATCCTCACCAGCAAGACCTGTAGAAGAAGAAGGAGGAGGTGCGGTACCAGAAGGCTCAGACCTAGGGTGTTTAGAGCCAGCTCGAAAATGAGCAGCCCTCTGCCTAAGAAAAGATGCACCTATGGAAGTAGTAACATGTACGGGCTTAGAAGAAGGGAAATCATCTAGACCAAGATATAACAAAATCCTATGAATAAAAATAGGATGAACAAGAGCATGACCTGAAGATGAACTCCTATAAACTTCGTTCAAAAAATGAAGAAACAAGTGAGGAAAACTGATAGGAGCATCAGTAACAAGAGCGTACAAAAAGACACACCACTCTAGAGGAATGGCATGAAGATAAGAGATAGGCAACACAGAATGACATGTAATCCTAAAAAATAGATAGTGCAACTTAGATAGCTCAACAATGGTGATCCGAGGATCAGTACCCCACTGGATAGAAGACCCAGTGACGTATGACATAACATCATCCAAAAGTGGAGACTCATCATACGGGTAGACAAGGTGCAGGACCAAAGGAACCCCTAGAGCATCAGCCACTACATCTGGAGTAATGGTGAACTTTACACCTCGTATCCAACTCTTTACCAAAGTGTTGGAATCATAGATGCAGATAGAGATGTTTGAAAAGAACTCTCTAATCAAGGTAGCTGGAGGAGGAGGATCAAAAGTATCCAGCAGAGGTAATTAGTCCCGACGCTCAAAATTTGCCCTAATGGCAGGATCAACCTCATCTAACACAACAGAACGCTCAGCTCTTATGTTTCTCTTAAGGTTTAGCTTTTCAAAGGTCTCTTGGTTTTTCTCACTAGGGAACCTCTCACGGTCAAAAGAAGATGGGGGAGGAGAAAGTGAGGGAACAGACCTATGAGCTCTAGTCTTCCTAGGCATGATGCTAAGGAAAGGACAAAGACACAAAGAAGGAACCAAAAAGAACAAAACAAAAACACAACCCAAGGGCAGACTGCAAAATTAGCAAAAAAAAAAATATAGAACAAAAATCTATATGATGCATGAACAATCAAAATGCCATGATGCATGTACTAATGCAGTAAAACTAAGTTCAATTTAAGTTCAATTTCACAAAATTGGCTTGAGCATAGAGTTTCTTAACAAAAACCCCAAAATTTAAAAACCACTTGTTAAGATTTTGAGAAAAATTCGACCAATTGATCATCACACAAGCTAGAATACACATTATAAAGATCAATTACATCAATTCAACAAGCCAATTGCATCAATTGAACCCAATTTGAACAAATCCCCAATTCAGATCAATTACAAGTCCTAGAAATTTCAATTTCTCACAATTCACAAAATTGACCAAACTAAACCATCAAAATCATGTTTATATCATGTCCCAACAAAAACCCAATGATCAATTTCACTTAAATAGGCTTGAATCATCAAAAACTCCAAATAGGATAGGTCCGAAAATTTCAATGATAAATGCATGAAAAATGTATGAAACATGAAAATGAACTCAAAAGGAAGGGTAAAAAGGTCTTACCGGTGTTGAGAGAGGAAAATCTTGCAAAAAATTCGCCAGAAAACGACAAAAAAAAAAAAAAAATGATAAGTAAGCCTTGCCGAGTCGGAGAGAGAGAAAAAGGTTTGAAAACTTTTTGAAAAGTGATTTGAATAAGTCAAAATATGATGTTTTAAAAACCTGATTCGCGATATTCGATTGATCGAAAATTACATTCGATCGATCGAAACAACCCGAGACTCATAAAACATTTTAAGCACATTTTTTATCGATCGAAAAACAGACTGGATCGATCAAAACAAACAGAGGCTTACAATTTTTTTGAGAAAAATCACAGTTTAAAAAAAAAAAAACATTTTGGACAGAAACACTCAAAGCATTGAAATTGAAGAACAAAATGCATGAGTATGAGATGAATTGCTTTTTCAAAAACCCAAGTTTTAAACCCAATTTCTCCAAAAGAAATTTCAACCAATCTTCCTTTAAAATTCTTCAACAACAAATATGTTGTGCATAATAACTCAAGGTATTTTCAAACTTGGTTAGTCAGATCAAAAACACATACAATAACATGTACAGTGTTTAGCAAAGAGTAACTTGTGTAGTGTGTGCAACTAGCAAACGCTTGAGATACATGTGAGGTGATATATGAATAGCAATCAATCACAAAGTCTACAAAATTCGTCACATAGAATTTAAAAAAGACTATCACCTAAAGAGTTACATCATATAACTCTCACATCTTCTAGAACAAAAGCTTGCAATCATGTAAGTTTCTTGAATTTTGCCTCATAATATACATACCAATTTTAATTGTTTAGAAACTTATTAAATAGCTGGGATAATGTACACACCAATTTTAATTATGTGATTTGGCATCAAGCCTAATAGTACACACTAATTTTAAGCATTAAGCAATTAATCTAAGGCTACACCTTATGTTCTTTTTGTGTATGTGCTACACTTTCTCGAGCACAAAATCTTATGATATGCACTAAGGTATTTTATGATTGGCTAGTGAACAATGGTGAGATGGTTATTTATGCCTTTCTCAAAAGGATCAAGTCCGACAGTCAAATAACACGTGACTTCAAGATTAAGACAAAATGATAAACACTATAAATATCTTTCCCACACAATATGCACTACAAAATTTTAACTAGTAAAGTGCAATAAATAAGCTCATCAAAGCTAAATAAGGTACACAAGACATGTTATGTGTAAATAAATTGACCAACCTTATTTTCAAAAACTAAGAAAAATAATGTCAAACACAATTTTGCTTTCCGAATTTTTTTTTTTTTATTAAAAGAGAAAACAAAAATAAATCCTAAAATGAAATGTATGAATATAATGCAATGCAAATCCTAGAAAACGAAAACAAAAACCAAGAACAATGGTCACAAAAGAGTAGAGCAATGAAGTACAAGGACTATGTCAGAAAGACTCAATTAGATCGAGTCTTTTGCATCCAAAACCTTTTAGATACACCATGAGCATTGGAGTTCCTATTCGCGTTCGAGTGATTTCCAACTCTAGGATTGGAATAAAGGTTTAAAACCTTTACAAATTCACCAATTAGTGCCATAGGATCTTGTGTTTGAGGCACATGCACTTTTGATTTGTTTGCTTTCTTAGTAGCTTGAAACTTGTAACAATTAAGAGGAATGTGTCCAAACTTTCTACAAAAATGACAAACCCAAATAGGTTTGCCATGCATCTTGTCCTTAGGAAGGGTAGACTCCTTAGGTTTGAACTCTTTCAGATCAACCCTAATCTTCCTAGATGGTGAAACTTCTACAAGTTTGACAACCTCACTCACAGGGGGTTTGACAGTTTCACTCACAACCTCACTCACGGAAGGTTCAAAAGAAGATGAAGAAACAAAGTTTGTGGAATGGGGTGCAGACACAGAGATGCTTTCAACAAAACTTAAACCAGATTTGTCAGAAGGATACTTTTGAACGCTCAACATTTTATCAAGTTTAGAACTAGCAAATCTAGCAACAGATAAATCATGCTCTAAAGATTTAACTTTATCAAGTAAAAGCATATTTTCAGTTTTCACATTGTTTGAAAGTTCATTAGCATCAAATAGTTTAACAAGTAAATTCTTCTTATCAAGCTCAAGAGATTCAATTTTCTTCAGGCCAAGTTCAACATTCATAGCATCCTTTGCAGCAACTTTGCAAAGTTTATTATAGGCCTCTTAAAGATTTACATCCTCAGAGAGTTCCCCATCAGAAGGGTTCTCTTCAACAGACATGCTTTTATTGACTACAGCAGTAGCAGTGAAAGCAATGAAGTTTCCATCCTCGTCACATCCAAACTTATTATCAGAAACCTCATTATCACTAAGGGTTACAGCCATAACTTTGCCCTTAGACCTCAAGAATGTAGGACATTCAGATTTAACATGACCATACCCTTGACATCCAAAATATTGAGAACCCAAAGAATTATTAGAAGATTGACGGTTTTTCAGTGTTGCTAACCTTAGTGGGATCATTCTTCTTAAAATTTCTAGGTTCAGCAGTGTTTGTATTTCTTGCCCTTATGTTACTATTTCTAAGCAAGTTTCTAAAGTTCTTGGCAAGGTAAGTAATCTCTGTAGCAGAGTGCTTATCATCAAATCTACCAACCTCAACATCATCAACTGACTTAAGAGCCATTGACTTTGATTTGCTAGCTTTGGGTAGGTCTAGCTCATAGGATTGAAGAGATCCTACAAGCTCATCAACAGGGATGGAGTCCACATCCTTGCTCTCAATAATGGCAGTCACTTTGGGTCTAAAGTCTTCAGTTAAAGATCTAAGTATCTTCCTAACAATTTTAGGTTGATCATAGATTTCACCCAAATTATATACAAAATTAACAATATCATTTAGCTTAGCATAGAATTCATCAAAAGTTTCATCATCAGACATCCTAATGCTTTCAAATCTAGAAGTTAATTGCTGCAATTTATTAATCTTAACTGCCTTTGTACCTTCATGCACAGTCTGGAGGATATTCCAAGCAATGTGAACAATCTCAACATTAGAGATTCTTTTAAATTCCTCCATTGAAACAGTGTTAAAGATAGCATTCATAACTTTACTATTGAACGCAACTGCTTCTTTTTGAGAAGTTTTCCACTCACTCACAAGAGTAGTGGGCTTCTCCCGTCCGTACTCAACGGAATTCCAAACCCTCTCATCAATGGATTTCAGGAATGCTTTCATCCTTACTTTCCAATAAGTATAGTTATTCCCATCAAAATGAGGAGGAATAACAAGAGAATGTCCGTGTTCCATGACAACAAGGGTCAAGGATTAGCTCAAAGATCAAAAGATCAACAACAAGAGAGCTACCCGCTCTAATACCACTTGTTAGGTTTTTTAGACTCCTTAAAAATAACAATTGGATTAACTTAGAGAATTAGCCAAGTGGTTAACTTAGTCAAATTATGCAAATCTAGGTTAACACAAGCATATAATCATATCAAGCATATAAAGCAGCGAAAATATAAAGAACACAAGATATGATGACCTAAGAAACCAGACGGTAAAAACTTGGGGAGGATTTGACCTAGCTATCCTCAAGGTAAACTTGAATTCACTATCTTCAAAGAATCGAAGTTCATACAATAAGACTTACAAGCACCCTCGCTTGGCTTCCTATTGCTACCCACCAGTAGAACTTACTGACACGACCACATGCAAGCTCTGAATCCACGGACTCTTTCTTTCTTGGATTCTCCACAAGATACAAGCACTCCCGCTTGTTTTTCTTTAAGCTCCAATGGCAGCAACTGAGTTAATCATCAAGGTGTTGATAATATCTCTACCTTGAAAACCCTAAGTTCATGTGAAGGAAAGTTCCTCAAGGATCTCACAAGAGATTCACACAAACCGAAAAGTATGAGCAACAATACAACCAGAGCAACTCTCAAAGCGTGGTTAGGGTTTTGCCTTATATATCTAGGGCAAAAATATAAAACCCTAAACGTTTAATGAGATAGGGCTGAGTTGGAAATTCTGTAAAAAAACATTCTGGCTGACTTTCGATCGATCGAGTCTAACCTTCAATCGATCGAGTCAGGCCGAAATGCACTAATACATCTGCAGCCTCTCGATTCCAACTTTACATGAATTACACAACTTTAAGCAAGCCCAAACAAGACTAAACATATTGTTTTGATCATGGTTTGCCAACATTACACATTAGAGTTCTAAATACATAAAGTCCTAAGTCTTTAGAACCTAACAACTTCGATTGCTATAGTTTTGGAATTTTGGACTATATTAGAATTGTTTGATGCAACTTGCAAAGTTATAGGAAAAACATGTGGCAACTGATTAAACATGTAGCAATCATGTTATCTGAATAAGTTTTATGTCATCCCTTTCTTTTTGCTCAAATTAATCAAAAAAATGATTTATGATTAGAAATACTCATTTTTCCCGTGTAATAATCAAGAAAATTTATTTTTACATAATACATTTAATTGCAAACGGTACTTGGAAGCTAAAGCTCTAGGAGGAAGACAAGCAAAATCAAAATGATGTCATCCAGCTTTAGTTAATAAAATTATCAAGACGACGTCACTCAACTTAAATGAATCCTCATTGAACCAAAACATTACTGTTTACATTAACTATACGGTACCGTTTTGTAGCTAACCTTGAATATGACTGTTAGAAACATAGCCGTTAGAATTTCTTTTTTCTAATCTCCTTTTTCAATTCTTCTATCAAATTCAAACCCTTCGTTTGAGAGGGGATGTTGAATTAGATGAGCTACAAGTCACACTAATTTGTGTTCAGGGGTCATCCTAATCCTCTTCCAACCTTTAAATAAGACTAATAAATTTTTTTATTTATTTAAAATATTGAAAACTCTCTTAATATAGTCAAGAATAAAAAAAATCTTATATGTACTACGTAGCCTTATAGTTATTCTTTTTTTTTTTTTTCTTTTTTTTATAGATAATGAAATGAAATACTAATGCAACTTCTCAAATAAATGTGTCAAATTTTATATATTATTGTTTAGCTTCAGTTTCTTGTTCGTTGCTTTCGACTCAATCTTTCATGAATGTGTGTATTGGAGAAAAAAATAGCACTACTCTTTCTATATCCCCCAAATTCATTCAACCATGAAAGCTCATGCTGGTTAATAGACAAAGATCCCATAGACTTTGTGAAATGCACGCAGATTGAATGAAAGATATTTGTCATCAATTTGTATGCCAAAAAACAAGATACAACTATTCTTACTATAAGGCATAATGAAAGATATATGTCATCACTTTGTGTGGAAGAAAATAATATACAATTATTCTTACTAAAAGCCATTGAAAACATTTGGTACAGATTAGATTTTTAGTTAATGCTTCACAAGTTTTTGGTCATTGTTTGGAACTCGCAAAGACTTTGGAAAGTTGTAGTCGTGGAATTTTGGACTGTATAAGAATTGTTTGATACTGATTGCGTAGTTACGAGCATAATGTGTAGATATTATGTTATTCAGGTCCCTCTATTATTCATGCTAGTATAGGATAGATTTCCTAGTTAATACTTCACAAGTTTTTGGTCATTGTTTGGAACTCGCAAAGACTTTGGAAAGTTATAGTCTTGGAATTTTGGACTATCTAAGAATTGTTTGATACTGATTGCGGAGTTGTGGAGATAATGTGTAGATATTATGTTATCTGGGTCCCTTTGTTATTCATGCTAGATTGAAAATGTGGTATAGGTTAGATTTCCAGTTAATACTTCACAAGTTTTTGGTCATTGTTTGAATCTTGCAAAGATTTTGGAAAGTTATAGTCTTTGAATTTTGGATTGTACAAGAATTGTTTGACACTGATTGCAGAGTTGCAGAGATAATGTGTAGATATTATGTTATCCGGGTTCCTCTATTATTCATGCTAGATTGAACGTGTAGCAATCAAGTTTTTGGGTCAGTTTTACTTTTATGTCATTTGTTTCTCTTTCCTCAAATATTTTATTATTAAAAAAAAAATTGGTATGCTTACAATGATCGAGAATTCAACAAAAATTATTTATTTAAGATTAAATTTACAATTAAATTCTCTCTCTCTCTCTCTCTCTCTCTCTCTCTCTCTCTCTCTCTCTCTCTAAATATAAATAAATAAATATATTTTTTTAATTGGTTAAGACATCCTATAATTTTTAACATATCTTTCATTCAACAAGCGTCAATCGTTTTCACCAAGTCTTGTCATTGTTCAAAACTTTCAAAGACTTAGAAAGTTGTAGTCTTAGAATTATGAACTCTATATATTTTTATAATGCAAATGGCAGAATTGCAAACTAAACGTGTGGTCGTTTAACATGTAACAATAATGTTATCTAAGTCCCTTTGTTAAACCAAGCCAGAATGAATATGTAGAAATCATGTAGTCTAGGTCCGTTTTATGTCATTCTAAAAAAAAAAAAGGTCCGTTTTATGTCATCTATTTATTTTTCCTCAAAATAAATTAGAAAAAAAAGAGAGACTAATTTATAAGTTCAAATCTACGTGCAATGATCCTTTGCAATAATCAAGAAAGATCAATAAAAGTTTATTTTTATTTTAATTTAATTTATTTATACATATTTATTCAAGTTTAAACTACAAAATACATAACTTTAATAAATTTTCAAATTAGACATTTAAATTTCATTTCCCTCCATTTTAGTCTTTCAACTGTATCTAGTATTAATATAGTCATTCTGTCAATTTTGTCCAATCTCAACATAAATTTTAGATTTTTCACTTTATAAAACGATGTTATTTTAGTGAATTCTATGAGGTGAATCCAATGGGAGAGCTAAATTGAAAATGAATGAAAATTAAATGACTCAAATAAAAAAAAAAATTTTAAAAAGGGAAAAAAATCAATGAGTTGAGAAGAATGCAAAATTTGAGTGTAATTTGTAATTTAACCCAATACTTTCTTAGAAGAGAGGAAAGTATCACTAATATTCGCACTAATGGTGGTGTTGATGGATGTAATAAATCCTAAAACTACTTGGTTTGGTGTCTATGAATGATTCATATATATACAAACATAAAGTGGTATGTGTACACTGTGAAAGGGTGATGAAAATATGGAAAAATAGAAAGTGAATTTTGTGGCTATGGGTTGGTAACCTAGGCTTTAGAGGTTTTTAGCCTACAGCCAATGATAATCCAGAGCACTTTTAATTCGAATACTAAGTTGAGACTTGAGAGATGCGTTTTCCTTATTTTTAGTGCTCAAAAGTTATGCAATTGGTAGTATAATCTCATTTTTATCTCCCACAAAAATTAATAAAAAAAAGAAAGAGAAAATCATATCCAAAAGATAGAAATTTGGAGCTCCAGTGCCGTTCAATTAGCAGTTAGAGAGTATGAATCAACACTTTGGTTCAAATAGTGGAGAGCTAATTTGCCCAATGGGTCCCACTTTTTAGATTTGTCATTTGAAAAATACTAAAGTTACAAACTATTTTACATTATTTTTTACAAATTACCAATATGGTATGTGATTAAGTAAAAACAATTATGTTAATGTTAGGTACTGATGAGAATTTGTAAGAATTAGCCACATCAACAATTTGTAAAAATGTTGTAAAATAGTTTTTATGTGTAACATTACTCTTTTCAATTTAATTCTAATTTTTATTGTTGTTTTAAAAATAATTTATAATTTCTAGTATAATTGGATTTTCTTTTTCATATTGCTCTTCCATCATTCAAACTTCAATTAACTAATTAAATAAATGTAGCACCTAATAAGATAAATAACGTTATTTTGAAATTATTATACACATTGATAGCTGCCTTCTTTTCCAATTTTTTTTCTAAATAAATAGTAATAATAAAATAGAAGAAGAAGAAAGAAAGCTACCATTCAATGTGCTTGCAAATGGTTCCCTAATGGACTAATTGTAGATTTAGATGATTAAATCATAGTGGCTTATAGGCGTATCATAGCCATGATGGTGATTATGTACACGGATGTTTTGGCTTTGGAGTTCGGATAGTAAAATTAGTAATTCTAACCAATATAATTACATTAAAAAAAAAAAAAAGAAAAAAAGAAAGAAAGAAGCAATCTTGCAACTCAATTGACACATTTGGTTGTTATCAATAAAGATATTTAGGGTTCAAAGCTTCCCCTAACTATCAAATCATTATAAAATGTATACCAAATATTAATTCATTGGATATCCATTGGTTTGTCAATACTTTTAGAAAAATTAATTTTGTGACCCATAATATTGTTAAATTGGCTCTTATGTGTTATCTTTTGGGAAAGATCCACATCTTTTCATTTTTTTTCTTATAACCAGAGAGTATGATTTTTTTTTTTTTTTGGTGATAATTTAGTAGTTATAATGGGAAATGAGAAATTTGAACCATGTATAATTTTGTAAAAAAACACCACAAGATAGTACCAGTTATGCTATAAGACTTTTGTCTCAATAGTGGGATTCAATTCCAATCTTTGTACTCATGATTTTGTCGTTGAATTAGAGATCTAAAATTTGAACCTGTTTATACTAAAAATTGATTAGTGTCTTACCCTAATGATAAGAGCAATTATCATAAAGTAGACGTCATAAATTGAAATTCTATTCAGTTGAAAAAAAAAAAAAAAACCTAGATAGCAATTACAAATGGAAAATTATTAATTTGATGTCATTAAATAATTTTAAGGTATTACACAGAAGGGAAAAAAAACTTCTGACTCACTCAACCCACCAGCATTGGCCTAGTTAATCCAGTCGGTTTAGTTTCCCAATTTCTACTTCTACATTCACTGTCTATGTTATTCCATTCTCTCTCATTCCTGCCTCCAAATGGACAAAACCGATAGAATTAATGACAAGTTCACAGATGAAGAAGAATACGTTGAAGAAATATAAGCAGAAAACGCAAGAAGAATCAGCTAAAACCCAACTATAGCTGTTTCAGTACTCTAAGAAACATTCCTTTGCAATTGCAATCCCCATATGTAGATGAATGAATCCATATGGGACACATTGGGATAGAACTTTTTTCTTCTTACATAGAGATTAAAATAGAGGAAGATTAATAGGATAAAATAATCTGGAAGAAGGTGCATGCGCCTCTATGTATGAAAGAAAACGTTAGAAGAATTGTCATTTTAGTAATTAGATCGGTTGGTCTAATTTTTCCATGGCATTCAACCAAAAATTATATATTGTTTTATCAAGGCAGCTAAATTTTAATATTCATTATCATTTGAAAGTAATTTACTTCCTTTGAAAAATAAGGATAGTGTAGATAGAGAAATCTAATACAAATTTGTGGTTTATATATGCCTTTCATTCTATGATGTATTTTAATTTCTTCAGTATTATGCCTAACCTAGTGTATCTTCTTAGTGATCGTTTGGATAGTGCTTCTTTGCATCTGCATCTGCACCTTTTTTTTTTTTTTTTTTTTTGAGAAGCGTGTTTCTGTCTTTTCCAATGGGTCCCGTGCACTGTTCACGGGACCCACAAACCTCTTTTTTTCACCAAAAATTTCGTTAAAAATAGGTCCCACAACACTATTCACACATTTAAAAATTATTTTGCTACAATATTTTCAGTTTTCAGCAAAATAAGCTGTATCCAAACACACCTTTAATCTTTTTAAACAATTTTGACTGCTTGGTGAGCAAGTGAAGTGGAGATTGGTTTGTTTGCTTGTATATGGTTTTATCTTCTCAACTCTTTTTGAAAATCTTGATAGAATCTAATGGGTTTCATTATGCTCTGTTACTAGTTTGATATCTGTGGTACAGTGACTCAGGAGTTTGGTGCAGGACTTGAATGTTCTTGGCATAATGAATCTGTCTGAAAGGCTTCTCAAGATCTGTCTAGACAGATCCATTAGGTACGAAACATTTCAAAAAGTTCTCCCTTAAACTTTGTTGTCTTTCAGCTCTTCTATCATCTTTCCCTTCTATACCTCAAAGCATATTGTTTCATTCAATAAAACTTGATAATTTATTTTCTTCTCATACGTTGCCTTTTGTCTGTAAGTTTACTTTACTCATTCAATAAATATTATTTCCTGGAGCATGCATTTATCATCACAACAATTACGATCAATTCTATAATGAAAACTATGGAAAGGAGCAAACATCAAAGAGAAACAGCACATGTGAAGATAGCCATGAATCATAAATCAGCTGAGTGGATTCTGTTTCTCATGTCACTTGGTAAGAGTATAACAGTTTATCAGATCATTCACTGTAGCAATGGAAATTTTAAGCTGCAAAATAGAGGACTCCAAATTTTGATTATGAGGGGGTGAGTGAAGATGGAAGTTTCTGCGGGAAATAATTTCCCGAAATACAAAGCAAAAATAACAAGGTCAACTGGTGCTCCTCACCCCCACCACCCCCCCAAACAAAAAAACAATCTAATGCTATATGCTCTCTCAAGTTTTTATTACTGTGTTATATATGATGACCACACTTCACATTTTCTTCACAAATTATGTCTGTCTGAATTTTTTTTGTAAGTCCATTTGAAGATTACAACCAAGATAAGCAAGCTCATATAGAATTTAGATCTCCCTTTGCTGAATTCATCTCAATCAACCATTATATATAGGCAAAATAACATATTTTTACAAATGGCAACACCACATTCCTTTTACCCTTTGAACTCAACACATCATGTCATGATATGGTCATATGGTTTTCGATAGAGTTGCATATCTCACCTGTAGTCAGCAAGGGAGAGATCAAATAACACCTCAGATGCAATTGTTCCCTTTCTCTCCTTCTTTGTTAGTCTACTTGTGAAGAAGTCTGATGCTGACTCTATCACCGTCCTGATCTAATTGTCAAAAGACCAAAAGGTGTATGAATTAGCCAAGCCTAAATAACAAAATGTATACCACCCAAAGGAGGATAAACAAGAGTCCCACTTATAGCTCCAAGATATCACATACTATACTATTATTCTAGAAATTACAAATAGACTTACCTGGAAATACATGGGCAAAGTTTTGGATTTTGAATCACCCTTCTTGTAGTGCCTCTACAGATCAATGGCACTTCTCAACTGTAATCATGAAAACAGGAAGAAATTCAGAAATCAAGATGGAACTTTATTTTAAAAGAATTCAGAATATAATTAAGTTACATAATCTAAACTCCTAGCAAGCAAATGAACCATCAAAGTCAATAAAAAGTGTCCTATTAACTTGATAAAGTCATAAACCACTATATGCATATCCAAGCTTCACAACAACTTATCCCCCACAACCCATAAAATCCAAATCCAAAAAAAAAAAAAAAAAAAAACGAAGCTTCACAATAAGTTATTATATATGATTATTTAATTGTAATTCTTCAATACACTAGGAGCCACGTTTCTTCCCCTCACATAACAATAAGTCTCACTAATTAAATTTATGGTAGGTCTTGTCATTCATGTGAGAGGATAGAGCATTGCCCAAGGAGTAGTGTATAACTTTCCATTATTTAGATAGATATAAAATGACTTAAAATCTAAATGAGTTCCAACATAATTCAAAAGTAAATGGGAGATTGTTTGAGTCAAACTTTTCAACTCCAAAGAAATCTTTAGATGAATTAAGTCTAATCTTATATCTGGAACATGTTATCATAAGATAGCGCTCACTTTGGTCAAAGTAAGAGCACATCATAATTTAAAAGCACATCTTAAATTATGATATGTTCGATCAATTCTTGATGTGAATTTCATGTAAGAAAATAGAATCATGTGCATTTAGGTCAATATAACGCAAACAAAACTTTTTGAGTGAAGTTGAGTTTCTGAATCATCTTTTTGAAATTGAAACTATAAACATCCTAGATAGAGCAATAAATCAAAGATTCCAAGATAATACCATCATAATTACTTTAAGTCCAGCCCAAGTTTTACACTTGACTATGCTGATGCCATTTTACAAGAAACGTAGTTGGCAGTATATGACTAAAAGATATCACTTACATCCCTGGAAAATCATCTTTTTAGGGTGTAGGGTAAACCCCTCTCACCCAGAATGTTGCTTATAAGTTATAGAAAGGCATGAATCAACAACCCAGTCAAAGTCATTGGTAGAAAAACAACTACTAGAGCCATACTATCGTATATCAATTCCAGTTCGTGGAAAATCAACCAGCTTTCAATTTCAATTTGTTATTTTACCCATTTTTAGAGTCAAATTATACTCAAACATTATTTTTTGGTAAGTAAAAACTTTTTACATTCCATACACAGGAAATAATTTTCGAATGTTCAACATGGATCCAACCAAAGGCTAATGACTACACATACATTATTGAACATATCAAATGCATTAATAGGAAATACCCTACCTTCTATTTCATTTCTAATTTTCTAGATTGTGAATTATCTAAATCTGAACAATCTCTTAAGTAGAAGCGTAAGATCTAATTAAACTTTAAGCTACAATTTTAATTACAAAGAGACAGGTATTTAAATATTTCCCTAGTTCCATTGCTGCATGACTGTGACCCAAGTTGCATAATGGCATATTCCCTAACCACTTAAGTTTGAAAATTGAAATAATAAGAAAATTCACAAAAATGAAACAAATTTGAAGCAATTAAAATGTTACATAGAGAATAATTTGAGTATAATTGAAAAGTAGTGCCACATAAACAAATTACATAGACAAAAATAGAGTTCAACACACCTTCAGTAAATGCAGATCTTTCTCAATCTCTGGGGTGATGGTTTGTGCAGGCAAGAGAAACTTATGTACATTTTACCAACCAAAAAAAAAAATGTAACTATTGTTAGCAGGAAAAAAAATTATAAAAATTATAAATGAACAAATCTTGTTAGTTAAGACCCAAAAAAATCTAAATTCCTCCAGCCATTTACACCTAAGACTATTTGAGGAGAGATTTAGTAGTTAAGTTGAAACTAAAATATGCTAAATACACCCTAGCACAATATATAGAACCCTTAACACAAAGTTTTATGGCTAAGTTGATTTTAACACTAAACTAAACAATATAGTCCAAGTGTGAGTTACCTAGCCAATTTCTAGCTATTAGCTAACGCTTATCTAATAGTTTATAAGCACTACCCAATGCTTCATAAGCTCGAGAATGTGAAGCACAAAATTTATACATTATAAATAAATTGAAATTAATTAAAACTCACCAATATTCTACTTTTTCATACTGGAAACCTATCTACATCAGCCACTACAGTTAGCTTTGACGCTCCAACAACCATTATATAGCCCCAGACATCATTCCAAGTTCAAAGGTTAGAGCAAATGGCTAATTATTTACAAAGGGGCAGAACAATCTCATGAAATCACAACAATAAATTAAAAAATAAAAATCCTACCAATTATTATTGATCATTCATCAAGCCTGGAAGAAGAATAGCATCAAATCTGTCTGCTCCAAACATCCCCAAAATTGGATAGAGTGGAAGTCCTTGCAAATAATTCAAATATAACTTAGTGTTATTTGATCTAAAAAACATTTAAGCATAAATTAACTTCAAATTCTAATGGATATGGCTGAAGCTTATGACCCACAGCCACATTCTCCCTTTCTCTTTTTTTCTTTATTTTCTTGGTAAATACTGCTCTTTGAAGAAGTCAACAATAAGCAAAATTAGACACAGCAAGCGAGGAAAAAAAAATTAAACATGAGTAGGAAGTGCAAAGAAAGCAAGAAAGAAAATTAAACCTATAAACAATACACGCACACAAAATTTGTTGTATATAAAAGAAAATGACATATTAGTAAGTTCATGGAGTCATACAAGTAGTTAGGTTGTCTACAATCATAGAATAAATTAATTATGACATATTTAAAGGAAGAATTATGCTCTATAGACTATAATTATGAAATTATATACTAATTTAAGTCATCAAGAATATGTCAATCGGTTCGTTCATATTGAAGACTAATTGTGCAAGTATCACCAGAATTTGATAATTTCAATTATTGGGGCATTGCTCTCTCTTTTATATTTCAATAATTCAATCAAAACTACATCTCCTAACCGTATTTTTTTGCAAGAATATAACCAGAATAACCCGTAAATTACTCTTGTTTCTCTCTCTCTCTCTCTCACACACATTTATTTTATTTTATTAAGTTAAGGTAGTTTTTCATTTGTGGTTGAGATTTTCTTTCTTAAGTTTGGATGGAGGGGGAAGGAGGGGGGCATAGAGGAGAGTAGAGTAGTTTTGGCTTAGTCTTCTTCTTCTATTCTGTTTAGAATTGGTTTTCTTTTGAGCATTTGGGTTAATCTCCATAGTTATAACCAAATTATTCATTTCCATAAAAATTTGATTTTAAATAGCCATAGTATAACTACTCAGTTTAAAAGGAATTTTATCAAACATATATAATGCAACACCAAAAGAACATGTAATTTTAGATTTAAATATATATTATCAAAAAAATTTCTGTTATAATCAAATTAATAATTTCCACTAAAAAGGTTATCAAAAAAAAATTTCCACTAAAAAAAATTAAATTTTTACAACCGAAGTATAGCTACTCAGATTTATCACAACATAAGGGGGTAAAATGGTTGAGTGAAAAGATCTCACATCAAATTTAATAGGAATTTCATCAAGCATATGTCATGCAACACCAAAAGAACACCTATAGAATAAGTTAATTCAAAGCAACCCAAAAAGATGATGATTCAGAAAAAGCACTTACCATTTCATCCCATCTAGCAATTAAGCTCCTAACAGATAGACCCATGAGTACAGAAAATTGGCCAACAGCTTTAATGACCCTGAAACTGAAATTCTGCATTTTGATTGAACAAAATCCATGATGAAGATGTAGGTGGTGGTCTGACGGACAGTGGCGGACAAAAGGGGAAGAAATCTTTCAAAATCAGGAATCAGCGGAAGTTAAGGAATTTTGAAATTTCTAGAGCTATTTCGGGACATAACGTGCTGAAGGGTGGTTCTGGCGTTACTGTCTCTTCCATTAATGGCAGACCCACGCGTGAGTTTACGTTTGAGCTGACTCCTGCAAATTTGGCGCTGAGAGTGTCTAAGTCAGATGGGGGTAAACGTATGGTTACTTGGTTGAACCCATATAACCCTCAAAAGCCCATTAATAGTAGGCCTGATACGGTTTCTGGGCATGACAAAGCCCAGTTAACTGACCCCTGTGGTAAGGCCCAAGGGGAAGCTTCTTATTATCGTGGGTTGGACGTGAGTTGGCCCCGTAATCAGAGTACGAGGGTGGTGAGCGAGACTTCTAAGCCATCGATGAAGTCAACGGCTTCACCGGCGATGACTGATGCTTCGACGGCGGGTATTTCGCCGATACTTTGCTCCGATCAAGCTTCGGAGATTCTCGCCGTCATCCCGACGAGTGTGTTAGGAGCTCCAGAGTCCGGTAAAGTCTCGGCGTCAAAGAGTAGCTCCACCGGGGTTGTCCGCGTCTCCGGTAAGGCGGTTTCTTCTCGCTGCCCAGTTTCCGATGCTGAGGTAACTCTTGGACTTGGAAACCGGATCTCTGGTTTCACTGGTGAAACGGTGGTTAGCTCGGCGACGGCGACGATTGAGGCTCCGATTCTGAATGTTGTGCCGCCGAGCCTTGTTCAGTATCCATGGGTGGTTCAAAATCGATTTTCTCCTCTCTCTGACCTGGGTAATGGGGTAGAAGATGTGTTTGTGGAAGAGGATGATCATGAAGAAGTTCAGAGGAGTAATCACGGATTTCAGACAGATTCTGGGCTTCAGCTCCTACCGTGGGAGACCAGTGAAGTGTCTGACCATAAATGTGGCAGTGGAGAGAGCTTTTTGTGTGTTGGAGTGTGACCCACTGTCTCGGTGGGAACCCAATGAACCCAGTGAGCTCGTGCTGGCTCAGGACTCTGCAGAAGGAACTCAGGTGACGGAATCAGGGCCACCTTCGAACTAGGTGTCCCAGTTGATGAAAAATTTCTGTAACATGGTGGGTTTTCCTATCGTAAAACACGAAGCTCAACATTTGGCTCTGTTTCGCCTTCTGGAGCAGGAATGTCTCAAGGTAATTAATGATAGGGTGCCCAAGCAACTTGCAAACTCAGGGTCACGAGGTCTCTCAGGGAGCTTAAGGGGTTTATCTGTAATGTTAATTATGATGGTGCCTCTTCAAGGAGCAGGAGCAGAGTCTCTTCAACTGCTGCGGGGGTTGTTGGTAGTTATAAATGACTCTTCGACTACTATCTTGTAATGTAAGGGGGCTTAACAATCCTCGGAAGAGAGGAAGAGAGGAAGAGAGGGGTTTGCAAGAATCTTCTAAAAAAATGAAAGTGTGATATTGTATGTTTTCAAGAAACAAAAGTATTGTCTATTAATGTTGCTTTTGTTCGGAGCTTATGGGGTAGTCCTTTTATTGATTGGGCTGTTTTGGATGCTGTGCAGACTTCAGGAGGGTTCTTGCTGATCTAGGATAAGAGGATTTTTGAAAAATTGGATGTAATTGCTGGACAGTTTTTTGTCAGTGTCTTATTGAGAGGAGTGGTGGATGACTTTGTTTGGGCTTGTACAGGTGTGTATGGCCCCAATGATGATGAGCAGTAGGCTACTTTGTGGGAGGAGTTGTCACAAGTGTGTGTCAGATGGCCCATGGCATGGTGCTTAGTAGGTGATTTCAATATCATTAGGTCTCTAAGCGAAAGGCTTGGTTGTGAGTCGTTTAGCCTTGCTATGTTTGCATTCTCGGACTTCATTGAGAGCAATTCTTTAGTTGATTTACCTTTAAAGGAGGCTTCCTTCACTTGGTTTAAAGACTCTGGTCTTCGCTCTATGTCAAGAATTGACAGGACTCTGGTTTCTTTAGATTGGGAGGAACATTTTGAGAATGTGTCCCAAAGGGTGCTTCCTCATGTTATTTCAAACCACTGCCCTCTTTTGTTGGAAGCTGGTGCTGTTTGTCGTGGTCGTAGTGCCTTTAAATTTGAAAATATGTGGTTGAAAGTTGAGGGTTTTGTTGATAGAGTTCAGCAATGGTGGAATGGGTACAGTTTTGTGGGCTTACTAGGTTTTATTTTGGCTCAAAAATTGAAGGCTTTGAAAGTAGATTTAAAAAAGTGGAACAGGGAGGAGTTTGGTGAGTTGGCTGTTAGAAAGAAAAATTTGTTGACTGAGTTGATGGGCTTAGATGCGAGAGAAGAGCTACTGGGTCTATCAAATGAGGAACAGATTCGTCGTATCCAACTTAAAAGAGATATAGAACAGTTGGCTTCTTTTGAGGAAATTTCCTAGAGACAAAAATCCCAGGCTTTGTATGTGAAGGAGGGAGATAATGATACTCAGTTCTTTCATAGATTAGCAAACTCTCATAAAAAAGCTAATTTTATTAAGAGGATTGAGGTGGATGGTGTTCTTTATGAGGATGAGTCGGATGTGCGCTCTCCATTAGTTCTATTCTATCAGGGGCTATTTGAGGAAATTGAATTGAGGTACCTGACTATAGATGGTTTATATTTTGCATGCATTGCAGAGGAGGAGAGGCTAACCTTAGAGAAGGAGTTCACTAAGGAGGTAGTTATCCAGGTCTTAAGGGAGATGGAGGGTGATAAAGCCCCTGGTCCTGATGGGTTCACCATTGCTTTCTTTCACAATTGCTGGAGCGTTGTGGAAAAGGATGTCATGGATTTCTTTGTTTATTTTCATTGGCACTCTGTGTTTGAGCGGTCGTTGAATGTCTCGTTTCTCACTTTAATTCCTAAGAAGAGTAATGTTGTTAACATTTTGGACTTCCGCCCAATCAGTTTGGCGGGCAATGTGCACAAATTGTTGTCCAAGGTGTTGGCTAACTAGTTGAAGGCGGTTTTGGATAATCTTATCTCTGAGACCCAAAATTCGTTTGTTGGTGGTAGGCAGATTTTGGATTCAATGCTTATTGTAAATGAGTGTCTGGATAGTAGGTTGAAGAGCCAGTTACCAAGTGTGGTATGCAAGCTTGATATTGAAAAAGCTTATGACCATGTTAACTGGGAGGCCCTGTTTTATCTGTTGGACCGGATGGGTTTTGGGTTGAAATGGAGGGGGTGGATTAAGGCTTGTGTTACTTCTGTCCGTTTTTCAGTCCTAGTAAATGGATCCCCTAAAGGTTTTTTTGGAAGCTCTCGTGGGTTGAGACAAGGAGACCCTTTATCCCCGCTTTTGTTTCTCTTGATAATGGAGGTTCTAAGCAGAATTTTGAAGAAGATAGAGGAGAATAACCTCATTCGGGGTTTTCAGGTGGGAGCAGTGAATTCGGTTGGTGTGCAGATTTCTCATTTCTTGTTTGCAGACGACACTATCTTATTTTGTGATGCCTCTAGGGAACATTTGTTGTCCATAAGGTTGTCTTCTTTTCAGGCTTTTACGAGTTTGAAGGTCAATGTAGAGAAAAGTGAGATTGTCCCTGTTGGGAAGGTGAATAATCTAGTTGCATTGGCTAGTATTCTTCAATGTAGAGTGGGAAGTCTGCCTATGAAATATTTGGGGATGCCATTGGGAACTTCTTTTAAGACAGCTTGGATTTGGAATCCTATTTTGGAGAAGATGAAAAAGAAGTTATCAGGGTGGAAGCGTCTCTATCTCTCTAAGGGGGGTAGGCTCACTTTACTAAAAAGTACTCTCTCTAGTCTTCCTACGTACTTTTTATCTCTATTCACTATTCCTAATATTGTGGCTACTAGAATGGAAAGTATTCAGAGGAATTTTCTTTAGGGGTCTTCTAAGGGGAGTTTCAAATATCCTTTGGTGGCTTGGGATAAGGTGTGTTTGCCTGTTAAATTGGGTGGTTTGGGGATAAGAAGTGTGACGTCGTTCAATCAAGTTTTATTAGGGAAATGGTTGTGGCGTTATTTGCATGAAATTACTCATATTTGGCAGAGAATTATCTCCACAAAATATGGTGAGGGTCAAGGGGGGTGGTGTACGAAAGTGTGCAGGAGGACTCATGGATGTGGCCTTTGGAGAAGCATTCATGAAGGGTGGGAGAGTTTCTTTAAGCATCTGTCTTTTGCAGTGGGTAATGGCTCCCGTATCCGTTTTTGGCATGATAGGTGGATTGGGGATAATACCCTAAAAGATCTCTATCCTGAGCTCTATGCATGTTTAGATGCCAAGGACGCTTGCATCTCTGAGGTTTTGTGGCTTCCAGAAGGTGGTA
Source organism: Quercus glauca (assembly GCA_023736055.1). Taxonomy (NCBI): domain Eukaryota; kingdom Viridiplantae; phylum Streptophyta; class Magnoliopsida; order Fagales; family Fagaceae; genus Quercus; species Quercus glauca. The sequence goes on along the minus strand of CM043318.1, from coordinate 14,997,775 downwards.
CTGTTAGAGTGTGGGATTTAAGATTTTTTAGAGCTTTTGAAGATTGGGAGCTAGCTGCCTCTTATTCTCTTCTTCAATTTATCCAACCTCATATTCCTCGGGGTGATAGGAGTGATACTCTTTTTTGGCGATTAAAAGGTGATGGTATGTTTGACACCCGGTCTTTCTACCATGCGATTCGGGGTGACTCAAATTCTTTGTTTCCTTGGAAGGGTGTTTGGAAACCTAAGATCCCTAGGCAAGCGGCGTTTTTTGTGTGGACTGCTGCTCATGGTCGGATCCTCGCTTTGGATAACCTAAGGCTTAGGGGTCGCCCGTTGGATACTTGGTGCTGTATGTGTTGTTGTGATGGGGAGTCAATAGACCACCTTCTTCTTCATTGTCCTGTTACTCATTCCCTATGGACCTTTATGCTTTAGGCTTTTGGTATTCATTAGGTTATGCCAGGATTTGTGGCGAGTTTGTTATCTTGTTGGCATTAGTGGCTTGGGAATCATAATTCGGACATTTGGAATTTGGTTCCAGGGTGCTTAGTGTGGAGTGTGTGGTTGGAACGAAATCATCGTTCCTTTGAGGATAATGAGAAGACATTAGATGAGTTAAAGGTTTTATGCCAACGAAGTCTTTTGGAGTGGTCCCATTGTTGGGGTTTTACTGATTGTTCTTCTCTCTCTGAGTTTATGTCTTCCCTTAACTTAGTTTTATGATTGCTTCTTTTGCTATCCTATTTGTTCTTTTTCCAGTTGTTCATCATCATGAACAACTTGTACTCTTCGTAATTTTTTCATTAATAATAGTTTTTCTGTTTACTTATCAAAAAATAAATAAATAAATAAAAACCAAATTTCAACCACAAATTTAAACTATCTTAACATTAAAAACAAATAATAATTAAAAAAAAAAAACCCACCACAGGATATAGTTAGGAGACAGAGTTTAGATAGAAAATGACAAAACCCACCACAGGCTCCAAACCCATCAGTCTATGCTGATCGTTCAAAAGAAAAACACTCCCAAACATAACCCTAAATCACATTTAAGGGGAAAATTTATAAAACAAAATTAAAAAATTACTGGCAATGTTTTCGGAGGAAAACTGGTCTGACGAGAGCACTATAGCAACTCCAAATGAATTTTTCTCCTTTAAAAAATCAAACAACTCAATAAAAAACAGTTCTTTCTCCCTCATAGACTCAAACATCTCACATAATCATAACACAAAACACAAAACAAAATCTATTTCTTATTATAACAGCAAAGTTGAATCAAAACATGATAATAAGAAAAAAAAAGTTAAACCGATCTGACCCAGTCTGGCGGTGGGGAGGAGGAATAGCGGTGGTGGGGAGGCGGACGCGGCGCTGCTGCTTGGTGAACGCCGATCTCCGCCGGTTTTGTCCTTTTGATGACACTTGATCTCCCTATCTCTCTGTGCGGCGTTCTTTCTGCCTCTTTCTCTTCTATTTTCTCTGATGTGATAAATGTGTAATTGTGAAGTAAATAGACACTTTGTTTGTTTTGGCATTAATGTTTTCTGGAAAATGATTAATTTTTCAGAGAGCATTTTCTGGAAAACTATCTTATTTATTGGTGTTTGGTAACAACCTTAAAAATGGGCTTGAGAATGTATTCTGGTGTTTGGTCTCCACGGTTTTTATAACATTTCTTGTATGATTTAAAACATGTATAATATGTGTATTGTGTAAACCCACCTAATGTAATCAATATAAATTTAAAAAAAAAAAAGAAAAAAAGAATAAATTCGGTTTTCAGACTAAAATTTTGACAACGGATACAATCAAAATTACCTATCCAATTTTCATGATCTCAAATACTCATCTTGCTCATGTATATAAACAATAACATACATCATATATATATATATATATAAACAATACTTCTCAAAATTCAAAATAACTATTATAACCTTAAGTTCCATTTTAAATAGTTCAAAATGCCATATAGGCCAAATAATTTTACTGGCAAACTAATCCAGTGCAAATTGTTTGATGAATATACCAAAAATTGTTATAGAACCGTTGATCGATCTATGAGGAGAAAAAAAAAAAAAAAAACCTTATTAAAGAATGGTATTATAGAGGAGAGAAGAAATAGGGAGAAAAAAGAGGAGAGGCAGATAAAGAGAGAATCTGTGGGAAGAGAATAGGCCAGAGGGGATGATAATGAGGGTGTGAGAAGAGAGAAAAATAAAGGGAGGAGAAGAAGTGAGAGAGTTTATTGTGAAAAGGCTAAATGAGCGAAAAAAAATATTTTTTCTTAGGTTAGAAGAAGATAATATTTATAGGAGCTATGCACTGTGTGAGAGAGAGATTGTTTTCCAATTTTTTTTTTTTTTTTTTGGAAAACAACATATAGAAAATAAGCCTCATTTTTATGAGAGTTTTCCGTTGACCAATATTTTTTTATGCTACCAAACACTGGAAAATGTGGAAAACTATCCTTATAGAAAGTTTTCCAATGAAACAAACAGAGCGAGAATAACGTGTCTTTTTTTTTTTTTTTTGGGATAAAAAGAATGGTTGAATTTGAGTAATCAATTGGGTGTGAAAATGTGTGGTCTTTAAAATTAGTAGGTTGAAATATTGGTTTTTTTTTTTTTTTTTTGGTAATTGTATGATATAGTATTTAATATTAGATAGGTTTCTTTTTTTGAGAAAAAAATGGAAAGAGATAATTAATTAATTATAAGTTCTTTAATTATTAAATAACAATAATAATAATCTAAAAAAATATGTTGTGAAAAATTTAATGCATAAATTCATTCCAAATTACATCAATTTGATAAATTTCAAGACTAATATAGATTTGATAAATGAAAAATATGATCATTAAAAAAAACCATTGGAAAGTTTGATTGTTGAAAAAATTTTAAATGTTACCATTGGGGGATTTAAAAATATAGTTATTGGGAATTAGAAAAATATAATAGTTGGGAATGCATAAAAAATTTAAAAAAGAATAAATGAAAATTAAAGAAATAATGAAAAATTAATATTTAAATGGGATTGAAAGATGATAGAGAGTTTGTTGGAATGTGTATTTGAAAATGTAAGTAGGTAAAATGTAAATGCAACCGTTCACTCTCCAAACAATACAAAAATTTAGAGAAGTTGCTGGAAATGCTCTTACACTGTTTAGTTTAGTGGAAGGGAAGGGAAGGGACGAGAAGAGAAAAGAAAAGGTAAGGAAAAGAAAAAAGAGTGGGGGAAAGAAAGTATTTCCTCTGGTGTGTTTAGATACATATAAATGTCATTTCACAAAAATAGACAAGACCTTTTGAGGGTACAAGGGTAATTTTAAGGGAAAAAATAATGGATTCTACAAAAGCCTTTTTCCTTCCCATTCTTCCTTCTTTTTGTTTTCTTTTCTGACCAAACAAAGGAAAGTCATTCCTTTCTTCTTCTTTTTTCCTTCCTCTTCCATCAAACCAAACAAAGTCTTAATCCACAAAATGAAAATGCACATGTTTTCGGTGTTTTTAAAAGTAATCACAAAATAAATTTGTATAATTACGTGAATTAGTAAACGAAAAGCCTGACATTTCGCTTTTATATTATTATATATGAGAAATGTTAAGTCCACAACATTTTCATAATATTCTCACAACAAATTCTATGTAGTAAGTTGTTATTGGTGGGGTAGAAAAGTAATTTCAGTGATAGATTCAAATTAGAACAAATAACAACTAACCACCTATGATTTGTTGTGAAAATGTTGTGGATGTAGCACCTCTCTTATTATATAGATTTAGATTTAGATATAGATATAGATTACTATAATTTGGGGTTAGTGGAAGCGCATTCACTTTCACAAGAAAAATAAAACATTCACAAGAGACAACAATATTTAATGTAGTTGGTTGATTTCATGCATACGTGCACGAGGAACACCAACCAAAATATCAATTATGATTGATATGGAATGTATCATAATAAAAAGAGAGGTTTTTTTTTTATTTTTTTATTTTAACAACCTTATATTAATTACATTTTTTTTCATAAATTAAATAATTTTCAAATAGCGCGCTTTCACGCGCGCAGCGCGCGCGCACACACACACACACACACATATATATATATATGTATATATTTGAGAAAAGAAATAGCACACATATTGTTCAACAACAAAATCTCTAATATCAATTATTGTGATACCTACATTCACAAGCAACACTAATTAAAATATTCACTATCAATGACATGAATTAGAACGACATTAATTAATATGCACAACTCACATGAAAATACTCACAAAGCCTTACCAACATAAACAAAACCTCTCACAAACACAAACTCACAATCCTAAAGCCTGAATACACCCAACAACTCTCTTACGCCCACAAAATAACAAATTCTCAATACATAACAACGGGTAATCTTTCAATCCCAAATAATTGACCAACTATTATTCGAAGAAACCTAATTCATATTCTTCTAGGAACTTTCTCCTCTTCCCATGTGGGAGGAACCGTTGGCAAAAACTACCAAACCCTTTTCAACAAGGAAAATGCTAGAGATACATACTTTTTTACCAAAAAAAAAAAAAAAAAAAAATTTACAAACTACTAATGTGACATGTGATTAATGGTAAATGAAAAAAATGATGTTAATGGTGGGCCCTGTAGGGGCGGAGCCATAAATTTTTGTTTGGGTGGCTAAGTTGTGATACTAATATATTTATCAAGACAACCTCTCACACACACACACACACACACACTTTTTTTATTATACACTCACATATATACACACACTTTTTAATTTGATAAGTTATATATATACTCACACCAACAAAAAAAAAGAGCTTAATATTTTCTATCAAAATTATGTTTGATGGTAATCTTTCATAAAATAAATTCATTTTTACCATTTTCATAGTGAAATCTTTAAAATTTTCATTTTCAATACAAATTATCAAATTTTATTACTAAAGTAAGTAAAAAATCTTTTAATTGAACTAATGAAATTTTCAAAAACATGAATAATTCAAAACTTAGAGGAATAAGTTAATCTCCAAACATATTTGAAGTTATCTTGCTCTAACTTATTATGTGATAATTAAAGAGACATTTATTGTGTAGTTTTAATGAGTCAATAACTTGTTAATCACCATATGACGGGTTGAAAAAGATAGATTTAAACATGTTTGGTGCCAAATTTTATCAAATATTTAACAAATATAAGAGCATATTTTACAATAAAAAATAAAATTGAGAATAATAAATTTATGTCTTTATAACTATTAGATCAATTATTTTTTTTAAGAGTATCATTGGACTAATTCAAATATTTTGAGAGGGGGGGTACTTTAATTTTTGTAGGCTAAATTTTAAAAACATTAAAATAATTATTTATATATATTAAAGGAAATTTCAAAATTTTGGGGATGACCCCCACCTGTATACATAGTTCCGCCCTTAGGGCTCAAGTAAGAACTAGCAAGAAGTTGGTGACAACAACAATTTGTAAAAATGTTATAAAATAATTTGTCTCTGTACCATTACTCTTTCAACAATGCATATATATAAGGATTTTCTTTTATCATTTAATGGATAAAGGATACCCAATTTTCAACTAAAAATCATTTTTCCTTTTTATGTCAAGGATAATCACTATCTTCCACTCCAAAAACAAATATTTCCTTCTACGTCAAGGAAAACTCAAACCAAAGATAATTACAATTTTTTTTTTATTGTTATTAAAAATACTAAGTATTTTTAACATACACACGAGTGGAGGAGAGAAAAAAAGTAATTGTGAATTTAAAGCAATATTCAAGGATAAGAAATTAATTCAATTTATTTATATAGCAAATAAGAGGCGGGACAAAAATATTGATAATTCATATTTACTTTATTTTTCTTGAGATATATATATCTATATCTATATATATATATGTAAAGTTGTAATTTACAACTGTGTATTTGTTGGCTTTTATTCCATGCCAAATTTGATTGTAATTTTGTTCAATCGTTTAAAACCCTGTATTTGTTGTGGGACTTGATGTAAGGGGTGTGTGAGAGAAAGGGTGTTGAAGACTCAAGCATTTGAAGAAGTGAAGGATTCTCGCGGGTATCTCGCGGGTATCTCACGACCAAGCTTCCCGCGAAGTGAAACATGTGCCAGGCACATGCTGGAATGCGAAGAGTCATGCCAGGTGGAGACAACTGTGTCTCGCGAGTATCTCGCGGGTAAGGCCTTCCCGCGAGACACCTGCGAGACTAGCTGTTCTGCCAGCTTGTACTTTTTGAGTCACACCTTTTGCACCTCTCCTATATATGCCATCATTACCCACAATTGTTGAGGAATGTTTCAGAGAGAAAACCCTAGCCAAACACATTGGAAATTAGAGATTGTCTTCCCCACCTTCTCTAAACAATTTGCTTGTGGTATCTCCTCAACTATTCCCTCTCCATTGTCCATATCTATGAGAGGTTGATAGCCCAAACACTTGCCACACCTTAGAGAGTGCTGAGTGACGTTTTTGGTGCTGCTGGGAAGCATTGGAAGAAGCCTTTAATGGCAGATGCAACATGGAGCTTGTTGCGGGATCCGGATAACTAGGACAAGACACGGTTCCGAGAAGCCTTGTTGGAGTAGGAGCTTGGAGGGCTTAGGTACATCGGGTAGACTAGGCTTGGAGGGTCTTTTGCTAATCCATGTATCCCAACTGATTGTCTAGTGGATCGATTTCCGCTTGGAGGGCGGCGGAGAGGTTTTTCGCCGAGTTCTTCGGTTTCCTCTTCGATAACACGTCTCGGTGTTATTTGTGTTTGCATCTTTCTTCCCTACTCTTGTTCATTTCATTTTTACTGCTGAGTTGCTTTAAATTATGGATTAGAGTAGTTGTTTGTTTATACGCTTGTGTTTACACTATTCCGCACTTGTTAGTAAGTTAGTGTAAAATCAACCAAGCCGTAATTTGAATTTGGGGGTCTAAACCGCTCGTGTGTTTTCAACACATTTTCGAGCTTTCAATTGGTATCAGAGCGGGTACACTTGCTGAGGTTTAATTACCTAAGTGTGATCCTTGACCCTTCTTGAGATGGACCGGTCTCAATCGCTCAATGTTCCACCATTTTTTGATGGGAACAATTATGCATTCTGGAAAGTTAGAATGAGAGCATTCTTATGCTCTATCGATGATACCGTTTGGGATGCGGTTGAGATAGGTTGGACCAAGCCGGTGGCTCCTAAGTCCACTTGGGATAAGGCAGCCCTTGCGGCAGTAAATGCTAATAGTAAAGCTTTAAATGCTATCTTTTGTGGTGTGTCCCCTGATGAATTCCACAGGATATCTCATATGACAGTAGCCAAGGAAGCTTGGGAGATTTTGGAGACTACCTATGAGGGTACAAAGAAAGTCAAGGACACAAAGCTCCAAATGCTCACCACCAAATTTGAAGAACTCAAGATGAGTGATGATGAACCATTTGACTCATTCTATGGGAAGCTCAATGAAATTGTCATTGCTAAACTCAATCTTGGGGAGAAGATTGAAGACACTAAGGTGGTGAGAAAAATATTGAGGTCCTTGCCTGAAAGTTTTAGAGCAAAGGTTACGGCCATAGAAGAAAGCAAAGACTTGGATGAGATTAAGATTCAAGAGCTGATCGGGTCTCTCCAAACCTATGAGCTGGGACTGCCTTCCCATAAGACAAGCAAATCGCTTGCTCTAAAAACCGTCAACGAAAGAATAAATGATTCTTCCGAAGAAGATGGAGTGGAGAAAGAAGTAGCATATCTTGCAAAGAACTTCCGCAAGTTTCTGAAAATGAAGAACAGTGGGAAACCATTCAATAGAGAAAAATTCTCTCCTTCAAGAGGCGATAAGAAAGAGTTTAAGAGAAAAGAAGGAAAGGACTATCAACCTTCTCCAGACATTGTATGCTATGAGTGCAACGGTCATGGACATCTAAAGAAGGAGTGTCCGAATTTTCTGAGGGGAAAAGGAAAAGCATATGCTACAACACTCAGTGACTCTGAATCTTTTGATTCTGACTTGGAAGAGAGCTGTGACGGTGAGGGAAACTACTCCGCTTTCATGACTATTGCTCATGAAGATTCCTCGGACGACTTGGGTGAACTTGAGAAGGAACTTGGTGAGCATTCTGATTCAGAATCTGCTGAAGTTGTGGAAGAATCAGACGCTGAAGAGGAAGAAAATACAGCTAAGCTTCAAGAGAATTACTCCTCACTTCTTGAGAAGTCAGGGGAATATGCAAGAATAGCCAAAGCAGCTGTGAGAAAAATGAAGAAAGCAGAGGAAGACTACCGAAGCCTCATGATCAGACATAAGGAGGCCAAATGCGAAATAGAAGGACTGAATGGTGAGCTATCAAAAGCATACTTGAAGATCAGATTTCTTGAACAAGAGGTGGTGCAAGCGCAAGCCAAGATAGAGAGGGTCTCCTCCAGAAAATTGGATGATGTTATCTCATCCCAAAAATATTCTTCAGATAAGTCCGGATTGGGATATACCGGAGGAAGTAGCTCATCAGTCAAAGCTACCAAAGAAGTGAAATTTGTGAAGGCCGTAGAGCCAATTGTAGAGGAGGCCGTTCCTGAGAATGTTAAGGTTGAAAAGAAGAATGTAAATGAGCAACGGATGATGAATAAGCCTCGAAATCAAGCAGTAGGCAGACACGAAACCAGAGCAAGATCTCTCTCAAGACCTCAACGGGGTCCTAGAACGGATTATGTGTGTCACTATTGCGGATTGCAAGGACACACCAGACCCAACTGTCAAAAATTGAGAGCAGACAATAATGCAAGCATTCTTCGATCACGTGGAAGAAGGAATGACAATAGAGCTTGGGGTGGTGAGAACTCAAGAAGCCAAACTCGTGATGCCGGAGTGACAGACGTGATGAAGATGATCGGTGCTTTCACCACTTGCTTGGAGAGTTTCACCAGGAGGTTTGAAAGTCCCAACTCTCGTACCCAATCCGTCAAGGATATCACCCCAAACGCACGTGACGTGTGGGTGAAGAGGGGTACTCATGCATAAGCACCATAATATGTCCATGCATTAATTCTTTCCATGATTAGGGACATTCGCTGTTGCATTGTATCATGCATTACTTTCATGGTTTGCACTTGTTATTGTTGATCTTTCTTTTCTTGTTTTGTTTTGAGTGTGTTTCAAAAATTCAAAAACCCATAAAAATTATAAAATCTAAAAGGTTTGATTACTTTGTTGAGTTTTGTCTCAAAATATGTTTTGCCTTGTACCTTTGTACTTATAGCTTTGTGCATTCAACGAGCTTAGCTTGTCCCTCATGCACTCATATCATTGTGGAAGAAATTCTGAAATCTATGTGACTGTTGTAAATAGATCTTCAATCTTGTCATGAATGATTAGTGAATGGTTGTGTTGATCTTGAGACATGCATAGACTCATGCCTATATATCTTCCCACTTTTATTTTTTTTGCTTTGCTTAAAAGAGCTCTCTAAATGTAAATCTCCAAATGAAAAGAGATATAGAGCTGCAAAAGCCTGTCGCACAAACTAGTATTCGACTAGGAAAAAGGGAAAGCGACCAAAATAAAATGTATGATGCCCAAAAAGCCAAAGGCTAACTCATCAATTGAAATATCAAAAATTTCAGGCATCTCTCTCTAAATGAGATTCTCTTTGCTAAAAAGGTGCAAATGAAGTGTTAAGAATGAAGCCAAACGAAAAGCTTCAATGATTTGTTATCAAGTACGTGTGCGAGGTCATATATGCATGTTTCCATAATTGTGATAGGTCAAATAATCTAGTGCTAGTTGTGTATGCCTTGATTGAATTGATCATTGAAGCTTCACATTGGACTAAGGACTATCTCATTTTTGATATCCACACACAACACACAAGTCTATGTTCTATGAATGTCATAATCATTTGTGTGATTGTACTTGATTAAATGTGTTTCACATGCTCAATCTTTGTTGATCAAATCCAAAAAGATTTTTGTGAGTTTTATTTGTTTTTGAAAGTGATTTTAGACTTTCTTGTGTTTCTTTTTGGTCAAAATAAAGTTTGTGTGTTTTTCACCAAAAAACTGGTTCAGTGGCTTTCTCGCGAGAAGCTCGCGACTAAGAAGCTTCCCGCGAAAAGGTTTGAGGGAAATGTTTTTTATTTTTTGTCACTCAGAGATTCTCGCGACTGTCTCGCGACCAACAGCTTCTCGCGAAAAGCTGTTTGGCAAAAACTGAGATTTTCTTAAAATCAGACAGAGAATTTCGCGACTGTCTCGCGACTGTATCGCGACTTAGAGCTTCTCGCGAAAATTTTGTGCTTCAGTGGCACCTTTCGCGGTTGTCTCGCGACTGTCTCGCGGCTCCCTATCCCGCGAAAAATGCGTGTTTTCAGTTTTATAGGGCTGATGTGACAGTTTTTCAAAACATAAAAACTTCCCTCTCTTCTTTTCTTCGAAACTCTCTCTACCCAAACACACTATTCCATCAAATCCCTCTCCAAATCAAGTCTTTTTCTGCTTTTTCTTCTTCAAGGTATGTTCATTACTCATCTCTTTTTCAGTTTTCACTTAAAATTTGCAGAATTTTTAGTTAGGTTTTGATAATTGGGGATTTTCGAATTTTTGGGTTGTTTTTCGAAATTGGGTGCAGTTTGTGTTAAATCTTTGATTGGGTTTTGTTGCATTTGATCTTGTTGCACCTATGTTGGCCGCTTGTGGCATTTTATCATGTATTTAGGCAAGTTTTTACCATGTTCATGCATTGTTCATACTCAAAGTGTTGTCATGCACATTAAGTGTTTGATGAAATGTCTAAATGACATTGTTGTGCCTAATTGGTCTCAAGTGAGTCCCAATTTCAAGTTTTTCATATAACTTACCATGTTTTGGTCTAGAATTGATCTTTGATCATGTGTGCATTACACTTTGCACATGTTGCACTCTCTTGGCAAACAACTAGGCACACTTAGGCACACACTCATGCATTTCATGTTACACACACATATGCATTCACACAAACACACACTTGCACAATGATTTAATTTCATTCAAAATGTCCTGTTTTTCAATGCATTTGTGTTATAGGTTAATGAAGTTTGTGGTATAGCTTGCTCTGTTGTGTTGGAAATGCTCTGTTTTTGCACCTTACTCTGTTTTGGGAATATCTCACTAGGTGTAAACTAACTTGAATCTAATCAAGTTTTTTGTTCTTGTGTTGTGTGCACTTGTGCTTTATGTGTTGTTTCCACTTGTGTAGATGTCTCCCACCAAGCATGCCGGTACCAAGAAGAAGGGTCCCAAGCGTGCTCGTACTGATTCCGATAACTTCAAATCCGCAGAGGCAGATATGAAGTACAATGATTGCTACAAGAGAGCAACCATTGTCATGGAAAGGGTGGTGCAGTTGGAAGAGCTTGAGAACACATGCATTCCAGATGCATTCAAAGAACGGACTTGGACCAAACTGCTGAATCCTATTGGAACTGTGTACTCAGAGATAATCAGAGAATTCTTCTCCAATGCTGAGGTGGAAGAGAATAAGATTCTTTGCTGGGTGAGGCACAAGGAATTTGAGATCACAAGGGACAGCATTCAAGACTTTTTGGAGATACGTCCTCCCTCACAGCCGATGACAGTTCAGTATGATGAAAGATTGGGGCATATCACGGAGATGATTTTAGCTCTTGGTGGAGTTCCAAAGAAATCATCAATGGATACTCTTAAGTTCTCTCCAGAAATGAGAACTCTCAGCTACGTCATGATCCATAACTTGTATCCGGTCACCAACCTCACCACACTATCGGCTCCAAGGACGAGGTTTCTCTACGACCTCTTTACTCACAAGGAAATTGATATCTGCAGCCACATCTTCCACATTCTGAAGAAGAGCATCACGAAGCAGAATTCCAGAACCATAATGCCCTTTCCTTCATTGATCATGGGGCTCATTGCCAAGACAAAGCTGAAATTCCCTAGTGGCCTCACTGTTGTTTAGAGGGATTACCCCATTGGTGCAAACACTCTGACTCGAAGCACAGCACACATCAAAGGCCCCAAGACTGGTCCTCATCTCATTCCACCGCCTAGGAGTGTGCCTCAGGATATCCCAGAGGAGGGTGGAGATACTGAGGAGGAGATTGAGAGGTTCACTTCTGCTCCAGAGACTGCACAGCCATCATCTTCTGCTCCAGCACAACCACAGGGTCTCAGCAAGCTTGATCAGATCCTAGCCAAGATGGACCACATGTCTACAGTGCTTGATACTCATGTGCAGCACACAGCGGATCAGTTTGCATACCTTCAGGAGCAGATCTCTACCCTATCCGCTCAGATTCAGAGCTTATCCCCTACACATGGCTCAGACTCCGAATCCGACCAGTTCTAGTCCTTTGGCCATTCCGGTCAAAAAGGGGGAGAAAATTTTGAGGGGGAGCTGATGAACAAGAGCTTGCACAGTCTTAGGGGGAGCGAAGCTTAGATATATAGTTACATTAACTATTGGTTATTGGTTATTGGTTTTACAGACGGGTTTACTAAGTTTTTTTTGGTTTATAGTTAATGTCTTACTGTTTTTAAGTTTATAATTCTGACTCTTATGTTTTTAACTTCAGTATTAATTTCAGTATATTTTTCAGAAGTTTGTGTTTAAGTTCTATGCTTTGTGGCATATGTGCTATGTGGCATTTTGTTTTGTACCCATGTTGCTTATGTAAGCTTTAAGGGTTTGTTGCATGCATAGATTTGTAGGTCTTTGTGGTTTGTGCCATGCATTTGCTATACCATGCTTTTGCAACCTTTTTGCATGTTTGCTTGTTGTTCAATGTCATGCATTGTTTCTTCAAGTACATCACTCTTGTGCCCGTGTAGGATTGTTCCTAGATGCAAATACTTCGCGTATTTCGCATTGGTTGAGTGTTGGAGTTGCAAATGATTCTCTTCAAATGAGCTTATCATCTTGCATATCCGGATGTTCATTTCATGTGTAAATGAGCATAGTAATTGCTTGTGTATAGTGATTACTTGTTTGATCTTGCCATGATCTAGTGTTTCTATTTCATTTAGCTTGATCATGTTATTATTGCTCCATATGCATTTCAAGTTTTTCTACATGCAATGATATTAGTGTGTTGTTGTATTTCAGGAGATACTTGTTCATATGTTCAAGAGCTCATCAGAATCTAGAATTAGGTGTGAGTGAGTTTTGCCTTTGTTCCCAAACTCACGTTTAAGTCTAGAGTCTGTTTTAGGGTTTTGTCACGGAATAGCCAAAGGGGGAGATTGTAAAGTTGTAATTTACAACTGTGTATTTGTTGGCTTTTATTCCGTGACAAATTTGATTGTAATTTTGTTCAATCGTTTAAAACCCTGTATTTGTTGTGGGACTTGATGTAAGAGGTGTGTGAGAGAAAGAGTGTTGAAGACTCAAGCATTTGAAGAAGTGAAGGATTCTCGCGGGTATCTCGCGGGTATCTCGCGACCAAGCTTCCCGCGAAGTGAAACATGTGCCAGGCACATGCTGGAATGCGAAGAGTCATGCCAGGTGGAGACAACTGTGTTTCGCGAGTATCTCGCGGGTAAGGCCTTCCCGCGAGACACCCGCGAGACTAGCTATTCTGCCAGCTTGTACTTTTTGAGTCACACCTTTTGCACCTCTCCTATATATACCATCATTACCCACAATTGTTGAGGAATGCTTCAGAGAGAAAACCCTAGCCAAACACATTGGAAATTAGAGATTGTCTTCCCCACCTTCTCTAAACAATTTGCTTGTGGTATCTCCTCAACTATTCCCTCTCCATTGTCCATATCTATGAGAGGTTGATAGTCCAAACACTTGCCACACCTTAGAGAGTGCTGAGTGACGTTTTTGGTGCTGCTGGGAAGCATTGGAAGAAGCCTTTAATGGCAGATGCAACATGGAGCTTGTTGCGGGATCCGGATAACTAGGACAAGACATGGTTCCGAGAAGCCTTGTTGGAGTAGAAGCTTGGAGGGCTTAGGTACATCGGGTAGACTAGGCTTGGAGGGTCTTTTGCTAATCCATGTATCCCAACTGATTGTCTAGTGGATCGATTTCCGCTTGGAGGGCGGCGGAGAGGTTTTTCGCCGAGTTCTTCGGTTTCCTCTTCGATAATACGTCTCGGTGTTATTTGTGTTTGCATCCTTCTTCCCTACTCTTGTTCATTTCATTTTTACTGCTGAGTTGCTTTAAATTATGGATTAGAGTAGTTGTTTGTTTATACGCTTGTGTTTACACTATTCCGCACTTGTTAGTAAGTTAGTGTAAAATCAACCAAGTCGTAATTTGAATTTGGGGGTCTAAACCGCTCGTGTGTTTTCAACACATTTTCGAGCTTTCAATATATATATATATATATATATATAAGTTATTAACTTAAATATATTTTTCTTGAGATATATATTTAAGTTAGTTAGAATAACCCGCGTGTTCAAAGAAGAAGTTGCTGAAAGTAGAGAAGAAAACGCACGAAGAAGCAGCGTATTTTCACAGCTAAAGCCTTAAGAAGCATTCTTCTTCATTCCTTTGCAATTTTCAGGTATGCCATTTCTCACTTACATACTTATATTCTGCATTCTTTAGATTTGGATTAAGAAAAATTCTCAAGACCCATTTTAGAGTACATCAAAATTTTCAAATTTTTTTAGTTGATTAGAACAAGCTGGGCTACTATTATATTAACTGTTTTGTTTACTTTGATTTTCCATAAGTGAATATGGTGTATGGGGTGGAGTTTGTTGAATAATTGACTTCGCTCATTTTGATTTTCTAAAAAAAAAAAAAAAAAAACTCATTTTGATGATTATGTATGGTTTACTGTGAAGGGTTGTGGCCAAACTTGTTGGTGGCTGCCTGTAATGTTGGTTACTGTTGAGAAAGGGTTAAACAATGAGTTTTGGCCATGGGGGCCTGTTTTTAGTATTGAAACGATGAAACATAATTAAAGTTATTAAATTATACACATTTGTATATCTATGCAATATTCAAAACCCACTTAGTGCGTGTGTAATTACCAATTAAAGAAAATTTGAATGTATATGCTTTGACAAATAAAAATCTACTGTCCCAATTTGAGTATTCCACTTTATGCTTCACGAATCCCATCTTGTCTCCCTCACACCCACACATATACAAAAGTTTAAAATGAAAAAAAAAACCAGGCATATGGCTTATTGCAATTGGTAGGGTATAAAGTCGAACACTTTCTCTTTGAGTGGGACAAAGGGTTTTTATTCATGCTTATTGTTTCTATTTCTTCTAACGAAGCTTTCATAGTTTCTAAATGTTGTGTGTGTATATGGTGTGCCAACCTGTGTGCTTCCATGTTTTTGTTCTTTCATCATGTGTGATGTTCCACCTTTGAATTTTTTCTTAAGAGCATGATGTGCACCATTTATCAAATGCCTCACCGTTATTCTCCTTGGACTTCAAACCTTTCGCAACTGTTAGGGAATCGTCTCCAGATTTTTTTCTTGTAACCCCATGTCTTTTGCAATGTCAAGTGCTACCTCTGCTACAAAAGCTTTCATTTCCTCCATCGCAGCCATGATCTTCTCACTTCTGCTCATACCTGCCATCACAAACACAAAGTATTTGTCATCTCTAACCCCCAGCCCCATTCCTGCTTTTTTCAAATTTTAAAAAATTGCCCCTTTTACGTTGAATCTGTACACCCTCAGTAGAGGAGGTATCAGCATGCCTCATGCATATGAACTCTGATCTGTTCCATAATGGTAACTTGACAAAATAATTTTAGATCATCCTCTCCATTGCATCTTTTCTAATATTTATGATTCCATAGTGCCTATGACAATGTTAAAAATAATTTTAGATCATCCTCTCCATGTTGTTCCACCATTGTCCAAACTGTCTTGGTAAAGTGCATTTTCTTAGGGCTTCCACCAGTTTTAGAGTGAAAGGGGTTGATCCTCCATACCTCTTTTGCAAGCTAACATTCCCACAATGCATAGTTTACTGTTTCATTCGACTTCTTGCATCCGTTGCATCTTTTCTCTTGTAAGATTTCTCCTTTCCAAATTTCCTTTGGTGGGTTGGCACACCATGTAAAGAATCTGATTTTATTTGGCAGCTTCATTTGCCAAACTTTCTTCCATAGCATCTTTGAGCCATTGCTGTTGGAACTCTCTCCCTCATGCTCCTAATTTTTACACTCTAGGGCCAGGTTATATGCACTCCTTACCATTAATATACCTGTGGAATTTCCAATCCAAAATACTTTGTCCTCAGGTAGCTTGGAACTCAACGGTGTTCTTCTTTTTATTTCGGCTTCCATGGATTATCTGTAATCTGTCTTTTCCTTTCTTTATGAATTAGTTCTTCCACCCACACTTACTCGTTGGGAGCCCATTCCAACTCTCCACTTTGTCCCCAAATGTATAACTTCTTTCGCTTCAAGATTGCTTATCCATCCAAAGGGTGTGTTATGTCTTGGTCTTGCTTCCAAGAATGATCATGAGGGAAAATATTTTGCCTTGAACACTTTGTAGAGAAGGATCAGGTGTTGTGCATAAGACACCACCCTTGTTTGCTAAAAGAGCAAGGTTAAAAGCTTAGAGGTTTCAAAAATCCGTGCCCCTATGCAACTTTGATTTGCCTCCAGTCTACAATTTTGGTGAAAAATCAGTGTTTCATCTATTAGAGTGTTGACAGGGATTCTTTTAGCAACGCATAATATGCAAGGTGTAGTCAGCCACGCCCCTTTCTGTCATGTGGATTCTGTGTTATGAACAAAATATGAGGGACTTTGATGGGGTGGAACATCCTACCTTCGTAATCACAGAGCAAATTTTGAGATCCTTGTACAGCTAGATGCAGGCTCAGAGTTGCATCCATTAGATGCCTAAGTTGGTTTTTTAGTTTTCCTCTCTTTGTGATTTTTATTCTTTGATTTGGGAATGTTCACATCCTTTGTGCCACTCTCTCTTCTCTTTTTAACAAACTTTGGACTCATCAAAAAAATACTTGGGATCCATTAGGTAATGTCTAAGTGACAGTAGATTTAATGTTTGGGCGGAGAGGAACTGGTTTGGAATCATAGAGAATCTTTTACTTGGAATATAATCCCCTTATGCTTATTGTGCGTTATATGGTGGGAGGGAAATAAACACATTATTCAATGGAGTGGAGATCTTGATTGGTGTTGAATATGTGTTTTTGAGATTATTAGTTGGATTTTCTCGTATTCATGGCACTAGAGATATGCACTATGTTGTGGACTTTGTAGACTCCATTTATTTTAGAATGTAATTCCTATGTAACGTAGTTTTAGGTGAACTTTGTGTCCCACAAGTGATGTGCAGTATGTTGTAGACTTTGTACACTCCATTTCTTTTAGAATGTGATTCTTATATGATATATTCTTTAGAGGAGTTTAATAAATACTAGGGCCTAAAATGAAAATACTATTGATGGCCAAAACAAAATTTAAAAAAAAAAATTTTAAACAATATATATATATATATATATTATTTTTTGGATAAGTGATTTACAGACCAAGGCATAAAGAATAGAAAAAAGATATCAGTAGTGTGTACATAAAGTGAAAAGTTTTGAAGCCAAGTCTTTTATTGTTTTACATTTTCATAGAGTATGCCCGCAGTGAAGCATTGTTTGTTGTGCAGAAAACAAAGAACAATTAGCAGTCTTGTTGAACAGAGATATGAGAAAAGCTGAGGCCCCTCGTGCCTTGACAACTTAATGTTGGGTGGATCTGGCAAGACTTCATTGATGGCTTGACACCTTCTCGACAGCGGTGTCCTCCTCCCTTACAAAGCTTTTGTTTTGTTTGTGTTTTTTTGTTTAACATTTTGGACCGAATATATAATACTGAATTTCAGGAACCAATTGATACAGTCCTGTAATTTGACTGGGACAAAATAGTGGGGTTGTTTCTACCGTTCTTGTGACCGGTACTAGAATATGGTCAGGCCATACTGACATGTACGGTATGTTTTTGAAAACATTTCTTTGAATAGAATCAAATTGCGAAAAGAAATACATGTGGCTGAATATGGCTAATTTGTTGAGGATCCATAGCCGATCGCAAATCTTGGGACTAACGATTGGTTGTTATTGTAATATTTGTGCAATAGGAAGAAGAATTATTTTGGTTCTCATTTTCTTTATTTGCCAAGAGTCTTGTAGCTTGGTGACATAGCTTGCTTTCCTTTATTAGGAAAACTAGGGTTCTTAATTTGTGTACTTTCCATCATTTAGATTCTCAGTTGAAGTAGAACTCAACTAGTACTACCTTTTCACATAATACTAGGATGGAAGGTGAGGCTATGGTAATGCTCCATTGAGTGTATGAGCAACTTACTAGTACAAGAAGACAAATTTGTTTTAGAGTTATATATATGTGTGTGTGTGTGTGTGTGTGTGTGTGTGTGTGTGGGTGGGTGGGTGGGTGTGTGTGCACGCGCACGCGCATCTTAAATTATCAATGCCTTTACACCGGCTTGTTTCCCCATTTGTAAAATTTTTATTCCTTCTTAGTTTCGCAAGGACTATCTCTATGTAGTTAAAAATGATTGGCTTATAAGATGTTGGTGTTCTGCTGAAAAATGAAGGCTGGCTAATATTTTGTTGAAATTGGGAATATATAGCAATGGGAGAGCATTTTGTTCAAGTTTAATGATTCCAAATGATATAGAAGAAAAGTTGGATCCATTTTTGGTTCCTGCGTAACAGTTGCTACCCCGTACCCAATCCAATAAAGCCAGCAGCAGGCTTGGTTGTGCTATATATATATATATATATATATATATATATATATTTTTTGGGAGATATGTTAGTGCTAGATATGGTTGAGGTAATTTACTGCTTCAATAGATTTTATCAACTATTGCCCATTTGAAGATATATGGGTTTTTTTTTTTTTTTTGGTTGAAGTAATAACCTGTAAAATATTATTATATTTGTATAATTGTTTATTTACGTTCTAGGAACTCTTGTAAATATTTTCATTATTATGATAACTAGTAAGTTGCCTATGCGATGCACGGATAATGTTGTAATACTTTATGTAAAAAAAAATATGGAGAATGTTGTACATATATTATAGCATATTTGTTATAAAACTTTGTTAGTAATGAGTTCATCATAAGAAACAATAATTATAAATTGCACACTCAAATCCATTATAAATATTTTGTTCAAGTAATGAGCAATAAAAAAAACATCTTTGGAGTAATCTATATATATATATATATAAAACCAAAGCTTTTGAAGCTATCACAATTTTCCACATCATCACTATTTTCATTTTCTTTTTCTTTTTGATTCTTTTTATTTTAGATTTTATATCTTATAACAATAATATTGAAAAACGTATACAAACTTGGAGGCTTATTTAAGGGCTTCATAAAACTTGATGGACAAGAAAATATATTAAAATAAGCCCTAATTAATACCTAACCATAATAGGAACCAAAATTGACCTAAAAAAACATTAAAAGAGCCTAAAAACAAGGAAATAAATCACCTATACCTAAAATAACGTTTTTTGCATAAAAATACCAAAATCTCTTCTCTCCTTAAAACCCTAGCAATTACCATCTCAAAACCCTAAACTCAACTTCACTTTAAAATTAAAAAAATAAGATGGAGAGAGACTCACGTAAAAAAAAAAAAAAAAAAAAAAAAAAAAAAAAAAAAAAAAAAAAAACGTAGGTTTTGTCTTTTTTTATTTGCTTTCATATGTGCGTAAAATTTTCATTCTATCTTATTGTTTTATTATGTTTAGAATTGATTTTCTTATAAGTATTTGGGTTAATCTCTATATTTTGATAGTGTTTTTATGGGTTTGGTTTTTGGGTTGAAATTCTAATAATTATTTTATATTGTATATGGCAGATGAAGCATCTCTATTTTTTGGAGAAAAATCAAAGTTACAACCTATATCTTCCAGCCCAAGGTATGGTAAATTTTTATATGTTCTTACTTTATTGAGAATTTTTATTTGGGTTCATGTGATTTTTTGTTTTTTTATTAAAACTTTGATTTTTGGTTGATTAATTATTTGTTTGGATTCAACGTAAAAGATAATGGAATTAGGTGTCTATAATATGCATATTATTAACCCAATTTTCTATTTCTAAATTTCTTAGATTTTATTATATCAATCTTTTTTTCTTTTAAATTCTTGGTGGCCAAATCAGTTTCTCACTAATTTTTTTACCTTAACGTGATGTTGGTTAATTGTCCTTTTATTTAACTATCCCGTGCATCGCACGGGTTAGCGACTAGTATTGTGTAATAAAAGATGATAAAAGCATGTTAATTAATTTCATATTATTGATATTTATTATGTGATGTAATAAAAAGCTTCATTGCGAAATCTTGTTTTGTTGTTTCTTCAATGCTTTGTTTTTGCTGTATGGCGATGCTTGTAAATCTTGTTGAGGGATATTTTATTACCATCTGTTTCTTTATCTTCAACGTTTGAAGTTTGGTCCGTCCTATTTGTTCAATTTTAAGATTTCATCACTTTTTCCTTTTGCTGCATCATTTGTGTTAATCACTAATGAATTGGAATTGGAAGATTCTTGATTGAATCTTATAAAGTTTGGACTTGTGGACTTGTCGCTAAGATTGTGTGTGGGTATCTGTATTCATATTAAATTTTAGTGATGTGACTTTTTTTGCAAATGATTTTATATTTTTTTTTTGTTACTTTATAAGGAATAGTGTAGCAAAAGAGTTAGCATATTAGATTGTGTATTTTTTTTTTTCTTCTATACCTTTTTATCATTTGAAGGTGCATAAAAAATCTTAGCAACTATGTAATTTTCAAAACCATTATTTAGATTGACTTCCTTCAAATGAAGTAGGAAAATGTATTTTCTTCCTAAAATTTTCTTCAGATCATGCGGAATTCCTTCTCTAATATCAATCTGTATATGAGGAATACATTTAATATATATTATGATCAAAAGTTTTACAAAAATATAATAATTTAAATAAGCTGTACCTCAGTTTGTTTTTTAGTAAGATCTCTTGCAGATTTATTTAAGATTTTTTCAGCATCTCGATCAAATATAAAAAAGTTGTTTTGTTAGTTACATCAAAAACTTAAATTTGAATCATGTATCTGAAGTAGTTTGCAATTGTATATGTGGTACTTAGAGTGAGATGAATTTATTATAAATATTTGAAGAGTATGTAGTTAATGTGAGTGCCTTTAACTTTGGGATAGAGATATATATATATATATATTTTATTTCACATTTTGCACACCAAAATGATCTTGATTGTGGTTTGACATTCCTTCCATAGAGCACACTGTTATGATCCTAATATCCCACATAAATTAAGTGTAAACTTAACCATGTGTTTATAAACTCTTGAACATTCTCCCCTTGCAAGCCGATTTTCAAAGGTGAGTTCTACCCATAGGTTCTTAACATTTGGTATCAGAGCCAACCACTACATCGAGTAATCGAACATAACTCACTGAGTATGGGATCAAATGAGTTGCGGCTTTGTGGTCGGATCTTAGAGGGGGTGACCTAGAGGCTAGATTAAAATTACTGATAGGTGAATAGAGCTATCAAAAAGAGAAAGGGCTACCATCGGGTCAGTGTTGCTAGAGTGAGCCATAATGGACGTCGGCTACAGAGCGTGGTGCTATGCTATGATCTTAATGTCTCACATAGATTAAGTGTAAACTTAACCATGTGTTTATAAGCTCTTGGACACCCTCCCCTTGCAAGCCAATTTTCAAGGGTAAGTTCTACCCATGGGTTCTTAACACACACATGAAATGTAATACCAACCCATCGTTGTATCAATGTTGGTTGTTGCAATACCGTAGTAGTTCACATCATGCAATGAACTTTGAAGTTAATATGAATTTTTTTAATGTAGATAGTATGATGTATTGTTATTTTTTCATGTAAATGATAAGTATACTTTGAAATTATTAATAAACTTGTTTCGTAGGACCTCATTCAATGCATTTAATCTCTTCTATTGTCTTCATATTCTTTAAAGATAAATCCTCCTATGAAAATTTTTTTGCATGTATTTTTTATCTTTCTTGAATAGAACCATGTTTTTTACCGTTCCTATCATTGAATTTTTTTAAAGAAAATATTTATATAAATGGTATTTTGTGAGATAGTATATGATATTTATCATAATGTTTTTGTTATTAATAATTTTA